>OZ026812.1:3848606-5124023 GCA_964023185.1 Macaria liturata | reverse complement strand
ACACATAATTAAAACAATACTGAACTAATTTTGTTGAAACTTAAACTTTTTCTGACTATATACACATACAACCTGTAATGTCTTTGTTGTGAAGAACCTAAGTTAAGAAACCGAATGAACTATGGAGTTACTTGTTAAACACTTTATTGGTGATAATCAGTTCTAATCACAGGAACAAACAAATGAAATGAAGAAACATGTAAGTATTATGTACATTGTAGAACTAGAAATTAATGCATATTTGTTTACGCAATCGTTAGCATCGATCAATGCATTGTAGACAGCAAAACGCAAGTTTCATAACAAATGCATATGTATTGAAGATTGCTTCAGTAATTCTGTGGCTTTGATGGAAGTTTTGGCAAATATTTCTGCATGAATGGTGATTTCGTAACGACATTACACCTATTAGACACCTCTTTATGACGTAAATGAAAATGCGTCTGACATATGACAAACTAATTAAGTAGCAATAAAAGAAAATACCTATAAAAATCCATATGTTTGGGACAACAACATGCGAGAACATTTGTCATCGGTACCACAATGTATGGAACTTTACCACGATCTCTCTGACAAAGAGAACATTACATTACACAAGAAATTACGGGCAATTTAGTATCTGATTGAGCGAGGGACTTTTTTATTAGAGGCTTTGTCGCTTAGCGACCATATCGCCTTATAAACACTATAACTAGTACAATCACATTTTTTACTGTATGGAAGAATTTTGCCAACTTGTACAATGTGACAGCCCTGTCAGAAGTCGGACTTGCTAGGATAGGAGCGAGGGACTTACGACCTCTGTAATAATACATTAATTACAACTGTAGGATAGGGCAGTTAAATTACTACGTAAATATGTGAGTGTAAGTGATACGTATGCATTCTGATCCGTGCATGACATTATGGTTAGCCGAAGCGGTTTGTAATTTTATTTATGATCTTCATATATGACTATATATAAAGTAGTTAGATGTCTCTGGATAAAATTGCTTATGCGCTTTCGTAACGGATAAGGTCGCTCAGCAGTTAACGAGGCGGTAAGTACGCTTTTGTCGGTTCACTGGACATACGATATACGCGAATGGCTGAAGTTTCTAGCTATCCAAATGTAGTGATAGTAATAAGTTATATACTGAAGTTTTATTGCAATTTATTTATTAGGTTCTCATTGGTATTATTTCAAGACAAGAAGCCGTTATTTAAACTACTTAAGAGCTTCTAAGACAGTATATAAAGCAGTCATCACTTCGAATAAAACTTTATTACTATATGCTTTCATGGCTCGAAATAAATAGATTTTGTTTTTATAAGTAAGTTTATATATTTACTTCTCATTGAACAAATCTCAAATCAATAAATGATATATTGAATTCTCTAAAATAAATAAACAACGTACAGTACTATTTAGTTACAAGGTTTTCCGATCTCATTCCACAACGGAGCAAAAAACGTTTCTAAGAAACCACGTGCGTATCTGCAACGAGGTATTTTACAAAGCGCGGCGTCAAGGGAAAGTGAGACTATGACCAACGGCCGCTTTATGGCAAATACAAGGATAAGTATCAACGCATAGATGTAGGAGAATTCTTCTAGGTTTTTTTAACTTGAAAGAGTTTGAACTTCTTCAGTATCATCATTAGCCGGTTTTTATCTACTTTGAGCAGGTACGAGTATACGTCTAGGTATCGTGTATTCCTTACTCTGATATGTTTGACAAGGCTTTACAATGTCTTCTAATTTTAATCATTTTTTTTTATAATTGAACAAGATTTATGTATTAGTATCGTATTGTCAGATATACAATTTTAGACAACCTGTTACAAGTAGGTACTTACTATTTTGTTAATGTGCTGAAATTTGTAACTTGTCTAAATTGGTTATTCGAGCGTGAATAAGGAACTATCTTAGCACATACAAACATTGTTATCAATATGAGTGAGCTAATGTTTTTATTACTCAAATAAGCATATAAAAATATCATCATCATCCTCAGCCAGACCCACTTTGGAGTGGGACAAAATCTGGTATAGGCCCTCTCCCATAGTATCCAGTAAAAAAGTAGTGTAATGCAAAATTTACCATGCTTACAGTTTACAGTATTCCCACGATACGAAAATCAAAATACGTATTGTACAAACCCAATTGTCAGGTCACGTTTTATTTCAAAAACAACGATTTCAGCTTGTTGAAACAGAGAAAACTTCAAATAAGGGAACAATGGCCGGGCGAGCCAGGTATGCGAGATTTTGGATCCCGAAACACCTATTGTGGTCGTACCGTGCTTTGAACAATAAAATTTATCAAAAATCATGGTAAAAACCTCCTTATTGCTTCGTCATAAAGTTCAAAGGTGCTTGACTTATGGTCTGAAGTCACGGATCGGGACCACGACCGGTTCTCAGAAAAATGACAAGACATTCTTTCGAGTAGATGGTACTACAAATGTGTAATTCATGACGTGATTGATATGTGGATAGTTGTGGAATTACAATACTTAGACTCATGCCACATATATACCACGTCATTTACAATGAAGTTAATGTTTTATGTACAATTATTTTATTTATGTACATACTCTTATTTAGTTTTATTAGTGTATATATGTGTATATATTAAATTTATGTATAATTGTTTAATTATTTTATTCTAAACTCTAAACAAATATTTACTTTCTTCATTTCAGTCACGAGTCTTATAAAAGTTTGAAACGTTTTTTTTTGTTGAAAAAGAATTTAAGTACCTAGTTAGATTGATAGAGTTTACATTTGGCGTGTCTTTTGATGCACAGTTTATAACTGAAGGAAAAGCAGAGTATTGTTTTTTATTTATTATTCTTTGTAGGGTTTGTTGATATACCAATAGACTAGTTATTTCAGAACCATTCGTCTGAACTTACACCCAAGAATCACACCAGCGCCTAGTCCTTATGTAAAGTTTTATAAAAAAATCCTAGCTATATGATATGATATCATTATGTAGCTAACTAGTAACTGATTTATAGTATTTTAAATCTGGCGGTTGTGGTCGTGACCGAGCGCATCGTCCCGCCGTTAGAATGACAATGAAGCCTATTGTTGGCTTCCCGAAACGCTACTCAAACGTGAGAGCTTTATTTTAAAGCTCTTCCACTAAATCGTTAAAATTAAATTTTTAACGTATTTTTATTGATTTTAAGATTATTTGCTAAAACATCTTGGTACTTATTACAAAAATTTTCTTTACGAATATTCATTGGAATATTGCTATCTTTAAAATTCATAGGATATCATAGGATAGATTTTTTAAAGATAATTGTTTGTTAAAATAGACTATACCACCCTGTATTAAAGGTTAACGAAGCAACTATATATCATTTTAAACAGTAATAACAATTAGCTTATCATTTCCATACTCGTAGACTTTCGCAAATTCACCTAAAAGACAATATTGTTCACTTCTTTCTCATCATCGTGAAATGAAGGTCACTTCGATTGAACCAGATGATGAAGATGGTATCCCGCCTCTTTGTGTTTAGTTCAAGTTAATATTACACCACGTAAAAGCGTAAATAATGGAGGTACCTGCTTCGATACGATCGTGGAAAAAATAACAAAGATGGGCTCCCATAGCCACCATATGTTGTTTCTAGTCAAGTGCATGGGGTTCTATGTTTTTTTGCTGTGATTTGGACATGCATATGTCTGAATCTGGACGAGAATCTCAGAATATGGTGATTTTAAGCGATACCACATGTTAGCATCTTGTATGCAGTTCTGCTTCTATTTAAGTCGCACGTTTAAAACAGGCAACATGAAATAACAGCGTCAAATATAACTTTGAATATTTCTTCTTCTTTTTGGCAAATTCCTCATGGTCTGCGGATTTTGACTATCATCTCGTATTCCTGATCCTCTTCTTTTATGAGTAAATATGCTATATATATTTTTTAATGTTGTAGAGTACTTAGTTTTATACTATCAGGCAAAAAATGTTCTGATCATTTTCTAACGCTTAGCTTTAATAGGTAATACATTTTGTATAATATATTTAAAAATACTAGTATAACATAAATGTATCAATGTCATTACCAATGTTGAGCCAAAATAAATAAAATAAAAATAAAACGCTCATATTTTTAATCTATGAACATTAAAATTAACTAAGAAACAGGAAGATACACAATATTAAAGGGTACACTGAGGGTCACAGTTTTATCATTAGACAGATATTGTTCATATGTAAATTCAGATACTTAGTTACTTGACTGGCCTGTTAGCTTAGTTGGTAGTGGCTCTGCCTTCTAATCTAGAGGTCGCGGGTTCGATTCCCGCATGACACAAGTATTTATGTACATTAAAAATTTTTAATTACTTGTGTTGAGTCTGGTTGTTTGTATGTATAATAAGTATGTATTTACAAAAGAAAAGTATATAAGTATTATATATCCGTTATCTAGTACCCGCGACACAAGCGTTTGCTTAGTGTGGTGCTAGATGGCGCTGTGTGCAATGTCCCGGAATATTTATTTATTCGGTTACAGTCATATCTATTAAGATAGGTACTGAATAAGGCAATTGGCGCATGAATAATGCTCATAAAGACTTCAGATTATTTTGTTATCAACGTACTTGTAAAGTAATACCGGTTTGTTATCATTTTGTAATTAATTGAAAACGACATTAATTACTTAACCCAATTTTCCGAATTTAAACTTCCATGTTGCATTGTAGAAGTATATATCCGTTATCTAGTACCCACGACACAAGCGTTTGCTTAGTGTGGGGCTAGATGGCGCTGTGTGCAATGTCCCGAAATATTTATTTATTTATAGGTATGTTACTTGTATCGATATATATGATTTGAATTCGTGTTTTTTTTTAACTTGAACGGGTTTGCACTTGGCCATAGTTTACCTGATAGCAAGCAAAGGCTATGGCCTAAGATGGAGCGTGCTTACCCGATAAGAACCGATTCACTCTCGCTTTGGTGTTTTATAGTTAATAAATTCTTGATACATACCTATGTATGTATGTACTTCATAGCATGCTAGCTTTGATCTATGACGTAGTGTTTTCAACCTGTTAATTTTACTTTTTTCAAAAGTCTTAGAACTAAAGTCGTTGTTCGTGATATCAACTTCCTTGTCCTAAGATAGTGGTATTTTTCTGGTAACCATGTAAGCCCTTTACACACTTAAGCAATAGTGGCATACCATTCCTGCCATCTGTTTGTAAAATTTCCTGTCATTAGTACAGATCATCAATAAATCCAGTGCAACTGCGCACTGAGCACCGACCTCGTCTGTTCCTTCCATACCGGACACTCGCGTCTCGCCCCATTTATGTCGCCGCTCCTAATAAAGATCCTTGTGCATACCATGAGATTAACATAGAACAGATAAACGCTTACCTTAGTACCTAATACATATTAAGTATCAGAATTAATTAAACACAGAATAAAATGTAATTTACTAGAAGTGCCTTTCGATGCTACCGCGTTAACCCGGGATAAAAAGTAGCATAAGTGTTTAACTAGGGTCTAATTTACCCTCATACCAAACATCATAGAAATCTGTTCAGTTTTTTGGACTAAGTTAGTAAGTAACAAACACACACACATACAAACGTTCGCTTTTATTATTATTATTAGTGGGATGGGATAGTGGGAAGTGGGATGCAAACGAAAATCCTTTGCTGGGTTAGTTACTCGTATAGTAAAGTTTGTTGAAATTACCGCATTTGCTAGCAGCGTTAATCCCAGTAAGCGACTGTCTAGTGAATATACGATAACTACAAACATTATGTAGAACCTAACAGGAAAACTTGCATTGTTATTGAAGCATTTAAGTTTAGTGGTCCAAATACTCTTTGCGTGAATGAGAACCAAAACCAATGAGACCAAACATTAAAGATACACTTTTGAGTTTTTTTTTTATCTTTAACGGGTTTGCACTTGGCCATAGTTTACTTGATAGCAAGCAAAGGCTATGGCTGTGCTATGGCCTAAGATGGAGCGTGCTGACCCGATAAGAACCGATTCACTCTCGCTTTGAAGATCGCTGGATTATAGTGCGTGGGGAACAGAGAGTCAGGCAGGGAGTTCCACAACCTTGCGGTACGAACAATAAAGGTAGAAGCGTACCGTTTCGTGCGGGTATTAGGAACTTCCACCATAAACCGGTGTCGTCCTGCCGTATCTCTACTCGTCCGGTGATAGAAATAAATAAATAAAAGTCGCGGGCGGAATTAGTTCGTGCATATTTGTGAGGTCTGACGTATACCTTAGCGTATGGTTTTAGAAAACTCCTGGTGTTAAAGCAGGACAAAACCCGTTTAAGTACTTATTATTTAAAAAAAAGCATAGTACTGAATTACAGAATTATACCTATATAATCTTGACTTATGACTAAATTGCGTTGGTTTGCATTATAAACACATGCGTTGTTTTTCGACTAGACGAAGATATTAAGTATACACAAAACATGCGTTTTAATAGCAATATTGTTAATTGCGACACAATTGAAATTCTCTCATATTCTCTACCAGTCTACATAGCTTGCGAGTGGGCGTTGCAGTTGACTCATACCACAGAATAAAGAAGTACATACGCACGTGCATGGAAGCTTTAGGTATTGTTGTAGGTATTAGTGGTTTAACCGTGATGTCGCTTGTTGTAGCTTCCTCGTGAAGCGAGTCGCTTGCGTTTGGATTGTTTAGCTATGCGTGTTTTTTTGCAAAGAGTGAAAAGACGACATAAACAAGGCATGGACACGCTTATCCTTGGATACTTTGACGTCAGTATTAAAGTCAAGATTTCTGACTTCGGACACGTCACTCAATCCATCATTATCATCATAGATTATAACGTTGCTTAACATCAGGCGAGTTGTAGTCAAGCGTGAGCCTATCTAATTTAAAAAAAAAACACGAGGAATTGATGTCTTGAAAATGTATTTCGGGACAATAATTTAGAACAGTTGTTAAGTGATGATAAGTTTCATGATTTTGTTTATTCGCAAAGTTTTCTTTAGCTAAATATGTAACTAAAGAAAACTTTTTTTTATATAATAGCTAGATAATGATTTAGATACGAGTGCTTTTACATGTAAAACTTTATCGTATTGTTTTATAAGGTAGCAGCATAATTATATAGGTATTACTAATTCTTCTTCTTACCGAATGAGAGTGGCCAACTCTGGTGTCGAGAGTTTGCAAATCGCGCTAAGGATCTCTGACATGGCTTAACGACTGTCGAACTAGACAAAACGCCCGGGACCTACAATTTACGTGTCATCCGACCCACGGAAGCGAACAAAATGGAATGCCACTTTTTGGTCACTCATCCAAGGACTGACTGACATTACAAATAAAAGACATACTTACTTACCTAGCATAATAACGTTTTGCTTATTGTCAGTTCATTTATAGTAGGTACTTGCAGAGTGCATGTCTGCGAAATTTGATATGTATGTGAATCGACTCGTAACAAAATGCATAATATCTTGACTTGAGGCTTATTATTACTTTTTAGTTGCAACTTAATGCCATGAGCATGATTTAATACATGATTAACTTATCTCACTACTAAGATAATATGTAACCATGTACTTACCCATAAATAATTTTAGGAGATAAAAAAACACTAATTTACTTATAGTTAAGTAGTTTGATTTAATTTTAAAAAGTTAGACTGTAGTAAACACATTGCTAGGTTCTTGGATTTCCTTAAAAGATTTTCAACTAGCAAGATATAGCTAAGTGCAAAATTTGCGTCACTTACTCCAGTTTTGATTGAATTCTCGGTACCTTTCCTGATCGTTCCGCTGTGGTCGCCCACTCAGCTCGCAGAATGTGCGTGGGAGGGTTAGTGTACCTAAAGTCCTACATTTACATTGCAACGTCGCTATTGAAAGGCATAATTATTTAAATTCCAACAGAGTTGAATTATCCATCAAGTTCGAGCAACTTTAGGTATCTGTAAAAAAAAACCTTCAGAAGACTTGATAACCTCCTTTTTTTGAAGTCGGTTAAAAAGAGATTTGTCGATATTGTCAACGTTTTGCTTTTACGTTTATAGTAAGAATAGCGATGAAAACAAAATCTATTCGATTCTCCGTAAACAGGCTGTGATCAAATCAAAGGCAAGTCTTATCATGCAGCAAAAGAAAACCTGTGAGTAGGTACGCTAAAGGCTCAGAATACAAAAAGAACTAAAGGTTAGATCCAAAAATTGTCTTACTGAAATGATCACATTATTAATACATTATTCAAATTCAAATTCAAAATTTCATTTATTGGACAACAATGGTCTATTTTGTTAGTTGCACACAAATAAAAAAGTAAACACAACTTAAAGACTAGTGTTAGTAAGATACATGGACATTGCACAATATAAAATATGTATATAATAAAACGTCGTTACGTGTTTCACGAGGCTAGGAATAATCAAAGAAAACACAAATCTTCTCTGACCATCACACCTTCTAAGTGTCTCAGCAATTATTGTTTCATTGATTCTTATTTAAAATAAATAGTGAGCATAAAATGTCCTAGCTCCAACTTTAATTATAAATGGTTGTAAATTTTCATGAAGTTTAACTTACGTAAACTTGTTTTTTATTACCTACTTTATACGTAAAGTAAAAATTGAGTCATTCACATTAACTAGTATATACCTATATTACTAGAAATATACCTATATTAATAGGTATATTTCTAGGAAACTTCAGCACAAGTCGTATAAAACTCATCAAATATAACAATACCGTGGAAAAATGATTTTAATCTTTGCCAAAATACGTAGCTATGACAATGGATTCATAGAATGTACGAATTTGAACAAAACGTGAACATTATGTACTAACGTAGGCAGTTACTGCAATATTTTACATCGTGTTACTTGATTTTTATGGCTGTTTCAAGGCTGAGGTTAGAAGATTTGGCTTTACGTGTTGTTATTTTGGTAAATTCTTTGTTTTATGGTTTTGAGAAAAGAGTTAGTAAGAAACTCGTACTAATAAACTTTGTCTAGACGCGTCGCATATAACTAAGGGTAACGAATATTTTTTTTTGCATTACCTATCATTTGAGTATTGATACATATACATATCTACCGTTTTGCAGCATAGAAGGGTTAATTTTAATAAGATAATATTGAGTTTTTTCCTCAGAAAGATGGTAGCTATCATTTGCATACATATATAGTATTAATTCTTTACTACACTTCACTAAGCTATTCAAAAATATCTTCTTTAATTTCCTCTTTTTTGTAAAGAATAGCATCGTACGAAGAACCAAGTAATCTTAGTGGGTTAATTCCATTTGATTACTACTCATTAACGTGTACATCACTGTGTCACGATGTATCGGAATCAACTCGTGTGTTCGTGATACTACAGTATTAAACTAAGGCGTAATATGTGTTTCGTGATTCTAACCGGAAGGTCCGATTGTTTTTCTAAGAATACAATCTAATTTATATCAATAGCTGTACGTATATAAGACTGTAGTAATTCATTCAAATCTCGATTAGTTACTGACTCATGCGAAAGACGATTAGAATCTGTGCCATCAACCTCATGATTAGTGTAGATTTTTGTAGCCAACCTGATTTAATCATTCAAGTATAGGTACTTTTTTATGTCTCTGAATGACGAAACTAGCTAACCTGTGGCTGTAATAAATAAATTGAACACTATGCTAACTTACGATCCTTAATGATAACTTTATTTACAATAATAAAATATAAAAACAAGGGAAAAAAAACTAAACATACTACTTCTAACTACTACAAAAAAAGGGGCACTTAGAAAATCTTTAGAAAGAAAGAAATAGAAAATAGAAATCCTTAATTCATGTAAAATACAGAACATAATATTCATCTAAATAAGAAATTATATCGTATGTCTATAATTAAAACCACTTCCTTTGCAATAAAGCGATGCAGATAATACATTTATTTTTTCCTTTTTAACATTCTACAACCCACGCACTTGTTCCTAGAAATGATTTATAGCCGGATATAAAGCTCTCAGAGCTTCCAAAAGCTTCAACAATGAGCACTCAGGCTTTATTACGGACGACGCGGACGAGTGTCTTGTAGTGAAGGTATCGTTTTTATGGAGTTTTTTGTCGGTGTCTTGTCGCTTAGGGTGAGGGGATCGAAAGAATGTTACCTGCTGCTTGGATAGTTAGTAGCAGAGCAGTGCAACTATGGTGTGACGGTTGAATAGATGTTTTAAATACAGTTTTAAGTTAAGTTTGACGAAACTTACCGAAATATAGGGTTCTGTATGAGATGTAATAGTTATTAAAATGAATATAAACGTGATAACTGTCATACTTATTCATAAATACAGTTGTATTTTATATTTTTTTTAACTTATACTTAATAATCTTAACATTTTAATTTAAATAAAAAGAGTGACTTGGCATTACTGTATTATAGTTCCCGAAAGGCATTATTAAATTTAGTTGTAATAACCGGCTAGCACTTACGTCAATAATTATGTCGAAAAATTAGCTCGACAAGTTTTGGAAAACTGAGGTTTCCATCATCAGGAGGACGAGTCAGCGCGCGCGTCCCGGTTGGCCGCCTCGTCCAGACTCACACACACACACACACATAATTATTGACATAATTACTGAAATAAGTGCTAGCCGGTTATTACAACTAGACTTGTCATTATCCTAAACTATGTTACCTTGTCTAATTTTAACGCAGAGTCATCATCGGTGCAAACCTGATTAGGTGGGACCTAGTAATCAAATTATACCTAAGCATTATCTAGGTAAGTATAAAAACTGACTAGGTTTCTGATGACGCAATAACTAACCAAGCGACTTTAGTTACAGTTCAAGATTTTTACGGAAAAAAAATAACTGTTCTACTATTATTAGTTAGGTACATAAACATATGCGCCAGCGAAAATCTTAAGGGAATTATAATTTTTCATTTAGACAGGTTTACTTAAGATTATGTGGTCAAATATGATCGTACTCTTCGAATTTTATTTTATGTGTTAAGTGTAAGTCACTGCATGGATATTTGGACATCCCGTTTGGGGGCAATTTTTTCATTGCCTTCTAGCCAAACCCAGTTCCTAAGTACCTAAGTAAACCTATCGAATCAGGTCTAGCCGATATAATTACCTAACTTTTACACTTCAATCCTGGATTTATTGTT
Organism: Macaria liturata; assembly: GCA_964023185.1. NCBI lineage: Eukaryota > Metazoa > Arthropoda > Insecta > Lepidoptera > Geometridae > Macaria > Macaria liturata. The sequence continues at coordinate 5,112,854 of OZ026812.1, read as the reverse complement.
ATAACTATCCATTCTCCAAGCTATCAAGTACCATAATATTTTCACCCACCGCGAATAGCTGTAATTCCTATCTGGGCAACAATAACAGTGGAACAAAGGGCTGGTACAACCTAACAATGTGAAACTGTTAGGTGGAGCTATTGTTCGTCCTGCGTGTATTGTGTCGCCTGAGCCTGGCTGTCGAAACTGTCCTACGGATGTGTAATGTGTATCATGCGTTATGGTCTGGTGGAATTTAGTAAATTTTGTAAAAATTGGGTCGGACAGTTGGACCTCAGTAAAACGAAAGATCTTGAAGTGTGTAACGAAATAATGTTGTACATAAATAGGTTCTTGTTATAATTTAAGATTATTAGTGTATAAGCCTAGGTACTTTAAAAAAAAATTGAAATACCTAAGTAATTTTAAACGTTTAATAATACTTATTAAATACTTTGAAATTAGTAGTTCTTTACTATTTATCATTCCTGCAGCAAAGTATCAGGAAAATACCAAATTTAATTTAAATAAGAACTTAATAATGTATCCATGTATTACAGCCGTTTATTCATGATCACACATCAAACCTAATCTTCCTAAGGCAATTTGTAATCTGTTCCATAAATAGACCTGAACGTAAGGAGCTAAGCTTCAAAGAAGGATTTACTGCCAGGATTATCTAAGAACTGTAACATTTTAGTCGTTCCTTCTCTTCACCTATTTCTGACTACAGATTAACTAGATTCTTAATCACTTTACGCTTTAACTTTATAGTTCAAAGCCAAGTTCTTTGAAAAGGGCTTCTTATCTTATCGTAGTTCATTGTTTGTTATTCCTTAGTCGTAAAACTTCGTTGTTCTGTGGTAAAGTTAAGTAAGGTTGTAAGTTTGTCTATGAACTAAGATCAAAATAAAAATTGAATTAAACCGAACGACGACCGAGGACGAAGCGGCCGGGCGGGAGTAGTAACATCGCCTCGCCTCCACCCCCACCACCCCAGGCCCCCGCGCCCGTGTCCCGGCGGGCCGCTCGCGCGGCGGCGCGCAGTCTGCGTGCTGCCGCGGTCCCAGAACATACGTTCTGAAGATGGATGTCATAACATCCGAAACGCGTAAACAACTTACGCGATTTACACGTGAGTGAAAACCGTTTAGTTAATATATTGAATTAAACCTTTGTTTAGTTAATAAATTGGAAATTATAGAAGTGCTGAAACCTGGAGATTTTGAAGTTAGAATAGAACCTCATGAGATTTATGTCTTCCTCGCTATGTCAAACGAAATGCGGTCTCGGCGGATTCCCATCTAAGTTCCTATTACTCCATCGATTGTTTAACCTTCTAGAGATGTTAACGGCAACCAACATGTTGCTGCGACGAGTAGTTTATAAAGCTACTCCTGCTATATTAATAGAAACAGATTGTAGTCACGCAAATGTAAACGCAAGTTTTTGGACCCGTCCAAGGCCTACCATACTACATCAATTATAGCTAAACAATAGAGTCCAAGTTATTCAGAAAAAGGTTCTTATCTAATCGCATTTCATTGTTTGATATTTCTTCGCAGTAAAGTTATGCAACAGGTGGTTGATACCAAACCGAGTTTTATCAGGTTATTTACCTAAGTTATTGATTTTTAGACGCAATCGGAGGAATGCGGCCTAGTTGCAGTGACCGATAAGGGAATCGTCACAACCTAATTTACTCGTAAGAATTATTAATATAAGATAATAAACAACAATATATATGTTGGTACCTATGCTGGTAAAATTAATGTACCTAATTGATTCGTTTATATCAATAGGCAGGAATTGATGAGATAATTATGAGTTTACTGTCATTTCTAAATCTAAATCGTATCTTAAAGACAAAAAACATCAAAAAATCACATAATTCGCATAGACCTATACATATTTATACAAAAAATTAATATGTAGCCAGATACAGCATATAATATTATTAGATGAATACCAACAATTTGTACAATATTACCATACCTACCAAGTATATACCAGGCCACATTATCACAGTATATATCCTGTTCATAAACCATCATCATCCACAGCCTTCTCCATTCCACTGCTGGGCATAGGTCTCTCTCTCTCACGTGCCAGCTGCGTCGATCTTGTTCAGTCATCCATAAAGAACCCACGACTCAAACAATGTTGTCGACCCATCACAAATCATACAAACACCAAAACCCCGGTGACCAATTCACCCAGTGAATAGTTATCACTCTCAATTTCTCCCACGCGCGTCTCACTCCGCTGCCCACCCCGCTTCGTAAATATTCAAGAACACACAACAAACTGCGAGTTCTGCGATTACAACTATTACAAGCCTCGACTGGTTTCCACTCGACTGGAGTTAATGAAAGTGGAATGGTTTGATCATCTTTATGGTTCATGAGGTTAAGATCGGAGGAGTTGGCCTGAAAAAGAAAATATGTAGGTTTCCTTTGCTAATGCCGAGTCTACACGAGGAGTCTTAATTTTACATTTCATAGTTTTTTATGTAGGTACGCCTGAAACCCATACTCCACCCCGTGAATTAAATTAGAATACTTTTCCAAAATAAAATCTATTTATTTTCATCTAAGCAGTTTGAGCATTAATCACACAATTTTAAAGCATAGCAAATAGTAGACATTCTAATGTTGATGATGATATTTTGGCTTATTAGCTTTCTGGTATATAAATACGAGTACCTAGTCCATTTTGTAGGCATGAAAATAGATCAAACCACTTGCGTAGGCGATTTTATAACGCTTTATATAAATCCCTCAGTTAATAAGTACTAGTCCAGTGTGACAAAATGTATCTCAGACACTTTAATAGCTATATAAATCTCATTCAGATCGTTCAACTTTATGTGCATTGAGAAATTTACGATGTAACATGTCGACACACCAACGTAACGTCACGTATGATTTCACTCCATGCATGATCCGCAGTTACACGGACATTTGAAATACATAGATGTGATTATACGGGCCTTTTTATTTATTTTAGGCTCCTTTTATAATCTTTTTATGTATTTATATATTATAGCTGTGCGCGCGACTTCGTCCGCGTGGAATAGTTATTTTGGGCATCGTATTTATTTTTGCAAACTACCTCTTCAGCTTTATAAATTATAGCTGTTACCCACTACTTGAACCGTTTTCGCAGCTCACGCAACGGAAGCCCTCAAAGATGAATAATTTTCCCCGTTTTTTCTACATTTTCCATTGTTTCTTCGCTCCTATTAGTTGCAGCGTGATGTTATATAGCCTAAAGCCTTCCTCGATAAATGGTCTATTCAACACAAAAAGAATTTTTCATTTCGCACCAGTGAGATTAGCGCGTTCAAACAAACAAACAAACTCTTCAGCTTTATAATATTAGTATAGATTAGTCTACAAAACAGACACTAAGCTTAAACACATAATTATAATAAAAATATAATCATATAGGTATCGATATTTTTACTTAATTGATTTTGGACGATTTCTTTGCTATTAACTCCTTTTATAATCATATGTACAGATATTTATATAATTAATTACATGTATTAGACGATTTATTTGCAAGGAATTTAAACCAAGACAAGTAGATGGCTAACTCATGTAAATGTGAAAAATAATTAATTGGAACATTATTTTTTATAGCGTTACATGTTAGTGTTGACATGTTTATATCGATTTTGCAAATCAAATTTTCATATGTATCGCAGTTTTAGAATCGAGTGAATTCTTTACATTTTTGTCATCTATTAGTTTGCATAGACACATTAAGTTTGTTCAGAATAATCGAAAAACTGAAAATAATTGTTTCGTTTGCATAAAATTATTGACTTTATTTAGAATAATGGTTATAAAACTAAAAATAATTAGCGAAGGTGTTGTTTGAGTAGTGGAGGCGGGTCGTTCACCTTGCGAGGCGAGCGAGTGAATAGTGATTGATATGCTCGAATGAAACGTTATGTGGGAGCCAGCCAATGTCGAGGTCGGACCCTCTCGAAAATGTGTACTGGGAGTTTTTGTGATGTTTCTGGCAGCAAGGTGTGATTGTTGGCTCAATCGTTTATTCAATAGTGATTTGGATCTTAGAAAACGTTAGTATAATACGAAGAACTTCAAAACCTTCTAACTGAAATCTATCACCAAGCATCTCTACAGTGTTTCAGCAGATTCTTTCAAAAGCCCAATTCTTCATTCCCAGTACAAGCACCTTAATGTTTACAAAATCCAAAGGACATGTGTCATCCGACACATGTCCATTGGACATGATTTGGGCGCATACCAATTTGAACTTGCCCAAGATAACTTCTTTAACTGTAGTGGTCACAACCCTCAGAACTGAGGAATACGTGAAACAATACATTGAAAAAGCAGCACTATTTGTAAGATCATACCCAGAGTTCTTTAAAACAAATCAAGCACTTAGTAGGAGGCATCTTAGAACGCAACACGGAGACAGGCCTCGTGAGCCTGGCTCTCGACTTGCAATGAGTAAGAATACCGCTTTCCATATGGCTGTAACTATTTACAACGCTCTGCCACAGGACATTAAAGAACTGCCTTCCACTAGATTCAAATACAAATTGCATAACTGGCTACTTGAGAAGTGTTACTACAGTGTACAGATACAAGATACGTATTTTTATATTGCGGCATCCCTGTTTGTAAAATTGACTAATACAATTAACACCTAGATTAAGCATAATTAATACATAAATTATAATATTTGCACACCTAGAATGGTAGAATACACGGGACTTCTATTTTATATTACAGTATTCAAGAGCAAATAAATCTCATTTCATTTCATTTAAGATAGATAGATAGAAAAGAAAAGTTTGGAGATACTTAGAATAGAATAGAATAGAAAATCATTTATTAAGACAGTCTTCAAACATACACACACATATATATACAATAAATAAATAAATAAGTCTGCCTCAACACAGCCCCAACTCAGCATAATGCTGATTACTGGAAGTAATCAGCGCTGGTCTTCCGTTGGGGCTGGCTGTGACGTCACGTACGAGACAATGATTAAGTTTTAAAAAAGGAAATGATACAGCAAAAATAAAAAATACAAAATAGATACAAGAAACATAAACCTTAAATATAGCAGATACTTATACACGAAATTTACACACTAACACTTATTAGAATGAACTTAGCTAATCTATGATTACAATTAGGTACATTACTACAATCAAAGTCAGTTGAAAACACACAACAAAACATAATACAACAGAAGAAATAACAATATCACTATAAAAATTACAAAGTATATATAAGTATACATATCTATATTGCGCTGGTGTCATTTACGAGCAGGGCTTCCTGTTTTTGATGCTCAAAAATGTGGATCTTAAGTTTGATTCTGAAATTGTGCAAAGAACGCAGGTTCCTTATTGGCGGTGGAATATTGTTCCAACATTTCGATGCAGCATAGCGGAAGCTGAATACTTCGGAATTGATAGCAGAACACGTTCCAACAATTTATAGATTTTTTGTCTTTTTTATCTGTATAAACGCTCACCACGCGAATATGGCTGAACGGATCATCAAGATTTTTGGTATGTACATAGGTAGTATGTATGTATATTTTTATCCTGAAATAATGCAAGCGAAGCCGCGGGCGTCCACTAGTTTATTCATAAATTCTAGTTCATTATGTCAGTGATCACACGTTTATTACTATTGCTGATAATGCTCAGCTTTCATTAACAGCCCATTGTTCCGGTGTGGAGAAATTCCTTTTCTCTTTGGGAAAAGGGACGTGGAAACTAAACACATTCTCCCTGTAATTATAATTGGCGTATTTCTTCTGTTAAATCTGTCACAATAAATGTTTTCTTTCTTTCTATCTTTCTAATTGAGCATTTATGCATACTAGATCTTTATTAATGAAACAAATAATGTCGACTCATATTTGCTAGAGAGAGCTCACTTTAGAGCGGACAAATAGCCTTTTTCGTAAAATTTTGTTTTAGCAACTTTCAATAAAGTACTTGTCTGTTTTATTAAATTGCTTTTTAATTTATCAATGTAATCCCACTAAAATCTTTTACATGATGTTCATTTATGAAAAATATATTTGAAAAATAATATTGTGCGCGTTGATGTCTTTTCAAAGAGATTTCTAGTCAGTTTTTTTTTTCTAAAAATTTAGATTAATTTACAGTAAAAAGCAATATATACCAAAATTCATCATATTTAAACCATTTAATTTTGTAAATTTAGTTATATATAAAACTTAACATAAATTTTGTAACGTTAGTTTATATTATACACTATAAGCTATACTTTTATACCTATACCTTATACTAGTGTAGTAACACTTAACTTTAATTTAATTTCTCATGAACGAAATAAGTTTCTAGGTCAATAAACTGCTAGATCCAGTTTTAGAACCTTGCACGTAGATATTTATGTAAATAAGCAAACGAGCGATACCGAATCAATAATTAAACTCCTTTTACGTTACTAGAAATGTTCGTAGTAAGGTCAGTATGTCGAAAATTGAATGAAAATTGGTTAATTCTTGGCCACGTCTCTAATTGAGGCTAGATACTTTTAGTTGTCCGTTGGTTAAAAAGTATCGGCTATTATATCAGTCTAATTATAATGTATTTTCTTATCGAATGAGAGTGGCCAAATCTGGTGTCGAGGGTTTTTAAATCACCTCAAGGGCCTCCGACATGGCTTAACGACTGCCATTATAATGAACTCGTAGAATCATTGCTATACCTTGTGTACAGAGATTTTACAATTAATAGAAACAAATTATCTATTTGATAAGAAAATCAAACAGCAAAAAATAATGAATTAGCAAATTTACAGTCATCATTGTTTACAAATTGATTGACACTGGCGAGCGCTTTCAGCTTTTCCGGTGATTAAATTCTGTTACTTAAAAAATTCGACATGTATTTTTCGTTTAGTAATTGAATTAAATAAATGTAGTAGGTACATATCTTAGTATGTACGTGTTATTCGTATTTACTCGTTTGTTCATTTATACTTAAGAGTTCAAGGCATCCTACCGTGAGTTGATCCTATTATAGGCTTACACAAGTGACGCCTATTTTACAGTTGTGGTTTTTTAAAGAATACTATGTATTTAACATTTGAAGGATTTCCGAAGCTTATTTATCTCATACATTTTATTAGCTGATCAGTAGTACTTACTTACATCTTTTGCAGAATTTGTATGTATTATGTTTGTATATTAGATACTACATGAATACGCCTTTTCATAATAAAGTAAACTGAAGTAGAGACATCTATATTAACAACGTAACACTATCTGCTAATGCTATGCGAGTAGATAGGCTTTGACGGCGCGGCGGTGGTTGTGGAGTGTTTATCTAATCAGTTCCACGACGTTATCATAGATGGCGCTAGTTTACACTTCGTTACGCATGCCGAGGTTCAGTATTATGTACTTTCATTATTTTGCACATATTTTTATAATAGGCATTTAAGTGAACGTTCTTCAACAAAGCCAATTTTCTGTATTTTTCAAGACACTTTCCTTATACCTATACAAGGTGTTTAATCAAGATTTGTGTACATCTATCTATTGCTTTATTTACGGCAACAGACTCTCGGACCTAATTCGCGATACTTCTAGATGGCATCAATTTCCGTAGCCAAGAAGACCATTAATTGATTAATAGAAATGACTATCCATTATCCCCACTATCCGGTCAAGTGGCCTTGCACAGAGCACCCCACCCCGGCGGGCGTTCCGGCGACTGCGCCCGCGCCGTCACACCTGGCCACTCTCTCCGCACCACTGCCTGCCATCCTCCTTCCTTCCCCTACGTTCCCATGTAGACAGGAATTCCGCTCCTGGGTCCTATATCTACTTCTGACTCTTAATAAGTATGTTATACAGAGTCATTGGTTACTTGCACTGGCTTTTTTTAGAATAGGCTTTATACGCCAATTAATTTGGTGTAAGAAATTTCGGATATCGGTAGTTTCATACAAAAACTTTCTCCATAGATTTTACTATTCCTTTATTTTTTGGCGAGTTTCCTAAAGGTTTAAATCAAAGGTCGTTTTTATGCTTAAAGTGTTTAAATTACTTTCAAAAATGCATTGATTTGAGAGTAATCAACCCTACTATATTGGAAGTCCTTACCAGGAATCCAGGAATTCCGCTCTGCAAGTCAAATGTGTCCCGGAAATGTTATGACGAGCGTGAATTAAACTGTGATTTTTGGATAGGCACCACAATGTCCTGATTTAATTGAGGAAACAACAAATTGAAGGGTAAAAGATTGATGACAGTCGGGTAGGAAGTTCACAACATGGAAAAATTGTAGAGGACATCCTTATTGGGTATAAAAAGAGATGTGAAAGTGATTGTGGATCGCTAATTACCAGAAATGTGTAGGCTTTAAACTCTTTTTAAATTACATTAATTTAAGGCAAGAATATGCCTATCGAATGATAAATCTAACTTTCACTCGTACAGTTATAACTTTAAAAATGTATAACTAATAAATTTGCTTCTGTTGTATCCTAAGTTATAGAAGCTCCTGTATTCTGTTCCACTGTCTGCAAGAAGTTACACAGGTGTACTTATTGTTTACATGGAAGTGTTGAGTTGAATGGCTAGGAAGGATGTAAGAGGCTCGGCGCGGGGCGCTCCGCCCCCGCCCCCGCACCCGCCCCCGCGCCCGCGGCCGGCGCACGCGCAGCTCTGCCAGTTGCCCGCCGCACAGCCTCCAGTTTGTTTACAATTTTACCTCGACTTTACTTTGACATTAATTAACGACATATAACAGTGATAATGTGACGCTACTGTGAGAACGTTTCGGTCCAGTAACAGGTGTATTGTACGTAAAAATTTAATGTCCAGTGGACTGTTTTGTGTCCGAGATTTAATTCGTTGTGAATGCCATTGTGCCCTCGGTTGTTAGGCGTTTGCATTTGCACAAAAGTTGCTCAGCTGGTTCCTGAAGCCGAAGGTAGATGGTGTGACGTGTTCAATGTGCTGTTCTTTGAATCCTCGGTTCGCTGATTGGTCGCTGTTGTTGCGGGATTGCTCTCGGTGACCCCTTACAATTACTTCCCTTTGTTCGTGTAATTGCAGGCTGAGACATTCTGTAGATTTCTCTTCATGACTTGAGAATATTATGGTTCAACAGATCTACTGGAAGTAATATAATAAGTACAAGAACTCAATTGTTTTAGAAATACAATGAGGAAAATTATTGCATGATAGTCGTTATAAACGTAGTGACATTTTCAAAGCAAAATATTGTCATTGTACCAGTAGTAGCATAGTAGTATAACCAACAGTCGTAAAGACAAGACATGCCATTCTATCACGTTCTATTACCACACTAAGTTTGTCTTTCCACCGCGGTCATTGTAGCGTGTCCGCACGCAAATCCAAGCTAGCACTATGATAATACAGTTTTTCCGTAACGCAAAATGCTTTTCACGTAAAAAAATTAAACATCGACCATCACGTAATAACACAATATTGACTCGAGCGCGAATATTGGAAACGGTAAACATGACACGGATTCCGCACAAGCGTATACTCGTAGTAATTCGATCAACTAACAGTCTAACACATGGCGGCCTGTTTTTGATAAAATGTATAATGACGATAACAATACAATATTATCATAGATAGTACAGCAGATGTTGGTAATAATATAACCAATACAATTACTAATAGAGAAAAAAACAAAGAGGTAGCAAACGATGCAAAACTAGACCCAAAATCCTTGGTAAGAAAATTACTTGCAAATTTGCGGAAACACGATTTGCCTCGTCAGTGTGTTCGTATTATCCAACACTCTGATGATTTGACACAGTATCCGATTGAAATAGCGTTGCCTTGTGGCAGACAGTCAATAGACAAGAGTATGGCGAATCATTACCATTGCCGCGGGATCCATGGCATTGTTTGCGAAGTAACATAATAACAACGCGATCTAGATACCCAGTTCAAATAGAAAGCAGTCCCGTGAGAAAGGTAATTCTCTCTATAATCTGATTTGATCGTTTCTTCAACTAGCTTTTAACATAAATCTCTATAACAACAAAATAATACCAAATCAACTTGATCTAGTACTACCAGTAAAATTCCTGAACGTCGTAAAATATAATATAGTTTCAATGGCCAATAAATAACAATAAATAAAGTACATAGCTTCAGTTTACTCCAAATTATGCTACTCAAAACCCAATTTTTGGAACAAGCAAAAAATCTTAATAGTTGATGCTCTCAAAATTGAGTTCACGATTTTCGTGTGATGGGTCTTCATTACATCATTCTTACAAAGAGTTAGTTATCTCAGTTTCTAATTAGTCTTCGCAAATGAAACTGTTTAGCAACAAGTCTTACTGCTTGAAACAGATCCCACGTGGTTTCACATTGCTCTTGCGCACCTTACAATGGATCTTTTATGGCATCTACTCTTGCTTGGCGTTAATCGCCAATTGTTCTCTTTACTGCTATCGATCTATCAAATACACTTGAAAGGCTATATAAGTTCTATTCAAATGCTAGGTCTTCTAAAATGACAATATATTAGAAAGTTTCAAGAGATTGGCAGTATCAATACAAATTGGTACTTATCTGGAGACATTTGTTACACGCTTTCATCTGCCATCTTCAAATCTTCCTATATAATTTGTCAGTAAATTTTGACAATGACGGTATTTTTACTGGCATGCGTTTTAAACCAAAACAAACAATGGAAGACAAGAATTTTCTAAAGACGCCCTTCTATTACCTTGAGTCTTATCTGCGACAGTCATTTGGTCGTTCATCAACTTCATCATTAGTTTACGTAGAATATGATACTTGTGTTGGTAATTAAACAGTGATTTAGAAATTTAAATGATGATACCGAAAGAAATTAACCCATTATCTAATATGCTCTACGCAAATTACTGAATTCATGCAGACGACCAGTTGGTTGTTTTGGTTTTTATACTATGAAGATAATATAAAATACAAGTATTGTATATCCAACTCATCGCTATATTATATCTATAACATTAAGTAAATTGACACCCTTACTTTCTTCGTTCCACTTGCTCACAGACCAGAATATGTCATGTCCATTCTAATTGGTCATAATGTGTTTTAAAGTTCCCTCAGACACGTTTCTTGTTAGATTTTTTAACTAACAAGCGAGTCAACGCCTCCCAAATTAATTTGTCTGCACCAAACCGGCTTCGATTTTTTACGCTCTTTCTTCTCGCAATTTTTGTCCAATTATTTGTGTTATTAGTCATCAATCAGCGATACGTTGTGCAGAAGCTTGGTAGGTTGCTATTTGATGATAGATAGAGTGTGTTAGGCTTTGTGGAAGTGAATGTGCAACAATGGAGGGGAGTGATAGTCAGATAACGTTGTATAGATAACGGGTAGCGGCCTCGCGCGACCGTCGCGTCCTCACGTTTTGTTCTTCGCATTATTTTCGTCAATTAGTTCGTGTTTTTGCACGTCTGCTGTGTGTTTAGCTCGATTGATTCGTGTTTTTGCTTCAAATATTTGAGTTTTAACTCCATTAGTGATTTGTGTTCCATGGCTTACATAGTCAACTCGTTGATTTGGTAATTTTAGTGATTGTTTCGAACTGTAATAAATCAGTTTTCAATAATATAGCAGTGTTACATATTTCTTCTCTATTACAACCAATAACGTTTACTATATAATTGGTACCTAAGTACCTGTCTCTTTTCTAAATCAATTTCCCGTGCAGTTTATTCAATGACTCTTCAAAGAAAGTTAAAAACTAAAATATACCATAGTGTTAAAAAACAATATTGTGAATACAAGTGACAATGAAAGACTCGGCGCCTAGATGTGAGGATGTGGCAGACAAGCTGGTCAGACTGTTCGGATGGAGACAGACCTACCCGGTGCAGAAGCTGCAGAGGAGCATCCTGCCACAGACCAAAGAACATAAGGTAAGGGATGTGGAACAAAAAATAATCATAGAAAACTTTTAGAAGACTTATTTTCCTTATTTTGAAGTCTGTTAAAAAATGATAATGATACCTATACTTAGTAATAATAAACAGAAATTAGGTTTGTTATGGCATTAAATAATTTTAAAAAAATATTGTTGTTATTGGATGACATCTTGATAGTAAATTGTTTGTGTACCTGTCTCAAAGTTTTATCTGCTAATATTGTATTATTATAAACGCCCCCATTTTGCATGTATTCACAAATATTATTACTCAAAATTTAAACCCTATTATTGTCAACATGATAAGACTATGAATTCGCAAACATTTTCATCGTTTTTAGATTACTTTTATTTACCAAGAATAGTCTATAAGCCTGTGAAATTACATTTATCCTTGAAACCGATTATTAGTTTATACTTTATTCAATTTAAGATTAGCTTCGCTGACGTTGTCTTGCTTTCATTACTTAACTTCGGTACCGAGAGGGCCATTGTTACAATGTACCTTTAACTTAACTGCAACTTAAACTGTGGCGCCACTTTCACGGGGCCTTTTGTGATCTGAAAGTGTGGAAAGCACTTCATTAAATCGACACAGTCTAAGGTGTAATTAATGTACTGTACCAATGCAATCCATGTTTATCTAGGTATTAACATATTGTGTCCCGTGCGTAATAATTCATTAAATTTTTTTCAAAACTAATAAATAGTAGTGATGAATTATATAACCCAAAACAACCCCAAAACGCTATAATCCTACCTTCTATACCCAAAACCAAATCTATGGAAATACATCAGGCAGGCTGTAGTCAAACGTAAACCTATCCCGCGTAAAAAAATGGTGTTTTATCAAAATAATGGTTTTCATACAAAAGTTTTTTTACGCAAATTACAAAACGATAAAGTTGTATGATTGGTGAACACTTAACGACAAGGCGACCTTTTACTTTGGGTACACCATCACTATCTTTCTAAGTTAATGAGTCTTACTTGACCACGGTTAGTATAAAAATGCAGTTGAGGTTTAGCACTGTAACCACATATTTAATTTACCATGTTGTTCACGCGTCCGTTGAACTTTAGTACCGGTATTTCCGACTGATTAATTAATAAAATTAGTAATTAGAAGCACCAAGCTGGAAGGCAACTAGCGGGAAAGTAATTAATCGATTTGCTATGTAAATGCTTACGTCGTGTCTGAAACGTCAACTCAATCGTAATTATCTAATTGAGGTAATTTAGTTTGATATGTGAGTGAGGCATGTGAATTACTAATTGAATGGAATGTCATCAGGATACAAAAAAGTCAGACTTATAAAACTTCATGCCAAATATCATAAAAAAGATCTAAGTACATTGATGTGTTAGAACGATCCTAAAAAATATAGGTAGGTACATATTTTACCCGTAGGTATACGATTCTACTGCAATTACAGGATTAATAAATATCTGCTAAAGATAAGGATTAGCTTAATAACTAATTACATAATTACAACTAATCGAAATATTTTATGTAATGTTTCATCCATGTAATCAAAATCGAGTAAGTCACGTAGGTCCCAAATTGACCAAAACAATTAGAAATAGGTAATCGGGGGCGCCACTTGTAACATTTGTAATACTGTTAATATTCACTTTACTTACCTACTTTTTAGTTTGTTTTATCCTAACATTTACCATGTTAAAAGATTATGAAAATGAAAATTCATATTAATTGCGCTATGACAACATAAATCATTATATTTATATGATGATTTTTTTGAAACCCGCAGGATTTATGAAACATAAATCTTCTTATATATAAAAATGAATCGCAAAATGTGTTGGTAAGCGCATAACTCAACAACGCCTGGACCGATTTGACCAATTCTTTTTTTTAATATTCGTTGAATTTCAAGGATGGTTTTTACGGCGAGAAAAATTCGAAAAAATGCCGGAAAATCCCTACAAACCGCCTTTTTATTTTCCCATACAAACGTTTTCTAACTAACTAAAGAGTAAAAGAGTCAACAGACAAGACGAAGTCTGTCGGGTCCGCTAGTGCATAATAAATCTTTATCAACAAAGTATTGTTATCAAAACCATTATCTACTATCACTCCCGCCGAGCCTATTTTAATAATATTTTAACTGCTATCGATTTCCTTCGTCCTTCAGCTTAATCAGTCACATTCTTATATTATTACAAACATTTACTTTTACGAATGATAACGATAATCAAACATTACCAATATTACCATATAAGGACATTGATAACGTTGTTAATTAGTATTTTTTGTGCAGAATAAGTACCTATACTCGCGTTAGACTATAGCACGCCTACTAAGCATTAAAGAAAAATATTTTCACGATTAGATTTTCAGATTTCACAAATCTTAGGATGTAATACATTCCACACTAGGATGACCTGTATTGTGCATTGCTTCAGTCTATGGTGTAACATGCCATCTACAAATAATATTTTTTATATATTTACATTGCTTCTTCAACATTAGCCTGATTCGAGTTTTTCTGTAAGGTATGTACAACTGTACTTACGGGTCTAGGCTGAAAAGGAAGCAAAATAATGCGGTAAAAAGTTGATATAACGTTTGCTTCTCTACTTTCATTCCTGTCCACTAAATTTCGGACCGTCTTTAGCCACAAAAATAATTAATATGAGAGTTAAATAGGTTATGTTTTCAATTCATTTTACTGTTAGTTACAAGACGTGATTTATTATATACCTTCTTAGTACGAATTTATCCCAGTAATAAAATAAAACGTTACAACGTTCACCAAGGTATCGTGTTACTTAGATATGATTCTATGTCAACATGATTGCAGTCAAATATTTATTCGTAAGTTTTGGGGCATAGGTAAAATAAAGTGCAGACTCCAGATTCTAAAAGTCTATAAAAAGGTCATAGTAATCGGAAATAGGTAATATGAACCAATACATAGGTATGTATTATTTTTATTTTAATAAATAAACTGATCCACGAATCATATCGTAGAGAAGCACCCAAATCTCGATCACCACAAGGAAGAGGTCTAATGTTACATTCACTTATTGAATTTAAAACACAAACTCCAAAAAATCTGTAGCACCCTCACTGTCGATTTACTGCGCGCCCTCTTCCACTGTAGTCAATTCTACTACATCAGGGTGTTTGGACAAATCAACATATCATGTGATTTTGATATAAGTTTATAAGATTATTATATTTTATCTACTTACTTTTTAACATCAAGTAGTGAAAGATACATTATACTGGCCGTGCCACCGTAGGGAGCTCCTGGATTAAATCTGCGCATGACCGGGACGACAAGAAGAGAGGCCTATGCTCAGCAGTAGGCGATAACGGGCTGATGATGATGATGTCACCAGTTGCTAAGTTTCTAGATGACTAACAAGTAAAAGTTTATTATGTCGTGTATTAAATTTTTTTCGCCATAACGTGCCGTCCGTTAGCAATAATATCTTTGGTTTTGGGCTAGGCTGCTTAACCAGGCTAGCTTGACATTCGACAGTGATGAAGCATTCGCGATAGGTGCCGATAACTGTTCAAATATTAGGCAATAAGTATACAAGTCAGTCAGTTTGAATGCAAATATGGGTGCGGACTGAACGAAATGATGATGAGCTTTGTAATGCTTAGAGCTGTATTGCGTTATAATTTACCAATAATAAATGAATAAATATTCCGGCACACAGCGCCATCTAGCACCACACTAAACAAACAGCCAATATATAACGAGAGCAAAAACATTCAGCGTGGAAACGCTGCCAGTGTACTGGGGACATTCAGTTCCGCCCGCGGGAAGTGATGTTTTTGTTCTTTGTCTGTTTGTTTGTATATTTTATTTTATTTTAATGTAAAAAAAAGAAATATACACAAAAATAAAAAATATACCAATAATAAATGAATAAATATTCCGGCACACAGCGCCATCTAGCCCCACACTAAATGAATAGCCATTATATAACGAGAGCAAAAACATTATGTCAGCGGGACTTAGCCTATGTACCCTATGTATATTTGTTAATCCCGGATATACCTAATCTTCGTATCAAATTTTATCCTTTCATGTTTTTTTTTACAATAGCTAAACAATGACACACATATCGACCTACGTACGTTTGTTTTGATGTAAAATATGATGTCTAGTGATGACTAATTTACCAGATGTAGTGAAGATTAATAGTATCTTCCCACACCTCGAGAAGACACGTTAGGTTTCATTCTAGATTTTGAATACAAATAATATTTTGACAAAATATAAATTACCTTTCTTTTTCGTACCAAACATTGCCTGAAATGCGACTTATCTGTTGTATAAATTACAACTTAGTCATGAGCTCGAAAGCGGTTAAAAATATATTATATACCTTTCATGAAAATATATTATTTCCATTCTTTATTTCAGCTATAGCCTGTTATCTCTTATCCAACAGTAAAATATACTTTAGTATCGGTGCGTTTACCTTTCGCCACCTACTCTGTGCCAGTTTCTAAAGCAGACTTATTTAGCCTTTTTAAAATTTATTTATTCCTAAAAACATCGCCGTAACACAATAATGTAGGTGTCTAATTGCCTGTGTTGGTGATTATCTTCATTACGTATATGGACTTGGAAAGCCATTTCAAATTCTTTTGCTCATTCAACAAAAACTTCGCAGAAGGTAACTGAAAAATCAATAGTCTTATACTTACTTATTTGTTTAGTTCACTAAACTTCTAAATCTTGTATGAACGTGGAAAAGGGATAGTTTAAGCCCATAATTTAAGGCGAGTCACCAGTGAAAAAGCGGAAAAAACGTTTTACTATATCAAATTTTTTAGGTATTTACTCCTTGATATCGGTCTTGCAAAAAATATACAATATACTTAAGGATATTGTCTGAGGAATGTGCTAATTTGTTACACGATAGGGTATACTTTACTCGATCATAAAAAATTCCAAAGACAGCTTAATGTAAAAGTCTAAATCGAATATCTTATTAATAAAATATCTGACTTTACACATCATTTTTATATAGAAATGTTTCTCTTTAAATACTACAGAGAACCTGCTAAAATTTGGGTTTCAACTAAAGTCCTATAATTTTGAGTTAATTATTAATCCCAAAACTTGAATATTTCCCAGCAGTTTGACAAGACGCCGCGCCGCCCGCTACCCCGTCAGTCGCAATCGGGCGCTTGCCAACGTTAGACCTGTGCCAAATTTTCTCCGCCCGTTCTTACATTCTTGCCACAGTGTAATAATTGAAAATGGCTAATAAAAAAAATAAAGTTAGGAAGAAATCAGTGTTAATATCTAAAAGAAGGACAGGGAAAGAGAACTATAAGAAACGGTATGTAAATTACTCCCTTTTATAGTAAAATTATGAAGTTTACTCTTTTTTTTAAAGTAAAATTACTAAGCACCCAACAATATTTCTAAAAGTGGCCCATTTTTTTTATTCTTTATGTTTCTCCTCAGGTATATGAGAATTTTCTATAATTTTAGTTGATTTCGTAAATTTTCGTCATTACTTGCCACAGACTAAATTATATCAGTATGACCAAAAGTATGTACCTATGTACGAGTACTCTATAATTAATTAATTTAGGTCGAAAAAGCAGTCTCGAGTATCTAATACTACCAGTCCATTAGTAGAAATGCAACCTGTGAATTTCAATACTTCAACGACAGATGGGTAAGTGGATCATGTACTAAACAATAATACCATAAAATAGGCCGATCTATCTATTTTTTATATTATTTACTATTGACTATAAACTCTACAGCTGATAAAGAATGACTTGCAGAATGTGATGATAAATTCTCTCAAAATAATATCAATAATGAGTGAGTATAATATTATAACATCATTAGTTTGTCACATAATACACAAAACAGAACCAAGCTGAATTTATACAATCATAAACGTAATAATTATGGTAATTTATATTTGTTGTTTTGTTACGACTGTATGTGTTCGAAATAAATAAAATAATTGCGGCAACAGAAATACATCTTCTAAAAAAAACTGTCTAACTATCACGGTTTATAAGATACAGCCTGGTGACATACGGACAGACAGACAGACAGACAGACAGCGAAGTCTTAGTAATAGTGTCCCGTTTTTTACCCTTTGGGTACGGAACCCTAAAAACAGATCCAAGCAGAATATCCAAACAGAATGTATACGATAATAAACGTAATAAATGTGGTGATATTTTTTTTTGCATGTTATCTAAGCAGCGAATATACAAAGTCACGGCAATTTTATTAATATAACCTATGTATTTTTTTTTCAAACAACAAACACGACTTTGTTTTATATTTACAGATATAAAGTAATAAATTATTACTTAGCTTATTTAAAACTGACAAAAATAACATTTTACATTAATAGAAGTTGATCATAGTATAACAGCTGAAATATTTATACTGTGGCGTAGTGCTAACGTTACGAGAAATGGACAGCGCGCGAAGTGAGACGCGCGGGCGGCCCCCCACACCTCACCTCCTAAAATCGTAGTTCGCGCGAAAATGCCTCGCCTTAATTATGCAAGTAACGCAGTTCACTCGAAGTCGTCAACTGACAATAGCAAGTTGATAAATGAATGAACAGCGCCAATGTTTTTAGTTTTTATTACAACACCCTGCGAACCTTGAAAGATCGTAAGGCATGGTTGAGTTGTATTATAATTCAGGCTTTTTATTTGTGGTTATTGTGAGATCTTTCTATTACTGGCAACTTGAGTTCGGTTAGTTTGCCGTCAAAGCGCGCGTGGAAGAGACGCGTGTCTCTCGTTTGCTATCTCGAAATATTTCCGTAAAAACTCGATATTTTTTTTACGAATTGCCAAATTTTAGAAGTATCTTGTACACAAAAGAAGTAATTGAATATTTAGTGTGAAACGGCCAAGTAGCTAGCGTGGATTGGATGCAGTGAAGTTTCATAAAATAAAGTTTTACAGAATATTCATCGGTAACAGAGGATGTCTGATGACTCAGTGCTTATCTGAATAATTTGCCTATTATTTGTTGTTATGTTCGTACTTAAAGCAACCTTAATAATTATTATGGATTTATGTATTTTCAGAATGAAATCATTAGAATTTAGGCCAAGCAAGAATAGTCTTATAAGAACTGCCTTATTTTTACAATAATCTTGATACATTTACTTCTTAAATAGAATTACGTTTTTTTTATAAAGCTACATAAGACCAAACATATATTCTAACCATATCTTACTAAGCCTTGTTGCAAAAACTCAAACAGACATGAAGTGCAATGTGTTTGTATAATAATTTTGCGAGTTGCCTTGAAGTGTTTGATCTATGCTTGAAGTTACACACCTAGAAACACTATTAGTTTTTCTGTGCTAGAAATCTACTAGCGTAAAGTTAACAGTAGGTACATAGGTAGGTATGTTAGACGGAGCGAATGGATAAATGCAATAAAATGTCAGATTTATTTAACTGTATTAGGGTCAAAACACTTAGAGCTTAAGGCCCAGTGATACTAGGAACCTGTTGTCGCATTTGATTTTAATTAACATGAATTCAGTTGATAGTTTTATCATGTTTATGGCATAAATTAACGATTCCAAGTGTACGTAATTTGCGTCCTTGGCACATTATATTGTAAATGAAAGTATTATAATTTATTTGAACCGATAGATGCAGAACGATCTCCTACTATTTTCCGCCCTCTGATTAAAGATCTTACCATGCCATTTGTAGCACAATGGTTTCTATTGACGCAGCATGAGTACTTTGTATTCGACACACGGTTTTCAGTCCATAAACGCGTGCATTTCCGTTGGCATTAGCGTATAAGGTCGTCGACGTGTGAGTTAGATAATACTTCATGCATAATCATGACGTTATTATCTTGAACGTAACAATTGAAGCAGAATTCTACCCTATCACCAGAGACGCTAAGTTATGCGATTGTTTTGCGACAATTTGCAAGGTATTCGTGTCGCTATGCAGCTCGTGAGATGGATGACGGAATACAGTTTTTCTTCCACGTCCGAGGCGTTTCTAGGAAGCGAATTGATCGCGTGCGCCTGCGGTGCTGCTGACGGAACCATTCAGAGAATCCGTGAAACTATGCCTGCACCTTTCCAGAGCCAACAAAAACATTTAAAAACTATAGGAAAAAAACAAACAAAAAGTATTTCTGTTAATGCATATGGCAGTTTGTTATTTATAACCGCTGCATCAAATGTAGATAGCTGACCTAGATAATATTGACTTTAACGGCGTGATGAATCACGTCAGGTCTTATGGGGCGTAGCAGCATCTGGTGGCACGTGAGGTCTACTGTGTTTGGTCGGCGGCGCGTGAAGGGCAAGGTTCCATACGCGCTGGTGACCCGCGTCGCAGCCCAAATGGCTCGATCCATTCGCTGCATCCACTCCACTTCGTAACTAAGCAAATTGTGAATGTAATTGCAGTGTAAACGCAAATTGCAGTGGTAAACAGTGATTTGAATGGTAATATCGTTCTATAACTTTGGCCATCAAAGTTGGTGAAATCGGTGTTACTGTGATGGTTCCGAGAACGTTCAGTGCTTGTGATGAGGCCAGTGTTGTTTAGTTTGATGGAGCTACGATGGAGGTGTCCGAGATGACAGCTTCAGAACCGGTCCCGCCGCCGCGCTTGAAGAAACTGGCCCGTTTATCAGCTAGAAAGGAACAGGAGCGCAAATCTGTCTCATGGGTATTTCATCAGCTTTTTGCCGCGAAATTTTATCATTGATCGGAAACAAAAGGTCTTTTGAAACGCACTTGGACTTGAATGAGGACGAGCGGTGATCCTTTTCAATCCTATTTTGCAATGATTAATGTGCGGTCATATAATGCTTTTGACATCTTTCAAAGAGTGCGCGACAGGCGTACAAAAGCTAACGAACAGACATACAAAGCCGAAGTAGATTTTACATTGATGGCGTATGAATGCGTCGCAAATACTGCGTGGGAACGTTTCGCATTTTTGTTTTTAAAGCCCGCTTGTTTGGAGAACAACACTGAAATTCACTAAACCACAACAATGTGAAATTTTCACATGTGGTTACAGTTAGGTACTTACTGCTGTATAACGTAGCGGCTCATCGGCCTATTTTATTTATTAATCTGTCAGTTAATGCTGAATAACTCATTGTTTCCTCACAATTAGTTAAGTTTTGATTGTACGTCGTGAAATAAATTTATTTATTTATATTTATGTATTATGTATGTGTGTGTGCACTCAAAGTGAAGACGTATATTATTTTGCTGCGTACAAATTTGCATATTTACTGAGAAAAACACAATAAATACCTGTTCCAGCACTAGAAATACAAAGTTTGAATCACAAGGACTGTGGATCAAGAAGTTGCACAGAGAGGGCAAGTACATTCTAGCGAAATTTCACGATATAAAAATTGAACAAATCACTAAAAATCCATTGTTCACTCACACATATACAATATTAATCAAGAGATTTCACATAATTACGGGTAAATTAGCAAAATTCTGAGCGGAAAGCCGAACTATCTTCTCTGATTCTGAACTTTGGAGGTTACCGGCCGGCAATCAGCTGTTACTGTCACTCTCACTGATCGGACGTTGACGTACAGTCAACAGTGACATTGGCTATCAATTGTCTGACATTTGTTGTGTTGCCATACCTAAAGAAAATATTGGACTACAAAAACGATTATCATGCCGAAGACAAAAAGAACTCCCCCTAAACTGAGAGATTCAGTTTCTGATCCTGACTTATTCTTCTCACCTTTTACTCAAAATGACAGAACAAAGGTGAGATTAGTAAATAATGACGAATCAGTGTCTGACCTCTTTATGTCTAACATACAGTCTATGTTTAAAGACATCAAGTCGACTCAAGAAACCAACTCAAAGAAAATGGCAGTTGATATGGAGGTCTTGAAAACCCAAAACCAAGAATTACTGTCATCCAACCGTGACATTAAAAATACACTGTCTGAAATAATTCAAGAACAAAAAGATATGAAGCAGCGCATAGTAGTTCTCGAACGAAATAATGAAAAGGTAGACGAGCTGAAACAGCAATTAGAGGTCTTGGACAGAAAAGTCAAGGAGACTTCAGTGGAGTTTCGAAACGTACCAACAGAAAATAATGCACAAATTGTTGGAGTACTCGAAAAAGTATATGCAAAATTAAACCTAGAATTTGATGTAAGAGACATACGTAATTGTTATCGTCTCCCGGCTAAGGATAAACAAGTGAAGCCAATTGTTGTCGAATATGCCTCAACCACAAACAAAATAAAACTACTAAAATCTCTTAAAGATTACAACACGAAGAATGAAGAAAAGCTAAACTCCAGCTTCTTAGGGCTAGCGGGGGATAAAAAGCCCATTTATATCAATGAGTGCCTAACAAAAAATGCTAGGAAGCTGCATTTCCAAGCAAGAGAGTTTGTCAAAAAAAGCAACTGGAAGTTCTGCTGGACCGACCGTGGCAGGATATTCGTGCGTAAAGAAGATGGATCCCCGGTTATCGAAGTAAGAGATGCAGAACAGATCAAGGCTCTCGTGGACAATACCTGCCGTGGCTCAGAAGATTGACTAGCACGAGCCGATACTGAGCATATTTCTTGTACTTATTTAGTTGATTCAAATACTTTCCTTTGTTATTATTTGTATAGTTACCTAATTAGTAAAATCATACAACTACCTTATACTGTTAGTTCTAATTTGATGTTTGCTAAAGTACTGTTCATACGCTCATTGTCTTATCTCATCAAATACTCATATACACGTTTCGGTTTAAAAACACAAAATAATCACACTTTACAATCGCATCCACATATCACAATACACTCGCATAAAACTGCTTACAAGATCATGATACCTAAACAATACATAGAACACCTACGTCAGCGATATCAAAACCATGGGATTTCTAACATCAATACCAATCTAACAATCGTAGACTTGAGTTCTTCGTCTACGCATGTAACACAGTTAATAATTTGTCAATGGGACACAACATAAAAGATATATCAAATGACATTGATAACATCAATGTCTCGAAATCTTATATGTTGAATATGCCTGAAGAGTGTTCTAATTATTTTGTAGAAATCAATCAAACCAAGTCAGTGACAATATTAAATATTAATATACGTTCTATAAACGCTAATTTCGACGATTTTCTAGTATACTACTCTCGTATCAAAATTAATGTAGATATACTGGTTCTAACAGAGTGTTGGTTAAATGACAGCTATTGTCCACACAAACTGCAAGGGTATATAACACATCACACGAAAATACATTGGAACCAAAATGACGGAGTAGTCGTTTTCATTAAAAAAAGTCTTCCTAATGTCAAAGTGTACGAAGAAACAGTTAAAGATGCTAATTGTATAGTCACGACGGTTGGTAACGAGCTATGCATCTTTGGTATATATCGTCCACATTTTAATCCCAATATAAGTGATTTTCTAGATTCATTAGAAACCGCCATCAGTAAAGTCAAAACATATCGGAATGTTCTATTGGTCGGTGATATGAATATCAGAATAGAAGAAGACCGAAGTGACCCCAAAAAAGATGACTACCTGGAAGTACTGGCTAGGAACGGGTTAATGCCTGCCTACACCCAACCAACGAGGATTGATTCATGTCTAGATCACTGTATAATTAAATTCAAAAACCAAGTAACAAGTCTTATTCTACCAGCCTCTGTAACCGATCATTCTCCTGTCATAACACTAGTCAGTACAAAAAATAAACTACGGAGACAGCTATTGAGATCCATAACCAAAATTAATTATCATGCTATATTCGAAGAACTCTCGAATATAAATTGGAATAATTGCCTTGATTTTGCTGATGTAGAAAAAGCTTTCTCAACCTTTATAAATATTATATCGTCCTCAATTCAAAAGTTTTCAACAGTCGGTCTTATACCAAAATCAAGATTCAATATAAAACCTTGGATCACGCCGGGCTTAATAAAATGTATGAGGAAAAGGGACAGGCTACATTTAAAAAGTAACAAAAAACCGGGTAACAAGGAACTACGCAAGGATTATCTGAATTATCGAAATACATGTAATAAAATTTTGAAAAAACTAAAGAGGACTTATGAAAAGACTGAACTCATGGCAAATAGCAATGATTCAAAAAAAACTTGGGAGACAATCAAAACAATCTGTAACTTCCCTAAAAAGGAAAACCCGGTTGAAAAATTGCTACGAGTCGAATCAAGCCCGGCAGAATCTTTAAAAACTATAAATGAATATTTCATTAATGTCGGTTCCAATTTAGCAAAAGAAACCCTAAACTCACTCAACGACACTGAGGATAATCTAGCCAGACTGCATAATCAAAAGGACAAATTAGTTTCGTCTTTTGCCATGATACCAATTGATAGCGCCGAAATTTACCACATCATCAGGAATCTTAAAAACTCTTCCGCTCCCGGCTGGGATAAGGCCACCTCTCGGATATTTAAGACAATGCTCCCATACATAATTGACCCGCTTACGTCCTTATGTCAAGCTAGCATGGAAAAAGGAGTATTCCCAAAAGTGCTGAAAAAGTCATTAATCAGTCCAATCCATAAGGGTGGGGATGAAGATGGTGTACAGAACTACAGGCCTATTTCTCTACTTCCTACATTATCCAAAATTTTAGAAAAAGTTATGAACACAAGACTGAAAAACTACCTGGAATGTAAAGGTATTCTCTCTGATAATCAACATGGATTTCGAAACGGCAAAAGTACAGAAGACGCGGTGTTGGAGGTAACAGAATATATTAAAAAAAATTTAGACAAAAAATTAAAAATTGTGGGTATTTTTTTAGATCTTGCAAAAGCGTTCGACACCGTCTCCATCCCCTTATTATTGGCCAAACTGGAATTAATAGGAATACGCGGAACTGCACTTAACTGGTTTAAAAGCTACCTGACTAACAGAACTCAAATGGTACGCATCGGTAACATGGTAAGCAGTGAAGAAGAAATTAAGTTTGGAGTCCCACAAGGGAGTATTCTTGGTCCGACCCTGTTTCTTATTTATATTAATCAGCTGTGCGACTTACAATTGAGACATTGTAAGACAGTGACGTATGCAGATGACACTGTATTATTATTTCGAGGCTCTAACTGGAAGGAGATTCAGAATATTGCTAATGAAGGACTTGATACAGTGTCAAGATGGCTGAGACAAAACTTACTGTCCATAAACATTGCAAAAACTAAATATATAAAATTTACCATAAATAGTGCAACACAACCTAAACAGGAACTTGGGCTAAAGATACACATGGCAACATGTAACATAGATAATCAATGTACCTGTATCAATCTCAAATCTACCAAGGATATAAAATATCTTGGTGTTATATTGGATGAAAACCTAACATGGTTTGAACACATAAAGAAACTGTCAGGTCGAGTAAAAAAATTGATATTTACATTTAAAACTTTAAGGCATGTATTGAATAACAAATCTTTAGTCAAAATTTATTACGCACTTGCACAGTCAATAATAACATACTGCATACCGGCTTGGGGCTCTGCAGCAAAGACCCACATGAAACAACTAGAAGTGGCCCAAAGAGCATTACTGAAAGTAATGACCTTTAAACCCAGACTATACAATACAGAAAGTCTGTATAAGAACTGTGGTGTGCTTAACGTCCGACAATTATTTATAAGGTCAATTGTTAAGTTACAACATCGGCTAGTCCCCCGAGAAGTACGGCAAAAGGTTCATGACAGAAGAAGACCAGACAACATTTTCAAAACGGAAAATTACCGCACAGTTTTTGGTAAAACGGCTGTTTGTATGCTTGGGCCAATTATTTACAACAAACTAAGCAAAGTAATTGAAATGGTTAACCTGACAAATTATAGCTGTAATCAAACACTAACAAATTACCTACTCACACTTAACTATGACACAACCGAGTCCCTTATGGAACACAAATTAATTTGATTTACTTAATATGTCACTGACTACACATCTTGTAAGCCCAATACACCTCAACACACACACACACACACTCACACACACACACACACACGCACACAAAAATACTTAACGATTAATACAACCACGCATAACATCACCGCATACCACTACAAGTATATATTATATTATGTTCTTTATGTTTTGTTTTGTAAGTGAAATTAAAAATTGTGATGCTGTGGTTATTTCTGAAACCTCGCTTTACAGGACCATTTCGGTACCTAGTGCAAGTTTTCAGGGTTTCCTCGCGTACCAGATTATTCACTGCACCTGTAAACTGTACCTAAAGAATGTACGTATTAAGTCTTTTGTAAATAAATAAACAATTTGAATTTTGAATTTTGAATTTTTGAATTGAATTTTAATAATATTTATAGACAACAGTAACATTTCACAGTTTGCAGAATATAATTATAATCAACATCCATCAGCATCTGGTTTTCTAAATATACAAGTTTCTCTTTACCTACTTAGATCATACCAATTAAATATGAAACCAAATTAGTGAACATACTTACGTATACGTAAAGTGTGTGCAGCATGCACTTGTAATATTCAACCAATAATCTAGTCATTATTTTCAACTAGTGGGTGCTCGCGGCTTCGCTTGCATTAAGAAGTAAAACTTGCATCCCCTATTTCACCCTTTTTAAAGCGGCGTTTCCAAAAATCCTTTCTTAGCGGATGCCTACGTCATAACATCTACCTGCATGCCAAATGTCAGCCCGATCCCTTCAGTGGTATGGGCTGTGCTTTGATAGATCACTTTATCAGTCAGTCAGTCAGCTTTGAGTTTTATATTATATAAATAGGTATAGTAACAATATTTATCCAAAAAAAATTGCACTCCTTCTGTTATTAAACTTACCTAATTCTCTCTTCCAGGGTCCAGAGACATGGGTAGGAGTGCGCGCGCTGCGGGCCAGCTCGGGCGGGATCCTGGACCCGGACGACCGCGTGCGGGACGTGGCAGACGACCGGGAGACCCTGACAGCTGAGTGCACGGGACAGGCACCGCAACCACGAGCCGCGCAGGCAGATGGCGCCAGTGGCTCCTCTGCAGGCACCGCCTCCCCTGATATGTTCCGGGTAAGATAAAATCTTCTTTAAGTTCTCCTATAATCGTTTGCCTCATTATTGACAGTTGTGAGTCTTGATCCTCCTGCAAAATTATATCTCTTGAACGAGTACATCATGGTTAGCGTTCAGCTCCTTACACATAAGCTGCTTCTACTTCTTCTTCTTATCGAATGAGAGTGGCCAACTCTGGTGTCAAGAGTTTTCAAGCCGCCCTAAGGGCCTCTGACGTGACTTAACGACTGCCTTATTAGACAAACAGCCGGGACCTACAATTGAACGTGTCATCCGACCCACGGAAGCGCCCAAAATGGAATGCACTTTTCGGTCACCCATCCAAGGACTGACCGCGTCGACCTTTGCTTAACATTGGTAATCGCATGCGATTGCTTCCGCTAGCTGAGCTACGAGCGCTTCTACTAATCCTCGTATTGGCATCTGGGCATTTCCGTGATTCGGACAACATGTTGATTGTTGTGTAGGTCACGGCTGTCTGTCATAGTAATTATTGCAGACGTTCAACCATGTCAGAAGCCCTTGGGTGGTTTGAAAGCTCTCGACACCAGAGTTGCCCACTTTCATACGATCTTATTTGTTTACTACCGCTATTGCCCGATAAATCTGACGAGAATATCAAAAAAATTAAAACAAAATGTTTGCGAGTGTATGTCTATTCTTATCACGCTAAAATGGCTGAACCAATTTTGACAAAACTTAATGTGTCAATAGATTTTATTTAACTAATATATTGTATCATCTGTATGTGTACGGACTAATGCACGAGAAATGCATCAGAATTTTAAAAAGCACCTAATTGGCTAAATTTATTTAGTGCAAAAAATTTAAGATTTTGTTCTCACAAAATAAAACTTCATGCTATAAAATAATAATCCTAATAAATAATGATTCAACGATTTCATCAAAATATTTCAATAAAACTGGCTGAATAATAATCACGTCACAGGGCATTTTCCAAATATAACACGAACTCTAAATGATCTGTCAAAAACCCTTACACGTTATTGGCTAAATAAACAAATCGTCCTAGGCCAATTCTTGTCAAAGTCTGAAAAAAAAACTCACTCGAAAACGAAACGCAAGCGGGAAAGTGGCGCAAGAGCAAAGATTCCTGTTGGAACTTGTTTCCGTCTCTTCGGCGAACTTTCCTTCTTTTCCTCTAAGAAAATTATTACGTGACGGGACATGTCTTCGTCAAGACGGTTTAGTTGGAATTTCGAGTGTAATTTAGATATGGGTTTGTGTTATTCTAGTGGTTGTATTTCTCGGAAATCTAAAAAGGTAAGCGACATTGTTTTGTTTTTGTTAGAACATTGTTTGTGTCGACGCAATTTTCATTTCAAGTCAATGATTTGCGTTTAAAATTATTTCTCGTTTAGCAATGGAAAGACTTTAATAAAAAGCTGTACTTACTAACTAAATTAAATAAGTACACAAAGTATTAAATAGGGTTTGAAAATGAATAATTATAGTGAATTTGGGAGGCCTTTTATGTTGGGTAGAAATTGTTTATTATCAAAAAGAATCAGGAATGCCACGGCCCATATCAATGAAGACAACTTTTCTCAAAAACGTTCTATTAATGCTTCTGTATGCTGGTTAAGTTTCAGCAATTTAATTCGGAGCAATATTGTTTGCATAAATAATTTTATTTTTTTCTATGTACCTCCTCAAAGTATTTATTTATTAACTTGTTGGAACTTGTATATGAAGCGACTGATTTGCTGATAGCCTAAAACGACAAGCGCACAAGTAACAATATTGTAAAAGATTCAATATGCCTGTAATTCAATTATCACGGCGGAAAGTTATATTAAGAAAATGAAGGCTCCAACCAGAGACGCCATGTTTACATTTGATAAATGGCAATAACATCTGCCGATCGAAATCCTTGTTTTTGTTTTCGAGAGACTTAGCCGTGAGAATTGAATTGAACTGTAAACTGGCTCTCAAGTTATGTTCATCACCATCGGGTCGTCTTCCAGCCCCGGAAGTGGACTGGTAGGAACCTCATTGAAATAGTAATCTCTTAACAGAGACTGGGCGCCGGGACACGCAGGCCCCGGGGAATTGAGGAGGAGGTTTCCATAGCCGGCTGCTTCTTTTGCGGTTTGACCATGCTAGACCTAGTGCTCTTTTGGCCGGGCCGCTTTTTTAATTGATGGGAGCGTGCTGATTTTTTAGGAAACCTCCTCCATAAGCTAAGCCAGGTATGAATTTACAGATTCTATACAATACTCAAGGGTGAGGGTGAGGGGAGCACTACTTCATGTTGGATGATGCCGACGGGACTGACTTTTCTTCTGTCTTCTCTCTTCGTCGGCGGCCCGGGCTCCGGCGCCAGCCTTACGGCCCCACGGAACCCGGGGGTGGCTCTGATTTGATTAAGTTATGTTCTTATTTTAGCACAATGCATTGCGATGCTCTGATCGGTACGTAGGTTCTAAATTGCGTCAGATATGCTATCGACGAGGCATTTAGCAGATAACAAGCTGAAACTAGGCTAACTGGATTACGGAGCACGCAGCTATGTATACTACGATGCTATTACATAAAAACGACGACTCATTATGACCAAATATTCATATGTTAAAAATCTTCTAAAATCAAAAATCTATTGTCTCTTACTACGCCCCAATACCTTGGGGCACATGTAATTTATTTTAGAAAATTGTTTGTGTGCAAGTATGAATAAATAAATAAATAAATCTACGTGATAATAATAGGCTGATGGAATGGTGAGCCTATTACTATATACCTACAGGGTACAACAAAACAAAGAACTTTTTTTATACGACTGAGGAATAAAAAAAACGTGAGGAACTGTCTCTTTTATGGAAGATATTTTTTCGTAAATTTCCAAATCTTATAAGTTTTGTACGAAATGTTTTGCGTTAATTACCCCGTGTATGAGGTGTCTTCTTACGCTGTCTACGACTTACTCAGAAAAGTGAATATAAGTACCTGCACTAAGCTTGTTAGGTAAATCGATTCATATTAATTTAATATCGATATTGCTCTGCTGTGTCTATGAATGTACGCCAGGGTCAGTTGGAATAGAAATGCAATTGGCGTTTTGGTACAGTACTTATGTATATGCTAGCATTCGTTGACTAGATATAATTAAGTAGTATTTTTAACACCCGTATATGATTGTACGTAGAATTCCTTAGTATTAATTAATTCGTCAACTCCTTGTGCCTATTACTAGCAGAGTTCTGCTGTGTTAATCCAGGGCTTTTCAGCACATAAAAAAATCAATCCAATATAACATGAAGTTATATCAAATACACAAATATAGGTATCTTACCTATTTACACTTTAAATATAGATACATATATTCACGTAAGACATTTTCTTCATATAAGTACCATTCTCAAATGAAGAATTGCTGATTAATATTCCACGGAGGTGTTAAACTAATGTTAAAGCATGTTTTGTCGTTTCTTCATGTTATAATTTCGCCTACATTCTCTTGTTACGACACTACATTCCAGCCACATAGGTAATGCAATCTAGTTTATAGGTACTTTACGCGCACTAAAACTGTTTCTAAGATATAAGCCTTCAGTTTGGTAACTTATAATATTATTTTTGTTTTCATAGATGGACATAAGCTTACTGTGTGAAGATATTGTCATCCAATGTAATCGTATCTATATCATTATCTTGGTGTACCTTTAATATCATTGTATGCAACAGCTGATTTTTGTAGGGCATTTAAAACTTAATGCATTGGACGTACCAAATCCGTCTTTAAAATTGAGTCAATTACCGTTCAATTAACCCTATCATCATCATCACAAATTTAAGGGCAAGGCCCTTGTCTGTGGAGCATACGCCATCCTTCCCGATCTTCTGCCAATTCCTTGACCTCCTTATACGACATGACACTCGCATTTTCTTTTACTTAGTCCATGTATGACCTTCTCGGCCTTCCTCTTCCTCTTCGGGCTTCCAATGTACATATATAGGGTTAATTGAACGAAAGAAAGAAATATCTTTATTGAGACACAAACAATACAAAAAAAGTTTAATGATCTAAGTGATAGACTGGGTAAACAACCCTTGTAGTCACCCACTGAACCCTTAAAAATATAATGAAAAAACTCTAATAAATAAAATAAATAAATAAAGTGGTGATTACTCACAATAAGTTGGTAGTAAAGTAACTCAGTAAAACAAAACTAACATGTATAGACTCGTGCCAAAAGTGCAGGACCATGACCATTGAAAGAAAGAAATAAATTTACCAGCTAGTTATATTTACATATACCAGCAACATGTCTTGGTTGCAGGGTGGAGGCGGCGTGGGCGGCAGCATGCGAGTGCCCAACACTGACTCGTGCGTGGAGGTGGGGGCTGCCGACCTGGAGGATGGATCCAACGGGCTGCAGGTGCGGAGGGGGAGCGAGCCCACCCTGCACCAGGACACGCTACCTCCGCAGAGGACGGTGAGTTTGTAGTTGTCTTTTTAAGACTCATACAAGGGTGCTGTGTTTGTAGTTGTCTTCTTAGGACTCATACAAGGGTGCTGAGTTTGTAGCTGTTTTCTTAGTACTCATAAAGGTGTGCTGAGTTTGTAGCTATTTTTTTAGGACTCTTTCAGCCTTCAGGCACGGTGTTGCTTCCGGTGGTCATTGCAACTAGTGGTCAGTGGCCCGACTGTTCAGCTAAAACGAAACTAGGAACATAATGTTACCTGAATTTACCAAAGATGATAAAGTGCTAAATATTTACGTTTCTCTAACCCTTATATTTATATTAAATTGGAGCAAAGCAGGCGCAACACGCTTTCACTTTAAAAAAAATATGAGATAGGAATGGAGACAACGAAAACATAAGACCAAGTCCAAAAAAATGTAGGTATTTTATCTCGTATGTTGGTATGAAGAGCTAAACCGTAATTATTTTAACGATACTTTAATTCATATTAGTATTTTTCCCTCCTTCCAGGCAACAGAACAAACAAAGCGCTGGTCAGCGGCGGTGGTGTGTCGAGACGACAACAGTAGAACGTCCCAGAAAGTGCACCCCATGTCAGACGGGCGTCCACCAGACACCTCCGTGTCGCCTGACAGACACGGACAACACTTCCAACGACAGACCAATAGACTCTCTATGCAGTTCTCGGGGCCTGGGTAAGATTTTTTCAAGTAGATAAGAGATCGTAAGATTTGGATAATCGTAAAAAAAATAACCATAGCAAATTATTGGTGTTAGTGCAGGCAGTTAAATACCTAGATCGTGATCTAGAACTCATTGTCGTAGTATAAAAAATACGTTCATTAATAATAATCTATCTCCTATTTGTAAATTTCAGGAGTGGGGTATGGTTAGACGCAGCTGAAAGAGTCCAAACGTACGGCAGCAAAAGTCTTCCGAGAGACGCAAGAAGAGAACCTTTAGGACAAGATACCCCAGCTAGTAATCACAGGTAACGAATAAAATACTTGTATCGATCCACCAGTTTTGCGAATAAAGAATCGATATATTAACTAACGATAAACATCACTTTTTGCTTTAAAAGAAGTTGTAAATGCGTCAGTTAAAGTAGCTCTTTAGGTGTCACAAATATTTTAAACTGATTTCAAATATAATTTTTGCTGTTTCAGGGTGGAAGACATGCTCCGGTGGGTGTCTGGAGTCAACAACGTAGCGAGCGTGCATCCTGTGCAAGAACGCCCCCTTGATCTCTTACCTGAAGGTAATACTTATTTTTAAACAACGTAAGACCTCACAATCACAGCAGCTGCATATAAATAAAATAAATAAATATTCCAGGACATTGCACACAGCGCCATCTAGGCCCGCACTAAGCAAACGCTTGTGTTGCAGGTTCTAGATAACGGATATAATACTTATATACTTTTCTTTGTAAATACATACTTAATATATGTAGAAACGACCAGACGATGGAGGGAGATGGCAATAAATTACGCAGTAGCAACAGAGATACATACTCGTACCAAGTACACATGTTTTCTTTTACT
Source organism: Macaria liturata (assembly GCA_964023185.1). Taxonomy (NCBI): domain Eukaryota; kingdom Metazoa; phylum Arthropoda; class Insecta; order Lepidoptera; family Geometridae; genus Macaria; species Macaria liturata. The sequence continues at coordinate 5,079,840 of OZ026812.1, read as the reverse complement.
CTGGTCAGTCAGCTATTTCATTACCAGGTAACCTGAAGCGACACTGGGCCAAGGTGGAGCATTATTGTGCTGGAAAGGAACTGACTCACAAACGAAGCTACCGGAATATACCATAAGGCGCATGGCATTATTGTACATTCAATGAAATGAAATCGAAATGTTCGATATTCCGACGGGATTAATTAAAGAAGCCAGAGACCTTTCTGGCTGGCCTGATTAACACCAGTGCCATTCTCAAACAAACTTACTTACTAATATCATATTTTTCAGTGGGCAACAGCGAGCGTGCTATCTCCGGCACCGAGGTCCCCGTGAGCCCGAGTGCGAAACACCCGGCGGGGGCGACACACACCGTGGGGGTAACCCTCATGAAGGGGGAGAAGGGGCTCGGCTTCACCATCACCACCCGGGACAACCCCACTGGCGGACACTGTCCTATCTATATCAAAAATATTCTACCAAAGGTTGGTTTGTTCTTGAGTCGTTATTTGGATGCACTATAAAGAACACGGTTAATCAAATATGACTTTTGTAAAAAGCTCCCAAAATCAATCCATTGCGCACAATATGTGAGGTTTACATTTGTGTGAAATGGTCCTCAGGTTATATCCTCACATATTATAAAGTGTTTATCTATCTATCTACGAGTAAAATCGAATTATACAAATAAATATGTATACTTGGGCAGACGGTTGTAAATATCCTATTTTTATGCAATGAAAACTCTGAAATAAAATGGTTACCACCAAAACTTTTCTCACAATTCATAAATAATATCATATTGTCCTTCATATTTTTCACTATAAAAACATCAATTTTACTTAACTCTCTAATCCCCAGGGTGCTGCAGTGTCAGACGGGCGTCTCCGCGCGGGCGACCGCCTCGTCTCTGTCAACAATGTGCCAGTATCTGGCCTGGCGCAGCAACAAGTGGTGGCATTACTGCGGAGTACTCCTTCTGACTCCGCCGTGCACATCACCGTGGAGCGACCTGGCCCGGGACCGCAGCAAGCGCAGGTATGTTACTAGCTTTAATAAGCCAACATACTTAAGGCTCCTTATAATACCCGAGAGACACGAGGCCAATTTTTCATGCTAGTGCTAGTAAGCTAGTGTTTCTGGCTTCATGTCGACAAAACTAGCAAGTCATGAAAGGTCCAAAATTAATCTATTTGTTTTAATTTTCCACAGACGAGATTAGAACCAAACACAAAGTACGCGGAAAAAGCCATCGGATCTCCCAACGGTACTTCAATAGAAGTGAACAAGTCTACAGAAAACGGTCGAGTGTCAAGTATAGTGAACGCCATCAACAACAGCTCTATGAGAGGAAGAATACCGAAGAGTTCTTCCAAAGATGATCTTCTCAATAAGAACCAAAGTGCTGAAAGCGCGCTACAAGAGGCTCTTAATACTTCGTCTAGTTCTGTAAGTACACTCTTCACAACAATATGGCAAAAAACACCAAAACCACTCCATCAAAAGTCCATGCCTGTTTAAACTTGTACCAACTAGTAATGCTTCCAATTTTTATATTCATATTAACCAGAAGTGCATATTTTTACTTTTTAATGAAGTAAGACTTGTGTCTTACGTCACACATGAAAAAGGCAATTATACAACACACTGATAATATTTTTTTAATATGTATAATAAAAAAATAATGATTCCGTCTTATTACAGGTGCTAAGTCTCCGAAACCGTCTCATCCTTCGACTCGACGTCCCAGTCCATGACTCCGAGAAGGCCGGCCTGGGCATCAGCGTGAAGGGCAAGGTGACCGTCGGACCTGACCCACAGGACCTTGGCATCTTCATCAAGTCAGTGCTGAATGGCGGTGCTGCTTCTAGGGATGGCAGGTTAGTTGGATTACATTAGTTAAAAATATAAAGGGACTTTGCAAGGATCGCGGTGGAAGCCTTAGGAAATTATTTCATTATTAAAGTAAATAAGTTCGTATAAAAGTGTTCAATTCACGTCATTCGTTTCGTCAGAGTTTGAGCTTTTCATTAATTCGGATCTTACAAAAGCGCCGCTATGATTTGTGACTGATCTTGTAAAACGTTAGATTTTTCGCTACTTGCCTGTTGTAACTAGGCAAAGCAAGTGAACAATGTTTAGCAGGTGAATTAATCATACTAAATCGTCAAGAGTAGTCAAGCCAATACTTTCATGTTAATTACCACGAGTACTTACCAGTTCCATCTGGCAGGTTACACACAAACGACCAGCTGCTGAGTGTGAACGACGTCCCTCTAGTGGGACAGTCCAACGCAGAGGCCATGGAGACGCTGCGGCGGGCTCTGCTGCACTCCAGACCACACCACCACGGGAACATCTCCTTGATGATAGCGAGGAGAACAGGTATCCATCTTTTGCTACTTATCAGCTAAGTCAGATGAATACCTTAACCAATAAGTGTTCGGAATCGGAATATCCTTTCGAATCACTATATAGGCTAAACGCGGGTATTATAAGAGAAATGAATTCTCGAAGCATGCTTAATTTATTATATACGATCTTTAAAGGACTGAATAATGCGCCGATTTATTTTTCACCCAGGCACTTACTAAAATACTTACATACTTATATCTACAGATTTGTAACCCATATTATTTTGATTCCAGACAGCAACGACAACCTAGCGAGGTGGAAAGACGACACGCCTCCCAACGGGAATGACTCCACCATCAACTCAAACGAGAACTCACAAAACTTCAACACCGTCATTTACAACGCTAACGACAAAGAAAACAAGATCAGTGACGATATCGACCAATTTAACCAAGATGGCTTCGACAATCACGACGGAAGAGGATCTAAGAAACACGCTTCAATCATCACAATAAACAACAACAGCTGGTCGAACCAATCAGACGACAGCAAAGGATATTTAGAAAGAGACAAAGACGCACCTCCTCACGATAGTAAAAGAGATAGCTTCGAGTGGAGTAGGTTAGATGGATGGAACCCTGTGATAGATAGACTGACTGGTTTAAGGAACGAGAGTTATTATATGGCGACGCAGACTGAGGCGCCACCTGTGGTGAACGGACATCATTACAGGCAGAATCTGGGACATGTGCATATGTCGCGGTCACCGCCCGCGCACCATAATGTCATTATAGAAGAGGATTATGGCACGACGAGGTAAGAACCAAATAATATTATATTGATTAAATTACTATAAATATATTTTAAACCGAATTTAAAATATAGCAGATCCATGCTTTTCTTATTAATTTGAACAAAGAAGAAGAAGAAAGATGCTCTTCTAGTTCTTAAATTTTGTTAGTCTGATTTACGATTGTTTATCCTTATTTTTTTAGGAACAAAATATCCAAAGTCCAGACTTTGGCCTAGTTGTTTTCTAAATAGTGTTTGGCTATCCATTCAATGTTTAGGTTTTGCTCATCTACAAAAAGCAGTTTCAGCTTATTCTCACGTTCTAAATTATTTATGTATTTAACTATTCATCTGTACTAAGTATCTGTATATAACTACATATGTATATAATCTTCTTCTCCAGGGGTAGTGGCGGCGGTGAGTCGGGCAGTGAGAGCGGCGCGGGCGGCGCGGGCTTCAGTCGCGACGCGGTCGGACGCCGCTCCATGTCCGAGAAACGACACGCCGCCATGGACGCCAAGCAGACTGGCACCTACAAGAAGATCAAGGAGATTAAGGCTATTAACTGTGAGTATTGTTTATATTATTTATAGGGAATAGGGAGTGTAAAAATGATGTCCCTGATTTAGTGTAAATAAACCATATCTGGTGCCTTAAAATAGTATTGGCTTGAATCGAATCGCGCCGCTAGTATCTGACACTAGAATTCGATTTGGATTGCTAAATAAGTATTTTAGTACTCCAAAACGAATTTTCGTCATCTTTTTCTTAAAAAAAAAAACAACTTCTATGTAGGCACATTTCTTGGATTTCACTTATGCTAAAAGGAATTTCTGAAAATTATGTGACATATTTTTTACCAGATGTACTAAGTTCTTGGCGTAACCTTAATCTTGTTCTTGCACTTTTCCAGCAATGCAAGTGGGTCCGTCACTAGGGATGCGCAAGTCATCGAGTTTAGAATCTCTACAAACAGCGATACAAGAGACGCAAAGGCATCCCTACAACGAACCCATATATGCACGAGCACACCCTCGTAAGTGATAATTTCTTTTTTTTTTATTAAGCTACTAAATGATAAAGCGAACAAAGATTAAAATATATGTTAAAGATTTGAATACAATCAAGAAGGCTATTATCATTAAGATTAATTAACAATATCCTTCCAGCGTTGAAACACTGGCTGACGGACGACAACAACGGCCCGGAAATAATCCGCGGCTCGCCGCAGCAGTCGTCTCTCTCACACAAGAAACCTTCGCTCTTCAAGTCCTTGTCGAGCATGTTCAGGTAACTTTATTATCTATGAGTATCAAATGTAACCTAGCAAACATAACTACTTTCGTAAGAGAGCAGCGTTTTCTAATATAGAAAGAAACTCGTGTTTAATATCAAATCATTCAATACTCAATTTTATAACTTAACGAAATAACAAGAAATAAGCAGTCGAAGCAGCGAAGTAACTTTTTTTGTTCTTGGGACATAGCAATTTTTTTTCATTGTTTTAGTAACTGGTACCTTTTGTTGTTGATGATAGGGAAATCTTCAGAAAGATACCCGACAACAACTGGTAATGGTACCTAATAAATATGATTACAAAGTAATATGTAAATAACAATCCAGTTCAAACTAATCTGTCTGTATATCCACAGGATGGGCGACAAGAAGCATAAAAAGCCGGAAACTGAAGGCGTGTATGGCCGCACGGCGCCGGGACGGGCGTCCGAGAAGTCGCTGTCTAGGGAGGGGATAGAGAGACATACCAAGATAGAGGAACGTCTGGACGAGGCTAACTCACAGCAAAGGTAACACATTAATAATTTCTGAAATATGATTCATAAGCTATACAATCTAATCATCAAAGCACTCATCTAAAGCCTATAAAAACAAGAGAGAGAGAGATAAATTAACGACTCGCTCTAAAGGTTTCATTTGATTTGATCAATGTTTTTTGTTAACTTTCATTTCAGTGTTAGGTATACTTTTTCAAAAAAATCCCTGTTACAAAATATTCATTTAATATTTTATATTGAGAATTATATTCATTTTATATTGAGAAATTAATGAGTCGCAAAACATTTTCCAGGACATAATTATTACGCTAAAGTTTCCCGATTCTTATTAATATAGGTAGATATAAATACATATTTTCAATTTTTTGTGTGGTCGCAGTGACCATTCGTTAGTCTAAAGTTTTTTATTGATAAGTAAATTCTTACATGTCATTGTAAGTGTGTAATTACATGTTATGTGATGTAATTACATGTTATGTGAATTACAATACAGGGTTAATAGCAAACTAAGTAAAACGGTCGATGGTTCGAAATGGTTTTAGCAATAAATAGTTTACATATCCATGCAATAACTTTTTTAAATTAACTGTTTGTATTGTTTTCCTTACGAAGGTCCCAATTTCTGAAATTTGGCTACTCTTCCCCGTCTAGTATTGCTGCTAAAATTACCATACAAATAGCTGTACATTTGCATACTCACTAGCGCGGCCGGTGTTCGGGGATAGTCCCAGGTGCGAAATAGGCAAGAAAGACTTCAATGCCTAACTCTATAATATAAAAAAGATTCTCAAACATTTTTATTACACTAATACACCAATTACTAGTTTTTACGAGCATTAGTACATGACACTCGTTATTCATGTTTATATTAATTCCTTAAATATGAAGTGAACATTTTATTATATCACCATTATATCTGGCTATCTTTAACTTTATAGTTAGCAAGTTAGCCATATTATTCGAGTGACAAGTGCCAGTAAAAGTAAATGTATGATTGAAAGAGTGATGATGCCGTCCAATGTGTCTAGGTATAGTAGCTACTAGCTATATTAATGTGAATAGTTCTGTATTATTTTTTCTCTGGTGTACAATACATTAATGTTGTGTGTTATTGTTCGTACAGGGCATCTCCGCTAGAGGGCGGGCACTCGCGGCAAGGCAGCAGCAGCAGCGGCGAGCGCCTGCACCGCTCCGACCGCCGGCCTCGAGCGCCCGCCTACCGCGCGCCGCCTGCGCGCAAGCAGCCGCAAACACAGGTACCTACTATATAAGATACTTAGAATTATAAATAAAAAGACGCATACAAAACCCTGAGTCTTAGGTACAGACAATCTACCAACTAGGTAAAAGGCCAGTCACACTAAACATAATAGAAAACGAGAAAACACATTTTTAAATATGCATCCACAAATACCGGTCTCGTCAACTGAAAGCTGTCTTTAGCAAGGGAATAAAGAGGAAAGTAGTCAGTCCGATTATAGTATAGGAAGAATTTCGATCATATAATAGTGGCCATTGCAAGTCTAGCGTTTCCTAACCACCCTGGAAGATTCAGATATAATGATTGCCATTCTTATGCCAAAATTAGGCAATATCTTTGTATATTAGTGCAGAAGCAAAGAGACGGACATTTAGGTTAAGACTAGTTCAGACATGGAATTTAAAAAAAAAAAAAAAAAAAATTAAATTATAATTTAACATGTCATCTGACTTACAAAAACCCAATGAGTTAGGTAATACTCATGCAGTTTAATGACTACATTATTTATTTCAAAGTACCTAAATAGTTTGACGCAATGATATGTTTATTGTGAAGACTACATACATATATGGACTTTACGAGACCGCAGTCCGCTGGTGAGTCAAAGGGAAATTAAATCGATTTCCTGAACCGAGCATCATGCAGTAACATAAACCAACATAATATCATTACGAAATTGTATTTTCCCTGTACACTGAATTCACTCGGCAAATAATTATGCAATATTCGTATACCTAGTAAATCATAAACCATTGTGTAATTAAAATTCTGTTTGCTGTGTCCGATGATAAAATATAATGAATGATATGTAAGATAATGATTTATAAAAGATGCAAAAAGTTCACGAAGTTTTATTGAATGGCTTTTTGTAAGCATCATCTCTATCATCCACTTACAGATGTACATAGTACAAGTTTACATGAAAGGAATCATTTAAAATTTAATGAACATCATCTATAGGTCTTTTTATTTTCTTGCTGGGTGTAAGCCTCCTTTTTTCCTCGTGACATCTGCGTGTGCCTATGCAGACCATGTTGGACCTCTGACTTATTTACATGAAAAAATTTTATTTCAGGACATACCACAGCGCCATCTAGGCCCATACTAAGCTTGCGCTATGTATTATGTATATCATATGTTTTTTCTTCCTCAGGGGATGGACAGCGCCTGGGGTCCCACCGGCCACTACGTCAACTACGAAGAAGTACAACAGAATTTGAAGTGAGTTATATGCAATATTGTGTGAAAACACACCAAATAGTTCGTGAGGTGTGCTGAATGAAAATATATTTAGATGAATACTGTAATGATTTCTGCTATTTCTGTTACCTAAAAGACATACGAGAAACGCTGGTCTCGCTACCAGGTATACAATATACATTGGAAAGAAAGAGAGAGATACCTAAATATCTCTAGCTAACTGGCGCCTTACATATGATCCAATCACAACCCGATTACATAGAAAATTGCACTAAGTCTCATCTTCTTCTTATCGAATGAGAGTGGCCAATTCTGGAGTCGTGAGTTTATCAAGCCGCCCTAAGGGCCTCTGACTAAGTATTATTATTAACACATATAAAATATCTCAGTGTATCTTCTGTTATTAGTATTGAGTGTATATTGATGTTTGGTGTTGATATTTCAAGCAGTGCGCGGCGAGAGAAACTGAGTGAGGTGCAGATAGGGCAGATGAGGAGGCAGGTCAACGCACAGCGGGCCAAAGCGGAGGAGGAGAGGTAAATATAACTTATGTACTTGTAAATAATAAATACAAAAAAAAAACATTGACTGGCCTGTTAGCTTAGTTGGTAGTGGCTCTGCCTTCTAATCTAGGGGTTGCGGGTTCGATTCCGCTTGACACAAGTATTTATGAAATTTAAAATTTATAATTACTTGTGTTGAGTCTGGTCGTTTGTATGTATAATAAGTATGTATTTACAAAAGAAAAGTATATAAGTATTATATCCGTTATCTAGTACCCACGACACAAGCGTTTGCTTAGTGTGGGGCTAGATGGCGCTGTGTGCAATGTCCCGGAATATTTATTTATTTATTTATTCAGGTACTTAGCTAGGCGAAACGACTGAAGGTAGAAGTAGGTCTGACCTTCTTCTACCTTCCTCCTCCCAGTTAGTCGTATTACTTGTTTCTGAGGGTCTAGACTCCCCCGCAGAATCAATTCGTTGGGGGAGTTTTCTTGACCAAAAGTTATTAATACTTATTTACCAAATATATAGTTATTTAATAAATAAGTCTTCCCAGCAAGAATGCTGCCGGTGCCTTACATTGACTGATGTTCTCAAAAAGAGTTACTTAAGTCAAAAGTACGCCAATTTGCATAAAAAAAACAAATAACAATTTATTACCAAAACCATGTGCATCGTAGGTTTTATAACGCTGTGTGTTTATAATTCTCTATGTACCTACTATTATTGCAAATTAAGTTCTGTTGGTCTAAAATTATGATAAGTCATTAACAAGGTGAAAAATGTGTCATCAATTGACTTTTGGCCCGCTTATATACCAACGACTAAACAAAATTCTTGATATTGTGAATTGCAACAGACATTCGTGCAAAAAAGCTGTAAGGGCACACATGATTACGTTGAACTTAAAGGACACGGAGAAATTTCTCCGTGTGGTGTCATAGTTAACGTAATATGTTCATTTATAACTCAATATTTCATCACACTCACTTAGACATTCTCTCAAATAACTATAAATTCTAATCCTAGGTGAAGGGATTGTTACCCCAGCTTTATTGTTTGATAGTAGGTACTCAAATCTTTCCACATATATACACTAGCTAACACTCAAACAAACACACAATCACATCAACACATCACTATAAACACGACATACATACATATAGTCATAACCGAACTGCCCCTACGAAGAGTACTAGCTGCCGCAAACTCAGGGAATCCTGCTGCGGGAGCTAGGGAACTTCAATAACAAACATGGTAAAAATTCACTTGTTCCAAAAAACTGTACTTACCTAAACAATGACTCACAATACCATATATCTACCTGATACTGTAATCTTAATTTAACTAAACTACTTTGCATGTTAGTATTTAAGCGTGTAACCAAATCCATGTAATTACCATCTAAGTTATGTTACCCAAATAAATCATTTATTATTATATATATTTATAGATTTTTATCTATCTCTCGTTTCCGAGGGTTACTAACTAATTTTCGCGGTATTATTATTACTTTGGTTGGGTAATTTCCAAGGTTTTAAAAATCCGGATATATGCTGCAACCTTGCGGTTAAATATTCTATGAAGTCTCACTAGAGCCATCTATGATATTTGAATGTTGTGTTATCAAGCCATTATAACGGATTCAGATAGACAGATTGTTAAAGATGATTACAATATATGTATAGGAATGAACACCTAAAATTTTCAATGCTACAGACAATAACACAGCCTGTGTTTGTGTTAGTTTAATTCACTATTTTTATTTATTTTAGTGTCTGCGAACGTCCTCGGCGCTGGAGATTTTGCTAGATAGTAGAAGTATCTAAGTTTTGATGAAAATAATGAATTCAAATTCATTTATTTATATTTTTAATTATTTTTATGAAAGAAGAATACTTCTTTTCACTATATAAATTACCATTACGACAAATTAAAATTACGATAAAGACGAAAAGCCTTTGCATGGTTTTAATATCAAAATTCAAAAGATTTATCGACATATCAGATAAAATTCATGTATCTAGAAATAAATGAATACTGTTATTAATTTAGAATAATAATATAAATTATTTATGTTTTTTCTTGCAACGCATTATAAAACAATCGACACTATTGGTAAGGATCAAATATTTATCACATTCATAATGCATAGTGTCAAAAACTCATAAATTACCTACTTGCGTTCTTTAAATGTATTATTTTTTTGTTACCACATAACCCCAACATGTTAGTGTAGGCTAAAATCGCTTTCATCTCAGGTGTTTTACAATTTGCCTTGCATAGTTACTAGATTTTATTTTAAACTCCATTTTGCTTTATCTCTCATTAGTTACTTTCTATGCAAATCTCACAGTGGAAAGTTCAGGTGCAAATAGTTGAAAAACAAGGACACCAATAAAACACATCCGACCTAAATTGTTTCATTCGGATAAACTGCCGACCATAATCATAGTTTAGCTGTTAAATAAAAGCTCCGCTGTAAGATTTTCATAAATTAATCGATACTACAAAACTGCGTTGGGTAAAAAAAATATTATTATTTTTATTTATTAATGGTTTGTTTGTTTTATTGCACAGTCGGCGAGCAGTGGGCGGGCCTGGCTACCACTCTGGGCGGTCCTGTAAAGAGACGCGGCCGCAGTCCAACTACTACGAGTATGAAAGCGCCCCGCCGCGGAGACCCGGGAAACTGTCGCATTATCACTGATTATAACCATAAGGGATCAGGATTTTATTCTTCCATTTTTACTGAGCTTAAGCTCGAGGGATCAGAATTCTAATTTTGCATTACCATCAAGGACCAGAATGAATCTCTTGGATCAGCCGATCACGATTCTACTTACGCATTGCCACTGATCACAACCTTAAGATCAGGATTTTACATGCACTACCAATGATCCCAACCTTAAGGGATCAGCTGGTCAGGATTCTACTATTAAATTACCACTGAGCAGAAGCTCAAGTGATTCTACTCTCGCATTACCACCAAGGGATCAGGGTGAATCTCTTGGTTCACCCGATCAGGATTCTACATACGCATTACCACTGATCATAAAACATGACGATCAGGATTCTTCGTGCAGTACCACTGATCATAACCTCAAGGGATCAGGATTCTATTCGAGCAGGTTATCGATTCCGCACGAAGACTTAAACCAATGTCTTAAATTCTAAGCTTATGAGCAAAAGTGACCTTCAAGGGCCTTGGTGTCTAATAAGAATGGGAAAAACAATGAAATTTATTTACGTTCCGTTCATTTTTCAGTTACATAAACAAGAAAATAACGACTAAAATTGTATTTGGACTATGAATTAACTTAACGTTATTACGAGTAATAGTTATTCAAGGCGATATAATATACAGTGTTACTAGTAACAACTGCTTAGATTACAGCTGTATTTTAAAGACAACGTCCATAAGTCGTAAAGCAAACGTTATTGGTAGGTATATCCTACCCATTCTTATTTTTTCGAGGAAGTTGTAACCCTGTATAATATTTATAAAAAAAATATTATAACTTTATATAAGCTTCGTTATTATACCACCGAATACACTTGAACATCTCCAATAATTACAGATTATTGTGAATATTATTATATATTGTTGTGTATACCAGTATACATATTCCTTGTAGGTATGTTAAATGGCACCACAGAATAAATCAGTGCTACCTATGTACTTATCAACATTACTTACAGTATTCAAGGATTTGTTACCTTTATACAATTAGTAGTATATAACGGATACATTACAATGATAGACATAAGTTAAGTACCTACAGTTTTTCTCAACACTAACTATTGGTGCCATTGAGGTAAGCTTAGAGACTAGCTACTTACTTTTTTCAATGTTATTTGTTCCAATAATAGAAATACAAATAGAAAAAGAACCTTCATGGGTCTTATTGCGAAACGTGGTTTAATAACTAATAGTCCAGAAGTTTGAAAATACCAAGTCCGTTTTTGTTGTTCGAAAATTGTCTGTCTACTGTCATAATTATCAAACTTTCAGAATGTTACCAATTATAATCAGTTCTAATTTGAAGTTGACATTTTGATTGTTTATTTGAGATGTTTGAACAACAAGAACCTACTTTTTATTTTCAAAGGTCTTTACTAATATTTAAACCACGTTTTGTAATAAAGCGCACTGAGTTTAAGTTTGTGTTAGCAATGTTTATACAACATTCCCTTTTTGTGATCGACATTGTAAAATTTGCACATACTTTATTAAGAATATGAATTCAAAGAAGCTTTAAAAATATGTAGAAAATAAAATAATGTAGCTTAATATCTTAATACTGTGTTATTTAAAACAATATTTACTTGAGCAAAATTGTTGTTTGACTGATAGGCGAATAAGAACACGCATTTTGCGTTTAATTTACATAGCAATAAGTATTATGTATTGTGGATATAATAAAAAAAAAAGTGCAGATTTTTTAGAAAACTCTCTAACGTTGGTAGGTACTCATAATAAGATCAACTACCTACTTAACATGTTATTAGGAATTTCATTTATTTTGTGATAATCACAACATACTATGATTATAAAAATTATGTGTATTGATAAATATATGATAAATTTAATCGCTTAGTCAAAAAAGTTAAGATTTCTTTCTATGTAAATAGGAAACTTAATTATGTACATAGGTATGATTTGTTTTTAAGTGCACATGCATTCAACATCTCAGTAAAATATCTAATAAAATAATTGTAAAATTAGTACACACTTTTATACCTACATATGTAACGCGTACTGTTAAGTAACTATACTGAAGTATTTTGCGAGATTTTCATTGTATGTGCTGACATTGATTTAAATAGATAGACAATAATAAATATACATGTATCAGTTAAAGCGAAAGCTATGCATATTATTCTCTGTAAAGCCTATGAGATTTATTTTTATAATTAAGAAAAGTAATGCCAATGATAAAAATAAAATAACAAATATAATTTTGTCATAAAAGACACAAAAAGACCTCTAAAACATTCCCAACAATATCCATTTAAATCAATGTAACTGTTTTCAGCAAAAAAACTTTGTGTTCGATCATTCGTTATACCCTAATAAATATGGATGCTATTATAAATGTTCTTTTATTATTCATTTTTAGATTACCTTATAAAATAGTAAAATAAAATATGACCATAGAGTAATTTAATATACCGGAAAGCTTGCACTGTTTGTCCGTTCTCGCCTACGGCACCTGACGTCCTGCACGAGATTTTATGCCATGATGATCCGTTCAGCCGTTTTAGCGTTAAGAGCATTGTGCGGACTTATCACATACAGTATATATGTGATAAGTCCGCACAATGTACCTTTTATTTGTCCCAGGATAACTTAGCTGTACCACCCGACCCCGGGGAGAGCGAGTGGTTGTGGGAGTCTCCTTCTTTGTCTTTCCTAATATATTTTTTTATTTCCATCTAAATCAGTTCATTTTTTTAACCCTGAAGAAATGACAAACATACACTCAAACATTTGCCTATTTTATATAAATAGTTATGAGTGGGATATTGGGATTTTCCTTGCATAGTACTTCGATTTGTATCCTCATTTGAAAAACATATTGCGTATTAATTGTTTGAGTCAATTATTAAGAGGTCATGCGATCGCTTGTGTGTACCGTTGTAGTCATTTGTTGGTATTACTGATTCATAAATATTTGTGTAATAACCACACAAATAATAAGAAAAAATACGAATTAACGAAAAGGGAAAGTAAGAAAACAGTAACGTGTCACGATATCATGGGGAAATTATACAGCCAACATGTAAGTACTATTAGGTACTAATTTACATTTACATTAAACATTAACAATTTGTAAATAGCATAATTTTTTTATTGTATAATAGGAATAAAAGTAAGATCACAGTAGCGGTTTTATGTAAATATTAGGTATATGTTATTCAAGGCAAGAAATAAGTAAATCCAAATAATGTATTTTAATTTTTTCATTGAGCTCCTAGGACAATAAATTTTATTTGTTTTATTTTGCCTTTACTACCATTGAGATAAATACAAATTTTATCTGCTATATTGGAGATTACTACGTATAATACTTCTTTAAGCACCGCAGGACATATTTTTTGAATATACATGTGATCATGTGCATAAAAATACTCTCCACGCTCTTTTTATAATAAGGCATTAATATCTAGGCATTACTAAATGGAATATGCACATTGCAATATGCACATGGAATATGCACATTGCAATTCCCAAGTTTTTCTTTGTCTTTGAGTCTTAAAAACAGAAACAATAGTTTGTATGAAGTAACGCTCGTCAACCATTTATTATATTACAATCATGTGCCAAAAATAACCCTAATTCCTAAAACATTGTTTTCTAGATGATCCTGTGGTACTGCATTTTCGTTGCTTTACTAAGTTTCTATAGTCTCGAGGTAAAGGGAGAAACCTTACCAGGAAAAACGACAGCATCGCCATCAGTACCTCTAGAAACACCAAAAACTATTGGAAGTAGTTCGAAAATGGACGACCCAGACGTTCTTTGGTTCCTTCTCGAAACTGTTATGAGTCCTTTCGAGACAGATGAAGAAGACAATCAAGGATGTGCCCTCCTTAGCTGTAGTGGACCTTGTCCGGGAGAAACTGAAGAATTAATTTTCGAAGGGCAAAGATATTGTTTACGTAAAGAAAAAGAAGAAGAAGAATAATATTAAACAAACACAAATTAAAGACTACAACGTTTCCAACCAATAAGACCTTTACTCAGGTCAAACCTTTTATTTTTCTCGTGGAGGTAATGCATTTACGCATCCCCGCATTGTACCTTGAATCAAGGCACCAAGTTTGCATCCATCCATCCATCAAGTAAGTTATGGACTCGTGAGATCTACTAATCGGAGAACTATACCTACTAGTTGTACTCTGTATTATGTGCCACTAGTACGGCTGCAGCCGATGGTCAGAGGTGCGTCGAAGTCTTGCCTTCACTAGTACAATCTTATAATATTTCTACTCGACTCGAGAACTATAATGAAACATAAATTTATTTCAATAAAATCAAAAACCGACTTCATGTGTCACTAAAAAGTTAAAAAATTATTTATTTTCATTTTACGACTTAAAAATTCAGAATTGGGAGTAAAGAATCTATCAAATTATTCAAACTTAGAGTCCTATGGGAATTCTTAAATTCTTATTGAAATCCGTAATATTTGTTGTCGGTGCAGAGATGCGGAGAGCTCCATTATACTTTTGAATGTGAAAATTGGTTACACTAATATTTTATAGTGAGGTGTAGTAGGTGTGAGGTGGTGGATACACGTTTATAAATTCGTTCCTAAAAACTAAGGGGTTGTAACATCATGTTTTAGTGCAAATAAATTATATTTTTATTATATAAAATTAATGGTAGGCTCTAAAATTAACTCTTCCACACCTATTGGGAAGATATATATATACATTATGATGTGTTGATTTTGTTAATTTGTTTAGAAGCTTCATAACAGTCTAACCTAATTGAAATGTGTAATCACTGGTTAATAAATTAATGTAAAAAATATGCGTCATTATTTTATTTGTATCCTTGTGTAATGTATTTTAATTTTAATTGCTGAATGAAAATATATTTAGATGAATACTGTAATGATTTCTGCTATTTCTGTTACCTAAAAGAGATACGAGAAACGCTGGTCTCGCTACCAGGTATACAATATACATTGGAAAGAAAGAGAGAGATACCTAAATATCTCTAGCTAACTGGCGCCTTACATATGATCCAATCACAACCCGATTACATAGAAAATTGCACTAAGTCTCATCTTCTTCTTATCGAATGAGAGTGGCCAACTCTGGAGTCGTGAGTTTATCAAGCCGCCCTAAGGGCCTCGGACTAAGTATTATTATTAACACATATAAAATATCTCAGTGTATCTTCTGTTATTAGTATTGAGTGTATATTGATGTTTGGTGTTGATATTTCAAGCAGTGCGCGGCGAGAGAAACTGAGTGAGGTGCAGATAGGGCAGATGAGGAGGCAGGTCAACGCACAGCGGGCCAAAGCGGAGGAGGAGAGGTAAATATAACTTATGTACTTGTAAATAATAAATACAAAAAAAAAACATTCAGGTACTTAGCTAGGCGAAACGACTGACGGTAGAAGTAGGTCTGACCTTCTTCTACCTTCCTCCTCCCAGTTAGTCGTATAACTTGTTTCTGAGGGTCTAGACTCCCCCGCAGAATCAATTCGTTGGGGGAGTTTTCGTGACTAAATAGTTATTAATACTTATTTACCAAATATATAGCTATTTAATAAATAAGTCTTCCCAGCAAGAGTGCTGCCGGTGCCTAACATTGACTGATGTTCTCTATTCAAAAAGAGTTACTTAAATCAAAAGTACGCCAATTTGCGTAAAAAAAAACAAATAACAATTTATTACCAAAACCATGTGCATCGTAGGTTTTATAACGCTGTGTGTTTATAATTCTCTATGTACCTACTATTATAGCAAATTAAGTTCTGTTGGTCTAAAATTATGATAAGTCATTAACAAGGTGAAAAATGTGTCATCAATTGACTTTTGGCCCGCTTATATACCAACGACTAAACAAAATTCTTGATATTGTGAATTGCAACAGACATTCGTGCAAAAAAGCTGTAAGGGCACACATGATTACGTTGAACTTAAAGGACACGGAGGAATTTCTCCGTGTGGTGTCATAGTTAACGTAATATGTTCATTTATAACTCAATATTTCATCACACTCACTTAGACATTCTCTCAAATAACTATAAATTCTAATCCTAGGTGAAGGGATTGTTACCCCAGCTTTATTGTTTGATAGTAGGTACTCAAATCTTTCCACATATATACACTAGCTAACACTCAAACAAACACACAATCACATCAACACATCACTATAAACACGACATACATACATATAGTCATAACCGAACTGCTCCTACGAAGAGTACTAGCTGCCGCAAACTCAGGGAATCCTACTGCGGGAGCTAGGGAACTTCAATAACAAACATGGTAAAAATTCACTAGTTCCAAAAAACTGTACTTACCTAAACAATGACTCACTATACCATATATCTACCTGATACTGTAATCTTAATTTAACTAAACTACTTTGCATGTTAGTATTTAAGCGTGTAACCAAATCCATGTAATTACCATCTAAGTTATGTTACCCAAATAAATCATTTATTATTATTACTTTGGTTGGGTAATTTCCAAGGTTTCAAAAATCCGGATATATGCTGCAACCTTGCAATATTCTATGAAGTCTCACTAGAGCCATCTATGATATTTGAATGTTGTGTTATCAAGCCATTATAACGGATTCAGATAGACAGATTGTTAAAGATAATTACAAATATATGTATAGGAATGAACACCTAAAATTTTCAATGCTACAGACAATAAAACAGCCTGTGTTTGTGTTAGTTTAATACACATTTTTTTTTATTTTTGTGTGCGAACGTCCTCGGCGCTGGAGATTTTCCTAGATAGTAGAAGTATCTAAGTTTTGATGAAAATAATGGATTCAAATTCAAATTCATTTACATATTTATATTTTTAATTATTTTTATGAAAGAAGAATACTTCTTTTCACTATATAAATTACCATTACGACAAATTAAAATTACGATAAAGACGAAAAGCCTTTGCATGGTTTTAATATCAAAATTCAAAAGATTTATCGACATATCAGATAAAATTCATGTATCTAGAAATAAATGAATACTGTTATTAATTTAGAATAATAATATAAATTATTTATGTTTTTTCTTGCAACGCATTATAAAACAATCGACACTATTGGTAAGGATCAAATATTTATCACATTCATAATGCATAGTGTCAAAAACCCATAAATTACCTACTTGCGTTCTTTAAATGTATTATTTTTTTGTTACCGCATAACCCCAACATGTTAGTGTAGGCTAAAATCGCTTTCATCTCAGGTGTTCTACAATTTGCCTTGCATAGTTACTAGATTTTTATTTTAAACTCCATTTTGCTTTATCTCTCATTAGTTACTTTCTATGCAAATCTCACAGTGGAAAGTTCAGGAAAGTTCAGTTGAAAAACGAGGACACCAATAAAACACATCCGACCTAAATTGTATCATTCGGATAAACTGCCGATCATAATCATAGTTTAGCTGTTAATTAAAAACTCCGCTGTAGGATTTTCATAAATCAATCGATACTACAAAACTGCGTAGCGTCAAAAAAAATATTTATTATTTTTATTTATTAATGGTTTGTTTGTTTTGTTGCACAGTCGGCGAGCAGTGGGCGGGCCTGGCTACCACTCTGGGCGGTCCTGTAAAGAGACGCGGCCGCAGTCCAACTACTACGAGTATGAAAGCGCCCCGCCGCGGAGACCCGGGAAACTGTCGCATTATCACTGATTATAACCATAAGGGATCAGGATTTTACTCTTCCATTTCTACTGAGCTTAAGCTCGAGGGATCAGAATTCTAATTTTGCATTACCATCAAGGACCAGAATGAATCTCTTGGATCAGCCGATCACGATTCTACTTACGCATTGCCACTGATCACAACCTTAAGATCAGGATTTTACATGCACTACCAATGATCCCAACCTTAAGGGATCAGCTGGTCAGGATTCTACTATTGAATTACCACTGAGCAGAAGCTCAAGTGATTCTACTCTCGCATTACCACCAAGGGATCAGGGTGAATCTCTTGGATCACCCGATCAGGATTCTACATACGCATTACCACTGATCATAAAACATGACAATCAGGATTCTTCGTGCAGTACCACTGATCATAACCTCAAGGGATCAGGATTCTATTCGTGCAGGTTATCGATTCCGCACTAAGACTTAAACCAATGTCTTAAATTCTAAGCTTATGAGCAAAAGTGACCTTCAAGGGCCTTGGTGTCTAATAAGAATGGGAAAAACAATGAAATTTATTTACGTTCCGTTCATTTTTCAGTTACATAAACAAGAAAATAACGACTAAAATTGTATTTGGACTATGAATTAACTTAACGTTATTACGAGTAATAGTTATTCAAGGCGATATAATATACAGTGTTACTAGTAACAACTGCTTAGATTACAGCTGTGTCGCGGCTCGATCGCAGCGACCAAATTGTTGGCAAAAATGCATAAGCATGGCTGTACATTTCCGTCCGCGTACCAGATTCTTTGGCAGTACTTTTTCTAAATTCCACATAACCTCACTTTTTTATATAAATTCAATCTTCACTTTCTCATCCAACGGCAATCAAGAAACCACGAAATTGTAACAAACTTCTATTCAATATAAATCATATTGCAAAGCCTACAAAAGTATTTCAATTCAACAAGACCACCAGCTGCAGGAACCTCCTCATCACGTCCAATGTAGAAATCATAACAAGCTTCTACATAAATTTTTTTTGGCGACTCAAGAGACGTGACATCGCAGGAGAAACCCGCCGCTGGCCGAAAACCAGACATCACCTCAAGAAGACCATACGAAAGCAAGAAAAATCATCTAAGTATTCCTCAAGATCATCAAGATTGCAGAGATCAAGACTGCATTTTTTTCTATCGCGGCGTCTTGAAACTACCCACGAAAATCCAAGATAAGTGCTCCATCCTCAATATTTCCCTTCCAAAAACCCAAATCATCCTACTATAACACTGCAAATTGCAAATTCCAGGCATCGCGGCAGCGAAATTCCCGTAAACTCACCGTGGCGTTTGGTACCTATCAGTGCGATCGCGGCTCGTCATCGGTCCAGCGCGGCTTGGTGTCGGTGCCATCGCAGCTCCCGGGACAATTCAGTGCTTCAAGCGGCGAGTGAGAAAGCTATCCAACAATGTGCAGCTAAGTCATATCACAAATCATACTTTAACAGTCTAATTTGCTTAGGTAGTCATTATCCATTCTGATACCTTCAATTTAAAATAATCATGACAGACAAAAAACTTTCATACAGAGAATTAACCACAAAACGTTGCTCCATCAAAGGCCAAATTACTAAATTTAAGAATTATCTATCATTAATTGACAAGACAGAAATCAGCACTCTCGAATTCGCTGAACTTAGTTTAAAAACAAACAAATTTGAATCCTTAGCAAATAGATATGACAGCATTCAATCTGAAATTGAGATTCTCAATGCGGACGACCTAGACACGGAAATAGATGAGAGGGATATCATAGAGCATGACATAATTAGTTGCATAGCTCATGCCAAAATAATATTAGAACATGCAAACACTCAATTTGAGACAAAAAAGGAACCTAAAGCAGCATGTTCTCATACATGTAATCAAGCTAATGATACAATGTTCAAATTACCTCGAATTGAAATCTCAAAATTCAACGGTGATTATTTCTGTTGGGCTCAATTCCGAGATGCTTTCCTAGCACTTATAGATAGCAACGAGAGGATCAGTAATATCCACAAATTCCATTACCTCATATCATATCTAGAAGGAAAGGCAGCTCGAGTTATCTCAAACCTCGAAGTGTCATCGGCTAACTATACACATGCATGGGACTTACTCTGTGAACGGTATGACAATAAACGTGTGCTAATAAATCAACATTTGTCTGCAATATTTAACATACAACCAAGTCATGAAAGGGAAAACTCTTTGCGATACATGATAGACCATGTACTAAAAAATCTAAGAGCATTAGCTTCGTTAGGACAACCAACCGATCATTGGGACATCATAATCATATATATTTTATCAGCAAAACTTGATGCAAAAACACTTACAAAGTGGGAAGAACTTAGAAACAGTTTCAACGAAATGCCTACCTTAGATCAATTCACAAAATTTTTAACTGATCGTGCAGATGTTTTAGAAGCTATCCATCGAAACAAAAATGAAACTTCACAGAAACCAATTCAACCTCGTACTACATTATGGTCAGGTTCCAATAACAAACAAAATTCTACACTAAAATCACACAACTTGGTCAAAGTGAGCTCAAACACTCCACAATCTTCTTGCAGTATATGCAAAGGTTCTCACCGCATTTATGAATGCAATATATTCAAAAACAAACCACTAAATGAAAAATTAGAGGAAATTAAAAACAAAATGTTGTGTAAAAACTGCTTAAGAAAGGGTCATTCTACTTTAGATTGTCTCTCAGGTCCTTGCAGATTATGCAATACAAAGGGTCACAACACATTAATCTGCTCAACACCAAATTCATCTAAATCGGTTGAAAAACTTGTAAACTTTTCCCAACATAATCACAGTGGTTCTAATTTATGCACAGCAGTCATAGAAGTTGAGAATCCTGCTACTAAAGTGAAAGTCAAAGCACGCGCTCTTTTAGACAATGGAAGCCAAGCTATAGTCATTTCTAAACATCTCACTCGAACCTTACAATTACAAACTGAATCTGCAGATCCTAACACCATTGCAGGGATAGGAAATATTTCTTGCAACAAACCTTTAAACACAACATCAATACAAATCAAATCATTGAACAGTTCATATCAAGCTCATGTGCCTTGTTATGTAATGGAACAAGTCACAGGTACTTTACCACAATTTCCCATAGACAGGAAGAGACTCAACATACCAAACAATATAACATTAGCTGATCCTAACTTCCACGAACCGGCTGAAATTGATATACTGTTAAGCTCAGAAATCTTTTGGGACATTTTACTCCCTGAGATTGTATCCTTAGGACCTAAAAAACCTAAACTGGTCAACACACTCTTGGGCTGGTTAGTAACCGATCCTCTTCATGCTAGCTCAGCTAAATACAAGCAACTCAATCATTTATCAAACAAAGCACAGAGTCAATCACAATACAACCATGAACTGTTAAACATACAGCCAACATTACAAACAGACAGACATATTGTCAACCATGTCATACGTCATTCAAGCAATCTAGAATACAGTCTAGAAGTCAACCTTACAAAGGCATCCAATCATAACATACACAATCAATCTGACATACAGTCACAACCTCATACAGTCAATCAATCATTTGCTCTATCACCCAAGCGTTCCTTCAGCGAACCACTCAAGCGTTCCATCAGAGAACCACCCAAGCGTTCCATCAGCGAACCACCCAAGCGTTCCATCAGAGAACCACCCAAGCGTTCCATCAGGGAACCACCCAAGCGTTCCATCAGCGAACCACCCAAGCGTTCCATCAGCGAACCACCCAAGCGTTCCATCAGCGAACCACCCAAGCGTTCCATCAGAGAACCACCCAAGTGTTCCATCAGAGAACCACCCAAGCGTTCCATCAGCGAACCACCCAAGCGTTCTATCAGGCATACAACTAATGCATCAATCAAACATTCACCCAGCCAATCCACAAATCACCCATGCATTGATTCATCAGTCAAATCATGCATGAAATCATCTTATCAATCATTCCCAACAAACACATGCATTGATTCCTCAGTCAATGTATGTATACAATCACACAAACACTCACCCGTTCAACCCCATAGCGTTGAATCATATTCTCATTCACCCATTCAAACACAAACAAAATTCATACCCCAACAAGAACTTGCAATTAATAAACTTCTTACAAAATTTTGGGAATTAGAAGAATTACCATCCAAATCTATTAGAAACAATGAAGATATACAGTGTGAAGAACATTTCATTGCAAATACCATCATCTTAGATACAGGAAGATTTTGTATTAAACTTCCACTAAAACAAAGTCCGAACCAATTAGGTGATTCATACAAAGTAGCTAAAAAACGATTACTTAGCTTAGAAAAGCGATTCAGAAACAATCCTGATTTAAAGTTACAATATGTTCAATTCATCCAAGAGTATGCAGAACTAGATCATTTATCTATTTCTCCAGATCCACATCCAATCCCCGGATACTTCTTAGGTCATCATGCTGTTCTCCGTGAAGGCAGTGAATCAACTAAAATAAGAGTAGTATTCGATGGGTCAGCACCAACCTCCACTGGTGTATCTCTCAATGATATACTAATGGTAGGACCAAACGTACAAAATTCTCTTTTTTCAATCTTGATAAGATGCAGGCAGTATAAATTCATTCTTTGTGCTGACATTGAAAAGGCCTACAGGCAAACTGTTGTTCATGAAGACGATAGGAATTTACAGCTAATCTTATGGAGAGAAGACGAATCCCTTCCAATCCAAACCTTGCGCTTGAATGTTCTCACTTATGGCACAGCAAGTGCAGCTTATTTAAGCACTAGGTGTATATGGCAGGTAGGAGAAAATTGCAAAGATACTCAAATTAAAACAATTATACAAAATGATTTTTATGTCGATGATTTAATCACAGGAGCAAATACTGAGGTTGAACTACAGCATATACAACGTTCTGTAGCCGAAGCATTGCTATCAGCAGGCTTTCCTTTGCGAAAGTACAAAAGCAACTCACTAAATGTAGTAGACAATATTGAAAACAATCAAAATAAACTAATTCTTAGTGAATCATCCAGTACCCTCGGTCTGGGATGGAATCCAGCCGAAGACAGCTTACACTTTCCATTTAATGAAATCATAATTCAAGACAATATCACTAAACGGACAATATTGTCAAACTCTTTCAGAATATATGACCCATTGGGACTGCTCAGCCCAAGCGTGATAATACCAAAAATTATTATACAAAAACTATGGATTCTAAAGCTTCAATGGGATGACCCAGTTCCTGATGATATCAAGAAATCATGGAACGAATTTGTAACCAACACTCACCATCTTGCACATTTAAAAATTCCAAGAACAGTACTGTGTGACAGCCCAACCACCATAGAAATACATTCCTTTTGTGACGCAGCACAAGGTGCGTACGGTGCTTGTGTATACTTAAGGTCTATAAACAACTGCAACAACGTCACAGTCAACCTATTGTGTGCAAAATCAAAAGTATCTCCAACAAAGGCTACAACCATACCCAGATTGGAATTACTTGGTTGCCTTTTATCAGCTCGACTAACAAAAAGTGTTGTAGACTCCCTCAGATACAAACCATGTCGAATTACATATTGGTGTGATTCTAGCATAGCTCTCGCCTGGATACACACTCCATCTAGAAACTTAAAACCATTTGTTGCTAATCGTGTAGCTGAAATCCATGAAATTACAGATCCTTCATCGTGGCGTTATACACCCACTCATCAAAACCCAGCAGATCTCATCTCTAGAGGCCTGAGTCCCAAACAACTTTCAGAATCTACACTCTGGTGGCACGGACCTCCTTTCCTTGTCAATAATGAAAGTGAGTGGCCAACTCTTTCTATAAAGAAAATAGACTTACCAGAGCTTAAACCTATAAAATCATTAGCAACAACAGTTGCAACAGAACCTATAATCAAATTTGAAGATTATTCAAGCTTTATCAAATTACAAAGATCATTTGCTTACATAAAACGATTTATTCACAATTTAAGAAATCCTACTAATAAGCAAACAGGTTTCTTAACCGCCACTGAACTACAAAACTCATTCAAACATCTCTGTTTCATTGCACAACAAGAATCATTTCCAATCGAACATAAAATGTTGAAACAACACTTGCCATTAAAACACAAATCAAAACTTTTATCATTATCACCTTTTTTAGATGAAAACAACTTAATTAGAGTCGGTGGCAGAATAAATTCATCTGAATGTTCGTATGATAGAAAACACCCCATACTCCTCGATTCATCACATAACTTTACCAAAATTTACTTTGCTCATGAACACTTACAACAAATGCATGCTGGTCCCCAACTACTTCTATCTACAGTAAGAGATATTATCTGGCCTATAAACGGACGCCGATTAGCTCGTAATACAACTCACAACTGTGTGAAATGCAGACGCTTTCAAGGCAAAACCCTCAACCCCATGATGGGAAATCTCCCAGCGTGTCGCATCACGCCCGATTTTCCTTTCAAAACTACTGCGTTAGATTTTGCTGGTCCATTTCTAATCTTGAATCGCAAAGGACGCGGTGCTAAACTTATAAAATGCTATTTATGCCTATTTATTTGTACACGTTATAAAATAATTCATCTCGAGGCAGTTTCAAGCTTAGCTACAGCCGAGTTCCTGATGACGCTTCGAAGATTCATCTCACGTCGCGGGAAACCAACAGAAATAATATCCGACAATGGCAAAACCTTTGTAGCAGCATCCAATGAGTTAGGTAAATTCTTAAAAGCTGAACAACAATCTATTTCTGACTATGCTGCACAAGAAGGTATAACTTTCTCATTCATCCCCGCATACAGCCCACATTTTGGTGGCTTGCATGAAGCCGGTATTAAATCTGCTAAATATCACATAACTCGAGTCATTGGCAACTGTCACTTAACTTTCGAAGAAATTTCAACATTATTTACTCAAGTAGAAGCAATTCTGAACAGTCGCCCTTTGTACCCCATGTCTTCCAACCCTTCCGATCTCCAACCCCTTACCCCTGGACACTTTCTTATTGGAAGACCGCTAACCTCATTTCCATCGCCAGCTCTTCAAGATACCAATCCTGACAGACTGCAGCGCTACCAGAGACTTGAACAAATCCGTCAACACTTTTGGCTACGCTGGCAAAGGGAATATATTTCAGAATTACAACAACGACAAAAATGGACAACATCCTGTTCCAGTCTCTCCATCGACGACTTGGTCCTGATCCAGGAAGACAACGTGCCTCTTCTCTGTTGGAGACTTGGACGAGTTAAGAAGCTCTACCCAGGTCCCGACGGCATCTCCCGAGTGGCTGACATCACAACTTCCAGAGGCAGCATAAGAAGATCTCTCGTGCGACTGTGCCCTCTGCCGAAACCTCAAGAATGACAACATTGAAAGCTCCAGGATCTTTCAACGGGGCGGAATATGTCGCGGCTCGATCGCAGCGACCAAATTGTTGGCAAAAATGCATAAGCATGGCTGTACATTTCCGTCCGCGTACCAGATTCTTTGGCAGTACTTTTTCTAAATTCCACATAACCTCACTTTTTTATATAAATTCAATCTTCACTTTCTCATCCAACGGCAATCAAGAAACCACGAAATTGTAACAAACTTCTATTCAATATAAATCATATTGCAAAGCCTACAAAAGTATTTCAATTCAACAAGACCACCAGCTGCAGGAACCTCCTCATCACGTCCAATGTAGAAATCATAACAAGCTTCTACAAGCTGTATTTTAAAGACAACGTCCATAAGTCGTAAAGCAAACGTTATTGGTAGGTATATCCTACCCATTCTTATGTTTTCGAGGAAGTTGTAACCCTGTATAATATTTATAAAAAAATATATTATAACTTTATATAAGCTTCGTTATTATACCACCGAATACACTTGAACATCTCCAATAATTACAGATTATTGTGAATATTATTATATATTGTTGTGTATACCAGTATACATATTCCTTGTAGGTATGTTAAATGGCACCACAGAATAAATCAGTGCTACCTATGTACTTATCAACATTACTTACAGTATTCAAGGATTTGTCACCTTTATACAATTAGTAGTATATAACGGATACATTACAATGATAGACATAAGTTAAGTACCTACAGTTTTTCTCAACACTAACTATTGGTGCCATTGAGGTAAGCTTAGAGACTAGCTACTTACTTTTTTCAATGTTATTTGTTCCAATAATAGAAATACAAATAGAAAAAGAATCTTCATGGGTTTTATTGCGAA
This sequence comes from Macaria liturata, assembly GCA_964023185.1. Classification (NCBI taxonomy): domain Eukaryota; kingdom Metazoa; phylum Arthropoda; class Insecta; order Lepidoptera; family Geometridae; genus Macaria; species Macaria liturata. The sequence goes on along the minus strand of OZ026812.1, from coordinate 5,053,286 downwards.
ACGTGGTTTAATAACTAATAGTCCAGAAGTTTGAAAATACCAAGTCCGTTTTTGTTGTTCGAAAATTGTCTGTCTACTGTCATAATTATCAAACTGTCAGAATGTTACCAATTATAATCAGTTCTAATTTGAAGTTGACATTTTGATTGTTAGTATGAGATGTTTGAACAACAAGAACCTACTTTTTATTTTCAAAGGTCTTTACTAATATTTAAACCACGTTTTGTAATAAAGCCCACTGAGTTTAAGTTTGTGTTAGCAATGTTTATACAACATTCCCTTTTTGTGATCGACATTGTAAAATTTGCACATACTTTATTAAGAATATGAATTCAAAGAAGCTTTAAAAATATGTAGAAAATAAAATAATGTAGCTTAATATCTTAATAGGTACTGTGTTATTTAAAACAATATTTACTTGAGCAAAATTGTTGTTTGACTGATAGGCGAATAAGAACACGCATTTTGCGTTTAATTTACATAGCAATAAGTATTATGTATTGTGGATATAATAAAAAAAAGTGCAGATTTTTTAGAAAACTCTCTAACGTTGGTAGGTACTCATAATAAGATCAACTACTTAACATGTTATTAGGAATTTCATTTATTTTGTGATAATCACAACATACTATGATTATAAAAATTATGTGTATTGATAAATATATGATAAATTTAATTGCTTAGTCAAAAAAGTTAAGATTTTTTTCTATGTAAATAGGAAACTTAATTATGTACATAGGTATGATTTGTTTTTAAGTGCACATGCATTCAACATCTCTGTAAAATATCTAATAAAATAATTGTAAAATTAGTACACAGTTTTATACCTACATATGTAACGCGTACTGTTAAGTAACTATACTGAAGTATTTTGCGAGATTTTCATTGTATGTGCTGACATTGATTTAAATAGATAGACAATAATAAATATACATGTATCAGTTAAAGCGAAAGCTATGCATATTATTCTCTGTAAAGCCTATGAGATTTATTTTTATAATTAAGAAAAGTAATGCCAATGATAAAAATAAAATAACAAATATAATTTTGTCATAAAAGACACAAAAAGACCTCTAAAACATTCCCAACAATATCCATTTAAATCAATGTAACTGTTTTCAGCAAAAAAACTTTGTGTTCGATCATTCGTTATACCCTAATAAATATGGATGCTATTATAAATGTTCTTTTATTATTCATTTTTAGATTACCTTATAAAATAGTAAAATAAAATATGACCATAGAGTAATTTAATATACTTACCGGAAAGCTTGCACTGTTTGTCCGTTCTCGCCTACGGCACCTGACGTCCTGCACGAGATTTTATGCCATGATGATCCGTTCAGTTGTGCGGACTTATCACATACAGTATAATATATGTGATAAGTCCGCACAATGTACCTTTTATTTGTCCCAGGATAACTTAGCTGTACCACCCGACCCCGGGGAGAGCGAGTGGTTGTGGGAGTCTCCTTTGTCTTTCCTAATATATTTTTTTATTTTCATCTAAATCAGTTCATTTTTTTAACCCTGAAGAAATGAAAAACATACACTCAAACATTTGCCTATTTTATATAAATAGTTATGAGTGGGATATTGGGATTTTCCTTGCATAGTACTTCGATTTGTATCCTCATTTGAAAAACATATTGCGTATTAATTGTTTGAGTCAATTATTAAGAGGTCATGCGATCGCTTGTGTGTACCGTTGTAGTCATTTGTTGGTATTACTGATTCACAAATATTTGTGTAATAACCACACAAATAATAAGAAAAAATACGAATAAACGAAAAGGGAAAGTAAGAAAACAGTAACGTGTCACGATATCATGGGGAAATTATACAGCCAACATGTAAGTACTATTAGGTACTAATTTACATTTAAATTAAACATTAACCATTTGTAAATAGCATATTTTTTTTATTGTATAATAGGAATAAAAGTAAGATCACAGCAGCGGTTTTATGTAAATATTAGGTATATGTTATTCATATTACTGAATGGTGTCCCAGAGACAGCAAAAGAAGCCAAGGGAGACAATATAAAAGATGGGAAGATGACATTAAGCAAGTTGCAGGACCGGCTTGGCTCCAGGTAGCCAAGGATAGAGAGAGGTGGAAAGCTTTGGAGGAGGCCTTTGTCGACGGACAAGCTGTCTAATGTAAATAGTTATAAATAGAATAGATAATAATCAATTGTATATAAACAGTAATAAAGGCTTATTTTATTTTATTTTTTATTTTTATATGTTATTCAAGGCAAGAAATAAGTACCTAAATCCAAATAATGTATTTTAATTTTTTAATTGAGCTCCTAGGACAATAAATTTTATTTGTTTTATTTTGCCTTTACTACCATTGAGATAAATAAAAAAATTATCTGCTATATTGGAGCTTTTACTACGTATAATATTTCTTTAAGCACCGCAGGACATATTTTTTTAATATACATGTGATCATGTGCATAAAAATACTCTCCACGCTCTTTTTATAATAAGGCATTAATATCTAGGCATTACTAAATGGAATATGCACATTGCAATATGCACATGGAATATGCACATTGCAATTCCCAAGTTTTTCTTTGTCTTTGAGTCTTAAAAACAGTAACAATAGTTTGTATGAAGTAACGCTCGTCAACCATTTATTATATTACAATCATGTGCCAAAAATAACCCTAATTCCTAAAACATTGTTTTCTAGATGATCCTGTGGTACTGCATTTTCGTTGCTTTACTAAGTTTCTATAGTCTCGAGGTAAAGGGAGAAACCTTACCAGGAAAAACGACAGCATCGCCATCAGTACCTTTAGAAACACCAAAAACTATTGGAAGTAGTTCGAAAATGGACGACCCAGACGTTCTTTGGTTCCTTCTCGAAACTGTTATGAGTCCTTTCGAGACAGATGAAAAAGACAATCAAGGATGTGTAGGCCTCGGCTGTAGTGGACCTTGTCTGAAAGAACTTGAAGAATTCATTTTCGAAGGGCAAAGATATTGTTTACCTAAATACTAAGAAGAAGAAGAAGAAGAAAAAGAAGAAGAAAAATATTAAACAAACATACAAATTAAAGACTACAACGTTTCCAACCAATAAGACCTTTACTCAGGTCAAACCTTTTATTTTTTTCGTGGAGGTAATGCATTTACGCATCCCCGCATTGTACCTTGAATCAAGGCACCAAGTTTGCATCCATCCATCCATCAAGTAAGTTATGGACTCGTGTGATCTACTAACCGGAGAACTATACCTACTAGTTGTACTCTGTATTATGTGCCACTAGTACGGCTGCAGCCGATGGTCAGAGGTGCGTCGAAGTCTTGCCTTCACTAGTACAATCTTATAATATTTCTACTCGACTCAAGAACTATAATGAAACATAAATTTATTTCAATAAAATCAAAAACCGACTTCATGTGTCACTAAAAAGTTAATAAATAATTTATTTTCATTTTACGACTTAAAAACACAGAATTGGGAGTAAAGAATCTATCAAATTATTCAAACTTAGAGTCCTATAGGAATTCTTAAATTCATATTGAAATCCGTAATATTTGTTGTCGGTGCAGAGATGCGGAGAGCTCCATTATACTTTTGAATGTGAAAATTGGTTACACTAATATTTTATAGTGAGGTGTAGGTGTGAGGTGGTGGATACACGTTTATAAATTCGTTCCTAAAAACTAAGGGGTTGTAACATCATGTTTTAGTGCAAATAAATTATATTTTTATTATATAAAATTAATGGTAGGCTCTAAAATTAACTCTTCCACACCTATTGGGAAGATATATATATACATTATGATGTGTTGATTTTGTTAATTTGTTTAGAAGCTTCATAACAGTCTAACCTAATTGAAATGTGTAATCACTGGTTAATAAATTAATGTAATAAATATGCGTCATTATTTTATTTGTATCCTTGTGTAATGTATTTTAGTTTAATTACGTTGTCGCTTCATTAGGTTATATTATTATTACATTACACAGATACCGTTTTTTTAATAACTCAATTGCCTTTGTGATTTTGCGTAGATGCCTATTTTTATGATAATTATCACTTGACTAGCCAAAACTAAAAGTTATAGTCTGAGAGATCGGGGTTACCTTAACGCAAAGTATATTTTTATCACTTATGTTCAATATCTTGAGACATATTTGAGTTAGAATGGGGGTGGTCCTGTTTCCACTAGTAAAGTCGGGTGTCAGCGGGGTTACCTGTTATGGCTAAAGTGTTTACTGGGTAAGGTCTTGCGGCTTTTGAGGCGACTGGTTATTATTAGTGCGTCAAACAGGGGGTGACGCAGTCAGTAGTAGATACACAGACATATCTGCTAGAGGAAACAGTTGAGTCGGGGTTGGCTTTAGACATCCTGTTATCGTCCGGAGTGTGTCATTGAGGGCCAGTCTACGTCTATAGCGTGACAGGAGAGATGAGACAAATAACAAAAACACTTGATATTACTAAATAAAATACAATTACAATATTTATTTGAAAGATCCACTCCCTTTCAGACTTGGCTTTTCGCTGTATTTCGCTCCTCATGATAAGATGAAATTTAATGTAAAAAAACTAATGACAATTTTATATACTTACCTACCTAATTTAGTTTAAAATAAGATAATGCTAGGTAATTAGTTAATAATGTAAAATGTGACTTACCATAAATGACGATTGTTATAAATTGGTCAATAAAGAATCTGAATCTGAGACAGTGGACATGCGTACGCTCCAGCGAAAAGGCCGCAGAGGGCGATACCTATAGTTCTGAGGAAGTACGGACCAGCTACCCAAGAAGTGGAGGTTGGGCGTCGCAGCAGGTTGTTTATTTATTTATAAATGCAACGCACACTACAATGTAACAAACATAGAACTTCTTCTAAAAAAAATTGACATGTTACCCTGTCGCTTGGAAAGTTTGGAGCATAGCATTTGACTTTATTTAAGAATGTAGTTAAACAAGTTTTTTTTCCTTACACTAACTTACATTGTTATTAACTTTATTATATCCATTAAAAACAATAAATTTATATTTAATACTTCTATAATAATTATCTGTGACATGTTATGTTACTTAAATTGGGTACGTTAAATGGAATCATCTTGTAAGAGTATATAAAATAAGTATGTACAATAGGGATAGAGATATTTTCCTTGCTTAGTAATTCGATTTGTATCCTCATTTGAAGGACATTTTTCGTGTAATTGTTTGAGTCAATTATTAAGAGTTCACCCGATCGCTTGTGTGTCCCAATCTAGTCATTGGTTGGTTTTTATTAATACATAAATACTTGTGTAACGTAATAACCATAAACATACTTATTAAGAAAAAAATATTTAAAAAACTAACGACCAACCATAATATCATGGAGAAATTGTGCAGACAAAATGTAAGTAACATGAGACCAAATATTTGAAAAGCTCAAATATCTTGATCATTTTTAATTCGAGTAGCTGCCTAATTTGTCCTGTTTGTTTTGTTTAACCTTTGTCACCCTGTCAATAATTATACAATTTTATCTGTTGTAATTGGGCTTCACTACGAGTAATTTTCTTTTAATAGGTACTTTTGATCAGATTATCTGAATATACACTAATATGGTACTTATTAATTGTACAAGACATTAATATTAAAACGTGGTAATCCACACAGAATATCGATTGCTTTTAAATTTTATACTGAATTAAACAAATATGTCTTTGTATGTATATATATGGCTAAATTTAATATAAGTACTGTTTAATATTAATATTTCATTCGTTTTTGAGTGTCTACTTATACAACAGTCTGTATACCCTCAACACACTGCACGTCCACAATCATCTTTTATAGATATTACTAGCAAACCCCGCGAACTCCGTTTCACCACCAGATGGCTTCGTTTTTTTATAAACCTCACGGAGCCCGAGACCTTTCCAACGAATGCAAAACAGTGGAAATCGGTTCGTGCGTTCTGAAGTTACAGCGTCAGGAAGGAAAACCCGACTTATTTTTATATAGTAGATTACAAACGTGCGAAAATTATTCTAATTCCTAAAACATTGTTTTCCAGATGGTCCTGTGGTACTGCATCATCATTGCTTTACTAAGTTCCAATATTCTTAAGGTTAAGTGAGACAATGCAAAAGAAATAACAGACCCGCCAAGTAGTTCGAAAATGGACAACCCAGACGTTCTTTGGTTCCTTCTTGAAACTGTTATGAGTCCTTACGATGCAGATGAAGAGAACAATCAAGGTTGCGGTAGTGTTTCCTGTCCTGGAAATTGTCCTAACGAACTTGAAGAAGTCATCTTCGATGGGATGAAGTACTGTATTTAGTTATCCTAAATAGGACGAGTGAACTGATTACGCTTGGATACTAAGTAATTGAAATAAGGGGTAATATAACAAAAAAACTTGAGTTTTACAAGAAAGTATTGTAAGCACCAGCAGTTACCTACACCAGTATACGCCTCATGAGCGTAAAAATAAGTAGTATTGTACACTTATTATTAACTTAACACTTCAATTTTATTGTATTAAATATGATATAACTGTAATTTGTGTCACCTTTTTTAAATATAGATGCGATTTTAATTATAAAATAAAAATTCATAAACTTAATCAAGTTACTATTTCTAACTACTAAAAAAGAATTTAGGCAAACTTTAGGAAAAGCCTGAATAAGCGCCCTATGGCAACATACTCTGCTTGCCGCATTACCTTGTTAGAGAACTATGTATTATTTAAAAAACCAAACTGTACCATTGTATAAAAAAGTCAGTGAGTAACAATATACATAAACATTATGTACTAACCTATGTAGTTAATACTTTTATCGTCTTCCTCATTTATTACTGAGGTTCGTAAGTCCCTGGAGGAATTAGTTTGTTTGGCGAATTCTCTTGTGTAAAATCATGGTAGGCGACCACGGAAGATACCTGCTATGACCTCGAATGTTGTGGTCGTCATAAACACCGGTTTCGGTTAATTTAGAAACCCAGTCATGGCTTCATGTTGGGATCGAGTCAGGGTGCGTTAGAATAATGTAAAGCGGACGCATCAACTACACCGAGCCGCTTGGTGGCAATGGTGCAAGTAGCGCGATAGACAGGGAAAGTAAACAGCAATACAATTTCTAGTCCGCAGTTGGTCGAGCGAGAGTGACAGGGCAACCCACCAGCTCCGACAGGCCGCGGCGGTCTGCAGTCAGTCAGTCTGTCTCGCCGACCGCTGCATCGTGCCGCCAACATCTCCAATATCGCGATTTCACGTGCGCTTTGCCAACATTCTTTTGTTAAAGGTTTATTTTTTGTTATTACCTTATTTTAGTACTTTCTAGAACCAATACCGACTCGTGAGACGTATAATGATATTGATGATTTCTCAGTGTGAGGCTGTGCACGACTCGACGTCCCAGTCCATGACTCCGAGAAGGCCGGCCTGGGCATCAGCGTGAAGGGCAAGGTGACCGTCGGACCTGACCCGCAGGACCTGGGCATCTTCATCAAGTCAGTGCTGAATGGCGGTGCTGCTTCTAGGGATGGCAGGTTGGTGTGATTACATTAGTTAAAAATATAAAGGGACTTTGCAAGGATCGCGGTGGAAGCCTTAGGAAATTATTTCATTATTAAAGTAAATAAGTTCGTATAAGAGTGTTCAATTCACGTCATTCGTTTCGTCAGAGTTTGAGCTTTTCATTAATTCGGATCTTACAAAAGCGCCGCTATGATTTGTGACTGATCTTGTAAAACGTTAGATTTTTCGCTACTTGCCTGTCATAACTAGGCAAAGCAAGTGAACAATGTTTAGCATGTTACTTAGGTGAATTAATCATACTAAATCGTCAAGAGTAGTCAAGCCAATACTTTCATGTTAATTATCACGAGTACTTACCAGTTCCATCTGGCAGGTTACACACAAACGACCAGCTGCTGAGTGTGAACGACGTCCCTCTAGTGGGACAGTCCAACGCAGAGGCCATGGAGACGCTGCGGCGGGCTCTGCTGCACTCCAGACCACACCACCACGGGAACATCTCCTTGATGATAGCGAGGAGAACAGGTATCCATCTTTTGCTACTTATCAGCTAAGTCAAATCAATACCTTAACCAATATGTGTTCGGAATCGGAATATCCTTTCGAATCACTTTGTAGGCTAAATGCGGGTAGGTATTATAAGAGAAATTAATTCTCGAAACATGCTTATTTTATTGTATACGATCTTTAAAGGATAATGCGCCGATTAATTTTTCACCCAGGCACTTACTAAAATACTTACATACTTATATCTACAGATTTGTGACCCATATTATTTTGATTCCAGACAGCAGCGACAACCTAGCGAGGTGGAAAGACGACACGCCTCCCAACGGGAATGACTCCACCAACAACTCAAACGAGAACTCACAAAACTTCAACACCGTCATCTACAACGCTAACGACAAAGAAAATAAGATCAGCGAGGAATTCGACCAATTTAACCAAGATGGCATCGACAATCACGACGGAAGAGGGTCTAAGAAACACGCTTCAATAATCACAATAAACAACAACAGCTGGTCGAACCAATCAGACGATAGCAAAGGATATTTAGAAAGAGATAAAGACGCACCTCCTCACGATAGTAAAAGAGATAGCTTCGAGTGGAGTAGGTTAGATGGGTGGAACCCTGTGGGCTGTGATAGATAGACTGACTGGTTTAAGGAACGAGAGCTATTATATGGCGACGCAGACTGAGGCGCCACCTGTGGTAAACGGACATCATTACAGGCAGAATCTGGGACATGTGCATATGTCGCGGTCACCGCCCGCGCACCATAATGTTATTATAGAAGAGGATTATGGCACGACGAGGTAAGAACTTAAATTAAATTACTATAAATATGTTGTAAACCGAATATAAAATAAAGCTGATCTATGCTTTTCTTGTCAATTTGAACAAAGAAGAAGAAAGATGCTCTTCTCATTCTTAAATTTTGTTATTCTGATTTATGTTTGTTTATTATCCTTATCCTTATTTTTTTAGGAACAAAATATCCAAAGCCCAGATTGTGGCGTTAGTTGATTTCTAGATTGCGCTTGGCTACCATCTCATCAAGTAGTTTTAACTCTTTCGCAAAAAAAAAACAGTTATGGCTTATTCTCACATTCTAAATTATTTATGTATTTAACTATTTATCTGTATATAACTACATATGTATATAATCTTCTTCTCCAGGGGTAGTGGCGGCGGTGAGTCGGGCAGTGAGAGCGGCGCGGGCGGCGCGGGCTTCAGTCGCGACGCGGTCGGACGCCGCTCCATGTCCGAGAAACGACACGCAGCCATGGACGCTAAGCAGACTGGCACCTACAAGAAGATCAAGGAGATTAAGGCTATTAACTGTGAGTATTGTTTATTTTATTACAAGGGAATAGGGAGTGTTAAAATGATGTCCCTGTTTCGATGTAAATGAACCATTTCTGGTGCCTTAAAATAGTTTTGGCTTGAATCGAATCGCGCCTCTAGTATCTGAAACTAGAATTCGATTTGGATTGCTAAATGAGTACTTTAGTAGGTACTCCAAAACAATACTTCGCCATCTATTTCTTAAAAAAAAAAACAACTTCTATGTAGGCACATTTCTTGGATTTCACCAATGCTAAAAGGAATTTCTGAAAATTATATGACATATTTTTTACCAGATGTACTAAGTTCTTGGCGTAACCTTAATCTTGTTCTTGCACTTTTCCAGCAATGCAAGTGGGTCCGTCACTAGGGATGCGCAAGTCATCGAGTTTAGAATCTCTACAAACAGCGATACAAGAGACGCAAAGGCATCCCTACAACGAACCCATATATGCACGAGCACACCCTCGTAAGTGATAATGTCTTTTTTTTATTAAGCTACTAAATGATAAAGCGAACGAAGATTAAATATGTTAAAGATTTGAATACAATCAAGAAGGCTATTATCATTAAGATTAATTAACAAAATCCTTCCAGCGTTGAAACACTGGCTGACGGACGACAACAACGGCCCGGAAATAATCCGTGGCTCGCCGCAGCAGTCGTCTCTCTCACACAAGAAACCTTCGCTCTTCAAGTCCTTGTCGAGCATGTTCAGGTAACTTTATTATCTATGAGTATCAAATGTAACCTAGCAAACATAACTACTTTCGTAAGAGAGCAGCGTTTTCTAATATAGAAAGAAACTCGTGTTTAATATCAAATCATTCAATACTCAATTTTATAACTTAACGAAATAACAAGAAATAAGTAGTCGAAGCAGCGAAGTAACTTTTTTTGTTCTTGGGACATAGCAATTTTTTTTCATTGTTTTAGTAACTGGTACCTTTTGTTGTTGATGATAGGGAAATCTTCAGAAAGATACCCGACAACAACTGGTAATGGTACCTAATAAATATGATTACCAAGTAATATATAAATAACAATCCAGTTCAAACTAATCTGTCTGTATATCCACAGGATGGGCGACAAGAAGCATAAAAAGCCGGAAACTGAAGGCGTGTATGGCCGCACGGCGCCGGGACGGGCGTCCGAGAAGTCGCTGTCTAGGGAGGGGATAGAGAGACATACCAAGATAGAGGAACGTCTGGAAGAGGCTAACTCACAGCAAAGGTAACACATTAATAATTTCTGAAATATGATTAAAAAGCTATACAATCTAATCATCAAAGCACTCATCTAAAGCCTATAAAAACAAGAGAGAGAGAGAGAGATAAATTAACGACTCGCTCTAAAGGTTTCATTTGATTTGATCAATGTTTTTTGTTAACTTTCATTTCAGTGTTAGGTATACTTTTTCAAAAATTTCCCTGTTACAAAATATTCATTTAATATTTTATATTGAGAATTATATTCATTTTATATTGAGAAATTTATGAGTCGCAAAGCGTTTTCCAGGACATAATTAATACGCTAAAGTTTCCCGATTCTTATTTATATACTAGGTAGATACAAATACTTATTTACAATTTTTTGTGTGGTCGCAGTGACCATTCGTTAGTCTAAAGTAAATTCTTACATGTCATTGTAAGTGTGTAATTACATGTTATGTGAATTACAATACAGGGTTATTATTGTATATTAGTATTGAGTGTATATTGATGTTTGGTGTTGATATTTCAAGCAGTGCGCGGCGAGAGAAACTGAGTGAGGTACAGATAGGGCAGATGAGGAGGCAGGTCAACGCACAGCGGGCCAAAGCGGAGGAGGAGAGGTAAATATAACTTATGTACTTGTAAATAATGAATACAAAAAAAAAACATTCAGGTACTTAGCTAGGCGAAACGACTGACGGTAGAAGTAGGTCTGACCTTCTTCTACCTTCCTCCTCCCAGTTAGTCGTATTACTTGTTTCTGAGGGTCTAGACTCCCCCGCAGAATCAATTCGTTGGGGGAGTTTTCTTGACCAAATAGTTATTAATACCTTTTTACCAAATATATAGCTATTTAATAAATAAGTCTTCCCAGCAAGAATGCTGCCGGTGCCTTACATTGACTGATGTTCTGTATTCAAAAAGAGTTACTTAAGTCAAAAGTACGCCAATTTGCGTAAAAAAATAACAAATAACAATTTATTACCAAAACCATCTGCATCGTAGGTTTTATAACGCTGTGTGTTTATAATTCTCTATGTACCTACTATTATAGCAAATTAAGTTCTGTTGGTCTAAAATTATGATAAGTCATTAACAAGGTGAAAAATGTGTCATCAATTGACTTTTGGCCCGCTTATATACCAACGACTAAACAAAATTCTTGATATTGTGAATTGCAACAGACATTCGTGCAAAAAAGCTGTAAGGGCACCCATGATTACGGTGAACTTAAAGGACACGGAGGAATTTCTCCGTGTGGTGTCATAGTTAACGTAATATGTTCATTTATAACTCAATATTTCATCACACTCACTTAGACATTCTCTCAAATAACTATAAATTCTAATCCTAGGTGAAGGGATTGTTACCCCAGCTTTATTGTTTGATAGTAGGTACTCAAATCTTTCCACATATATACACTAGCTAACACTCAAACAAACACACAATCACATCAACACATCACTATAAACACGACATACATACATATAGTCATAACCGTAAAAATTCACTAGTTCCAAAAAACTGTACTTACCTAAACAATGACTCACTATACCATATATCTACCTGATACTGTAATCTTAATTTAACTAAACTACTTTGCATGTTAGTATTTAAGCGTGTAACAAATCCATGTAATTACCATCTAAGCTGTTATGTTACCCAAATAGATCATTTATTATTATTATTATTACTTTGGTTGGGTAATTTCCAAGGTTTCAAAAATCCGGATATATGCTGCAACCTTGCGGTTAAATATTCTATTAAGTCTCACTAGAGCCGTCTATGATATTTGAATGTTGTGTTATCAAGCGATTATAACGGATTCAGATAGACAGATTGTTAAAGATAATTACAATATTTGCATAGGTATGATATAGGTATACACCTAAAATTTTCAATGCTACAAACAATAAAACAGCCTGTGTTTGTGTTAGTTTAATTCATTATTTTTATTTATTTTAGTGTCTGCGAACGTCCTCGGCGCTGGAGATTTTGCTAGATAGTAGAAGTATCTAAGTTTTGTTGAAAATAATGGATTCAAATTCATTTATTTATATTTTTAATTATTTTTATGAAAGAAGAATACTTCTTTTCACTATATAAATTGCCATTACGAATAATAAAGACGAAAAGCCTTTGCATGGTTAAAATATCAAAATTCAAAAGATTTCTCGACATATCAGATAAAATTCATGTACATATTTAGAAATAAACGAATAAGTACTGTTATTAATTTAGAATAATAATATAAATTATTTATGTTTTTTCTTGCAACGCATTATAAAACAATCGACACTATTGGTAAGGATCAAATATTTATCACATTCATAATGCATAGTGTCAAAAACCCATAAATTACCTACTTGCGTTCTTTAAATGTATTATTTTTTTGTTACCGCATAACCCCAACATGTTAGTGTAGGCTAAAATCGCTTTCATCTCAGGTGTTCTACAATTTGCCTTGCATAGTTACTAGATTTTATTTTAAACTCCATTTTGCTTTATCTCTCATTAGTTACTTTCTATGCAAATCTCACAGTGGAAAGTTCAGGTGCAAATAGTTGAAAAACGAGGACACCAATAAAACACATCCGACCTAAATTGTATCATTCGGATAAACTGCCGATCATAATCATAGTTTAGCTGTTAATTAAAAACTCCGCTGTAGGATTTTCATAAATCAATCGATACTACAAAACTGCGTAGCGTCAAAAAAAATATTTATTATTTTTATTTATTAATGGTTTGTTTGTTTTGTTGCACAGTCGGCGAGCAGTGGGCGGGCCTGGCTACCACTCTGGGCGGTCCTGTAAAGAGACGCGGCCGCAGTCCAACTACTACGAGTATGAAAGCGCCCCGCCGCGGAGACCCGGGAAACTGTCGCATTATCACTGATTATAACCATAAGGGATCAGGATTTTACTCTTCCATTTCTACTGAGCTTAAGCTCGAGGGATCAGAATTCTAATTTTGCATTACCATCAAGGACCAGAATGAATCTCTTGGATCAGCCGATCACGATTCTACTTACGCATTGCCACTGATCACAACCTTAAGATCAGGATTTTACATGCACTACCAATGATCCCAACCTTAAGGGATCAGCTGGTCAGGATTCTACTATTGAATTACCACTGAGCAGAAGCTCAAGTGATTCTACTCTCGCATTACCACCAAGGGATCAGGGTGAATCTCTTGGATCACCCGATCAGGATTCTACATACGCATTACCACTGATCATAAAACATGACAATCAGGATTCTTCGTGCAGTACCACTGATCATAACCTCAAGGGATCAGGATTCTATTCGTGCAGGTTATCGATTTCGCACGAAGACTTAAACCAATGTCTTAAATTCTAAGCTTATGAGCAAAAGTGACCTTCAAGGGCCTTGGTGTCTAATAAGAATGGGAAAAACAATGAAATTTATTTACGTTCCGTTCATTTTTCAGTTACATAAACAAGAAAATAACGACTAAAATTGTATTTGGACTATGAATTAACTTAACGTTATTACGAGTAATAGTTATTCAAGGCGATATAATATACAGTGTTACTAGTAACAACTGCTTAGATTACAGCTGTATTTTAAAGACAACGTCCATAAGTCGTAAAGCAAACGTTATTGGTAGGTATATCCTACCCATTCTTATGATTTCGAGGAAGTTGTAACCCTGTATAATATTTATAAAAAAATATATTATATCTTTATATAAGCTTCGTTATTATACCACCGAATACACTTGAACATCTCCAATAATTACAGATTATTGTGAATATTATTATATATTGTTGTGTATACCAGTATACATATTCCTTGTAGGTATGTTAAATGGCACCACTGAATAAATCAGTGCTACCTATGTACTTATCAACATTACTTACAGTATTCAAGGATTTGTCACCTTTATACAATTAGTAGTATATAACGGATACATTACAATGATAGACATAAGGTCTTATTGCGAAACGTGGTTTAACTAATAGTCCAGAAGTTTGAAAATACCAAGTCCGTTTTTGTTGTTCGAAAATTGTCTGTCTACTGTCATAATTATCAAACTGTCAGAATGTTACCAATTATAATCAGTTTTAATTTGAAGTTGACATTTTGATTGTTTGTATGAGATGTTTGAACAACAAGAACCTACTTTTTATTTTCAAAGGTCTTTACTAATATTTAAACCACGTTTTGTAATAAAGCCCACTGAGTTTAAGTTTGTGTTAGCAATGTTTATATAACATTCCCTTTTTGTGATCGACATTGTAAAATTTGCACATACTTTATTAAGAATATGAATTCAAAGAAGCTTTAAAAATATGTAGAAAATAAAATAATGTAGCGTAATATCTTAATACTGTGTTATTAAAACAATATTTACCTACTTGAGCAAAATTGTTGTTTGACTGATAGGCGAATAAGAACACGCATTTTGCGTTTAATTTACATAGCAATAAGTATTATGTATTGTGGATATAATAAAAAATAAAGTGCAGATTTTTTAGAAAACTCTCTAATGTTGGTACTCATAATAAGATCAACTACTTAACATGTTATTAGGAATTTCATTTATTTTGTGATAATCACAACATACTATGATTATGAAAATTATGTGTATTCATAAATATATGATAAATTTAATCGCTTAGTCAAAAAAGTTAAGATTTCTTTCTATGTAAATAGGAAACTTAATTATGTACATAGGTATGATTTGTTTTTAAGTGCACATGCATTCAACATCTCAGTAAAATATCTAATAAAATAATTGTAAAATTAGTACACAGTTTTATACCTACATTTGTAACGCGTACTGTTAAGTAACTATACTGAAGTATTTTGCGAGATTTTCATTGTATGTGCTGACATTGATTTAAATAGATAGACAATAATAAATATACATGTATCAGTTAAAGCGAAAGCTATGCATATTATTCTCTGTAAAGCCTATGAGATTTATTTTTATAATTAAGAAAAGTAATGCCAATGATAAAAATAAAATAACAAATTTAATTTTGTCATAAAAGACACAAAAAGACCTCTAAAACATTCCCAACAATATCCATTTAAATCAATGTAACTATTTTCAGCAAAAAAACTTTGTGTTAGATCATTCGTTATACCCTAATAAATATGGATGCTATTATAAATGTTCTTTTATTATTCATTTTTAGATTACCTTATAAAATAGTAAAATAAAATATGACCATAGAGTAATTTAATATACCGGAAAGCTTGCACTGTTTGTCCGTTCTCGCCTACGGCACCTGACGTCCTGCACGAGATTTTATGCCATGATGATCCGTTCAGCCGTTTTAGCGTTAAGAGCATTGTGCGGACTTATCACATACAGTATAATATATGTGATAAGTCCGCACAATGTACCTTTTATTTGTCCCAGGATAACTTAGCTGTACCACCCGACCCCGGGGAGAGCGAGTGGTTGTGGGAGTCTCCTTCTTTGTCTTTCCTAATATATTTTTTTATTTCCATCTAAATCAGTTCATTTTTTTAACCCTGAAGAAATGACAAACATACACTCAAACATTTGCCTATTTTATATAAATAGTTATGAGTGGGATATTGGGATTTTCCTTGCATAGTACTTCGATTTGTATCCTCATTTGAAAAACATATTGCGTATTAATTGTTTGAGTCAATTATTAAGAGGTCATGCGATCGCTTGTGTGTACCGTTGTAGTCATTTGTTGGTATTACTGATTCACAAATATTTGTGTAATAACCACACAAATAATAAGAAAAAATACGAATAAACGAAAAGGGAAAGTAAGAAAACAGTAACGTGTCACGATATCATGGGGAAATTATACAGCCAACATGTAAGTACTATTAGGTACTAATTTACATTTAAATTAAACATTAACCATTTGTAAATAGCATAATTTTTTTATTGTATAATAGGAATAAAAGTAAGATCACAGTAGCGGTTTTATGTAAATATTAGGTATATGTTATTCATATTACTGAATGGTGTCCCAGAGACAGCAAAAGAAGCCAAGGGAGACAATATAAAAGATGGGAAGATGACATTAAGCAAGTTGCAGGACCGGCTTGGCTGCAGGTAGCCAAGGATAGAGAGAGGTGGAAAGCTTTGGAGGAGGCCTTTGTCGACGGACAAGCTGTCTAATGTAAATAGTTATAAATAGAATAGATAATAATCAATTGTATATAAACAGTAATAAAGGCTTATTTTATTTTATTTTTATATGTTATTCAAGGCAAGAAATAAGTAAATCCAAATAATGTATTTTAATTTTTTAATTGAGCTCCTAGGACAATAAATTTTATTTGTTTTATTTTGCCTTTACTACCATTGAGATAAATAAAAAAATTATCTGCTATATTGGAGCTTTTACTACGTATAATATTTCTTTAAGCACCGCAGGACATATTTTTTGAATATACATGTGATCATGTGCATAAAAATACTCTCCACGCTCTTTTTATAATAAGGCATTAATATCTAGGCATTACTAAATGGAATATGCACATTGCAATATGCACATGGAATATGCACATTGCAATTCCCAAGTTTTTCTTTGTCTTTGAGTCTTAAAAACAGAAACAATAGTTTGTATGAAGTAACGCTCGTCAACCATTTATTATATTACAATCATGTGCCAAAAATAACCCTAATTCCTAAAACATTGTTTTCTAGATGATCCTGTGGTACTGCATTTTCGTTGGTTTACTAAGTTTCTATAGTCTCGAGGTAAAGGGAGAAACCTTACCAGGAAAAACACCAGCACCGCCATCAGTACCTCCAGAAACGAAAACAACACCAAAAACTATTGGAAGTAGTTCGAAAATGGACGACCCAGACGTTCTTTGGTTCCTTCTCGAAACTGTTATGAGTCCTTTCGAGACAGATGAAAAAGACAATCAAGGATGTGTTGGCCTCGGCTGTAGTGGACCTTGTCTGAAAGAACTTGAAGAATTCATTTTCGAAGGGCAAAGATATTGTTTACCTAAAGACTAAGAAGAAGAAGAAAAAGAAGAAGAAAAATATTAAACAAACATACAAATTAAAGACTACAACGTTTCCAACCAATAAGACCTTTACTCAGGTCAAACCTTTTATTTATTTCGTGGAGGTAATGCATTTACGCATCCCCGCATTGTACCTTGAATCAAGGCACCAAGTTTGCATCCATCCATCCATCAAGTAAGTTATGGACTCGTGTGATCTACAAATTGGAGAACTATACCTACTAGTTGTACTCTGTATTATGTGCCACTAGTACGGCTGCAGCCGATGGTCAGAGGTGCGTCGAAGTCTTGCCTTCACTAGTACAATCTTATAATATTTCTACTCGACTCGAGAACTATAATGAAACATAAATTTATTTCAATAAAATCATAAAACCGACTTCATGTGTCACTAAAAAGTTAAAAAATAATTTATTTTCATTTTACGACTTAAAAATTCAGAATTGGGAGTAAAGAATCTGTCAAATTATTCAAACTTAGAGTCCTATAGGAATTCTTAAATTCTTATTGAAATCCGTAATATTTGTTGTCGGTGCAGAGATGCGGAGAGCTCCATTATACTTTTGAATGTGAAAATTGGTTACACTAATATTTTATAGTGAGGTGTAGGTGTGAGGTGGTGGATACACGTTTATAAATTCGTTCCTAAAACTAAGGGGTTGTAACATCATGTTTTAGTGCAAATAAATTATATTTTTATTATATAAAATTAATGGTAGGCTCTAAAATTAACTCTTCCACACCTATTGGGAAGATATATATATACATTATGATGTGTTGATTTTGTTAATTTGTTTAGAAGCTTCATAACAGTCTAACCTAATTGAAATGTGTAATCACTGGTTAATAAATTAATGTAATAAATATGCGTCATTATTTTATTTGTATCCTTGTGTAATGTATTTTAGTTTAATTACGTTGTCGCTTCATTAGGTTATATTATTATTACATTACACAGATACCGTTTTTTTAATAACTCAATTGCCTTTGTGATTTTGCGTAGATGCCT
Source organism: Macaria liturata (assembly GCA_964023185.1). Lineage (NCBI taxonomy): Eukaryota > Metazoa > Arthropoda > Insecta > Lepidoptera > Geometridae > Macaria > Macaria liturata. Next base: position 5,034,683 of record OZ026812.1, on the reverse strand, counting down.
ATTTTTATGATAATTATCACTTGACTAGCCAAAACTAAAAGTTATAGTCTGAGAGATCGGGGTTACCTTAACGCAAAGTATATTTTTATCCCTTATGTTCAATATCTTGAGACATATTTGAGTTAGAATGGGGGTGGTCCTGTTTCCACTAGTAAAGTCGGGTGTCAGCGGGGTTACCTGTTATGGCTAAAGTGTTTACTGGGTAAGGTCTTGCGGCTTTTGAGGCGACTGGTTATTATTAGTGCGTCAAACAGGGGGTGACGCAGTCAGTAGTAGATACACAGACATATCTGCTAGAGGAAACAGTTGAGTCGGGGTTGGCTTTAGACATCCTGTTATCGTCCGGAGTGTGTCATTGAGGGCCAGTCTACGTCTATAGCGTGACAGGAGAGATGAGACAAATAACAAAAACACTTGATATTACTAAATAAAATACAATTACAATATTTATTTGAAAGATCCACTCCCTTTCAGACTTGGCTTTTCGCTGTATTTCGCTCCTCATGATAAGATGAAATTTAATGTAAAAAAACTAATGACAATTTTATATACTTACCTACCTAATTTAGTTTAAAATAAGATAATGCTAGGTAATTAGTTAATAATGTAAAATGTGACTTACCATAAATGACGATTGTTATAAATTGGTCAATAAAGAATCTGAATCTGAGACAGTGGTCATGCGTACGCTCCAGCGAAAAGGCCGCAGAGGGCGATACCTATAGTTCTGAGGAAGTACGGACCAGCTACCCAAGAAGTGGAGGTTGGGCGTCGCAGCAGGTTGTTTATTTATTTATAAATGCAAAGCACACTACAATGTAACAAACTTAGAACTTCTTCTAAAAAAAATTGACATGTTACCCTGTCGCTTGGAAAGTTTGGAGCATAGCATTTGACTTTATTTAAGAATGTAGTTAAACAAGTTTTTTTTCCTTACACTAACTTACATTGTTATTAACTTTATTATATCCATTAAAAACAATAAATTTATATTTAATACTTCTATAATAATTATCTGTGACATGTTATGTTACTTAAATTGGGTACGTTAAATGGAATCATCTTGTAAGAGTATATAAAATAAGTATGTACAATAGGGATAGAGATATTTTCCTTGCTTAGTAATTCGATTTGTATCCTCATTTGAAGGACATTTTTCGTGTAATTGTTTGAGTCAATTATTAAGAGTTCACCCGATCGCTTGTGTGTACCAATCTAGTCATTGGTTGGTTTTTATTAATACATAAATACTTGTGTAACGTAATAACCATAAACATACTTATTAAGAAAAAAATATTTAAAAAACTAACGACCAACCATAATATCATGGAGAAACTGTGCAGACAAAATGTAAGTAACATGAGACCAAATATTTGAAAAGCTCAAATATCTTGATCATTTTTAATTCGAGTAGCTGTCTAATTTGTCCTGTTTGTTTTGTTTAACCTTTGTCACCCTGTCAATAATTATACAATTTTATCTGTTGTAATTGGGCTTCACTACGAGTATTTTTTTTTAATAGGTACTTTTGATCAGATTATCTGAATATACACTAATATGGTACTTATTAATTGTACAAGACATTAATATTAAAACGTGGTAATCCACACAGAATACCGATTGCTTTTAAATTTTATACTGAATTAAACAAATATGTCTTTGTATGTATATATATGGCTAAATTTAATATAAGTACTGTTTAATATTAATATTTCATTCGTTTTTGAGTGTCCACTTATACAACAGTCTGTATACCCTCAACACACTGCACGTCCACAATCATCCTTTAGATATTACTAGCAAACCCCGCGAACTCCGTTTCGCCACCAGATGGCTTCGTTTTTTTATAAACCTCACCTTTCCAACGAATGCAAAACAGTGGAAATCGGTTCGTGCGTTCTGAAGTTACAGCGTCAGGAAGGAAAACCCGACTTATTTTTATATAGTAGATTACAAACGTGAAAATTATTCTAATTCCTAAAACATTGTTTTCCAGATGGTCCTGTGGTACTGCATCATCATTGCTTTACTAAGTTTCAATATTCTTAAGGTTAAGGGAGACAATGCAAAAGAAATAACAGACCCGCCAAGTAGTTCGAAAATGGACAACCCAGACGTTCTTTGGTTCCTTCTTGAAACTGTTATGAGTCCTTACGATGCAGATGAAGAGAAAAATCAAGGTTGCGGTAGTGTTTCCTGTCCTGGAAATTGTCCTAACGAACTTGAAGAAGTCATCTTCGATGGGATGAAGTACTGTATTTAGTTATCCTAAATAGGACGAGTGAACTGATTACGCTTGGATACTAAGTAATTGAAATAAGGGGTAATATAACAAAAAAACTTGAGTTTTACAAGAAAGTATTGTAAGCACCAGCAGTTACCTACACCAGTATACGCCTCATGAGCGTAAAAATAAGTAGTATTGTACACTTATTATTAACTTAACACTTCAATTTTATTGTATTAAATATGATATAACTGTAATTTGTGTCACCTTTTTTAAATATAGATGCGATTTTAATTATAAAATAAAAATTCATAAACTTAATCAAGTTAGTATTTCTAACTACTAAAAAAGAATTTAGGCAAACTTTAGGAAAAGCCTGAATAAGCGCCCTATGGCAACATACTCTGCTTGCCGCATTACCTTGTTAGAGAACTATGTATTATTTAAAAAACCAAACTGTACCATTGTATAAAAAAGTCAGTGAGTAACAATATACATAAACATTATGTACTAACCTATGTAGTTAATACTTTTATCGTCTTCCTCATTTATTACTGAGGTTCGTAAGTCCCTGGAGGAATTAGTTTGTTTGGCGAATTCTCTTGTGTAAAATCGTGGTAGGCGACCACGGAAGATACCTGCTATGACCTCGAATGTTGTCGTCGTCATAAACACCGGTTTCGGTTAATTTAGAAACCCAGTCATGGCTTCATGTTGGGATCGAGTCAGGGTGCGTTAGAATAATGTAAAGTGGACGCATCAACTACACCGAGCCGCTTGGTGGCAATGGTGCAAGTAGCGCGATAGACAGGGAAAGTAAACAGCAATACAATTTCTAGTCCGCAGTTGGTCGAGCGAGAGTGACAGGGCAACCCACCAGCTCCGACAGGCCGCGGCGGTCTGCAGTCAGTCAGTCTGTCTCGCCGACCGCTGCATCGTGCCGCCAACATCTCCAATATCGCGATTTCACGTGCGCTTTGCCAACATTCTTTTGTTAAAGTTTTATTTTTTGTTATTACCTTATTTTAGTACTTTCTAGAACCAATACCGACTCGTGAGACGTATAATGATATTGATGATTTCTCAGTGTGAGGCTGTGTTTGTTCAAATCTAGCGAAAGCGTCCGTGTGTGCTAACTCCTACGGAATTTGACTGTGTAGGTGTTTTCCCTTGCTGTGTCGCAATGTAAATAAGTGGTTGAAGTGTTGAAATCTGGTTAGTGTGGAGAACGTGCTTATGCGCGCGCAAAAAACAGGCACAAGCGCTTATGTAAGCCTGTGTTCGAGCAAATCTACAAGTAAGTGTTGCACATATGCGTATACTTGAGGTTTAATACCAAAATAACATAAAATAGATCAAACTAAACTTGGCGAAGTTACAAATTCAAAAGAAACAAACTAAACTGCTTTTGCAGTTGACAGGATTGCAATCATACTTAACTTAACATGAAACCGTAGCTATGCAAGTAATTAATTTAACAATTACTGTTTAGCGGTGCCTTCAAAAACAATATATTGTCTCATTGATATAATAAAATAAGTACTCACTGCTATTAATTATTTTACTATTAAGTACGAGTAAATGAACATACGTAGTAGGTAGCTACTAATATATAGAGTTTATCCATCGTCACCAAGGCAGGTATATTTCCTAATAGAGAATTACACAAGACATGTCACCTATTAAAGCCTCATTGGCGTATACGAAATCAAGAGCCGCTTTGACTTCTTACGAAAGATGCATTTTTAACATCAGCCAGAGAAATTTCCATACTAAGTACTTTATATTATAATTTCTCATTTTCAGTGAGCCTTATAAGTTGTTGAAACCTCCAACTTAAACAACTTATTTTTGCCACATTGATAGACATCGAGTGAATAAGGCAATAAAATACTTCATTACAAAATATGATACGATAAAGATAAACTGATTGTCTGATGTTATATTACGTTGATTTTTAGTTGATTTAAATTACAGATTAAAGCAATTGATATGATCTACAATGCGTTGATGGCAGATATAGGAATGCAATGGAATATTATGCACAGGTCAGTTCTGGCTATGTTCGTTGTGGTAGGCGCTTTACCAATCGGTGGCCGCCGGACGTCAAAATCAGTAATTTCACCATATTTAAGCTTAATAAACTAATCAATTACCTAACCAACTGCCAAGTCCCGACCGCGCATAAAAAGTTCCGTACCAATCTATAAAATAATAAGAAAAATCTTGTCTGTCGTATCTGAGCCTCCTTTGATAAATTATTGTTACAAGAACGATATGAAATATTTGAAATAGATGAACATTTTTTGCAAGCTTTCTGGCTTAAATAGTAATAAATAAATGAACATTTCGGGACATTGCACACAGCGCCATCTAGCCCCACACTAAGCAAACGTTTGTGTCGTGGGTACAAGATAATAGATATAACACTCATATACTTTTTTCTTAACCTATATATGTAGCCCTGATCTTCGATTATATCGAAACTGGTGCAAATTATTATTTTGTTCAATACCTTTAAAAAACGTAATATTACTTACAAATTTTAACCACATACCTACTACTGCAACCACCTACAACATAAAAAGGCACTCAGATTTTTTTAGATATGCCTAAAGATAATCTACTTACCTAGTGTTAGAAGGCCGCGTGCCCATCATGCTGGCCGCATTACCACGTTAGCTAGAGTTGCTGTTACGTTGATCCAGAAAAATGACAGCATTATGGTTAGCTGTATAATATTTAGGTACTCGCAGATGTATAAGAGCGGTGTCTGCCTAGCGTTATTATATCTAATGGACCACACAATGGTACAATCAAGACCAATCAAGAATGTCACGAGATCTTTGAGCGAGAGCATAGTACAATGTTTACAACTTTACAACATGTTAGATTTCATACGGATAAGAAGCAAAAATCAGTAAAATGTGTCTTCAAGTTTTCTAGTTTTCCTTCGGCAAAATATTTTCGTCGACACGTATTTTGCATCCCCACGAGGCATCCTCAGGACGTGTTGACTCCACCAACATCGGCCGAAGGAAAATTACAAAACTTGAAGACACAAGGTGCGGTGTTGGTAAGATCTTAGAGTCACGAAGGGCCACTGTAAAGTAAATGTTTTGATTGAGGTGGCTTTGTTCCTGTTTGTCTATGTATTTGGGGGTTTATGAACACTGATCTCAACAAAGACAGAATTTTGGAAACTAGCTATCAAGGCTATCAAAATACAATATTAAAAAAAATGTTTACCTTATAATACTATTTGAAAAAAAGACACGGTAGGTACGAGTACGTCTAATTTTTGTATTTATAGTAGGTAGGTATTTGATTCATCTCCGTTTTTTACTTACTGATTTGCTGCGTAACAGGCTTTGCTTTTTTTCCTATAATTTTGGTAATAACAGTATGAATAGCAGTGATTTATGGTGTTTTGGCCGATGTGAATCTATTTTTAGACTGAATTAATAGGCTCCTTTCAAAGCTAATGGTTTGATTTTATTCTGTGCTTTTTGCTGCTAAACTTAAACTGAACGCTAAAAATATTGAATGGAATATTTTATCAATATTGTCTGATGATAGTTAAATTGGGATTAACGTGTGATCACACAAACCTATTTATTAATGTGTTTGTACTAGTTATAGTGTTTATAAGGCGATATGGTCACTCAGCGACAAAGCCTCTAATAAATAAAAAAAAAACATATTTTAACGGGTCAAACCTGGATGTGGCTGGCTAAAGATAGAAGCCAATGGCATACTATGAGATAGGCCTATACTTACCCAACTGTGGGACAAAACCGGCTGTGGATGATGATGAATTCATATTTTTGTATATTACGTTGCCTCTGGTTTTTAAGGATGTGTTACGGCTTGCAATAATTTACAATACCTACTTTATGACCTTAATAGTACATTGTTGCCCTAGGGGTGAAAGTAACTTATTTAGTCTCGAGACGGGTTTTGGCGCCCGGATCGAAGTGAGGGCGCCAATAGTTCGAGGGACTAAATTAGTCTTTAACCCGAGGTAAACACTGTGCCTTTCATTACAAATACTAGGAAAGTAAAAATAAAAACATGAATTAGCTAAAGAAAAAATGACTACTTTGATGAGATAATTTTATTTCCATCTTCTCTTATAAAATCAGGCGTTAAATTCATATCAGAATCAGATGAACTTATTTTATACGTACAAATCTCTGCTATACGTATAAACAAAATTCTTCAAATCGAAAAAATAAATGAAGATCGAATTGCCGCTTTCCCGCCTATTTTGTTTGTTTTTTTTCTGTGGCCGGCCAGCTATTCAGCTTCATTATTTTTTTATTTTCATCATTGAAAATATGGTAAATATTTTGCCCAAATCTAAGTTATTTTAAAGAAATTGTTGAAACTAAATCATAATAAAGTTCTTTAAAAAATATATATTCTTTAATCAATACTTAACTTAACTTTTAAGTTATTTCAATTTTACATCGTGGCTGTATAGAAAGTTGGAACATGGTTCAGTAGATATTATGTGCAAAAGAACTAGTTTTTTCAATAATTTGACAGCTGTCAGTTGAAAGCGATTCTCCCTAGGGATGAAAAGTATTACATTGTGGTATTACTTTCATCCCGCTCCTCAGGCAACTTCAGACCTACTTTCAGAGTATGAGTAATGAAAAATGAGTTTTGTTCCTAAACCTGTCTGAGGTGCACGAATACTAAACCAGCCCGCCCTTCCACTTTACCCTTTCTGTAATATTGTCCTCCACTGATAGTGTTTGTCATGTACTCCGCACGAAAGTTTTATTCCACCTGATGTACCACACCACCTGTGTTGTACCCATGAAGTTAGTTGTACCTGGCCGCGGCCACGTAGTGACGTCACGACACGATGCTCGAGCCGTACGGACACGAGTTTCCCTCGATCTTGTTCATCTTTCTCTATCGTGCGCGATTCCGGCGAGACGGAGCGAATAGGAAAATTCGATTTGGCGGCAAGATAATCGGGTCGGTCGGCTCGCGCCAGTGTTGCCGTTTTAGTTTCTTTGTAGCTATATCTAGCAAATTTTGAACTGTTTAAGCGAAATTTATTTAAGCCTCCAAAATATATCTAGCTACTTAAGACTACTTTTTAGACTATTGCTGAAGATACATAAGAAAAAGCTTACCACAGTTATGTTTAATGTAACACAAAAAACGGTCAAATCGGTACACTACTTATGAAAAATGATTGATTGAACTCGGTGCCTAAACTATAATAAAGATAATTACCTAATAGTAGGATATATTATTAATTTTGTATTGTTTTTACAGTAGTATGTGAAAATACTTTAGGAACTTCTAGCAGAATATTACACAGGTGATTGAGGTTTAAAACTAGCCACTTTTTCTTTTATGTAGCCTAAAACGAGATAGTCGTAGCGGTGGCAACACTAGCTCTCGCGACTCGCTCGGCAGTCGCCGCCGGCAGCCCCGTGGAGCGCCCGTATTCCACGCCGCGCGCCCCTCGCGTCTCCGCATTCACTGTAAACAAATAGAACCCTTGCCACGAAGCACCAACTCTTCAATGAAAACCTGTTAGAAGTGCGTCGACAGTTGTTCCTACAGGCGCAGCTTCGGGTGGCTGCTGAATCTAGGCGACCGGCCGTGATGATTTGCACAATACTGCGGTCTGGCTGTCGTTTTGAGTGAAAGGCTCGGTTGATGAGGTGTTTCTGTGTGTAACTGTGCTGCTGGCCACTGTAGCTGAACAGGCGGACCGTTGTGTCGACACTGAGTGCATTATGTACCTGATTTACGAGTGCCGGCGGTGAGACAGTGTTCCCAATCGGACGCGCCGAGCTCGGCTCGTGGTCAAGGCACCTCGCCGTCTCTGTTGTTGTATGAACATCGTACATATTCTGAGTAAGTACTAACTTTATCACTTGTAAACAATTTTGTTAACGGTGTCATTCATCAAAATAAAGCTCGCGAGTCAGCAATCGAGAAAACAACGCGGGTAGAAACGATTTGTTTTCCCGAACCTACCAAATAATACTTACCTTTGATATCAACTTCTACGACTTTACTTTTATGATGATAGTTGATAAGTCAGAAAGGTGTGAAAATTTCTTGTATTAGTGAAAGTGATGAGCACGACCGTGCTAAATAACAGATTGTTTCTTCATATCCTACGTACCTAACCTACTTAGTCTAGGTATTTTAGTGTAATACCTAGGTATTTTACGCTAGGTACCTTATAAATCGGTATTTTAAATGTCACACTTGCGTTGCAAGTTTTGTAGGTCAACACGTTTATTGTTGATTTGACACAGACACACAGACTTGTTTCAAGATCTTTTCATTTTTTTTAATACACACTTAACTAATATATTAAATGTACATAAGTAGTTATTTGCTTAAATATTATTTATAGGTAGGTTCCTACCTATATAGGTAGCCCTATCTTTTTCCTATGAGATATCCACTTACTGTAGTTAAGAACTAGGTGTGAATGAAAAAAAAATACATTAGGTAGGTACCTACCTACTCACACTTAACTTTGTGATTGTGATTTTATATTTTGTAGGTTCTTATACCTACTTACTGCAATGCAACTGTATATGTACAATGTACATATAGATTGATAAAACAGTAAATAAATCAAACAATCACTCCAACTGCCATCTCATGTACATTATGTTATTTGCCTTCCTTCCTTCCAGTTGTGATCAAGGTGCTTACTACGTTTTCTTGGCATGGCACCAAATACGAGAAGGCTGATCAGACAAACTTAGTTTTTTTTCTATTTTTTTCTTGTATAGATATGAGTTACGGATATCACATAAGGATAAATTTAGGGATATATCAAGTACAAGAGTTAAAATCCGTATCGTCTTAGAAATCTTCCGCTAATTTTTGTCATTTTTTTTCAATTGAAATACGATTTTAACTTTTTATAGTATTAATTTTCATCCCCTTAACTACAAGGAAACAAGAACGCAAGAGTTTCTGTTAAAACAAGCCTACAACAATTCGCAACTAATTTGCTACTACAAGTAGGTAGGTACCTACGTAAATAACCCACATTATATATTATTGTTGTTGTTTTCACTGATAGTACTTTCTAGACTAGTCGTGTGCGGAGTGTTATCACCATTACACCTGCTATCTCTACATTTTATCTAATGATCAACCGAAATATTCTAGAAGATTTATAATACGAATTAGAAAATGTCATAGCGCGAGTTAGGTATACGTTTTTTTTACAGGGAATGGGTTTGCACTTGATCATAATTTGCCTAAAGATGGCTAAAAGTGGCATTTCCAAAAATCCTTTCTTAGCGGATGCCTACGTCATAACATCTACCTTCATTCCAAATTTCAGCCCGATCCGTCCAGTGGTTTGGGCTGTGCGTTGATAGATCACTAGGTATATCAGTCAGTCAGTCACCTTTGAGTTTTATATAGGTATTTAGATTATTATTGGTTGAGTACCAAAAAAGATGCGAGATATATACTTATTACAATTATTATTAGGCTTTATCAGCCAGTAGATATAAAATACCAGTATTATTAATAAGCCTACAAAATACGCACGAATAATCTCGAACAATAAAATTATGAACATTTTTATTGAGATTTATACATTATCAAATAACTACTTAAGTAAGTGTACTTTTGTTGATAGCAACTTGTTATCTGTATTCTGTGTTAATTAATAGTAAGTAACAAGTTACTAAGGTACATATTTTTAAATAAGTAATACGGGTTTGCACTTGGCCATAGTTTGCCTGTTGGTAAGCAAAAGCTATGGCCTTATGGCTATGAACATTTAACTCCATAAGAAATATCTACGGATACGGATACGTAGCGGTAAATTTATTATGTAAATACTAGCGCTAGATCGTAGATTATAACGTTGCTTAACATCAGGCAAGTTGTAGTAAAGCGTAAGCCTATATAATGTAAAAAAAAAACTATGTAGTTACTCTTATCTTCATAGTAGGCAATTCTAGACATATGGACTAATTTTACATACATAGGTACGTACTTCAATGTAAATTGTACCATTGTTTTAAAATCACATTGTATTCCATGTATTTTACCCGTAAATGTAATCCCAGCCTTGGATCGAGGTGAATCACAACGTACATAAAGTCATAACGAAATATTTATTATAGTTATATAGCTAGTTATGTACATTGTGTTATCTTCTTATCTACTTGTATTGCATGTAGCAAACCCAAACTCATCTCGTAGTTCCTGGAGTATGTTTTATCAATTTCGTTTAGGTTCTTTATCAGTTTGTTCCGGCAAAAACTGGGTATACAGGCCCATTTGTTACTTTAATAATTGCCACATGAATTTTATATAATTGTACATATACAGTTTTATTCAAAACCCGTAAGTAAAGCATGCTTGAATTGAATTAAACAATAGATTTTCCTACACGCGTCTGAACTATTCATGTTTTATCAAATAACTATACATAACGTGATTGAATAAATAAGTTTGTCATATTTACAATTGCTTGTGAATAATTAATTTACTTGTTATCAAAATTAAAAAAGTACAGTGGCTATAAGTACTTCATCTGGTCTTCACGTTATCGTCCATATCTTGAATGTCCGGTAAAATAATACTATCTACTTACTTATTTACGCTCGATAACTAATTACTAATACGAAAACATACATTGACTTTTAGATTATGTATATTCTGTATCTATTTACAATATATTAAGTGGACAAATAGAATAAATGCTATCCATTAATAAAAAAAAAAAAGAATAAATGCTAGTTATATTGGCTCGGGGACTTAATTCAAATTCAAGGCATTCAGACACACAGGACACAACAATATAGGTACTTACATAAAAAAGTTGACAACAGGTAGAATACAAAGGTGATACATGCGTTACATTGATGTATCCCGTGCGTCAAAAACGGTCATACCTCAGCATTAATGCTGCAGATTGCTCTACAGCGCTAAAACTTACTGTCAACTGTGTTCAGTGTGTGTATTTAAGCCGACGCAGAATAATCTGATCTGTCAGCCCGGAAGTGCCAATCGGTGACCAGGCAAATCTCGTCCTTTTCCTATTTGTGTCAGATATCGGACATAATAAGCCTCCCTTTGTATGTGCCATCTGCGTCGATCTTGTGCAGCCCTCATCCAGGTTGGACCCTCGATCACGTGTCTTAAATAGGTCGTAATTTATTTGCAAATTTACGATACTAACATCATTTTTATTCTTTACTAGTGGGTGCTCGCGGCTTCGCTCGCATTAAGAAGTAAAACTTGCATCCCCTATTTCACCCCTTTAAAAGTGGCATTTCCAAAAATCCTTTCTTAGCGGATGCCTACGTCATAACATCTACCTTCATTCCAATTTTCAGCCCAATCCGTCCAGTGGTTTGGGCTGTGCGTTGATACAAATACAAATATACAATACAAAAGCTTTTATTGGGCCAAAAACAATATTACATCTAGGTAACTACAATACATTATGTCTTAAAGATACAAAATGTTTTATTACCTGTGTTGTGTTTGCACCTTGCAGTAGGTCTCATAAGAGCCTGAAGCGCAAGTGCATCCACTCCCACGTCATTTTTATTAGGCATTATATTATACATTGTTATTATGATAGATCACTATATCAGTCAGTAAGTCACCTTTGAGTTTTCTATACATAGATATTTAGATAAATAACTCCGACAATTCTATTTCGGCCGCCGTCGGCCCAATCTTATATTGTAAAGTATTTTCTATAAGGAAATAAAAAAATAAAGACAGCGTTCTTAAAGTTATAGTCGCTATAAAGTAGGTAGATCTTTAGAACCGTGCTACATTTTCTACTTTTCCACTGCTGTTTCCTATCATTCTATACGATATGATGGTCAAAAATCCGAATGACTTGTCTATTGTACATAATATATGTAATATCTTTAGTCTAAGTTGATTCTGATACGTGAGCAAATAACTCGCCAATCCTAGCAATTTCCGCAATGAAATGGTATTTCTGCCTATTACATCACGCTCGAATAAATATTTTAACAACACTTTATGTATGAAATTTGCATTCTGAATGATATAAGATATTATTGACTATCATATAATCAAATCATGCACATTCATAAATTAGTTTGGCAGTAAAATATATAAGATCTTGAAAGTATGTTTTGATACTTAAGTAGTTACTTACTGATTGAAGTTGTACTTCAGTATTTGCTTTGCTTTTATTTTATCTTGATAAATATAACTAATATTAACTAAATGATAATCACCTTTAGTCTATCAGTTAGATATATTATGTACATAACAAAGTACCTTATTACTTAAAATAACCTTTACGTAGGGATTGTTTTAAACGAATGAGCAGTTATATTATAGTTAAGTTTGGGTGATGATTTGTATGGAAAATTTCAGTGAACATACACAAACCATTACTTAGTTCAATCTCTATTTTATTTGTATTTTTATTAGGATTATATAAAGATAATAACTATCCGATAGTTAATATAATAATAATAGTTATCGAACTAAGTTAGTGTATTTATCAAAAACATTTTAAGTATAAAGATTTTTAATATTGTGGCTTGAACCTAAAATAAAGTGTTTTTGTTTTAAACTTATTGTATACGGAAAAATAATTATCGCTTTACCTACATAGGTACTTACACCAGTTAATTAATTTCATACTGATATCGTGCATGGCCGAGTAAGCCTATCCCTAAATTGTCCAATTAGTTGATTAATTGGGTAAAATGATCCCACATATAATTGTGAGTGAACTAATGGCCAGTGAGTGAACTAATAAGAGGGAGGAATATAGTTCATTTGCTGTAAACTATACTTGATAACATAGCTAATGTAATTTATTTCGGAAATTCAGTTAAGTATAACAAAAAGTAAAATAACTATTGACGAATTAGTATTTTTTTACTTGTATTGACGAATTATAAGTTAAATTTTAAATATAGGTACTAATATTATATAACTAAGGCGAGATTTTGTTCGTACTCGTACTCGTATGTCTGTTTATGTTTGTTATGTATTTACGCTCGTAGGGTTGTACCGTTTTCTATTTAATTTGGTATGAAGATAGATTAGGCCCTGGATAAACAGATTAACACATAAGCTACTTTTAATCCAGGATTAAAACGGATAAAACCACGAGAGACTGCTAGTAGTCAATATGGGTTTAAAATATGGTAGTCAATTAGCTAGGTAGTTGTTGAAATGCAAATATTATTTTTATACGTTCTTTTTATACGTTTACATTCTACAAAGTACAATCTCGCCAGTATTCCTATAATTCTTAGGTCCTTTCATGTTCGAGAGTCTCGCTGAATAGATCTATTCATGGCTATTCATAATTAGATCGAGCTATAGAAACGGGACTCTTTTGTGGAGGAGGCTATTTTAATTTTTCCAATATTTTTTTCTAGGATCGAAGGAAGGATATTGAGGACGGCTGAGACTAAAAGAATAGATAGTTGTTCTTGTTTTAACTTAAAGGAAACTTATTTCTGAGTTAGATGCGTAGTCTTGTGTTTATAGTATCTGATAACTATCTATTTTAATTACAATTAAGTACTTGATCATTTTTTGTTCTTTATGGAAATTCGAGAATAAGAAATCGTCTGTTATCGTCGTTTTTTTGTCTTGTGAATTTAAAATAACTTGCAATAAATGTTGTTAGCTACCATAACTAAGTATTTTGAAGTACTATGATAATAGTGACGTTCTAGTTCAACTCGATTATAAATCGATAAATAATTCAGATCACGCTTTGCGTACGCCGCACGTGAGCCATCATTACATCGACAACGACAACTTGTTTATTGTACCAATTACCTTTGATTCCCCGCACTAATTGACTAAATGGTTTTAGTATCCAATATCAAATGGAGGTTGCCATCACTAGTTGATCTGTGAGTAAGTAAGAAGACTATAAGCCAAATTAAAAAAAAATACTTAATTTTTTTCTTCTTTGGCCATAACTTTGTATTAAAAACTACTTAATAACTTAGACTTTCCAAAACCAAAATGTTTTAACTAATAGTGTTCTAACCTAACTGTACAACAGTCACAACTATAACTAGGACAAGGACAGAGGATTCACAATTAATCGTGTAAACATATTACGCCAATAAATATGTTTTGTATCTGTATTTATTTATTTGTAACAACTATTGTTGTCAAATATAAACCCAAACAGATATTACAAAATTGTGATGTTCGTTGCATTTGTACAGCTTCTGTAATTTTGTTCTAAATTTTAGATCTAACGATAGACTGCTAGGCTAATTTATCAAGAGTCGTCATATTTCGTCATATTTACTTATAGTAAACCTACGGCCTACTTTTCTCAATCATCATCAGCAGTAGGTTACAGTATTGTTGTTTGTGATCGTTACAAAATCGTGGCGCATAGAAGAAAAAACTTAATAATTAACTAAATTAACATAACAATCGTGTAATGCAAACAGTCAATGTGAGTGTCAAAGATCAAATTAAATTACTATTGTGGTACTCAAAACGAATGCAGATTAACTAAACCTTCACGGTGAACAAAACAATAGCTAATTTTTGCACTTCTGTGACTCTGTTTGAATGGAAATCTCCATTTCGAGACTACTTTAAATTCTATTTGTCTTTCATACTCACTCTACACATAACATCTTAATTAACTCACCTCCGGCCTTCTCTTACAAGTTGTTGGTAGTTTGTCATGCATGTTTAATATAACTACTTTTAAAATGAATTGTCGGAAAATAATTAAACTTGACTGCAATAAATCAAACTTCTGTCTGATTTTTAAATCATTATGAAATTTCATATTAACATTTTTTGTTAATAGTTGCATTTTGTTAGTAGTTTTTTAAACGAAATTGCTTTACTTACACATAACCATTATTAATCAAAGGGTTTTAGGGTAAAAATGAAGAAAAATTATCACGTCTTGCTTGGATTTGAACCCGCGACTCCCCGCGCCTTGACCGCTATTCTCAGATTGAATTTAATCTGTAAAATTGATCGTAAGTGCAGGTTGTAATCGGCTTAACCTTTGAAAAGGCCTTGGCCGTGGCCGTCCTTCGCCATATCGATCATAAATGAGCAATAACAGACATAATAACTATCGATTGTTTCATATCTATTAGTTATTTAAATCGCACGGCAATTTTCCTTTTACCTGAACAAAGGGGCTTTTATAGTATGTGCTGAAATTAAAAACATATCTGTTTTAAAAATGTATGGGCAACCATTGAGTTGGCTTGATTATATATTAGGTATTAGGTAAGGCATAGATTAAGTATACATGTGAAAAACAAACAGAGAACGTACAAAACATAATTTACAGTTTCGGTCAAAGAGTGCCAAGAGTGTGAAAGAGAGAACGATAATTTACAAAATTCAGAAACTGTGTATGTACGTTAGCAAATTATTTTATGGTTCCTCTTGTTTTTACAGGAAGTAAGTAATATGTTACTCGTATCCTTATAAACAATCTAGCGGTTAACTTCTTTTACGACTTTTCACAGTACGAATGATTAGTTTTAGTTTCTGGATTATTGCCACCATTTGTATCAAACAGTGTATAACTGAGCTCAGACAGATAGTTACTTGAGAATTGAGGTCACGGATGCCGTACTCACTAAACACCCATATCCGATTATATGGAGACTACATAAATATCTATAAACTAAAGGGGCAACTAATTACGCCTCTAAAATCCACCCGACCTAACCATCCATATACTGACTCACTGTTACACGAATACATACACACATGTAAACATATACATATACGGGCAACATCTTAGACTACAGTGGCGCTCAACATTAGGCAGCCAGTAGTCAAACGTTGGCGTTTTCCGTGTTAAAAAAAATGTAAGTACGAAAGTACTAAGTAAACTGTAAGAGGAGTAAGCCACGAGCAGTGAACTATCTTGCTTGTTGTATTTGCCGACTTCATGAAAAGTAAAAAAGGTTGCAGTAAATTTGACCCGTATGTAGTATTATTATAAGGTCTTTACCTATGAAATTGCCGATTTGTATGACGAAATTGAGAAAAATGATATGACATATGAAAAATGATATGATGATGATGACATTTCCATACAAACATTAAAAATGTTTGTATGGAAATGTCTGAACAGATTTAGATGCAATTGATAACAACTATAGTTAGATGGAAAAAAAGTTATGCACTGCGTATATAAATTTCTCAAAAACAGAGTAGGTATATGATAAAAATATACCTAGTTAAAGTAGTGAAGCCGACGACACATTGAAAGAGGTGTTTTCAATGAATTCCCTATAAGTAATATGCACTAGTAATACATTTTTTTTTATCTAAAAGGTACATAATTCAACAATTGATACAATAAAAATTATATTTGGAAAAAAATATAGCTGTACGTAAAAGTTACAAACAGATTAAAATGTAAGAAAAAAACGGCAATTTCATAGGTAAAGACCTTATTTTATTCGATAAAAATTGCAGCGAAATTTTGTACGTGCATGCTCGTTTCGTTGCATTGATCGACAAACATGGGAAAGTACTTGTTTATGTATGTCGACATATTTCTCGAAAGTTACTTAAGTAATAATTTTATAAGCGGTAACAATTTGATTGTTTTGTCTTTCTCTTCATAGTCACCGAACATAAATCATAATCTGCTTTATCGAAATTAGTTCTGTATATTTCTAAATATGGGTATTCACTTAATTTTAAAGGTGACATGCATTAATTTGTTTGAAAAGTCATATTGATTTTTAATATTTCTACCGGTTTATTTTAAGGAAGCGTGTTACACTCTAGGCTGCAGCAATGCTTAACATCAGGCAGGTTGTAGTCAAACGTAAACCTATCCCACGTAAAAAAATCATGCACGCAGTCTGCGTGCTGCCGCGGTCCCAGAACATAAGTTCTGAAGATGGATGTCATAACATCCGAAACGCGTAAACAACTTACGCGATTTACACGTGAGTGAAAACCGTTTAGTTAATATATTAAAAAAATCATGCTCTGTTAATTGTTCAAAGAATCACAGTGAACTTGTAACCTAATTACTAATGGTCATCAATGGTTTATCGACTATAGTTTAAAGGATGTAGCTACAGAATACATACGGGTTGTCGTGGGTTATCTCTGTTATCACAGGCCCGTCTGATAAGTCTGTCATTGAAACGGAGAAAAAAAACAACAGACCGTT
This sequence comes from Macaria liturata, assembly GCA_964023185.1. Lineage (NCBI taxonomy): Eukaryota > Metazoa > Arthropoda > Insecta > Lepidoptera > Geometridae > Macaria > Macaria liturata. The sequence continues at coordinate 5,017,266 of OZ026812.1, read as the reverse complement.
TGGGAATAAATTAATCTCTGGGAATAGATCGTTGATTGTGTTCAATACATTTTTATGTTAGTACCTACCTATGGAAATAATTATTAATAAATAAGAACAATATTACATTAGTGTATTCACACTTCGAATGTAAAATATATATATATTATAAACACGAAATACTTGTATGCGTCCTAAAAGTACTTAACTAAGTACCTACTTAAGTTTCTTTGAAAAAATCTATTTAATTTATTCAATGTATGTTTTAAATTTCTTACCTGTCGAAGAAAAGGTTTCCTTATTTTCATCATAATTTTATCCTTGATATAACATGGCTTAAAAATAGCATAAGAAATACTTTGATTTGTAATTCTTCAAAGGTTATGATATGTGTAAAAAATTTCATATACATAAGTACTTATTGTTTTTTTCTCTCATCATCACAATAGGCACGCGTACAGAAAATAAAAGAAAAAAAAAAAAAAGCAATCACAACACAACATCAAAAGGAGATCTAATCTAATCGGCCTATTTATACAGAGATCGAGACATGTAATTTTATATCCTTTAGCAGACATGTTATAGGATATCTCGAGTAAATTGCTACATCTCGAAATAGCACTTTATTTTGTTGTGAGTCTGAAAAACATGTCTATAACTTATTGTAGCCATAACATGCGTGGGTGAATTATATTTGATCCCAAGTTTGTCAGCCGAATCTTTGTAGAATTTGGAGCTTATTTGATTTCAAACTTTATTAGAGTAAATAAATAAATAAATATTTCGGGACATTGCACACAGCGCCATCTAGCCCCACACTAAGCAAACGCTTGTGTCGTGGGTACTAGATAACGGTTATATACTTTTACTTATATACTTTTGTTTTGTAAATACATACTTATTATACATACAAACGACCAGACTCAACACAAGTAATTATAAATTTTAAAGTGCATAAGTACTTGTGTCACGCGGGAATCGAACCTGCAACCCCTAGATTAGAAGGCAGAGCCACTACCAACTAAGCTAACAGGCCAGTCCAGAGTAAAAAAATAATGATTGTAACGTACTTTATTGTTCATAGATAAGTAGATAGTAAGTAGGTTCATGTGTTCGATCTTGTGGAATGCGTCAAGTGCAAGTTATTTAACTTTCACTGACGTGTATTTAGTGTCTAGTACCACCAAATATTCTTAATTATGAACACTGGATGCGACATCAAAACCAAAATTAAAGAAAGATAAAGTCGTTATGTTACTTACATAGAGTAACTTTTTGGAATATACTTCTTATACTTACTAGATTTGTATAATAATAGGGTAAGTACTTGCATAGATAGATAGATAGATAGAAAACACTTTAGGTATTATAAACACCAACAAACAAAAAACAGAATGAAACAAACAAAACTTAAAATTAGTGTCCTAATTGGCGACCTAATCGCATAGCTCCTTTTCCATGTGTCCCGTCTTCTTCTACAATTTCGTCTCCATCACAACTCCATCTCCATCGATAAGATCACTTTTAGCTATAAATCTCTTTTTTATATGAGATAGGCTCACGCTTGACTCCAACTTGCCTGTTGTAATCTACGATCTAGCGCGCTTGCCTAGAAGAAACCGGTTAACTCTCGACTTGAAGACCGACAAATTATAGTTCAAGGGGAATAGAGATTCGGGCAAGGAGTTCCACAGTTTGGCTGTTCGCACGATGAAAGTCGAAGCAAACCGCTTGGTGCGAGTCTTTGGAACCTCAACTGTATAACGGTGCCTTCTTGCAGTACCTCTACTCGTACGATGGTGAAATGGGGCTGCAGGAATTGAATTATGCAATTCATCCGCACACTCTCTCTCATCAATAGATGCACTAAGTAGTTAGTTGAAAAAACATATTAACTATTCCAATATTCTTTTCAGTATCCAATATGAGCTTAAACCTCTACCTAAGACCTTCAACATATCTAGCTTTAGCTGTGGTGTTAGCTTCTAAATTCTCATCTCTATGTCCACTAATAGAAAGTTAAGTTGAACGTTGGAAGTGAGGTCTGATGTTTCTCATCGATTTTTCATTAGGTCGCGGACGTCATTGAAGTAAAATTAAATTGGTGTATTCGCATATCGAGGTCGCAGTCTCTGACCGCCAATAATACGAATAAATATGAATTGTGCCGCGATGTTTTGATCAATAGCTATCAAGATTTCAACAACTGAGCCTAGTGTGAATGGTTTATCATGTGTAATATTAGGCAAGTGAAATAAATGCATGTCTGTTTCTTTTTTTTATTTATTTTTTGTTGGTAGTATTTGAAAGTAGCGTGGTTTTTCTTTCTTATTTTTCCAGTCGAAGTCTCAATCGTTACACACACTCTGAAGACCTATGGATAGAAATATGAAATTCCGAAAACAAAGACTCTGGTGGGAAGTTTCAGCTATATTTGGGGTAGAAATACCAATCTGGTAAAGTAAGTCAATATTTGTATAAAAATCACAAAACATCTGTTCTCCTGGCTGACCATGACCAGACTGTTTTCGGCAGTCATACATCCAATTTATAAGCCTATAAATAAAACAATATTCGCTTCGGTTACGTAAATTGTCGCCAAGACTCTTTGTCAGATTTAATGTTTTATCTCCAGACATGTTTATGAAAACACTAAAAATAATGTTTCTTTTTTGCAAAATATGGTTTAAGAATTATTAAAGTTGATAGTCTTTGTGGCATAATAACCGTCAAGGTAAGAGAAGTAATGATGAGGCATATCATTAAAAATGATTGAATAGGTTCGTAAATTAATTACCTATTCGCTATTCCGCTTAGGCTTCCTGTAAATGTTACTTAACAACCATTTTCTACGTTCATTAACAAGTCCACTAATTATACTCTAACCCTCATTTTAGATATTTCGGCTTCATTGCCAGTACCAATGTTAAATGTATTTAAATCCTGGCAATAATAGCAACCAGAATGTTCACAACTTAACTTTGAACATCATAATTAATTAAGATTTCATATTATTTTAGAAGCCTCATAAACCTTTGAGGCACGTCAAAGATAAAAGACAAAATAAGTTCTTAGAAGAGCTATTTTGCGCTAGCTTTACCACAAAAACCACATTAAAGATATACATAATAATTCGTAATAAGTATTATGAAAATAGTAAGTATTTTAGATTAACAAAAATTCCGTTACATATTAAATACACGAAAGAAAAGAACAGAAACAGGTACCCTGAAAAACACTTTTGTTTTGAACTACGACGTTAGAAGTTCAGTATTCAAGAATCTTTGCTGTTTACTTTGTTCTAGATCATCAGTTTCTAACTTTTAATCTGATTACTAAACCCCCCTTTGGTCAGTCCTCGGATGTGTGACCGAAAAGTGGTATTCCATTTTGGGCGCTTCCGTGGGTCGGATGACACGTTATATTGTAGATCCTGGCTGATTGTCTAGTACTGCTAGCGTAGTCGTTAAGCCTTGTCAGAGGCCCTTATGGCGGCTTGATAAACTCTTGACACCAGAGTTGGCCACTCTCAATCGAAAAGAAGAAGGACCCCCCTTATTTTTTTATTCCATACGTTACTAGTAACCTTGTATAAGATACACACGTGATATATGGCAGGCGTAGATGGGGAGTTCCGAAGAGATTATATGCTCGGTTGCGCCCTGGTAATTGTTTGTCCTCCGTACGAACGATTCAATGAAGTGGCAGAAACTGTGTAGGCGACAAAAGTCAGTCTTGTGAACAGTGATAATATGTCACTCGGATGGGCACGATTTTATCGTATGAGCAAAGAAATAGTAGGTACTTTTGTTCTTAACCCTTTATTTATTAAGGCGGCAAGTATTTTGTCATCGTATTTTTTTTGCGCTGTCAGCTTGCAAGTACGAATACTTATTCATCTTTGTCATTGTGGTATTTTAGCTCATCACTCAATTACTTAGTAAATAAACATAACCTAAAAATACAATGGTACCTAAAAAAAATATGATTAAATGAGTAAAGAGTATCAGTAGATTCTACTTTGTGATTCGCTCTACTGTGTGTGTTAACGTCTGTTACAACAAATTGATTAATTAAACACTAGATTAGTGGTTTTTTCATGAGGAGTGAAAAATAGAAAAAAATAACTATAAGCAGCTGTTTAATCACTGAACCGTTTTCTTTCTATACACACAAGTAAGGCTGTATGTAATAAGACTACCCTAATATGTTCCAGAAACACCCTTTGTAAATTACTTGGAATTGAATGGAGTACACTCGTGTATAAAATTTACAATTATGTAGTCGGTGCTACATAATATATGTGTAATAATGGAATTATGAATAATTGTATTGTATTGTATTGTGAATGTAGGTATTGTTAGTGAGCATGTATTTTCACCTCCAACTTTAAGGAGCAACGCTATTTTTAACCCCGGCTCCGTCATATCAACCCACGTAATTTTCTGTTCGTACATGAACTCTGATGAGGTATATGTATATATGTACATTTTAAATTAAATTTGAATCGAGCCATAAAGATTTATAAAATAGAAATATGGTACAATAAGGGATAGGTTTGAAAACTATACTTATATTAGGTACAATCTGTGATTGATCGTATCACCGCATCTCGACGCATCACACGACTGTGATAATTTTAGAATTCATTCACAACACAGACACCTACGAACCAATAACAACTAGCTAGTCATTCATTGAATCTATTTATTGACATGTTAGGTACATATTCATGAATTTGACAGGAATCACGATCTTCGGAGACATCTATATGAAACATACCGTTACATTTATAGAAAGTTCTGAAAGCTGTCAATTGATATGTTATTAATGAATTGTTTTGCGCTCCGATATGCACATGACAGTGAAGTCTTGTCTTGTCCTTCTATTCGGTAGTTACCAAATACAATCATTCTATCAATCCCACGAATAATAGATACTATATTGTACAGACTACTGATACTTGCAGACATAATAGTATTGTAGTAAACAATGACTGTCACTATCACTAGCTTATTTAGCGTACTAAGTGTTCCAAGTTTGGAATCGTGTACCAATATAGCCTACATATACATATAATATTATAAACGGACGATGTTTCTATTGACATTTGTGTTGTTCTAGAAACTACGATTGACAGTAATGACAGTAATTGTATTCACTCTGTCAACACTTTACAAATACTTTGACATGATGTTCTGTCAGTCGATTCCAAACTTGGCACTTCAATGTAGTGACAAAACAGTCTTGTCACTTAGTTACATCCTACATGTCGATACGGCTTTGTAGTTCGAAGCCTGCATTGTATGTCAAAGTTGAAACAATAGACCATTTCACAGCTGTATGGAAGAGGCGTTTACTGTGAGTGTGAAAGCTTTTGTGCGAAAGCGCGTTTAGAGCTTTTATGCGGCGCGTGTTCGTGATGATAAACTATCCTTTACTTTTAATGTTAATGTTCATATTTGAACATTATATAATTGGATATTATTTTATACCGATTTCGAAAAAAGGTTCAATCGATTGAATGTTTTTCCTGTGCATGGTTCTGATTTCTCTGCTAATTTTTGAACCTAATTTGAGTATTTTTTTTTGTATTTTAAATTTACTTAATTCTAATTAAGTTACAGTAACAAAAGTACATAAGTAATATCTTTTTAATGTTTTTTTAAATATAATTAGTAGCCTTATTTATATTTGTAATAATTAATTTCAATCAGCACTCCGATCTCGTGAATCTCATTGGCTTTAAGCATTCTTTAGTCTACGTTATCTGTGTTGCTACAGCTTGGTATCCATTCTCAGTTTTAATCCGGAAAATTCTTTCCCAAATGGAATCCCATTCATCTTTTCCGTGCAGCCCTTACACTTTAATATAGGCACACAGAGCGAGCGTGCCAAATCCTACCGGAGTCGTATTATAAGCCTGAAAATAAACCCAGTCTGACGGTCGCTCTATAGATTACAAAATTCAGAGACACCTATGTCTCTTCTATGCAAACTCTTGGTTTATTATTGCTGATTTCGTACGAGGACCAATCAGCAACATTCTATCAAGTGTCCTTAAGACGAATCAATAGGCATGCAGATAATAATATGAGTTCGCAATATTATATTCAATCTGACTCATGACTTTGATCGTTTTTACATATTTTTTTACACAGAACAGCCAGGCCACTAGGTCATCTAAATTGACAGCCTCACGAGCTAGATTAAACCCGAACTAAATTTAACTACTGTTTTGTTACATGTATGTTATTAACTGTGCATATTTTTAATCAGGTTTATTTGGCTTATATGCATCAGATTTGCCAAAATGAGGCGTATTTTCTATATAACATCGTTGATTAGTGGTATGGTGAGGTATTTGTTTACGGCCGAGGGAAGGTCGCCGGTGTCAGTCGGGTAAGGAACCGAAAAACAAACCGAATGTGGAGATAAAATGCCTAACGTTCGAATAAAATTGCGCTTAAGCAGTTGTACAGCTTATTGGAAAACTGTAAACATGAGAGGGCATTTCTTGACATGGCTGTTCTTTATTGGTAGATAAAATTTTGCTCGTAAACCGAAAAAGAGACGTTTTATCTATCCACTTACCAATCTATCCATTTACTTAAAGTATACAAGTGGCTCTGGTCATTTGAATAATAAAATCTTATACCACTTCTTACAGTGCTATTCCATAACTTCTAACGATATGTTGTAGGTCTATCTCATTTTTATCATGTTTGTTCCAATGTGCATCATGGATTAAGACCACACAGACCCAAGGCTATTCGTTCTCAGCCATTTAACATTCTTGTTATAATATAATTGCCGCGAAACATTTCTGTTAAGTGCATGACCGACATTCATACTCTGACTCAACGGCCGCTTTGGAATTACTCTAAAATTTAAATTGACTTTGCGCAACTCCTGAGCTCTGTTGTGCATTGGGCAAAAAAGGTTTTAAAATACTGAAAACGTGAAACCCAGCTCAGTGATGCGAATTCCCATTTCGTTGGAGCAATGTTGGAGTCTACTCCTCAAATATTAAAACGAGAACTGCCGAAGCAATCAGCTCGCCAAATTCGGAATGCCTACTTAATTTTTATATGACAGTTACCGTTTGTAACAGCTTTGTTCGGGAATCCTGCAGGGTCGGAATTGAATTTACCTTGGTAATAAAATAATTTGGTTATTTTTCTCTATAAAATATTTACCAGTGATTTTGTGTATCATCTAATTTCTTACAATTTACATTATTCCTATAATAAAAATTACCCACAACAATTTCTTTTTGAAATTATAATGAGAATTATAAGAAAAAACGTGGAGATTAAAGAGATAGAACAGACAATGATGAAACACTGGCAAATAAGTCAGACTGTTTACAATTCTCATGACCGATAAAATCTGAGAATTGAAATGATCTTGACATCGTCAGTCAATGAAGAACTACTATGATTGGTCGCAGTAACTATCTGTAGTTTACCATTGGTCCAAGAATGTTATTAACCACACCTACGTATGGGTAGAATCATCCATCATCAAAACTGTAGAACGGTGACATTAACTAACCAACATTACCTTTGAATACAATATATAATATTACTAAATAGACAGGCTTCCAATCTATGTACACTAAAAACGACTGTTTTTTATTTATTTTCTTAGCTATACAATTTATCACATAAACTAGATTACACTGCATCGATTGAGTCACAAATACACGTCATTTCTGAGAAAATTCACGTAAGACAAACTTGGCACGGTTTCATGAATTGTTCACACTTTTTTAACCGCAGTCTTTGAGCGATGCACGTTTTTAGATACGACTTTTAGATTGAATATACGTATCATTCAGTCTCAAATCTAGTATTTTTTTATTACAAAGGTATGCGATACAACATATACATACCTACGTATAATTTATCAGTAGAAATGTCCTTCCGAAAACGGAAAAACGTTATCGAGATATACAAATCTGTCCGATACTGATTCTATCCTATAAACACAATTCATAAATTTACCTCAAATACAGAATCGTGGCTATATAATATATATGTAAGCATTTGTAACAAAAGGTATATAAGTATCATATCCTTTATTGAGTACTCATGACACAAGCGTTTGCTTAGTATGGAGTTAGATGGCGCTGTGTGATCTGTCCCGGAATATTTTATTTACTAACTATTATGAAAAGAGACCAACTGTAACTAAAATGCTCTTCACTGACATATTATATCAGATAAGGTAGATATTAACTATCTTAATCTTCCAAGAGAGTTGTTATCTATCGGACTGCAACTATATTATGCTGCTTGATGTGAATGAACGCAGTAATATAATAAAGTAACTCAGTAAATAAATCTATATTATCTGAGTATATACCCATATCTTTATCTCTTTATCTTAAAGTACAGTATTCTTACAGATGAGCCCATTTTGCACCTGTGACGATGGTTAGTTATTTAATTCTGATCTAGGTATCTAGGTTACAGATGAAGGCAAACACTGCGCTGAGATTACACAACATTATTTCTACATAGGCATTTCAAGAGCTCGCTTCTTATAATCCACTTCCTCTGCCGATTTCTAAGGTGTTTATATATTTAGCAAATAAAGCAAAAAGTATTTGTTGTGTCTATTTGCAGAGATAGAGGAATGTGTCTTTGTAGATGTTAGTTTGAACCAAGTCCGAGCGTTATGACTTTATTTGAAAGCTTGTTCCAGTTTATGAGTTTTTCATTTTTTCAAATTAAGTACATACGTCAGAGTTCATTGTTTTTTTGTAAAACCCAAATAGTATTTAATAGATTTTGTTTGATTAGTGCGGGGCTAGATGGCGCTGTGTGCAATATCCTGGAATATTTATTTATTTATTGAGCCAATTAAAAATAAACCAAGAAAGACAAAAATGTAGTTCAAATTGCCGCAGGTCGCAACGCAATACAAGAATAATTAATCTTGACATCCAGTAAAACAGAATCAAACGTCTTGTAAGGTACAAAATTAAATAAGTTCTCAATTCTGTTTAACTACAGTCTTTACTGCCGCCATTAAGTCCATTTAACTTTATAAATAACCACTTAGTCCCGCCATTTTCCTCAATAAAGTTAGTGTCACGGAGAACGCAGAGGTTTAATTTCAAACTCGGTTTATTGCCTTCATTCAGTTTTCAACCTTTGGCCTTTAGCTAACATTATGCTGAGTACGTACTCTGAAACAGACAGGAGCTAGTCTAATTGTTTCTGAGAAAAACTTTATTAGTGAACATCGACGTCATTTTAATGCACTGAATGACAGTAGGTTATGTTATTGTATGATGACAGAAATGGTGATTATTTTTGTAATGGTCTGATGTCTGATGGACATGGAATTGCATTGCATATTTCATAAATATACCTAACTATACTAATTAATATAGGCATAAAATACTAGAAAAAAACCAAGCCTACATGCATCCAGAAAAGTTTATGAGTGTGTCGTATTTGATGATACTGCTATTTGTGTAGTGTAGTTATATGCATTTCGTGATTTGCTTAGATTCTGGATAAACTAAAAAGCGGGCTTTAATCCCGGGCTGCCAATAGATTGGAAAACTGCAAGTACCTACATTTTTGTCAGGAAAAAATACGTCCTTGAAAATGGAAAAGGAAAAGCTTCTGTAAAGTTACCATTATTGAAAAAGTGCACGTATTCTTTCCTACCCTCGTAATATTTGATTAACTTTGAAGTTTTCGGGTTTTAGTTAGGTACTCTCTTCCCTGATAAAATATTTAATTTGTTTTTGAGGTAAACTTGTGCATGCTTTGTTACGTAAATAAGTAAGCTAATTGTAATTTGTTTGTTAACATACTGGAAAGTTTATACAGGTGGTAATGGAATTAGTTATTAACTAGCAAAATTGGTCAGAAACTTTTAATAAAAAATGAAAATGTATGTATTTTCCCGTAAATTAATTTATTGTTTCAAAGACGTAAGGCAAATGTGATTATTGTAGGGACTGGTACTAAAGCCGCCCTTAAATACAATTCAATAAATTACAGATGACATGAATTGATAAGGTAAACGGAAGTTAATTACGTGTACTATTTACTGGACATATTCCATGCTGCATTTCAATTGCTTTATAGAGGCTGCCCATCATATTTTATTACAGTTAAGTCAAGTAAAAGTAAGTACCTAGTTAGATTGCTTTATTAAAAACCGTAAATCTGCAAATTGTTTACCTAAGGACAATGTAACAATGACATGACTTAACCTTCAGTAAATGTAAACTTAAATAACTCATTGACAGGTATTTTTCGGAGGAAAATAAACCTATAGTAAATTTTCATAATATAAGTTAAAATATAAGGTAAGTAAGTACTCTAGTCAATTCATATTGGAACAGCGGAGATACATAAGTATGATGTCGAGAATCGAGATCTTTCTACCGTGGTCTTTTTCCTGAGCAAGCGCGCTAAATCTTTGACTGTACTGTCGTCAAGTAGCCTTAACTTAACCTAAAAATAAATTTCTGAAATATTCACCGTTATATGAGCCATATTATTTAAAGCTCAGAGTTTTTATTTGATAATAACATGTAAATTGCGAAGGTTTGCCGAACCAACCGGTCTGTAATGAAATCCAAACAAGAGGTGTGCAAACACTGACCAGTTTCTGTCACAGCCGTGGGTACTAGGCTTTTTAATTGGAAAGGTAATGAAAATGCTTTGGAAGTTAAAAGTATCAATACAAAAACAATACAAAAAAATACAATATCAGCATAATTTCTAGCGTTTTTAGTTTATACTTGCTTAGGGAAATATTTACACGGGTAAAATGATGAGCTCATATGCCATTAAAAACTGTTTATCAACTTTATTGAAATCGATTGGCATAGCATACAATTGCAAGTAAAATATCACGTTTATGGACTAGGACAGAATGCATTTCTTTTTTATTAAAATTAAAAATAATGAATTTTGTCACCGTCAATGAAATTACGAAAGCACACACTAATAAATAATAATTATCATTGTTAAATAATCATGTGGATACGATTACTATAATTTTATGACCATTGACATGAACCAACAATGATGATAAAATTTAACGAATATGAAAATTAGTCGAACGTGCCCTTTAAAAGGTTACTTGTGTTAATTTGTAATTTCGAAACCTTTCTGCTGACTTGTGAATTGTTTTACATACGTTATTATGTCTTTTTGGCATTTTCTCCTGTTATTATTTTACACTAGTTTTTGAGCTATCTTGGCTTAAATCTTAGTTATGGGATAATTTTTCTCGAAAGTTATTCAAACTTTCGTGTCTATAATATAAGATGGAGGAAGTATTGAGCAATGAAGCAGTTACCTTTTCTTCAACTAACGATGTAGGTAGTATATAGGTATACTTTAGTCCCGTATAGTTAAATGCGGTGCAGTCGGTCGGCGACCCGCCTCTGACGTACGTTGGAGATGCATCTTATATGCAGACTGGATTTAAATAAATAACCAAAGCTGTCTGATGCTGCGTTTGCTAAAATCTCAAACTAAGTAAATGTAATACTGTGTTGATATTAAAGAAAACCCCTAGAAATAATACAGTTTATTCAAATGTTATAATAATTTCGCAAAGAGATTAAGTAGGTACACTAAGAACTTAAAATAAAAAAAACAAAATATAATAATTAGTTCATAAAAAAATACAAAGTTTAGTGAAAAACAATGAGATGAATATTGTTCATATTGTTCATAAGATTATGTTCAGCCTCTTTATAGCTTAAAACGGTAACTTTCTAAGAATTTTGATAAATTTACGTAACTTACGGACATGGAAACCAAAATTAAGTATTGAAATAAGCTATATAAAATACCTTGAATAACAAACCACTTATTTGTAGTAAGCGAAGATGCTTCGGTTTACAGATTTGTCAATATCTACTGACTTCGTTAGGGGAAGTCCCATAATTCATGCTACTCCACGATTTTCCTCAACTTGAGGCTAAGTGGTTTGCTGATAAGTGAGTTTGAATAATCATTTTTATTAAATAGTCCTTCTTAATATTATTGATGTTTCAAATAATATTAATATTGTAAGTCAAGAATTAGGCTACTAAGCTTAGCAATGTAAATAATTATCTAAGCTTAGCAATATAAACTAATTCCCCATAGTGCGATAGCCGGAAAATAATACAAACTTTCAGAACTTCTTCGATTATTTTTTTCCGTGGTCCGGTTAACCATACCACGGAAAATAATTCAAATAACATAGCTAATTAATGATCCAAGCCCTAAGATCATAATAGGACATACAAGTTAGAATCTTGAAGGTACATCATCCGTGCAAATTGCGTAAAAAGACATCGCATTTCATCACCCAGAAACCCGCAAACCTTTTGACCACTATAACCCTAAGTCTCATAAGAAATAAACCAGAAGGCACAATAAAATTTTATCCCAGTAAATTGCTACCCACACGCTTTTCCCCCCATTACAAGAGTCCACGCAACCGCGACAAAAATAGCACCAAATGGAACTGAGTGCCATGGATGGAGCCAGGGTTTCATTAATGGGGTATAAATAAAAATAAAATAAAATAAAAAAGCCTTTATTTGCCTGGTATTTAGTATGTTTACACAATTTTAATAATTAACAATAATAGATTAACTAGGCACCCAAATACGGGTATAGCCTCCTCCTCATGTTGCCATCTCGCTCGGTTAATCGATTAATGGGGTATGAAAGTGTAAAATCATAATATTTTCGGACTTTGTTTTTCAATAAGATTTCAGGCATTTGACCAGTAGGTTACCTAAAGCGAAACCCTTACAAGCAACACGGTGGCCGAAGGTGGAGTATATCTGTGCTGGAATTGGCTCTTAAAAGAAACGCTGCTGCTTGAACTCTCTTAGGCTAGTGTCGTCGTAAATGTAAGATGGTGTGACCAAAACCAGTTGAAATTTTCTTATGAGACGCACAAATTTCGAATCTAAATAAGCGTTACACGCATTTTAACGCGCTAAGACGGTCTACGATCCAAGATGGTCGAAACAAGTCCAATTTCAAATACGTATCATTTTTAATACAAAAGCTTCGGTGGTTATACAATGTATACCATTAAAATAGACTGCTTATTCGTCAGTCTCTTAAATTTAGACAATACGACCAGCTGCCCCTTTCACACGCCTGGCTTAGTCCAACAAAGTGCCGAATTCGATTAACTAGAGAACTGGCCATTCTGCACTCCACAAAGCAATTAGCTCTGTCCTTCAGCAAATGATATTAGCGGGAAGCTGATACGAACAAGCCGGCAATTGCTGGTTCCTAATGATGTTACATTGATATTACATAGGAGACTTGTTACGTAAAGGTCGTCCGTTCGATGCTCGCGTAAAAGTATTACGAGTTTAGAAATTGCCTTATGCGAATCGCGTCGGTGTTGGATATGATTAGCTGGAGGTGTAGGCACACCCATCGAGACAGGTGTAATATTGTTTTCTGAGATGGCAACGAAATTTTAGTGCAGTTACTTACTAGATAAGATGTCACGAGAGTGACGCCAATTCACCATTTCTTTTGGAACTCTTCTCATGTTCTATGTTTCATAAACGGCGGTATTCGCTCCAAATAATACATGTGTCTTGGTCAATTATTACCCAAAAAATAAATTGTTCAACTAGGCGGTAGTTTTTGCACCAGGTCTTCGTTAAAAACTATGACTCCTGTGGCCTGATCTTTATCTAGATCTAGATAGATGCTTGCAAACCTCGCAACCAGTAAATTACATATTATGTACCGTGAAGGACCTTTGGGGCTTATTTTTCCGCCTGTCTCGCCATACAAACCCATTAAGCGACTTATCTGGAGCATTACTCTTTCGCTACTTTTAGCTCATCTTGACCTTCACTAAGTAGCATGTAAGTAGCTAAATAAACGCCTAATCCGCCCTTGACGTATCTCAGTATAAAAGGCAGAGATAAAGAAGAAAATTCTTTTCTTTCAGTGACGATTGTTCTGTGGAAATGTTTCAGTGGAAAGGCCGCCTATTGTTCGTCTTAACGCAGATTGATTAGAGGTATCCTTGTCTAAATGAATTTACGGGATTATCTTCTTTGTATCCGAGAGTAATCCTAGCTTTACAAGCCCGAGACTACAAATAAGCCCGGATAATATAGTAGCTCGTTTTCTTAGGCTACGACCTTTCGCTGCCCTGTAAATGTAATATACCTATTTGCTCTGTTTTTTTTTGCTTCGAATGTAATATTGACTTGTTTTTGCTTAGCAACTCGAGCATACATCATGCGAACACACATAAAAATTGTGTTTGTCTGTCTGACAATGGAATCATCTCAATTTTTCGTACGGATGTCATACATATAAGGTATAAAGAATAAATCAGGCTTACGTAAACTCTAAAATGATATAGGAGAAGCCGCTGGCAAGAACTAGTGCCTACAGTGCTAAATACTGATGTAAGTTGGTATGATAAAAATTTGCATATATGAATATCTGCATCAGTTACACCTAGTCATAATTAAATAATAGTGGTCTAATAAAAAAGCTCTACGCATTGTTACAAAAAACTGAGGCATTTTTGAATCGCATTGACGTTGTGATTTATTTTGTTTCTTGCTCGATGACGATCAACTTTATAAAAACCGCAACTAAAAGCAAACCTGCTAATTTGTTTTATTGCAACACCGTGTAACAACAGAATTATTAAGGCAGAGCATTTTTTTTTCTTAGTTTTTAGTAAGTAGTTTATACAAAGTTGCAGGTTACCAAATTGTCGGCTTTAGACAACTTATATGTAATCAGGTATTGTGACTCTGATTTTTTTCTATGATATCATCTGTATCTTTTCAATTTAGAACAGTAAAAACGAGGTGTTATTATACATGGCCACTGATGACACATGGCCGCTTTTTGTGTTCTAATTTAGTTTGTTTCCTTACATTTTTTTCCTTCACCAAAAACGGGAATGCAACTCTACAAATATTTGTAACTTAAAAAACATCACGTCTTTTGATGCAGGTGTAGGATCAAATCGAAGCTTAAATACTTCGAAGTCCATGCTTGTCGGGGGGGCGCGCGCGGGGGCGATGTGGCCCGATCGTTGTTCTGTGATTACAACTAAAAATGGACAACTCTACACCGGCGAGTTGTCAGTAAACTTACCGATCCACTAAGTTTATTTATAAGTAAGGTGGTTAATGTCTTTCCACGTTACAATTAGCTTAATTATAACAAAGTTCCTTGGCGCTTGATAAATTAAGGCAAGGCATAAGATACGTAACAAGACAAAGTATCCAAAACGCCGTATCATTCTTACGAGCATTTTTGCACGATCGATCACGTTATATTTAATGGGCCTGTTTTTGTGTTTACCATAAAATGTTTGTTAAAAGGATCGTTCGTCGTAAAAGATGTGTCATATTTTTTTAAATACCATAATAATTTTGTATTTTTTATTTTGTATACTTGAATTTAGGCTCACGCTTGACTACTACTTGCTTGCTGAGTATCATTGAAGGATTCTCTTGAATAGATACATGGTGGTGGACACCTAGACCCTTCCATTGATAGCCATTCTCCTCTTCTCTAGTATTGTGATTCTCAAACTTGTTTTACTACAATTACAAAGAACTTCATTGATCATAATACTGAGCATACAACACTCCTTTATCTTAAGCTCTAAAACATTAATGTATAAAAATATTTATGGATACGTCTGAAAACATAAAACGTCAGTAAAGTTATCGAATGGTCCCATTTTGTTGTATCACGATTTATGTTGCAATAACAAAACTTTAAGTTTGTTTGAGTGGGAAAGTCGAGATAGTTCCAATATTTATGTCACGCTGGGAAAATAGAAAATGTGAATTTACGAGCTCGATCCAGAGTGGAGACACCCACGCAACTAGAACAACTTTACCCTCTGCAGCAAGTGCTGGGGCTAAGGATGCCTCTTAACTGTTTCTGAACTTCATAAATAGGCTTGATTTAAACAACAGTACGTAGACATGTTGGCACGGTACAGCCGAGCTGGTAGAGGAAGGGGTTCCAAAAACGAAACATTTTTATAGGAACCAAGGACGTTTAATCGCCTACATGGCTACGCTAACACTGGAGCCGTCTCCAGAGTTGAGGAAAAAACATTGATTATTGCAGATGGCAGAACATAACTACGTACGTAGTATTATTGTATGTTCGGAGACAACAGCAAAGCGCAATCATTTTTTTAAATTTAATTCTTCTTTGGACTGTTTAATTCGCATTCATGCCTATTCTAACGAATAAGAATAATTGAATTGATTAATGGGAACAAGAAAAGAAAAGATGGCCGAGAAGAATTAGTACACTTACTTAGTATAAAATATTAAGTAATTCCCTCACAAAAATATTTTATCTCTCCAAATATAAAGTCATACTTTTAAATCCCAATATTTTTAGAAAAGTGAAAAGACTGAATTCCTGCCTCATCATTCTTTACACACTCCATTAGAATTGACACCAAAAACTACACTAGCAATTTATCATTCTCGCTGTAAAGAAAAAAAATAAAGTGTTCCCAGTAATTCCCCAATCCAATAATCACGAAATCAGGTCAGCCATATTCCTGTCGCATAGATAGCTTTTTTTAACTAAAACAGGTTTTCACGTTTGCCTGATGGTAAGCAATAGCTACGGCCTAAGATTGATCGTGCTTACCCAATAAGAACCGCTTCACTCTTGCTTTAAAAAAGGCTGGATTGTAGTTCGTGGAAGAATTAATAGATAATGGAAAACAGATAGCAAATATTATAGTTACTTTAATGTAACACGCAATATAATCAGAAAAAAGAAACTTTCAGATGATAACCTCCTTTTTTGAAGTCGGTCAATAAAAAGAAAATCAATTTATTATAGTACCGTAGTAAGTAACCCTATATTAAGGCTACTTCACTATCTATTACGTATTCTACGCTGGGGGTGAACTAATCGGAACTACTTGTAACTTGGCTGATAGTTTTCACCGGCCAAGTTGGGTCCAACATTTACGCGTTTTCGGGATTGAATTAGGCGATCTGATGATACAGAACTATGTTGCTTACTTAGAAACTTATATTGATAATTAATTGCGATACGTGTTTTGTTTTACGTATTGTGTGGTGTATGGGTTAAAATCATATTTATAAAATGGGAACTAATAAGTAAATAGATACACTTGTTCATTTTTTATTTAGAAATAATTAAGCATATTAAACTAATTAGTTTTTTTTGTTTTACGTATTGTATGTTGTATGGATTTAAAATGAGATTATATGTATTTGTAAAATGGTCAGTTACATTATGTACCTACACTTGTATTGTATATTTTTGGTATTGTAAAAATAACCACGAGAAAAGCTAAAACTTTGTACATACTTGTATTTACTTAAGTGAGAAAATATTCAAGACTTCAGTTTTGGTGAGAAAAATGTGAAGGTTAGGTTAGAAATATAGTAAGTAGGTATACTTAGTTGATTTAATCTGTAAATCAAGAACATAAATCTGAATGGTACGTGAGAAATGAGAATTGTTGAAAATATAAAAACAAACGTTTAGGTACATCATGATTACAAACACCGTAATTTAACACTTTTAAAATAACTTTACCCACTGACCGGGTTTCAAATTTACGGGAACGAGGAGTAAACAAAGTGTGAAAAGCAAATCTGAACTCTGGAAATAAATCTGAGTTCAGTGTCCGCAATCTGGAGCTTCAAGACAAGACTGAGTTACCATTATGAATTTATAAACAAACAGTCATCAATATTTATACGAGCGATCAATTTGCCATCCAGCGTGGTAATGCGGCCAGTAAGCTAGGCACACACTGCCCTCTGGCAGCGGGCTGGAGCACTTAGGCCTTCTTTAGGCTTTACTAAAGGCTTAAGTAATGGCGATATACAATTTGGTCGAGATTATGCTAAACCTATAAAACATACATGTATATGCAACAATAGCAACAATATATAAATAACGTATTAAAGTTTTAGGATTTAATTATATTTCAAACAGTAGACATTTATTTCCTTAGTACACGATGAAAGATTCGAAGAGTATCTAATTAAATCTACACGTAATGAACGCCGTATAAAATAATGTATGTATGTAAATACAATAATCCCGAACTCCAGATTTACCTAATTTAGCATAATTTATTATGCTAAACGCATATCTTATTTAAGTAAATAAGCCTTATTCGCATTTTTACCTGCAAATAAATAGATAGATAATTCTTTATTGTCACACACATATAAACAAAATTAGTAAAAATACTTACATAAATTACTCTAGTGCCACAAGTGGCGGCCTTATTGCTAAAAGCAATCTCTTCCAGGCAACAACAAAATTTCTACAATTTGTAATCTTACACTAATAGATAAAGAAATATGTAAAACTATAGTTACTCACGTTTAAACAAAAAGGTATTACGTGTATTCTTACTAACAAAATGAAAATAAAATCTTTGAATGAGTTTAAGATTTGTATAATAATTGGGTAGGTTGTAATGAAATATGCGCATACGTACTTAATAAATATGAGAATTTCCCATGGCATTATAAAAGTACGTTTAAGCTTGTTTATTATGATAAGAGCTAAGTTTATTTGCTTGTTTGCTTGAATTACTTTTTAAGAAATCGATCAGAAAGGTTACTCCTTCTGGTATTAAATATACAATGTAATGTCTTGACTTACTTACAATACGAGTAATAATTGGTATTGTAGGTAAAATGAAAATTAACTAATTAATCAAGTCAAGTTCTCAAGCCTAATTTACGTTTACTATGTTCCGTTTAGAACGTTATTCTGATAAAAAAGATAAACTCTTAGTAACGCGGAAGAAGCATTATGATTTTCTATGGCTTAAAATCCCACTATACTAACTATTATATAAACACAGTCTGTCTAAAATATTGCCTTCTGTATGTTCATAGATTTTAAATCCATTTTAAATAAAGTTATTACTCCAATTCAATCAGCTATTGATAGGCATTTATCTATTTATAGAAAACATTAAAAAGTATGACGACTAAGTAAAGAGTTTTGTATGTAAAACTTTAATTAAAAACGAAAATCGATATGATAAGAGGAAAACGATGATAAAAATGAATGAAAACGACATAAATGTAGGAACAAAATGATTGTTATTCTTGCTTTTTATATGACAGAGTTTATTAAACCTATCAAGAGCTTACTTTTTCCTCTAGCAGTTAATTCTCTTGTTACAAAGCGGTGGAAAGATTCGGCTTGCGTCGATTGAACTCGTTTGATGACGTAGGTGAGACTGGTTTGGTCGTTTCTTAAAGAGTATAAAGGTAGGATACTTTTTATTTTGTGGTAAGGGTATTAATAACAAAACAACCACTATACCATAAAAGTATGTATATATTTGCTTTTGAATTATACGTAAGCAAAGCTTGTGTCTATGGGTAAATATCTTTTTTTTTCAATTTCTTGTCTCGCTGCAATCGGCGGAGCCATAAGCAGTGCTGTTGATTGGGTACAGGCTTTCTTTCAAATTTATTTAAAAACTTTTTAGGGGCGAGTAAATCAGTTTTTGCAAACGGTTGCTTAAGGTTTGGCTGGGATAAAAATAAATCAGCTATTGTTATAATTTATTATGTTTACATATTTTGTCAGTATTCGGAAGAATATTTCAGGAGATAGATTTTTTTTATACAATGAAAATTGTAATTGCACTAACAAAATGTTCAGATTACTTGTCCAGAAATATTTATTTATTTCGTTTCAATATGCTATTTCAATATATGCAATATAAATAAATAATCCTATTTATAATATAGTAAAAACTTAAAAATACACCTGTTATTTTATTATTCCACAGTAAAAATTTAAGTTGATTAAACCTTCAAGCTAAAATTACTTGAAAAACAAAACATAAATACTCACCTACCTACCCCTATGCATATTCTCTTTTAAAATATTATGTATGAATACGTAAACAATCTTTTGTAATGGCAAATACCTCATTATCGATGACTGGAAGGGATATAAGCTCCCACTTGACCTATCGAAATGCTCTCTTATGTACCAACCAATGAACATCCAGACATCTCATTTGTTGCCAGTGCATTCAAATATGCATATGACAAATATGTATGTCAGTCGTTAAGCCATATCAGAGACCCTTAGGGCGGTTTGAAAACTCTTACACCAGAATTGGCCACACTCATACGAATTTACTTAATAGATAGATAATTCTTTATTTTCACACACATATAAAACAAAAATAATAAAATTACATACAAAACTATTCTAATGCCACAAGTGGCGGCCTTATTGCTAAAAACATTCTCTTCTAAGTATATAATAGGTCAAATATTATTCATGTCATAATATTCTATTCTATTATTATATTTATATTATTCACTTCATAAGTCCTGGTAGTAAAGTTACAGTAGAATAGAAATCTAGTAGAAGATCATTGACCACCTTATTGTAATCTTCACTAGTTACTGGTTTAGGAGCTTTCGCTGGCATTTTTATGGTCAGTCTGATGAACAACGATAAAAAGTGACAGACTAGTGATGCACCAATCAGAATACAGTATTCTGTAGCGCCGTGCACCCGGCATCTTAGCTGGTTGTCTGATCAGTATTCAGAAAAAAATAAAGAAGAAAGAGAGAGACTAAAAAACAAATTTAGCGTCCTGGACTCCCTGGATAGCAGGTGACCAAAAATTGTTTTCCATTTTGGGCGCTTCCATGATTGTAGGTCCCGACTGCGTTGATGTGTCAGGGGCCATTAAGGCGGTTTGAAAACTCTCAATATAGGCTAAAGTTTGCATAGAAGAAGTATTATGTGTCTCGTATAAAAGTCGTTGGTACCAGGACCTTGAAGGGTTAATCGCACCAAGTAGGTGAGGTTCCAACCCACGTAAATAAATTATTTATTTAGGGAGATTCCGAGCTCTAATAACGTCTTCACAAAGGTTAAGAATGAGATTAAGTTGTTTACTGTTTGTCTTGTTGTGTTCAAATTACCCACTTTTGTGCTTCAATATAAATTTCTTAGGGTCTTATATAGAATATAATTTGTGCGAGTACATATTAAGTATTTGAATTTTATCATTTTATTCAGTAAATATTCTTTGAATAAATATTTTTTATGTGAATTGTAAATTAAATAGGTAAAATCATTGAATATTATATTTTTGAATGGATTCATCAAACAATGGATTTTCTGAATGCATTTTAGTTCACTATCTGTTTTCCCACAAAACGAATCTAGGTATGTTTTAATTTAAGCATACATACGGTAGTTGGTTAAGATTGCGAAAATATGTTAATTGCCAAATTACTCATACGACCATACGATGTCTTGTCCTTTGTAATTATGCAACGGCTTAAAAAATCTGGTCAAGTTAATAATGGCATCTGAAAATCTTAATGTATAATTATGTAATAAAGACTATGAGGTATGTAAGTGTATGTAAGTCATAATACAACAACCTTTCCTAATATGGTATATTAACCTGTTTATATGTCAAAATGTACGTACATCAAGTTAAAGAGGGTCGAAAGCCTGAATAATAAAAATATTTTAAAAAATGTGTGGAGATACCTACACTTCGAATTGATAACAGAACACGCTCCAAAATTTCTGAAAAAAAAATATCTGTTTGTCTTTGTCTCTGTTTATCACTTTATTTAAACACGCATAACGCAAAAACGGCTGAACGGATCATCATGATTTTTGGTATGTAGGTAGTATGAGATCTTAAAAGGCTACTTTTTATCTAAAAATAATGCGAGCGAAGCCGCGGGCGTCTAATAGTTAATGATATATTAGTATGATTTCAACATTATGGTGTTGTATTGTTCCAGGATGCCGGCGCTCCGAATGCTCGGACGCAAGTGGCTGGCAGCGTCAGACGATCTCGTTTTCCCCAGCATATTCGAGCTGCTCTTCAGATTCGTATGGTAAGTAACAATCAGTCATTATATCTTCTTCTTCTTGAGGTGCCATCTCCAGAGGTCGGCTATCATTAGGGCAATTTTTACTTTTGAGACCGCTGCGCGTAATAGGCATCTGGTGCTCAGATTGTACCAACAGTGTGTTGTGTAATCATTTTATATCAAGCCATATTCCACTCTCTTATAAATTCATTATTATCATTATCATCATCATCCACAGCCCTTGTGATCCCACTGCTGGGTATAGGCCTCCTTTTGTATGTGCCATATGCGTCGATCTTGTGCAGACCTTATCCAGGTTGGACCCTCGACTTTCACGATGTCGTCGACCCATATCGCAACCAGACCATCAAGAAATTAAGTATGCGCAATATAAGTACAGCAAAGTAAATCATATCTACATAATATACATTGAGTTCGCATCTACTACACTGTAAAATGAAGTAAGTAGTATACCTATTTGTATGAACTTGGATGGGTTTTTTTTGTACGATGTCTACTTTTATAATACAATTGTGATTCAAGTCGTATTGCTGTACTCGCTTTTCATTATAAATTATGTGAATTACTAATGAAGTATTTACTCATGGCCGAGTCGTGACTCCCTCGCAGTATTTATTCGTAAGCCATGTTCTGAGGCCCTTAGGGCAGCTTGATAAACTCTAAACAGCAGAGTTGGCCACTCTCATTCGATAAGAAGAAGAAGGAGAAGTATTAATTCGTTAGGGTTGGGCAGATTCATCATAGTAGTCTCCAAGGTTCCTACATGGATGACACATGTGCTTAGATAGCTAATAAAAAAAAATAGGAAAAATACAATCTTGGAACTAATATCCTAGATTTCCTAGCCTTTGAAATCAAGAAAAAACCCACCTCAATCTCATCTAGCCATAAAAAATAAATCACGTCAATATAAACGTAAACAAATGCAATCTAACCACAAACCTACGTCAAGTGTCAATAGCTCTCAGTTCTCACAGCAAGATCTAAGATAGTAAATCAAGGACATACCAAACTGATTCATACACTTGGGTTTTCCGCATCCAATTAACATATCTCTGTTTGATAAAGTAACCATTAAAGTGACGCAGGGCTTTTAGAGTGATAATTTGATTCGTCATAAAACTGCATTCGATTCTCTATATAGGAACCTGGCTGCACAGATAGTTACCGGAATTGACAGTTTATTTAAATACATATAATATCTATTATGTATAAACATAACTATGTACATATTTGTATCTTCCGAATGAGTGGATTCTTCATCGCGATATTATATTATTTTAAATTGTATTTTACTGTTATAATATACTATAATTCTCGTAAGGTGCAACCATTTACAATTCGGGGACTTTAAATAAATAAATTAATTAAAACATCATTTATTTAGACATCATAGGAATATTTGGCTTGCAAGTAATATTGATGGATGGATTTCTATTGCTCGTTTGCTCCATGAAATGGGAACAAAGATGCTGGCCTCCATCCAACAAACCCACTTTCTTTTACAAAAATGAAACATAATTAGATCTGTTTACATATTTTATAATACATTCTGATTTGGTACATACAATTTTTTTTTGAACATTTTTTCCTTTTCATTTATTTGATTACTTACTTATATTTATACTCTAACGATAAATCTAATCCTTAAACTATATATTATTTACGAAAATATTTCATGGAGCAAACGAGCAATAGAAGATATCTAAAATGACTTAAACATAAAATTTGTATTTAATAACAAACTTCCACAATAACACGGTATTTAACCAGTCATCACGTATAAGGCAGCCTATTAACCAAAGTTTGCAAACTTCGTAGAGAATAAATAAAATACTTATGTCTATGGCTAAATGTTTTATTGTTCTCGTATTTTCCCCATATTCGGTCACGTGGTACTCTGATCACGTCTCGAATATAATTGGCTTGTTTGAGGATACGTCAAAACTTCCATTATTATTTACAACATGATTGTGTTGGTACCGAAAAGTAATAATTTATGCTTTTGTTTCGGAAAAATTGTTCGAAAATTAATATTGCTGTCAATGAATGTTATGTTAAATGAATAAAGAAGGACCTACAGGATATGTAATCAAATTTAATTCTATAAAAAAAATCTATAAACCCATACGTACAAGAGTGTACCAAATCCGTTTCAAATCATTTATTTACTAGTAAGATATCACTATCGTCATAATTGCTTTCAAAACAAGTAGGTTGTATTTATGTCTAATCAAATAATAAATAAATAAATATTCCGGGACATTGCACACAGCGCCATCTAGCCCCACACTAAGCAAACGCTTGTGTCGTGGGTACTAGATAACGGATATAATACTTATATACTTTTCTAATCAAGCCTTAATAACATGACTATTGACCTCTTTTCTCGGAAACCGGATGTAGAAGCATCCGTTTGTTATAAACAAAAATAACCTTCGTGATGTCAACGTTAATGTAATAAAAATATCGATTTGAATACAAAAGTGGAAGCGGAAATATTTTACAGCATATAGCCACATAACTCGTGTCTCATTACCAAACCGCATTTGTTTTCACTAAAATTACATTTGAGAAGGATGATTCTACATAATTAATTAAACATTCGTACATTAAGGTAGAATAATGAGCAATGTAAAAGCAAACATTTTCATAGCCACAGTTTTCTTCATAGAAACAAGTCATTAAAATGGTATATTTTAATATTTGTGTCAAGATCGTTCAGTAACGAGAGACGGAAAAATTGCTACCGTCTAAAAAAATACGCCATGAATCATTTTTGCAGCCAATTAACAGGATATATTTTATTTTTTTTCATTAGATAGGCTCACGTTTGACTACAACTTGCCTGATGTTAAGCAACGTTGTAATCTACGATCTAGCACGCTTGCCTAGAAGAAACCAGTTTACTCTCGACTTGAAGACCGACAAATTATAGTTCAAGGGGAATAGAGATTCGGGCAAGGAGTTCCACAGTTTGGCTGTTCGCACGATGAAAGTCGAAGCAAACCGCTTGGCAAATTGCAGACTTTATGAAATGTTTATTGGTTTTCACATCATTTAGACAGAACAAACTTTTAGAAGCGCGGTGGATTGAACATTATAACGCATATAATGTTCAATAGATGGCGCTGTGTGATATGTCCTGAAATATTTATTTATTTATATTATGTATAGGTACTGTGAATAATACGAATATGTTTACTGTTTACCCAAGAAATTGCTTGCGAAATTAGATAACAAATTTATTATTCGAATTGATTCCAATATTGTTTACTATCAAACAAAAAATAGCTGATCAATAGAAGCCGTAAACAATGCAAAAACACAATAAAAACTTTTGTCGTATAACTCCAAGCGATTTACTAAGAAAAATAGTGATGGAAAACAATGGACTTTGAAAGAATTCGAGTAAAACTTTCATTGAATACAAAAGCAATGGATCTTAAAGAAGTTCTGTGTAAAACGCTTACTGAAGAATGAAAAGCTATTTTTCTCTGCAAGGCGAACTTTTACTTGGCGTTAAAGACTTACTCTCAACGAAAATAACTTACGAAATCAAAGCGCTTTTATTTTTCTGGATGTTACTTTAGTAAATATTTTATGACACTCACATTAAACTCCTCATTTTACACAAACAAATGAATAATTGAATTGCAATTGTTGTTTCAAGGCTGTGAGGAAGGAAGACGTTTGAAAAACAACTCGATGCATAATATAGGTAGATTCAGTAATGCATCTTCGCATTGCTTCTCTAATGAATTCTA
The DNA here is from genome assembly GCA_964023185.1 of Macaria liturata. Lineage (NCBI taxonomy): Eukaryota > Metazoa > Arthropoda > Insecta > Lepidoptera > Geometridae > Macaria > Macaria liturata. Next base: position 4,991,583 of record OZ026812.1, on the reverse strand, counting down.
AAGTCTGGCAGTTTCCAGTAGGTTGGAAACAGAAGTTGCCAAACATCAATATTTCTTTGCATAATATGCAAATGGATTGTGTTCAATTTTGTAACTGTTTATGCATTCTTAATAACTACCTGTTAAACGCGCTACCTGTTTGGGTGCTAGTTTAGTACGTGTACCAATAACATATATTTGGTCTAATGTAAATAGACGCACTGTTTTTCGTAGCTCCTATATGTTTTTTTGCAAATTTCAATTGCCAACATACATATATGTACTTATATTTTTATGTTATGCTAAACTGTTAAGAAAACCCTACCAGTCAACTATCAAAGAGACAGACGTGCCTTTAATGATTAAAACTAATAATATTGCTTATTTTTATTACAAGCTTTTATACAAAAGTCCCTATCTGTCGTCCTTCTCCATACAAGTCCACCCACCTGTCGTCATCAGACTGTAGAATGACACAAGTCATCCTCATACATATATAACTACGTACATATAACACTATACATAACATACGCTCGAAAAATATACTCCTTCCAAGCAACCCGTAGTAAAAGCCAACTATACTTCGGAGGTCTAGGTTGTATACCTACAGTGTTGATTTCCATATGCAAACATTTACAAGGTAGTAAGCTACAAGGAGCCGTCACTTGTTGCCTCCATTAATACATAATGGATCAGCTCCGCCCGAGGCGGTACAGAATACCTAACTATGCTAGCTGCGTTTGTGTTTCACGGTTTGCGTTTGCTCTTTGAAAGTCAGTCGGAAATGTGCTATGAAAGGTAAAAGATAATAAAAGTAAGGTCTTCAATCTGGTTCTTTAAATAAACTTCATTAAAAAAATCTACAACAAAGTTTCTTATCTAAATTTTGAAAAAAATGCTGGAGAGTTAACTATCTTTTTATTACGTACACAACAAATAAATACAATGAACATTAAATCTTAAACTAGTGCAACAAATAGCGAACAATTTATTCGCTATTTGTAACATTGAACAACCGACAGCTTCCAGGCAACCTTTGTGTGGGGAGGATTTTTTAAGTCAAATAGATATCTGAGGATGTGGTGAACAAAAACTACTAAGTAGTTATATGTTTAAGAATCTTTCAAAACACAATTCTTAAAGACTCGAACAATTATCTTATAAGTTACTATCTAACGTAAAAAAACAGAGGTGTTAATGACTTAGGGGTCAGTAGAAACCAGCCTACTAAACAATATCGGTGTACCAAGCTCCACATCTTTTATTCATTATCTTCCATTGAGGGAAGTCTAAGATTCAGTATCCTACGGAGTTGCCAAAGGGTTTGAATAATGGCCACTTCGCGGAACCCACTTTAATTAGAATGTTAATATTTTAAACTTTTCTCTTCTAAATTGCTTGGGCAAACATCAGATATTTTCTTGGCGAAAGCCCGTTATAAACGTTAACATCGTTATTTCTAAAGTTATTCAGAAGATCAACGCAAACATTTATTTTTTATATTTGCGCATTTATGATTCCAAGGTATGCTGCCATTTGATTAATCGGCTGACAATTATATTCATACATACCGGAAAATATCATACTCGTAAAGCAAATGACCAGCGAAAAAAACGCAAATATCACTTAACTTCGATCACAAAATATGAGGATTGGCATATAAAATATACAAAATTCCATTATAGTGGCAATATACAAGACTACCATAAGAGATCAACTAAGAATATGATTTAAACAAATGCAATAAAATATTAACATTTTAACTATTTTTGATGTTTACTTATCAATAAATTTAGGTAGATAGATAAAACTCTTTATTGTAACACACACAAAAAAAAACAGAAACACAAAATTTTTAAAAATAGTGCCACTGGCTGCGTTATTGCTAACAGCAGTAATTTAGCAGTGAACAAAAGTTCTGCAATGACCAAACTAAGCCGACATCCAACGACAAACGTAACAAAGGTAGAGTTAGGTAACCTAATACCAATATTTAGATTGGACCTCGGAGTGGTATGCCAATATTGTCAAATGCTCATGGACCGACCTTCGGCCCCACTCGGCAACTTGATTGGCCGTTAATGGATTTTAAATTGTCCAGTCGATCCTGGTATTGACTTGCCTACTACCCCAAAATAGACTCGACATTGGCCAAAATTAGAATATCGGCATTATTGGGCCGAGCAAATCGACAGCTAATTCACGATTTCAAGGGCAAACGTCACAACACTGGCATGTTTGTTTGAATTGGAAAATTGCTAAGGAAAATAGACCCTCTTTATGCTCTTTACTGCTGTTATCGGACTTCGTGTAGCCAGTTCCTGTTTATACTCGTATATTGACGATATCTTTGGATACATAATTGTAGATGAACATATATGATGTATAGGGTGAGAATATGATATTTACTACCCCGATCACATTTCAGATCCGTTTCGGCAATCTGTGTTAGAGGGTCAGACTTATTCGTAGAAAAAAAAATTGTATGATGGAAAGTTTTACTAAACAGTGTTTTATAAAATAAAGAAAATGCTGTACCTACTAACGTACATATTTATTGAACAATATAACGACGGAACTAACGTTCCGTTCGAGTTATTCAACAAAAATGTTTTTCATATTAACTTCTTGTCCCAATTTTATCAAATTTAAGACTATATTTAAGCCAGTTCGAGCCCTTCTTAAAGTATAGCGTCCAGGATGTTATTTTCATTCAGTTATAATCCCTTCTGACGCCACCCGTCTGCTATCAACTCCATTAAATTGCTATTGAATATCAATTACTGCGTGACTCGATTCATCATCAGTTGTTAAGTCAATATTTGAAAATAAATTAATGGGCCTTGTAATTAATACCGATTTTAAGCAAAAAATAGGTTTTTTGCCTAAAAATAATTTAATAAAATTGTGAAGAATGATGTAACTGACGTTTTTATTAAAAGATTGATTTGATCAAGAAAACAAAACTAAAGATTTAAGATTAGAGAAACCAAATATTTCTGAATTTGTGAAGGTAATTTTATCAAACTACTACTAACCTACTTTTAGCTACATTCAACAAAAAGAGGTAAAAACTAAAAGTGTTTGATGGTTTCCATTACTACTCCACACACGTATAACGCTACTTACCATAATCTGGATATCATAGCAAAGTTTTCATTAGACCACACGTAAGACGTACACGTCACCAGAATGCGTAAATAGTTTATTACATTTAATGGCCTTTTTTATACAAGTACAAGCTGGTGGTCATTAAAATATCTATTTAATGTAACTGAGTCTGTTGTTAGTGTTCTTGACGTCAATTCATAGAAAAATCTGGGCAAAACCCAACCAATGGGGTAGTGTTTAAGTAATAGAGTTTACACAATACCAAATACTTCCATGTAAAAATAGGTATGAATAAAATTACTTGTCATATAAGTATAGAAGATGTCAAGAAGTAATCAATTTTATTGATTGGCATTATCAGACAAAGTTAGGAGCTCGTTATATTCATGATTGAAAACTTTTCTGTATCGTGATACAAATACCAAAAAATATTGTTATGAGAAGAACTTAAGATTAACTTACAAATGTTTAGTTTCCTCGCATGTTAGGTTTTATATAAAACCAGTGTTGTGGGTTTGTTAGGTATATGTTGGTATTGTTTCCCAGCATTTGTGCTAGTAACGGTCCTGTGGTTTAAAACTCATCTGTTACGAAAAAAATAAAATAGAATAAATAGAAAAAAAACATTTATTGAGACAGATTTATTAAATATACACACACACACATACACACAATAAATAAATAAATAAGTCTGCCCCAACTCAGCATAATGCTGATTACTGGAAGCAATCAGCGCCGGTCTTCCGTTGGGGCTGGCTGTGACGTCAATCAATTAATCCTTTCCATTTTTTGTTTGCAGGCTGGTCCTTATCGCATTAGTGGTAGAAGTCCTATACCCAGTGACATGGAAGTGCCAGGACGAGGGTTGGCACGGCGGCTCGTTCGTGCGGCTGTACCTCTGCGGGACCTTGACGCTGCAGGCACTGCTGATGCTACTACTGGCCGCGACAGCCCTGCAGTCAGCGCGGGGAACCATCACGGATGTGGATGCGAGGAAAATGGTGTCACCGCTGCTCATTGTCAAGTGAGTTCTTTATTGATGGATCATTAAATAGCATCATTTTCAAGGCCAAAAGTGGCTAATAGCCTTAAATATTAACAACTTCAGCTTAATCTTGAGAAATAGTAAGAAAGTGAATCGGTTTACTCTAACTCTGACGCCATACGACTAAATAAATAATTGCATTAAAATGTGATTTTTACACAACCTTACAAATAAGGGGATAATAATAATGTAAAACATTAACTGTAAATTACTGTACTAAAGAATACTCTAATCTCATACACGTTCGAGATGAATAGTGGTAATAAAAAAGTGAGTTTTTTTTATTTTGGGGTTTCTGAACGGATTTCTCTCGAGCTAGATCTGAAAGCAAATTTTACGCGTAACTAGTTGTGTTGTTGTATGTGGTTAAAGTAAAATTTTATCCTGCTTAATTGACGTAGCTATTCGTGACAAGAAAGTAAAAATTTTGAATATCGCGGCTGTATGTTAACTTTTGATTTTATGGTTGTCTTGTTTTCTTTTACCCATTTATTCAATTAAGATCTACCGACTCATGAATAAAATATAGCACCTTCTATCTAAATACCCGAATCGCGTGTTGAATTCAAATTAAATAAATTGCATCCAGTCAAAACACAGATTTTCAAACGCTAATACAAAGGGCAATAGCCCTTAACTACCAGCTATTGAAAAAACCAATCCCATTGAAAAACAATTTGTACCTAAATCAAAGTGTAGTTAGTCGTATACAGAGGACTGTGACACTGCTGCCAGTGACCCTGGACTTTCTTTTCAAGTTATTTACAAGAAGCCATTTAAATAATTTGTTAGTTTGGAGACTTTACATTCAATCCACTCTATTCACGCCCACAGAATTTATTGACCTTTAGGTAATGCACAATTGATAGCTCGACTCGAGCTGAGCGAGTTTGTTAGTGTAAGCTTAACTTTGTTGAGCAATTGAATGCTGAAAGTAACTCGGGTTAATTTAAGCTAGTTTGTTAGGTCCTAGCCTCGTTTCGTCTCTTTGAGTCGTATTCGCCTCCTAAAGTGAATAAAAATTAAAACCAGTAAATGTATTTTTTCCTCATTTTTCTTTCATTACTTACTGGAGGTTGAGGATTTCCCGTATTATTAAAATCAATTCATTGGAGGAGCTCTATTGGGCAAATACATCGTGTGAACGTCCAGGTTATTACATGGCCTGCTATAATAGTCATTTCTAGAAAAACGAAGAAGGTAATTTAATATTCGGACTGCCTGAAACTAGAGGGCTATTTCCGCTTACATTAATAATGGACGGAAATGTGCACTTAGAATCTTTTTAAGACTAAAAGTGAACCAACAGGAAGTTGCTAAGATATTTTCTGTTGACAGAGATACAATGTACTGCAACATTATTGTGTGAAAATTACATGACTTATTAAAATTCATAAATATGTAAATATGAACATTGGAGCCTTGAAACTTGGAATAAAGTTAACTTATTCGTAGCTCCAAATAGAGAATCGTCTGGCAAATCCTTTTCGTGTGTTATATTTTCCAGAATATGCAGAGTTCTTTTCCATAGTTCTAGTGTTATGACTCTATACAACTAATCTAGATTTATCGTTACTACTCAGCACACTACGTTGTGCTCGTACTGCATTTGTTGATGGGCGTAGGATAGCGGATATAAATGAGGCCATCAGTTACCTAGATAGTTCTGACCTTCAATACAGCGGTGATGAATGAACCACCCCGTTTGAAAGCATTGAACTTCACTAGCTCATATAAATTACTAACGAACTACACGAATATGTACTCAAGCAGATCATTAACTTAAGTATTTTTGGTTTTTAACAACAATCACTTTATTTTCGTATTCACTTGGGCAAAAATAAAGACGTCAATGCGTGGAAAAACCTCAGCAAAAAGTGCATTCAAAGCAATGAATCATTGGAGTCCATTACTGTAAAAAATAGTTGAGTGGTAAGAATGAAATATTCCATTAACATCTCAGGATACAGAAATAATTAACACTAACAGTCATAAATAAACGGTGTGTTGTTAGTTATGAAAGGTCAAGTGGTGGTAAAAATGCCTACTTGAAATACTTGATACAACTTATTTTTGAGAAATGCGTAAATCAGCTTTATGTGAAGTGTGGAGTGCACACCATGATGTATTAATTAACAACGGCCATAATTTCTGGTACATTCTTTTGAAATCCCAGAACCATTTTGAAAACAAATTGACATAGGTACCCCGACCGTATCTTCCTAGTCATTTTCCTATTATGATCGGAAATACACAAAGACAACTTTACTTGCTTCGAAGTTTCGTTTCTTCTCAGTAAAAATACTTCAAAATTAGTAACAGTATGGCCACAAAATAAACACGAGATCCGTCCACAAATGGGAGATCTACGGCGTTTAATTACTGAGTAAGCTCCACCGAAGTTTAATCCATTTGGACGTTGGATTAGAGTAATTTGCATTTAAATTCGGTACTATTCTACTCTTCGCCACTAAATGTTGCTCACAGCTTCACTCGCTTTAGGATATAATGTGAAAATTTAACTTTTAATTTACAAACTCCCATTTTTTTCTACAGCGCCGTATTATTATCTTTTAATGCAACTAATATTATGTAAAAACTAGCGGACCCGACAGACTTCGTCCTGTCTGTTGACTCTTTTACTCTTTAGTTAGAAAACGTTTGTATGGGAAAAAGAAAAGAGCGGTTTTTAGGGATTTTCCGGCATTTTTTTTATTTTCTCTCGTAAAAACCATCCTTGAACTTCAACTCATATTAAAAAAAAGAATTGGCTAAATCGGTCCAGGCGTTGTTGAATTATGCGCTTACCAACACATTTTGCGATTCATTTTTATATATAAGAAAGAAGATACAATAACCTGAAACGTATTGAAAACACAAAAATGCCCTATCACAAGCCGGCTTCAATCACATTTCAATTGTTTTATATATGTACGTTTTTCAGGGACCTATGGAATTTCAGAGGGTCTGTACTCTTCTTCTTTACCCAAAACCTCAGTTGTTTCGTTACAGTACCGATTAGAACAGAACAACAGACAAACTAATCCACTATGCCTTATGTGTGTGTGTACAGCCTTATACATGTGTGGAATTTCAAGTGTTCAAATTGCACGTTACTCGCATCAAACATCTGTTATCTCAGTCCTTTCGGGACCGTTTCAATTTAAATTTATTCTATGAATGTAATTTAATTTATTTTTGTATTTAAATAGCTTTTCGAGTTATAACGTATTTTTTTTACTATTGCCATGGTCTGACTAATTTATTCAGGTTTTATTCTCACAATGATGAAATGATTAATATTTTTCTTTACGTTATTTTGCTTTTAAAAATAACATTTTACTTATATCTTTCTACTTATATAATAATACATACAGAGAGCCTCAAAAATGTGCAGCTAAGATCGTAAGATCTAAACAACTCGATTAAGTAACAAAAACGAAAAACTAGCAATTGGTCTATCTATCACATATAGCTGTAGATAAATCATAACTCATAGAAAACCTGTTGTGTGTGCTTAGTATGTCTGACGTCTGTGGTTCTTTTATGTAAATACCAGTATGATTTGATTTCAAACAGCATTTTAATAATTGAAGTTTCAATACACTCTTCATTATGGTATCACTAGCCTTCATTGCAAGCCATATTTAATTTTGAAATGCTGATTTATTAAATTAGTTTATTTATTAAATATTGAAATAATAATAGGTACTTACGGGTACGTACCGTACATACGGGTCAGTCCTCAAACAATACGAGTTAAATGATAGGATTCAGACGGACGATGTATTTGTTTATCATATCATATTAGCGACAAGGCAAATCATATAAAGAATCACTGCATGATTCATTGTAGCTGTGCTAAGGTCCATTTTTGTTGGAGCCAAGACTTGCAAAAACTAATTGGTGTAGAGTTTATCTATTATTTGAATTTGCTAAATTGCCTGTTGTTTTGATTAACATGGGCAAGTTAAATCATCTCGTCGTTCGTAAGTTGAATATACCTATTACTTTATCTATTTCCTGGTCCCAGTATTAAATGAGTTTGTATATGATGCGAATAAAATCATATAAATCGATTGTTCATAGTGATCTCACGTATATTATCTTCTTTATAAATAAAAATGAATTGTTGTTCGTTAGTCTGATTAAAACTCAAGAACGGCTGAACGGATTTATCTTATCTTAGTCTTGAAATGTTCGTGGAGGTCTAGGGAAGGTTTAAAAGAGAAAAAAAAAATGAAATTAATTTATACAAAAGTTTAGGTTGCAGTACGAAGTCTGCCGGGACAGCTAGTTATAAATATAAATTACCTATGTTTATAAAGCAATACGTGTGCGTTATTTTTATCCCTATCGTGTGACATTTAGATGCATAATTATAGGTGTATGTTTTAATTAAACGTGATAACAATATTATGCAATTTTAGGGCAATCTAAATATCTTATTTAAAAAACATAGTATAATAGCTAACAGCGTGCTTCCGCTGCTATTAGAATGACCTTTTTTTTATTTTCAAAGACTGAAGTTTTCAAAGGAGTATATTTACCTACACTACATACATAAACCAAATTAGTCAAAATACATACTTGAAAACAAGGTTTTTTATTTCATCCCTCTCTTATTATTTCCATGCTTGAAAATAATTCATATCTCATCTGTCACTATTCTAGTTAAATTGCAACACCTTGTAATATTGAATGCAATTCTTCTGCAAAAAGTAAAAAATCTGTTGTCATTTATCACTTCTGAATCAGCGAGTTACGTAGACTGATTACTCAGCTGTTTGCATGAGGCAATACAATGGTCGCAGTTTGTCAACAAATGAATTAGAATGAGATTTACTGATACTATTTTAGCTGTGGTCACGTCATTCAGTACATGATGGTGATGACATATTTATTTGCAGACTAGTGGACGCCCGTGGCTTCGCTCGAATTATTTTGAGATAAAAAGTAGCCCATGATCATTCTAAGACCTCACACTTCCTACATGCCAAAAATCATGATGATCAGTTCAGCCGTTTTTGCGGTATGAGCGTTTAAAAAGACCAACATTAAACGTGTTCTGTTATGGATTTAAAATATACCCAATTTTTTTTCTAAGATTTTCTATGTTCGGATTGTTTACCCTCTTCAGCTTTATTTTATGTACTTATAGATATTTAGATGACTACTTCTGTGAATTATATTTGTAGTTGGTTAGTGTACTTAATATTCATGTAAGTCGTGAGCACTGAAACAAATTGTAATTGTTTCATTGCTCACGTACTTTAGACAGTATTTTAGACATCTAGAAAGTTCACTTGCTATTCACATGCCTATCTAATCTTAATGTTCTATATATATTACAAAAAAATGATAATATTTGTATTCTGGAACGTGTTACCAACACTTATCCGGCTCCGACTAATATTTGCTATGTCATGATTATAACACAAACACGTAAATTTCAGTAATTATTACGTGTTATAGCCATTGTTCCTTTGTTGGTCTCTGTTCCTTTTTCCTGTGTGGTGGTAGTATTGGGTCCCATGAGTGGTATAGATGGTTCATCCTAACAACGCGTGCGAAGCCGCGGACAGCCACTAGTATTTATTTAAAAGCCTGGTATCGCCGCTAAACAATCACCACTTTGTCATACGAAGAAAGAATACATTGATTAATAGCGAGTTCGTGTGACAGTTGATATATATACATATATGTAGTTAGAAGTAGCGAACTTTTATAATATAAGAGCCTAGAAATAGCGACAGGCTAGATATCTCAAAGCGATACAAGTGCCTACGACATGGCTACACGACTGAAATACGAACCACGAATTACACGAATACCATATCATATACGTTACACATATCTGTAGGTATAGCAGATCGTAAAAGGCTTTCATTTCACTCGATTACTTCGCCAAAATGTATCTAACAATCGCTCGCTAAACCTTCTAAATAAATGTGTAACATCGTTCACATAAAGTGCATGTTATCTCGGCGCATATTTACCGAGCTCGGATCAGCGTGGGGGTGAATCCATCTTCGCAGGAAATTGATGATCCTATACTAACAGACCTTTAAGCATCCAACCTACGCGACGTCTGAGATAAATAGTGGCTTTGAGTAGTATATTCTGCTGACGTGATTTTCATAAGAATACGTAAAAAGAGTTCGTCTATGGAGTGAATAAAAACTCTTTGGTGTGAAAAGTTATTTTTTTTTACCGGAATTTGTTTGGAAGACGTCATTAAAAAAGCAATAGCCTATCAAAATGTTTGTCATCATGATTCCATATTTTAAATCTACTGCTTCATACTTTTTATCACACACATTATTTTCGCAATTCGAACATGATATTACAAAATAGAAATGTCAGTTCGAATTTCAAACGCGGCGGCCATATTTTGTTTCGATTATTTTGGTGATTGCTAGACGAATTAAAGAACGCTACATGTTTACAATTATTACAGTTTGTATTCTTATTGATTATATTTCCTACATTACAGACTACTGCTGTGTTTTGTTTTGCTTAATTTAATGTTTGATAGAAATAAATATTAGAAATACAATAGCCATTTATTTACGTGTTCTAATTAGTTATATTTGACTCTTTACAGAGTGTTGCTGGTGCTGCCGGAGACTGCCCTCAACGTGATGGGAACCATGTGGATGTTCTGCGAAGTGATCCAGTGCTCCGTCGAGGATAGGTTCTCTAGCATAGTTATACAAAGTAAGTGTTTATTGCATGAAATTTATTATTTTACTCGTCAAATACCGTGTTGGATTTTTTTGAAAATCATATTTATAATTTTATCTACTTAGGTACTTACTTATTTCACCAAACATTTTTTTAAATACATATATAATACATAATACAACAACATTACATACAAGCAACATAATAATACAAACAACGTAAAAGTGTATTTACTTAGAAGTACTTACATATTATGAAATTCTTTTTTTTTTAATAACTTATCGAATTCTTCAAAGTTGTAAGACTGACTGACGATGAGCCACTTTTTCAGGTTCATTTTGAAAGTATGAAAAGTTTAAATCTATCTAGGTATGTCTTCTATGTACAAACGGCTACACAAATAAATAATTATGACTGGACATTGCACACAGCGCCATCTAGCTCCATGTTAAGCAAACGACCCCCATTTATATGGATTAAACTTTAGAAAGTAAAAGTACGGTACAGATATCATATGACATAAGTACATAACAATGATCTTGATACAATATTTTGAATACATCGATAATCAGATAAGAGAATGGTTTCCCAACACGACCTTCTCCTTTATTTGTCTTGTAATTAAGTTTTTTTTACCGCTTGATAGGCTGATGCTAGACCACAGCCCGCCTAAATGCACTAAAATGTAAGATGCGTGCCAAAAACTTATTCACTTTGTTAGTAAGTAAATGATAAAAAAAAGCTACTGAAAAGAACCAAACATTATTTTTACGATTCCAATACAAGTGATTGATCAACAATTCAAAGAAAATATCTATAGGTAGTTACTTACACCTAGAAGTCTTTCACATACAAACCATAACTTATTCAACTTAGCAACATAGTTTTGCTATGCGAATACTCTTCTAGAGCAAGGCAATATCTCAATGGGGTTTTCTCTGCTTTAATTACTGGTGTAATTATTTACACTCAGCAATTACTGTTACTTAGAGCGTGTAACATGTTATTAAAGACCTTGTAAGAGATAATATGTACAATATGTCCATGGGACTACATACATATAGCGTACTAGTAGACGCTCGCAGCTTCGCTCGCTTTATTTCGGGATAAATAGTAACCTATGACACTTCCGGAACTTCATACTACCTACATACCAAAAATCTTGATGATCCGTTCAAACGTTTTTGCGTGATGAGCGTTGACACAGTAGTAGGCACTGTAATAAACGTAAAAACACCGGTTTCTTCTAGGCAAGCGCGCTAGATCGTAGATTATAACGTTGCTTAACATCTGGCAAGTCGTAGTCAAGCGTGAGCCTATCTCATGTAAAAAAAAAGAAATTTATGTCAGAACCTACCAATTTACATATTTTAACAACTGCTCTTTATAGCAGCAAAGTTAACCCATAACTTGTCCAATACCAGCGTGTTAATTTAATGCACTGTCAACAATATAAAATGGTAGGTTTTTACCTCATCATATTTACAATGGACGTGTTTTAAAGCCATGACCGATATTTTGTAGTTAAACTGGCACGTCTCGACTTGCCAAGTACAATTGTTGAGGTAAACCGAAGTAGGTATAAAAATGATTATAATTTTTGCAATCTATGTACGTACGTGGTCTGATTCCATCGGTGTACTTCAAGGTAAAGTGCCTGGTAATTGTTTAGTAATGTATTTTGAGAATTAAACTCAAAAATTTAAAGAGTGCTTGGTAGGTACCAAACACGAAATTATATCTTGGTAATGACCATGAGCTGAAGCTGTTTTTTACATGAGATAGGCTCACGCTTGACTACAACTTGAACGATGTAAAGCAACGTTGTAATCTACGATCTTACGCGCTTACCTAGAATGTTGTTTTTTTCTTAGCTTAAGCTGTTTTGTATAGATTTTGATTATTTCTCAAAAAGCAATGCGAATTGTAAAAAACTTAACTTAATATTACGCAAAGTTTTTGTAAATGAGTGTAAAAATAGCGCAGCAATTTCATAGAAATATTTTTACCACGGATCACTATAGACTTTCCATTACAAAATACGAAATCCAAACTAAGCCCACAAAACTTTGTCCACAGGCATAGTGTTATTCAACTGGGTACAACTTGGTCTCACCATATTCGGCTTATTCATGGTATTCGACCCCCTCGGCTCCGTGAACTATGGGGACATGCAAGACACACCCAATCAGGTTAGTATGTTTGTTTTCAAATGTCTCTATTAACCTGCGAAATTATTAAATTTATCATGCTAAAATGGACTAAGAAAGAATTATTATTGAGACAGATCTTACAGGAAAACACAGCAACAACAATTAGAGAATGAAACATTAAAATATACATCACACAGCCCCAACTCAGCATAATGCTGGTTGTGTGGAACTAGTGGAAGCTACCAGCGCTGATCATCCGGTTAACTCTGACGTCACGCACGTACAAGAAGACATATCACTTTTTAAAGACAGTAATTTTAAAATAAGTTTTATGTGAGTTTAGTTGTTATAACCGGCTAGCACTTTCGTCAATAATTATGTGGAAATTAGCTCGACAAGTTTCGGAAAACTGAGGTTTCCATCATCAGGAGGACGAGTCAGCACGCGCGTCCCGGTTGACCGCCTCGTCCAGGTACAATCTTTACTGCTACAATGTATTTTACAAAAATGAATGTTTTAAACAGGTGCGGCACCACAGGAAGGTTACCGGGCTCTGGTCGCGGAGGTTCCGGTGGGCTTTCTGCTGGCTAAAGAGGGACGAGCACGGGAAGGAAGCATTTCAACAAGTTGCAGGTAAGAATTCTCTCTGAGATTATATATATTTATTTACAACAATAATGTAATAAGAGAAAAACTAAATATCTTAAACTAACTTATCTTTTTATTCGAACTTCAACAAAATAATGAAAACTTCTACAAACAATCCTAAAAATATAATGTCATCTTTGATTTTATTCAACTCCAGGTAGATAAGTTTTTTGTATTTCACGTGCAAATAAAATTATGTACCTTTAAAACTAAAATATTAAATAAAACGTTCGAAATAATTATACCTAGAAACTGCTGTGATACAGGCATTAAAATAAATAAAATAAGTAAATCTAGATTTACCTTGTAGCACTACACAAGTATCTAACTAGGAAATATATCTAAAACAAACGAACACATTCACATAGGATGTTAACATCCATTGTTTATGAAGACAATCGAGTAAATAAAATAAAAAAAGTCATTATACATTTGGTGATAAATATTTTATATGGGAAACAATAGAAAAACCTTCCTAAGCGTGACTAATTTATATGTACATTTGTTTAGACAGCGTGTAAGTACCTTTACTGATTACTGTATTTTTCTCAAATCTATTGAAAATTGACATTTCTATTGAATAGTAAATAAGTACAAAAACTTGATGTCTTGTTTAATATACAGTCGTTTTATAATATTTAACGTGTAAGGTGGTATAACAATGTTAAAGTTAACCTATACACTATCTAATTAAGCTTTTACTTATTATAAAAACACTAGGTACGCTACGTTTGTTACATTAGGGACGAATGATACATTTTTGCCCCAAATATACTATGAAGGTTTCTCAGTTTTCATTCCACAAATTCCAAACGGCAATTTTTCGTTTCGTTATATCTGAGATACCTCGTCACTTTTACAGCTTTCAATGCATAAATAATAATAATAAACGTTTATTTGACCTTATTACAAAGATGCAGGTATAGTAATTGTGAACATTTGAAATTGTACTTGAAATAGGGTTTAGGACTATATTTAAATGAACTTACTATTGACGTTAAACATACGTAAAAAAATAATGCGACTCCCACATAACCACCGTAAATCCTCCCCGGGATTGGGTGGTACCTCTAAAGGGGTTTCCTGGGACTGAAAAAGGGCTTAGGCCTATACAATAGTTGGTACCTTTGACATCAAACTAAGTCAGCACCTATGTGATGATGTCCATAAAGCATTCCAGGTTCTAACAGCCACACATAGCTTTCGTGAAAACCTTCAAAGGTAGACGCAAATATTTGGAGTCAAATAGTTTCAATGTTACACGCAAATAGTTTTGTGCTTGGTAAATGTGCCGTCACATACTATTCCAAGAAATTAGGCAATAACTTGATCTCAACTTCAAGGATTTGCTTTCGTTGGCTAGGAAATTGGAACGGGAATGCCTGTTCATTGTTATGTAATATTTATTAATACATTATTGTATCGAGTGAAGGATAAATGTGGCCGTGTGCGAGTTTAGAAAATTGTGAACACAATAAATATTTCTATTAGGATTCCCCTCGTTATGATCAGAATTAATAGATACAGGGGCCATGATTTACGTAGAGATACAGATAGTTTTTCGCGAGCGTAGTTAGGAATTAACAAAACAACCGAAATAAATTCAATCAATATAATCAAAGAAGCTATCGGTAGATCATTGTCTTTGGTGAAATGTGTCAGTTAAGACGTCTTTGTTAGTGTATTCCTTGCTATATATAGGTTTTAAGATACGTATTATTTCCTTAGTAAGTCTCTGATTCGTGGAAGGACCTAAGCGCCCACCACGATGTACCTGCCCAAAAGAACACCCCTAATAAATTCATCTGGGGAGTATTCGGGGGAGTCACTACCCTCAGTTATGAGGAAAAACGACTCAAGAGAAGTCTCTGATATTAATCTTTTCTATTTCTCTTCCAGCCTTACTCAGCGCGTTATTCCGATCCACGGATTTAGTCCCTTCAGACGTAGTGGCTGGCTGTGTTCTTCTCAGAGTACGCCAAAAACGAGAGACCAGAGAAATGAGACGTATCCAGATGCTAAACGATGAAGAACCAATCTACACCACAGATGTGAACAAAGTGTTTTCTGAAACCCCTCCGTGGATGAACTTGGAAGATGCCCTGCATTATCTGAAGTTGTCTATAGCGGCCTACGGGTGGCCCTATGTACTGTATAGGCATTGTTTTACGGGGTTCTGTAAGCTGGCCAGGCACTTGACTTGTTGCTGTTGTCGGTGAGTTGATTTTGTATATTTGGGCTGGATAAAATATGTAGAAGACATAGATATATAATAAGAAAATCTGATGTAAAACACCTACGATGTTTTTTTTATTAAGTATAGTATAGTCATCATTTTCATTCGTAAAGAATGGAGATTTTTAAGTTCTGTAGGTATTTACTAAAAGAACGTAATGCTTCGTATGCATGACAGTGTTTTGCGTGATTTACTGTCGTATGACGAAATCCCAAGCTAAATTAATATTTATTTTATCATATTTATAATTAATATTTATGATACCCATTTACATCAAGGCTATAAATATCGTAGTTGAAGTACTTGAATACTAGTTGAATACTTCAAAGTTGATACCTATCAATATTGAAGTATTTAATTCCCATTTATTCAGCTATTTAAAAATCATTTTGCATTCTTGCACTCAGCTATGATATAGGTACTATCAATTTACACATTTTAAGCTTTTTATAAGTACTTACTAGATTTATTTGATATTATTATTATTTTATATGTCATGTTGTTGTGCGATTTCTCTTGTCCTTTTTATCATGGTGTCATAGCTGTGTTGAAGTACCTACTTACCAATAATAACAAACTACTGGAGATACCTTTGTTCTTGGCATGGAAATAGAACAAGTAAACATAGCACTTAGTAACTCTCTTATAAGGTCGTTTCAGATGTAACTCATTTTCATTTTAAGCTTCCATCTCAGTAATGGCGTAGCCAAGTTTACGTTGAATCGTAATTCTAGCCAATGTTACCTGTTGACATTGTAGACTAAAAGATAGGCTTTATCAATAATCTTTCGCAAAAAAAAAGAAAAGTCAACAGAGTTAGTACAGTGGATCACAAATTAAGAGATTAAGTTTTCAGTCTAAAATTACACACCAATAATATCTTAGAAAATTCTCTCTAGAAATAATTTGAAACTTCTTGTATTGGATTGCTGTCTTTGGTTATAATATGTCAGCTTAAACTATTTTTATCGGGCGTTTCGTTTTCTAGTGATATGATTCCGAATTTGTGACCAACCTGCAGATTAACACTATCGGACACAAAAACCGAATAAAACGCGCTCAACGAAAAAAAAGAGCTCCGTGCGTATACAAAATTGTGCACGAAAGCCTGTCCAAACCAAAGTATCTTATACAGTTCTATGTCAACGCTGTTACCAACAGAAATTCACGTGGAAATCCTCTAAGTTCCCACATTGTATAAGAAAGCTCGTTGAATATTAAACAGGTGTTTTGCTTAACAAATCAGAGCTGCCAACGTTAAAATAGGGCCTGGGTTGGCTTAATGTCATAATACCTTTTCGGCAATAAGTCTGTGCCCTTAATTACTTTTAACTTCATTTACCTCAATTTGATATATTTTATGTACTAAGTTTCGTTATTTTGTTTAATAAAAGTAAAACATGACAACTATTATTAACTATAAGTTAGTGTGTATGTACTAAGTTTGTCTTAGAATTTACTGATTTTGTTTATGTTTTGTCTTTCAGGCCGAAGAATTCCATAGTGACTGATGATAATTGCTGTATGTGCAATTTTGCTGGCATCAAATATATGTCGAAGGCTTCCGCGGACGATATTATCTTCGCTTCCTTTAATAATAGAGTGTTTGAGGTAAGAATACTTTTTTATCCTTTTGATAAATTTATTATTTTCCTTTTCATTCATTATAGTTAGGATACTGGGACGATCTCTCTCACTTTGAGTCGTATTTCCTAATGACTGAGGGTCGTGACTCCTCCGCAGAATATTTTATTAGAGGAGTGCTCTTGGACAGATAAATTGTGGTGGGCGTCCGGGTCCTTCCACGGAAAACATCTCGGATATTGAAACGAGAAACGATAATACCAATATAATAAATAATCGGTTTCTAAGAAATTTAAATCTAATCGGCTAACCGCAAAACAGTAACTTACATTAATGATCTTAGCCAGCCTTTCTAGGTTTCTACGCAGGTCCATAACTCGTTCAATGACCTTTTCTGCGAGCTCAATGCCTTCTAACTTCTCATAGATAGAAACTTGTATCAAGTACTATAGTAGGTACCTATATGTATACCTACTGGCGTAACTAGAAAATACGATCACAGTAAGCTACTACGTATAGGGCCTTATTACAAAACGTGGTTTAACTATTAGTCCAAAACATTGAAAATATGCAGTCCGTTTTTGCTGTTCGAAATGTGTGTACTGTCATAATAATCAAATTGTCAAAATGTAACCAATGATAAATCAAATAAAAAAACAATGTCCCAATTTGAAGTTGACATATGATTGTTTATATACATATGTACCTATGTTTAAACGACATGAACCGACTTTTTTTCAAAGCCCTGGACTAATATATAAACCACGTTTTGAAATAAGACGGATTGTATTCCAGCGGCGTCTTGTGGTACTATTAATCCTGGATTAAAATAACTTGTTTGATGACCCAGGGTTCAGTCTATTTCCTTAACAAATTTCATACAAATCGGTTCTGACATTTGAGCTTGAAGGTGGAACAAAAAACACGATTACAAATGATCGTCATAAACCTAGTATTTCTATATTTAATGTAAATCGTTTGTTTTCCATCCACAGTTACCATTCTGCGTGATAGCAGACCACGAGAGGGAGAGTATAGTGGTGGCGGTGCGAGGCTCCATATCATTGAGAGACATCTTTACGGACTTCAGTGCGGGCTGCGAGAAGTTTGAGGCTGATGGTACGTACATACACCGTATTTTACACGTTTGACGTTTGAAACCTCGCGATCCACGAGCCTAGATAGATTCTAGCGCCAGTTGGTGAGGTTTGCTTATTATGAGAACAATTGGGTCTCACAGTACCTAAATTAAAATTGAGACAAAAGTTTCATCCGAATCTGTATATACCTTAAGTATTAGGAAACATGTAGGTAAGTAGTATGTGTAGGTTGGATTTTTAAATCGGATGAACTTTAACACTAGAAGAATTTTATTACCACCAGTACCTAACTGCATTATTTTTTCTGTAATGCTATCTTATTCGCTTTTTTACACGAGTAGATCTTAAATACGTATCGGGGAAAAAATAACAAGAAACTACAACAAATATCGTCCTTTCTTTGGCAAATTTCCGACGTTCCATTTTCCTTCCCTTATACTAACATTCGTAAACCAATTTCAAGTGCTTATTTTCGTTTTATCTTCAATCATACTTCGCAAAAGGTCAACTTTCACGATCGAGGAAACCAAGGAAATGGTCATAAAGATGTCTTTGGTCGTTTAAGATCTTTGATGGTTGGTTTTTAAAGGTCTTTGCTCTGATGACAAACAATTTAAATAGCTAATGGTTATTTGTCGGATCGGACAGTTACGGCAAGATGGAAAATTGGAGGAGGCTTTTACCGCCAGGGGCGGTACTTCACCGTGAAAGATAGAAATAATCGTAAATTCTAATTAAGTTGTATAAATCTAACATAAACATTGAAATAACTAACCAAATGTAGAAACTCTTTTTATACTTAATACGGTTAAGTAAAATAAAAACTTTTTTATTTTATTTTATTTTATTTTATTAATGGTTATTTTCCTTTAATTTTCTAGTAGGCAACCAGGTAATTTCAGTAAAATTTTCGTACTTAATTATAAATAATTAAAGTCTCTAAACATATTTTCCGATATTGTTCGCTAATATTTTAAAGATGGTTGAAAATATATCGCTTTAGCCAGCAGCTAAATCGTAGCACAATTCATTTCGCAGCCAAAACGTTTATTTTCTGTTTCACAGACTTAAGTAAATTAAAAAATCGGTTGTTACAATTGTTCCTATAATATTATATTATGTAAGTACAACCGATTTCTTACCAAAACAGTGAAGTTATATGCTATCTCTCCAGGTTTACCAGAAGACACAGCAGCCCACAAGGGCATGTCGATGGGAGCTGCCAAGATGCTGAAGCGACTCCTGCCGGTGCTCGACAGAACCTTCCAGCAGTTCCCACATTACGACCTTATACTTACTGGTACGTAATAGTCTTGGATTAGTTAAACCTAACCTAATTACATATTAATTTATTTAGAAAATACAAGTAAAATAAATGAATACTTACTGGAAAATATGAATAAAATTTATTGCCTACTATATAATATAGTTGTTTTCAGTGTGTTAACCTTGTTCTTTGTAAATTTTACCCAAATTCTACTATTTAGTGAGTAAAAAATTCACTGTAACTATTATTAATTCCATTTGCAGGTCACAGTCTGGGTGCTGGAGTGGCAGTATTAGTAGGATTAAAGTTGCGGCCGAGGTACCCGCATCTCAAGGTCTTCGCTTTCTCTACACCAGGTACATTAGTTATTGGATACTAATTTAGATTACATTAATTTTACATTTAGATCAAGCTGGGTACACAATACACAAGTCTTATTTTTTTTTTGATCGAAACCAGCTTAAAATTTACATAAATAAAAATAATTAAAATGAGGTCTGTTAAAAACTTGAATTCAGCTCACTCGCACATTTCGTTATAAATAATAGGCAATTCAAAGGTCTTCTTTAGCCGCGGTTTATTCCGGCAGCCTCGATTGAGAACTAGTGTAATTCCAATACAGGCATCGCGGTTTCACCTAAGACCACATTGTTCCCTAATGGATATAGCTTTAGTTTACCTGATTAAATAGGTACCTGATTGTAAAAAACAAACGTAACAAAAATACATTCTGTCAAATTGAGAATCTCCTTCTTATTTGAAGGCGATTTAAAAGCTGATGATATAGCTATTTGACTGGCCTGTTAGCTTAGTCGGTAGTGGCTCTGTTGCAATCTGTGGCAATGTTGAGTATGGTCGTTTGTATGTATAATAACTAATAAGTAGTATGTATTTACAAAATAAGAGTATATAAGTATTGTATCAGTTATCTAGTACCCACGACACAAGCGTTTGCTTAGTGTGAGGCTAGATGGCGCTGTGTGCAATGTCCCGGAATATTTATTTATTTATTTATACAGATAATGATGATGGTAAATACAATCTATTCCTTGTAATTTCCAGCGGGTCTAATAAGCAGAGAGGCAGCGCGGTTCACGGAGAGCTTCGTGATGACGGTGGGGGTGGGGGACGACCTCGTGATGAGGCTCAGCGTGCACAGCATCGAGAACCTGAGGACCAAGATCATACAGACCATACATGCCACTAAACTGCCTAAGGTGACAAATTAAACAACAAGAAGGTTGTAGTTATGAAGTTAAGACATAAACTTTCGACATGATTGTAATACTAATTTTGAGCCCATCCATGGTTCCGTGTTTCAAATATTTGACTCCCAATTTATTATTGAATTATCAACTCTTCAAATACTCCATCACAATTGCATAGATTAATCATTTTTTTATAAATCAGGAACATTTCACAGTCATAAAATCTGACCTCTTTTTTAATTAGCCTTGCAAACTGGATAATGGTTTCTCATTCTAGGTTGTGATGGTTTGATGGCAATCCAAAAATGGCTTTATATTAATTTCAGTACCTATTCTGCCAAAAAGCAGAATACTGGAATTTGGAAGCAGACTCCATAAATTTGAAAACATGGATAAGACGATTATACCTACGTAATTACGGTAGCAAAAGTTTACTTTTTGCATAATGCTTTATTTCTTAAGCTCCCAGCTGTTTCAAAAGATTTTACTTGATAAAAACTTTAAACTTTGCTTTACTCTATCAATAACACCATGCTTTTTCAATTTCCAGTACCGAATAATGCTGAACGGTTTCGGCTATGCCCTCTTCGGTGTGCCGGCGCGAGACCTGGAGTCCACCTGGAGACGGCCCGAGGACCTGGAGGCCAACCACTCGGACGACTCCACGGACGCACTCCTCGTGCAGACCGTCTCCACCGTGAGTGCTGTCAGTTGAACCTTTTATAACAGGTGTCCGGCCTACAGCTTTGTGTTGTCTACTAACATGTTCTATGTCTGTGTGCCAAGTAAGTTTGTGACTCTAATACTCCTGTGGCCATATTCATATTCATTTATTCTTATAAAGCCTGTCTATTTAATAGCTATGTTTTTGATTGTTCTTTTGTTTTTTTAACATGTTCTGTGTCTTTTTTGTGGCAAGTAAGTTTGCGGCTTTAATGTTGTGGTTAGTCTGTCGTCTTAATTGTTCTCTTGTTTTTCTTTTCTTCTTGGAGTTGTGATTGGCTTTATGTTTTATTGTAAAATTGACGAATAACAGCTTTTTGTGCGTGCGACTATATGTATGTTGTCAGGTGTAGGTATCTTTAGAAAAAGAACGTTGATATTAGTTGTAAAATAACGCAAATTGGTTAGAGTCCTACAAAAACTAATATTTATTTTGTAAAGTTTATAGTGGCTTTTCGTTATTGTACTAACTTTTCTTGATGGTGTTATTAATTTTTACGTTATATTACTTACGTTTACGTAGGCGTCATTTAACCACCGGATTTACATAGGTTTAATATATTTATGAATATAATGATACCGAGTTACGGCTTCGGCGATGATTGTGCATCGGATATCGTAAAAAAGAGCAGTTTCATACAAAAACAGTCTACCTACGACCGATTACAAAAAAGAATTGGACAATTAACTAAACTCAAGATTGTAATCAAGTTATCAAAATTTATCAGACTCTCAATCCCATTCCCCATATTGGTACATAAACATCAGAACAATTAACGAAATATAGCCACATTGCTAAATTGAAGGCTAACTGTTGCGTGTGGGAATGTTCCTTGGTACTGAAAGTTACATGATCTAGCTAGATCTATTGAGATTAATGAACTGGGTAATGGATAATAGTTGGCTAATTTATTGTTTTCAAGTCTTGCAATAAGCTGTCTACTTTAAACTGAAACTTTTTTATTGTTTTCGATATGAAATGATTCCAAAGAAAAAGAAATTTTAAATTTACTTTCAAAAAGCAAAATTGAAGTCTTGAAAACTATTGTTCACGATGATAGATTTGATCCACGTGATGTGTTCCTGTGCACTATGTTTGTCTTTGTCGTAAGGATTCTCTATCTATAGTCTCAGCTTGTTAATTCATGTGACAAATAGTCAAACAGTATTTTTTTTATAAGAACTATTTTTTGAAAGTAAAAGTTTGCGAGGTACGTCCGATCCCAAATCTCATACAGCCGATGCTATATATGTACAATTATTCTTATTTCCTTATTATGTGATACTCGATATAAGTATAAGTTGTAGGTAAACAAAACACAAGGATACAATTTATACTTAGCTTACAATAGCCAAAACAATGTATTCAGAAAGTATTAAGTTACTCGTAATTTCTAATTGAGGCGTTTCTATACTTCGAAGTTATGATTTTAACTAGAATAAAAGAGTAAATAGAAATTATATATGGGTAGTGAATAGCAGGTACCTATTTTATTATTGTCAACAATTTTAACCAATAATATCAAGATTGTTGAGTGTTCTGTGGCTTATTTATGTATTTTTATTGGATGTGGTTAATCTTAAGTGTACTTCCATATAATTATTTATTATTTAATGGAGACAGGCTAAAAAAGTTATAACGATTTTATCGTTTTTCGTAGGCAATTTTAAGCAATTTTATATGCATCTGTACACGAGTCCCATCGGCCTATTTAAAACTTGATTTAGTTGAGGTTGCTCCGCTATTCCTTTGGGTTTCATTGGCCCAAGAGCTAGATGATAGAAAATAAACCATTTTATCATGTATGTTTTTATTAACCTATAATTATTTGTTCCACTCCTAGGCAAAGGTCTCCTCAAACATGCATTTGGCATTAAATAATTAATTATAAGCTATACTAACGTATACTAATACTTATCAGGAGGCGGCGCTAGTGTCGCGTGACGTGTTCGCGCGGCGTTTCTCATCCAACCGCCTCTTCACGGCCGGCAGGATCCTGCACATCGTGCGGCGCAAGCGCATGGGTATTGAAAAGTAAGTCATTCTTCTTCTATTTTTTTTTTGTTTTGGTAGAGCCGTTATGGTCATGTTAATGCGTTCACGAAGTTGATAGAGGCCGAAATTATTACCATAGCCTGATTGATAATGTTATTCCCGAAGTACCTGTGGCTTGGATTATTAACTTTAAGGTCTGTCTCTGTTCAGGTAATTGATGCAAAAATGAATAGAAGCGTAGATATTAAAATTTGAGCGCTTAAATTTAATTATTGTGTAGTATGTCCGTCTACATAAAAAACGCTTTAGTTCAGACGATATCGGTAGTTATGTATTTACGATGTTCTGAACGCCATCTATTGAGAGATCGTCGAAACAAGTTCGAACAATTAAATATTTTGATAGATTTGCCACTCAAGCAAAAACTGTAATAATAATTGCATTCTTCAACTGTTTTTATTCATAATTAGGTACAATACAACTATCTCCTTTTTTCATGACTACAATATTTTTCCTATTAAGTGCTACTTACATTATGTAGGTATATTTGTTCACGACATATTTAAACAGTTGGTCATGTCAACGTTTACCTAATGTATTAGTTTATGTTATTTACTTATTTGTTATATCCTTCACATGTCTGATAACAGTAACGAAGGAGACGAGGAAAGGTAAATTAAAATGTATACACTCATTAATTACACAAAGTATGATTCATATATTTGTAGTCGTCGTAAGGAAAAAAAATATGATGTTGCAAGTAATAATGCTACTTATAAAATAAAGTACTTAAATGAAATAGTACAATATACATAACAGTTACTGATATTTAACAGAATCAGAATTTCATTTATTGACTTGTTTTGAGAAATAAGAATTATGAACATATTATTAACAGATTTATTAAACAGTCCAATTTACTTACAGGAAAGTGCGCACGCAAGAGCCAACATTCGAGATGCGGTGGGCGTGTCCTGAGGACTTCATGGAGCTACAAGTGATGCCTAGAATGTTACTCGACCACCTACCAGAGAACGTGCACCACACACTACAAACAGTCTTAGAAGAAAGGCACACGTATCGCGTCACTCATGTAGTCTAAAGCATCACCAAGCGCCAGCTTCACAACATTGACCAAGAGATGGCGCTGAACTAAATAGAGCATTTATTTTTTACCTGCCACTCCAACCTGCATTGCCTTTGAAATTTGTGATTAAGATGCTATCTTCGCCTACTTAGATACGAAAGGAACGCAATCTCATTTTTGTTTTGTATTTATAAGAATAACTTGTTTTTGTATGATATGTACTTGAAAGTTTAGATTATGTGCAATCTTGCTATGACACCTTAAAATCTTTATTGTTTGAATTTTCTACTATCAGATGCGTGAATGCTATTTATAATATTTTTGATTATAACTTCAGTATTGTACACTGAAACACCTTCAATGTGATCGAGTATTATGACACGTTTTACACTTATTTTATTTTTGTACCGTGACTCAGAAATGTGAACATTTTTCTACGAATCTATTGTAAATATTATCTCGTGCGTTTTGGTTTGGCAAAACCAGTGTCAAAACAAGAGAATTAGTTTAATTAATATAATGTGAGAAGACTGTGATGATGTTTAGTATGAATATGTATAATTGTGAGTAAGTTGTCATGACTGCGGGCTGTTGAATGAAGTGTCTATGCCGCGAAGGCGTTATCTAAATAATCTGTAAATATTATATTGTAAGGCATTTTTGAGTTTCACAGAAACTTCGGGAACTAATACCTCGTCCCATTACGTAACATATCAACGTTTTGAACGTTACCCCTTTATTAATGACGTCTTAGTTTGTCTAATCGCTTCATAGATGGCGCTAAATGCCAATTAAAATTAATTTGCTCAATTCGGTAAGCAATTCGATTTCTTTTTCTATAATTGGGTGTAGATTACAATATGTAGCTACTGTCAAGTATCTATACTTTTTAGTAAAATAAATAGAAACTTTTGTTATGATTATTAATTAAGACTTGCAAAGCTACCACTAAGTACAATAACTAGTTTATATTGATAGAGTAGCATACTATGTTACCGGAGTCAATTATGTAGTGGAATAAAACATAACGTAACTACTTGAGTACATGAGATGAATAAAGTAATCAATATTTTCAAAGTATTGTCTTGTATAAAATATTTATGACGTGCCGGTATTAATAATTCGTAACATTAAGGAAAGCTTTTTAAATTTTACCTACATTATTACTTATGAAAAATTAATAATACAAGAATAGCTTATATAGTTCCACTACTATACTACCCTTAGTATGCGTTTGATACTGAACAGCCAAAAGGGTACAACTTTCGGAGTTCAGACGAACTAAATAAATATTCCGGTACTTTGCACACAGCGCCATCTAGCCCCGCACTAAGCAAACGCTTGTGTCGTGATACTTAAAGTCATGTCAGATTATTTATTAGTCCAAGTATTCGAACATACATTAACTCACACGCATAATATTGGCTATCAAACGCATTTTCCAAACAATCAGAACATAAAATAATAATTTAGGGACCCTTAATTCACCTGAAAAACTGTACATAGAACAAATAGAAAATACTTCATGTAAATATATTGCGGGAACAAATATTCAGACGGACTTAAAATGTTATACTTACCTACATTTTATCTACTTATAGCGAAGTTTCTAAACCATATTTTTTGTAAAAGCATTTATGTATAAACTATAATAACATTCCAATATGTAACTAATGTTCCCTCAGTCCCTTGCCAATGGTTGTTAATTATATAATTTTATTTTGTATTGATTTAAATATTATATTCAGTAATTTATTAACAACTTTTTTAACCTGAATGTATGTTGTATGTTTCAGCCTGCAAAATATATTACCTTAATTTTGCATGTGATCGTATCAATAAAATATAGGTAAATCTCTACTTTTGTACCGATTAAAATGAATACAAAGTGGCAAGACAGTACAAAATTTGAAGAAAATTATGAATATTAATTATACAGTAAATAAACGTATCTATTAATACAGATTTTAAATACTAAATTAGGAAAACAAAGAACTCGGATAACATTCCCAATTAATTTGTTTATATATATATTTTTTTTTAATGCAATATCCAATCTCAAATTGGCATTAAGTACCCACTAGACATTTTTATATTTCTTCTTAATATTTTTGCATTGTTTCTATGATTTTATTTTCTATCAAATTGATAATACAATAAGGTGATATATTAAGATATTTATTTTTATATCGTTATTTTACAGCATTGTTTAAGTTTAATATGTTTTTTTTATATTTTTCCATGGAGAGGTACTGAATCGATATTCAAGTATTAGAAGGACTGAGGTTCTTTTCTCTTGTACCCTAAATTAGGGCTTTATAATCTCTCTATGTTATAAGGTGTAGCCAATGTCTTGTGTTGGGTTTGTGTTAATTTATAATTAAATATATTTTAAGTACATAAATGAATGTATTATTATTTTCCCTACCTGTCATACCCTAGCAAAATACTAACTGACGTATATAATCAAATATAAATAATCATCCAATTTTCTTCAGAAACGTTAGGATAAAAATGACATATTTCAAGAAAATGTAGTGAAAAAGCACGGATTGATTAGATATTTATTTCGAAAAATATACAACATAAAATATATTAGGTAAACATTTATTGCATCCTAATTTTATCTTACAAAAATATATATTACAACAATTCATCAGTCAGCGATAAAATATCACAGCAGTTAAAGCATGCATTTACACTTTCGCAACTATATTGCAAGTTTAAAAATACAATTACTTCCGTAACTCTACAATATCTTTATGTTTAACACAATATATGAACTTTAAAACATTATCTTAGATTACTGAGAATATAAAACCGTTTAATTTATAACAATTACATATATTATTCACAATCATATTTTTGGCATAATTAATTACAATAGAATGCATATCATTTATATTTTTTAAAGATTTTATGAGTTTATACAGAATGAATGAATAAATATGAGTGTCTTGAGATCGATATGACTATGCTTACTTGAATATCATCTACAAAGATTGCAGAGCTCAGTCATAGCCGTCTGGGAAGTAGGCGTTTTATTCCTTTCCGTTTTATATCTGTGAACAATACAAGATAAAATGAATGAATGAATTAACATAATGTAATCAACTCTAGCTTTTTTGACTACTATGCTGACTTTCAACCTGCTTAGGTGGTGAAAAGATAGGATTATCTGATGATCAACCCTCTCATAGATAGTCTATCAACCCTGACTGCCTATCAACTTATCAACTCTTACCTACTTAGTATACTAAACTTTACCCGCTCAGTTCCAACCCTTACCCGTTCAGTACTCAACTATTACCCACTGAGTACATCAACCTTTACCTGCTTGATATTATATCAACCCTTACCTGTTAAGTAAGTCGATGGCCACATCAGGCCTGTAAGCGGCCATGTCCCGCAAGTAAGCCTGATCGTTAGCCAGCGCGCGCCTGTACGCCAGCTCGCGCCACGCCTCGCCCCAGCGACCCGAGAGCAGCACTAGGCCTTCCATGAAACTGTGAATTAAGAGATGGTTTTTATAATATACGGTTAATATGGTACAGTATGCAGGCAACCATGTCGCGAGTTTACTTTTTTATTAGATTGCTATAAATTTTTCTTTCAAAGTCGGACTCAAGCAGAGTTGAGACACAACATGCTAATATACTTTTACTGTGGTTAAGTTAAACGCGCTATGTTCTTGTGGTTTGTTCTGAAACTTTTATTTAATATATTTCGTTAAATAAATAGGTAGATTTTATTTTATTTTATATGACTCCGGCAAATACTAGAACAAGATAGAAATACAAACTAACCTCAAATACTCGCTAACAAGTCGATACATCTGCGCCGTACTCCTATTCAGTATCAGCCTAGTAGGCGAGGCGTTCAACAGCGATATTTGCAGCGCGACTTGTTGTGCTAGTGTTGCCATTTCCCCCGCAAATCCCGTACACCCAGCTTGCAGGTATAGTGAGCATGCGTCAGTGCAGTGGTTGAGAGCTGTGTCGAGGAGAGACCGGGTCGAGACGTTGTCGTGGATCTGTAGCCATTCCGGCGCTTGGCTTGGCTTTTTTGATGTCGTCTGGAAAATAATGAAGATTTGATATGTTAATAAGTAATAAATCACTAAGGATATATGGATATAGGATATAAGGATCTCTGCTGTATGATTTCTTGGTTTTGGAGCTCATGTAACCAGGTAATGATGAAATATTACTGCAATATAATTATTTTTTCATTTCATTGTTAAATAGGCGTACCTGCGTTCTTAACTACTGTGAATCATCGATGTAGCTACCTTAGCTACAAGAAACATTTCTCAGAGACTCATTGCCCTCACTACACCTATATGTCTATCTATTGATTAAAAGAGAAAATAGAAGATATTTTGTTGTGAAAAAAACATTATAACTTAATTATCAACGCAATAGTAAGGCACTCTCTTACTATAAACTGAAGAATCTATATAGGAGCAAAAATAAAGAAGGTACCTTAGTAGCATCCAAAGCCATCTTCTCCAAATCATCGATCAGATTCATCGCCTGTTTCCGCTTCACATTAGCTGCCTCTGCATACATATTAAAGTGCAGTGCTACCATTATATACGTGTCCGTATCTCCCGGACAATGTGTCTTCAGGAAGTCAAGTAATCCTTGCTTGAACTCGGCTATTTTGTCCGGCTGCTGGCCGAGCATGTAGTCGAACTGGCCGAGTAGGAACTCGAACTGATGGTTATCACGGAGTGCCTGGAGAAGAGAGATAATAAAAAACTTTGTTACGAATACGGCCCGCGGGCGTGCGTGTGTGCGTGTTTTTGTCAGCAACATCTTGTTTGTGAACATTTTTTTTCCTAAATTAGGGTAGTTAGCAAATTAAGTTAACTATATTGTAACGGACCTTTAATTATTTACATTCTCATCGTAATATTTAGTACCTACCTTATACAAGACGTAATATTATATAAGCCTCACAATTGGGAGAAGACACTGGCCTTGTAACACAGTCTCACGACTAGCACAAGGCCAGAAGTTTCACGAAATTTATTGTTACCTGTTTTATTATGTCAATAAATAAATATTTTGTATTTTGAATGTACCAAAACGTATGTATCTGCGTCTTGGCAAGCGAAATGTAGGAAGACCTGTGCAACTGTGGCTGTATGATATAAGAAAGTTAGAAGGAAACATCTGGGCAAGAACCGCTCAAGACACTGGTTATTAGGGTAAAAGGGAGGAGGTCCATGACCAGCAGTGCGCTATAATGATGTGCCAAAACGTTCGTCGGTCGACTAGACACTTAAATAAGTAGGTTTGACCGTACGTTTCCGTCGTCTCATACATATTTTATACATGTATTAGGCAGTAATAAACTAACTCTCTCGCTATTTTACGTAGATTTAAGCAAACATTCAGAAAGGGCTCGGCAAATGATTGCACTGACCAAAGAGGCACCACAACGCACTAACTAGCACCATTTTAGCTAGATGTCTAATATTTACTGATTTTACCTTTTTTTGTAATAATGTAGTTCGATATACTAAATTAAATAACTGATTACACTATTATCTCACCTGGAATATGTAAGCGCATTCAGTATATCTGGCCAGGCCGGTCAGCAAGCGCACCATGAGCCGCCACGAGCGCGCTGCCCGCAAGCGCGCGGCGAGCGCTTGCGCGGACCGCAGGGACACCGCCACGCCCTCTGTGTCGCAAGCTGCTGAGAACCACTCGTGGGCTATCACTAGGAGCTCTATGCTGATTATGTTCACCTGGAAATATTACATTTATGATATTCATTACATGAAATTATAGACTGTCTGTAAAAGTAGAGATCTTTGTAAGAAAGAAAAATATGTATTAAGACAAATTACGTCAATTTTGCCTGTTATTGTAATCAGATCGAGACACAACAGTAATATATTTGTCTTAAATGAAAACCTAGTCTATGAAATTCTATTCTAGTTCTATTCTGTCTATAAAGTGGATATCTTTGTAAGAAAGAAAAATATGTATTGAGACAAGTATCGTCAATTTTGCCTGTTATTGTGATCAGATCGAGATACAACAGTAATAATATGTTTCGTCTTAATTAGTTATTCAGAATATTTACGTGTTTGTTCTACGGTTTCGATTCGGATTTTAATCGATTGAAACATTCTTAATCGAGTAATTCAGATTTCGAATGTCATATAGTACTAAAGGCAGCTAAATGGCAAAAACAAAAAATTTTTGGAATTTGAAAGGTTTAAAAATTTTCGACACTAGGGTTGGAGAACTTATTTAAACAGAAACTATCTTAACTACTTTAAAAATCATACCTGTTTCGTCGACAACTGAGCTCCTTTAGTAATCTTCCTGATATTGGACTTGACCTCACTCCTAATATGCACATTAGATCTCGTCACTACATCGAACAGGTTTCTCCTCGTATCCTTATTCATCCTCCCCGCCGCATAAACAGTCGACACAGAGTACATGGACTCAGTTTCTGCAGACAATAATGTGCCTTCCTCCGTTAGAATAGATTCCACTTCCCCACTTTCGACATTCTGGTATTCTTCGTCGATCAACGTTTCAACGTCTAAACGACTGTCGTCAAGAGAATCGTCTGGGAATTTTGATGAGCCTGTTGCTTTGTATATCTTTTGGAATGCCATTAAATGCTCTAAGACCAGTCTCCCGATGGGGCTGCAAGAATCTGGTCTCATGTTCATAAACATTTCTAGGTCGGAGCTTAGAGTGTATCCCCACAGGGTGTATTGGAAATGCTCTTTTTGTCGGAATGTCGATGTGGCGAGGAGGTGGGGAGATATTATCGCTGCTACCATTTCGCGGCACATGTATTCTGCGATCTAAAAATGAGAAGATACATTTTGAAAAATAGTTCATAAAATAAGTCAAGTAATACAAATAACAGAGTTTAACGGTTTTTATTGGGTAAGCACGCTCTATCTTAGGTCGCTGCTATTGCTTACCATTAGGTAAACTATGTTCAAATGCAATTCCATACCTACTTATATTAGACAAATAAAATTTAACCTATTACAGTTTTTCCACAGTTTTTAAAGTACAATCGAATATAATATTGTTAAAAGTCAGCCATAAACACTCATTAATTCGTCTTCAGTTCTGAGGAGCCCATTGGGACAATACAAAAAAACATACTATATATGATTTTACATTCCCTTTCTTCTTCTATTTTAAAATTCTACAACCAGCAGGCAAAGCAAGTATGTATAGTTAAAAAAATAATTAATTTTAATACTATTTAATTTACTACAGGTAATAATAATATGTATTACCTCTTTAGTAGGCACATTGAAAGTCTTGAACACCAGGTTAGCCAGCGACATGCGACCCCTCCCGCTGACCAAGTTAATGAAGTCCAGGGGTCTATCTTGATTGATCAGCACAGTCATGTAGCTCCAACCTATTTGGAGAGCTATGCGGAAGTAACTGGCCACCTGGAAAGAAACACCAATAAGATATAATTATGCAAGTAGTAATATTAAAAAAAACATGCTTCTAGTATATTATGCACAAATTCTCAACAAAATTAATCCTAGTTTGAAGAATCATACACTATTATTCTCTTTTCTATGAACGAATATAAAACAGAATTAACCTCAATCTCTTAATCACTTGTCCGTTTCTGTGAAAATCGTGGTCAAAAAGAATACAAATATAAGGTATATGAAACTAGCTTGGAAGTTTATATGGATCAACAATGTTTACCATAATATTGTGAACTTAACTTTTCCAGTTTATTTGGAATTTCAAAGATCAACAAGACAAGTTTGGTTGATTACTTTTCATTTTTTATACCGGATTACCGGAGATACCGCCATGAGCGTCGTCTTCTTCTTCTTCTTATCGAATGAGAGTGGCCAACTCTGGTGTCGAGAGTTTATCAAGCCGTCCTAAGGGCTTCTGACACGGCTTAATGACTGCCGCGTCATATAACCTTTTTTCTTTCTTTCTTTTTTCTTTCATCTAAAGTGGTGATCCGTGGAAGGACCTGGGCGCCCAACACGATGTATCTGCCCAAGAGAACTCCCCTGACGAATTAATTATGCGGGGGAGTCACGACCCTCAGTCATGAGGAAATACGACTTAAGAAAGTGGTGATAATTACCTGTTTAGCTATAGTAAGTCCACTCCGCACCGCCAGCGCGTCGAGCGCGGCCAGTCTGTCCGCCTCCTCCCGGGCGGCGAGGTGGGAGCTCTCTGGAACGTTGTCCTGTTTCTCCTGGATCACCACCAGCTCTTCGAAGCTCGTCTCTGATATCTCTGACGCTGAGGGGATGGAAATAAAGAATTTCATTTTACTATTCCAAAAATATGTAGGTATACCAAAATGTAGAAGCGAGACGGAGATTGTTGGGTTATTCATGTTTTTTCTTCCTTCATATCGTTAATCATGATGTTATCCATAAGCAGCAAGTGCGATGTAGTGGGCAGCTACTAGTTTATAATGAGTATATATTTATATATGAAATGCAAAATGTCGAGGTATTTGAAATTTTATCAAGCTTTATTCTTCTGCTTGTTGAAGTGCGGGACGAGCGGCGAGTGACTTCGGATACGTTCCCGCGCAAGCTTACGCAAAAAATTCAGAATCGCTGTAAAAAATTCGCCCACAATATTTAGTGATACATCGTTTAAAAGAGCTCCAAAAGCTGAATCTACTGTGAAAAAATCCCGAAGATCCCAAAGGATTTCACGATTCTACGAGTGTGTTTTGTTTTTAACGGTCAATCCGTCTACCGCATCAAGTGACACGAGTTGACGACCTGTCAGCTGATTCATCGCCCAAGCGAAAATAGACCTTCGCGCCACGACATACGAGTCAACCACTCAGGACCAAGTTGCAGATAAGTAACGACAAAATTTCAAAGTAAATTTTCGTGATTCTTCAAAATGTTTTGTTCAGCTTGCAAACAGTCTATAAGAAGCGAAACCGAAATATTAACATGTACATCTTGTGCCACGAACTTTCACTATGCATGCTTAAACATCACGTCAGCTTTTTATCTAAATAACATGTTTGAACTTAAGAAAAATTGGAAATGCCCCTCGTGTCAAAATGTAACACGACGCTTAAGAAACGATAATACGCCTGTAAGGCAGCAACAATCATGCATGAATGACTCCTCTATGATGTTGGACGAATCGACCACTGATTATACACTAAATACGGCACAAATATCTCACAACAATGACCAGTACAAGACTCCCCCTAACGCGTCCCGTCCAACCCCCAATAATACTGACATGTTAGCACAAATCAGCCAGCTACTCGAGTCCAAATTGGAAGAAAATAGAAGATCAATACTACATGACCTAACAAACACAATAGATCTAAAAATAGAATTAATGACTGACAAATTACGCATAGAAATGACGACAAAAACCGATAATTTAGAAAAACAACAGACTGACATCAATACAGAAATCATAAAAGCTAATAAGAGAATAGAAAATCTAGAAAATGAAAACAACAAACTCAAAAATGAAATACATCAACTACAAAATAAGATTATCAAAGACTTCAATCATCAACCACAGATAGACTACAGCAGGAAATTTGTTATTTATGGACTAAATGAACCTGATTATGAAACTGAACCTCAACTACACCATCAAGTTATATCCATCTGCCAAAATATAATGAATGTAGACCTCACTGGCTACATAGAAGACCTGCGTAGAATTGGGAAAACTACCTTCAAACGTAGGCCAATAGTAGTCGAGCTACTGAGTAAGCGAATGGTAAAATATGTTTTGAAAAATAGCTACTTATTCAGAAACTCGGGCTTATCTATATCAGAATACCTAGATAAAACCACATTACATCAAAGAAAGTCCCTACAATCACAAGTTCGCGCTGCGCGACTTGACGGTCATCAAGCCTTCATAAGAAATAACAAACTTATTATAAACGGAAATATAACAGAGACGTACCCGCATCTGCAGCCTTCCACTTCAGCAGCACCACAACACCTTACTCGGCATAGCTCAATTCAGACGCCACACATTATCCCTCCAACCTCACTTAGCCACAGAGATAGCACAAACAACCAAAACATCACTTACGCACAAATAACCGAACTACCACAAAACCACAATTTTCGCTACTAACCAAACAGATTTTGTATTTATACACCAAAACATGCAAAGTCTCTTCGGAAAACGGAAAGAAGTTAAAGCGTTTCTAGAAGAACACTATCAAACACTGCATGCATTCTGCGCGACCGAAACATGGCTATCAACAACGAAGCTCGAGCTAATCAACTGCGCCGGCTACAACATCGCTGCATCGTTCTGCAGGCAACGTCAATCCGGTGGCGGGACTATTATTCTACTTCGAGACGACTTTGAATACACCGTGGAACAAGAAATAGCAAACCTATCAATCCAATATTGTATCGAAATATGCGCCATTGTAATAACAAACATTAAGATACTATTGATTGTTATCTATTGGAATAAAAACCGAGCCGATCTATTTGACAAACAAATTAAAAAACTACTCAGATTGCTAAAACATAAATATAGTAGCATGGATGTAATCATATGCGGAGATCTAAATTTGGATATGACAGACACGAGAAAAGAGTCGATAGAATTCAGAAATTTGTTACTTGAATATAACTTCCACCAACTTGTAACCGAACCAACGCGAATATGTAAAACAAAAGCTTCTTGTCTAGACCTGCTATTTGCTAACTTCAATAAAAATAGATTGATTGTGACCGTCCGCGACTACGACTTCTCGGACCACTATGCGGTACATATTCGAATATTGAAGGCCCTAAAACGAAGACCACAAATAAATTGGAAAATAGAAAAACGATTATATAATAAACAAAACATAGAAACATTCAAAAATAATTTAAAATCTCTAGATTGGCCTAAATTGCTCAGCCTGGAAACAAGAAATATTAATGAAAACTTTAAAATATTCACAGATACACTAAAAGACATCCTAGACAAAAGTATCCCAAAAAAACTTATTAAATTGAATACAAATAAAAAACATAAGTGGCTCACTCGTGGTATCAAAACTTCTAGTAAAAATAAACGCACTTTAAAATCCTTAGTAACATACTTCCAACACCCAGTTCTAACGAACCATTATAAAAATTATGTAAAATTACTTAAGCGAATAACAAATAAATCAAAGAGAAATCAATACATAAGAGACATGAAAAAATCGGAAAATAAGACTAAGTGCATGTGGAGAATAATAAAAGAGCGGACAAACAAAAATATAAATAAATCTAAAACCAACATAAAACTAAAAATTAATAATAAAGTGATTTCGGAACCGAGTAAAGTAGCGGACTCGTTCAATGAATACTTCGCGTGTGTGGGGTCGGGGGGAGCGGGCGCGCGGGGGCGGCCCTCGCTCACGCGCACACACAACACCCTGTTCCTCCGGCCGGCCGAGCCGCGCGAAATATACGACATTTTAAAACAACTTAAGAGTAAATACAGCTTTGGAATTGATGAATTACCTCCTATTCTCATAAAAAATTGCGCGACAGAACTGACATTACCCTATTATATGCTCATCAACCAATCACTTACTGAAGGAACATTTCCAGACCTCTTAAAAGTAGCCTTAATAAAACCTATTCATAAAAAAATGACAAAAACGGATCCAAATAACTATAGACCCATAGCACTCCTGCCGACGTCTTCCAAAGTCTTTGAAAAAGTAATGCAAGTGCGATTAAATTCCTTTTGCGAAAAATATGGTATATTTGACAGTGCTCAAGAAGGCTTTAGGAAAAACCGCTCCACAGTTTTGGCACTATACAAATATGTCCAGGAAATATTAAATATAATCGACAATAAAAAATACGCAATAGGAATACTGCTTGATATGAGTAAAGCATACGACAAAGTTCAATTTAATTTATTACTAAATAAACTGTACGATATTGGCATACGAGGAATCACCCACAAATGGTTTAAGTCATATTTAGAAAATCGTCAGCAGCACGTAGAATTAGAGCATTTCGACCAGAACTCCGGCCTTATAAGAACAGTGCGATCCGCGCCTCTTCTAATTAATCATTCGATACCCCAAGGCTCGGTGCTTGGATGTATACTATTTTTAATTTATATTAACGATCTTCCTAAAGTGATAAATGATTTTTGTGTTCTTTTCGCCGACGACATTTCTATCCTGACATCTTGTGTAAATAATTTCAATTTGACTAATAAACTTACTGACATTTTTAAAATAATTATAAATTGGCTGACCGATCATAACCTGGACATCAACATAAACAAAACGAAACTAATCCAATTTAGACCACATCAAAAAAAACCCATTGACATCAATTTTACATATAACAATAGCAAATTACAGTGTGTAGACGCGGCAACATTGTTAGGCCTAGAAATTGACAAACACGTTAACTGGAAAGAACATATAAAAAAGATAAACTCTAAACTGTCAAGCTTCACCTACGCATTTGCAGAACTTCGTTGTGCTACCGACGAGCCTACAGCGCTCTCGGCATATTATGCATATGCTTACTCATGGATTAGATACGGTATAATATTATGGGGCAATAGCACAGACGTAAATAACTTATTTTTGAGACAAAAGAAATTAATTCGAATTCTGGCTAACATCCGTGCTCCCGACATAACCAAACATCACTTTCACGAACCATTCTTTAAAAAATATAAGATACTCACCGTACCGAGTATCTATATTTTAGAATTATGTAAATTTATAAAAAAATATCCCGATTTTTTCAAAAAAGTAAACCAAAACCGACAATACCCTCTAAGATCACAGTACCTTAATAAATTAAAAATTCAAAAATCCCGTCTCAAAATGCATAGTTCTGGACCAAATGCTATGGCCATAAATATATATAATAAATTACCCAACCTAATAAAAAATATTGACAAAACCAACATATTCGAGAACAAATTAAAAGAATTATTGATACATAAATGCTACTATACAGTTGACGAATATATTAATGATGATAATTTAAATGATGATTTTCTATACAAACACAATATAATAAAAAAACAAATAGACCGGCCCGCACCCAACAATTAAAATTATTTGTAAACACCCTTTGAGGGTATATTGTGTTGTTCATGTACTAAATTATGCATAAAAGATCTGCAACATTTTATTGAAAACACAATAGTACAATAAATACTTTGACTTTGACTTTGACTTTGAAGTGACATCTCCTACCGGAGGTCGGCTATCATATAGGCAATTTTTAGCTTAATAACTGATTAAAAAATTAAAACAGCGAAAAGCTGCGGAAGCTTACGGTATCAAAAGTTTAAAAAATGTCTGATGCCATAGCTGCTTTTTACAAATACAGAACTTACTACTTAATGCTATTTTAAAGCCTCATTTGAAGATTATCAAAACAAAACAAAGCAAAATAAATCTTACTAGAGAGCTTATTTTGCAGCAACGGCGACGATATCACCAGTCTCAGCTCCTGCGGCAACTCATACGGCGAGCACAATCCCTCCGCCAACTTCAAGCACGTCCTTATAATCTGCACTGGACACGCCGGACTCCTGTACTTAAACTCTTGAGGAGCTTTGAACAACTCCGACAACCTAAACGCCTCAACTAACAACTTGAACTCAAGAAGTTGAAACATAACTCTTCGCCAGCAGTCGATTTCCTCCGGCTCTTCGAGCAAAACCACATTCTGGATGCTACCAACATGAGAAACGACTTCTATCTTTGACAATAAAGATGTGAACGGCTTCTCAGCGTTCGCTAATCCAATCTTCCTTGACACGTTTGCGTCTTTTTGCCCGTTTAGCACGAAATGGAACGTGCTTTCGTAATCGCATAAAAATACAGAATTCTGAGCTTCAGATTGGAAGTATGCGTCCCACATCAAATGCTCGATCTCTTCCCTACGGCTTC
Source organism: Macaria liturata (assembly GCA_964023185.1). Lineage (NCBI taxonomy): Eukaryota > Metazoa > Arthropoda > Insecta > Lepidoptera > Geometridae > Macaria > Macaria liturata. The sequence goes on along the minus strand of OZ026812.1, from coordinate 4,952,827 downwards.
CATATTGCAAATCTTGTTCGAACCAACTCATAACAATTCTGTACGAGTAAAATTTTTGCACAACATCGTTAATTTCTGCCACATGACTGATCAGAAATTCTGTGGCATCTGTGAATGAAACGCAGGCGTTTTTGAACGCAATCGAGCATTGAGCTATGAATTTTGTCACATCTTTGTCGTCTGAATCTTCTTTTACAGATAGATTGTAGTACTTATCCGTCCACTCGGCGACTAAAATGTCGTTAACGGGTACTTCGGCCAGTTTAGCTATTTTCAAGGCCACGTCATAGTTTTTATTCGCAGTATACATTTCAACGCATTGTTTGATGTAGTCTTGAGCATCGTCTTGCAGCATTTTAGTGACGCTGATCGCTAGAGATGTCTCCATCGATATTTGGAGTATCTGGTGCAGAGATGTGAAGTTTGGTGACGGCACTGCAAATAAAGTTAAAGGAACGAATTAGTCAAACAATTGATTTTTAGTAAGTTTTATTACAAAACAGCTGCAACAACAACATCAAATACTGCAAACCAAATATTAGGTATTCTTTTCGGTGGTACTGATGGCAGAAACTATGTTTAACCTATTACCGATATCACAAAATGTAGTGTATTATCATACCTATTATGTTCTTCTCAAACTGAGCTTCGGCAAGCAATCTCAGAAACTCCCTCTGATGGTAAGCGCTGTCGAAGTTTTGTGCTAAAGCTGTTCTTACTAAAGCCACCGCAATTTTCTGCATAGATTCCTGTAAATTAAAAAATAATCACAATGAAACTGGGAATCCGGTATACTTAAATATAATACATGTATATCATTACAACTAAAGAGTCCCATACTAGTTTACTTTTTTATTACGATTTCACACCATAAACATCATAACTATAAGTACCGACAGTAAAACCAAAACGTGTACAACAGAAACTAATTTCTTAATCCTTTTTCTAGACTATAGGTATACCTATATAGGTATGTTATAGGCAATTAAACGTCGCAAACTTTTAAGAATTAATAAGATACTATACATTACTCTTTATTTTCATGGCCATAACACTGTAATCGTCAGGACTAGGACAAATAAATTGTATAAGTAAAGAAAGAAAGAAATATATTTATTGAAAGACACAAACTTAACCTTAACTACTTACTAAACTCACAACAAAAAAGTACTACAAGTGGCGCCACCATATTTACTACACTTTTGTTATGGAACTGACCTTGGACAGCTGCCAGGGTCCCTGCGCGGTCTCCATGCTGTACTTCCTCTGCAGCGGCAGCAGGAACTGCCCCAGCAGCCGGCTGCTCTCCGCGTCCATCGCCAGCTTGCTGGTGCAGCGGTGCAGGAACGAGGTCAGGTGGGTCAGGGGACTCTCCTGGGAACAGGTTATATTGCTGTAACTCTATAGACATTTTAGTATTTATTCACCCTCGAGGGTCAATAAAATTGACTGAAATAACAGTGTGGGCAAAGGTAGAGTATATTCACTACTAGTACTAGAATGGAACATACTCACTCACAAACTAATCTACAAGAATACACTGTTCGGTGCTTGGTTTCAGATTTGCATTTTGATGGCGGTAACTGATTATGCAAGTACCTGATAATGTGTTGACAGAATGCCGAATCAAAATATTATTTTTTCCCGAGAATTCACTCCGTTACCTCTTATTTTTTTTGGTGACGTAAAAGCCTGCCACTTTTGAAACCATATCTTTACTGCATAATACAAATACCTACCTATGTGGAATAATTTAAATTTACAATAACTTTTACGGCTATCACATGTTTAATCGCTTTGTTGTTAGTAGTCAAACAAAAATATTCCAAAACGTATCCCATGAAAGACATAGTAAAACATTTTCTCACCGGCACAAATATCAGCATAGCTTCCTGCAAGGTCTGAATATACCCCTCTTGCAGGCAGATGTCAGCAACTTGCATGAACTGGTCAGCATGGTCCTGCTGCTGGGCCACTGCCTGGATGGCGGCGAGCGAATTAGTGGTCGGCCCCAGGGAACAGAGGATCCACTGCGCCCACAGTACGTCCACTGCGTTTGGCTGGGAATTAAAGAAAAAGCAATTATAAGCTAGTGAAAACTATGAAGTCCCAAGAGTCTTTATAGAATCTCCATAAAGGATAAACTTTTTGACTGACTGATACCGAATTCAGGTCGTTATAATTTGTTTCGTTTCGGATTCGGATGGGACGTAGTGCGGAACCAACCTTAAATTATACTGATGCTTTGTTTTTATTAAGTTTAATGTTTTTCTAGGAAGGTGCTATCTTCTAAATATTATCAGCACAGCACTTAAAGACACTTTACGTGGCGTTATTTCGCATTTTTATCTACAACCCTACTGATTTTACTGTTGGTTACATTTTTAAATGAATTCCTTATGTTGTTGCTACATATATCTTACCATGTTGCTACATATATCTTATCTTGTTGCTTCATGTATCTCACCTTGTTGCTACATATATCTCACCTTGTTGCTTCGTGTATCTCACCTTGTTGCTACATAATATATATCTTACATTGTTGCTTCATGTATCTCACCTTGTTGCTACATATTTCATACCTTGTTTCTACATATATCCTACCTTGTTGCTACATACATCTTACCTCGTAGCAGCTAGCAATGAGCACCAGCAGCGGCTCCCTGCACAGGTCGGCAGCGCGCAGCAAGGCAGCGGGAGGGTCCTCCGGGCCGTGGCACGCCGCAGCCACCTCCCACAGCTCGCGGCCCATGTACGTGCTCGCTGGGTACTCGAATACGTTCGTACTGGCATACGTTGGGCTCGGACTCTGAAAGGGTTTAATATAATGTAATGTTTTTGCAGACTAGACAGAACTCAAAATTATTTAACACTTGGCATTTTATCGCTTCACCAGGGTAACAGTTTAGCGCTTCAGATTCAACCTTTACGTATGATAGCCAAAAAATTAAAGAACATTTGTGTTGGACATTGCTCCGTCTTTACACTCAAATGGTAAAATTGACTCAAATGGAATTTAATATTTTATACTTAATAGTAGATGTGTAAAACAAAATAACTTACAATATCTACGGAGTTGAGCCGCGAAGCTCTCCTTTGTCCATTGTGAGAGTTTGATCTAGAAAACTCTTTATCACTGCTTTCTTCAGTACTTCTATGTAGCATTATGTGCTTCAAATGCTCCGCATACGATCTCTTTTCAAACTCCTGGGATAGTTGCAGCATTTGACCGAGAGGGTAGCGAAATACATCACCGAACAGCAAGAAATTGAACCAAGAATTCGATTTAATAAAGTCTCTCAATTGCAACTCAGGGAGCGGCAGATTGTGAAGTATCGCAAACTTGATCATCGTCTGAGACTCATAAAGCACAGTCGACATTTCAACTTTACCATCTGCCGCTTCTTTTTCTTTCAATTTCGTCAAAGTTATATCTTCTAGACACTTGAGAATCTCTTTGGCAGTTTCATCGTTGCTTTGAATCAGTTTCGACATGTAAGTGTTTACAGTTTTGAATGCTTTGTCTTCGGAAGCTCCATTAGCCATCATATAGGTCTTGATCATGTTTGCAGCAGACATGTGTACCCTGCATCGGGTCGGGTTGCAACCTATCATCGCTATGAAGGACACAGCGCAGGCAGTCAAAGCAGGATCCGACCAGTTCTGCAAAGCTAAAGCGTGCGCTTCACAGCAAGCGCTTTTTATGCTCTTATCCTGAAGACGATTGTACGTCTGATATTGCTGCGACACGAACGCTTGACTTGCGTTACACGGCCGATACTGTTTTAAATAGTACACGTGATTCAGTTTAGCCACATAGCCATATCGTTTCATTAACTTCTCATTTGCGAAGTCCGGCATTTCCATTGCCCGTATAAGCGCTTTTATGCTAGCAGCTTTAACGTCGACATCGTTGGATAGCAGACTGCCCAGGCTACGTCTGTCGGGTTTGTCGTTGAGGAAATTGTTCATGCTTTGATTGACTAGTTGGAACTCCAATATTTTGGACACGTCTAATCCTCGGTAACCCGACAGTAATTGATAGACGTTCACATCTTTTCCCTCATACATCTGATTCACATCAGCATGCTTCTGAAAAACATTGTACAGATGTGGAAGCTTGTCTTTATACATTTTGTTCTGCAGTTTGAAATCCGTGAACTCCAAATATTCTTCCTTTGAGAATATGTCAAACAATTTTGTAGAGTCTTCGAGTAGAATCATGCCGAGAACTAAATGTGGGTTAGATGAGATGTAATCATCGATTTGGTCTTTGGCAATTTGTTCGCAAGTTTTATAGACAGGCAGCACATGGCTTTGCCTATCTGACGTCTGTTCTATACTCTTAAACATCAGCCACAATTCAATGCAATCTTTGGCATCCTGTTCCACTTCAGATAAATCTACTCCGACAATATTATTTTCAACACAAATCGTTAATACTTTGTACAAGTCGTTCTTCACGCAATATTTCGCCAGTTCAACGTAGAAGCTATCTTTTGTGACAGTAGCGCAAGATTCCGTGAAAATGTCGTCAATGAGTTTTAGATTCTGAGTTCGAGCAAGTCTTGAAATTATTTGATTGATGTTGTTTCGTTCATCATCATTGACAATCCCATAGGAGCAAAGAGTGTCGTACATACATAGTTTAGTGTAGGCGAAACAGTTGCTTCTAGAAACACTCTCAATCATTTCGTTTGTAATCGGCGATTTCCGAAATATTTCATCAAGTTTTTCTAATATGTTGCTGTCAAATCCTTTGGTGTCAACTTTGAGGATCTTTCTGGCAAAGTTGTCGTTGTTGAAGAAGTTGTATCTAGCGTTCATGTCTCGCACTACTTCTGATGTTTGTACGTTGATCCATCGGACGAGGATCATGGCTTTGTTCTGATCGACCAGGAAGTTCCACATCTCTGGCGGTGATGAGAAGTCCAGGAGTGAAAACTCTGGAAAATACAAATATTTTAATAAATAATTCTGGTATGCAGACAGGTCCCATCTTAGTTTAGAACAACCTTCCTGGGTTAATGTAGCCAATTATTTAAGCTGGCTTTGCTGGGTAGTTATTTAATACAAACATCATCATATCAAGCTGTGTCCACCCACTGCTGATTATAAGCTTCCTCAGGTAAAAAGGCAATTTATAAGCCATTTTATAAAACAAAGCATTTAAAAAAAATATTTGTTATATGTGCAGATACTTTTAAGCCAAAACCAATACCTACTTGTTTCTTTTATACCATGACTAATTAACAGAAAAAGTGTATGAGTGTGCAATAGTGTGCACACTGTAAGTATAATGTATGTATGTGTATTTTTGTCCATCACATATGCCTATGCAGCTAAAGTGACAGTACCAAGATTTATTTAAGTTGACATATTGTATGATTACATACCTATTATTACCTATGTTTGACATGTTTTTAATAACAAAAATTTTCATTATGTTATTAATAAAACTTGACATTGTAACTTCTAAAATTTTATTAAAACTAAATGTTATAAATTCAATTTGACAATCATATGTGTGCTATGTTTTAATGGCCAATTATTTATATAAGTAGACATAGAATAGAATAGAAAATTCTTTATTGCAACACACATTAATAATTACAAAGAAAGAAAAAAAATACTTATACTAGTGCCACAAGTGGTGGCCTTATTGTTAAAAGCAATCTCTTTCAGGCAACCATAGTATACATTTATCACCACTATTTAATATGCACTCCCCTATTTAACTACATACATCCTAATTCAATACAACATTGTCGCCAAGGATGAATTGAAGCAAATATTTATTGAGGTCATTAAACTATTTATCAACGCTGTTATCAGGCTAGTTACCGTGCATGCAATAGATATAGGTAAAGTGCTATTGATTTGCACAGTACATAATATTTAATAATAATGGAATAGCATTATGAAGTTTAGAGTAACACAGCACAAATTATTTGTTAAATTCTTATAGAATAGAATAATATTTGCATAACTAACAGGTTTTATTGTAAATTTTATTAAAATTTTAATTTTTTCACAACAGGTAGATATGCAGTTCTAATTTATCACATCATAGTAAGTAGGTTTTATCTGACATTAAACAACTTTAAAAAGGAGGTTTTCAATTCTTCTTATATTACTGAATTTTGTATTTTTTTCTTAGTAATATACTTAGTAACTATCTATCATGTAAACAATATACTTCCAAGCCTATTTGACTATTAAATCAAATCAATTAAACTACACTGTTGTTATTAGATTTAAAATTTTCAGCCAAATAACACCATATAGAAAATAACTTGATTGTAGAATTAAACAATAATAAAATATAAAAACAAGGGAAGAAAAACTAAACAAAACTACCTCTACTACAAAAAAGGGGCACTTAGAAAATCTTTAGAATAGCCTGAAGATAATAAAAAAAGTTAGAGTTAAACTGATGTTATTATTGAAACCAGGGGTTAATATAATGTTATTAACTCTAAAACAAACAATATCGAACTTAAAACTCACCAAAAGTATTAAAAAATAATGAAGTAGCAATCCTGCTTTTCCATTCATCAGGATACTTCTTTATCTTTTCAATAGTCAGAGCTTTGATCTCACTTTCATTAACAATGATCCTTTCTTTGCCTGATCCAAAAGCTTTATTCTGTTTAAACACTCCTTCACTCTCAAATGACTTTTCTAAGTATCTCAGAAGATTCCAATGTCTTTTGAGATTTAGCCATCTTTCTAAAGTAGAAGCACTCATGTCTTTGGTTGATTTAGCAACTTGTTCTATTATAAAGTCTCTGTACTCAATTTGTGCTGAATCTTCAGCTAATGTCATGAGGTGTTCTTCTGGGTTAATTTTTACCTTGTTCAGTATGTGCAGGACTTTGAATATCTGTTTTCTGAGTAGCAGTTGAACTGTCCATGCTTTCACCTGGAAATTGTAGAGATGGGTGTCCTATGAGTAACTACTTACTTAGTAGTTTCTAGATATAAAAAATGCCTAGTTATTACATATATTTGGAACTATACACAGTAAATATACACTACCAGTGTTATTTATAAACATATATTGGCAATTATTAACTTAACAAGTTTTAAAGTGATTGTAAGCACCCCAATTTCAACTTGCTTAACAGCAATAGGTGTTCTTTACTGGATCAACATGGAAAAGCAGTATTTCTGCAAAGTTTAACAAATATTGACTCCTTAGGTTGAGACAAAGGGATTCTTTATTTATTATTTACCTCAGCCATAAACCAATCCCTAGCAGTATCTTCATTCCAGCCATTTTTCGCCATCAAATACTTCACAGCCAAGTTGATGTGGGTTCCCTTCGCCGCGGCTTCCCGTACAACTTCCCGTGGAGACTTTTCCTCCCATACAGACCAAATAATCTTCTCATTTTGAGTCAAACTCTCCATACTCAAAACTTTACAAACAAACGATTCATCAGAATAGACCTATATAGGTCTATTTAACCAGTTGCTGTGTTTAATTACCGCACACTTATTGAGGACATTAGAATAACTACTGAACGGAGACTTACACAAAATAAAGCAAGCAAGATAAAATCACAAATAAACACACAAATTTTATTGAAAGTCCACCCACCCACTGTAATTTGCATAGGTACTAATAAACTGTACAATATAATTTGAACCTTATAAACAGAGCGTGAGCTTATATTTTTCAAATGTACATGACAATTGACAATAAAAAAACCATCTGTGATCTGTCAACGCGATCCAAGAGAATATTGAACGCGATATTTACAAAAATTTGACAGTGACAAACATACAGATTATTATTTTTTGAACATAATATAATAGGGATAAGATAAAATGTTTCATCGATTTGATAAAAAAAAAACAACAGTTGTGTCTGTATTGTACCGGAAATGCAAAACTATTGAATTCAATCGGACCAGTTATTTTCACGCAGTCGCGAATGAACATGTTCATAACAACGTTCATTTTGTTCATTCTAAACAGACAACAAATATACGGTTTAGTTCATTCTATCAAGAAATCAATGAAAATATTTGTCATCTGTACTCTTTGACGCTCGAGGTTACAAATACAAAAGCGGAAAAATTTGAATACTCGTCTGTTTATGAGTAATCTTGGAGGAATCTTGGTTACTTAGCAACGTAAGCTAGTAAATAAAAATACATATAAAAATCTCTTACTGTTTTATAAAAGCGAAAAAGTGTAATTTTTAAACGTACTCGTGTGACTGCAGACATGGCTGAAGAATTACAAAAGCTCCATTTGTATTACGATGATATAAACAAGATTAGAGTTTTAGAAACGAACGTCTCTAAAGAAACTGAAGACCTAAAAGATACATGCAAAGATTACGACACAAGTAAGTTGAATCCGTAAAAGAAAAATAATTTAACGATAATATTTAAATCCATAAAATCGTCGCGGCAAAAGTTTGTTGGGCCGTTCTAAAACAACTGAACTAATTAGGATGAAATATGAAGATAGGTTAAACTAAAGACAAAAACAATAAATATCTAGCTCAATTTATTTTTTTATGTATAAGTACCTATATTTAAATAACCAAGGAATATTTATTTCAGAAGTCCAAGATTTTGTCAAAATTATCAATTCATTGTTAGAAGTTCTCAAGGAGCTAGGTGAAAATGTAGAGAAGCAGAAAATGGCTGCTATTGGTTGCACGAATCTTCTTAAGTCCATTTCAAAGGAGAAAGAGTCCCAACAAGCCAAATTACAAGTAAGTAATTATATTTCATATAATGTGGGTACCTTGATTTGATGTATCTCAAACTGGCGAATAATAGAATAAAATTGACACTTGCTGCGTCCCCTACAAACATGGATTAGGTATAGGAGAAAAGGAGACATCAAGCCATCAGTAAAGATTTACCAAACTAAGTTAGTCCAGGTACTCAACCCACAGCAGCACCTACTATTCAGGCCTCCATCTACATACATAATAAATTACGCTGTTGTCGATTATTATCAATAGTCAGCCAAAAGAGCTACGGGCGATGGTAATCATCATGAAAAGTGGTAGAATTTTTTGTACATCCTTCTTACATAGGTACTACCTATCTGAACCATAGACTTTATATTTCAGGCTGAACTTAACGACAAAACATTGATTCTGGAGCAGTTGGACAGTGAATATGATTCGCTACAGATATTAGAAGCGACACAAATGGAAACCATAGAATACCTAACACAGCTGCGCTAAGTATAAAATATAATTAAAGAGATAGTAATAAAAACAACAAATTCAGTCTGTAAAAATGTATTTTCTTATACACACATGAAATAAGAACACTGTTCCCATCCAATGAATAAACTGTAAACTGGGGGTTTCAAGGTTTTGACTCTGTTGATTTTACTGATTCACAATTGTATGCACGTCAAACGATTTGAATATTATACCATGATAAAGTATCCCGCGTCAACTTTACAATGCCTGTGATTACAAAAATATAACTACTTATTACTACAAAGTAACAGATAAATAATTGAATACAAATTCACTTTCCCTTGATGCTCCTTCACATTTTTTAATTTACTTAGGAACATGTCGATAATGTCCAGATATTTTAACAAAAAACAATTATTCGTAACAAACCAATCCGGTTGTAGTCATGATACAAGAACAAAAAAACACGTTTTAGTAAGCTGCAATGTAAGAAACTTGAAATATTAATGCCAAAATGTAATACTTGCGTTGATAACAATTATCACGTTGTAAGATCAGGCACATTTACACCTCTTATATAGTAGGCACACATTACACCAATACTAATTACATTATTCTTACTGAGAAGGAAATCTAGCTGAAAATAATAATGCCTCTTGAAGCAAACAAAAATATAAACGTGAATCTATTCCGTAATATTTAGTGGGATTCGAAATAACTAGATCAGAGTCCTGTCACTTAAACTTATTGCTTACAAACTAGGTATCGTCAACAAATCAGTTCTGAAATCTACTTCTGGGTGACGATCTGAATGAAATCTCCCTCGTGTCGTAGTATACTTACTATGAGCTGTATGAATGTATCATTAAAGCTTGGCATGATCAAAGCATGAGCGATTTGTGCAAGAATACAAAACAAAGGCAATCATACTGCCTGTTACAAATAGCCAACCACTACACTAGAAAGTTTGCAAGTCCCCAAAATGAGATCAAACAAATTGTCATCTTTCGTTATTTTTGCAATCATCGCTCACGTTTTAAAACTAAACTAATCCTTCCGACCACCAAGTTGGCATCCATTTCCCTACCTACTATCTATGCACCATTACATAAGCTATCCTAATGCAGTACATCAGACTATCGACCCTATACATCGTATAGTAAGTATATAACATTAAAGTACATTTAAATCAACAAATGATGTTTTAAATTAAATGCTCAAAGAAGTCTCCACAACCACCTCATTTTCCCTAGTGACAATGTCTAATTGTTAGACATTTTTGGCCAAATGAACTGCTTCAAAAGTTATGAAACTACAAAATGTATAACTAATCTATAGTTAATATCTACTGTCTACACGAGTCGAAATGTTACATAGTCCCCATGGCAATGGCAAATGAAAAAATAAGGCAATCAATGCTCACTGTCAAACACCAATCTAGTAAGTAAGTAATGAGAGGGATACAACTGATTCATAAATGAACCACAAAAAATAAAGTAATTCCCAAAATGAGGAATCGCATGGTCTCACTGGAGCCCTCTGGCGTGACATATTAAATTAGTTTTTAGTCTTTACCAAAGTTCACAATACTCGAATGGCTTGAACACTTTCGTCAGTAATTCTAAACACTGGAGGTCACAACCGAACTTGAGAGTGGGTCATCTACTTTTTGCCTCTTGGAGTCCTGTTCTGTGCTGGGCTCGTCTTCAGCGGCGCGCTTCTTGGGGGCTTCCGAGGCGGTCGAGTGCTTGCCCACTGCGGCGATAGCTCCGTCCTTGAAGCGCACGATGATAGCTGTCATGTTGTCGCAGCCTGTGCCGTCGCCCTGTGTGCTGGGCGCCAGGCAGTGGTCAAACATCTGGAAGTAATAAAATCATATAATGTAGAGAGAACGATTTCAAGCTTAAGTCTAGCCTAAATATCAAATGACAAATAAAATTTATTAAAAACAAACATAAGCCGATTTCATGTGTCTAACTTCTCTGTCTAACTTTACTAACTAAAAAGTTAGTAAATAATTCTCATTTTAGCGACTTCAAAACTCAAGAATTGGGAGTAAAGAATCTATCAAAATTATTGAAACTTACAATCCTATAAGTAGTCTTATTGAAATCCGTAATATTTGTTGTCGATGCCTCCTTTTTTTTGGAAGTCGGTTAAGTAATGTAAGTATCATTATGCAAAATGGTAGTAAAACATACCTCTTCACAAATCTGCGAGAGCTTCTCCCTGCCCTCAGTCAATCGAGGCAGTATGAAGTCGCACACGTCTTGACTGGACATGAAGTTCCATATCCCGTCGCAAGCCAGCACCATGAACTGGTCCTTTGCCGGATCTATCGTTAGGGTCTTGACATCCGGCAGAGCTGTGATCATCTGCTCCTTGGGCCCGAGGTCCTTGTTCTGTTTGTAGGAGTGGTCTCCGATGGCACGTGATAGATTGAGCCCTCCGTTGATGCGACCGTCGTTGGAGACTTTGCCCCCGGCTTTGGTGATTCGCTCGAGTTCCGGAGAGTCTTCGGGCTTGTGGTCTATTGACATGTCGACGGCCTTGCCTTCCCTGCAGATAATGCAGCGCGAGTCGCCCGCGTTTGCGACGAATAGCTCGTTTCCTGTGGAAATAGATAAATATTAATGGTATTGTTATTGCAGTTTAACCAAGTTCGCATTTCGTGTAATTTTTTTGTTTTATTTTTATAGTTTACGTTTGTCCAATATGTAATTGAATTTCTGTTTTTTTTTTAAGTTGTGTTTGTGTCTGTTAGAAGACTTTTATGTTAAATAAATATATATGGCTTTGTTAAAATTGAGAGAAACTTATCCAAACCCCCATTTTGTACAACTTCAGCTACGTGAACTGTTGCTTTGAGCATCCTGTTGACGTACTGTTGACGTCTCTACGTGCAATTTCGATCGCAATGACGATAATAATAAAGTACCTAGGTAAGTTACGTATTGTAGGACGTGCGGGTTACGTATTATTGTTTTAGATGAGAGTAACGTTTTCCTTTGATTCTGTGCTTAGTTTGTTTTTAAAACTAAATAACTTGATTTCTTTTTATGACTGTCTAAACTATGATAATATAAAATATAAATGAAATTAGACTTGGACACACATACACACTAAAATGTTTCGTGGAAATATACAAAAACCGGCCAAGTGCGAGTCGGACTCGCGCACGAACGGTTCCGTATCTACATATAATAAAAAATCACGTTTGTTGTAGGTATAGTTCCCGTTTTACCCTTTGGGTACGGAACCCTAAAAATCCACATAATAATGAACGACCTTATGTATTGTCATATTGCCAACTGTAAAGTCAATTGAGAAAATTGTAACAGGGTAGTTATTATGTAATTATAATAGAGTCAAATGTTCAATTTTTTTGGGTGTACGCACACAGTAGTGAAGAAGCGAGCAAACGTATTCCGCGTGTCCAACGAGGTCATTTTCCATCCTCGCTCATGGTATGGTTGGGAGTTTCTAATTGGGGCTTAACAGAGGTACATTTTTGTGAGAAAGGTGTAAAAACGAATACAGTTGTGTATCTAAATACAGTCCTGACGAACCTTGTGGAACCTGTTTCTCATATCATGTTCAATAACAAGCACTGGGTATTCCAACAAGATTCGGCGCTAGCTCATAGAGCGAAGAGCACACAAGACTGGCTGGCGGCGCGTGAAATCGACTTCATCCGGCACGAAGACTGGCCCTCCTCCAGTCCAGATTCGAATCCATTAGATTACAAGATATGGCAACACTTGGAGGAAAAGGAGTGCTCAAAGCCTCATCCCAATTTGGAGTCACTCAAGACATCCTTGATTAAGGCAGCCGCCGATATTGACATGGACCTCGTTCGTGCAGCGATAGACGACTGGCCGCGCAGATTGAAGGCCTGTATTCAAAATCACGGAGGTCATTTTGAATAAACTTTATTGTCATAAGAATCTGTTTTGTTAAGTTCATTTTGGTATATAAATGGTTACATAAAGAATAAAGTTATTTCAATTATTTTATATTAAACATGTGAAAGAATTTATGACCTGACTAGGTATAATATATATAAAGGCCTTCTTATCGAATGAGAGTAGCCAACTCTGGCGTTGAGATATATATATATATATATATATATGTATGTATGTACTTACCACGCAAAAGCGCCACGACAGCGGTACAGCCGCTGTCTAAGCCAGCCTCTTCCGTCATGTTCATGTCGTCTTCATTATCATCATCGCTCGACTCCGCTTCTTCTTCCTCTTCAGCTTCACCTGATCAAAAAATAGTAGACATGTTAAGTTGTAAGTTTTTACTTGGTCATATCACAAGCCATATCACAAGCCATTTACCACATACACACACGTAGGACATATTCTTTGACATGGTAAGATATTTCTTTTTTTTATGTGGGGTAGGTTTACGTTTGACTACAGCCTGCCTGATGTTAAGCATTGCTGCAGCCTAGGGTGTAACACGCTTATCTAGAAGATACCTATATACTCTAGATTTGAAGACTCCTGGATTGTAGTTTGCAGGAAACACTTAACGCTTCTGGTAAAGTGTTCCAAAGCTTTGCCGTACGTACATACAATAAACGTAGAGGCAAAGCGCTGTGTTCGACACTTCGGCACTTCCAACATGAAACGGTGTCTACCTGCGGACTTTCTGCTTGCTCGGTTATAGAAAGGAGCTGAGGGAATCAGTTCATGTAGCTCCTCCGCACACTCTCCAGAATGAATTTGATAAAAGACCGACAGACTGGCCACCTTGCGGCGATGTTCCAAACTTTGGATTTTACCTTCTTATTGGTGGTTTTACCTACTAATCTCTTAGCTATGGTTAGCTCGCGTCTCAATCGAATCCAACGCCTCTAGCTGGTATTTAGCTGATCCATTCCAAAGATGCGAGCAGTACTCCATGCACGACCAAACAGGTGCTTTATACAAAGAATCTTATGAATAAATGACTTTGACTTTATATTTAAAATGAAAGTACTTAGGTGGAAACCTTCACTGACCATCGTTAGAAGACTCCTCCACCCCGTTGACGTTCTCCTCGTCGGAGGAGTTGACCTCGCCCCCCTCGAAGGTCTCGTCGTTGGAGTCGCTCTCATCATCACCGTCCTCGTGCGCGCCCTGCCGCAGTATGGACTCGTACACCGCGGCCGCCGCGCGACGCAGCTTGGCCTTCTTAGGCCGCTCGGGGGCCGCCTTGGCCGAGCTCGACACGGGCGATGATTTATCTGGAATTTATAAAAGTAATTTAATTTTGCAATTGAATTCGGTTGACGATCACAGTATTATAGTTTCCGTAATCTGTAATTACCCATGTTCGCAAATAAACTACATATTTGATTTGATCGTAACGTCTTGTATCCACTGGCTGGTATAGTTACCACTGTACCTCTCATCGTAAGCCGTTCATGCATATTCACAGTGGCAAGCGTAAGTGCTAGCCGGTTATTACAACTAAAAGTAATTTAATTGTAACAAGCGGCTGGCAGTTACGTCAGCAATTATGGCGAAAATTAGCTCGACAAGTTTCAGAACACTGCGGGTTTCATCTTCAGGCGGACGAGTCAGCACGCGCGTCCCGGTCAGCTGCCCCTTCCAGACCCTAATGATATAATGATTATAATAGTAACCTTGTATTTTTGTTGTCATTACTGATACAGTATGCAACAGTTTTATATAGTTGAACATACTATTCAAATTCAAATTCTTTTTATTATGCCAAAATAAACACAGTACTTAGATTAGGTAATATACAGGAGTTTAAATCTTACATGTAGCAGTACAAGTTGGTATTCCTATGTTCCGCGCTAAGTCCCATAGATGGGATTGTGTTGCGGTTGTTGTATTATTGTTACTAATGTATGCATTGTACTCTTACGACTAGTGTTAACTATTTTTTGCCAAGTGATAGTATCAACATATAGAATAGAAGACTGAAGTAAGGAATTCACATCGAGATATACATAGGTACCTAGATGTAGACACACTCGGCGACATAAGTATCACTCCGCAGTGTATCATTGTAACAAAGTATTGACATAAAATTCACTAAAGAAAGAAAATGTATTACATCCGTTATCTAATACCCATGATACAAGCGTAAGCTTAGTATAGGGCTAGATGGCTCTGTGTGATATGTACTGAAATATAAATTTATCATCAGCTTGCAACTATTTACTGCTAAGTATAAGCCTGATTTGGGCACACAACAAAAAAGATCACAAGGAAACCAATATGCTTGTCTCCTCACATTATAATTTTCATGGAAAATCCATGTTTTTTTACCTTTAGCTTTGCCCTTAGGTGTGACAGATCCGTTTGACGATGTAATATTGCTGTCCTCTCCGTCTGGCTTAGACCCTGTCACTTCACCGTCAGCTTGCTTTGACACTTTCGAGTCTGTCACTTCTCCGTCGCCTTGTTTGGAGTCTGTCACTTCTCCGTTGCAGACTTCAGATCCGTTAGGTGGTGGGGTGGGTTTGGCGTCACCACTCTGCTCTGGTTGGTGACAGTTGTCTTCGGAACTGTCCGGAGCTGCTGATGAAGGCTTGTCCACCTCCATGGAGGAGGGCTCAGCTGTGTTTGCCAGCGGGTCACTTGTAGACACCTGAGTAACAGTTTTGAAAATATTTATTATCCTGTATAATTTGTAGGGATACCTACTTACTTCAAAGTTTTTTGTTTTTCCTACTTCCTAAATGCTGAACACACTAAATAAAAAGTTAAATGTATGTAAAAACTTGGCATATTATTATGTTGATTCATTATTTTATGTAAGTAACAATTTCAAAGTCTTCTATAGCTAGTAATACTCTGAAAGCTATCTTTCGGACTTTAAGATGCATGATTACGCTTGAAAAAAACAAGTATTAAGTAAATCAAGATGACCTTAGTTTTGGAATTGCTAGATTAAAATGATAAAACACGGATAATACAAGGAAGATAGTAACATTGCTATCATTTTATGTTCTACTAACCAATCCCTGCGGATTAGCTCACATTCTCCTGGGCCTGACCTGACCTTTGTACTCATAACACCAAATATCATTATAACCCATTGCTCTATTGTAATGTTCCAGGGGAACAAACAAACTATGTAAGTGATACACTTCAATATGATAGGTTAACTAAACGGTTTTCACTCACGTGTAATTCGCGTATGTTGTTTAACATACGTTCTGAAGATGGATGTCATCCGAAACGCGTAAACAACATACGCGAATTACACGTGAGTGAAAACTGTTTAGTTAACATTTTGATAAAATGTCTCACGAAAGTTTTAACTTCAATATGATGGTATGACTAAAACCAAAGGTCAAGATATACCTCTCCATTAAGATCTTTATCTTCCTCATCATTGGTAGATGATACTCCTCCAGTGTCATCCTCAGCGCTGCTCCCTTCCTTGGCAGGCAGTCCATTCTTGCTGGAAGATGCCTCGCTGCCGAGCTCGGAGCTTGAGCCTGCTGCAGAGGATCCCGCTGCTGAACTTGATCCACCGGCTGTAATAAAGAAACCTTATGTATAAAAGTGTGTGGTTGCTTGTATTGGATAATTGAAAAGGTTGCAAGAGCATCTAAAATAAGATAGTAGAGTTCGCCGCAGGTTAAACAGAATGTCAATTAAAAATTATTACCAAAGCTAAACAACAACATCCACATGGGTGCAAAATTTTTCACTATTGTTGTGATATTATATACACTATTTTTACTATATGAAAACAGAAACAAACAAAAAACAGAATAGATAAGCTTCTTCTAGGCAAGAGTTTTACATCATAGACTGCAGTGGTGCTTAACATCAGGCAGGCTGTAGTCAAATATAAGCCTATTATTAGGCATATGACGATGCCCAGCATAAACAATGAGAGATGCGTTGCCAACTTCTCGCGAGTCTCGTACTATCAGAGCCCAGGATACCGTCTCAACCAATTAGAGCACCTGTTACCAACTTCACCATTTGGTCACCAAAGAGGGTGGTGGATCACCTTCCGTCATAGCGTCGTTACTTCTCGAACTGAGCACACGTTCTTCGAATTAACGCTTTTTCAAGCATTCTCAATTAATTTTCAAAAAATATTAAATCTTAACGCTTGTTTTTGGATAAAAAATTTCAGTACAGTAAATCGAAAGGATTTCTAAGAAATCTAAAGCAGAAAAATCTTCTGTGCATTTCATGTAAATTCAGTGCAGATTTGTAGTTTTTTTAAATGCAACGGTTTTTTTCAAAAACCCAATGGACTAATTAATGTGTGTGATTTAGTGCTACTCTGAAATATTTAAATCTAACGGTTTTTCGTAAAAACCTTATGGACTATTTCGTGCGTGAAAAGTGCAATTGGTTTACGGTGAATGGTCTGAAACTGAATACTGATAAAACGAATATAATGTTCTTCAATGCTGTGTCACCAAACTTTAAAGAAGCTCCATTAATATTAGAGAATGGAACTGAATGTGTATATGCAAAGCATGTAAAGCTATTAGGATTCGATTTAGATCCCTCATTAACATGGAAAGAACATATTGATAATACTTGTAAAAAAATGGCTAAAGGGGTTTATGCATTAAAACAGTTGAAACCAATAACAAGCCCAGAGCACCTAAAGGAAACTTATTATTCATACATACACTCTATACTTTCATACGGCATAAGTATATGGGGCAATGCTACAGACTTTGAAAGAGTGTTAATAATGCAGAAACGAGCAATAAGAGTACTTGTGGGAGGTAGATATAGAGAGTCTTGTAGAAACCATTTCAAAGAGTTGAAGATATTGACGTCAGTGTCGCAATATATATTAGAGATTGTAAAGTTTGTAAAAAGAAATCCACATTTGTTTAAACTTAAGACTTATAACTCAAATAGATCCAAGATTAACAGAGTATTGCTAAAACCTACTGTGCCTAGGCTGTGTATGACTAAGAAACTACCCACTATAATGGGAGAGAAACTGTTCAATAAACTCCCCGCACACATTCAGTCTTTGAATAATGATCAGCAATTTTGCAATAGTGTCAAACAATTATTGTTAGATCAGACACTATACAGTTTTAAAGAATACTTTGAAAATGACTACAGTCAACTAGCAACTGATTCTAATCTTGCTTATAAATTAAGTAATTAACTACTAGGTAAGGAGTGTGATGCCAAATTGTCATTTTAGCCCCTATACAGCTAAAGTGACAGTACCAAGATTTATTTAAGTTGACATATTGTATAATTACATACCTATTTGACATGATTTTAATAACAAAAAATTTCATTATTTTATTAATAAAACTAGACAATGTAACTTCTAAAATTTTATAAAACTAAATGTTATAAATTCAATTTGACGAGATATTGTAATTTGTGTAGCATATTCTGTGATATTAGTACTTATACCTATACCTATGTATGTTACAACTTTACATTATCAATAAAGATTCTTTATCTTTATCTTTACCTAATACACAAAAATTATGTAAAATAATTACATTAAGTGAATGTAAGGGTGCCAAAATAACTATTGCAGACATGGTGTTAATGCAGGCTTTTTGGTGTTGAGTTATTCATTGTCTTAATTTAACTAGTCTATTAGACGGAAAGGCACCCACTAGTTGTGCCTCATTTATATAAAAATGTGGCGGATGAGGCCTTATACTTACCTATATATGTAATTTAGTATTGTTTATTTGATATATTAATTGCTCCATATCAGGCTAATTATAAAAGCAATTTTTTTTCTTAATCCAAGAGCAGAAAAGCCCTTGGTTCGTGTATTGGATGGACCTTATTGGACCTTGGGCTGGGTATCTGAAAAGTTTTATTCGGGAGAAAGTATAATTATAACAATACGCCTTTGATTCAATCAGGAGGGAAGGTGTTAAAAGATACGGATAAGATGTACGAGTATGCCCGGTATACTGAATTTGAGAAGTTGACCAGCTTGGCACCGATATGCACACAGTAGATTGTAATTATGCTCTAGGCTCTAGCCACAATTAGAAACAACTATATGGCAGCGTCGCTCCTGGTCGTAAGTAAACGGATTAAGTCCACGAGTTTAAGAACGTGGGTCTCTTCTCTTAGTTGGTACAATAACTTCACTATTGAGAATATATTAACTCGGAGAAAATGCCGAAGGGAAAGTATATATACTAGTATTTCAATTTTATTACTGCAGGAGAGCAGGTAAACTAGTCTTCCCCAGGTAACGTGACTATTACGAGTAATTTCGAGCCAGTATTATGATGGAGTATCTATTTTAATACTCATGTTTATCTAGGTGTAGTCAAAATGCTAACTGATGAAGACGGTCGAAAATCAAGACAGGAATTATTTGTATAATTATTATTTCTTCTATTGATCTTATAAATGTAACTATTAACCAAGTATTCAACCTTGATCGGATAAATCGTCCTTCATTTCATGAACCAACTCAATTCTCACATAGCGTCGTCTTTGGTCACCAGGAGTTACAAACACATCTCTCATTGTTTATGCTGGGCATCGTCACATGCCTAATAATATGCAAATTTTACACAAAAATAAAATTTGTATTATTAGCAGAGACGATGCCCAGCATCCCCTTAAGGGCTCCTGGTGAGAGACTTCTTTGACGGAAGGTGATCCACCACCCTCTTTGGTGACCAAATGGTGAAGTTGGTAACAGGTCTGATTAGTTGATACGGTATCCTGGGCTCTGATAGGACGAGACTCGCGAGAAGTTGACAACGCATCTCTCATTGTTTATGCTGGGCATCGTCTCTGCTAATAATACAAATTTTATTTTTGTGTAAAATTTGCATATTCTGTTTTAAAAAAAAATTAAGGTAGGCTCATGCTTAACTAAAACTAGCATGATATTAAGCAATGTTGCAGTATATGATCTAGTGTGCTTTCTTAGATAAAACCAACTCACATACGAACTTGCTAAAATCACAAGAAACCTTGTACATAGCAATACTTTCTTTATATTGCTATTTCTAAATACATCCAATCTGTGGAACTCTGCCCAAATCTCTAATCCCCTTGAACTATAATTTGTCAGTCTTCAAGTCAAGAGTAGATAGATAGATAAATACTTTACTAAAACAATACAAAAAAAAATAGCGTCTTAATTGGCGGCCTTATCGCTAAGAGCGATCTCTTCCAGGCAAACAACCTGGAAGGGATATAATCTTCAAATGAAATATGTAAGATGAGGTGTTTAAGATAAGTAAATCGGTTGCTTCTAGGTAAGCACGCAAGATCGTAGATTACATCAGGCAAGTTTTAGTAAAGTGTGAGCCTACTTTACATTTTTTGAACACAGAATTGTTACAAACATATGTTATCAGCCTGCCTGATGTTAAGCATCACTGTAGTCTAAGATGTCTGATCTAAAGAAAACATACCTGAGCTGCCAGCCTCCTCATTTTTCTTAGCCCTCAGGCATGGGGACAATGGCGTGGCAGTTTCACCCAATCGAGCGCGGTGGAGATTGCTCAGTTTGTTCTCATATTTGGCCAGAACCTCCTGTGAAATCAATAATACATGATTTAGAAAGATAAGCCTATCAACAATTCAGACTAAGCACTTAATTGTGAGTTTATATTCAACTAGTGGGTGCTCATGGCTTCACTCGCATTAAGAAGTAAACCTTGCAACCCCTATTTCACCCTTTTAATAGTGGCATTTCCAAAAATCCTTTCTTAGCGGATGCCTACATCATAACATCTACCTTCATTCCAAATTTCAGCTCAATCCGTCCAGTGGTTTGGGCTGTGTGTTGATAAATCACTATATCAGTCAGTCACCTTTGAGTTTTATATATGTATAGATTATTTTACGTAACTATTGGTACTAACATTGATACATCTATAAACTTTATGGGCCCAAAACGTGATTTAAATATAAGTCTAGGCTAAGTCAGTTTTAGTTGTTCGAAAATTGTCTGTCTACTGTCATAATTATCAAACTGTCAAAATGTACCATGTTAAATGAAAGTTCCAGTTTTTTGTTGACATTTTGATAAGAATAAGAATGAATAAATAAAAAATTTCAAAGTCCTGGACTAATATTTAAACCGCGTTTTGTAATAAGACAGTATAGTTTAAAAAAGCATAGCCTATGATATGGATTTTCCAAATAACTTTAAATAACAAAAGCAAGATGTGCCTGACGGAAGACATCTTGTTTGACTATTCAAGATTTAATAAGACACTGAATTACATTCGTTATATATCAAAAAAATTGTGTGATTACCATTTAATATCAATCAGAAATGAAAATGTGTGTGTGAGTGTTGTGGCAGATTTTATGTTTCATTATGTTATTGATGGTGTTTTTGGTATGTGTTCTGAAAATATGTGACAGTAAAAGTTTTCTTTCTTTCTTTAAAATGATAAATCAGCTGTATTAGATTCAGATACAGATATTTATTGGTAAATCATAGAAATTTACATATTGGTCAATCATAAAAATATATACAGCTATTAAGTAATAATTAGTAAAGTTTGTTACCTGCAGAGGAAGGCTGGCCTCTTGGTACAAATTGCTGACATTCTCATCTTCTGATTCGTCTTCATTGTCACTGAGCCTAGCAGGAGGGTTTATTTCACCTGATAATGAGAAATTATATTTGAATGTTATGTATAAAGATTGTAACATTTTTTATGAACACTTGACAGTAATATTCTTATATATAAAAATGAATTGCAAAATGTCATTCTCATCTTCTGATTCGTCTTCATTGTCACTGAGCCTAGCAGGAGGGTTTATTTCACCTGATAATGAGAAATTATATTTGAATGTTATGTATAAAGATTGTAACATTTTTTATGAACACTTGACAGTAATATTCTTATATATAAAAATGAATTGCAAAATGTGTTGGTAAGCGCATAACTCAACAACGCCTAGACCTATTTGGCCAATTCTCTAAATCAAGAGTAAAAGAATCAACAGACTGGCCGAAGTCTGTCCGGTCCACCAATCTTAAATAAAAATATTTCTTAAATAAATAAAGTAGGTGTTGTCTGTATTTGTTACAGTTATAAAATCTTTCTTTAAACATTTATTTATGGTGCTGTATGGCATGGCAATCTTACCAGCTAACTCTTTGAGTATGGCCATAACTTCTTTTGTGGCAATACTTGCATCAAATCCCAAGAATGCATCTTCCAGAGCCTTGATAAGCTCTCCACTTTTGTATGCTTCTGTGTTTTTGATGTAATTTGGCAGATTTTGTGAACAATATGTGGCCACTTCAGCGCCTCCATGTCCATCATAAACAGCAAAAAGAGCTGTGTTCAGATCAAAGTCGAGAATTGAATTGTGTGCATCCTGTGAAGAAAAGTTAGGTTAGAATTTATACATTACATTTGCATCTAAGAAGAAAAACTTTACAGTGCCTAGAGATAATAACTAATGATTATAATCAACAATGTGTCAGAGTGTGCAAACTTATCATTTTCCTCAAGGTACCTTCATTTACTTAGCAATTTATGAAAGATAAGCATACAAAGTATATTTTAAGAACTGCTCTTGTTGAATTCAAAATAAAAAATGTAGGTAGGTATGTTTGTTTGCATCAAGAAACGAATGTTGTTCATAGACCAGTATCTTCAAGGTATATCCTATATCTGATACTGAGTTGTTTGTATTGTATAGCACAACAAAGACAGAAACCGGTAGAATTAATTACTTTTACAGTTCTGTCATACCAGGACTGCACAAGCGGAAGGAGAATACGAGAGCACGGAAATGTTATGCATAGCCTATGTACATAGTCCAACCTATACAATAGAACTTCCTTACACTGACGCTTTATAGCGTGCTCACTAATCAATATGAACCGCAACAATTTATGATACAAAAACATATCTATCGGTCTCTCAACTATTTTAAGGGTAAGCAGTTGTAACAGAACTTGAATTCTTGGGACGAACGGTAGGAATTTACCTCCTGATTGACACGCCATCCCTGCATGGAGCTCGCGCCGCACTCAAGTTTGTCGTTAGCTTCATCGCTAGACACTTTTTCAGTCACTGGTTCAGACAAATACGCACCCATAGTGGAATGTAAATGCACATGAAAACTTAAATAACGTTAACAAGTCTAATGGGCGCGAAAATTCACAGAAAATTGGGCTGGCGGCAGGCGGCAAGCTAGACCAGCAAAATCGGATAGAAAAAGTATTGCCAGTTTCTAACACAAATTTAAAACACCGAAAAACTAGTGTAGGATCAAAAATTGTAATTGTTTTGATTTAAAATGCATTATTGTAATAAATTAAGGTCACGTCACTTATAACAATATCTTTGCTCTGAATTATAACAACAATAATAAATTCAGATATAACGTATGATGGTCTTATACAATGATGCATAATATTATCACCGGTCACTTGGAATCTGACAATAGAAACGTAATTTTATATTGTATGCCTCTTATCTTGAGCTATATTTACATTATTTTATAGAATTTATAAAGCAAAGAGCGAAGAGCACAAAAATACACTATGTGGGAAATTCTTAGTGGAATGGCAATAGTTAATCCTAACATGGCTAACTGAAAAAATGTAGTTTTCTCGATTTCTGCAAAAGTATTTTGTTATCTGTGTGAAACGTTCATTCAAGAAAATCAATAGATTTGTCTATGTATAGAAAAAATAAAAAAGAAGAAATATTAATAAAACGTTTGGTTGATTGTGGTGTGAATTCATATTAAATTCTGATTGAATTTGTAATGAAACACGATTAGAACTTGAAGAATACTACAATCGAAAGTGTTGTCTCAGAGAAGGCTGCCAAAATGAGGCGATAAAACTTAAGAATTCATCGGATATTGGTGTCGTCTGCTTCCCTGTGTGTCGAAACTGCATTGTTAAAAAATGTCGGGCGATCACAAAACATTGATAAAAGGCAGCCCATCGCAATATGTGAAGTTAAACGTGGGCGGAACTTTGTTCTACACCACTATTGGCACACTCACGAAGAGCGATAACATGCTGCGCACCATGTTCAGTGGGCGGATGGAAGTACTAACAGATTCTGAAGGTACTTTTACCTTTGGTTTTTCACTTCTAATTTGCTGTTTGCTTTGTAGTTTTCTTGCCCAATTACTTATATCCTGCTTACTCGCCTTACATTAGAGTTTTCATGTGGCTATAAAATGAAAAGACTAGATATAGAACACTGCACTTATCATTAGATAGGAATTTCAAAAATAGTCTGTTTTTGTTACAGGATGGATACTCATTGATAGATGTGGTAAACACTTTGGTACAATACTGAACTACCTACGAGATGGCACTGTGGCCTTACCCGACAGCTACCGGGATATTATAGAGCTGCTAGCAGAGGCTAAGTACTTCCTTATCCAGGAGTTGGAGGAATCATGCCAGCAAGCTCTAGCCAAGAAAGAGAGGGAGGCAGAGCCAATCTGCAGAGTTCCTCTCATAACTTCACATAAAGAGGAACAACTGCTGATTATGTCAACATCTAAGGTGAATTTAATTGTACAACTATGCAAAAATTATATGATTACAATCCTTAAATCCTTTTAATAGTTTGTTGTCCATGATTTTGTATAATAGGACTATTATATACACTATTATTTCAAATGTTTTATAAGTTTTATGGTTAATAAATAATTTCAAAACTCAAATCCTTATGTACTTAAGTCTAAACTGTTATTTTTTTTCAGCCTGTAGTGAAGTTGCTGATTAATAGACATAATAACAAATATTCATACACAAGTACTTCTGATGATAATTTACTGAAAAACATTGAATTGTTTGACAAACTGTCTCTGAGATTCAGTGGAAGAGTGCTATTCATAAAGGATGTTATTGGTTCTAATGAAATATGTTGCTGGTCATTCTTTGGACATGGCAAGAAGTGTGCTGAAGTTTGCTGCACTTCCATTGTGTATGCCACAGATAAGAAACATACAAAGGTGGAGTTTCCCGAAGCAAGGATTTATGAAGAAACATTGGGAATATTGTTGTATGAAAGCAGGAATGGACCTGATCAAGACCTGATTCAAGCGACATCATCTAGAGGTGCTGTGGGTGGACTGTCATGCACTAGTGACGAAGAGGAGGAGCGCTCAGGCCTTGCACGACTCCGGTCAAATAAACAGAACAATCAATCTTAGCGGTTACAGTCAGGCCTGGCGCGCCTTCGGAGCTCTAAACGGACTAATGTCTGATGCCGAGCTGGCTACTTCATGCCATGGCTGAGTCTTTGGCTGCCTTGCTTCGGTCTGTAGACATTTCGAAGACATATCTAATGTGGATAACTACTTCCTGTGAGCTCTCTTGGGTATAAGTGGCAGTTTGAACAATGGCATGTGGCATTTATGATTCATGAACAGATGGTCGTAATATGGACAATTTCTCTAAAATACTTTGTGTCTACATATCCACATCTAGTGAATATTGCTGTAGTATAGTAGAGTATAAACACTAGATCGTACATTTCCATAAATGACATGTTGAATTAGCAGTTGTGCTGTTTTAGAGAATGCAGGCTATTAGAAATTAGACAATTCTACAGTAACAAGTAACTCAACAGTATTTTTCAGTTTCTCTTGTTTTCTCTGTTTATCTTTTATTTCTTACTTCAATTTACTTACTTATCACTTATTATTTTATGATGACTTATAATGTGTCTGGCCCTTTGTATTTTATGAGACAATATAGTATTTATATAGTGAAGTAATATGTTGCTGTAATGTTCATAAAGGGATGTATACTTTTATGTACACTAGACTATATTTCATTATTTATATGTGTCATTCTGGCAACCTATCAGAATAGTTTTGATCTATGGTTAGATACAGCTTTGTTTCACTTTATCTTTAGTACAAATATGTTTCGTTTCTTCTATCCAAAGGTATGGTTTAAAATTGTCATTTACTATCAAATCTGTGAACACTAAGATGTGGTTTCTAGTCATTAGGTTTACTATGAACTGTGAGGCTACATAATTGTTTGCTTAATGACACCATAGTCTTATTGCTCATGATTGTTTGCATATACCTGATGAGCCTGTCAAGATTTGAAAATGTCCAGTTTTGTTTCTCTCTAGTTAAATTACATGTATGAATGAATATAAAAATAAAACAGGGAATTGTAAGATAAACCATCTAGCCTGTTTACAATATATTTAAGAGTATAATATGGATGTTAATAATGTAGAAGTATAATAATTATCTGATGGTTCATATGTAATGTAAAGTCTATTGGAGTATGTTTTGTAGTATAATTGTGGTAATTCTAACTTTGTCTATTTGAAATCACCGCTCAAGTGGTTTGCCAAATGAGTGTTGTAAATACATGTTCCTAGTACATATTTCTAGGTTTATAATGATGAAGTTAAAATAAAATGTGTTTAGATAGGATTTGTAATTCCAAATTATTTGAGAAAATCAAGCATAATATTGTGAAATTTTTGATTACTGCCATGTAATGCTACAATCCAATTTAAACTTATGAATTTTTGTATTAACACAACAATTGTACAGTTTTATAAGAGATATTGTTAAGATACAAAGATGAAGTTATCAGTGTCTTCAGAAGCAGTATTCAACATATTTTTAGAATAAGACACTGAAATAAAAGGGTCTTTTCTAGTCCATGTACAGTTCAAATATGATAATTGTGATGTACAAGACAAGACCATTGGAGTGACTGTGCTATGCCTGCACACATCTCTCATCAATTATGTGTGTCCATCATATTAAATCTGTGTTTCATTTGTTACTCAAACTGTTCATACTGTGATCTTTAGTTATTTGTTATGGGTGAGGCAAAAAGTATTTTTTTAAGCTATGGAAACCCATAGCTAACTTAGTTTTTGTACATTTTTTGACTTGACAGAACATGAAAATATTAAGTGTTTATGTACCTACCTATCAAAATTTATTATCGTATGTTACATGTGTTACTTCTATTAAATAATTATATGCTCACTGTGTAGGTGTAAAAAGTTCTTTTATTTGTACCCTTTACCTAATAAGTTTAGTGTCAACCTTTTATATAAAAATCATAAAAGCGAAAGGAGATAAAATCAAACAAATCAGTTTTACTGGCCTAAATTCCTTATATTCTGTTTATAACATTCAAAACTACATAAAGGTACCCCAGTTTTGGAGCAGTTGTATTTTTTAATATTGCTGCATCCACTCACTCCACAAATAACTGGCTTGGGAGGATCAACTGGAGCTTTCTTTTCTAACGGAAACTCAACTCCGACAGGAAAAAATAAAGATATTTCATCCTTACTATTTTTGTACACAATCATTGGTTCCTGACTTTTAGCCGGTTTCATCTTTTGTGCATTTTTAAGATTTTTAGATTCTTGCTTCTTCAGAAGTCTGTCCATGGTTTTCTTTTTATCTTTCTCTCTCTTTTCATCTGCCATTTGCTTCCGTTTCTGTGACTTTATAGCAGCTTTCTGTATAGCTTCTGCTGTCATGACCTTTTCCTTGTAACCAGAGGGTAAAGCTAGCAGCACTTCACCTCCAGGGCTAGTTTCTTTGTCTGTTCCTCTTTCATACATGGCTCTCTGTCTTGCCGTCATCATTTTTGGGTCCTTTGGCTTTATTTTCTTTAGCTCATCATCTACCTGTAAATATTGTAACATTGTATTTAAGGAAAACTTAAAGTGTACCTTACTTCATGATTGAAAATTAAAAAAAATATATATATGTCTACCCACCTCCTCAAGCTTGCCAGATTTGATAGCATCGAGCCATCTCTCTTCTTCACTAGATGTGCCACTATCTCTGCCCTTTTTCTTTTTCTTGGAAGTGGATGGTTTTGGTGGAGTGCTGGAAGAGGATCCAGGGATAGATCTACGTGATTCCGACGATGACTTCATGGTCTGGGCTTTCAAAAGATCGGCTGCAGAGGCACCGGCTACTTCGCGCTCCTTGATTTTCAATTTGTAGGGCTTCTCTAATGCATCCTCGTAAGTTATATCGATCGAAGTGTCGCTGTCAAAATCATTTTCTAACTTTCGCTTTTTGTGCTTCTTGTGTTTATGTTTTTTATGCTTCTTCGGGGGTGGTACATCTGAAATAACAGCAGTAATCATAAGAAAAACTTAGGTTTTATATATAAGTATGTGAAAATGGAAAATTCTTCATTTTAATGTTTACCAATAACGATTTCGTCATCCGTGGTGCTTGGTTCTCGATGTCTCCGGACCATTTTGGTTTTTGCAAACCTAAACAATTATTCCGATTTTCTTTCTGCCGTCTAGTTACTCAAATAATATAATTATTCAGCAAATGTTTTCAATAGCATCTCAGGCACCGCAAGCATTCCCAAAATTTTGACGACGAAAAAACGAACGATTGAACGATTTTGTGACAGTTAGCATTAGCAGATGCCATTTTTAGCAATCATCACAGGCTAAACAATCTGATCTTCATTATTGATTGCTATTTGTAAGGCGTTCGCACATGATCAAACTTTTCATCAGTCATGTTTGGCGAAAATTATCTTATTTTAAATATAAGCCAAAATAATAGAATTATTTACTTTATTTACTCTTATAATTTTTTTTTTACTGTGTGAAATGGCCCGTTTTTTTATTTTTTTTTATTTTATTTGGATTATTTAACCATCGTCGTCGTACCCCGCAGCTACCTTAAATTCAATAGTACTTCTAGGCTAAGTTTTCATAATGATTGATGATGATATTTTAATATGATATTTTTATTGTCTAACAAGATCTGACCATGATGTACGATTTCATAGTCGAGAAAAATAGGTAGGTAAACACATACACTTAATACATTTTTACAATATAATCCGGTAAAGATTTCATTTTTAGTTTAATGTATTTCATATTTGGTCTAAACTATTTCATATTCTGTTCTGTATCCAAGCAAACAAGTCTGTACTTAGATACAACTAGGTCACTAACTTAGGTACTTATTAGGTACCTTCCAAAAAGCAAAATTGTGTTCTTGCTGCGTCAAAGCTTTAACTTTCTCGCGACTGAAAACTTAAAGCACTCATCTACGTGCTTGCGACCGGAAACATAAATTACCCTTATTTTCTTGCATATTTTTTAATTCGTTAGATAGCCACTTTACTTTACTAAAAGGTGTGATTACTACATCTTTTAGTAAAAAACCTCTGTTGGTAAGTACTTTTGATTATTATCATAATTTCATAATCATTTATTTACACTTAAATAACTAGTTACAGATCTTAATGCTATGTACTTGTAAATGTAGGTACCTACATTATATAACTTATCCTAACATTAGGTATAATATCATTAATTTAAAATGGTATTGAAGAGTACATAGTAGAAGCGCATTTGTAGGTCAGATTGTTTAGTTTACTTATATTGAGCGACGGATCATCGTTCTTTTAAACTAAAACCGTAGTTTGCCTGATGGTGAGCAAAGGCTGATGTTTTTGATAAGTATGTACTTATATTGGTAGTTAGAGGGTGTAGGAAGTTCCAAAGGCTTTTTTATCCCTAAACAACGCGAGCGAAGCCGCGAGCATTTAATAGTAAAATTAAGAAGTAATAGGAACGTAATACGAAATGTTGTTTTACCATTTGTTAAGTTTGGTGGCTGAAGTTTGTTCAATTTCAATTAAATTATTCCGATGTTCTAAAATAGTTTGCTTTTCCCCTAAATAATCAATGGAACTCAAGACGAAATTTCATTTAAGAGAGTAAATAGAGCACTAGAAGTAGATTAGAGATACATAGATAGGTAGGGAAATTATAGATAGGTAGGTATGTAGTTATTACGTATACCTACCTACTTACACATTATTTTGTTAAGAGATTATGTTTTATCATCACCACTAATTGTCTAATATTTTATTTGATTCGATTGTAAACTTAGCCAAAGTCCTCGTAAAGGCCTATTTAAACCCAGATTTAATCAAGCCCAGAGCCCAAAATTTTACGCACACTTCATGAAGTATCAGTTGTCTTACCTAGCCTTGATCTGGTTACCAACAAATTAACATCCGGTAAGTTAGGGCGTCCCAGGGGGCTCAGAGGTCGGCCTTCAAGATACAGGATACCATAACCCTTCTGATAACTTGCTAAAACTTATTGCGCTGTGAGGTTGCGCATTATGGATAAAGTGAGCAAGTACCTATATAGGTTTCTTCTAGGCAAGCGTGCTACATATTAAACTACAGTAGGTAGTGCTTAACATCAAGCAGGCTGTAGTCAATCGTAAGCCTATTTCTCGTTAAAAAAAACTAACTCATAATCTTGTAATGCTAATCTTTCTGACGTGCTAAAGCCATTTAGTAGGTCAAAAAACATTAGCATTTGTTCTACTACTTTTGAAACTTGCGACACCTTGTATGATTAGGTACCTAACCACCTTAGATATACTAAACTGTTTATGTAAATACATGCTTGGTTATTGTAAATGTATGTATACAGGCAAGGTACCTAGTAACATTGAATTAGATATGATTACCAAGTTGTGCCACTGCTTATGCAAATACGACGGGAATATTACTCCGGCGAATTAGTTAATTAAGTGAAGTAACGTTAAGCAGCGACTTGGCAGCATCGCCGCCACTGCTGTAGGACAGCTATTTTCAATCTTGGAGGCTGTGGAATCTTTGGATTGGATATAAAAAAAAAACCTATGTAGGTAAAGTAAGCTCCTAAAGCCCTTCACACACAGCGGCTATAATGTAAAGATGTACATTATAGCACGATACATCTCATTACATCTTTCCATAGAAATTCTTAGATGTAAAAATATACATTATTGCAGCTGTCGTGTGTGGTCTCCTGACGATTTCTATGGAAAGATGTAATGAGATGTATCGTGCTATAATGTACATTTTTACATTATAGCTGCTGTGTGTGAAGGGCTTAATGTAGGTACTAAAGGCTGGCTTTGTAGAAAGTCACATCAAAAGGTATAAAATTTATTGGTTTGGTTTTTCATCTTCACCATTTATATTATTTAGAGCAAACAACATTTTTTGCCTAAATTACAATGTTAAAAGATACAGGGTTAACGAAAAGTAATGACCCAATTTTTTCAATTTTGTATGGACGTCTTTAATACAGGGTCATTTTTTCCAAAAACCTTCCATTTCATTTCAAAAAACTTTAAAAGATTAACATCATGTAAGTGTATTAATTTTTAATCCAGTTAATTTAATTCAGTTAGACAACCACTGTCCCAGACTTTTTGTAGAAAAAATGCAGGAACAAAGACTACGGAGTTTCTTGTTCCTTAATGGAATTGTGCAGCTAAAATAGAGTAGCAAATAGTGGGTCTTCGCAGTGCAACTTGAGAACCTAATAATAGGAGAACGTCAGTCAATCAGTCTGGTAGACTTGAGTAGCGAACTATTTTGAGTAGATCATAGTTGTAATTGAGAAAATAATATGTAAAAGTGATTGAGTTTTAAAATAAAATTATGTATACTTCAGGAGCGAAAAAGTTTTAGTTGTTATATTATCACTTACCTACTATTATATTAGTTGTCATTAAGACAACGCAAGCAAGTTTTTATATAATATAAATTTAATATTATAAAAAAACAAGACGACATGTCAACTTTGAGGGCTTCCGTTGCGTGGGCTGCGAAAACTTTTCAAGTCGTGGGTAACAGCTATAATTTATAAAGCTGAAGAGGTAGTTTGCAAAAATAAATATGATGCCCAAAATAACTATTCCACGCGGACGAAGTCGCGAGCACAGCTAGTGTAGGTAATATATATTTTTTTTTGGAAAATTGTATGTGTGCTAGTATGAATGAATAAATAAATGATACATCGACATCATTTTTAATGTAAGTGCTAGCCAGTTGTTATAGTTAAATTCCATTGTTGGATAGTAGGTACTTATTATACTGAATCCGTCATCTACTAAGCTCTTCATATATCAGCAAAATCACAGCACCAACTATCTGATACCTATCTGCAATCTAGGCTTGCATATTGGCCTACATCGCTACACCGTACAGCATCCCAAATATGCCATTCTGATTTCCCGAAGCGGTCCGCCTGGGGGGAGTACAACAGTTTTTATGCAGATTCGGCGATAGCCTGATGGCCACCTATCTCTGGAATTTACATATCGCTATGATAGCTGTAACCGTATCAAAAGTGCTTGACAAAAGCTTTCATGTTTTATTATGTTGACGTTTTTGTTGTGTTGCACTTGCAATTGGATGGAATGTGTCTAGTACGACTAGTACAAGTACAAAATTTTTGATTTGACGACGAACGTAATATATGTTTAATTTCAATATGTTTCACGCGTAAGTGATGAATGTATCTTTGTGTGAAATAAAGTTCTCTTAAACCTACAAGTTGTTTTTTTTATAATAATAAGTATGAAACCAACAGTTGTTAAGTTCGTCATTTTGCGGGTATTTTAAGATTTTAAGCAATTATGTAATGCAACTAATTTTGATCATGTTTTTACTAAGACAAACCTGACGTAGATGTATCTGTTATGTATTTGAGAGCCTGTACCATTCCAGTAAAGTAATATACGACATACGACCACAGTGTCGGATATTGCTTCAGAAATAGTCGTCCAATGACTATTACTGTAAAAAAATCTAATCTATCACGCTGTTAGCTTATATTTAATACTTCCCTTGTAATCCTATACTTACCATACCTACCCAATGGCTGTGTTAATTTTTTTCCAGTGGATTAGCTGCCCATGCGGGAAGCGAGCGACCTTTCTCACACCTCCGCTGGAGCCAGTGAGCTGTGGTAATCTGATGACACTGAACCCTGCCACTTGTAAACAATGCGCTTATGATAGGCCAGGGGAGAAATTGTCAGTGAAGACTTTTGAAGGAGTTATGAAGGTTTGATGTAATGTTTTTTAAACAGGATGGTTCGTACATACATAATGTTCTTACACAATTAAGTGTGTTGATTGTTATCCGTTATCTGAATTAACATAATTGAAAAATAAAATAATGATATTATTACATATTACTATAAATTACATCGCGTAGATAATTATATAATTATCTACGTTAGCTCATATGAGCTAACGTCGAAGCATGTACAAAATTTTATCACATTTTCCCCTCTTTTCAGAAATAAGGCTCTTCAAAGCAGTTTCCAGGTAGAGCTTTCAAAATTACCTAAGTTTACTCACCAACAAAATTAACATCGTGGGAAAAATAAATGCTGAAACTTACGAAAGCAGCTAGATATACCCAAATAGCTTCTTTGGTACCTATTACATAAATATGTACTTAACGGGTATACCGGTAAAGTTTCACTAGAAATTACTTTTATGAATGTCATTATTATCTATGTACTTATGTACATTAAAATAAAGAGCCTCTTGGGCTGTAATTACTAATTTTAATATTTCAAACGGCTCTTCATACGATAAGTATAATGATTTTGATAATACAGTTATACCGTTAACATCATCGGTTTCAGAAGAAACATAAGTAGTGAAACCGTAGTCAACTGACCAAGTTAAAATTAGTCTTTAAGAACCAAGACAGTAAAAATACGGAATGTTCATTTACATAAAATTTGTTCTTTCGTTTCTTTTTCCCAAAGTCTTATCTCAATTTTCGCGTTAACCAATGTATGTAGGTATGACAATTTAATCTTGTTCTTTTTCGAATGAGAGTGTCCAACTCTGGTGCCAAAAGTTTTCAAACCGCCCTAAGGGCCTCTGACATGGCTGCCGTACTATGATTATCAGTCAACCAATTTAAAGTGTCAGCTTAATAAACAAATCCTTTTGCGCGTCCATCACACCGTTTAATCGTAGGCATTAGTCGTATTTCCCAGGAATCAGTAACAAACCTTGCTAACAACTACAACAGTCAGAACCAACTGGACTCTAACAGGGCATCAATCTCAGAGGATTACCCGAGCCATAGGCTTTACATAATAGAGACACCGAATTAAGAAAGAGAGCAAAGCTTTATTGTAACAAATATCAAGACAATGACAATAGAATACTTCTATAGAAACAGTCCATTAATTGTGATGTTCAACCGCATTGTCTGATCACTCGTCCGTAGCAACGCTCCATCCACACGAGTAAATATAATAAATGAAGTAGCTGTTCAATCTGAACGTCTTCAAAAAAAGTACAAATATTTCTTCTGGACAAGAGACTGTATCAGATGAAGTGCTGTCAAACACAAGCTCATAAAATAAGATTTGAATTTAAGAAATAATGTAAATTGACTTGATAAAGAGATAATCTCATAGTTGCCACATGTTATGTGTGCGAAACATACATACCTATACATAAGTGTCAATGATAAAAAAACAATTTAAGTCAAAACAAGCGCAAAGCGGTATTACAGGTAGCTAATGGGAAGAGACTGTGGATGTCAATAATATTTTATTACTCGTATGTAAATTTTTTACAATAATGTGACTTGTATTGGCTATTATGTCGGTGTCTCGAGCAGAATTTTCCTTTGTTACAGTATTAGCAATGGTGACACGGTCAGCAGGTGGGATGGACAAACAATGCTTTTTGCGGATACATGTTGACGTAAGGGACGTTTTTTGATGTCAGGGTATATGAAACACAAGCTCAGAAAAAGAACTCAAGTAATCACAAGGAAAAACAGCAATTTAGGCAACATATAGGTATGAAGTGTTGAGTTAATCTTTCATAAAATATTAAGTGTTCGTTTTGTAAAAAAATAAAAAATAAATAAAAAATCGTGTTTTTACACTACGAAAATAAAACTGGTTATAAATCAGTTTTGGGCTGCTTAAGTTTCATCAAAATTTGTTCAATAACTTTTCAGATTTGGTCTCTGTGATAATAATTCATAGATAACTGAGCAAGGTCGGTTATTTTTTTAAAAATTTACACTACTATTTTTATTTCATTTTTTATTCTTTCAAACTACTCTACTCCCTTATAATTAATTAAGTTTAGAGTTTTTTATCAGATGAAATGAGTATTCAATCTACATACAATATTCTACCTGCTCATAGTTTTGTCAATTTTATCTTAACTTTTTACGTTTTTCACTTTGCCTAATAAGCTAGGATCTCCGGAGAGCTGTCTATCCAAAACTCCTCAGACTTGTTAGCGTGTGAAATTCACACCGTCTACAATTTAATCCTGTTTTATTTCATTAGGCCCTAAAGCAGTGTGAAATCAAGGACTAAGTCGGAAAGCCCTAGGCTTTAAAACTATTTAGCGCCAGCAGCGTTCCTATTAAAAAAAGAAGGAAAAGTGAAAATTTGTTGGAAAAAGGCTGAGTTTTTCTGGGATAAAATTAATTTACTAACTTTTCTTATGTTTAATTATCAATGTAATGTACAATGTAAACGTTACATTTGTTTTTCATTACCACATCCGAAAATACTATAAACAATATTCAAAATGAAGCAAATAAACCAATTCCACAAAACATTTTTAATGTTACCTAAACTGTGTTTAATTGCCTTACATAACAACCGCCTAAATAGCGTGAACATTTCGTGAATATTATCAAGAATATCACAGGTAATTCATAGAACTGTCATATCAGAAATGCCGTGGAACATCGGTGATTGCGTCCATCCTATTCGATTATGGTTTCGGTAATTAGCTGGGAAATAAACGTTAAATTCCACGGTGTATGGAATCATTGGTAATTACGAAAACAAATTAGCTTTGGCTGTGCAAAGGTTTTAATGAGTTTTTGTTGCAAAATAATTGTAAATATGATAATGGTTCTACCCTGGTAAACCTGTTTATATATTGATTACAATGATTTATCATATTCGATTTGCGATCATAAATATTTATAATAATGTTTCTCTTTTACCTTAGTAAACAATCATCAAAGATTTCCATTTACATTTTTTTTAAATAGGCTCTCAAAATAATACCAGCAAGCCGCGGGCATCCACTAGTAAAATATAGATGCGTGATCAATTATCATATATAAACGAAACACGATGACTTGATCCTCCTCCTTTTTTGTTAGATAAATACGATGTATCAAATCAATATCTTACCTAAAACTTCGGCTAGCATAGCCAAACTCCCCATATCACCAGCACCTAGTCAAATAACAGATCAGTATTTGCTCAGGCTCCGATGATTGTAACAGTTAATTAACTCCAATCACCGGTACCTCGTTAGGTATTTGTGACGTACCTATTGCATATTCCAACAGTGGAAACTACGCATGTTGATGAAATTAGTGCGTCAACTAGGACGGTAACGCTGTTATAATCAAGGGAAGGAATTGTGAAAGCGGACTGGTTAGTAATAGGTTGGTTTATTTTATGTTTGTATCTTTCTTTTAGTGTGTGACTAGTGGGTGCCCGTGGCTTCGATCGTATTCAATATATCCCATTTCCCCTTAAGATTGGATCCCCCATTTCACCCCTTTGAAAGTGGCATTTTTTAAATCCTTTCTTAGCGGATGCCCACGTCATAACATCTACCTACATGCTAAATTACAGCCCGATCCGTCTAGTGGTTTGGGCTGTGCGTTGATAGATCACTATGTCAGTCACCTTTGAGTTTTACAGATTTAGATATTTGGTTCTTATGTAGATCAAAATTCAATTGGGATTAGAGTGGCCAACTATAATATCGAGCGAGATATTTTGAAATTATGGCGTGGTATCTGATTTAGCTTAACTAATTACTGTATTTTGTCAAAAAAACAAAACAAGTGAATTAAGATTTGTTTCGTAAACAGTAAGTATGTAAAGTTGGAAAAAGTTAGCGGTCGCGTGTTACAATACCGGGGTAAGTCATGTACGTTTTTCCTTGAGGCAAGTTAATGAAGCCACGGTGAGCATACAACTTTAGTGGCTAAAGTAATTAAAACTGCTGACTTTAATTACTTAAAAGTACAGTAGCCAGACCGTATTTCTATACATATATGTTATATGGTAACTAAGATACTTAGATAATAGTTTTCCTTACACATCTCTTGGCTTTCGTCATTAATAGTTCGGCATTACGCCAAGCATCATGATTTAGCAGGCTTGCGCCGGTTCCTCCGTATTATCCATAATAGCATATTTCTCTCGAATAGCATAATTGCTTCAAAGTATGGGATAGAATTAGAGCGGAACTGATCCCTAATCTCCGCTTTAATTTTTATCTTCACAAAAAGTTCTCTGTTCTTGAAAACATATGTATGTGTACCTATACCTGTGTAAGTCATCATCATTATTTGTTTTTCTTTTCTGACGTGATTTGACATTTACGTCTCCATGAGGTATAACATAACTTAAGTACCAAATTGTTCCTCCCTAATATGTTGTCAGACACTTTCCATGTAGTTCTTATATCCAGTTTTTCTGTACTGGTTCTTGCAACACCAAATAAACCAAAACAGAAAATAAAGACCACACATTACACGCTACATTGACCTCGGCTTAGATCTTTTCATTCACAGTTCTACTGCCCCACGCAATTTCTATGAAATGCCTTATAATGTCTATTCAATGACGCTATAGTAGCAGAAATCAGGTCAAAACATCTTATGCAGAGTAAAAGGTTGCGTGACTGTGTGGTATGGCTGAACTTGACGCAAGATATTTATACCATAATATTACGGCAGCACTTTTCACGTGATCACTTTTGTTCTTAAAGAACTATATATATACTGGTTAGAACTTTATAGTGCCAGTTTTGTCCGCGTGCACATGTATCTTGCTTAGATTTTATGAAAATGGTAGTGCAAACTACCGCCGAGCCCTACGCTACGATGTTGTTTAGACTCTGTCAAAAATCACACAGATCGTTTTTGTACTCGTAAGATTTTATTATAGTTTATAGTAGTGACAGTGTTTTAATTGGGTCCATTCTGATTAAAGAACAGAAACACAGAAAAAACATAACAAAGAGAACAAAAAAGCTTACTGGCTGCAAACATCAATCAAAGGAAAGTTAAAACATAGGTATTAGGTATATAGTGCTGACAATGCACATATTAAGTATAGGTACCATAGAGAGGGAACATTGTACAATAAAATTAAGGCCATAATATTATATTATCTTGAGATCAACAAAAATATTGAAGCCAAAAATCTTGTCTTTTCTATTTAGCCTTAATTTAGCAACAACAATTTTCTATTAAAATGTTATAGTCAATACATTATTATCATATAAATTTGTTTCCATGTTAAACGAGAAGATGTTCGACACTACGTGTCAAGAACACGCGTATAAGGAAGTTACTGAAAACCTTGCAAAAGTTACCTGTAGCGACCTCTGTAGCGATTAAACTTTGATGAGTCTGGATACACGTGAACTTTCATTATTGTTGATCTTATCGGGCTTTGTTTTTAAGGTGGAAAGCTGAAACTTTAATATATACCTTGAGATCGCGAGGAAAAAAATAAATATCTAAGTACCTATTGTCGAGTGGAATCTTTATGTACAGAATTGTAGTAAGGGTTGGAAAAAGGGGTGGTGTTTAGACTAATCATCATTATCTTCTTCTTTATAAATAAAAATGAATTGTTGTTCGTTAGTCTGATTAAAACTCGAGAACGGCTGAACGGATTTATCTTATCTTAGTCTTGAAATGTTCGTGGAGATCTAGGGAAGGTTTAAAAGGGGAAAAAAAAATTATACAAAAGTTTAGGTCGCAGTACGAAGTCTGCCGGGACAGCCAGTTGGCAATAAAAATATAGACAAAAATGGTATTTTTTGACTTGGAGAATAAAAAAACATAGCAGTTACATATTTATAAATTATAATGATATGTAATTTTAATGGAAACTTATTGAGAAGTTTAATTGAATTAAAACCAAAATGGGTCGACGACATAACATCACAGTTCAAACCTGGATGAAGCTGCCTAAAGAAGAAGCCAATGGCATAATTATGAGAAAGGCCTATACCCAGTAGTGGGACAGACCGTGGATGATGATGATGATGAAAACTAAATTGTACATGACTTATAGTTACAACTAATAAATTCGGCGGTGGAGTCACGACCCTCAGTCATGAGGAAATACGACTCATAGAGAGATAAAGGTAGGTACAAAGCGCTATACCCATATTTCCTGGATAAAAGAAAATGCCCGGCAAAATATAAACTTGCAACATCACTTGTTTGTTGTTTGGTTATAACAACATTTGCATAAACATCACGAAACGCGGTAGCGGGATATAGGCTAATAGGCGGAAAGAGATATTTTTGTTGCTAAAAATAAAGTTTAATTAAAATCGGCTCATGTTTGTTCAGCTCACTGTTGTTGGGTCGAGTTTGGGGATCATGGCTCGGTTCAAAAATCGTATTTTGCCATGAAACATAGTCTATAAATTTATTTTCAAAGTGCTTTTGCATGTCAGTTAGGTACTTTAGTTGGAGGAGGCCTACGTCCGAAGTTGGACGATCCCATGATGACGTGCGAAATGAAAATAAGCAAGAAAAATCTGACATTTAACAAAACTATATTAAATTGTATTATAACATTTATATCCAGATATTCTTGACATTTAAAACTCTTTGACATTATAAATTGACATAAAATCTTAACATAATAAGTACATTTATGTTTCTGTATATGTCTGTAGATTGGTTAACTATTGCTGTTACAGAAAGCAAAAAAGGGGGAAAAAAAACACTCAACTGTGCAATTTAAAATCACCGTACATGTCGATATTTCAATTAAAATTTCTCAGTTTGATGGCCTATCTTCCCACTTGACATTGGCAGAATTGCGAAGTTATTTCTACGCAAAAGCCATAAAAAAATAAATAAAAAAAAGTACATTTATATTAACATAAAATAAATCGCAACTAACATAGAATGATCATGTTTTATAAGGAAAAGTGAATAAATAGCTATTTGAATTTGAATTAGGTACTTAATTTTTAATTTTTTAAGGTAGTGAGTAAGCCAATTTTACGACGTCATTAGGTATTTATTTGAAATTAGTCAAAATAAATGTTTACCTATAGCGTACCTATACATCTTAAATCTCTAATTATTTATACAGATCGGTACATAATTTTTATTTTTTAAATGAAAAAGCAAATATGTATTTTATTCAAATAAAGAATCTATTGAATTAGCAAGAGTTTGAATGTGGTTATGATATAGGCTGTTACAACTCGGTTGAGTGCTATAATTTCATATTATTTGTCCTAAATACAAGGTATACTATATTTTATGCTGTAATGCCTCCTGATAAATATGAGAAAACACTCCGATAAACTTACCATAGAGGGATGTCAAATAAAATTGATTCTAAAAATTGACTTTGTACATACGTCGTACATTCTTCCACGGAGCATCATTCGACAAGTCGCTCTATTTAGAGAGATAATTACATGTGAATTTCTTAATTTGCTTAGTTTTGTGACACCCTGTACTATTTTTTTTATAAACTATACTGTTTATATTTTTAATGTTTGGGTGTGTAATAATAATAATAATATGTCTTTATTGCACACCAACATGAAAGAAATACATGAAAGGATAAATTTATGATGACGTACATATGGGCGGCCTTATCGCCTTAAGCGATTTCTTCCAGGCAACCTTTGTGTAAGATATTATTGTCGGCGTGTGTTAAAGTTCCGTGGACCTTGTGTCTGTTAATAAAGAATTAAAGTATTATTTACGAGTATTAAGTATGTCATGCTTCAATTTTTATACGAGTTAGCGCGCATTGAGAATTTCACTATCCCACAGAACAAACAATAACGAAATCGAAGATGTTTATGTGTATGTCGGAGCGAGGGAATTATTAGTTCCATCGCCAGACATCGTTGGGGCGTATGGCAAGGAAGATCGAGTAATGAGACTACCAGAAATACAGGAGTACTGGTTTTATTACACACTTTTTCAGGCACCCAGAATATTGCACTAGACAAACAAATGCAATGACAGCAATAGGTGGTTTCCAGAGCAACTGACTGCCATCTCTGTGCCTCTCCATCGGCTAGACGAAGTTAGCCGAGTCCAGACGAATGCTGTCACATGGTGGGACTCGTGCCGGGCTCCGTTTCACTCCTGTATTCAAAACCGTCTCCGACATGTATATGTCTATTTCACTCATAATGTTCCCGTTCTTGGGCAATATTGGGCATATAAAAAAAAACATACAGTGCCACCTAGCCCCATTCTAAGCGAGCGCTTGTGTCATGGTTTTTTTTTTAATAAATAGGAAATTATTCCTCTCTCCAAATGTTAGATAAATATTTTTCTAACTCCTCGTATCCTGTTTTGCTTGCACACGCCCGCCACAGGCGCCCGTCGTTCGCTCCGCGAGAATTCCATCTGGTTTTTGTTTAGGCAGCAAAATAAAACTACATTCCAAATACACTCGTTAACTGCGGTGGATGGGGTAAAAAACTATTTTTTGCTTGACTGCGACATATTGTGCCGTGTGCTGAAGATATCTGGATATTCTTGTATTTGTAGCATTTTTGAAGTTTTGGCTTCTTCGTAGCTGCGTAGCACCATGGAATTAAAATGGCTTTGTTCAACACTCACAAACTTTTGCTTTTATTTAATAAGTGTAATTTATATGCTTGAATCTTCTTGTCAATAAACAATTATTTGCTCAATAAAGAAAAAAATACATAAAAAGATTATTCCCACTTCAAAGATCGATAATCTGAAGGTAAAGGTAGGTACATATAGCAATAAGTATTATTATTAACCCCATGTTTGTAAGCCAACAAAAGCATGTTACGAGTTTTA
This sequence comes from Macaria liturata, assembly GCA_964023185.1. Lineage (NCBI taxonomy): Eukaryota > Metazoa > Arthropoda > Insecta > Lepidoptera > Geometridae > Macaria > Macaria liturata. The sequence goes on along the minus strand of OZ026812.1, from coordinate 4,910,995 downwards.
CTATATTTTAGGCACAGTTACTTAACCGCTTAAAACTTAAAAACACGTCTTAATCTTACCATGAATCTCTCAAACATAAAGAACAAATAATACGAATAAGAAATGACGCATATCTGCTGGCCCGCGTACCTAAATACACACATCTGATAATTTGAATCTCCTTACACTGAATGTAGGTAATCTAATTGCAAATATTCATCCACGCTTCCGTGGCGAGGGCGCGGCTTGAATCCCAAATCAACACTGCAAGCCAGAAAGGACCGCTCTCGTATTACAAACGGACAAACACGACCATATTTTCACTCTTTTATATTAATCCTATTTCATCTACGCCACGTTATATTTTTCATAGGCCTATAATGAAATTTGAGGCCACACAGAGATCGTCAACATTTTCTGGCAAAAAAAGAGATTGCAAAATGCGCGCGTCAAAGCATCGCAATAGGTTCGGGATAACTACTCGATGCGAACATGTCTGGTTTCATTTTGTTTGTTTTTGGGTTCGGTTTACTCTTGACTGTTTTCGGAAAACACAACATGCAGTTCCTGGTAGCGTGTGTCAGAAAAAGTTTTAAAAAGAAAATACGGTGTGCTAGTCGGGCCTTGGTTAGCTGTATGTATTCCGTAGAAACCTTCATTAGCGCGTCAAATTAAAATCTCCAATTACATATTGTGTTATTGATAAATAAATTGATATAGGTATCTGTTTAGGTTCAGAAATGTTGAAATGTGGCTTGAAAATGCTCTTTCTGTCATTGATGGTTTTGACAATATGTGAAAAAGACAAAGCACTTCTCAATTTCTCAAATATCACTATTATAATCAAGGCAGTCTAATTCAGTGTTTTAAATTCACCTGTATTTAAAATTATTGCGCAGTTTTTGTTCAGTTTTGTTTCGCAAAAGTTGTACTACGATTCTGAAATAGGAGTTTAAGTGAAATTCAAATGTCAAAGGTGTCGTATTCAGAATTGCAATTACGTAAGCCACAAGCGGGTCCGCGGTTACGTAATCAAGTTTTTAAGCTTTGCTTGGGACATGCAGAATGCATTTTTAAGTGGCTGAGTTCGGGCGTATTTCGTACATAATCGCACGTCGAGATTGGGGGAAAACCGATTGAACTATACCTATTATGTCTCTAATGCGTAGAATATTTTGCTAAAATTTGTTATAAATATTTAGTTAAAAATAACTGAAATGAGCTTGGAAAACCATTTATTTATTTAATTTAAGGCTACACATAAGTGTTTAAACTAAATCTAAGCATGTGCCCTGTTCAGAGCGTCGCACGCAAGAGATCTGTATCGGGCTTACGCTAGATGACATTAGATATTATTAAAATTGAAAGGATTAAGATTAAAATGAAACTCTGAAAAAATATATACAGTGTTTTTCTGCCGCGACTGCTCCTTAACCGACTTCAAACAACATGTTGTGTGTTGTTTGAAGTCGGTTAAGGACCAGGATTTAAAATGGATTTCCGCAAAGTAACGCCTGATTCAATATCTTATCTAGGATTAAGATTAACTGATTTTATAGAATTGGTAACTTTTATGATATTCAATATTGTGTCTACTTGCCTCATACTACCACCATAGCAAATAATCCACCATAGCAAATTTTATAGGTACCTTATGTTTACGTTGTGTATTATATTAGCATTACTTAGCTTATACTTTTGTAAAGTACATGCAGTCTATATTTACGTGTTGTTTGTTCCCCCACAAATTTAACGATGACCGGTGTGATAAGTTAATTGGAAAATGGAAAAATGGTTTCCAAATTGCTTGGCTAGCTATAGAATCGGTTATTACGGTCGGTTAACTGCAAATTCTTACAAAACTTTTCCATTTCAGATAGATTGAAAAGTGCAAATAAAATTGCCCTGGGGTTGTAGAAACAGCTTTCAGTTACATTGTGAACATTGAAAGTTGAATTGCACGAAACATGACTTAAAATAACATGTTTAGTTGGGTCCTTGTTCTTTTGAATTTTGTTTAAAGAAATGTGCAGAGAGTAAATTATAAAAAAATGTATTAGCTAATGTTAAAATTAATTTTAAAATTTCTATATATTATTTTTTTACGGTTAAGGGCATACTTCGCGTGAATCATTTACTGAGTTGCAGTATTATGTTACATAATATATTATATGTATTCTAGCCATTTTTGTTTATTTTTTATGTAAATATATGGTATCTTATTTTTACTATAAAATTCAAAATTCCTTGCAGAAAATTTAAAAATATTCTGATATGCTCGTGTAAAAATATACTCGTGTGTATGTAACGATACGGTATACAATATGGCAACATGATATCAGATGTAATAACACATGTCCGGATCGTGTATTACTTACAATATTTCCTGTTTATCTTTGTTCTTATGACCAACACGACATTTATATTTGTAACATATGAACAAAGTGGTATATGGGTATATACATATTTTGAAGTAGACTCTCTCTCTCTTGAGTCGTATTTCCTCATGACTGAGGGTCGCGGCTCCCCCGCAGAATTAATTTGTTAGGGTAGTTCTCTTGGGCAGATACATCGTGGAGGGCGCTCAGATCCTTCCACGGTTGAAATACGAGTAGACTAATCGATAGAAAAATACAAAATCCGATTGATTAATCCTTAAATTGACTCATATCTATTAATAAAACTATGATAGTGAGACTTTGATCTTTTTGAATTTTGATTAAATTGAACAATCCTATAAATAATAAAAGTTCTTATACTCTTAAAACTACAATGCTATCTTACTTTTACAAAACTTAAAATGATATATTTTTGCTATAAAAACCGCTCGTAATGATATTTGGCAGCTACTAAAAAGTTTAAGAAGTTTTTCTCTCACTGTAATAAACGTCTGTGTTTCAGAAAATCTTCATTTAATGACGATTTATTTTTAACAGAAATGCTACTTATTTGGTGAGACGAGTTCGAATATAAATTAAAAAAGAGTGAATTGTTCGTTCTTTTTTTTAAACTACAAAATATGCTTTCTCTCTTTGAGTCGTGTTCCCTCATAACTGAGGGTCGTGACTCCCCCGCAGAAATAATTCGCTAGGGGAGTTCTCTTGGGCAGATACATCGTGGTGCAGGTCCTTCCAAAATATGCTTAAAAGTCCCTAAATTGCTTAATATTAGTCGAGATGTGTCCAAGTGTAATTTTTTTGTGTTAATAAAATTGTTTCAAATTTAAAAAAGAAAATGTATTGTCGGACTTAGAACTTCTTAATTTTATACAAGTAGGTTGTATTACGTATACAAGTAGGTCTAAATAAACATATCACAGCGTTGCAGAGTACAAATTCAAATCCCATGCCGATGTAAATCACATTTCATAAAATGGCGGGTGGAAAATTAAGCAGATTGAAGGCTCGTCGGGAGTTTGAGTCGTACTGTAAATTCCAGCTTCTTTGTTGGAACAGCCGTAGTTTTTGTTGACATAGTACAGCCAAGGTCAGACGTTGTCAATATGTTTATTTAATTTGTATACATTTTCAATAGTTTCATTATATAGTTATAATAGGTACGGTGCGGATAGGTCCCGACTGCCTGTTATTATACGGCAATCGTTAAACCATGTTTGAGGTCCTTAGAGCGGCTTGATGAACTCTCTACACCAGAGTTGGTCACTCTTATTCGATAAGAAGAAATGCGGGATAGTTCAGTGTTGCCTCAGGTGACCTGAGTGAACTGCCTAACCATCTTGAGTAAAACAAAAAATAAGAGGGCTCCAAATGCATACATAAAAGTAGAAAGCAAAATATGCTATAATTTCTAATATTATGTACCTAGTGTATACCGTGACTGCTTAGTAATTTGATTATTAGTTAAATAATTACACATCTTTACATTATGATAGTCAGCTTTATTCTAAAAACTGTAATAATAAAGCTAATTACTTACACAATACAAAAATTTATTTATGCCAGTCTTTAATAGTGCTATGTCTAATGGTAAGAGCAGGCGTAGTTTCCCGGTAGGAGACGGCGAAATTAGATTTAATCTGTTCTTATCTTTAAGGCGTCTAGTTTGTTCTTTCAGTTATGTGTGTCTTTGACAATTTCTCGGCGAAACGCGCTGTTGGTTTAGTAATTCTTACAATGTTAATTGGCTGGGCAAATTTAAGTTTTTTTCTTTCTTGATACAAGGCACTTGGACTACGAATTTTTATAATTCAAATTCAAATTATTTATTTACACAAACGATTACATGAAACCTTAGAATAATACATAGCTGTGCTTAATAATAGGTTATTAAAGGTTAATTTGTGCTCTTGTGAGCCCTGCATTAAGTATGAAACTTGTGTCGCAGGCGCCCACATCTAGCATTACTTGACAGCATTACTGATGCGGTGTGAGATTACTTTAAATGTGGTTTCATAACTTGTTGACTCATGGTTTTGGAAGTGTATGCATGAGTGTGGATGTGTGAGTGTGGATGTGTGAAGGTGTGTGAGTGTAGGTAGGTAGGCAAGTGTATGGGATGAGTTAGTGTTAATGTTGCGTTTCTATGTATAAGTAGTTATTTAATGATGTTAAGTAATTGTTCAGTTTCATTGTAAGTGAGTGATATGAGGTATTTTTGTAAGATATTTTTGCCTTGTTTGGTAGTTTTATCGCGGATGTTGCAGAGTGAAGACATTTTGTTGTAGATGTAAAGAAATCTGATTTCTGGAAAGCGTTGAGCAAAAGTGGTGTTGACTCTGAATTAACTGACATGACTACATATATTATCTAAAATGAACACTGACAGGCCGAGTTCCTAACATGCTGGTGGCATTCCCTAGTTGAATGGCCAATAGCCATTTATTTACACATAAATTATTATTGTGTCTACAAATTTATTTCTGGTATTGTCATTTAATAATTTTCGAAAGTTTACTACATTCATATATAAATCACACTTACGATACCTACCACTATTAATATATTAATTTATTAATCAAACTGTATAAATACAAATTCAGGTAAAGCTTTAAAATTTCCCAATATACAAAATGTTTGTATTCTGTTCAATATAATAATACAGTTCAGTACTAGGTATGAGACCCAATCAACACTAAAGCGAAAACCGTTCGTAGATATAAAGGTATATAGGTATCGAAATATCATGTTGCCAATCAATTTGGGAATCGAATCGGTTCCAATCAGGTGATGCACTTATATTCGTTATTTATTTATTAATGAAATGCGGTGAGTGGTCTGTGAAATATAATTTTTTGCTATATTTTTATGTTTATCAAGCTTATCAGGTTAATTATTTTTTATTAAGTAGAAACAGATTGAACCTGAATTGACAAATAATATGAAAACTTTATTTTAATTCGTACGTTTACCGATTTCAACTGCAATCTTATAATTTTTTTCATTAATATATTGGAAGTAGTATGAATTTTAATATTTTTTGTGAACGTGTGCAGGTATAGTATAGTAATATTTTCGTTGACAACATCTGTGTAAAATGATGAAAAGAATTAACTAGTTAGTCATCTTTCAATTTTTTTCATCATTATGTTTAAATTTGTGGGGGAGATAACATGAAGAATACGTTTAAAGAGGACAACGTCACCCCTAGCTCAAGCTTGAGTACGTAAAGTGACAAATAATAGCCGTAAGTTAGTTTTAGTTTTTATCTAAAATAGTTCAGTTGCGCGCCACCAGGTTCGCTGTACGATTTTTGTATAAAATGCAGTTTGACAAATTATCGGATCCTGCGGCTTAAAACCTTAGCTAGCCCTACTGAAAATAGATTTTAAAACTAGGAAACAAATAAATACAGCCACTATCGGATCGGGAAGTACCCAGTCGGATTCTGTCAGCTAATCAAATAATCCCAGACAAAGACTGAGTTGCTACAGCAAGCTCAGTAAAAAGTTAAATTGCCTGAACTCAGCGCTAAGCGCAGGAATTTGTTTGCTCTCAGGCATCGCCAACTGAGCCCCTAGCTTCTAATGCGAATTGTAAACTACAATTTTTTGTTGGATATTGATATTTTTTGTCTCGTTTCGCCATTAGATATGTGAAGAAAGACGATTGATGTGCCCTGTTTACGGGTAAGGTTTAAGGCAGGGTGCTATGTGAAATTGTTATTTAAAATAAAATAAAAATAGTATATATACTTAGTATAATAAAATGTAGAAATGGAACGAATTTCTTAATTCTCCTTCTAAACTTAGAATAATTTCAAATGTTGTCAAAATTTGTAGAGAAACAAAAGTTTATTGGAGATAACTTTTTGTGATCTCAAAAGTGTAACCGTCAGGAAAGGAGAAATAAATTGAACAAGTATTACATGTTCTACACTGTTTGGTCGGGGTTTATATGAGATAGAGCTGCAGTTTATACAGTTTATAAATTTTTGTTTCAGTGTTATGTTAAGACAAGAACGCCAAAACACGCTTACGTATACATTTTTTCTAGTGCATTTGAGCTGGAAATATCCATTACGTAATATGTATTTGGTAAAATCTTTAGCAAATGGTAGACATTCTTTATCCCACTTATACAAAGTTTGAATCCTAATTTTGTGTGGTAAAATTTAAAAGCACATTGGATAAAAGTTTTCTGTGTCTCTGTGAAATGAATAAACACGTTCCTCACTGTATCTGCAATCGACATAGTAGTTTTAAACTAATAACACCAATACCTAGACCTCACGTCTCAGATTTAATCTGGGACAAACTAATAACCTAGTACTCTAGTACAGAGGAACTTGCACTAGTTACAATTTGCGGATCTGGCTTGTTTGCAGGATTTATAAGCTAACTAGCTTTTGCTAGTGCTTTTGCTTGCAACTAGTTGCGGCAAGTTTGATGGCACATCGCCTTTGAATAGTGGCTGTGGTTGGAGACTTTGTAAAGTGGGTTTACTAAGATTGATGTGTAGTTAAGGTTGGCAGAAAGTGTGTTAGTGAATTGGTGTTTATTATGCCTGTAACAATTAGTAAATTATATCTACAAATGAAAAAAAAAGATGATGCTGAATTCAGTTTTATTCTTCTAGAAAGCTGACTTTTCGACAAAGTCAGCTTTCTAGAAGAATAGTAACATAAATAGTAATTTTGAACAAAAACGATGAATAATAATATCCAAACATACAAGTATGTACATAAAGCCCAAAAAGTTTTTACCAATTAAATTTTATTAATCATTACCTTATTCGAATGACTTGCCTTTTAACTGCACAGTCAGAAACTATAGATATTCTATTGTATTGTAGAAACCAGTCTATTCTAAAGGTAAAGCAAAGGAAGCAGGATATAGCGATACTTGTGAAATATTCATGAATACAATATTTTATTAAAATATTGTAATTGAGGTATAAGATTTTTTTTAACTTTAACGGGTTTGCACTTGGCCTTAGTTTACTGATAGCAAGCAAAGTCTATGGCCTAAGATGGAGCGTGCTTACCCGAAAAGAACCGATTCACTCTCGCTAAAAAATAAAAAGAAATAAAATAAAAAGGGGTATTCCTATATTTATTATCACTCAATTGTTCTTTATAATTTTATACGAATTCATATCCTCCTCCTTGCATCGTATCCCTCATATCTGAGGGTCGTGAGGGTCGTGACTACCACCACCCATGAGTCTATTCTGATGATTTGACGTCATGTCCCTTTTTTTTTTTTCAGTAACATGACCTTTTATAACTGAATCTACACACAAAATGCAAAAAATACAAAACTCTATCTACAAAGTCATATAAGTAACTTTAATTTGTACAGAAATACGTTCGGGACATTTCACCTTAAACCGGTTTAAACTCAAAATTCTCGCTATGAAATAGTTGGTCGAGACACAATACCACTGACGTTATCGTACCCCCCTCCACCTACTCCCTTGTGGCAAAGGACTCGTTTTATTCCCACACAGAATAAGAAATCATTACCTAGAAGCGAAACTGAGCAAACCGCAATATCTGTTGGCTTATAAACCGAATTTCAAGCTTTGAGTAAGATATATACCAAGAATTAGAAGAAAGATATGTTTTAAATTTAATTATTATAAAACAAGGCTTAGGCATCGATTCAGAATTAAATAAATCTAAGTCATTTTCTTATTAAACTTTGTCAAAAACTGCTTAACAATTATGCCATTTATACTAAGATTTATGTGCCCTACTATTTGTATCTCTGTATATATGTACCTATTCATATTTGGTTATATTCTAATATTGTGTCAGTACCGTTTAAGTTGACTTTGTGAACGCCAAATGCCTGATTATACTACGACGACGTTACATGCTCGAGATTTCTTTATTAACTATGTAGTCTCACTTCTGTATGTACTAGGCGTCACACTTTTTATAGCTGTAAAAATAAAAACACAAAAAAAAATCTTTTGAACAAATGTCACTGTCAATGTCGCGCCTGTAGCGCCGTCCTCCTGTCAAACCTCATTCATTTCTTGTGTGCGGGCGTCGCAACATCATAAATTTCGTAAAATTTTACTATTTGAATTTTTCGTGGAAAAAAGTGTTTATTTCAAGTGTTCAAGTGGTAAATTAGGAAAAGGAGCATCGGAATTTTAAAATAACGTCGAAACTTCGACGTTTCGTACAAAAGCTAAGCAATTCATCAACCACCTCAAAGGATAAAGGTTAGTGCAACTACTAACTTATCAAAGCAATCTTACTGCATTTATTCATCATCGATTTTAATTTTCTTGGTATAATCTTATACATTTTATAAAACTATACCGAATAGATCGTAAATATAGTTTTTTTTCAACAAATGATATAACGATCTTTTTTATACCCATATTTTTGTCATGTACATCGGAAACATGACTTTTCTAGCAATGTTTCTGTAACGATCTTTTTTCAATGTACCGACATATTTGTTGTTTTTTGTAACAAATACAATACAACAAAATATGAATTTATTAAGACTCATATATTAAGAGGTCGAAACATTTAAACATAAATGTTGAGATTACTACTACTAACTTACTATTACATACATATTTGATAAATTTACAAAAACTTTAAGGTTCCTGACATTGGTTTATTTGCCACACGGCTTTAAACAAAATGGAATATAATATGGGCATATGCTAGGAATGAGTTCCTGTAGCTTATAATACAGATGCATTCACAATAGACTGGAAGTTACAACTTATTGATTATACGTAATTTTCGCCAACGGCATAATGATCGTTTCATTTTTGCCTAGTAAGCCATGTTATCTACTTTCATGTCTTTTTCTCTTGGTTAGTTAATCTACTTGAACCCAGAAATTCCATTATTATTATCATCTATCAGAACTCTTATTCCGTTTGGGAAACGGTTTACTCTAATATTTTTAATATTTTCTAACAAAAGGTATAAATATAAAGACAATCCTTTTTTATCTAGTGCTGCTATTAATATAATAACATAGGCACTAGCTGAAAGCTCGTTCAAACAATATAATGTTACTGTTGAGACTTTGCTGTAAGAAAACATAATATATATATTTTTTTATTATAATGCAAGTAATCTTAATCTTAGATTTTTTAGATAAAGATAAAGATAAAGATATATTTATTTTTGGCTAATGATCAAGCAGAATCACATTTATACAAGTTAAATAAATGTATTACTCAAGATGATTGAATCATACGATTCATGAAAGAAGCATACAGAAACAGATCGTCTTCCTAAAGTATACCACCAATCTGATACCCTACCTACCTACCCATCATAGTAAAGATCAGCATTCAGACCAAATAGTAGCTGTACCTACTCACATTTTTCAACTGCACAGCGGGTGCAGGCAGATGCTATCCTCAATATGTTTAACTGATATTATTAATGTAAGTGATTTGAGGATAGGCACACATATTAGTGTCTTGATTAAGACATCGGTCCCAAATAGGGTCATACCTAAACTTACAAGACTCTTTCCTCATAGAGAGGCAATTTGCCCTGCAAAAGCTTTATGTGTTACTTCACCAAAAAGTAACTATAGAAATTTGCCACCACCAGTAAAACCAATTTTATTTGCTAAGAAATCAATTATTGATGCTAGTTCTGTTACAATAAGGGCATAGATTATCAACTGCAAGTTGCAGCTGACTTTGCTTTATAATTGTATAACAAATAGGGTCATGTAAATCATTTATAGTCGCCAAAATATATAAGTCCCTCATTACAGCAGAGCAGATGACAGTAAAATATTTTCACAGAGTCAATTTTAATTATAAAATGTGATAAGTTGATCCCTTGTAATACAAATTTATATTTGTAACTTATTCTTCAATCTGTATTTTTTTTTCTCAAATAAGCTATTGTTAGCATCATTAGGTAAATTTTGTTCACAATCAAAGATCTAGCAAACTGTAAATTAGCGTTTGGTATGCAAGCATTACGATCTTTGATACGTGTTGGTCTCGTTTATGCTAAAGTGCTAAACATCTACATAGTTCATAAAGAAATCTCGAGCATGTAACGTCGTCGTAGTATAATTAATGGTTAAACGAACTTACCTTAAGTGAAGTTCGACCATAATTATACGAGACGACGTTACATGCGAAGAGATTTAAAGGCCCACCCGGACCCTGTAAATGTCAACAACATTGACTAACCCGTGTATTGTTAAATAGCACAAACGAGAGATGGAAAGCATAGCATATATTAGTACTCCATGGTTAGACTCTAAAAAACATGAGGTTTGACAGGAGGACGGCGCTACAGGCGCGACATTGACAGTGACATTTGTGCAAAAGTTTTTTTTTTTGGGTTTTTATTTTTACAGTTATAAAAAGTGTGACGCCTAGTACATACAGAAGTGAGACTACATAGTTAATAAAGAAATCTCTTCGCATGTAACGTCGTCTCGTATAATTATGGTCGAACTTCACTTAAGGTATGTTCGTTTAACCATTAATTTTACAGTATAAAAAAACCGACAGCATTCTAAAAGCTACGACAAACTGATTAATTTTAGTGCATTAAAAACTTACCTATAAATTCTCCGATAATTTATTCATTCCCTTCTACACCCTGTTTTAATTTATTCTTCCCCTCATACTCTATACGTGATTGGTGGACACGGAATTTTTATTGCGCGCATGTAGATCTGCCCGTTTCATTCCGAGACAATGACTCTTTAGCGAATTTTGTCTGCTGTATTTTCTGGGCTGGTTAGATATGCATGGAATACTTATCACAAAGCTAGGAATTGCTAGATAAAGGATTAGGTAACGAATATAGTATGGGTTTTGTCTGACGTGGGCGTGTTTTTATGGTGGCTGGGGATTTAGAAATCAGCAGCGTTGGTTTTACATTTGTAAGTTTAATAGCGGGAAGTGAAATTACGAAATTACAAACAATCCATTGAAATATTCAAGTCGTTCGGTACGCATAGAAGTGTACCAAATACTGGATATGAGGATATTGTTCAATTCGAGTACGTTTGGCGAGTACAGGAGGAATCTAGGGAACAGAGCAAGGGCTTTATGTGACCCTATTTCAGAGCCGGAAAAAGTAAATGTACATTTATTAGAGTTGCATTGAAAACTATTATATAAATTTTTTCTTTTTTATTCAGAACTTTAAAAGCTGGGTGTTGAAGACGTTTAAAGTGATTAAAAACTTTTGTATATCACACAAAAAACTAACTGTTGACATGTAAAAATATTAACACGAAGCCAACACTGCTGTGAATTGAATATTTGATAGAAAGTTTGTATGTGAGTTAGGTAAACAATATTATTACACAACTATTAAAAATTCTTAAAAAAACTGTTATAAATTATTGACGAGAAATATATTTGTTTTTACTTTACAATTGAGTCTGGTCGTTTGTATGTATAATAAGTATGTATGTATTTACAAAAGAAAAGTGTTATATCCGTTATCTAGTACCCACGACAAAAGCGTTTGCTTAGTGTAGGGCTAGATGGCGCCGTGTGCAATGTCCCGGAATATTTATTTTATTTATATAACCGTAGAATATCTCGTCAAATAATAAATTTGATGAGATATTCAACGGGTGTTTCTACATTAGTAAGTAATAAATAAGTTTCCCTTAGTCCATGCGTGTGTCCGTAGTTTCAGATTCCAGTCGCGGTTGCGCTCGCCTAAATCACACAGCCGGCATTATGTGGCTTCATGATAGGTACCTCTAATTTCCCAAGACTGCGGCCGGGTTGCATCTATAACAAAAAGGATTTACAAATTTGGGATACTGGTTTAACTTTCTGTTTTGTGATATGTACATAAACAGTATTTTATTAACTGTAGGCAAAGGCAAAACTATGTCACGTAAAAAAAAATACTATGAGCGATGTCAATGAAAAGCAAGGTTTCATTACTTAGCCTGTTTTTCATATTTGAACTATACATTCGCATAAGTAGGTATATTATTATTTTTCTCATGGAGCACCTGGATCATACCACCTCACCATAATAAAATAGGATAAAGAAAATGTGTTTATATATAGTAGCAATTCATATTTTTAAGGCAATAGAATGTTTCATTTTCTTATCTTTGCAAGAACTTTAGACGCCTACTAAATTCGTCAACTTTTACAACTTACTCTTTAATTTACAGCCTCATTTTTCACGCCACAACAGAACTCGCGTGAACAACAAAAAGGTTTTCCGCTTATAAAATACGTTTTTAACAAGAGCACAGCTGAGCGGTAACAATTTTACAATATCTCCTGGGATATTGTAGGAATTAAGACGGATTATACCAAGGGAGCTGCAGTATATAAAGTGTATAAATCTTATTGTTCAGCAAAACGTAAAGCATTCTTTGTTACTGGCTGGTTATACGAGGGTGTGGGATAAAACCTCTTCGCGTAACAAGCTGAAGAGTTTTTTTAAAAAAGAGTATCGCTGGGGGCCAGTCTTGAGGTAGATAAAACTCCTGATAAAACTTTACAACGGCTATAGAGCAGATCGATGGTTTGTGGGAAAAAGAATAGCTGTTGCAATTTTACGTTGTGCAGTTCATAAACTGAATAAGACTGGATAAAGTATGAGAAATATGAAAGAAAAACTGTTATTTTCGCTGTAACATGATAACCTTATTTTAATTTGACAAAACTATTATTTTATTTTATTGCAATTGATTACATTTCTAAGAGTGGCGTTTTGTACGGAATTTACTACAATAATGGCTTGTTTTAAAACATATGTACATATAAATGTCTTACTAGGTTCTCCAAGTGAAGTAACCAGCATGCTTAAAGGCACTAACTATCGCCTTAAAATATTTATGTGATCTAATGCACATACATAAGTACCTATAGCCGTAACTTTGGCACTTACACCTGAAACTGTCACAGAGCGATTCACATTCGTTATTTTTACAACAGCGCAAATAGTTTGAAATACTGCATTTTTTACTGTGCACTCAAATTCAGTGAAAAATGCACACGTTATATGACTGACTGGAATCTAGATTTTTATTTTCAAACGACGTAGCAAATCCAGAATACATCCCTTATACATTTTAAACTTACTGGCAGCTATGCACTTTATTTTTCTAAGCATTGAAATCGTTAATTAATTACATTACGGTATACATCTCTATTTTAGTATTGAAAGGTTTAAGCATAAAATGGAATAATAAAGTTTTCGACACTCTCAATTGTTTTTATATTTATCATGTAATCAGTTCCTTTGTTACTTCGGTTTAGACACAGCCAGTTTAAGTTTACGTCAACTAATAAATTATACAAGTTCTGGCTGTCACCCAACTCTTTATTCCACGGACACATGAATTTTGTTTTGTACCATAAATGTCTCTTAAAAATAAGTATACTTTCTATCGTCTAAAACGTAGCACCAATCGTTTTGCTCCTATAAAGAATCCTAGATCGTCCAATTCTAGTTCACGTCCAATAAATTAGGCCGGTCCAAGCTGTCCCCAACTTTGTTTTATATAAATAAATAAATAAAATAAATATTTCATAACATATCACACAGCGCCATCTAGTCTCATACTAAGTTTACGCTTGTATCATGGGTACTAGATAACGGATATAATACATATATACTTTTCTTTTGTAAATACATACTTATTATACATAGAAACGACCAGACTCAACACAAATAATTACAAATTTAAATATTCATAATTACTTGTGTTATGCGGGAATCGAACCCGCACCCCTGGATTAGAAGGCAGAGCCACTACCAACTAAGCTAACAGAGCAGTCTATATCATGCATATAAGAATACAAACACTTTATACTATCATTAACTCACCTTTACCTTGCCAAAACCAACTATTTTGTTTGAAAACGATTAAAACCGTTGTTACTTTATTCCTAGATCGTCTAATACCAGTTAAAGTCGACCATTTTTTTAAATAAATAAAAAACTAGGTACGTGAACTGGTATTGGACGGATTATAGTGACAACGGCTTTACCTCTATTTTCTAGCTTTAACAAATCTGATAATAATAATTACTAACATTTTATATTCTCTAAACCGTAACACCAATCGAATAAATTAGGCCGGTCCATGTTGTCACCCAACTCTTCTATGCCTGTTTTATATAATTAATGAGTCTAATAAAAGTATTCTAACACATTAATATTCTCTAAAATCTAACTTTACATCTTCCCTAAACCAATTATTTTGTTTAGACACGATCGATTCCATTGTTTCTATACTAGATCGTCTAATAAATTAGGTCGGTCCTGGTTGTCACCCAGCACGTCGGGCAAACAATGTTGCTTTAACCAACTCTTCCCCCAGTGGAGACATAAGCCGTTATCAATTACTCTGCGGCGCCTGCATTGCACCTCATGTAATGGATGCCCGCATACAGGGCTACCAGATTCCATCAGGAATAATCAGGATATATAGACGAGTATATTTGTTATGAATACCAAACCTAAACTATAAAAGTAAATGGATTTATTAACTATTTACTTGTGCATATGCTGGTGACACTCGGCGGTTGACTCGTATGATTAATGATAAATGTCCCGAAATGTCTAGTTTTCAAGGTATTTGTCAATTTTTACTTGATCAATGCTGAAAGAAAACAATGTTAGGATAACGACATGTTTAGAGATTACAAGGAAAATAATAGGGACGAAAAATATTAATTTATGCCAAACATCGTACTTTTTGCGCTTCTTGATAAGATTGATTGAATACTATAAAACATTGCTATTATATTATATTTTTTGATCAACCTATGCTATCCTATTCCTGGGCAAAGGTCTCCCCCAACTCCCTCCATGAATCGTGATCGATAGCCGCCTCACGCTAGTCACGCCGAAACCGGTCGAGATCACGACGCCAGCGAGTCCTGGGCCTTCCTCGACTACGTCAGGTTAATATATAACCTCGGAGAACCTAAATTGTCCGCCATAAAAACGCTCTGTGGTAGCCCTAACCTTCCGTTGTTTCAACTGTCAAGCTTCTCAATTAACACTTGGCGTAATACCTTACGTAGCACTACAGTAGTTAGCCAAGCTGTCGAGTTTGCAACTGCAGTCCCACAGGAATCAGTTTATATTTGGAGTTCATTGGACATCCTTGTCGACGAGGACATGATTGTATGAAGTTACAACACGATACCTAAAGTGAGAATTGCAGTGTTGTAATTAAACAACGAATTTTATCTTCAAGGTTCTATAGAATGGGATTGTTATAAGTTTTTACCGGTTTCTTATAGCCAAGAATGTTAGTTGGAGCGTAGATTACGTTGCTTATTATCAATCGAGTTGTAGTCAAGCCTACTCCTAAGTTTATACAAGTACACTTTGTCACTGATAATTTGTGATGGCTTGCGTAAAAGCAAGTGTACGTAATAAAAAAAAAGTTAAAAAAAAGAATATATATTTTATGTATATACCTACAAATAATAAAGACGATTGAATAAATTAATATGTTTTTTTCTCCGTCTTGATTTTCACGCTTCCTTCACAACATTTGCTATTCAGCACCAACAACTAAAGCTCTATTATATGGCTCGTTTACAAAATGTAAAAATATTTATAGAGTTGATCGTTATTTTATTCAGCAGTGAGCTTCAACATGCACAAGACAGTGTTGGGTCAAAGCGTAAAACTTGAAATCCCTGCAGAGAATGGATACCGATATCGATTCTACCGACCAGCTTTACAAAATGTATGCAATATTTCAACAGATTTTATTGGGGTGGTGTGGAATAAAGTTTTATAAGGCAGACAAAGGCTAAGAAAATCTATAAATAAGTAATGTGCGAAGTTTGTATGTAACGTGTTGTGAGTATCTATATTAGAATTTTAACAAATCTTGTGACCTAAAACCCTTTTTGTTACATTTACTAACACCGAATGTTAATCTTTTTTCACACCTACGTGCATACAATAAACACAGTTATTTTTCAAAATAATTTCTGTCCTCATGTTCAGGAAAGCAAACAGTTTTCATTTCAAAATATACGTAGGTACGAATGTAGGTAACCGTAACATTCCATTTGACCTGAAAAGTTAAGTCATGCCTGAAAGCGTAATACTACGTCACATTTTATGAATGCTGCAGTTTCTCTCAGGAAAGAATGGTGCAGTATAATATCATAACCTGTCAGGGAGCGTCATTCCGGGACTCTTGTGTTTGAGATCGGAGAGTTATGCCTGTTATCAATTATAGTGTCCTGTGTAGACCACTTTATAGTGAACGACTTTTTCGGTTATAGAGCTGGAGGTAAGTGCGATTCTGAAATGCATTTTTGCTATTACTTTTAACATATCTACGTTTGTCATATTCACTTTCATTGCCGGGCTAGAATTTTTAATCGAATTATAAGGGATCGTATACTTTTCATATCTACAATCTACATGTCGTATGCCAAAAACATTGAATCAGTTAGTACCTATCACACATCATGCTCATCAACTTTATTGATAAAATACTCAGACAAACTATAACACATTGATGTAAACTATAATATATGTAAGGTTATACTACTACTTATGTTATGAGAGTGACAACAGTATTTAATATACTACAATGACGTCTACTTACGCTAGTTTTGGAATCACTCTTCAATCAATTGACAAAAGCAAATTAAACACTACAATACCGTTGTCGTACCATCCACTAAGTACAACTTTCAACCAAATCGTCGAAAAGCATCCAATAATTGCTTTAAGAATAAGAATAAAAGACATTTGTTGAGACACGAAACAACACGAGACACAGAACACAATAAAATATAAAGATAGATTTATGTATGTAAATACACGTTTCGTATCACAATCCGGCCCCAATTCAACATGTGCAGCATGTGCAGCATGTGCAAGCATCCAGCGCTGGTCTTCCGTTGCAACTGGCAGGTGACGTCACGAACGTAGATACGATCTCTTTACAGCTATAAAATAAAAGAAAATTATGTACTACACGTTGCGCCTTACCACGCCTTACCCAAAATAAACACTACGAATCGTAGTCGTATCGTGCACTAAACACCCACCCCATCCACCCAGCGGCGTCCAAATGCATCCCGTGATGGATGCGCTGTCCGGCGCGTGCTGCAGCTGTCCATTGCTCTTTGTTATTGCGTTATTTGTTCCCATATACGGCTGCCATTTTCTAGACTAACGGCCTCGAGCTAGTTGCGACTATTTTTTAGCCTAGTTAGTGAGTGGATGGAGGCAAATAGAGTTTAGGCTTTGAAAATCTTATTTGGAATTTTCTGAACGTATAACATATTGGTCTAAGCATCTGTTAGAACTTTACCAGATTTGTATAACAAAGACGTATAATATTATTTGTGACCTGTTTTTGTAATGAGAAACATTGAACTAAAACATCTCGAGAGATCCAATAACTGAGGCATCAGATGTTAAATTTTGACCCAGATGATAGGAATCGTGATATCGTTAATCATGATTTGACGTATTTTTTTCTCTAATAAAAATTTTAATCAAAACTTATAATTAACATTACTTCAAGTTAATTGCTATCTTTATCAAATCGTCACCAAAATTCTTAGCTCATTCTCAACTACTTCTTTTTCTTTTATACCTAAACTTTTACATCCAATAAGCTATTATTCTGTTAAAAACAACCTTAATTAACATTAGCTCTGTTATTAAGTACCTTCTCCACAAAACTTTCTCTGCAAACACTACACCGAGCCTACATTATATTTTTGCTTACGTAATCCAGATTTAATTTCCAAGTGAGTCCTCGACATAAATGCGCAGCGGGACGGCGGCTCTCACTAAATGCCACGTAGCCTTTCACATTGTACGAATATGATTTTAGTAGGAAATTTACTTGAAAAATGTCGCACCCAAGGTAGGTAAACGAAAGCTTTCGAACACATGCAAAAAAGAAAACAAACACAATGTCGATTTAAGCAATTTGTTACAAATACCTGCTTATTGTATCTCACTAGTAAATTTGCTAATTTTTTCACCTTATCTAGAAAAAGTAAATTGCAGCAGGTGCGTACGGCCGCATTTTTTACGAAAAACAAATAAAAAACTAATATGAATAAAATAAAATATTGCTAAAACATAGAAATTACAAAACGGGAAATAAACTTAAATATATTAAAGTGCTGCCCATTGGGCGGCCTTATCGCCTTAGGCAATTTCTTCCAGGCAACCTTTTGGATGGACATTACTAATATAATATGTATAACTACATTACTAATATAATATGTTTATTGGTTGACCTGTAAGTGACGCGAAGGATTCATAAACACACTAATATAACTACATATTACATGATTTTAATTTAACTTTGCACACATAAAAAATTTATTCTAGGACAGAAAAGAAAGAAACTTAACTTGTAGATTTTTTCATTTCCTAGCAAACTCCCCGAAGTAACTGCATTTTTGTAATGTTGTCGCGAGGCGCTTGCTCGACAGTAAGCTCCATCATTGGTATGGTGGCAATATTTCACAGCTGGATCTGCTCTCCAGAGGTCCTGGATGTTGATTACTTCTGTGACAAACGCTGCTGGCGTCTTTGTAGACTTGATGAAGGAATTATTATTGAATAGTTGTTTAGGCTATAGTTTTTAAGAATAATAAGAATAAGAATAATTAATTTTGTACGTATATTTGAATAGGAACTACTAATGTAGTTCCTAGTTTTTATAAATAAATAAGTTAAATTTGTAGAGAATTTTGTATTCTACAATATTGACAATATCATACAAATAGCAAAAAACCCATAGGGAATGAGATATTTACAAAAGACCGATTTTTGTGACCTTTGACCTTGAAATTTAATAGTCGCGTACACCCTACCATATGTAGGTTTTGAGACAACTTTTAGGGTGTCAATATACAAGTATTTACAGACTTACAGCTGGGTATCTCGAATTCCGAGGCAAAATTACTATAATGACTGGACTATATGTGTGTGTACCTACGCGAAGGAAAATAATAGTGTAAAGTATATGTGGTTGCTTAGTATGAGTGATGTTATAACATGTTCTGTGATATGGGGATAAATCGTAGATATCTGCTTGCTGTGCCGAAATATTTATTCATTTACTTTACTCTAATAGGTTCCGAAAATAAGATATATAGATCTAAATACTAGCTTTTGGTCACTTATCTAAGGTCAAATCGCGTCGACAGACTGACTTTTATTTCAGTGATCTTGAATACAAACCTTATATTAGTAATTTAGTTAGTATAAAAAATAGAGTTTATCTCTTACATCAAATAATAAATATCTAAAAGTACCTTGTAGAATGAATTCAAAGCCTTGGTAAGTATTGGAGAACTAACAACAGTAAAGTTGCAGTCGCGTTCCAAATAGTTAGAAGAGAACCCAATCAGATAAACTTCAATCGAATTGCCTTTGAAAAACTCAAGTTTCAACTTAAATTTCTTTTCGAAGTTATGTAGATTGGATTCCAAGTTGTAGCTCGTAGGTAGGTAGGTTGTCTTAATAAATAGTGGAGGTAAGAAGCAATCATATTAATGTATATGAAATAATAGGTTAATAAAATTGTATCACTGTTTATATCATAACAACTTACAATGCATTACGAATTGTTAATTTTGTTATTTACTCAAATAAAACTATAAAATATGTATTTCTAATCTATATAATATGTTGAACTTAAATTTTTGATTTTCTGAATTTTCTTTTTGAAGATTTTCTATTAAGATAAGATAAGATAAGATAAAAATTATTTATTTCCACTAAAAACAGGTTATCATTTGTACTGTAACCTTTTTAAAAGCTAAACCTACTTATTTTAACTAGGTAGATAGTAAATGAAAGAAAGCGACTGAGAAGGATAAGGTTATTTATTAAGGATACTTGTAGAAAATAGATAATGTACAATAGAATTAACGCAGTGCCTGAAGGGCTAAATAGACTTACAGAATTTAGGTTTTAGAACAATAAATGGGCGCCTTAGTTACAGAATGCCAGCTAGATCAGCAGTAGATGTTATTCAAGGTGGGTTTCGAGCCTACATACTAGTTTTACATTGATCACAGTTTTCCAGATGAAATATAGATTAATTGAAGGTTTATGGTACAAGCTACTTACCCGAGACGGGGTTTTACAGAAGTTCCGTAGGTAGTTATAAAAATATGTGCTATGCAGATTAGAGGCTTTCGGCAGCCAGCTGGAACAAGGTACCGTCGACACAAAGACCCTGTGAGCAAGGAGAACAACTGATCACGGTGTGCACTGATGAACAAAGGTGAAAGATAGAAGCCTACGGATGGTAGACTTACCGGCAGAGGGTTTCAAAGATCGCGCACTTCTATATGTAAATTTTACTATTAGTACTTGGGGTTCAGTCTCCCCGGCGAGTCAAACGAGTAAGGAAGGACAAGCGACTGGTCTCCAGCGAATCTTATTAGCCAAGAAAGAACTGGAAGCCCCGCCGGCTGGTGGTTGCAATGACCATGCCGAATCGACTTGGGCCAGAAGGTGACAATGACAGCTAACTGACATTAGGATTGTTTGACTTTTTACATTTTCTGGCATCGCACGACTTGCGCATTAAGCCAGAAAATGAAAAAACCAAAGGATTCAGAATCCAACGGTTACAGTACATTATATAAAAGTATCTAAATTAATTAAGTTCAAATTAAAATTGGGGTCCTGTCTACTGCTTTAGGATTCCCTGTGTTGCAGTATCCAGGGTTCTTACACAGTGTCAACTATTGAAATTAAAATTAAAAATTAATTACAGATTAAAATTTGCATTTGAGTTTGATTACATATGTTAGGCATTGCTTAAATATTATTAGTTAATTAATTAATTACATAATACAATTCTTTATTAGTAATAAGTGAGAAAATTTCAAAATTATATAAAATTAAGGTAATTTAAATTTATGGGTATCTATTGTAGGTATACATAATAAATATTTAGACCGATATACAACAAGCATATTTCAGATAAGGTATTTGACTTACATTGGACTTCTTTTGTTTAACAATATTTTAAGGTAAGGATTGTTGTTAAGTAATTATGTCTACCTTCATATACAATGGCTAATCAGTTCCTCTGTGTCGTGATAATTTAGAGACAGTAAGAAGCTAGTGAGTTTCTTCTTACAACCATAATAATTGTCATTTACTATATTTATTTTCTTGTTTATTTGGCTATATAAGTAGCTACCTTTAAGTACCTACCTTTTAGTAGCTATTTCTAGTATGTTTTTTAACGTTTTACAATAATGTTAGCCCAAGATTTTAAGCCGAGTGCTTTCCATCACATTTTCCGTTAGAATACCAGGAAGCTAATAAAATTACATATTTATACAGCACAATTTGGTTGAGCAAAAAGTAAAATAAAATCAGCGAGTGAGATGTTTTCCCAAGTGCGTCTTTGGCCTAATTTGGAGATTACTTTGCGCTTGTTCAAAATGCGCGGAGCATTTATAATTCCGTCGGAATGTTTACTGTGACGTATTCATATTTTAAGGAACCTACATTAAGTTGAACAGTTTCCTTAACTAGTGACTTACCGCCGTGTTACCCAGGTAGCTTTGGACATAAGTATTTCCAATTTGAGAGTTTAATTTAGATATGCATCGAAGAGAAACAATAAATATACCTACACACTACACATTCCTATTTTTACACTCGCCAACTTGCCTGATGTTAAGCAACGTTATAATCTACGATCTATATTCAGAAACTTCGATGTAAGTATATTTTTGAAGTATGTATACTTATTGGACTATTATTACTATGAAGCTGTCTTGAATTTATGAAGAAATTAGTTAAAATGTACTACATAATTATTAAAGTATCCATATGTTTTGCAAATACTGAACAGATACCGGTAATGTAGTATGCTATGTGCAAACCATGGAATTGCGAATCTATATATATAAAACTCAAAGGTGACTGACTGATATAGTGATCTATCAACGCACAGCCCAAACCACTGGACGGATTGGGCTGAAATTTGGAATGAAGGTAAATGTTATGACGTAGGCATCCGCTAAGAAAGGATTTTTGGAAATGCCACTTTTAAAGGGGTGAAATAGGAGATGCAAGTTTTACTTTCTAATGCGAGCGATGCCGCGAGCACCCACTAGTTCAGATATATTTAGATAACTAAGCACGGGACCCTCTGAGCGTCATCCTAACTCGTACATATCCGTTCTTTCACCTAGTTGGTACAAGTATAAGCCGAAACAAAGAAATAAAGCAAGTGATTGGTTGGAGCACTAATCTCGTTCAATTGAATCACGATTTCTATCTGTGCCTCGTCGGACAGCTTTGAATGGAATTGGGAAAATACGTGTCCCAACCGCTACCGTAATGATTTATTTTCCACTGTGTCAATGTGAAGCCGGAATCTTTTCGCTCTTTTTATCGCGACATATTTTGGTTCTTACGTGTTACGTGTTGTACGATGAACAGCTATATTTGTTTGTGAGGATTTTCGCGCCTGGCAGTTCGTAGACCGTAGGTAACGGTTAAGGAGTTCTGGCTGGTAATCAGAAATACGCAGGTTCAAATCCTGCCGGTCATGATTATTTTCGCTCATTTGCCAATAAAAAGTTTAAATTAAACAACCCTAGTTCGGGTTTAGCACTTGACAAGATAACTCATAGTTATTTTTGTATTGTATTAATAGATAAATGAATTCCCTAAATATGTACCTACACATACAAATAGGTCTAACATTTTGATGTACAATAGTGATGGTAATGAGAATACCCTTTGATAGTGGATACTGAACAGTTTTTAATTGGTAAGATGAAGGAAAAATATCTGCTGTAGTTTCTAAGGAGTTCTTTTTTTGGTATATAATTTGTGTTGACTGTTTTGTGTTTAACAGTTTTCTACGATTCATATTATGTATATATTAAGATATAAATTCTTCGTTTCTAGGTAAAAAGTATCTAGCTAACAGTAAATTCGAAACAAATAAAATAAAAAAATAACATAATGGCATATTAAAATGAGATCTTTATAAACGAGTTTAGATTCAGGATTGTGGTTTGAAAACGCTTATAAAAGTGCCAATATCATGTGAAAAGTGTGTCTGGAAACTTCGAAATGGTATTGAATTATCGCGACTTTGACGTTACAATTAAAATAGCAATTTAACTTTTGTAAAATATTATGTACTAAAATTAGACGGTATTTGATTTGGTTTCAAAAATAAACTTTAATTAAAAAACGGAACTACGAATATGTTCACTAAATCTATTATTATTATATATATTATTACCTTTGATTTGTTTCTTCTTCTATGTAATATGAAACCGTCTATGAATATATAACAAAAAAGGAATTGGAAATAGTCAAAAAACATACATGCTACATAATGTTCCCTTCTTTTCAAGAAGTCGGTTTCAATTCAATAACAGAAAAAAAACCCACCTAGTATTTGGTGTAACCTGCAATTTACCTTCTTATATGACTAATTACCAAATTACTTTCTCGGATTGCTTGAGGACACATTGTCACCGTAATGAGAGAATGTGAGATCTAGGACCTTTCTTAGAATTGAATACTTGTAGTATAATGTAAGTGCTGAAAGACAGCAGGTAAGGTTCAGATAAATAGGTAGGTAGGTATTGACGAAGGTGGTATACGTAGGCGTATTTAGTGTTGAAATTTTGAGCCGTGTGGTTGAAGTTGTATTTCTTTACCCACGCAATTTGTTCGAAACCTCTTTAAATTTAGCTTTGTTTGAATGTTAGTATAGGGTTTCATCCACATTTTTTCATGATAATAATATAGCCTAAGTTACTCTCGAAACCTTTTACTTTTTTTAATGCTAGTAATTCTATACCAAAAAAAAAACACGATAATCGAGCAATTCGTTGTCGAATGAAGCCAAACAAACGAACTCAAAAATATGTTATCATTTGGATGGAATAGTCTGATTTTTACACCATAAAATAATAATGTTTTCGTCATAATATGATAGTCACCCTTGACCACTAATCGCCTGGAGTGACAACCACAAGTAACTGTGGTCGAAGATTTATATACCTACCTATTAAAAAAATATATTTTATTGGAAAACAGAAAATAGATCCCTCTTTGATAGTAAAATTTAGATATAAGGCTTATAACCAATGTTGGTATGATCCTGAGATGCGATTGATATACCTATAAGTAACTGATTTATATATTATGTACATAATTTGAAAGAAAATAATCAAAACTGTGTTTTGTAAAACTAAAGCTACTAACTAGTTTTAGCTGTCCTATACATCCATAATTAAATAAATAATAAATATTTCAGGACATATCACACAGCGCCATCTAGCCCCATACTAAGCTTACGCTTGTATCATGGGTACTAGATAACGGATATAATACATATATACTTTTTCTTTTGTAAATACATACTTATTATACATAGAAACGACCAGACTTAACACAAATAATTACAAATTTTAATATTCATAATTACTTGTGCCATGCGGGAATCGAACCCGCACCCCTAGATTAGAAGGCAGAGCCACTACCAACTAAGCTAACGGAGCAGTAAAAATTATATCCAGGACAGCCAAAACTCTCGTCTAATCTGACCACGACGAAGTATATAGAACAGGTGATAGTTTTTATGTTGATGAGACGTAAGAAATTCATGAACCAATCACGTAACTATTGGGTAAGTGAAACTCGGTACACCCTCAGTATTAAATTGGCCGCCCATTTTCCCGCCATTTGCGAGTAAAGCCCAAAGCAATCACAAGGTGTATTTACATAAGGAATAGAATCTGGCGAGTGAAATATCAATCGACGAAGACATCTTTTTCTTATTATTAAATGAAAGTGACCCACTCTGGTGTTGAGATTTTATGAAGCCGCCCTAGGGACCTTTGGCATGGCTTTAATTAATTTAAATACTCCTCTTTCTCTCCTTCTCTTCTCTTTTATAAAAATATAACAAAATATAAATAGAGAAAGGTTTTTAATATTTTTTTCGTATGTTAACTAACCGGTTTTCACTCACGTGTAATTCGCGTATGTTGTTTACGCGTTTCGTATACTCATTAATAAATAAAGTGCGCGTTTGATTACTTCTTCCAACAGTACAAAAACAAAAATAAATCTCCGTATAAGTATATGTTAACCTGGTATGTGTTCATTCAGGATCTATTTTATCCTTTCATCATATTTCATCTAGATCAGTTCAACCGTTTGAGTATGAAGATGAAACACGGACGTTTGAAGAAGGTGAACGTTTGTAAGTTATTACTCACAAACTTTACAATATGCTAATACATCTGCCACGTAATGAGGTAATTGTGTGACACTTATACGAGAAATAGGTAGTGATAAAAACAAACAGTTATAATCAAAATCAAAACAGAAGTGTGAAGATGAAACAAATAATTCACAAACTTTCACTTTTGCAATATTAGTGTAATTTTTCTCTCCTTTGTTACAATGCTACAAGGTCCCGCGCTGTATGCTGTACCTTACTTAGTATCGACAAGTTAGCAAGTAACGCTGTCCCCAGATAGTGGAGGTAAATAGCAAAGTAATTCGTAGCCAAGTAACGAGCTACCTGGGCCTATGTAGGGCTGCCACGAGATGGGATAATAATTGTGAATACTTTATTATGAATTAAATAAAGAGATTACTTGTTTTGAGTCTGGTCGTTTGTATGTATAATGATAAATAATAAATAAATATTCCGGGACATCGCACACAGCGCCATCTGGCCCCACACTAAGCAAACAGTAATTAAGTATGTATAAAAAGTATGTATTTACAAAAGAAAAGTATATAAGTATTATATCTGTTATCTAGTACCCACGACACGCTTGCGTTTGCTTAGTGTGGGGCTAGATGGCGCTGTGTGCAATGTCCCGGAATATTTATTTATTTATTAAAATAATAAACACAATATTAAAACGGAAATCAAAACTGTATTGATCATTTTATATTCGATACTATTAATGATCAAACGACCTTTAGGCCGTGTATTGAAATTCGGTATCTTAATGTAAACATTGCAAGATAAATCGTGTTATTCCGGGATATTACACACAGCGCCATCTAGCCAAAATCTAAATATTAAATCAAAGCTATTAAGTAAATAAATAAGTTGAGAAGAAATAAAGCACTCATCAACTTAACAACGTATTGTTTTTCGGCAAATACTTTAGTTTTGGTTAATTAGCCTTTAGATCCAAATACCCTACAACATTTTTGTCTGTGTCATCAAAAAACAGTATTTGACTAAAACCGATTTCCCTGACCATATCACCATCACCAAATCAATGCAATCAACAATGATATAGTTTGTAGGCGGGTCGCATTTATTTATGCAGGTGGTAATAAATCTTTATGATAAAGGATGTATGGGCAGAATCTGAATATAGTGCCGATGTTCCTAAAAACTTTAATGTATTCCACACAAATGCCCAAAGCATTATGGCACACTATCCTGAAATGCTAGCGTCTTTTGCAAACCCTAATGTACACGCTATTCTAGTTTCTGAATCCTGGCTAAAACCAGTTCTTTCTTCTTCCTGCGTGTCATTGCCAGGGTTTCACTTAATTAGAAATGATCGCATCGGTCAAAGAGCTGGCGGTGTTGCAATATACCTAAGATCTCACATTCCTTTCTCGGTTATTAGTGTATCGTCGCAACCGCCTCCCTCTGACGCCGGTGAGCATCTTTTTATCGAGTTGACCCTGCATCACACGAAAATACTTCTTGGTGTTTACTATCCCCCTAATCTTAACGTTAATTACTTTTCTTCTCTTGAAAATTTGCTTCTTAATATTTCTGCGTCACATGATCATACCATACTCATGGGCGATTTCAACACGTGCCTTCTTAAGCGTGATCATCGATCTAAAAACTTGCTATCCTTAGCCAATGCGTGTAATCTAACAATTCTTCCTTTAAGTGCTACACATAATCCACCTAATTTTGATCCCTCTCTTCTTGACTTAATGCTCATCTCTTCGCCTAAGCACGTTGCCAAGCATGGTCAATGTGCGGCGGACCTTATCTCACATCATGACTTGATATTTCTATCGTACAAAGTCCGTCCGCCTAAAGTGAGGCCTAACATAATTTTTCAACGCAATTTTGCTGGTCTGAAGGTTGAAAAATTGCGTAAAGATGCTCAAAATATGGACTGGTCATCTGTGATCGACGCTCGAAACATAGACGATGCAGTGGTAGAATTCAATGCCATCTTAACCAAATTGTACGACGTTCATGCCCCTATCAAAGTGGTTAAGATGAAACATACACCAGCACCCTGGCTCACAGCTGAAATCCGTGCACTTATGCGTAAAAAGCTAGTCGCAAAAGCCAAGTATAAACGTCGTCCAAATGACGATAATAAGCAAAAATATATTTGGCATCGCAACGTCTGCAATAGAGCGTGTAGGGACGCACAGCGCCGCTACATCCATGATTCCGTAAATAATGAAGACCCGGCAAAAGTTTGGAAATTTTTAAAAACGTTAGGTATTGGTAAAACTCGTTCTGAAACTATTCCTGACAA
This sequence comes from Macaria liturata, assembly GCA_964023185.1. NCBI lineage: Eukaryota > Metazoa > Arthropoda > Insecta > Lepidoptera > Geometridae > Macaria > Macaria liturata. The sequence goes on along the minus strand of OZ026812.1, from coordinate 4,883,087 downwards.
TTTAGACATTAATCAATTAAATCAACATTTCTCTTCTTCTCCTCAGTTTGATCAGTCTATGAAGTCAGCTACGTTACGGCACTTATCTAACTTATCTCCCCCTGATATTGACACTTTTGACTTCGTACCCTTTGCCGCTTGTGATGTTAAGAAGGCTCTTGAATCGATATCTTCAAATGCTGTCGGCAGTGATGGCATAAGTCGCAAAATGCTGCTATTAGTCATTGATGAGATTACCCCTGTCGTTCAGTTTATCTTTAATTTATCCGTTTCATCGGGTAGTTTCCCTACTGTATGGAAAGATGCTCAGATTATCCCTCTTCCTAAGAAATCCAATCCTAAAACCTTCACTGAGTACCGTCCTATTTCAATCCTTTCTTTCCTATCTAAGGCTCTTGAAAAGTTGATCCATCAACAGCTCTCCTTCTTCCTTTCAAAAAACCATCTCTTTAATCCTCTCCAATCTGGCTTCCGACCAGGTCACAGCACCTCTACTGCCTTGATTAAAATCACGGACGATATTAGGAATGGCATGGGTAATTATTATCTCACTGTTCTTTGTCTACTAGATTTCAGCAACGCATTTTCAAATGTTGATTTTGATATCCTCCTCAGCATTCTCTCCTCTCTTAACATATCTCCAACGGCAATAGGATGGTTTCGAACATACCTGTTTGGTCGTCGGCAGCGTGTTCGCCTCGACGATCAATACTCGTCTTGGTGCAGTACTGTAGCTGGCGTACCACAGGGCGGCGTGCTATCACCTCTTCTGTTTGCTATTTTTATAAATTCAATATCTCATAACCTTTCTTCTTCCTATCACCTCTATGCAGACGATTTGCAAATATACGCCCAAGCATCTCTAGACCGCCTTGATGAAGCAATTGCAACAATTAACATCGACCTGCAACGGATTCGAGATTGGAGTCGATCTTATGGACTGATGATAAACCCGTCTAAGACACAAGTCATAGTAATTGGTAGTTCACGCTTAGTTTCTAGAATAGACTGGTCATGCCTCCAGTCAGTTATGTTTGACGGTGTTCCCATTAAATTTAGTGACTCAGTGAAAAATCTCGGTATTATGTTCGATAGTCAACTTGCGTGGGCACCTCAATTAGCAGAAGTCAGTCGTAAAATTTTTGCTTCTTCTGCTTCTCTGAGGAGATTGCGTAATTTTCTGCCTAATAATACCAAGATAGCCCTTGTTCAATCCCTTCTTTTACCTATACTCGACTATGCAGACGCTTGCTACCTTGACGTAACCAATGAGCAGCTCGTTAAACTCGAGCGCCTTCAAAATTTTTGCATTAGGTTTATATTTGGTTTACGTAAATATGACCACATCTCTGAGTTTCGAAAAAAGCTCAAATGGTTACCAATCCGTCTTCGCCGTAATGCACACATCCTCTCACTCTTGTACAAAATCCTCTTCAATCCTTACACTCCGCTCTACCTAAAAGAAAGGTTTTCCTTTGTCACTGCCTCCCATTCCGATTCTCTGCGCTCTTCTCGTTTCCTTCACTTGAAATTTCCTGACTTTAGCCATCCCAATCTCTACTATCACTCCTCTTTCACTGTGCAAGCGGTTCGCTTGTGGAATGACCTGCCACTTAATATCAAGCAGGCTAAATCCTTGCCCATATTTCAGAGCTTGGTTTTTAATCATTACATTTCTACTTTGTGATGTTAATTGGTTTGTGTAAGTCTTTTTATTTGAATTATGTTCTGCTTTCTTTTATTTTTGTGTGATTTCCTTCAATGTAATATATTTCCTTTAAATATCAGTAATATGTAGTTCTGTGTGTAGGTAATTATGTTTGTATGTTGTTACTTTGAATGTTATGTTTGTTATTGTGTTTTATTTTTAAATTATCTAATATTGTGTTAAGTACGCCAGCTTTACGGATTTCCTCTAGTGTTGTCCAAACTAGGTTACCTGGAAGAGATCACTTTAGTGATAAGGTCGCCCAATGTCCCTGGTTACCTTCCACCTTTATGTAAATTATGTTCTTTTTATTTGGTGTACAATAAAGTATATTTGATTTGATTTGATTTGATAGTGCCCCAGATAAGCAACCCATTTCCGGTTTTCGTTTAACTTACATAGGTTGTATAAACTTTCACCTTTACTAAATCAGTATATGGTTCCTTAGAATAATGACATGCAGGCATCTTGTTTCCTATGGATAAAGGTTTTAGTGTTTTTTTCCTTATGCATACTATATCTTAAACTGGTAGTGTACACTGCAGAAAACAAAATTTATTATAAATAAACAAAAATCGAATATAATTATGTAGAGAGCAGTGGCTAAACTCGTATTATTTTTTTATGAAAAAGTAAGCTATGTCATTCTCGAAACCTTACTTTGGGTACTACCCACCAAACGTCCAGCATGCAAGACGAAGAAGGAAATAAATTGACAAATACTTTCTCATAATGTTAATCTCTCAATCGAGTCGTATTTTCTCATGACTGAGGGTCGTGAGTCCCCCGCAGAATTAATTCGTAAGGGGAGTTTTCTTGGGCAGATACGTCTTGGTGGCCGCCTAGGTCCTTCCACGGAAGACATGTCCTCCGATATTGTGATCGCTAAGCGAGTGCAAATCCACACATAACTTGAAAATACAAGTCAATAGGTCAGTAGGCCGTAGTCAGTAGGGTCGGATTCGAACCAGGGTGTGTCTGGATGAAAAGCAGACACTGGAACCACTGAGCCACACTCGCTTCTTAATTCTTCTTAATTATCTCAAACGCAAGTAACAACACATTAAGACGCAAATAATATGAAACAATCAATCATAACTCGCCTACATTTACAAGTTCAGGTATCTCGTACCTCAGGGACGGAATGCGCACGCCTCTCATCAAACAATAAGTGTCATCATTACCCCACTAGAGGCAGCACCATCGTGCACATTTATATAATGGTATCATTAATTATCGAGTTCCCAAGAGAACACAGCATTTCCGTGTTTCCACCGAAATATGGAATGTTATGAATGGCATCCCTGAAGTTTGATTAGCCATCCTTAGACCTATCGCGTTGGACTAATATTCACAGTAATGGTTTCTTATTCCTTTAATTTGTACATGTGTCATTTTGGTATTCGAGATTTTAAGGGTCTATGTAACTATGAATTATGTAAGAGTGAGCCCATGCAAATATTTTGGGTACGAATTGTGGTGGTACTAGTAATGATTATTATTTAAAAAGCCGCTAGTATTAACAGCCGGTTCCGTCCCACTAGTAATTAAAATAAGAAAAAGCGCTCAACAAAGAACAATAGAGTATTTATTATTTGTTTATTTTATTTCTTTTGTTTAAAATTTATTGTAATTTATTTACATAATAAAAACTGCCGTAGTATAATCTGAATTTTATTGAAAAGAAAATACGAGAGAGAAAATGCGGTATTTTTTCTTCAATTTAATTAAGGAAAACAAAGCCATCCGTCTTTCAATCTGGTTATAAGATTTTATCAAAATCAAGTCGATTAAAGTTGCGCCGCTTAAAAAATGTCGGTCATTTTGTTTGGAGGTTTAATAAAATTGTTAGATAAGATTTTTGTTAAGAACGGAATTCGTGGGCGTTGAGTTTAGGGTTTAGCTGATACAAATCTTAATAATTATAGCCTTGTGCTTAGTATTTTTGACTGGCCTGTTAGCTTAGTTGGTAGTGGCTCTGCCTTCTAATCTAGGAGTTGGGGGTTCGTTTCCCGCGTGACACAAGTATTTATGCATTTTAAAAATGTAGATAATTTCTTGTGTTGAGTCTGGTTGTTTGTATGTATAATAAGTATGTATTTACAAAAGAAAAGTATATAAGTATTATATCCGTTATCTAGTACCCACGACACAAGCGTTTGCTTAGTGTGGGGCTAGATGGCGCTGTGTGCAATGTCCCGAAATATTTATTTATTTATTTATTTTCATTCTCGATTTTAAATATTTCTATCACTATTTGGATGACAAAACTTTCATGTAACAATTATAATTCATGACATAATTACTTCAAGATTCTTTAAATTACTAGTGGATGCCTGCTGCTTCACTTACTATACGTAGGTTAAAAGTAGAAAACTTACATCAATTTTGAAATGCTATACATTTATGCCAAAAATACATTGACCTATTGCGGCGTAAAGTATATGAAATAATATACTAAGGTAACTATATAAAGTGATATTATGAATTAATAAAATGAAATTTCAGTATTCTGGTCTCGCTATCCTTTGGGGATAGACTCGAGCACATGGATTATTTTATTTATCTGTGTCTGTAATGTAAACCAATTTTCTAGATTATATTCCGTATACAGGAAAATAAAAAAAGTCATATGATGATATGCCTTCAAGCGTACTCCTCTTAAATCTATATATATGCAGCGACGCTATTATATATAAAATAAAAAATCATATTAAAATATGATGATATTACATTAATTATTTCATAGCTTAGATAATAGTTTAATACAAATAAGGCCCTGCGCAGACGACAGACTATCCGTGACGCACTTTTTAGTCTGGGAAAATAGAACCTATGCAATTATATGCAGTAACGCACACGACGCGCAAAAAGTCCGGCGCACAAAAAAATCCGTGTATTTGGGCAGACCGCACCGCGCCGCGGCGCGCCGCTCCGCACAAAAAGTGTGTGAAAAAAATTGAACGTTTGCTTCAACGCGCGCTGACGCAGACGGCGCACACTTTAGTCGGCAATCTGCATTTGCTTGGGGTGGTCGTAACGCACGCGATCTATTATCATGGTGCCAGAGGTCGATGTAACTATGTTAATTCAAGAAATAATTCATTTGAATAATAAAAAACTTAGTTTGTGGCTGAGAGAAATAATATAATTATGATTATATAAATATATATATTTTATTTACTTACCTGAGTGTCACAGACAGCCTTTCTTCTGGACCAATGCACCTCCTCATTGTTGTTTCTGAATGAGTCAAAGCAGGTCTCAAAATAAATAGCAAGTCATCAAATGTAGTAACAGACATTTTATAAAATTTGGAAAAAATTGCCGGATGTTGTTTCAGAATTGAATGTTTAGTATGGAACTGTCCCTTCAGTAATCTTTCCGAAAGTATAGGATGTACCCAAAATTCTCTATTTACCTTCTTCTTTTTCTGTACTTCATGTACAAAATAATACTTCGCGATCTCTGCACGATTTCCATAGCGTCTACGTCCCTACAGCTCTGCCGACAAAATGATCGAAGATGTGCGTCGTGTGCGTTGAGTCTGTGTAATATCCGCGACCGACTTTTTGCGCGCCATGCACACTTTTTGTGCGCCGCAGACTCGATCGCACAAAAAGTCTGTCGTCTGCGCAGGGCCTAACTATCTATCAACATACGAGTACTAATCGTTTTATGTCTTCAATCAACTAGTGATTAGTATATAAATTTGATTTCCTCTCTATAACTATCAACATAAAAAAGAAACAAACCACTGTTCAAACCATCGAACACAAGTAAATCATTTGTTAAACACTGACAGTTATGTATAAAAGTGTCATTAACAAGATTAGGAACTCAAATTTCACCATAATCTTGCCTTCTTGTATTGCTTCTACCCTTAAATTAATATCATAACATTGGAACAGTGCTTTAATTTCTAAGAATTGCAATAGGTATATTCATTCAATACGGTATTTGACTAATTTTCGTTAACTACTCCAAAATGTTCTAGGTCACTAAAACAAACGCTTGACGACTGGTTTTTCTTAAATTATGAGCCATTTTAATAACCAAAAGGCAGTTTTAACAAATACATTTCGTATTTCCCGCTAAAACGCTAAGTCACGTGATAAATCAGAGGCGTGACGTCACGATATAAAAAACAAACAAAACAATACAATAGGGCTACGCGTAGATAGGCATTGGTTAATTCGTTACGTTCTTTGTTCAAGATTTATGTAAAAATGGATTCAAAGTCTTATAGAATATGTAAGTAATAGCACTATAGTCTATTCATTTATACTTGCAAAAAATAGTAAACAAACCGCCGGCTCTCACAAAGTCACAAAATTTTCGATGAAATCACTCCACTTCGGTTTTAATAGTTCTTGTACACAAACGGTACATGTATGCTACTATTTACACACATAGAACACTTTGATTCAACATAATTACGCTGTATTTCACTAAAATACGAAAACGTTATCAAAACAGCAAAAACTTTTGACAAACACTCTATGACAGACTTTAACGTTGTCTACCATTTTAGTGACGGGAATGGTATTTAAAGAATGAACGTAAGATAAGACTAGAAGAATGAATGCGTTCATTTGCAACATATTATCAAAAAACTGTTATGTTAATACATTTTATAAAAAAGTTTCGGTGCGGAATTAATTACTAAATTTAGATTTTAGCACATTTAAATTATTATTTATTAAATCTATAATATTTTCTTACTTTTTTAATGTAATATCCATAATGTTGTTCTTGCAAACTCGTATCATTATATAAATTAATATTCAGTATAAGCTTAATAAATCCACCCTTTTTGGAACCGCGAACAAACGTTTTATTATAAGTTTGTTCATCCTTGTAAATAAAATAAATATATGCCTAAGAGATTAGATTCATATGTTCATTCACTTAAATTCAAATTGTCGTTCATTCGACCAAACCACATCACTATTTGTGAATGACAAGACATTTTATTTATTACATGTGACGTCACGAGCTCTGATTGGTCGTTGAGACGTTTCGTTTCAATGATGTACAGATTTAAAAAATCTTATTTTTATTTAGGAAAATAAAATATTAAATAAAAATCAAGTAATTTAAGTCAAATATTCTTCTTTAGGACCTTTAATTCTATAATATTCAATAGAAAACTTATTTATTTGATGACTATGTCAAATACCGTATTCAAGTTAACCCTTTACCGCATGTCGTGCCGAATTTGGAACACCTTAAAAACTAGTTGAAATATCCAGCTAGTGAAATCTATATGCCGTTATTACAAGTATAGATATAGCGTAGAGTGTATCCGAACGTAAAATGGCAGAGACAACCATTGATGGTGTCTATGGTTTTATATTTCAATGTCAAAAGTCTTTCAACGGCCGTTACGTGCAGAGCGCTTGATTGTGTTTTTTATTTTACCAGTTATTACGATTTGTAAACGAATATTAATATAATTTATGTTTGTTTGGGAATAAGAATATATCCAAGAAGATTCTATGGAATAACGCGTAAGTTAAATTAACTGCTTCCTACATAAAATAACTAACAAACTTTGTTCCAAATCTGGAACACTATACGATAATGGTAATATGGACCGGACATATTTGGAACACTATGAAGTAAGAATTCTATTAACAGATGGCCAAATATGGAACTATATGCACATGGTACCTCATAAGAACAATACATGAAAATAATTATAGTAGTCCGAATAAAGTTAACATTTTTGATTAATTTACGTTTGTGGCATGTGTTAGTACACCTACTGCGTTTACCACAAATAGCTTTTTTATTTTATTACAGGTAGCAAAGAAAAGAATGGTGTTTTGGCATTTCCTCAAGACTCCGAGATGATTACTTATCGGATGAAGATGAATATCAATTACCTACCAAAAATAACGGTTGAAGAATCTGAATCTGATTCTGAAGTAGATTCCGATCCTATAATAATATTATGTAGAATAGTTAATAGAAATACAATATATTAAAATATCGACGCTGTTTATATTATATCTACCTAAATGACACATCGCATGTAATCCCTGATTTATTATGTGTATATGTATATACATGTACCTACCTACATTTATGTAGGTATATTAGGTTACATACCTTAATGCGTACTGTTCCAAATATGGACCCAAGTATGATATAACCATGAAAGCATGGTGTTCCAAATATGGTACAAGGAGATTTTCTCAAATTTTCACGAATTTCCTTGTGTAATTATTTTTTTAAATATTTTTTAGCATAGACTACTAGGTATTACATATCATAAATTAATTTGAAGCAAATCAAAAAATTCATGCGGTAAAGGGTTAAATGAGTTTCTTCTTGGAGGTCGTCTACGTCTTATTAAACTATACTTGCTATAATTGAGATTAACTTCGGGTTACATGTAAAAAAGAAAAACATTAGATACTTCAAAGAAAACCAGTAACATATATCTATGTATGCATATGTATAACTTTGATCATACTAAAAAGTAAATAGTTCGTACTATGAGAGTGGCCAACTCTGATGTCAGAATTTCGAACCGCCCTAAGGGCCTCTGACATGGCTTATCGTACTTATGTGTTAGGAAATATAGGTAAACCTTGCTAAGTTACCTTCCCTCGAATTATCGTGCGTCCTGCCAAGCGATACTAATTGACTAATTATGGTGCAAATTATGTAATTTAAATGTCCCGAATGTCGTTTTCAACTCTCAAGTCCCCGTAAAGTCCCCATTACATATAACACAGTAATTTAATGCGTTACACTTAAGTTCGGCTCAGTAGGAGCTTGGTTGTTTATAAAGTGGCATACAAGTCAGTCAAAGTGGGATACTAGGAGAATGGAGTATTGGGGTTCGATGTCTCCTCTTAGACTCGATATGTGAGGACCTTTTTTAACCATTAAGGCACGAAACACCCATGCTTTCTAGTGATATTGTAATAAATAATAATAAAAACCGAGACATTGCACACAGCGCCATCTAGTCCCACACTAAGCAAACGCTTGTGTCGTGGGTACTAGATAACGGATATAATACTTATATCCTTTTTTTGTAAATACATACTTTTACAGCTAAAGTGACAGTACCAAGATTTATTTAAGTTGACATATTGTATGATTACATACCTATTATTATGTTTGACATGATTTTAATAACAAAAATTTTCATTATTTGATTAATAAAACTAGACATATGTAACTTCTAAAAGTATATAAAAACTAAATGTTATAAATTCAATTTGACGAGATATTGTAATTTGCGTAGCATATTCTGTGATATTAGTACTTATACCTATACCTATGTATGATACAACTTTACATTATCAATAAAGATTCTTTATCTTCTTTATCTTTATTATACATACAAACGACCAGACTAAACACAAGTCATTATAATCTCTAGATTAGAAGGCAGAGCCACTACCAACTAAGCTAACAGACCAGTCATTGTAATGTAATTAGGTTTTAACCATTACTTTTACTGTGACTGTTGTTGTTTTTACTGATTGTACTAACCTTGAGCTCTCATTGCAACTAGTCTAGACCATCCTTATATACATCGTAAACTAAATTTATCGCTTTCCATTAGGTAAATTAAATAAAGTGTAAATTCTGTAAAAAAACTAAGATTAAATAAATAGTTTAATAAATAGTTTATTGGTCACAAAATACAACGTGTAAAACGTACCTATTTTATGTGATGTATATGCAAATATGTACATTAAAAAGTATTTGGTACGCGGTGGAATGACTGACTCCTGCGCTAGGTACCAGAGGTCCTGTGTTGCAAGGAAATCAGAGACACCACCACCCCCACACTTGTAACCATGTTTCTCTTTCTTTCTTCTGGTAACAAAGGTTATGTTTTGATTTTAATATGCATACGAATTCACTGTAAAAGCGTAACATTACCTTCGTAATTAAAGTTTTTGATTAATGTGGGTTGCGAAAGTATCTGTAATATATAGTATAGATATGAGTTTATGTGTCTGTGTGATGGTAACTACAAGTGATATCCTATCGAACATTTTTTTTTTTCGGAAAAAATAATACTTTTTAATAAAATATAAAAACAACTAAACATACTAGTTCTAACTACTACAAAAAAGGGGCACTTAGAAAATCTTTAGAAAAGCCTAAAGATAATCTAAGTGCTCCAGCCCACTGCCAGAGGGCAGCGAGCCCAGCATCTTTTTATTGTATTTTATTTTGTAACTATTTTGTTCCAATTATATTTAACTCTATTGTTCCTACAAACTCCTCCATTCCAAACTGAAATACAGTAGCAAAGTAAAAGCAGCACTTGAAGTTTTGCTCCAGTGCTACTTAGTAAAACTCTGCAAAAAGACGCCTTTGCTTACGTCGAAATTGAAGAATAAGTACTCCGTTACTCTTTGGCGTGTGCCCCTTTTCTTTAATAATTGTGGGTTCATTACAGCTGGGTTTAATTAAAATGTTGCGGCGCTGAGGTTGCGGTCGGTATCACCGGCTATGCAAGCCGCAGCTCAGTTTGGTAGTCTGTGAAGATATTACTACTTTGTAGTATTCTGTGTGGGGTTAGCAACTGTTTTGATTAGTTTACAAGTAATGAAACTGCTTTGATAAGTTTAGTCAACTTAGTCGTTTTTGTTTTGTATAAGATTAACAAATATTGACGTAAGATATCTAATTTATATATGTAAGCTAAATATATTTAATGATTTTAACATTATACCATAGAATGAAAATTTTCATTGCGAATCTTTATGAAGTATGTTGATTTTTAAACAATTAGCGCGATAGATCGTAGATTATAACGTTGCTTAACATCAGGCAAGTTGTAGTCAAGCGTGAGCCTAAATCATGTAAAAAATAAATAAATTGTTTATCGCAATTCTCTGCATACATATATTAACTTACATTAATGATAATCTGATAAAATAAATACCTACTTTGACATTTTAAAGCAATCTAAAACTCGAGCGTCACCAAAAGCACTTCACAAATACCAAACCCAAACAATGAAACAAAACACCCATTCAAACCACTCCGATCCCTCCCTTCCGAACCAATCACAGCCATCAAGCACCTAGTTCCTACTTACATTCCTACTTACGCTCCTCCACAGTTCGTCACAAGTTCAAGTTATCAAGTTCGAGTGTCAAAGGACGAGGCAACAATGCAGCCATTAAACGAACATACAAAAGCCAAATCTCAAGGACCATAGACCAGACAGAGCTCTCCACGCGAGAGCTGTTAGCCCCAAGTTATCGCAAATACGCTAAGGGGCAGATTTTAAGCTTAAAGTTGCAGTTAAGCTAGAGAATACAAGCTTTAGCTTGTGGGTCAGCTAAGCTGTCTGAGCGCTAAGTCGTAAATTACGCTGAATGCGGATGGTATTGGGTGCTAAGTTAAATGTATGTTGATTAAGATGCGGTTTAGATATATACATACATATGTATACGGAGTTTTGTCAGGAACTTGCTTACATTATTATACGTACAGTAACATTGACATGACAAACAATCAGCTAGTAGTAATAATTACTATTCCCTATTTTTTTTTTCAATTCATAAAGTGCCATGTATCTCTAATGAAAAAATGTATAGATGTCCTAAAGGCATTGCCAAATGACACAATATTTAAAAGGCTGCATCATTATTACGGAAGCTTACCGACTTTTTACGTGCTTTATTATTTTGCAGCAGTTAGAAGTAGTATGTTTATCTTTCTTATTCTTATCATCAAAAACACAAGCTTCAAAGAATAGCTTCTGCACATTAAAATCTTCTTAATCCATCAGTAGGTAAAGTCCCTACCTAACATACTGCACCCAACTCCACAGCACCAGTCCGGTGCCTCGTTTAACAGGAGAGTACTCGGCCGAGGTGCGACGTGCCTCGGATGGAAGCCAACTGCCACTTGATGTATTCCTCTATTTGTACCAATCTTGCAGTGAGTTGGGGTACTAGAGCTGTTACGTATCATATCATTTAAAACAGGTAAGATTTAGTTTAAATTGTGTCATAAAATAGTAAGTTCTGTTCTGCGTCTTATGTTCAATTGGTTAGTAGTGACCCACACCTATTAATTTTAACCAAAAAATTGTACGCAAGAATCTAATTTGCTTATTAAACTAATTACGCGTCAAAATATAGGAACGCTTTATTTTCAATTTTTCGTGGCATGTTCACTGTAGATACTTTAAAGCTCGTAGGTATATGTATGGCAATGCCATGATGAATATATATAAAACTAGTGGACGCCCGCGGCTTCGCTCGCATTATTTTGAGATAAAAAGGTTTAAAATGAACATAACTTTTTTTATTTACGAACCGATTGGAATGAAACAAACACTAAATGTTAAGTTGAAAATGTACCAACATGTTAGTGAAAACCGTAGACAAATCGGTTCAGCCGTTTTCGAGTCTATAACGAACAAACATACCGACAGACAAACAAACAAACAGAAATTTATTTTTGAAACATAATTATTGTGTTCTATTGCATCAATAAAGATCCCTCAACTATTTTTTTTACATTATCTTCAATGTACAGACACCGACCGGTTACAGTTTTGTTATATGTAATATATAGATTAATGCAGGGTCCAATCAATTAATTGCCTTTATAAACATTTTACACTTACATTACGTAAGAATATATAATAACGAAAGAACTCAATTAATAATGTTCCAGCACACAAGGACGCCGTCACGCAATGTCACCCTTTGAAAAAGCTCGTTTGTTTCATTCCACCTGCGCAACGCCCTATGATCATAAATTCGTATACATTTTTAATACCCATACATTCTGCGTAAACATAATTACGCCGGCACCCTTTCACGTATTTGATAAAACATGCCTTATTTTGCTTTAAATTTTATCCTCTATCCGCCGCAAGCGGTGAGGACGAGATACCGACGTAAAGTCATGTGTAGATTGCTGTAGATAGATCGCTGCTATCCGCTTTGTCATCGGAATTACTCTATCTGAGTAACAAAGTACGGGCGGGTATTAAATTACTGGATGCTATCAGTCACCTGTCGCGCCTCTAGTGCTGCCGTCAGCTTCCCCTGTGACGAAATTGAACTGTCTATTACGAGTTTTGAAGGATCGCCGATAGAAGATTAAATTGTAGGAGTGGGCGGCCTTATTGTGTAGGCTTCAGCCCTTCAGGATGTGATCGTCGGTTTGATTGGCCCGAGCGTGGGAGTACAGTACTGTAATAGTGTCTATTTCTTGAGGACAATGGAACTATTTTCACACATCTTTCTTACTCGTTAACCTTTAAAGAGACGGACACGTGCGATCGTGATCTTTAAGCGGGATCGGAAATCGTTTTCCCAAAGTTACGAAATAAGTAACTTTGTCGGTGCTGGCTAATCATGATTGGGCTGTGTATCTTGTACGGGCGGCTTCTTAAAGTGATGAAGCCGTAAGTCTATTGAGCGACAAATAAATTGTGGACAGCTACTACAACTTACTAACATAGCACGGACTAGCTAACATAGCCCGGGTGTGCCCTCATCCAGTATGTTAGGTATTAATTAAGAATTATTGTTACACTTATTGTTGGAATTTTTGCTTTCCTTTGACGGCGCCAGACCGCTTGATTGATGATTGACTAAGCAAGGTTCAGGAACTTTTCAATAAAAGAACTCAGATTACATTTTGCTTGCATGGTGGTTGTATTCCAGATTTCAGATAGACAGGAAGAGCGAACAGAAAAATAAATGCTGCCAACATCACACACCAAAAAAGACACTGACAGCTATGACATTGACATTTGTAAATAATTTTAAATGACATTACTTTTTTTTTAATTTAAGGGCTTCAGCCTGAACACTTATTCTGAATAAATGAATTTTGAATTTGAATTTGAACTTGTAATATATAGGTATCAAATAATTGCAATGATATATTAGTCACTTCTTATTGGATAAGTAGCCACGCTTCATAAATATCACCATTATCATTAACAATGAGCTAAATTTAAATTAAATGATTACAATAAAATTCTACATATGTACCTACTTGCTAGGTAGGTAGCAATGAAAGCCAAACAGCGAAACTTCCTACAGTTACTCGAAATCTCACAAACATTTTTAAGAGCGAATATTTATTTCAGCCAACTTTTTTTCGCGTATTTGCATTCGAATGTTTCAGCCGTAATAATTTTCAGTAAAAGACTGTGCGATGAGAATTTTAATGAGTTATAAATGGGCGCAATTTACGGGCCCCGGGGGCGGTGGAATCGATACATGGCTTAATGAAGGTACATCCGACATGCTGGGGATAGGGGATACACCTGGTGTCAGCTTATATGTATAAGTGGGATAAGTGGGAAGTGGGCAGACGGGGAAATATGGATTTTCTTATGGGGAAATGACGATCATGTTATATGAGGGAAATGAAATTTTAAGCATATTAACTACGTTGATATGTTTAGTTCGTTCTTAATCGAAAGGTAAGTATGATTTATTTATATTTGTTGAGTAATTGGTTTTAAAAATATTTATTCAAAAAATAATTTTTAGCACAATTCAAAATAAGTTTATCATTGAGTGTTTTTTTTTTTGACATAACTGCATAAGTCTGAAAATTAAGCGAGATAACTTTAAGTCAAAACAACGTTAGTGTCGTAAATCGAGTATGTTTTTTCAAACTAAACCAATAACGTGCTATGTTAATTTATAGCAAATTATCAAAGCTATCTACGCTTCACATAACAAAATTAATCGCATCAATAATATTAGCGCGACATTAAACCAAATAATAAAAACGATGGTTTCCCTAAGTAACATAACACTTACCTTGCTTCTATGGTGTTATTCCCTTGAAATGTCTTTTGTTTGCACGTTTTCGAGTAATTTCCTTGGTTAGCGCAGATGTGGCCCGTACTTTGATGGGATGTCATGCGTTTCATGCTCTTAATGTCGCTTAATGCTTGTAAATTTTATTACGTGGATATGCTCTAGTTAATGTTATGTTATCTCTGTACTTAATGCTGCAAAGCATTGTTTTAAGGGGGGTTGTTGTAAGTCTTGAGAAATGTACGATTACTTTCCGTATTGTTGATGGTGTAAATAACATCTTTGGAATTGTAAAGCGATTGTTTTAATAGCTATAATAAAAGGTAGATTTGTTTATATATATTAGTACACTAGGAGTAAGTAAAATAACAAAAGCTATATTATAGATTAAACTAAAGCTTACCCACAAACCATGCCAAGGAAACTTAACTTACCACAATAACCTCCAAAATAATTAGATTTAGCGAAACAACTTTTTTACTGATTTTTACCTTATCGCCCAAAGTAGCAACAGTAATACTTTAGCACTCAATTCAAGCCAACCTCGTCGTGTTTCAACTCTTATCTGTGCTTTCTCGGTCAAGTCGTAAAGTTTTATTGTCAGTAGGCGTTTATATAATTAATATTTTAATCTGAATCGCCTTGGTTTTGCATTTTACAGTAGCTGTGGCGTGCTTTGACGTTGTTCTTACTTGGTTACTTACTGCTTAGCCTTGGTTTCCTGGTCTTAACTTTAACCTTGAGAGTTAGACTTGTCATAATTCTATGCCGTTTTTACGAGCTTATTTATAACTTAGGTATGCTTATTAATTAGGTTCGTGCATCTGTTTGTTTTAATTGTGGACAATAACGCTGATTTCAAGGTTTCGGTGCCTTGCGGCGATGTCGCCTTGTTTTATTCTGAGCTTTGAGGAGGTTTGCGTAAACTTGGAAAGAGCCAGGAAGTTTTTGTGCACATTGATTGCACTCGTATATATATGGAATCTGTTTGGTGATTTCAATTTCATGATAAACTACATATGTTGTACATAAAACAGGTATGATTAAGAAATCTTTCGTTAAGCACAACACAGTGTTGTTCTTCAGACTCGATTGAAAGTTAGTTCCATTTAAAAAACAACTAACTACAGTTGTTCTTACAATTTTATTATAACCTATGTTTAATAATTGAAACAGCTAGTGAATATTTCACTGATAAATGTGATAAAAATACAGATAAACATAGCTACACTATGCATTGATTAAGGACATTAATTGTTGGACAACATATTCCACACAATACCCAACCTTCTTACGTACATACCTATGTATGTATGTAGGTATAATAAATAAGTAGAATTCTCGGAGAAATCCATTAGAGACCGGATATGATTAATTACTGCAATAAATGCAGGTACTTGCTACCTTTGTTATTGGCTGGCGCTGCGCCAAAGCAAACAAACTAAATGAAGCAGTGCCAACCGGCGATTTGCATAAAATATTAGTTCTCAGACTAATTGCCGCTACATTGTTGGGCCATTTTTTGGTGAATTTGCTTAATAATTATGTATGAAATGTTGTTGTTAATTTGGGCGCTAGTTTGGTGTTAATTTACCAAGTAAAAAAGACTTTCATATCCCCTGCTATTGAGGATCAGAACCACTGCCACGGATCATCTACATCATTTATTGCACTATAATTTACAGGTCGTTGTTTGATTTTTTCTGCCTTATTATAAATTGTGTGTCATCAAAGTTAACGACAGCTTCAAACGACATTAATTGATTAGATTTTTTTCGCTATTGGTAAGTATGTTTTTCCACTTCTTCATTGTATTCTCACACCTAAAGTCTTATGATATACCTATGAAGAAAGAATGAAATTTATCGTTTTAATGAAATTGTAGGTGAAATGCTTCTCAGAAGCAGAGTGTCAGCACCGACCACAAAATGTACCTGTTGCATTTGAATGATTCAAAATGCTTCCCATCTATTATGATGTTATACGCGTACAATCAATACAATTTTTAAACCAGTTCACTTACAACTTTTATGTCTACATAAATATTATAATCTGGTAATACCATGTATTTCATTATATTATTTTTGACAAGGCACGCAGCCTTTTTACTTTTTACAGCCGCTTTTTATATTAGAATCTAAATTATTTAAACCATTATTGTAAATTAATTCAAATAAATCTTAACAATGCCAAACGTATTTTCCCCCTATATTAATTGTAGGGTTGTGAACGTTTGTGAATGTATCATAACATAATTGATAAATAAATAATGTCATTTCATTTCATACTCGTATAGTGACCTCGCACCTTTTTCTCAGATTTATTCCCACCAGATGGCCATAGTTTACTCCTCCGCACCGAAACAAAGTCACAGTTTATGAATATTAACGACACTTGTTTAACCTAATTATGTGAAACTTGCACTTGCCGTACCTAGAGGGAGTGTTTTGCAATTACCCGCTTATTTTATGTTGGTCTGCAATTGGTTGTTTATGCAAATTGCTATAATTTCTCAGAACCTAGTATTATTTGAAAATAATACCTATTAAGATCTATTTATTTTTTAAATCTAGTGCTTTATAAATGTAATTGTATATTTTATTGCAAACTAGTAGGCAGGTTTATTGAGATATTTATGTAGTTTGTAAGTTTTTATTAAAATGACTTAAATTTTAGAAAGAGTACATACAAAGAGTTCTACATACTCTCCCTAAAATTATAACATTTATTTAGTTTATTTTGATAAAATAAGTGTTTTTTTGTTTCCTATTTAAGCATAAGTGTGTTTAATATTTTGTTAGTCACTCTGTTTTGTTCCTTTATATGTACAAGAGTGGACTCATGGATAACGGTTTTTTGACTTGGTTCTACGTAGGTATACCTAAGTTTCATATCAGACAATAAGTTAAGGTTAAGTGAATTAAGTTTTTCTTAAGTTTTATAGAATTACATAACCTTATCATTATTTTAATCGAAACATCCTTAACAAACCTACATGCAACCACTCGTCAACAGTAATTAACCATCCCGGATATCTCACCAGATTGAAGCTCACATTAAATGAAAGGTCTGCGAGGTATTCGTTAGTGGAGACCCGTCCGCAGCTTTGTGGCCGGAGGCTCTATTCAACACCTCGCTGGATTCCGCTGCAGTATGGGATGGCATATGGTAATGAATCGATGTAGAATTAGGATAGAGATGTGAGGATAAGTGAGTTTTGGGAGTGTACTATGTGTGTGATATATCCAAACTTGTAAACAAATAACTATGTACTTATGGTGGTGTCAAATTACTACGTAATTTTTTAATTTCTAAATGTTTCTATCACTGACTTGTAATTATCATCTCTATATTATGAAAAGAGGTTAGTACGAGTATTTGTTCAAATTGGAAATATTAATACTTAAAGTCCTAGACAATTAATTACTACGAGGAACATATACAAAAATGTTTTTTTATTATTATGTACATATCTTTACTCGTATTTTCAATAGCCTTTGTAATGATAACCCTTATACACAATCAAATTCAAAAGCCTACTCGTAAATACATATAGACGTAACAATACCACTACACAGACAATTTGTAACCGAGAAGCTAACTTGAAGGAAAACATCTTAAAACGAAGACAAGTTTCCCCCACTAACCAACCATTTGACTGACTGTTCCCACGGCACAGTTAAATGTTCTCACTCGGACCTCTAGTTCACTTCACATTCATATAGCCGAAGGCACACCTCGGGCCCATAATCTTGGGCTATACGTCTCAATAGAGGACCATATATCCTCTTAATATCCCCGTTTATGGCTCCAGTGAAATAGAAACTTCTGTATGTGATTTAATTACTTCCCCTAGTTATTTGTCAGACCATGTATTGCTTTATGTGAGGATATTATGAAAGTTATTACCTTACAGCTAGTGATATTAAGGTAAGTTTTATGTTTCAAACGTCATTATAAGTTGAAGTTAGCGGCTACAAGAAACTGGGTGAGAATGTCGTAAAATTTTGGTCATTACTCCATATTCACTTGTACAAATATGTTAGCAAAATTGTTGGTTTATTTGTTCGACTACTATGATGTCGTGGAATAATCATGTTTTTTTGACAAATAGTAAAGAAATCTTCACAAAGATACTAAGTAACAATTTATTATATGAAAATAGCTTGTGTAAGTACTGACTGTTATGTTTTACTTAACATGATAACATAACTTGGTTCATTATTATAAATTGGGTTTGTATTTGGTAAATATTGTATTCCATGCATTCTATGTGAGCTTTACTACGTAATGGCTTAGTATCCATTGATTAAGCTAGTTATTAGCTTAATTGAAACGCCTATTTTCTACTGCTATAAAACAGACTATAGATTTGGCTATAAATTTTACAGTTTGATTTCGGTCAAATTCATTTGTAATTATGGTAAAAGCCCTAATGGCTTTTAGCTATTACAAACCGCCATATTACATACATATTATAAATGTACATATTTAAAAAGTTTTTGCGCTTGCGAAGGAACGTTTAGACTCTCCATGCAAAGAATGGCCACTTAGAAACTAGCATAAAACTAAGTTATGACTTACTAACTTAATGCACTTCGTAAATAATGAATTAGTACGTGATAAAGAAGTAAGCTAGGCTAACATTTCTAGGAATATAGGAGTATAAAGCAGATGTGTTTCATTTCAACCAAGCATTGCATAAGTTTATTAACTGGCATATTATATATAAACCTGCCTAAAAATATAAGTTAAGAACTTTGACAGTACCGGCAATCTCATCGTCCAAAAAAAATATCATTTTAACTTCAGTAAATATTGTTAAGTGAACATCACAAAATTAAATCTTTTGTATTGAAACCAGCTGGAATATATCTGGGTTGGTTGCAATGAGGTAAGAAAAACCTCATTGCAACCGATGTAGCGGTCAACGACCGATTACGCTAAAAACCTCAATTGGTTCCGGAATATCTCGATACCGACCTAAAAATATTCCGCTAGGAAAGAGCTACCTTACAAAACTTACAAACTTTGTAAAAAACCTTTAAGGAAAACTGATATGGACCGCTGCTCAGGAGTTCAAACGATTCAAGATTGGGTAAACTTTTTTTAATCGTGTTATAATTCAAGAAAAGGCAAATCCCTTTTCCCCAACCCTTCGCCCGGTAGTGACTGTTAAAATCTACTAAAGCCAAAACTTCTATTGGCCGACCAACTCTTAAATCTTTTTACTTTATTGCCCAATATCGAATACGTCAGTAAAATAAAATCAACCTCAGAGCGAACGGTTATTTTTATGAGTCTACTCAATCGAATTTCAGCTATTTTGCTCTCTACAATGTTTAGATAATTCCTCGCGTATGTTTTGATTTGTGATGTTTTTCCCTGTACTTTGCTATAAGTAAATGTAAGAGTTGTTTTTCTGCTTTGAGAAATATTTTTGTTTCGTGTTATCAAATTCATCACATGAATAACGCAAAAATATCTAAGTAAATAAATGTTTAGATGAAATACAATACACGAATCTATCGATTACCAGATTTTATCCATCATATATTGTTCACAGCTATTCATAATCATACGTTTACATTAGAAAATTCACTTGGGCAAGTACTCCTCTACACATTTTGTCTCATCAAATACTTTTAAGACTCTGTTAGCAAATGGACCACAGCCCATTCACAAAATGAGCTTGACCCAGGACACTACAACTTAAGCATGCATTCGTTGTGTAAAGTAGTAAATACGTTCCATCCTCCACAGTTTAGCTAGGAGTTAGTGGCGGAACACCACCCGACACGGAAGGCTAGCAAATGGCTATTGTCAGCCATTAGTAACGTGACCAGCCGTGGCTGCGAGTAAAAATGGCCGGTTAAAAAGACCGAAACGGCGAGATTTGCGGCTGTACCCACACACGAGTAAACTAAACATTTTTTAGTGTAAACGAATGGAAGTAAAAGGTCTGGGCGATGTTTTATGCCTTATGTTTAGGATGTATAATTTTTTTTTTACCGAAGAATCATTGATTTATTGAAGAGTCATTGATGTCAATGTTTTTATAATGATAAATAAACGTATTGGATTTAGGTGCCAATTACATTCACATTTACATTTACTTTGCCTTCTAGGTGCCCCAATTTGCGAGGATAGTATCGGGCCCTTTTTAGAAAAGAAATTGAATTTACTTTCGGAAAATATTCACAGATTGGGTTATCTAAATTCACACATTGCATACACCATACTTAAATCTTGCCTTTTTGTACCAAAATTTACTTACGCATTAAGAGCTTGCCCAATCTGGAAACATTTAGATATTTTACAAGATTTAGATACCACGCTAAAAACAGCCTTGGAAAAAATTCTAAATTTGAACCTCGCAACGAACTCTTGGACACAAGCAACTTTACCTATTAGAACCGGTGGTATCGGCATTCGCAAAATTTCTAGTGTTGCACTTCCTGCCTTTCTGTCTTCTGTGCATGGCGTATCTCAACTTTGTTCATCTATTTTGAAATTACCATCAGTTGAGATAAATTGTGCGACAGAGGCAGTGAGAGAGTGGACATCTCTCTGTACCAATGTTGACATCCCTAAGGAACCATTCTGCCAAAAACTTTGGGATGCTCCATTGGTACAGAAGCAATTTAACTTTTTAAAACAAAATTTAATAGGTGACAACGATCGCGCAAGGTTTCAGGCAGTGTCTCAACACGAATCTGGCCAATGGCTACATGCCCTCCCTTCTGCCAACCTCGGTACACTTTTCGACAATGGCAGTTTCAGAATCGCTATCGGCTTGCGAATTGGAGCTGCTATTGTCGAACAACACAGGTGCACATGTGGTAGCGATGTCGACAGGAAGGGCCTCCACGGACTTTCATGCCTTCGCAGTGCAGGCAGATTCTCCCGCCACGGCTCGCTGAATGACATAGTGAGACGGGCACTTGCCACCGTCAACGTACCATCGGTTCTTGAACCGATTGGCATGGTCCGTGACGATGGTAAGCGTCCCGACGGCCTCACACTGATTCCCTGGGAGCGGGGAAGGGCTCTTGTATGGGACGCAACTTGCGTCGATACACTAGCTCCTTCTCGCCTCAGTGGAACAGTACAAGCGGCAGGAGCCGCGGCGGATGCAGCAGAAGAAGCCAAGCGGCGAAAATATACATCATTATCGACTGATTATATTTTCGTACCGCTTGGCTTCGAAACTTTTGGTCCGTGGGGTAAAAGCACGAAGTCTTTTATAAAAAAATTGAATAAAAGGTTGAATGACATCACTAGAGACAAGAACGCTGGCTGGTTCCTTGCGCAAAGGATTTCTATAGCAATCCAGCGTGGGAATGCAGCCAGCGTTCTTGGCTCCATACCACATGTAGATGTTTTAAATTTAGGTTAAATGTACATACTCTTATTTAGTTTTATTAGTGTATATATGTGTATATATTAAATTTATGTATAAATGTTTTTATTGATTTTTAGTACAAACTAACGTGTAATTTATTGTTATTTCGTTTTATTTATTATTATTGTTATTATTATATTTTTTTTTAATATATATAATACGTATTGTTTAACCATCACAGGGACATAAACTAATATCACGGCATGCCAAATTCACAATTGAGAAATGGAAAAAATCAATTCCAATCATACACAAAGCCACATACAATTTTTTAAGGGGATTACTGTTTATTTGTGTAAGATTGGATTAATATAAAGAGTATGTTAATATTAATCGTGACAACTTCTTACATACCTACACATTTGCATTTTTTCAAGACGAGGTGGTAAAAAGCATCCTATATTTCGTAATAGCTTATCAATAATTTCATAGCAATCCCGAGTACCAGGCAGAGTGGGAACTACAATTTACAAACATGGATTTAATATATTTTTTTGCTATGTGATAGAATCGTTTATAAAAATAAATAACATAGGTCTAGGTAATTTTAACGCCTATTTTTGATAACATTTAATTTTTTAAATTTCTTTGCAATCATCCTTTACAATCCAATATCTTTACAAAGCCACCAGAATCCTGTGTCCATGATTTCCAACCTCTCAGTTCATTATTTGCCCACCTAGGTTGCTGAAGATGGCAAGTAATATTAAAACCAGGACCGTAAAACTTCACAGTAACTGTGCAGGGCAGGCACCTAATCCCGCATGCACGGTCGTGAGATAAACCGTCGGCTCGGGCCGTAAATCTGACAAGATTGATGACAAACCTGACCTTTGCCCTACCTGAGACTGATCTAAGGCTCTCGACACCGATAGCGGTCGCTAGTGCACCCCTATTAGTGAATATTAGTTATTTTAGGAACCGTTTCTATGTAGCTATGGCGGATTCTGTACACAGTACAAACATACATATATGTATTGTATAGTATACGTACAAGTCGTGACAATGTAGCTTCTATATAGCTACATGCATAATGTACATAATGGAAAGAAATAACTATTTGCATATTAGTGCGCTTATTAGTAAAAGGATATTTGGTAATCTTTTAGTGACATTAATTTATGGTTTGCAAAACTGATGTCATCATAGTACACCAATCTCATAAGATATTTTATCTACACTAATGTTGTAACATTCTACTTATGTTTCCAATACTTGACTTATAATTACTACTGTTATAGCGCAGACAACAAAACACTCAATTTAAGCAATTTCACATGATGGTATAATATCCACATCGATATCGTAATATTCCATTATAACATCAATAAAACGCAACCAACCTGATTGCAGGGCCAATCAGGTTGGTCGCGTTTTATTGATGCATAGCTGCGCTCTCATTGGTTAGATTTTAATGGCGGCAAAATCACTGTGACAATACACGTACGCGTGACTTTAATTTAATAAATTAAAAGTTGAAATGTTACAACATTAGTGAAGATAAAGTAGTGTATGCAACTGCATATAACACGGGTATTAAAACACTCGTTACTATTATGAAACTCACTGCGCTCGTTTCATAAACTCACACTCGTGTTTTAATACCCTTCATTATATGACACTTGCATAAACTACTATATTGAATGACTGGTGGCTTATAATATATCATCTGTAATTAGTTTAATGAATGAAATTAACATTATTCACCTGAATAGTTTTCTGTACTATAAAAATGTGTTATTTAGTACCAGCTCCCATTGTTTTTACACGACTCAAGGACTTTATAAATCAATTTATTATCACAAACATCGAACGAATTAATATTTATCGTTATCTGTAAAGACAAATGTAATATTAAACTGTCATAGAACATAAAACAAAGAGCGTAAACCGTTTAACTCAGTTTACAGTTTTGAAATGCTAGTTATTAGTATGCAGTTTGAGTGCACGAGATTTATCTCAACTGTACAATCAACAGGCAGACAAAACAAACTTTATTCCATTGTGATAAAGGCCAATTTGTGTGAGAAATATATGGTACAGTTTTGAAGATAAGTTTCGCAAAGCTTTTCGCTTCGTTGTCGTTCTAGTTTTGCTTTAAAGTGCTACGTTATATAGGAATCATTTATCACTCAAGGTACATACATAATGCAAAAGATTTTGTACATTAAAGCGTGTTAAGGATAAAATAACTGTTCCAAGTAAAAATTTAGTTTATCCTTATAAGAATATTAGTTTATATTTTATTTATATTTAAGGTAAAACCAAATTATTATTTAAAATAATGTCAAGTGTGAGTTTGTGGTTATATATTTGATTCTTGCCAAAAGCGACCCACTCAAAATTTATTCTTGTCTTTACACCTTCAGTGTAGCTAACATGTATAAATCTTCAATATATATGTAGGTATAATATATATGTATATATGTAGGTACCTACAACAAAAATACAGAATTAAGAACTTTCTGACATTCACAGAAATAAGAAAAAGAGACCGTACGTAGTAAAACACAGGCCCATTTAAAAATAAAAACATAATTAAAAGCTTTTTTTTTTCTCCTACACAATGCAAGCGGCAATTTTAGATAATGATGCTGACTGTACAAAAAGGGGTTCACATGAACAATCAGATGAGTCACGTAGTACGCCGGGAGAGGGCGTGGGCGACCGCCTACGTGTTTTGTTAACCTACCATGGAACAGAGGGGTGTTAAAGATATAGTATTTTTTAATATGTCTAGTTGGTATATGTTGTTATACGTGTTTTGGTTTGTGTTGCTGTCGCAGAAATAAAAATTTAAGCTGCTTGAACATTTGTAAAGGGGTTTTTCAGGATATTTAAAAGATAAGTTAAACATAATAATGATTTCAATGCGCGCCTAAGCACCTGGGAGCATCATTCAGCGTTTGCGTAAAGATACTACGTTTCGGAAGTGAAATAAGTTAGGTTAGTAGATAAGTAAGTTAATATAATGTGTCCTATTATTTCTAAATTTGGTAAGGGTTGGCTTTAAACATATACTTATACTTAGGCTTAACATAAACAACAAGATTTCCCTTGTATTTTATAATGTTGTTTTGAAAGAAATAACCTATTGAAAGATGAGGTATAATTCAAGATATTTTAACTGGAATTTAACCCATTGTTGTGTTACAAATCGTGCATGTTTCCTGCCTTAGGTGAAACTGGAATATAGCGCTCACAAAAATAGGAAATTTGATTTTGAGGCGCGTAATCTTTTTACGAGCATAAAAAAGTGAAGAATAAAACTCAGCTTGCGATACTTTTTTATTCATTTACAAGCGTTCGTGCAAAGTTTTTCAGCGAAAATAATTCTAGACCAGTAAAATAATATTTTTCTTACTTAAACCAAAATCAATATAGTGTGTGTGTGGTTAGTCGCTCAGAGTTTTGTTTGTTTCCTTTGCTTTTAAAATTGTGAAAGTTAAAATGAAACAAAATACCATACAGATTTACTAAAAAATACTTTTTTAAGTTGAATTAACTTTTTAAGTCTATTTTTTAAAACGTTAAAAAACATGTTTTTCCTTAGATTACAGTGTTTATAGCACTGATGTTGTCTAAAACAATTCTGGTGTCTTTGATCTAGTGATCGAATACCAAAAAATATATTCTAATCTCTATCTACAACTATTATGCAAGGAGAAGAAGAATATAAAGTAACAACAAATGTTCTTTTTTCGCTTTTAATATTCTAAGATTTTTGATGCTAAATACATAAGTATATTGGCTGATAGGTACCTGTGAAAAATATCACAAATATGACCTCAAGATATTAGAAGTAAAATTTTGCTTTATATTTAAATAAACCCATTCGGAAGTTACAAGTCAAACAGCAATCCTGTTATTTGCGTACATATGTAGGTGTTCATAATGAGAGTAAGGAAAATGTAACAACATGTAGGCGAAATGTTAATCACTTAGCCGTAATGATACATTTTACAAATTACAGTAAAGTTATATGTACATATGACATAGTTATATTGCATGGCTTTACTTGGTTTAATCCTGTCTAATACATATTTCCAAAGTACGTTTGCCTTATCAAACGCTCTTAGCGTGGTTTGTAAACTAATAATACTAGCGGTGGCCGCTCTTATACAATAAGAAGCCGAATAAACTGTGTATCGTTTATTTATTTACATCTGAATTAGTCTAGTCATCATCATCAGGAACCAGAGAAAAAAAGAACACTAACCTTTTCGCGCTGAAAGTAACCTTTATACATATATCATTAATCGGCTCTACCTACAAACCCAACCTAACTCCATGCCAACAAGCATAAAGACCCGTCACCCCATTTCATACAAGAGGAACAAACACCAATAAACTCACATTCCCTTTTGTATAAGTGTATGATAGTGTGATGAATGGTTCACAGCGTAGGCGCGTAGCTCGTTCGTAGCTACGAGAATCGTAGCTCGTAACGCGTAGGCGTGCTACGACGTATGATGTGGGTGTCATTCACTCATTCATAAATATCAAGAGTGAACATAGAACGCTTAATTTTCTGCTACAGCGGCTCCAATTATAATTAGTTTGAATTATTAATTGGCAATTAATGCCAATTCGTACTTGAGTTGGAATACGTTTAATTTCGGATTAGATTAATAGACTATTTGTGTCTAAAAACAAAGTTAAAATAGTTTGATTTCAGGTGCTTTTTATTTTAAATAAAGTATTTTTGCTTAATTTTTATTCGTGTGGTATGTCTCGGATCTTTAGACTTTGGTTCACTTTTGTTTGAATGTAAATCTTTGTGAAAAGTCACATGTTTCACATAACAAAAATAGTTTTAAAATCACTGTCTACAATTCAGTTTCTATAATTAAAATAAACGACTAACGAGAAGGTAATACTTAAAATATAATCGTCTGTAACCGTGCGCTAGTTACGAGTATTTTCGTTATTTCAATAGCAAGAATTTCTATTAGCATTGTTTTCGTGGATCATAATTTGAATCTTTTCATTACAAAGCTTTGTTTCGTGTTTAATAGCGGCTAAATCGCGTATTATTTCACAAACAATACCTCAGTTCAGTGAATGCACTTTGTTCCATTGTTCCCAAAGGTCAACGGCCGGAGCTGAAGGAGCGGGAAAGCGTTGTGGGATAATAGTTGCGAGTACGTAACGTTACAGAGACATGAAAAAATATTGTTCTTCAGTCTACATTCCTAGGAAATTTATTGCTCTTGAGACAAGTTTCTAGGTTTTTTACGTAATCCTAAATTGTGTTTTAGTGCATAATAGAGACACATCATTTGAGATAAGCTGGATTACTGGGATTCAAACCAAACTAAGAAATGTCTCAATATCGAAAAAAAATATAACAACGTTTGTTTTAGAAGAGCAATTGTTAATTCATAAACAGAGTAAAATATCCTTCTTGAGGTTAAATCACCCAGAGTTTTACAAGTGTCGATGGCAAAGTTTGTTTTATTCCGTACAAAATATATAAGTATCACATATCTCTGTCAATTATTTTACTCCGTTGTAATGGAGAACTTTTACTACTGTCCGAGAAAACGCTAAGTAAAAGAGTGATTATAGTAAACGAGGTTTTAGTATAACACTCCAGCTTTATTCTAGGACCATCTGGGGAACGTTTCAGCTCTTCTTATTTAGAAAAGTCAACGGTATTGTGACGTACTTACATGTATGAAGGACTAGTGGTTGCTAGTGGTTAAGTAGACTCTCGGTTATTTCCGAGACATCATTTTTTTTTTCTTTTTTTTTTAAGTACGAGTCTCTTCTTCTTCCTATATGATCGACGTACGTATTGAGTATAATAATACTTACTCTGTCTTTTTTAAGACTGTGTGTTGATAAGTTACACTGACTTGAAATGTGTTGCAACAATCGTCGCGTCGGTGACATCGACCATTGACATTGAAGAAATACCTTACTCTGACATTTCAATGTACTTTTTTTTTACTAAAACATGTTTGCTCTTGACCATAGTTTGCCCGATTGCAAGCCATAGCTATGATCTAAGATGGATCGTGCTTACCAGGTAGGAACCGGTTCACTCTCACCGATCGTTGGATTATCGTTCGTGGGTAACAGGGAGCAGGGGCAGTTCAGTTCGGGTAATTCGGCTTCAATAGAGAAGATACTCAATCCAACTGAATGTTATTGTAACAATTGCTTCGAACTATGCAGAGTAAATATGTATTGAAACGTAGTACTCAGTTACGTAATGTGTTAACCACATTCTTTGTAAATTTTTTCAGGATGGGCTGTACGTTAATATTTGAGTCAGTCAATCATACTTGTATTTGTTTCAGCTTACACATTTTCATTAATCAACAGCATGCCCATACAGACTTTTTATTTCAACGCAATCGCCCTATTGGGAAATTTCGTGTAAAAACGTATAAGTAATTTATTCGTATTATTTTACCGGTAGAACATCATTTTTACTCCAAAAATGTTCCTCTGAGGTACAAAATGGAGTTTTGGAAATGATTTGAGTTTAAAAAAGTTTTAAAATAATTGTTAGATTATAAATTTATTAATACATTATTATTAAAATACTTTGCTAAGTTAATTTGTAGTAAGTAGTAAGAGGTAGTATGTTTAGATTTCCCCCTTGTTATATTTTAATACATTAAGTAGTAGCATTATATATCCAGGAGTCTATAAATCTAGATTTAATAGGTATCTTCTAGGTAAGCGTGTTACACCCTAGGCTGCAGCAATGCTTAACATCAGGCAGGCTGTAGTCAAACATAAACTTATCCCACGTGAAATAAGCAGTCAGCCTTCATTTTTATACCATACTAAACAATGAATAATCTTAATTACTAGTATTTTTTCACAGCTTACTAGCTTGTTAAAAACTAAATTAAAAAATTAAATACTAACAGTAAAATAAAAACTTGAACTACTTCTAAAACTTAAAACTTAATCTAAAATGCCTGGCGGCATTTCCGCATAACCGATAACATTTTTTGAAATCCAAGACTACGCTTATTCCACGTATATAACGCGATCTTGAATTATTAAATGCACAAATCCTCATCGTCTTATCAGACGAGGTAAGTCGGCATTGAATAATACCTGTTCTTGCTTATCGCTAAGAGGCTTACGGAACGAGGGTGTCCTTTTGTTATTTTTAGACGCACTCAGTATAAGTTTGATGATAAAACCAGATTGTTGATTGAGACAAGATTTTTAGCCAGTCTGGCTAATTCAAATTCAAATTGTTTATTTATTTACAAAAGACTTAATACGTACATTCTTTAGGTACAGTTTACAGGTGCAGTGAATTATCTGGTACGCGAGGAAACCCTGAAAACTTGCACTAGGTACCGAAATGGTCCTGTAAAGCGAGGTTTCAGAAATAACCACAGCATCACAATTTTTAATTTCACTTACAAAACAAAACATAATGAAAAAAAAATATATAAAAGTAAAATTGGTTAGAATTTTAAATGACTTCAACAAAAGGAGCTTTACAATTTTACTAAATTTTTATTTTTATAAATAATAATTTAAAAAACCATATACATCGTATGTGGATAATGTTAATTCCTATATTAAGCACTAGTTGCACCGGCATGTATCTAATTTTTTCGTCGGAAATCTCATTTCTTCAACAAACTATAGTTATAAAAACTCGTCGAAGATACATGTTTTATTTTGTAGATTTATTTATATATGACAAGACATTAAATTAATGACATTTACAACTGTAATCCTACATATTATATCCACTGATCCTAGCAAAGCACCAACAAAAATAAGAAATCTTTATGCATACGCAAAAACGTGTACAAATATTACAAAATTACAATCCTAAGAGACTGCGAACACACAAAACGAATACAAATAAGTTACTTGTAATGTTTATTTAGTATTCATGTCACATTTCAAGGCAATAGAACTAGATTGGGCCCATCAATGTTTATTTCAGCGTCCTTTTGCCAAATTTTACCACATAATTTGAACCAGATGAGGTACCATAAAGCTGATTACCGCTAAATCCAGGCATCTATATTTTAGGGATAGGTATTACCGGATATCCGGATGAAAGCGACCTAACAAACAAACGTTCCTGAAATGATTTAATTATAGAAATTACTATGAACCGTGTTTAACATTTCAATACTTATTACTGATTTAAACTGTTTTTTTACTTGTATTGGTTTACCACAAAGTTACCACAAACCTAAACTTACTTAAAAGATTGAAAAAAATCTACCCACCATTTCATCAAATGTGTTACTAACAAAATATTATGGTCGTGTACTAGTTATTGATTGAATTGTTCAAATTAAGATATTTAACCCATAAACGGGAGTATGTTTGTTGGTCTGTTGGTTGCGCTTTCATGCAATAACAGAGCGATAGCCAAAGAGGGTTGGTATACAGAAATTTTATTGAAAATCTCTTACTTTAAGATCGTGAAGAAGTAGTTCAAACATTTGAATCTTTATATACGTATTACCGTAAACAACAAAATTGAAATAAATAAACCACGAACTTGAGGTATTTCTTGCAAATAACGGGAGTCAAATCAAGGCACGTTCCAGTATGTGAATGTAACCGCACGGATTCTCACATTTTCTGTAAACTTTCTAACAAGCACGCTCTGCCTTCGACACCCGCTTCAGAGATCGAAGAATTCACTCTCATTTATAAGAGTGGCCTTCAAGCAAAATTGTTAAAGGAAAATGTAACGGAATTCTCAAATGGATATGGGAGATGATTGAGTAACATATTTTTAAGCAATACACTTCAAAATACGTTACTCTTATAAGAAAAAAAACATTATAAACACTAATTTGCTTTAATTTAATTATTTCGAAATTACTGTATTTTTTTAAATCTATTACATTTTATTAGCATTTATTACATACGCGGAAGAGAAAGCTCTTAGCAATTACGATGCCACTTGTGGAAATGATTTCAGAATGTTTTTCTGTTATTTTATTTATTTTCTATGTTTCAACAGGTTCAATAATTAATCTACTTATCTCATTGATTTGTAACTGGTCTATTGACGATTTTTAGAACCATATCTCTCTTTGAATCGCATTTCCTCATGACTGAGGGTCGTGACTCCCCCGCAGAATTAATTCCTAAGGGGAGTTTTCTTGGGCAGATACATCGTGTTAGGTGACCCATGTCCTCGGATTTTGTGGTCCTTAAACATGTCGGTTTCCTCACAATATTTTTCTGCATTGTTAAGTGAGTCCAAATCAATTTAGAACCAAAGGTCAATGTAAAGTTCTGTTTATGTGTAAGAATCTACCAATAATTGCTATGGCTATTGACCATTCCCGTCTAATGGATGCGTTTACGTCGCTTATCAAGTATTTATTGGTCTAGTGTATAAGAGGTGAACACTCATTAGTCTAGATAAAACAAGTTTAATGACCAATTTGATAAACTTCAAACGATTATGATATTAAATGATACTCTAATTTTGTTTGTGTCACAACTTAGTAATTTATTTTATTATCCTCAGTTGTAATTTATCTTTCATTGTCAACATTAAATGATTAATTACATGTAAACTAATGAGTTTATAATAAGACATATTAAAAAAAAAAAGTATTCCAATCCATGTACATAAATACATACAACAAATGTATCCCATAGATTCAGGCACATGTCAATATTTGAATAGATTATCTGTCGAATCTTTTACATTCCTACACCTACAAAATCTTAATAGGTATACAGTAATGAAAGGTCACAGTAGCGCAGCTCTGTAACTTGACCTTTGACATTTACATCAATTCAACACCTATGCACTGAAACTGAAGGTTATGTGAACGTGTGGGGACTTGCAACCATTAATTATAATAATTAATACATTATATGATTCGTGGGTAACAATTAAATTGTTCGGAATAATGTAACCAGTTCGGGTTTCATTAAAGTTTCTGGTGTAATATAATGTTTGAGTGTTAGTTTAGTTTTGTAAAAGCTAATCATTGAGATTTTATTTGAAGATAAATAGATAAATAATTCTTTATTGTCACACAAAAGTAAACTAATATAAAGAAGACGTAAAATAAGATTGACACGATCTGAATTTGCCTAAATGGTCTAAAATAAACTAGATCTTTTTATATTTAGTTCATCGTCGATATTAACAAGTCCAATCGACATGGCATATCAAGCAATTGTCGATGCAGTCAGTCCTAGAATGATACCTACTCACCTTTTTTTTGTAACTCTAACGGGCTTGCACTTGGCCATAAGTATATTAGTTATTATTTTTTTTATTTTTTTTAATGCTCTACCTATTATTTTATCGCAGTAAAATCAAGTAGCAAAAACATCAATGATTTAAAAAAGGAACAATGTCAAAAAATGTACACACCACACTGAACAGAGGGACTTAAACTTCTTACCACCACCACTAACAAAACGTAACAAATGAAATGAAAGGTAAATATTTATCTACACGAGCCATTTAGCGCGGTAAATAGTAAACATGTCAAAGCCCTAACAGGAAGAAAAACAAATAATTACAGTAGGAAATTGCTACAGTTAGATCTTTAGTTATTTTTAGTTATTAACCGACTTTAAAAAAGGAGATTATCAGATTTTCATATTTTTTTTACTGGATACTATTGAACTTAAATATTTTGTATTATAGTGCCATTTAATAACTACGACGTAATTTAAGAACCAAGTTATTAGGAGACGATTCTGGTCTCGTAAAACAGTCTAACGGCTACCACGAGGTCAGAGGGTCACGTTATTGTATCTATATATTATAAATATTACTTTAAATAAATGAAATTTGTACGTGTATTTGTGAAAAAATAAGGCTGTAATTGCACGTTCTGTAGATCCAAGCAACAAACATGGGATCGTCAGCCAAAATAGCCTTGTCACATAACAAGTCTATTTGTTTCCGGGAGAAAAATGGCCGCCAAAAACCATGTTGTTTTTCCTGTTACGAAGCGCTATTTATTTGGCCCCAGGTGTTGGAGCTATTACAGTTTGACTTGAATGATCAATTGGTTTAAGAAGGTTGTGTAAAGTATGATATAAAATGTAAATATAATATAAAAGCTTGCTGCAAAATGTGATGGAACGTCTATGTTTTGTGTAGGTATGTATTTTTGTATGTATTTACAGATAGATAGGTATACTTTATTATTCTTATATAAAATGAGAATATCATAGACGTACTTGATGCATGCAATTTCATTATCATCATCATCATCATTATCAGCCTAATGGGACCCACTGCCTCCGCCCTCTTACGCCAATACTCCCTGTCTTGCGCTGTTCTTGCCCAGATGTTTCCTTCTAACTTTCTAATATCATCCAGCCACCGTTGCACAGGTCTTCCTACACTTCGCTTACCTAGCCGTGGGTACCATTCAGTTATTGCTTTGCTCCATCTGCCGTCAGTACGTCTCCCCAAGTTTCCAGCCCATCGCCAATTTCATTATGTTCCTTATTTATCAAAAATACTTTGGATTTATTTATCATTAAATATAATTTTCAGTGAATTCAAATCACGTAAATGATAACAAAAACGATATCTATCTATACTATGATTTTATATAGGTACTTTTCATGTGTTCACGGTTAAAACTTACTTTGCAAAGTGAAATAGCTACAGCTGATTCAGTATTAATGCAGTTGCCATAAACTTACCATATATTTCCCATATTACATGGGAATTATTACCCAGGACTCGCAAGCGAGGGCTAAAGTTCCCGTGATTGATGCTGCTGATGCAGCCATTTACAAGCGTATTGAGGTCATTGAGGTCAAGAATTTATCGGTTGGAGGCAAAACATGCCATTACACACCTACAGGCTTCTTTACAAACGTACGATACGATATCGTGACGTGATATGTGCGAGCTCTATTTAACCTTTTTTTTACGTGTGATTGTTGTTTTGTCTTCAGCCTGTCTGATGTTAAGATAACTATTAACTATAGATTTGAAGACCCCTGGATTGTAGTTCGCAGGAAACACAGCTTCCGGTAAAGTGTTCCAAAGCTTTGCCGTCCGTACAATAAACGTAGAGGCAAAGCGCTGTGTTCGACACTTCGACACTTCACACCTACATACTAATTCAGTTATTTATTTATTCATTCTTGCACACATACAATTTTCCAATATGCCCCCCGAGTGCCCCGAGGTATTGGTATGTACTCGTATATATGTAGGTAAAGAAGTCAGATGTTCAGAGAAGTATGCCAGAAAGATACATCTATTTATTAAATTTATTATACTTTCATGAATAAAATAAACGTGTATCTACAATTCTACAACTACCTGGATATCGTGTCGTACACTGTAATTTGTATTTCACACGAACTACCAGGCGGAGAGTTCATTGGATCGTAACTTACGAAGGTAAACAAGCTTTACACAATATTTACACAGACTATGTAAAGGTATTTTTGTAAAATAATTATGTAGTACATATCGTGATGACAGCAATTTAAAATAGGTGGCCATTTCTGATGGGGGCAGTCTTACTTTTACTATGATTTAATTTTTTTAGTACTTACTACGTACTAATACAATACAAAATGACATTACATTTTGTATTGTATTTTGCTACAAGATTCAAAGCTTATCTTCACTACCTAGAATTGTTCATCATTTGTACCTACACAACTTTTAATATAATTTCTAACATTATTTAACGAAAAAAGAAATGGAGCGCTCTTAACCACTCTAATTACCTTTACAGGGCTTTAATTATCTTTTTAAAACAATGGAGTGTAAATAAAAAAGATGTTTAACGACTTTTCTTTCTAAAGAGGTTGTTTTAAATAAGACAACATTGGTTTTCTTGCTTCGTATTTAATTGAAGATGTAGGTACAATGGTAACTTATTAAAAGGATTTAAGAAGATATTTACATGATATTAAGATAACATTAAGATTTAAGATAATACTTTGTAGATTTTAATGACTACTAATATGTAAAAAATAACAAACAATATCTTTTTACAATCGGATCTTTAGATAAAATATATGATAAAGTGAAACTTTACAGAATTCAAATGGAAACATACATAATAACAATAACGAAAAAAATAATTTAAAGTAGAGATATGACCCCTAAACAATAAGTACTATAAAAATTATTGCCCTAATCAAAATTTAACTACGTCTTACGAACGTGCACAACATTTAACAGTGATTAAAATATCATCTAATTAACTAGAGAATCACTTAAAATATGTCTTAAATCGTAACTTAATGAATGACAAATCTTAATTTAAACTTACCTAAGTTTGATATGCTTGATATTCTTATAACATCACAATTCGTTAAAATGTTATATCAAATCGTGTAGCAAATAATGAGTTAACTATACTTTTTTTTATCACAAATCGAAACGTGGTAACTGTTAACTTAAAAAAATGTTCTAAACGGTAACAATAAAGTTGGATAAATTATTTCTCAGTGTGTTAGTACAAGGGAAAGGAACACGTGCTTATCGAAATAATATTCACTTTATTTTTTCTACTTTTCTTCTTATTGAATGAGAGTGGCCAACTTTGGTGCCGAAAGTTTATCAAGCCGCCCTGAGGGCCTCTAACATTGCTTAACGACTGCCGTACTAGACACTTTTTACTGAAATAGGAGGATTAAATCGTAGAAAATAAATACGTAACCAATCAACCGTCTATTATGATACATAGTCTATAATTCCGAGAAGTCTGTCAATTCTATAATCTAATATCAGGTAAGTAACTAACGAATTGTGATGATAGTACCTCTAGGGCTCTTGTTCCTATAATTGTATAATGTATATTATGTTAACCTCTTTTGTCGACCAATATTTTTATATAATAAAAATTTTAGGAGTGCACTTACGTTAAGGTTCATAAAAACATATAAATATTCGTTGACTCTGAAATCTGGATTTGGAAGCTAAGTTTCTATCTACTTAGAAGCCAACACTTCCTTATGATACCAAGTTTTATGCCGTCAATTTTAAATAATTAAGATGGTTCTGATGTTCTGGGAATGCCGTCTCACGTATTACCTATGGACATTTTATGCTAAATAGGTATTACTTACGACTTATTCAACTAACTGTTCAGTCTTGGACGTTACACTTAAATAGAATACTTCTAAAACCCGCGTCGAATTCATATCTCTCCATGTTTTAATTCATATTTGTTACAATAAAACATAAACTATATTCTCGCTTTGGTTTCAGAATTTGTGAGAGACAACTACAGACACGCTTTAAATATAACAATTTGGTTTCAATTTTAAAAATAATTTTGAATACTCCCTAAAAGACAACGTTTTGATATGTCACCGTTAGATTGCCATTATAATGATAAATCTATGCTTAATTATAGCATTTAAAGATACAATCTAGAATAAGAAAAATCACAATCACTAACAAACATAAAGTTCACAAAATCCACGACACATGCCGAGAATGACAACATCTAAAGTAGAAAGCGGAAAGGTACGACATTCATACATTATTCATCTTACAACTATAAAATTCTACTATTCCTAACGAACAAAACTATCACAAATAGTAAAAAAATTCACATCTGTATAATAAACGCTGTATAATTTAATACAATACTTAATTATATATAAAAATATATTGCTCAGGGTTTCAGTGGGTCGGTCTATGAAATCAGTGCATAATGATTGCCAGTGAGTAAAAATTTATAAAATGTAAATATATAAAATTATGTTACAACAATAATCAAATAGAAAATACCCAACGATTAATTTCTTGTTCCCTCCAAAGTTGATTACCAACCGCGTTACGCTTACAATTCTTCTAGTGAACCGAACGACTAACACAAAGCTACGATGACAATCTGAAAACAGTATAAATAAATCTCTTATGCCTATGATAGTGTACGCTAGATGTATACATAAATGATTTAAAAAAGTTATTACTAGTGATATGTTTTATAGTAAGATTTTGATATGTATGTTTGATCACATAACGTTTGTTCGTAGATCATGTTCTCAATCTTCGGGCCAGCCGAGGTCCTCTCCCACAAGGTCGTAGAACCTCTGGTTGTGTTGTATGAAGAACTTTCTCAGCTTGGTGACGACGGCGGGGTCCACTCGAGGGTGCTTACGTCCCTTCGTCTCTCGAAGACACTTGTCCGTCGTGTCGTTCCGCAGACAATAGAAACCCTTCGTCTCGTTGAAGTAAAAGTTTCTTCTTCCTGTTTGGAAAACATACGTTGATAATAAGTACCTCCTTTTTTGTTCTAAAATGGTGTTACAACTGGATTGATTTGATACCATTATGAGCACGAATTGCTTTATGATTTATTAGCAGTGATTATACTTATACTTCAACATCTGTTGTCTTATTAAATTGTGGTAACATGGACCGCGCTAACCTTTTAAATACTATCTACTTAGAGAAACCTTTTAAACACTATCTACTCCAAAAATACAGCTGCCGTTTCATATAAACATAGACAGCTATATATTTGTATTTTGTCACGAACTTACTATATAATATCGATAATTGCCATCGACAGTACACAGATACGAAGTCCAACGAACAAATATTGCAACAACAATACGCGTGTTAATAACACGCTTTGACAAAATCGCCCGTTACTTTACAAACAAAATTAACTCTAATTTATACAATTTGCTCCAAGTTTCTAACAGAAAACAATCATAACTTCATTTTATAATTACGTTTCAACTTCGAAACAGATGCTATTTCTGTGTGTAAAAGTCATTATAAATCAATTTGTGGGAGAAGATTATTTCACTTTTATTTGACACTAGCTACAAAGAGAAATTTGCTTCACCTTTCTTAGAATACAAACAATTTGAATACAAGAATAGGTGTCGCTTAATTAGTCCATTTGCATTTTTATTGAATGAAAAAATCAGCAATTGCATATTTGTTTTTTATTTACAAGGGCTTTTGAAGGTGACACAAATATTTAAAAAAATATATCAAAAGCGGCAGACTTCTGTTCATATATTAAGTATCATACAAATCATACTAGGTACATTTTATAATTATTGGTCAACATTTCTGTACGGATGAAGCCGTAGCTTAAACTCAGACAGTATTACTAAAAACAAACGATAAAAACGCAAATACGTTATAAAACAATGTTATTTGAAACATAAATCCAGTAACTTCCTAAAAAAAAACACAATCAATCGAAGAGATCGCTCTTAGCGATAAGGTCACCAGTCAAGATACTAGGCTTAAATTTTCTTATTTTATGTAAATTTCTGTATTGTGCTGGTGTTTTTAATAAAGTGTATATCTATTTATCTATCTATATATCTTGTTACACCAGAATTACATAATATCATATTAAAAAAATACAAACAAACTTACCTATCTTATGTTCGAGTCCTAAAAACTTCTCGATGCGCCGCAGCTGTGGCACGGGGTCCTCGATCAGCAGGTCCCCGTTGACCACCAGGATCTGCTCCCGAGGGAACACCTCCAGCCAGCGGTGCAGGTACGAGTGGTACAGCGATATGGCTATCGGCCTGGAGAGGTGAGATTCAGTTGAAGAAATTAATGAAAAAACAATAATGATTGATTGATTGATAAATTCTTTATTAAAACACCACATACATAAAAAACAATACAAAAAACATAGAAAATAAAATTTGCGTTTTAATTGGCGGCCTTATCGCTAAGAGCGATCTCTTCCAGGCAACCAATTTGGCAGGGATATAAACTTCAAATAAAATGAGTAGGACGAGGTGCTTAAGAAATCACCACCGCTAAAATGAAATGAACACCGCTTGTCCCCATAATTTTGGAAACATAGCTAAGAAGAACATCTCTGTTTTGAAACTAATTATTACAGTGTCATTGTTATAAGAATGGTTCAAGATAAGTATTTTCATCGTTTATGCGTCCTACTAGACTTATGCGATGTATTTAATATTTATATTATTTTGGATTTAAAAAACTTGTATTCAACGCAAATAGAAGTAAACAGGCTAAAATCATTGAACATTTCCAATAAACACAATAAGTAATAGAAATTTTCAGCAACATGTTTTTGAAATTTTCCTTCTTCATATTAAACAAAAAAAAAGATTACAGTTTCACAACAAAAACACACTACGCACTATAATTTTATCTTTAATATCGTCTTCCACCTTGCCAGAAACCCTGCAGCTGTGAAGGTAGAAGCTCATGACGTAACCAAGAATTGGTCAAATATTTACCGGCAACAATCTCGCCGTACGTTTACAAAGGAGAGCGAATGGCACAATAGAATGTTGACCGACCAAAATAAGGGCCCAAATCGCCCACCTTCGGTTCCTTATTACATCGCAGTACAATGTTTTGCTTGAAATATTCAGCCAAGTACGCGTTTAAGTGCTGGTAGCTGTGGAACTCTTGTCTCAATTTATTTTCGAGTTTTCATTTCAAAGGATCTGAGATCTTCTCGAATTTTTCACGGTACCAAACTTACCAAACTTGATTAAATAGAGGCTTGAACTTTCACTTTCGTCGAAAACCAAAGTCCCAGGTTTGCTATTAAATTAATTTTGTGCTACTATAATTTTGATTTGAGTTAGAATTAGTTTTATTTTACAGAAATTTCACCAAAAACCTAGTGCCGAGGAGTAAGTAATGAATAGGTGAATCGGTGAGAAAAACATATTTATTTTTCTAGTTACTCATGAGTTGTATAAATAGCATGAACGACAGACAAATT
Organism: Macaria liturata; assembly: GCA_964023185.1. Classification (NCBI taxonomy): domain Eukaryota; kingdom Metazoa; phylum Arthropoda; class Insecta; order Lepidoptera; family Geometridae; genus Macaria; species Macaria liturata. The sequence continues at coordinate 4,843,490 of OZ026812.1, read as the reverse complement.
ATCCAATATAATAACTAATGTAATACAACAACAACGTATAAAACCTATAAATAAAGCATTAATAGATCTATCGGCATGATATAGCGAGTAATTTTCTACAGGTGTCAGTCGTCAAGTGTCCTGCAGACTTATTGACGCAAAGGGCTTGTCCTTCAAAAGTTATTGACCTTATGGATAAATTGATTCCACCATAGATATCAGAAATAATTGAACCGACCTGTGAGCAACATTGATAAAAAATACAGGTTTTATTATTCAATTTTATTATTACAGTATTCAAATAGATTCATCGTATCTAATACCGGATGACTTGATTCAAAGAATCATAGGCCATGTTTTTATGCATATAGGTAGTCCACATTTCATTATACTCTAGCGCCCGTAGCTCAGCTAACGGAGGCAATCGCATGCAATTACCAATGTTAAGCAAAGGTTGACGCGGTCAGTCCTTGGATGGGTGACCGAAAAATGGCATTCCATTTTGGGTGCTTCCGTGGGTCGGATGATACGTTAAATTGTAGGCTGTTTGTCTAGTACGGCAGTACGGCTTGATAAACTCTCGACACCAGAGTTGGCCACTCTCATTCGATAAGAAGAAGATTATACTCTGCTATGTCATAAAACACATTTTCTTATACCAACCTGTAAGCAACATTGATAGATCCATCGGCCGATATAGCGAGATGCTCGAACGGTTTGGCCGCGTCCGTGGGTGGGTGTCCCGACGCTTGTATATGTGCGGGCGCAGAGGGCGTGGCGCGGCTGCGGAGCTGCGTGTAGTCCGAGATGGCGCGCGTCACTGGCTCGCGGACTATGAGGAGCAGGCGGACTGACGAGTTCATGGCTCTCACTCGCTCTGGTACCTACAGAGGAAGATAGAACATAGTATTGAAGATTAATTTGTCTATAAATGAATATCAGTCCCCAAATTGTATCATTGTACATGTATGTATTGTACAATGTACATTTGCACAGCGATAAAATCTAGGGACTAATTTTCGGTGTTGCTATGTGATCTTAAAAATAAGACAAGTGTTAGTACAGCATTTTAGTTAAAAATACTTTGATTTGAATTTAAAACGAGTTTCTAAGTTCTAAAGCTTTAATTAAAAGCATCTTAGGGACACTGGTAGTGCTTATGTTTAAATTACATTAAGATGTTAAAAAACTTGTTTCATTATCTCCGAGACATAACCTGATGAACCTGATCATTGTTAAAAGTTAAGAGCAGCAAAGTTTAAACATTTCACATTACGGCTCCAGCTAGACGGTTCTTGAACTCTACTTTTCAAAGTCACAAAAAACTTTCAAATAGACCATTACGTGGTTCCGCCCCATTGCTTGTTTCAATTTAATCACATCGCATGCTTTCTTTTCATAATAAAAGCAATACGTCAAAAGGAAAAGCTAGTTAAATAAAGCTACGTCGAGCTGCATCTATTTCAGTGTCGTGCAGGTACCAACGAATTCTTTTTGTTTCAGCGAAATCACGCAACAGAATGCATGGCAAAACCTAATCAACTCTTTGCCTTGAACGGGCAAGGAACCTCGCGTCGCGACTTACGCGAACTATACGAGTACAATTCAGCTGCTATAGAAAGAGATTGGAAAAGTACAACAAACTTTGAAGAGTTCCACTCACCTCTGGAGTAACGAAGTAGCTGGGGCTCTTCTCTATCGTGATCTGTCCTTTGAAGGACAGTGGCATCTTGCTCTTGTACCAGTCGAGTCCGAGCGCGTAGTTTTCGTCTCGATCAAAGAAGTGTACTTCGCCGTTCGCCTTCTGCACCATGGGGTGTAAATAGAGCATTTCTAGTAGCGCCCTGGTCCCGCACTTACGGACGCCGATGATCAAAGCCTGTCGCATAAAAACAACAATAAAGCTTTGCGGTAATGTACTCCCAGCCGTCGCTCACAACGGCCGACAAAGTGACTTTTATGAGAGTTCTTGGTAACTGTGCGCACGTGCGTATTTTATACTTGTTTTATTACGTCTTCTGTTCTTTCTGAAAACATTTCATGTTATTGCTTGATGAAGGACAGGGAAAAGTGGGGTGAAACTATTTCCATTGCAATGTTTCTGTAATAACGTTTTAGTGTGATTTGGTGTAGTTTTTTTTATAAGGAAATCTTTTCCGGTAAACAACATACCTTTTAACCTTGACTTATTCCAGTCATGGTATTTCAACTAAAGCATTTTATGATCGTTTCTTACACTATACATAAGACTTCTCTGGGCTCTAGAATATTTAAAGAACATACTGATTTTATCAACTAAACAACAAGCTTAATAGTAGATAGTAAGTACTAATATTTTTTCTGTGATAAAGTTTTTGATCTCACCTGTGGCAATCTCCTAGCAGGTCTCGGCTGTCTGGGCGGCCGCAGTCGTTTCCGTAACGCCATAGGGTGGTTGATGGTGCGAGAGCTGGTCTCCTGGCTCGCCAGCAGCTTGCGGTTCTCGTTGGTTGCTGATGCCATACTGGCAGCCTGTACAATGATAAAAATGATGTGTAGGTAAGTCTGTGTTAAATGTGTTCTTTATATTAAATCTTATCGTATAAGTCTAGTCTTGTACACCATGTGGTTAGAATTTTAGACACTCAATATGTTTACATATATATTCAGACATTAGGTTTTTGTTTACCTATACGTATATGGTGTAAAAGAATAAAAGTACTTGTATGTACTTATATTAAACTAAATGAAGACAACAAATAATGATAATTAAATTGCCAAAATTGACATAGTATGCTTACAAAACTTTCTAAGATTATTATATACTAGCTGTGCCAGCGACTTCGTCCGCATGGAATAGTTATTACCATGAAAACGGTTCTAGTGAGTTAATCTTAAAAGATAGGCATATACCGTAGCCAACATTTTGTTAGATAATTTCAAGAGGAATAATTCTTTCATACATATTTTTTTGATATTTTGAACCGTTTTCGCAGCACACGCAACGGAAGCCCTCAAAGATGAATAATTTTCCCCAGTTTTTTTCACATTTTCCATTGTTTCTTCGCTCATATTAGTTGCAGCGTGATGTTATATAGCCTAAAGCCTTCCTCGATAAATGGTCTATCTAACACAAAAAGAATTTTTCAAATCGCACCAGTAGTTCCTGAGATTAGCGCGTTCAAACAAACAAACAAACTCTTCAGCTTTTTAATATTAGTATAGATTAAAACAAGCAGTTTTAAATAGATAGAACACTACAACAATACTCGAGAACGATCGTAGTTTACAACAAAGGAAACTGCCACAAAGTATATTAACTTGCTTTGCCATTCTGTCCATTCACAAACTTTCCTAAACTTAGACACGCCATTTTGTTTTGATTCATACGAATTGGTGTCTCGTAAATATTAAAGAGAAATTAATGTTCGTGACACATCAAAAGAAATAAATATATACGCGTTAAAAGTTTGTCGTGTTGTTTGCGTAAAACAATGCGTAGGTTGATGACTTTCTTGTTTATTTCAAAGTAAAACTAATTTATTAGGCGCTTGTTCTACCTAATATGTAATGAATTTTTAATAGATTTCATTACATTTACAAAATTAATGAATTTATAGTAAATTCTAAACATAAAGTGTGATAAAAATTTGTTACAATGGTGTTACATGTTTGGAACTTATTATATGAGTTATATTTTTTACTGTTTTATTCAAGAATACAATATATCTCTCTGAACAAGTTACCCCTTTCCAACGATACCACAACTTGTATTCGTTTAACGTATGAGTACTTTGAAGTTACGTGCAGAAACCTGCAAAAGACTACATTCAAGATAGTATATTGGCTATATAACAACTCCCTTCGATGTTGTTTTCCAGATACCAAAGCAAAGATATCCAAATAAACATACTAGCTACCTATAAAATACAAGAAAGTTAACCATTTTAAAGAGCCTAGTACAAACTTGTTTTTTATGATACTATGGTGGGATTTCCAAGGATTTCTTTAGAAGTCACACCATAGTCAATTTGGTTAAATTCATCTACTGATAATGAGTATATAAACCATAGAGTAATATAATCCAGATATAAACCTAAATGTTTGTTATTCTCTTTTCATTCGCGATTTACAAGCGATTTACACATTCTTTGCAAACAAGCTTTAGCTTACCTAGTCTAGATGGCGCTTTGTGATATATACTGAAATTTTTTTTTTTTTTTTTTAGAACCTTTATTTTTTTATCCTTTTCCTAAAAAACTTCACTAATCCATCCAGATTAGAGTAAAAAATAATTCTGACCTTATCAAGATTGCATTACACGGAAAATAGGTCACAGTTTTTACATTACCGCCCACCTTTAATAATGATTGATGGAACCGAAAATACCGCTTATACTCGTATGAGAGTTAGAATCGTGAAGGCTACAGTTAACATACATAGAATTATAAAAGTCCTATTACATGGTTACTCGATATTTTGATGACAAAATATTGACAAGCATAAGATAAATCTTTTACTTCAAAAATATAGGGGCATTTAGTTAAGGAATAATTATTTATTTGTTTACTTTTTTCATGACGACAAAGTAAATTGAATATGTGTGAAACTTAACACATCCGAATTAAGTATTTTTTAAATTATTATTTATTATTTTGCATTAAAAGCCAAAATCCTTTCGTCATCTATCAAAAACAATCTATACTAATATTATAATACTGAAGAGTATGTTTGTTTGTTTGAACGCGCTAATCTCAGGAACTACTGGTGTGAATTTAAAAATTCTTTTTGTGTTGAATAGACCATTTATCGAGAAAGGCTTTAGGCTATATAACATCACGCTGCAACTAATAGGAGCGAAGAAACAATGGAAAATGTGGAAAAAACGGGATAAAATATTCATCTTTGAGGGCTTCCGTTGCGTGCGCTGCGAAAACGGTTCAAGTCGTGGGTAACAACTATAATTTATAAAACTGAAGAGGTTGTTTGCAAAAATAAATATGATGCCCAAAATAACTATTACACGCGGACAAAGTCGCTGGCACAGCTAGTAGCTAGATAAAAGGGTTATTATTCTTTACTATTATGTCTGTAGTACCTAAATATCTAATTATCAAAGAATTGATAATGTAATTTGCCTGATGTCACATCCATATTACAGTAGATTTGTTACTATGTAGATATAATACGCCTTATAATACATTTATGTGCGATTACGTACTCTATCATGTATGACACGAGCTTCATGTATTCATATCGGTAATGTACACATTTTCATCACAGTTAACATTTGTGTAAGCAATTTGTTTCGATAACAGCTTTATAACACACAGACAATATAAAGCAGACACCCAAATATCTATGAAATAAGTGTTTATGAGTATCCAACTCTGGTGTCGTTAGTTTTCAAACCAGCCAAAGGATCTCTGACATAGCTTTATGTCGACTTTCATCGTGCGAACAGCCCAACTGTGGAACTCCTTGCCCGAAACTCTATTCCCCTTGAACTATAATTTGTCGGTCTTCAAGTCGAGAGTAAACCGGTTTCTTCTAGGCAAGCGCGCTACATCGTAGACTATAACGTTGCTTACCATCAGGCAAGTTGTAGTCAAGCGTAAGCCTATATCATGTAAAAAAAAAAAAAAAAACCATAGTAGTATTCTAAATAACGTGTCTACTATTGTCGTGTTACCCGACCCACGGAATCAGTAGATATAATCAAATACCAATGAATAGTCGCCCGTCCAAGGACTGATCGTATGGTCAGTTGATTAATTTTGGTAATTGCATGTGAATAACTCCGCTGGGTGAGCTACGTGATATTAATCTATACATTATAATAAAGCTGAAGAGAGTCGAAAGCCTGTACATTAAGATAATAAAAGAAATGTTTGAAGATACCTAGGATTGATAACAGAACACGTTCCAACCATTTATAGAATTTTTGTCTGTTTATCTGTGTCTCTGTTTATCTGTTAATTTAAACGCTCATAACGCAAAAACGGCTCAACGATTCATCATGGTATTTAGTATGAGGTCTTAGGAGTGTCATAGACTACTTTTTATCCAGAAATAATGCGAACGAAGCCGCGGGCGTCCACTAGTTGATTAATAAAAAAAATGAATTTGTTAATATAATGGTTTCATAGTTTGGTATATTGAAATTTCTTTATTGTCATTACACGTCTAATAAATGTGATGCCGTTTATAACATCGGTGCCTACATTTTGATGAATGTTAAATGAATTTTCAATCAGGTGAAACGATTGGCATGATCATAAATAAATTAATTGAATCAGTTATTATTGCAGAGGAATATCTGATTTCGTGGAATATGATTGGTAAAATTAATTAATAAGATATTTTGATGCATCAGTGGATTTTTATTATTTTTGGAGCTAATAAAGCGTAAATTTTGATATTAATTAAGAAAAAGGTCACTTTTATATAATTATAAAACAATAATGTAACACTTTTTATTTTCACCACTAATAAAAGAAAAATATACCTTGTACAGCAATTAAACTTCAATTACTTACTCTTGTATTTTATTATGCATTTACCCCATAATTTTGAAATAATGTCTTCACTAGGATAAATTAATTTCGTTCGGTATGTATTAATTTAATTTGTTTCTATTTCATACTACTGAGTACCCTATGTATACTAAAGGTGTTAATTAACCTATTTTCTTTAGACGATATCAATATGTTATACACAGAAGTACGTTTGCATCAATCGTGACGTATCAGTCCAAGAAAACTCTCATAAAAATTGATTATGTGGGGGAGTCCCAGCTCTCAGTAATGCGGAATACAACTAAGTCATACAACATTTTTTTTTTAAGTTACTGATTGGATATATAATCAAAATCAGTGAAACCGTTTCAATATCAAACTGTTATAAAACAGACAGACAGAATTTGGTACTAACTGATTGGTATTACAAGTAACATTAGTCAATAAGCCAAAATAGACACAATTAACAAAAAACGTCCGATGTTGTTCCAATCCATTAGCATACAGATAAGTGTTTAACCTAATTAAGTCTCATTATATAGCCCTCAGTTCCGTGACAATGTTATCTATAAAAAGGACTGTCGATTTGTTATTCTATCTAAATTACTGTCAAACTGATGGGTCACACGCACCACGTTTTACTACCATGTAGCTGCTGCGTAAAAATGCTGTAATTCTTTCAGTGAAGAAGAAAGTAATTGGCATTTACAACACTCTGAAACGCTAGTTTATAAGACAAGATTGTTTTATGAACTATATGCGAGCAAAATAAAAGACAGGAATATTATATAGGTAAATCTTTAAAAATAAAGCGGAAGAGAGTCAAAAATTTGTACATAGAAGATATATAAAAAAAAGTCTGGGTTTATTTACTTTGAATCGATAATAAAACACGTTGCAGCAATTTTTATACTATTTGTCTGTTTATCTATTACTCTTTTTATCTTTGCCTCTGTTTATCTGTGCCTCTGTTTATCTGTTTACGCTCGTCACGAAAAATGGCTGAACGGATCAAATTTATTTTTGGTATTTAGGTAGTTTGAGGTCTTAGGAGTGTCGTAGACCACTTTTTATCCTGAAATAATGTGGGCGAAGCCGCGGGCGTCCACTAATGTATAAATATGTATGTTTGTGTGAGAGTAGCCTAACTTGATGTCAAGAGTTTTCAAACCTCTTTTAAGGGCCTCTTACAATGTACAGATATAATACGTCGAAATATATTTTGTGTTTGTACTACATTAAACTGAACATGCTTATTATGTTTTTAATATTTTTTAACCACTTGATATGGTTAATGTCACAAAAGCACACCTACTTGTTTTCAATAACTATAATTTTATTAGGTACTTACCTACTTAACAATAAAAGCTAAAACACAAAGGCCCATAATTTCCTTCCACAGCTGCCGTAATGTTGTTCCATTTATGCGTGCTCCACTCTAGTTAGAAAACAATATGCATACCTATTTAGTGTAAAGTAGTATTGAATCACCATCATAGGCCCTACCAAAATCTTATAGTTCAAACGTACGTTTATTTATTTATTATTTGAAACCACATCTGTCGATCAAGGTAATGATTACTTATTCGAGTAAAATTAACAAATTTCATCATCAGTAACATTTTTCATCTCTACTCTACCAAGTATAGTGTGTTACGGCAGCCTCTATTGAGAGCCAATTCCATTCCAGTACAGGTATGCTCCATCATGGGCTACAATGTAGTTTGCGCTGATATCGGTTTGGGTGACCATGGTCACCTGACTGTCCAATGTAAGAAAGCCGCAATTACTATTAACTTTTTTGTCTATCTGTTTCAGTAAATTATATAAGAAGTACTTATCTATAATTGCTTAACATGGACATGGTGGTACAGCCCCAACAATCATTAAACCGTAGCCAAGCGCGTTTACACTTGCCTTACACGCACTCTTTACAAGTCACCAATTGTAATTGACGCCGTAAAAGCAAGTAGTGGATAAGAACTACGTGAAGGTAGATTCAATATCGCTTGGCTCGGCAATTAATTATAAAGACGAAAGTTTGTGACTTTATCTATATATATATAAAAACTCAAAGGACTGACTGACTGACATCATGATCTATCAACGCACAGCCTAAACCACTGGACGGAACGGGCTGAAATTTGGCATACAGGTAGATGTTATGATGCAGGCATCCGCTAAGTATATTGGAAATGCCACTTTTGAAGGGGTGAAATAGGGGATACAAGTCTTACTTCTTAATGTGTGTGTATCTGCGAGCACACACTAGTATTTCAATATGTATGACAATGTATGTAGGTATGTCCATATACCACATTAAAACGGCTATAATGATTCCATTTGAATAAAAAGTATAGAAATACGTCAACTCATAAACTAGTTTTTTTTTATTTCAATTTAATACAAATAGCACCGTGATGCTTCTGCATCTGATGCAAAACGAAGAATACAATCTTTTAAGCCCAAAAACTTGAACCCATACTAGAAAAGTAGCTTAAATATGAGTCAAATACCAAGCAAAGTTTTGAAACTTCAATTTTAATAGCCTATTTTAAAATATAAGAAAACATATTTTTGTTTGCAGCATAAGAATTTGCGTGCTTACGTCGGTAGTTACGCCAATCAAAGCCTGCTAGCGTGCTACGTTTTATTAGCAAAGTATGCTTGCGTGGCATTTTTTGCAGAGCTTTTAATAGGAAGCTTCTGAAAACATATTGAACCTATAGCAATAGGTAAAAGAATATAATGTTGTATTATATTTTCATTTATAAATGAAGTTTTGGTCAAAAAATTAACTTAAAACGCATGGTCGATTTTTTTGCAAAGAGTGGATCATTTTCATACAAAGAATGTACATATTATGTATTCAAGAAATGCAATAGATTGTTCCGTTCAGATAAAATTCAATAAAAATTATGTGAGAAATTTATAGAGCCTAACTAAAGTCACAACAAACTATTAACGTATGTTTAGACTGAAACAAACTGGCTTTCAAACAAAGCTACCGCAATACTACATACGTTAGCTGCTTGGCAACAAGATCCACATTAAATTTTCTCATTCCACCTTCAGAATAATAAATGATTCTATCGATAGTACATCAATTGCTATGTAATCAATGCTATGTGTTACAGTTGATGCTCTACAACACGCACTGGGGTCAACAAACCGGAAGCCTTAGCCTGTCTAGAACTAGCATAGATTATAAAACCTAGGCTCCTAACTAATAACATATTACCTTCTCTTACACATAAACTATTCGTCAAACATATTACTGTGCTGACTATCATTTGAACGTGGAATCTTTTAAACACATGCGGCTGCGGTACTTTTTTCCAATAGAATTAAGTACTTACATCAAATATAAAAAAATGAATTATTTTAACTAATGTATTACAAAGAGATTTATTTAGAAAATGAAGTAAATAATTTTGAAGATAAGATATTGAATCAGGCGTCACTTTAAGCAAATCCATTGTTAATGATTTTTTGTTTGTTGTTTGTAGCTGGGGATTAGTCGCAGCGGAAAAACACTACATATTTTTCCAGAGTTTAATTTTGAAGCTTTGCTTTAGTGGTTCAGGGATATTACTCAGGCGACTTATCATCCCAAACGTTGCAAGCACACCGTTGCATCATTACATCGTGTAGGAGGAGCAAGTATGGAATGAAACTTGATATTCTCTTTTGGCACCCACGAGTCTGCATTTACATAAATATTTTAATATATACATGCATTATACATCAGGCTATGTACCAGATTATTTGAGTGATAATTTTAAATTAGCCACGTTGGATGGCAATGTTAATTATTTTACTTTAATTATACGTCTATAGACCTAAGTTACGCGCCAGTCAAGCAAGTCAGGCTTTGAAGGAGTTATGTCCGGAAGTAGAAGCTACGTTACGTAATTTGCTACATGTCGGGCAAATGTCGGCTATCCTAGGCTGGATTTACCTTTCATAAATCTATCAGTCAAAGTCTAGTTACGAACTCGTTAGTATGGAAGAAAGATGAATACCTACCTACATTTTCCGTGACCTAGTACCCATGATACAAAGTTAAGCTTGGCTTGGGGCTAAAAGGCGCTGTTTGATTTGTCCTCAAATATTTATTTATTGGATCAAATTCATGCCAAACCATTTTACCGCAAAGTAATATATATATAAATCTTTATATTAAAAAATTGCGTATGAGCATACGTGAATTAATTATGTTACGGTAGCTTTAAATGCAATAAAGAAAATTAATGAATTATTTTTTCCTATTCTATGTGTTAGTTTACAACATATCGCAACTTCCAATAGTTTTTATTTCTAGGTAATTTTACCAAGAAGAGACACATTATTCGACTGCTCTGTTAGCTTAGTTGGTAGTGGCTCTGCCTTCTAATCCAGGGGTGCGGGTTCGATTCCCGCATAACACAAGTAATTATGAATATTTAAATTTGTAATTATTTGTGTTGAGTCTGGTCGTTTCTATGTATAATAAGTATGTATTTACAAAAGAAAAGTATATATGTATTATATCCGTTATCTGGTACCCATGATACAAGCGTAAGCTTAGTATGAGGCTAGATGGCGCTGTGTAATATGTCATGAAATATTTATTTATTTATTTATTAATCACAAGCATTAGTAAATAAATGTCATCACAATAAGCCCTGCCGTATAAATACAACTAAACATATGGCTCCATACCTACATTTATAAGACATAAATATAGGTATTCAATGTAATATCAACAGCCTATGTTTATGATACAGGTGTGGCGTTACGCTTGAATAAACTGGACGCTATAATGCCTATACAGTACAAAATGTTAACTAACATAGTCTTTTAAGTACTTCTTTAGTACATCAATAGCAACAACGGTTGGTCTTTGACTTTGACTAGCGAAAATATGCGAAAAAGCCAGCTGTTACAAAATATTTGTATAAAGAACCAAAATTCGCGAATCTTTAGACATTGTAGAACAAGAATGTTTTGAAATACTAAACTCATCCTTAAAAGGTTTGTTACCAGTACAAAAAACATAGGTACTTACATAACATAAAAGTATTTAATTCTGATGAATGTCTTTTTTTTTTGTTTTTTTTTTGTTTGGCCGTAACTTTGTATTGTGCCAGTTCTCAAGTAAAAGCTGAATATATGCTTCTTAGTCTTGGATATATGCTTCGTCCATTACAGCGTGATAATTTGGACACCTGTCATCTCCACAAATTTCCACTAACTCACACAAAATGCATAAAAATGACAACTGTCATAATACCATAATAGACTTACCCCAGGTAAATAAATACATAGTCTTCTATGTTTCATGCTACCAGACTAACTTTAAGTTTCTTCTTAACCGTACCTATAACTCTGTATAGTATAGTGCCTATTACCTAGGCATTGTGGCGTTGCTATCAATCCAGGCACCTTGTAAAGAGTTATGGCGGAAGCAGATACCTGCCCTGATAGCTGAGTAATTGTTAGAAGCACGAAAGGAAGGCAGTGGTTCAATGTAGGAGCGTATGCGCCAGGGGAGTTTTATTATGGACTAGTGGGTGCTCGCGGCTTCGCTCGCATTAAGAAGTAAAACTTGCATCCCATTTCACCCCTTTAAAAGCGGCTTTTCCAAAAAGCCTTTCTTAGCGACATAACATCACCTGCATGCCAAATTTCAGCCCGATCCGTCCAGTGGTTTGGGCTGTGCGTTGATAGATCACTATATCAGTCAGTCAATCAGTCAGTCAGTCACCTTTGAGTTTTATATATTTAGATGGTATGGTGGGTAAAGGATTAAGTAAGTGTAGTGTTATTTTACGTAATAATTCTGCAGGTAGACACAACTCTCATTAATAAAGATGTAAGACTCAGACGGGGAGTACTTGAACTTTTAGTTGCAGTTTCAATTTATTAAACTATTTATTAGACTACTTGGTGTGTGGTATTGTTATTTCCTATAAGTATGTACGGCGCAGTTTAACTGTATTTTTCTAACTGTGGTGGTCTGAGATGGAATAGTGGTAAATAAAGTATACATTAAATTAAAGCACTCTGGAATCAGAGAACTTTCCACATTTTGAATCATCCTGTACAACACTTAATATAAAAAAAAAACTTTCAGAAGACTTGATTACCTCCTTTTTTTGAAGTCGGTATAAAATGTTACTATCGAGCTGCACTAAATATTTTTTTGTATTGTTAACTAGAAATAAATACATACATGTATACTGTAGAGGGCGCTGTCGTACAGCACGTGGAAGGTGAGGAAGAGAGACAGCAGCGTGACGGAGAGGAGGGCCGCGGCGAGCTTGGGCCGCGACACTCCTACCACCAGCACACAATCGGCCAGCTCGCCCTCCGCTGGCCGGAACGCCGACCGCGGCAACCATCTGGTGAAGACAACACACTTTAATAGGGAGAATCACATGCGATTACCACTTTGTTAAGCAAAGGTCGACGCGGTCAGTCCTTGGATGGGTGACCGAAAAGCGGCATTCCATTTTGGGCGCTTCCGTGGGTCGGATGTCACGTTAAATTGTAGGTCCCGGCTGTTTGTCGCTTAGCCATGACAGAGGTCCTTAGGGCTTGATAAACTCTCACCAACAGAGTTGGTCACTCTCATTCGATAAGAAGAAGAAGAACGCACTTTGAAAACCATTGTAGGTCATGGTCTGGAAAAATTGTTTATTATGTCGGATAAATGCATATTAGCGAATCGAAAAACTGTAAGGTATCATAATATAAACGGTTACAAACAATTAAAATCAATCACTAAACAGCTTCCTCAAAAGTAGTTTAAGCTTTCATTGACTTTACAAAGTAAATAAAAACAGTTTTTCTATTTTGTCTTCGATCCTATTTCTGCAACTGGAAATATATAGTTGCGGTGTTGTTTTTCTCTCTAAAAATGTAATCAAAAACTTACTTTAGTGCCTATAGAAATAAGTGAGCAACCTGACAGCGAACAACAAAGTTAATTTGAACTAAGTACCTACTTTTTTATAACGAGATCTGCTCGTCGTCTCATATATTTAGATAATTATTTCTGCTCTGTTTGTTTGTGTATTTTATTTTTATTTTGACTCTTAATTAATGTGACATAAATGTAAATGATGTTTGACTTGTTGATATTATTTATAAATATATCATGTTTCTGCTATTATGTAACTAAAATACAATACTATAATCCGAATAAAATACTCACAGAATATCAAGCGGCAGAACTTGCGAACAATTCCTATAGGTGGCGTCGGGCCGGTGCTTGCCGTGCCCTGAACTCATCTGCACGCGAGTCTCCATCGGCTGCCATGGACGAGCCCCTTACATCTTATATCCGAGGGAAATGTATACTTGTAGATAGGTTGATACTAGTCTGCTTTGCCATCGCCTGCGAAAAATTCAGAACACTTATACTATATAAAGGACTAGCTGACCCGGCGAACTCTGTTCCGCCTTAGAGGCAATTAATAAGCAGTTTGATAATTTTATTCAATTCAATTTTTAAAAAACGGGATAAAAGTATCCTATGTCCGTCTCCTGGTTCTAAGCTACCTCCCCACCAATTTTCAGCTAAATCCGTTCAGCCGTTCTTGAGTTATAAATGGTGTAACTAACACCATTTTCTTTCATATTATATAGATTAAAACTTACGCAGAAAATATTTTAAAGTGGTCATATACTAAATTCTTTCTTTAAATCGTATTTCCCCATGACTGTAGGTCATGACTCTCCCGCAGAAGTAAGTCATTAGACGAGTTTTCTGAGATAGACACGTCGTCTACTCTTCTGTCGGCTAGCCATAACCCTCAGGTATGAAGAATGTGAGTGACATAGTAGGAAACCAATACCAAAAACTTTCTTTTGACACTATTAGGATTTCGCAAATAAATTGGTATTGATGTAAAACCACCATAAAAAAATTGTTTTTTTTTTTGGTTTTGTAAAATTTTTAATATATTTGTTTGGCTGCAAATCTTTACGAGATTTCTGTTATCCTACAATTTCCTTCTGAATATGATTCACCATTTAACTACGTGCTTATTTATAGTGGGCTAATTTAAATAATTAAATGACAAACTATTCTTGTTCAATTTTGATCAGAGATTTCAAAGAACTGATAAAAAAAAAGTAATAAAAGAATCTCTAAGTGTACAATATATTAGTAACAGGTATTTTTAGGTTTGTAGTATGTATTTTTAATCTAATCTTTTCTTCTTTTTATTGTATACTTGTATATTTTCATCCAATGGTTGCCTGGAAGAGGTTGCTTTTAGCAATAAGGCCGCCACTTGTGGCACTAGTATAAGTATTATTTTTTTTCTTCTTTCTTTGTAATTATTATCGTGTGTTGCAATAAAGAATTTTCTATCTATCAATTTTTCTTGTTAACGAATTTTTTCTTTACATAATGTGGGTAGATTTAATTTACTTCGAGAAAGACGTAGGCATAATTTTCTATTATCTAACTTAACCTATAATTCAAAAACGTTCCTTTTCCAAAATCAATAACATTAAAGAATTTAGGACTTGAACTTTGACATTAAGGAGTAAGTTAGTCATTGGTTATAGTTATTAAGGCAAAGACTGGTACATTTATGTAGTACATATCAATTCATCATGTAATATCAATATGTAAAATTAATTGTAAACATTAATTTTTAATATTTTTTACTTATTGAATCTGACATTTTGCTGTCGGATTTCTATTATAACTATTGTTATAAAACTAAAAAAAAATTTGAAGCACGAACCAAACTATTACCAAAAAATCCATAAGAAATGATCAGACATTGTGCTAAATAGAAGTGCTTAGAAATCAAGATACCTGTCTACTTTGTAATTGTATACTATCTACATACATATGTATATATTGAATGTAATAGTTATATATGTAAATATGTATTTTTAGGCTGGTACGCAAACATGTTTACTCTTATTTACCGGAATTAACTTCTCCTTCAACTTTTTCACATATTTACGACAAAATAACTGTTAATAGTGGTTCCCGAACACGCAAACATTGCGTCACTTCCTTACGTAACTGAAACCTTTACTATTGTTTCATATTTGAATTAAATTAGATACCTAAAGAAACGAAACATAAACACTCAATATTATAAATAAAAGTTCAAACAGTTTTTTTCAAAATCGATTAAATATTATGACGTGACTTCTTAAATTTAATTGAATCTTGAACTCTGGACTTACCAATAAACATTATTTTGTGTGCTGATACACCTGAAACAACGAAACGAATTGTAAATTAAAACATACACACCTCATACTATAACTCGTTTTATTTTGGTATTATGCCTTGACCGTGACCTTAAAAAAAACCAGGACATTGCACAGAGCGCCATCTAGCCCCACACTAAGCTAACGCTTGTGTAAAAAGGGAAATTTAAAACAAATACAAATTGCTTTAAAACAATGAGAAGTTCGTAACTCGATAAACAATTCTTCTTTCAAAAGACCATGGTATCTCAAATATCAAAAGTTTCGTTGGAAACACAATGCAATTCAGGAATAATCTTGCAATATGGAACTGTATTTCCACATGAGTGCACGAGCTTGGTCTCGTAGCCGATTGTATCCACAACAATACATGCAGGCTCCATAAATATATGTTTGATAGGTTACATAACTATTAGATGTATTCCACAGACGAATAGAGAGTAAATGGGGATATGTGATAGTGAAATGTTTATGTTACGAGGTAAGTTGAAACTGCATGAAGAAGTGTTAATATATTTAAGTTATTCCCTAGTTTAAGCGAATTGGACTTTGTCTGTATTGCTTATGTATGATTAATAAATGTCAATGTTGTTTTTTTTTTATTTTGTTGCTTTGGAAAAAATTTCTTATCATTCTAATTTTAATGTCTTTACATTTTAAGATGTGTATGAATGAAAAATAAATAGGATAATAAAGAATCTCCTACGGTCTTTGTTTAGCCTTGTATTTTCTTATATCACGCGTACGACCTTTCAAATAAATAAATACGTATTAAAGTGAATCAGTGTTAAAAATAAACAAAACTTTGGCAAACTTGTAGGTCAACAAGTTGTGAATTCAAGAACTTTTTTTTAGTTCAAGTAACTGCTAACTAATTTATCGGCTGTATGGCTAGACAACATGAAGCTAAGCTACCCGCATCTAAAAGAAGCAGCATGGGATCGCAAGAAGTTTTACCAACTGACCTCCGAACTTCAATATGAAGATGGCACCCGATGATGATGATGATTATATTATTATCAACTTTTTCCAAACTACATTCACAACCTATTCACTTCATCCATAAACACTAGATTTTAATAAAAAATATCATCGAACTATCGGGAAACTTCCCTAAATCCATCCCTGTAATTCTCAGTACGTTACATGTTACAGAATATTACGTAGGTACCTACTAGCTGGTATCGCCTAAATCCTTTGTGCGGTAAGCAAAGCAATGATGGGGGATTGTGGACTATGTAGGTATGATTCAAAGACGATGTAACGAGAGAGACATCTAACTACCTTTTTGTCGTCTATACTACTACTTCTTCTTCTTCTTATCGAATGAAAGTGTCCAACTCTGGTGTCGAGAGTTTGTCAAGCCGTCCTAAGGGCCTCTGACATGGCTTTACTAGACAAACAGCCGGGACCTACAATTTAACGTGTCATCCGACCCACGGAAGCGCCCAAAATGGAATGCCACTTTTTGGTCACCCATCCGCGTACTGACCGCGGCAACCTTTGCTTAACATTGGTAATCGCATGCGATTGTCTACGCTAGCTGAGCTACGGATGCTACTATGCTTTATTTTATAGAATAATCATTTTCTTAACATAAAAAAATTGACGTCATTACGTCTGTCGTAGGTCAAAACTTGATAACGCTGGCGCAAGATCGAAGCTAATGGCATATTAAGGGAGAAGCCTTTATCCAGCAGTAGGACAAAACCAGCTGTAGATGATGATCGTTACGGAAGAAATAGTTATTATTTATTTATAAAAACTGATTCATTAATATTGTATCGTATGCAATATTATCAGCACTAAGTGTTTTCACGGTTTTGTATAAATTTAAAGTAGTAAAAATTTAAGTGGCCACATTTGACAAGTAATTTCAATATGTTTCTAAATTATATAGAGAAGAAGTATACTGTACATAAAGAACAGGTGCCAAACACTTTAAATTAAATTATCTCTTGTAGATTAAAAAGGTTATTTTTAAATTATTATCACCCTAGTGAGGTGTCTACATGATATAATATCCTTGACAGACCTATTGTTTGTTTGTAATGTGGTCTGAATAATCTATATCAAGGATCAGGCCTACCTAGATTTAGGCACTGAGTGAATATGAGGTATGTAGGTGGTTTAGCTTGCTCTATTGTAAACCTATCCTGTATGCCTCAAAGAGATTTCGGTCTGTTGTCGGATTTAGTTGGTAGCAATAGTATATATATTAAGCGAGTGTGGCTCAGCGGTTCCAGTGTCTGCTTTTCATACAGACGCACCCTGGTTCGAATCCGGCCCTACACCAATGACTTGTATTTTCAAGTTAATTTGCACTCGTTTGCTCTCGTTTAGCGGTGAAAGAAAACATTGTGAGGAAACCGAGATGTTTGAGGAGCACAATATCCGAGGACATGTGTCTTCCGTGCAAGGACCTGGGCGCCCGCCACGATGTATCTGCCCAAGAGAACTCCCCTAACGAATTAATTCTGCGGGGGAGTCACGACCCTCAGTCATGAGGAAATACGACTCAAGAGAGAGAATAGTATATATACATACATAATGTAATGGTGTGTTAGTATACAATAGTAATTTAGTAATTACTACCACATTATTTTTCTCCTATTCAAATGAAATGTTAAGACTCGAGTATTTCTTGTTAAATACATCTTTATGTTCTTAGGTTGTGTATATATATAAAATAAGGGAATTAGATCTTAACTATTGGATGTTTTTAGGGTAAAAGTTTTAGTGACCCCATTACAGACAACCTTCTCTAAAAAGTCAAACTAATACTAAACTTGCGCCACAAAAATCATTGTGTATTCTACCATAAATAATCCTATCAGATAATAAGGTTGGATAGTTCGAAAGCTACGAATAAATCGAAGGTAATGGGTAGGACGAGACACGTAACCAACGAACTTCAAGACCTATAAATTAATCACGATCCCGCCCAAGGGCAATTGAGTCCCCTGATTCTCGCATGGAGGTTACTCTTATACAGTAGTCAAAAACAGGTAAGTATAGTGTTCATTAAAAACCAAATATGAGCATGTACTTTATTACATATATGTATATATATATATATATATATGTTACGGCTAATACCCGAAGTGCGGCTACACCTAGTTTTAGCCGGTTAGTTCCAGTGTCTGCTTTTCAGCCAGACGCACCCTGGTTTGAATCCGGCCCAACACCAATGACTTGTATTTTCAAGTTATGTTTGCACTCGCTTAACGGTGAAGGAAAACATCGTGAGGAAACTGACATGTTTGAGGACCACAACATCCGAGGACATTGTGTCTTCTGTCGAAGGACCTAGGCGCCCACCATGATGTATCTGCTCAAGAAAACTCCCCTAACGAATTAATTCTGCGGGGGAGTCACGACCCTCAATCAAGAGACTCAAGAGAGAGAGAGAGCGTGAAAATATTTATGTATCATAGATAAAAGTAGATTTTATAAATTAACAACAGTACCTCAGCATCATTGTACTTATGTATGTTTCTTTTCATGATGAAAAAGCTGAATTAATTAGGATAGAAGGGAGTATATTAGATCCTAGATTATTGCATGAGCTTCTTTTTTAGTTTGACATGGTTTACAATAGATGTTGTATAAAAATTTAGAAAGATAGAATTGAAAATATCAAATTTGAATTATAATATATGCTTAAAACTACTTTGTATGAGTCATCTTTTAAATCTTTACGGCATCTACAAGGCTTAAAGAATCATTTAATTATATAATACATATAAAATAACTTCAACAGGGACTAGAAATGAATGTTTGCTTAGTGTTTCCGTAGAGTTTGCATCGACGTGAATTCGCCAAGTAACAAGATAAATTGCCGCAGCTATTGTGTTGTTTTGTCTCGGGCGAAACCAAACACACTTGTAATTAATTTAGCGCAATCATTTATGATACGAGTATGTTTTGTTACAATTATAGAACACAGATATTGTTATGACCTTTTACATTTCGATACCTTAATTAGCAAACCAGCAACTCCACTTAATACCAAATTTTTTTTTATGTGTGATTTGTATCGTAACGGTCACTAAGCGTGAAGTTTTAAGTCTCTCCTGAAAAATTTACTCAAATGGAGTTAGCTGGTTTGCCAATTAAGGTATCGATTTGAGAAATAAATAAATATTCAGGGACATCGCGCAGCGCCCTCTAGCCTTACACTAAGCAAATGCTTGTGTCGTAGGTACTAGATAACGGATAAAATACTTATACACTTTTTTTTATAAATTTACTCTCTTAATATACAAAGAAACCACCAGACTCCAAGTCAAGTAATTACAAATTGAAAATTCATAGTTATTAATTACTATGGCATGCAGGAATCGAACCCGCAACTAGATCTAGGATGTTTATTTCATTAACGATTGGCTATTCGTTTCTATGATTTAGAAACCGGTTGATAGATTGGTATGAAGATATGTACAAACTTTGTTCTCATTTACACGAAATATTCGTAGCTGTCTCGTAGGCCGTAGCAAACATCGTAGCGCCGTAGCAGGTCTACGCAAATTGAAAGCAGCGACAGAACTTGTTAATATATCGTTTTACTTGACAGCTTTGTGAATGAACTATAGACCGTGTTAACTATTTTGTTAGGCCTCATACAATGGCTCTGTGATATTTGTCCTATTTTAGCAGTTTACTATTTTGTTGTTGTACCGATAGTTAGTTGACCTGAAAGTGGCGCGTTGTAGAACTTAGTCATGGCTTTGAGTACTAAAATAACCTATTTGTTATGAATATTTCTACGTGAAGCGTCTTGTGTTTATTTGCATACACTTTTTTAAACAATATAAAAAGATTGGTTTGTTTTAAAAATCAACCGAAAAGTCTGTTTAATTTTATCGTAAATAGTATAATTATAAAAAAAAAATATTATTTAACTTTGGTTGAAATGAGTGTTAAACTAAATTGCTTCTGGTATTGCACCATTAACGATCACGCATTAATTTGACTAACAACACACACGTAAATAGCACATGCATATATATGATATGTATACAACATATATGTATAATTATGCACATTTCCTCAACATGACAAAAATAAACGCAACCTATATCTCAGTGCTAAGCTACGTAAATCTCAAGTCTCTCACACAGTATAATCTAAGTCCGGCCACAGCCTTCTACAGAGGCTCTCGTGGATAATATCTGTCCGAGCGGTTGAAGGCCGGGTCAAGGTCACTGCACCTGCTACCTATATTATATACCTATGTATACTAGCTATATCTGTATTAATACTGAAACTACTCCACGATGACCGTAGTAAAGTAGCTTAGGCGGTTTTGTTAGTTAATTTTGAGTAGCTATATGTATAATGTATATGTATAATTTGTATGTTAATTGTATTCATTTGCAAAAAAGAGGTCAACAAAATTTATGTTCATACAGGAAACCATAATGTGATGCTTGATTTGTAATATGACTGAAATTTACTGGCGAAAAAGATTCATAGAAATGTAAAGGATCTTCTTCTTATCGAATGAAAGTGGCCAACTCTGGTGTCCGAGAGTTTATCAAGCCACCCTATGGGCCTCTGATATAGCTTAACGACTGCCGTACTAGACAAACAGCGGATCTACAATTTAACGTGTCCACGGAACCCACGGAAGCGTCCAAAATGGAATGCCACTTTTCGGTCACCCATCCAAGGACTGACCGCGTCGACCTTTGCTTAACATTGGTAATCGCATGCGACTGCCTCCGCTAGCTGAGCTACGGGCGCTTCATATAAAGGATATAGATAGACTTTTAAAATAAAATTTTAATTACAGAAAAAAGTAGGTTTCCATAAAAATAACCCTTACCTAACCCCCTAATGTCACAAACTAATTAAATTAAAAACTACACCCTTTACTTTTTAAATTATCATAACTTAATGTGAGTGCTCTACCAGTAATTTGAAGTGAATTTAATAAATGCCATGCATGTTACAGTATATTTCCGTTAGTTGCAGCCGGGTCAAGGGCGGGTCAAGGCAACTGCACTGGCTATATTAATACTTAGCAACTAGTCTAATAGAAGCCTTCATACAGAGCATTTTGACACATACAATATGACATATGAGACTACGTAAATAGTATAAAAAAATACTTCTAGAAATGACCTACATTGTTCTTAGAAATCTCTTTTTTGTTTAACTAAAACGTGTTTACACGTTTATTTGCTAATAGTAAGCAATAGCTATGGTCTATGATGGATCGTGATTACACAATAATAAATCTTTGCTAGAATTGAAATTCCTTTCTAAGCGCAAACTGTATGGTGGCTGATTTGCGATGTTTTTTTTTAACACGAATTTGGCTTGCGTTTAACTACAGCCTGCCTAATGCTGCCTTATGTTAAGCACCACTGTAGTCTTAGATGTAGTACGCTTGCCTAGAAGAAACATATTTACTCTGGATTTAGAAAGAAAGAAAGAAAGCAAGAAAACATTTATTGTGACAGATTTAACACAGGAGTAAAAACATAATAAACAAACATAAAAATCTGCCACAACACAGCCCCAACTCAGCATAATTTTTATGATAAGCGGAACTAATTAAATAAATAAATAAATATTTCAGGACATATCACACAGCACCATCTTGCCCCATACTAAGCTTACGCTTGTATCATGGGTACTAGATAACGGATATAATACATATATACTTTTCTTTTGTAAATACATACTTATTATACATAGAAACGACCAGACTCAACACAAGTAATTACAAATTTTAATATTCATAATTACTTGTGTTATGCGGGAACCGAACCCGCACCCCTAGATTAGAAGGCAGAGCCACTACCAACTAAGCTAACGGAGCATTCAAATTAATTCAAATGGTTTGTAAACGATAAATATTAGTAAGTCTAACTTAAAACTGTGTTTATGACATAATTATGAACTTAGAAGTAAATAAGATTGGTTTTGGCTTAATGATTTAATTTACAAGACTCATAGATTTGAGATTAAAATTAATGTATATTTATTTCGTATTTAACCTAGATTACTAAATTAATGTAAAAGTGTCTTGTCTCTACTTTAAATGGTCGATGTTAATACTCGAATAACGTTAGCGTACGGGACCCGATGCTATTTTCTATCCCAAGGTTACTCCGCTAGCTTGCTTGAATCACATTTAATTTCATTTTATAAGGTGTTCAAATAGTTAATACTAGCGCGTTATGAATAGTATTATATATTGAGTGTCCTTGACATTTTTTTAACTCTTTTTAACACAGCTTACGTTTTACTATATATAGTACAGTTATAGCCTGTCTGATTTTTTAATTAACTAAAAACAATTTAAAAAATTTAAGCTAATACGCTTAAAGTGAAACTCACACATATATGACATTGTGTATTTAATCATCTCGTCAAAACGCACAGCATGCGTTTGTTGAAGGATTTGCTATTCGAATATTGTAGTTTGCTTATAAAGGCTTTTGTCTTACTATAAAATATTATTTAGTGATATTTTTAAATTAGTGGGTGATCCTCTCCGGAATTACTCGCGTTAATCTAAAACGTATGTGCTAATCTAAACGCAAATCTATCATGATCATTATTACCATTCGAATATAGAACTTCTGAACCGATTAACTAAAGAAATATTTATAAAGATTAGGTGCATGAAATTGTAATTATAATATTCCAAATATGAAATAATGTTGGTGCAAATAATATTCGTTTGCGGTTAGTAACCAAACTTGTAAGCACGTATGTGGTTATTACTGTTGGTTGTAATCAGTAGTTAATATTTAATTAACACTGGCCAGTTAAAATTCGATAATAATAACCTTTTTAAAAAGGATTATACTGCTTTAGGTTACTAGGCTTGGTTATTCTATGAATTCTATTTTAACTAAAAAATTAATAAAATTTATTACATATATATCCGGATAAAATTAACACTTTAGCCACTTCGATCAAATATGTCAAAATTTAGATTATTTATTGGTATGAATTAAAATAATGATGTAATCAACAATGGAAGACACGACGAGCAATTCCAAGCTGACAATGAAATAAAGTAAACAAACTGTTCTTCAAAAAATCACTAGCTCAAAGACGTAAGTAAAAATGTGGGTATAAAATATTTAGTTTACTTTTTATAATCCCAGAGAGTTACAGGTATACAGAAAGCAACAAACTACATCGTCTTCAATTCGTAGCAACACGTATTGCGAGTAAAAACTTCTTGCACGTACCGAGTAGATACAAAACCTATACGCTTCGTGTAAAACAAAAATGTTACCCTAATTAAAGAATGAAATTGGCTCCCTTAGGTTCTTTTTACGAGCAATCATAAAACAGGCTTTTAGAGCGAAACTTAAAGCAACCTCGCAGTTTTTACAGGAGTCAGGCGTTTTTATCCCCAAATTAAATTCGTTCGCGGCTTCCGGATTTTATTTCACAATTTCGAATGTCAATTTTGACGAAGCACAGATTCGCTGAATTATTGCCTGAGCTCGACACTTTTAATTTATTTCTATTGGATTCGTGTATGTATATAGAACATACAATGGTGATGCTTAAAATGATTACATTGTATGACTGAACATTGTTATGGAATGCGTATGGTTACCCTTTATAAAGGTACTAGCTGGTGCGCGCGACTTCGTCCGCGTAGAATAGTTATTACTATAAAAACGGTTTAGTGAGTTAACCTTAAAAGATAGACATGTGCTGTTTGGGACATTTTGTTAGATCTTTTCAAGAGGAATAATTCTTTCATACACATTTTTTTGATATCTTCAACCGTTTTCGCAGCGCACGCAACGGAAGCTTTCAAAGATGAATAATTTTCCCCGTTTTTTCCACATTTTCTATTGTTTCTTCGCTCCTATTAGTTGAAGCGTGATGTTATATAGCCTCAAGCCTTCCTCGATAAATGTTCTATCCAACACAAAAAGAATTTTTCAATTCGGACCAGTATTTCCTGAGATTAGCGCGTTCAAACAAACAAACAAACAAACTCTTCAGCTTTATAATATTAGTATAGATTTTAATAGCCCATATAATTTAACATAAGAGATAATTTCTACTAAATTTCATTTAAGTACTGACTTTAAACATATTTACTTGAAATTTCTTTATATAAATCCTACTTCTTAAATTTACGAATGAATGTATTCCTTTCAAAAAGTCACTGAATAGCGGAAATACTCATTTTCCTTTAATACTAATATGAAAGCAAAGGTATCATATTAAATGAGTTATAAAGGTTAGTATTAGCGACTTGCATTATTCTCCGGAAAAGCAATAGCGTGTTCAAGCTCGCAGCAATTTATTTATAAGGCCAAGTACGGCAAACGTTATTTATGTTCAGTGCAAAATTGCGCAAAACACTTCCGACCCTCTATTTCAGAATGCATCAAAAATAATAGTTTTTAAACGCGAAAAGTACTTGGCATTGAAAAGGCACGGAAAATGGTGGTAAACGCACTTTTTTCACTTTTTCTGTATTGTGTTTTTTTTTTTGGTTTCGGAAATTTTCTTTTTCATTCGTTTTAAGTAAATCTTTAATTTAATGTTAACTGTTCGCGATACGTTGCTATGTTTTAACGAAAGATTTTTTCTCAAGTACATTTGTATCTTTACAAACAGATTTTGTGTTATTAAGAAAAAGATGATATTATCCTTCGCAATGATTTGAGCAAAAACGTTATAATCATATAAATGTTGGAGGCTCATTTTAGGCTTACGCCTACTACTGTCTCTTCGTTTCATTTTAATGAGAGTCTCAAGACTGTCACGATGTTTACCAAAAAACGTTGTTGTACGAAATATAATTTAGACAATTTGTCTGTTTGTATGTAATATGACAAGTGAGAGGGGTTGTGATGAAGATTTCGCTTATTATTTTTCTCATTCTATGAAGTTTTAGTTGATATTTCATATTTTGATGAAAACACCACATCACCACATTTTTTAACGACTTTATGACTTAACTTTCTTATCGGTGAAACAAATGCGCTCCCACAAGAAAGTATTTGCCCGAAATTCTCTCGTTCAATTTACGTACGACTTAAAGAAGAGCAATGAACCTTCACAGTATTTCATAGGTATCAATTTTGTTTGATTTAACTTGCTCCTCTCAACCTTAACTGAATATCTGCACATCTTGTCATAACATAACATTAACTTTGTACAAGCTATTGAGTGAAAGTTTGATAAGCTACAAAGCAACCTTGTGACAGCAGCAGACTTAAGATCCGTCTTTTGTGAAAGAAAGGCCAAGTGTTCCCTTGAATGGAGGCGCGGCCCAAAGGTCGCCCGTTGTGTCTCTATTGACTACCTACCTCTGTACAAAAATGAAACGTACCTACTTGAACTATAGGTACATTTTTCAACATCAAAGCGAGGATCGAGAAGGAAGTCGAGAGGCTTTATATCCGCTGTAACGGCAAAATTAAGTAGATCGTGGTAAGCGATTATTGCTTACTACAGAGAACTGCGCTTGAACGCTCTTATGCGGCTAATTCCAAGTCAAAGCTGATTAGAAAATAAAACGCCAACGCCGTATTTTTAGAATAATTCCAAGCAGTCGAATTGACCGCAATTCATTAGATAGAAATAGAATTAGTTAGCTACCAGAATAACAATGAATGAATTCCCCACACATACCTACCTACAAGCTACCTGATTTATGAGTGTGCGTCATAATTTGTCGAGATATAGTCAGTGCCAGGGTCGGGACCTTTGATATGGTACCTACATTCTACGAGCAATGCTAGAGCATGTCTTGCCTTATTATCATAAAGTGCGGAAGCTATAAAACGGAGCTACGAAACTTAGTTGGCGGTACCACATCGATACTATACCGAATATGAAAATGAACAAAATACCTCCGCCGGCGGCGAATGTTTGAATAAATTAATAAATTACACCCCAATTTTCATAAAACCTTTCTGAATAATTCATTTAAAATGTCGGTAGTTAAAAATTGACGTGAAATTTTCCTTATGGGGTTGAAGTAAGTAATTTTGACATAGGTTAACAACAATATTGAGTCACATTTTATTTTTACTTCCTATGATTGTTTTACACCATGTACTTGCATAACGTATATGTTCCGGCACCCATGTTTTATATTGCCAATATCTGAATAATAAAATAAATAGAAAAACAAATATTTTCTCCGTCACTACTCCCACTTTGCCTATTTACCAATTGAAATAAAAAGCTGGAGAGACAAAAAGATAATCGGCTTTTCTTCCGAGTACCGTGTCTGAGCAAATGTACTTTTTCTATCGCCGTTGTGTTTCTAATGTTTTTCGCTAACAAAATTTCTCACCTTGGGGATGTTTTTGTATTTAGAGCTCGGGAAATTGAACAAATTGAATTTTGTGTTTTGTTTGAGTATAATGTCTGCGGGGTGCCACGTGGATGTCACCCGACAAATTGAAAAAGTTCACAATCTTCATTAAATCCTGATATTGTGCCTCAATTTATATATTTTGTAATTGTTTGTCGAACCGTTATTCATGTATGATGAAATAATTTATTTCAATTCAACAATTGTACTCTCATTATTTTAAAAATAATATATTATTCATACTATCTCTATTGATTTTATACTTTGGTACACACAAAATTGATTTGTGATTTTACTACCTCTTTGAATTTATTCTGCATTAGACAGGAACCAAACGTAATGAGTACATGTAATATGTTTATATTAATGTTATCTATTCTATTAATACTTTTGTTTTGGAAAACAAAATTCACTGAATTATATCCATATTAATAATTTGAATATTATGCTTTATTATCTTATCAAGAGTACAAAAGTACTGAACTAAGCAGTTGAAAAGACACTTTAAACTTTGTGTTAATGCTCTAAGGTATAATCACAACATCATCTACTTCATAAACCTTGTTGTAAAAAGTAGTAAAATTGTTTTTTATAGGTTTGCACGGAGAGTGAGAGCTAACTTAAGTTTCTTTAGTAGATATTTATTTACGAACAAAAGATTTTTTTTCATACTAAATTATGTAGTAATATAAATACTCGATAAGATACTAAGCAAATGATTTAGCCTACCAAGAATCATCCCAGTCTCGCTTTATAATATAGTTAGGATGTAATTCATTCAGTTAATGCTTTTAAGTAGCAAACGACGACCATTAATTCCAAACACAGATATATTTTCACTTTTAAAATTACAATTAAAGCCCTCTGGTACAACGTAGTCCCATAAAGCTAGACGTTGTCACATAAAATCGCCTAAATTGCCGTCCTCGCTTTAATTATATTTTCATTCCGGTATAAAACCGACCGTTTCACCGAGCACGTTAAATATTTCCAATGTCACAGTTTTCTACCAGTCTAAGTCAGTAAGCCTTGACCTACGGCCTCCGTCGCTTACGTAACAACAATATAGACATTCTAAAATACACAGGCATTCCGAAATACCTGTTACCTTTGCAAGCTTATTTATAATTTACGGGCAGATATCTAAAGTCGGACAATGGGTTAGGGTTCAGATGAAAATTGGACGAATAGTCAGACACGTTAAACTGGGAACGTAAGGGTTTGGGTTTTTTTTTAAATATTAGCCGTGTCTGGTGGAACTGTTGGACAACAAATGATTCTGTTGTATTGTGTTTTTTTTTATAAAATTAATATCATGTAGTAGGTACGAATATAATTTGGGGAATGACGATTAATAAACAATTAGTATATTCAATATACAAGACTTCACAGTATACACTGTCAAATTGAAACCCACACAAAATATCTTAAAATGATAAAATTCAGAATCAAGCCCTATTTGTACCACAGATAAATCTATGTTACTCTCTAGATTACATTATATCTATATAGCAAAAAAGGTAGCCCGTCGTTCCGTCGTAGTGTAGGAGAGGAATAAACAGATCAATAAATGATCCTTAATATTTTCATTCATGCTTAAATATACTATCCTTCTATTGTTTCAACAGTATAAGTACTAATATGAAGTCAACGTGTTTGAAAATTTCATGAAAGGCTACAGATAGAGATTCAATTATTACCATGACCTTTGGAAAAATATGAGGCAGAAAATACCTTTGATTCGTATTTTTTGTATAATTTCATTGAATATCAAAATGGTTTTCTGAGCATTTGATATTTACGTAAACGTACAGAGGTTTGGAATGGAAAGGTCATGGTTAGGAAATATTTAAGAGATTTTATTATTGTTCGTCCTATAAACGACTCAAAGGTATTTGTAACGCATTTAAAATAATACTGTATTTTATCATTCAATAATGTATTTATAAATCCTGTTTAAATTTATCTGTTTTATTCATAATGATTATCATGTTAAGTTGAAACGCTTTGCAGTTTAGTAGCCAAAGAGTTCACTATACCAATGTAAAAAATTCAAATGAAAATTATTAAAATGGTTTATTTTGAAACAAGAAATTAGGTACGAACACAGTTAACGTAATATTTACATATCTAAGGTGGGTAGATAATATAAAGAAGTATGTAGGTATGTATTTATATGGAAGCAAAAATTGTATTGCCAAATGTTTTGCCTGTAGTTTTGTTAATTATTGTCTATAATAACATATATTATTATATAAATTTTAATAGGTACATATGTACATCTCTCTCTTGAGTCGTATTTCCTCATGACGGAGGGTCGTGACTCCCCCGCAGAATTAAAGTTTTCTTGGGCAGATACATCGTGGTGGGCGCCCAGGTCCTTCCACGGAAGACACATGTCCTCGGATATTGTGATCCTCAAACATGTCGGTTTCTTCACAATAATTTCCTTCACCGTTAAGCGAGTGCAAATCCACACATAACTTGCAAATCCAAGTCATTGGTGTAGGGCTGGATTCGAACCAGAGTTCGTCTGGATGAAAAGCAGACTCTGGAACCGCTGAGCCACACTCGCTTATCGCTTTAGGCACATATGTACATACAATGACAGAGAAATTGCCACTGCGAATGGGCCAAATGTTGTTTAACAAACTTCCGGAATGTATAAAAACAATGACCAATGAAGTCCAATTCCTAAAATATGTTAAAAAGCTATTACTAGACAGAACTATAGGTATATACACAATTAAGGAATATTTTTCATATGACTACAGTCATATTAAAAATGTTGATTGCTGTTGTCATAATAATTCTAAATTAATTAATTAAGCACACATAATTTTATACATTTTGATTCATATTTTAAATTGACTATCTAATCTAGCCCCTATACAGCTAAAATAACTATAAGTTTAATTTTATTTCAATGTAATTTTAATTAGTAATTTTTTTGACGAGACATGACTGATGCCAACACCTATTATCATTGTAATGAGTTAGTTGTAATTCTGTATGTCAATAAAATCTATCTATCTATCTATCTATCTATCATAGACGATCACTAAATCAATGATATTTAATGACGGTACGTACCTAAGTGGTCATTGCTTTGTAGTAGTCTCTAGAACTTGATATGATTGAAATCAATACGTTCACACGCGTTGAATCTATTCTACAAGGATAAGTATGTACTGATTAGTATGTATAGTACCTATTGTATATGTTGGTTGTATATAGAAGAAAGATTTAAATAAATAAATATTTCAGGACATATCACACAGCGCCATCTAGCCCCATACTAAGCTTACGCTTGTATCATGGGTACTAGATAACGGATATAATACATTATATACTTTTATTTTGTAAATACATACATAATATACATAGAAACGACCAGACTCAACACAAGTAATTACAAATTTTAATATTCATAATTACTTGTGTTATGCGGGAATCGAACCCGCACCCCTAGATTAGAAGGCAGAGCCACTACCAACTAAGCTAACGGAGCAGTCAAATAATTTAATAATAATTTGATAATGATGTTTATTTATCTTACATAGATTATGATGACATTATGCATTTGTATGTTCTTGTACATCATGTGTACTAGCAATCGTTTATATTATGTTTTGTAACCATGTGACATGTAATGAATATCTATACTAATATTATAAAGCTGAAGAGTTTGTTTGTTTGTTTAAACGCGCTAATCTCAGGAACCAATAACGAAGAAACAATGGAAAATGTGGAAAAAACGGGGAAAATTATTCATCTTTGAGGGCTTCCGTTGCGTTCGCTGCGAAAACGGTTCAAAATTCAAAGAATTAATGCTCAAAATAACTATTCTACGCGGACGAAGTCGCAGGCACAGCTAGTCATGAATAAATTAACTTGAACTTGGCATGAGTACAATACTTATAATAATCTACATCTGATTTTGGTTCATAATAATTTAGGTAGATTTAATTAAGTTAGTGTATACATACGTTCCGTCTTTTGTTTATTTAAAGTTGTCTATGCAGGCGATGTTGTCATCTATTGACTTAACAAATACTTGCGTTTTTTGTGCTGATATATTTATACTAACATTTTAATCACAAACAAAATAGCCTTTTTTTCAAACATTCCCGCCTACCTACTTTCGACTACGCTGAACCGAACAAGTGAATTTCAATGAGGTGAAAAGAACACAAATCTACCTTTTTTCCTTTACCGAATAGAGAATTACTTTGGCTAAGTAGCTGTGAGTATTTTAGCGCAAGAAACTCGTGTAGAAAATTTCAGCCAATAGAAAAATAACGAAGGAAAGCAGGTGCCTGGCAACTAGTTTAAATTGAAATAAAAAAGTATCGGAAATTTTCTGCCTGTTTGAATTTTTGCTGGGTTATTTTTTAATCAGATTTGGAAAGGGGAGTATTAACTGGGTTTATTTTTAATGGACTTAGTTAACAAACGACTTAAAGTTAAAAATACATGCTAATTATACACACTTTTAAGTGTGGATACATTCTTTTGAGTCAGTAAGTAAGCAGGATATTCGTTTCAACAACATAACCTGAACAGCTAAACATGGAGTTTTTAAATTACCGACTTACTTAAACTGCACACAATCATAGTAATATATATGTACATAGGATCTAACATAACTAGTGTTATTCAACATCCTGTGGACGCCCGCTGCTTCGCTCGCATTAATTTGAGATAAAAAGTAGCTTATGACACTTCTAGGATTTCATACTACCTACATACCAAAAATCATGATGATCTGTTCAGCCGTTTTGGTTATGAGCGTTTTGACCCCCTTCAGCTTTATTATTAATCAATGATTTTGTGAGCCGTTTACTTGTAAGAGAATAACTTGTTAGTTGCGTTATCCGTTTTTACCCATCACTGAAATTAAAAAGTATCGGCAAACCCGAAGCTTATCTCCGCATATATTTCAAACGCAGGAAACATGAAGGATTTTTCGTTGGCTGAGAAATGGTAGTTTTGCCCGCCTTCGGAAGTTTGGATCAAGATTATAAAGTTTGCTATCCGAGCGACGATTCGAAAAGCATTAGTTAGAACGACTGAGATAACACATTCTCTTTGGAAAGTTGATCCGATTCCAGTTTCTGCTGAGGAATCATCTCGATGGTACAAGTTTTGCACGAGTTGTGTTCGGTGCGGATTTTGAATCGATATAAATGTTTAATGCTCTTGCTGCGATGTAAGCTCACACAATCTCCTTTTTGGTGCTTATAACATATTTGAGCACAAGATACCTACACAAATTCTTTGGATTTGAAAAATGAATCTTTATTCAAAGGCTTTTTAATAAATAATCACCTGGTTGATTGGAACTAGGTTGTAGGTATTTATATTTAAAACTACTATGAAAATGAACTTATGCAATTGAAGATAAATCATCATCATGAAAATGGCATTTGATGATAGCAGAGATGGCTTATTGCAAATGTTTGTCAGCGTTAGAATATAACTTTTTTTGTCATGTTAGTACATAATATATGTATCTTCTCGAATCAGGAATTAGTTGTTAAGATCAGATAGGTTAGGTCAGATAAGGTCAGGTCAGGAAGAATTTCTCGTGGATATTTAACTAAAGACGAAAAATAAGGAATATAATACTGAATGTTGCCATGCGTAATGCTGCGCCAGTTCAACTTTTACGATCTACTTATTCTATAGAGCGTATAAAAACTTTATTATTTCACTGTCTGGGTATTCCGCTGCTTCAACGGTAAGGTAGGGTTACCAGGCTATTTTTTACTACTAAAAAACTGTAAACTTTAACTGAGTGTGTAAATACCGTAGAAGTTTAAGGCATTAATTTGAAATTGAAACGATTGACAGGCTCGATAAAAAGTCTTGTTATGTGTGTGGTAGTTATGATATAATTAATTACGACCTAATAACTAATTACATACTTTGTTTGCCAATATTGAAGCTAGAAATCTACGACAAATTTATTTGAGGAAACTAAAAAAACAGTTTTACGTTTTCCGCCAATATGCGAAAATTATGAGGTGTAACATATTTTAATTGTAGAAAAAAAAACTTTATTATATTACTTGTTAGTGGAATTAATCAAAACACTGTATTGTATTTATTACTTTGATATTTCTGTCACCACAAACATTGAACTTGTAGTTAATCTAACAACCTATTATATAACCCTGTAACACAGGATCCTTTGTGATACCTAGTACAGAGCTTAGTACACCTACCAACGTAGTGCAAAAACTTTGTTATTGTCATATACCTACAATCATGTACGTAACACGTAAGTTGACACAATAAAGGATTTATTATTATTATTATTATTAATTTGAATCGAAGACTAAGAAAATGCTGTGTGTAAAAATAACTAGCATGAGAGTAGGTTTTTTTCGTGATTTTGCAAAAAGCCTACTATCTTACTAACACGTAAAATAGTCTACATCTAATAATTTATTTGCAGGGGATCTAGACATGCTAGAAATGGAATCGAAGCCAACCAGACTTTTCAATCTGAACCTAGGATGTGTTCCGGTCACGATATGGAAAATTGATTCAGAAAGCAGGATTTGTGTACAAAATCTTACAAAATTAATCATTACTGCGATAATATAATAAACTTTCTTAATCAATTAAAAAAGTTAAATGGTAAAGTAAATCTTAACTTCCAAAAAATACTGAAACAAAAACCTAGACAAAATATATATTTAAAAAAGCAACGTAGGCTTACACTAAGTTTTGTTACGTGACTTCCAAACCTTAACATTTATTTATATAATCACATTTATATGCGTTTATGTCCCGTTAAACCAGCTATAATAGTCAAAGTAAGAAAAAACATTATATTTGATTAAAATAATCTCATTTTGTACTTGAGAAGCAAAAAGCGAATAATCTTCAAGGACCTGCCATGGCGTTGCCTCCATATTATTCTCCCTGGCTTTTATTAACACCATGCCATTTGCCATCCACTTCCATCAACAGTAATGTTCCAAATGTGAGAGCTTTCCCTCACGGTTTCATGTTGATGCCCATACATACAAAAAAGCTCCATAAAAAGCTTTTTTTGAACGTGACTTACGACCTGAGGTTTTACTTAATCAAGATCGTAGATTACAACGTTGCTTAACATCAGGCGTGTTGTAGTCAAGCGTGAGCACACATATAAAAAAACGTGCCCTAGGTTCTGTTAGCTAATGAGTTGTAAAGTTGATCTAGAATTCTGTCTATGTGTAAATTTAGGCTGATAGAGCGTAACAAAGAAAAATTTGGTGTAATAAAACGTCATGTTTCATATATTGTAATCCTATGATATTTTTAGGTAACGTAAATAACTATGAAAATGAAATAAATAAGAAATACCATTTTTACCGACCATTTTGTTCCTTATAACATACATATCCTTACAAAAGAGTTAAGTAAATGAAGTAAATAAAATCACTACATTGATTAAAAGAATCACAAGTTCCTTTTAATTCACTCACGACACAATAACGACGTAAAACTTGGAGACATTCCGAAGATTCGATTCCGGCGATTGAATTGGGTCGTTGCAAATAAAAATAAAAAGAAACGAGTGCATAAACCACAGAACAAAGGGAGATCGAAACAAGCTGCGTTTTATCGCTTCAGTGTAAATGTGGCCCTTTTATTTACTTATAAGAGTTTTTTTACCAACAAAATAAATAAGTATACCGGGACATCACACAGCGCCATCTAGCCCAATACTAAGCAAACACTTGTGTCAAGGATACTTCTTATCCGTGATCGTGACTCCTTTTATCTTGTGGACTAGTTTTATTTTTACTTTATTTATTTATTATGGCACACAAAACAGAACATCACTGTATTATAGTTCCCGTAAGGCATGATTTAATTTAGTTGTAATAACCGGCTAGCACTTACGTCAAAAATTACTTAATTTTTTGTCGAGCTAATTTTTCGACGTAATTTTTGACGTAAGTGCTAGCCGGTTATTACAACTAAATTAAAACAAAATATGTTCTTAAATTAACTTAATATACATATTACGCTGGTTTCGATCCAGAACAAATTCCAAACGTGTACACAGCTTGATATAAATGTGAAGATTACTAATTACAAAATATGAGATACAGAGAATACAATATAGCTACATATAATAAAAATAATGATAAACAAGGATACATATTTACAGATAGAATTTTATCTAACGATTAAGTTATCGCCATTTGTTTCGTTTTGTTGCTTGGTGCATTGCAACATTTATTGGTATCTCCAGCTCTTTAGTTACTTGGTCCTGACCAAGTAACTAAAGAGCTGGAGGTACTAGATAGTGGATATCATATTCATATACTTTTCTCTTGTGAATACATACAAATTGTAATATAGAAACAATCAGACTCGCCTTACCAAGCAATTGCAAATCAAATATCGACAGTTACTTGTGTTGTGCGGGAATCGAACCCGCAAACCCTGGAGCTATATACACACTTTCCAACCTAGCTAACAGGCCACTCAAAAAGGCTCTATTACTAAAATATCCCTGTCTGTTCGTCTGTCTGGTACCAGGATGTATTTTATGTACTGTGAAAGCTATACGGAAAGAATCTACTCGGCTGATGTATTTCTGTTGCAGCTATAACTATAGTCTTTTTTTTTATATTTAAGATAAGGCCGCCATTTGTGGCATTAGTTTTAATTATTTTTTTCCGTTTTGTATTATGTTTTTTGTGTCCAATAAAGTATCAATCTATCTATCCATCTATCTATAACAAAACATATTAAAAATAGGGCCTTCTGTGTTAGTTCGACTTGCACTTGATAGTTTTTTTAGAAAAAAATTAAGCAAACCCGACTATTTGCGAGTTATCATGATAAGTAACCATTTTTTTAAACAAAAAAATATTACAATTCGTATTAACGTTAGTAATAATTTCAGAAAGGAAGTATTTAAAAATGCTTAAGAACTTTAATCAACAAAAATTAAAAAAATTTCTTCAAAGCAGTTCAATTCCTAAAATTATAAATATTATATTAGTAAAACAATTATTTTTTAAATTATGTTTATAATGATGTGTTTGCGTTTACTAGGAAGAACTAACTGTTTACTTAGGAATATCGCTAAATTAACTACTTCATAGAATAGTATATTACCAATAAATAGTAGGTTTTATTGCATTTTGAGTAGATATTATAATAATTCTTCTTAAAATGGCTATCGTCTATTATTAGGTTTTACCATCAATACTTAATAGTGGGAGAAAATATGTTATTATTCAATTTAATTAAATGATATTAACATAAATAAAAAGAACCCAAAAACAAATACGTACACATAGAACCTTCGGAAACATCGCGAAAAAATAATATCCGATAATTGTTAAATCTATTCAATCAAAAGAGATTATCATATGATCTATCTGTAAAGAATCTTTTGTCACCTTCTCACCAAGATATAGTATTTAAATTACATTGTTTATTCGAGTGAATAATGAATGATAAGTGGCAGCAAAACATGTTCATACTAGTTATCATTATTTTAAAACTATGACTGCTTTATCCTGGGTCAAGGATACATACTCGTAACCTATTCTAATATTATAAAGCTGAAGAGTTTGTTTGTTTGTTTGAACGCGCTAATCTCAGGAACGAATGGTGCGAATTGAAAAAATATTTTTGTGTTGAATAGACCATTTATCGAGGAAGGCTTTAGGCTATATAACATCACGCTGCAACTAATAGGAGCGAAGAAACAATAGAAAATGTGGAAAAAACGGGGAAAATTATTCATATTTGAAGGCTTCCGTTGCGTGCGCTGCGAAAACGGTTCAAGATATCAAAAAAATGTGTATGAAAGAATTATTTCTCTTAAAATAATCTAACAAAATGTCTTCAACAATAATATATGTCTATCTTTTAGGGTTAACTCACTAGAACCGTTTTTATGGTAATAACTATTCCACGCGGACGAAGTCGCGGGCACCAGCTAGTTACATATATAGATATTCGCAGAAGTAAAGGTATGTATAGACGAAATTTCTCGGACGAGTTGGTATTTATTTTACTTTTAAGCCTATATTTAGTGCTAGTAAAAATCTGGCCTGTAATTGACAAGATTCTTCTTTTTGGGGCAGTAATAAATTCGACTGTTTTAAGTTTACACACGAAATATTATATGCGATTGTATTTAAAGTATTAGACTTAGTCCAACAGTTGTGAAAATATAGATCTGTAATAATATATAATTACTATCCAAATTATAAATCAGATTATCTACGTGTTCAAAACGCTACAAATATTAAATACAGACTGCTTACAACAAAGTTCTTACTTTGCTTTTGTGTTTTTGTCAAAACTACACTACTAACTACTTAATAAAATGTTTGACAGTTTTTTAAATAAAACCTACAAAACCATAAATTGAATAATAATTGAAAGGTTTATAATACACCTTTAGTGATTCCTATAGAAATGAATTTAAAAAATTCTTTTAAGCCTCAAAGCGTTCGCAAGCCGCCTATCTAGTAATTTCATTACCGTTATATATAAGTGAGCTTTAACAGAAGTTCCTGTGCCATCCGTAGACGTAAATAAAGCTTAGAATGTGGCACTAATTGCTACGGCTCGTAGCGCGAAGACCTTCGTAGACGGTCATTGTGCCGACTCGTAGCCGCGTAGCACTGGCGTAGCATTGAAATATATTTATTTATACGTGTTTTTGTTTAATAGATAAAAATAAAGTCATTTTCATAGGTATTGTTTAGTGATTACAAAAAATCTTGAACTGTTTTGAGGTAAGGAGTAAGTATTTGTAAGGAAAATATTTTACCATAACCGTAACAAAACATTATAATAGATAATAACGTACATAAAAATGATATTAATCACTTAATTTGTTCAGTCATTACTAAATTTTAACCATGTAAATAGGTACATATACTGTACAAATATAGGTTAAAATATGTAACGACCACTTCCAATTTATTTATTCATGAAACGTCCATACGTAGAATACATAAAAATATTACATACAACTATTAAACCCCGATATGTGATTTGTGAATGATGAAAGTATGTGAACGACAAAACTCAAGAACCTTCACAGCGAAAACATGACACACAAAAATCTGAGGTTATAATTCCAACACATTGCTTTTATCTTCCTTTATCTCACGCCAAACACCCAAGTACCATATCTCTACAATAAACAGTGGAAACTCCATAAAAACATAAGAAACCGGAGCATTTCCTTTATTTACTAGACGTCAATGATTCGCTGCGAAAGTTTACGGTGACAGCCTCTTACGAGGTTAGGTTGTCCTACCTTTGATGCAGCTGCCTGGGACACTCACATCACTCGTATATATTGTTTGTTAAGAACGCACTGTAGTATTTGGTGGTGTTGTGGGATGCGACGGCAGCTGTCATCGGGTACGACGCGACGTGCGTCTGGGATGGCGCGAGCGAGCGACTGAGTCGCGCGCGCGTGCTCCGCCCGGTCGATATAAGCGATAGAATAAACACGCGGCGAGTAACACCCCGGTATTGCCAGTACATTCCTTGCTCACAGACTAGTGGCAGCACAAACAGTTTCTACTACAAGATCAAAATATCCAAATTTCTAGTTCTGCAATGATCCGTACGCAGAGTCGTTTAGCGTGGCTTCTACTGGCAGTTAGGATCTCAGAGTTGCCAGTCGTCTGCGAGAGTATCTCGCAGTGCCACTCGGTATTGCCATCTCGGGTCTTTAGCGCGCTTATTTGCTGCAGCCCGGATTGTATCGCCTTTACTTTGCATTAGAATGTGTCGCCTTGTTCAGAGTTTTTGTTTAAGCATTGAAGCAAATTAGCATATAGTTTTAGTAAAGGTTATTTGCTTTAAATATATAAATAGATAATATGGAAATTATGATATTATTGTTTGGTTTCTTGATATGTTTACTAAGGCTTGGATATTTAATTAATGTATTAGCTAAGATACGATATATGTTACACATCCTCTTAGAAACTTTTGATAGTTCGTATGTTCTGTTCACTAAAAACTTCGTTTAGTTTTGACAACGAACCAAATAGCAAAATACTATACCCTAGCCTAGTACTAATTATGGA
Source organism: Macaria liturata (assembly GCA_964023185.1). NCBI lineage: Eukaryota > Metazoa > Arthropoda > Insecta > Lepidoptera > Geometridae > Macaria > Macaria liturata. The sequence goes on along the minus strand of OZ026812.1, from coordinate 4,804,365 downwards.
TGTTTATTATTTTATGAGTAAGGTACTAAATATATTACAAACATTTTTTTTTTAACTTGAACGGGTTTGCACTAGGTTATAGTTTAGCTGATAGCTAGCAAAGGCTATGGCCTAAGATGGAGCGTGCTTACCCTGCCAAAATAACGAAACAAAATAAAGAGGCTTCATCAAATTGCTTTCAGCAGAAGTTGTGCGTCGTCCCGATAATTTCCCGACGTTCCCGCGAGTTATCAATAAATCCGACGATCGCTGGCAGTTCCAATGAGAAAGTTTCATCCCAGACAATATAACCTAGAGAAGCTTAGCTTTGTATCGATAAATATAGTGTAGGTACCTATGTTTTTCTGTAAAAATAACTATTCCATCTGATTTTCAGCGCTTCCGTGTGGTACCTATCCATTTATTTTACGTAATAAAAAAATCGGTCTAGACAGTTTTAGCAATGAAACCACTCACCGTACCTATTTCTATTTAAATTGCAACGTTATTTTTAATATATGCAACTTTTGTGTTTTCTTCTTTGTTTCCAATCTACAATTAATTTATCTATCCGCTGCGTCTACAGCAAAACAGTCCGAGCAGTGTTATTTATTATGTGATCCACGTGTACTACCTATAATATAATGTTTGAGTTTTTACAAAAAAAATATCAGAAATTTCACATGAGGCGTCTCTATTAGGTATTTTCGTTGTTGAGGATCCTAAGAAGTTGGAAGTCGTAACGGCGGTGACGTGAAGGCAACTTTCTATCGGTTCCGACGCAGGAGATTGATTTGTTCTACCTATCTGTAATATGTAATTGATGAATATGTTACGGCTTACTTACAGAGGAACAAGGTTTAAGAATAAATCAATAATTTATAAGTTTTATTTATGTACATAAAAACAAGGGAAGAAAAACTAAACATACTTAATAAAATAATGAATAATGATAGATAGATAGATAGATTAACGCTTTATTGGACACACAAATAAAATAGAACACAACACAAACAAGAGAAAATTTAAATCTTATGCCACAAATGGCGGCCTGATGAATGATGTGAGTAAGCCTACTTTAGTTGCACACCGAAAGGTAAGCTTGTGGCGAATGTTCCTGTATTTTTATGTATATACCATCTGTATAGCAACCCATGCGTGCAATAAATAAATTTGATTTGATTTGACTTCTTCTAACTACAACCAAAAAGGGGGCACTTAGAAAATCTTTAGAAAAGCCTATATATAGTCTAAGTACTCCTACTACGTACTAGCTGGTGCGCGCGACTTCGTCCGCGTGGAATAGTTATTACCATAAAAACGGTTCTAGTGAGTTAACCTCAAAAGATAGACATATAGTATTGCGGACATTTTGTTAGATCATTTCAAGAGGAATAATTCTTTCATACACATTTTTTTGATTTCTTGAACCATTTTCGCAGCGCACGCAACGGAAGCCCTCAAAGATGAATAATTTTCCCCGTTTTTTCCACATTTTCCATTGTTTCTTCGCTCCTATTAGTTGCAGCGTGATGTTATATAGCCCAAAGCCTTCCTCGATAAATGGTCTATTCAACACAAAAATAATTTTTCAATTCGCACCAGTAGTTCCTGAGATTAGCGCGTTCAAACAAACAAACAAACAAACAAACAAACTCTTCAGCTTTATAATATTAGTATAGATTATATATTTTGTAAGCATATAATCTGAAATTATATCAAGGTTAAAATGTATCGTAAAATAATAATATTATGGAAAATAAATATAATTGATCATAAAAATACCTAACATCAATTTAGTATGGTACGAATTTATATATTTTTCGTTAGATGTCAATTGATAAAATTAAAATAATCAATGTTCATCCATTTAAAAAAAGGATTATATCTGTTATGTAGTACCCACAACACAGTCGTTTGCTTAGTGTGGGGCTAGATGGTGCTGTGTGCAAAGTCCTGGAATATTTATGTATTTATTTAAAAAAAGTTTCAAATGTTTCATAAACTGATTTTATTGTGAAAAGCTCAACACTTGCACTGGTGTCGTATAACAGCTAATTACAGATTTTAAAAACTCCCAGTAAGCTAAACGACCAGCTTAAAAAGAAGTATTAATAAATAATTCACTTTAACTCGCGCCGAGATAAATCTGCAAAGAAATTTAATAAAACTTTACTCATTAATATTACTAGTTAGCTTATCAGAAAAATGACCAGCTTATAAAAACTTTGTGGTAGGCCTGCTTTACATTAAAAATGTATTTTAGAGAAGCCGAAGGCTCTGCCTTCTAATCTAGGGGTGCGGGTTCGATTCCCGCATGCCACAAATATTTATGAATATTAAAATTTGTAATTATTTGTGTTGAGTCTGGTCGTTTCTATGTATAATAAGTATGTATTACAATACAATACATTTATTCATAATTCCATTATTACAAAAGAAAAGTATATATGTACTATATCCGTGACCCATGATACAAGCGTAAGCTTAGTATGGGGCTAGATGGCGCTGTGTTATATGTCCTGAAAATATTTATTTTATTTATTTACATACAGTAGCTTAATGTAGTTTTATTAAAAAAATACTCTTTTGTACAAGAAAATATTTAAAAAAATAAAAACATGTGTGGTTGTGTCATTCTGAGAGGTCAGCTCTTATTTTTGATACCTTTAACTTGAATTATAAATCATAACTCAAGTTTTCTTAGCTGTTAAGTATTCCTTTACAACGGTTTATATTTAGTTAAGTTAAAAAACCGACTTGTCTGAGGACCACAATAAATATCCGAGGACATATTGTGTCTTCTGTGGAAGAATCTGGGCGACAACCACGATGTATAAGCCTTGGCAAATAACTTTAGCGGTGACCGTTATTGCGCAGAAGTAAAAAAAAGGTACCTGAGGGAGCTAGCGGGATGAAGGGCAGGCGTGCGGAACGCTGATTGGTTCTTTCCGTTCCCCGCGTAAATACGACACCCCGCGCACATCCCGTGGTACAGTCGCGTTATAAATTTAATTGTTATTGCTGTTAATTTTTGTTGTTTTTTGTTAAGTTGAATTTGTTTGATAAATTTAGACTTTTAAGTTTGTTTGTGACTAAAGTGAATATGCCTAAAACAAGTACTGTTTTGAAAACATAGGCAAGGAAAATAGGTAATGACGTGAATTGTTTTTTAAAAAGGGAATCTAACGAATTAATTGTTTCTTTGAAACAACCCAAAAGTAAGATTGACGAAGCTAATTACAAATACTTTACTCAGTAATTCGGACAGCAACACTGTAATTTTAAGCCAAATAAAACAAACTGCCGAAAATATTAAGGCTGGAAACATTAAATTAAATGGTATAGTCAGCGCTACACTCATTATCGTTATTTAGGTAATAATTAATAAAAGTTACATATAATGCATTGTGTGCGCGACAGTACACATGCGCAGCAATCCCCTCCACGTATCGGCCACCGCTAGAGTTACGTGCCGCTAGGTATATCTGCCCAGATGAACTCCCCTAACGAATTAATTCTGCGAGGAGTCGCGACCCTCAGTCATGAGGAAATACGACTCATAGACAAACATAAACCGATTTGGATGAACAAACGTCACCTACAAAATATCTATGTACATTACAATCCATTATCAAATTCAGTTAGTAACATCATTGTTATATGGTATGATATATTTTACCTTCAATAACTCAGTGTACGGAGGTAAACGACTATTGTAGGTATACCATTATACAACGCGTGTACATATTCATGAATTCAAATTCGGTTTGGTAAGTAAACTAGAATGAGAGCCACCGCTATACTAATGAATAGGACTGCTGTCTTAGGATAGGATTTCATTTTGTATTATAGCTAGATATTTTGTATTATGGCCATTGCCGGTTGATTTTATTTCAAAGGTTTCAGCCAAACTGTGGAACTCCTTGCCCGAATCTCTAGTCCCCTTGAACTATAATTTGTCGGTCTTCAAGTCGAGAGTAAACCGGTTTCTTCTAGGCAAGCGTGCTAGATCGTAGATTATAACGTTGCTTAACATCAAGCAACGGCAAGTTGTAGTCAAGCGTGAGCCTATTTCATGTAAAAAAAAAAAACGGAAATATTGAGTCGGTAAAGAGAAAAATTAATAGTAGAAATAAAATTGCAAACATCACAAAGTAAGAACAGGCTTACATAATTTTTCATCATGGATGTATGCACCCAAATCATTTTATTTTCCTTTTAATTTTTAAAGAGACCGGAAATCAAAATATAAATATTGTTTATAAAATATTGTTTATTTCAGGAACAGTATTTCCCGCTTACAATTACACAAAAAACCTTCAAAACAACACATTGCATATTTGTTCGCTTAAATCGCATTCAATCCCAACACTGGCTTTCGTGTTTTTCGTTTCCCGTTTCCTTGCATAGAAATAGAATGTTTTCAGAACGGGGCTATCAAAATGTTGCTAAAAAATAGAGAGAGCTATGACAAAGGGTAGCTCTAAGCATCTATTCACTGGCCATCCGTACTTCCAGCTCTAAGTACTGCGGGTGCATGTGGTTAACAAACCGTAAAGCGATTTTATAAGTTGACCTAGTTTTGAGAGAGCTCCTATTTTAGGCGTTTGGTTACGGCGTCGCTTATAATCTTGTGCGAGTTGGCAGTTGAAATAATAGGTATTTTTTAAGTGATATTGTAAACGTCTTCACATTTTCAAGTTTACCTAATATAGTTTATCAGATCTTATTTTGATAAGTTTTTAATGACTGTAGAATGACGTCGAAAGAAGGCCCAGCAGTGGGATTAGAAACTGATGAATGATAAAATTGTATGAGAGTAAAACATTTTTTTTTTCTACATGTAAAGAACAGTAAATGAATAAAAAACAGGCTAACTTAATTTTAAACCTGTTTCATAAAGTTCTATTTCAAGAACGTGTTAGAATTCCGTCACTCTAGCACTACTATTCACGAACGTAGTACGAGCGGTAGGCAGTTCGAATGTAAAGGTCTTTTCAGAGTTCACCAGCAATGTGCAAGCGTAGTTCTTTCATCACTCGCCTCCTAGCTTACAGCTCAGTAAGGTATATTCATCAGGAGAGAGACTCACTATGATATGTGAATATGAATGAATCATACCCGCGCTGAATCAAAGAAATTATATATTTGTTTATGTCACGGATACGTTTTCTTTTCAGTTATTTATTTACTTGACGAAGGTTTTTTTGTGACTGTTTTACTGACTGATTTTTACAATAAAGATAATTTTATTTTTTTTACATAATATACATAATATGAGTGTGAAGTGAATTTCTTCCCGATCAGACTCAGTTATAGCACCGAACATATAATACTAAAATATCTTTATTTGAAAAAACTTTCAAAATAAAGTTTACTTTTTAAAAATAAAAACTTCGAATAATACGATAACCAAGTATACATATATTTAAATTATTCAACATGCAGTAAAAATAATATTCTAATATAATTATTAATAATATATAAAACGAAAATACAGATCTGTTTTCACTTACAACAAAAACAATAATTCAAACACACTATTAAGTTAAATTTTAACCGTAATCAATTATTTCAGTAGCATAAACATCGAAAAAAAAAGATAAAACCAACACAACAAAATTGCGTTACATTTTCCATCCACACTTTAACACCTGTACCCACATCGCTTACATTGGTTAAATTTCATCAGCTCGTATCACATTTCAAACAACAGCGCCAAGATCAAAGTAATCCGACCCAACCAGGAGCGTCGGTTCCCTTTCATAGATGAAATCTGACCGAAGTAGCAGCGAGACGAAGCACAGATGTTCTTTTGATTGAAAGGGCCAAAGTACGGTTGCAAGGTAATATTATACCTACATATATGTGGTAGATATGGGAACACACACGAAGCTCAGTTTTGAAATTTACTTGTGCCTTTGTGTTATGCATACCAAGAATAGTAAAGTCTGGTGAAGGTAGTTTTGAAAAAATCTATCATCGTAATAATAATATAATCTGCCAGCTTCATATAGTAAAGTTATTTCAAGTTATAAACACAATAAGTTATCAAGTTTGTTTACTGGTTTACATATTCAATGCTTTTGTTTGTTTTGTGTTACCAATAAAAAGATTACCTATATCTATCTATGTTTCATCTAGACAACACAAATTACTAGGAATGAGAAACACTAAACCATACAACAATGGCTTAGATATTTTTATCCAACGACGCTATCTGGCTCATTTTGGTAGTATCTACGAAAATATGTTTTATGTTATCTAGACGATGAATATCTACAAAAACCGACATAAACAAATCTATCGACCGACGCGTCGGTCGATAGATTTGTTTAGTACGCGACGTACACGTTTAGATGTTTTGTATTTTTTTAGGTTAATGCTAAACCAAACGATTATCAGAAAGCACCAAAATACCTAACGTTACTTTACAAACACACTTTGATAAAATACTGCTTACTGGGGAAACTAGAGCAGCGTTAATTCGAGCTGAAAATTCCAACTACAATAGACTATTAGAAAATCGCTTGTGTGTTTGGCAAAGTTGTTAACTAGGGCTTGTATGGAAAGCTTGCATCGCTAAGCTAATGTTAAAGTAAAGTGACGAAAGTTTGCTGAACTGATGCTAATTTGCCGCCAATTTTAGCCGTGACCCATTTCTACGGCGTGGTAAAGTAATCACTCATAGTGAGGTAAATGTGTGTGCGAAAGAACATTATGTATATGTTTATGGTTAGGTATATGTTTTTCGTTATATGGTGTAGTGACTGTATAATGTACATATTTTTTTGTTTGAGTATTCGTATCATTGCACGGGACTTAAAATGTTAGTAAATATATAATGGGTAATTACTTACCGATTATATATTTATAGAAATATTCGTAATTAAAAACTGGTTCTACGGGTAACTACATAAACACATGAAAACGATTGTCTCTCTGAGCTTACTTTTCAAATTAATTTAGGTTTTCCTAGTTTTGATATTTTCTATGTACCTTTTATTTCAAAGGCCCAAAAGGTCTCAAACGATGAGCACATACTTACCACACATTCCTATTAAATTACGTGACCCGTCGCGTCTGGGCCGAAAATATCTCAATTGACTAATCTAGACATAACCCCGGTGTGTTAGTATGTCACCTACACTACACTACACCCACACTTTCCATCTGCGGCGTGTTATTATAATGTCCCTTTGAGCATACTTATTTTGGACTAGTTACGCCCCGTGTCGCTACTTGCGAGGACTAATAATAACTCAGAGAAGCATTAAAGATAAAAAAAAACATGCTCGATCAAATGTTTGTAGTTACTCCTGGCGTATCCTAATATGACATAAATTAATATATTTAGTATAAAATACATATATTAATATTTATCTGTTAATGTTAAATAATGATAATCGAAGGTATACATTTAGTATGTCTGTAAATAGGAATGAAAAAGCACATTATGTTATAATAGTTTATTTTTCTGTTAAGTGTTAAACCAAGTATTTACTTTAAAATTTAGTTGCTTACTTTCTTCAATTAACTGATATAATATTTTCTCTGATGAAATATACTCTTATGACAAAAATACATAGGTAACAACCGTGGCGCCTAGAATCTAAAAAGAACACAATATCAAAAAGTACACTTTCCAACTTATAAAAAACTATTTAACATTTAATCAAGTCCTTTCAAAAGTGGTTTAATCTCAGAATCCCCGACGAGAGGCTTAGCAGCATAATAGCAGGTGCTGTTTACATTCCTGGCGGCTTTTTGCAACGCAAACATGGCGCCGGCACGCCTTTGAAAACATAATTATGTGCGCACACGGATATCTGATTCGCGGTTTTCTGAGTGTGATGTATTTTGTGATAGGGGGAGATTTTGTAGGCTTACGGGTAAGTAGCTGTAGGTAGCTGTGCCCACGGAGTTGACTTCAAAGCTGAACGAATATGGCGTTGAATGTTTTTATATGTTGGACTGAACTGAATTTGTTGCTATTATTGCGGGTTGTTACGATGATTGAATAATGTCTTCAATTTTATTTGTTTTTTTTTATATACTTGTACGTAATTTAAGTATTTAAGAATGTTTGTTATAAAGTTATAATTTTGATAAATGTAATTATTTATTTTTATTGGACGTGAAATTAGCTTTACGAAAATAAATTAATATGAATATGTAGGTATATGTAGATGTTGCATGCTACAGCACATAGTATATTCACACTTCACCCAAATAGTAAAAAACACTTCAGCCAAAATAGTACCTAAATAAATGTTCATAAAATAATAAATAATAGTTGACAACGTTTTTAGTTCTTTTTTTGCTAAACTGCAGAACCGATTTGAAGTAAATTTGGTATAGATTCATCATTGGATTAGCACATCTGCGGGACTAATTTTGCATCGCAAATTATTATAATATATCAGACTACTAGTGGCCGCCCGCGGCTTCGCTTGCAATATTTTGACCTAGCCTACTCCTACCTAGACACTTCTAAAATCTCATACTTCATACATACCAAAAATCATCATGTTCAAATCAGCCGTTTTAGCGTTATGGGCGTTTAAATAAACAGATAAACAGACACACAGCAAAGCAGACATAAAAAACAAAAATATCTGAAACGTGTTCTGTTATGGATTTAAAGTATACCCAAACATTTTTTTTCAATATCTTCTATGTTCATATTATCGAGCCTTTTCAGCTTTGTTACTTAGGTATAACCTATATGTATAGATATAGGCAGATAGATTTTACTCTGTGACTAAGATACCAACTATAAATTGCTATAAAAGCAAATAAAAGCAAATAAAACGGTAAAACTTCTATGAAGTAGAAGTTTGCCTTATATAATACACAAACAAAAACCTACACAATCCTAGGCATGAATACTAAGTGTAGGTACTTAGAAACGAGTTCTTAGCTCGAGAGCTCCAAAAATAAGTTGAACTTAATTCACGTAAACAGCAAAATTCGTCCTCGTTTACATTTTATCCATTTCACCAAAGTAAACATAAGCAAATGTGAAAGGTCGTCACTATTAAATATTCTGAACAAAACCTGAGGGAAAATTATGAAAAATATTTACAATTTTTCCAATACTCTTCTTTCGAAACAGCGAGTTTGTTTGTCAACAAATAAAATAATTTAAACCGGAAGACACTTCAGTAAAGAAACCGAATTTTTCAAATGTAAAATGAGACGGCTAGTAAAGGTTTCTTTCAAATATCTCTCATGCAAAATTGCTGTACTTTTCGTTTGTGTTTTATTTTAAAGTTTTTGAGGAAAATCGTTTACACATTCACAAATATACAAGTTGTCAGTAAGAAATACTCTTTATCTCATAAATAAATTAATGTAAATAAATCAGTTCCAGAAGGGAACAAAAAAGTGAACAAAGTGAGAACATTATTAAAACAAACAGTTACACAATTGTACAATATTACATACTTAGCTATGAATGTCAGCTACGCCCAGTCTGCACATCTATCTGGACGCTACCGTCCTCTGCATAGGCTCCACCACAGGAAAACGTAAACATCAATACAAATTACAAATGTCCGTTTGTATATATGAATTTACATTAAATTAAGATATACATATTTTTTCACTCACTATGATTATTTACAAAATAAACGCATTAACACTAAGTCACTAATTCTACGCGCGTTATTTAGAGAAAATACAATTTGAATCCCGAAATCAAGGTGCCGAACAACAATAACCCGTCGAGGTCCCGAAAATAGGTAGTGAAGACTGTCCTCCCCTCCTCTCCAGGCTTCCTTTTATGGTGGCACCGCCTCGAAGGGTGATGGTAGGGGTAGTCCGTAGTTCATTGGTCGCGCTCACATGCGCACACGCCGGTAGAAGGAAACCCACCCGTAGGTTGCCGATGACGTCATTCGCTTCATCCCTTGGCGAGAGCAGGATGAACAGGGCTCGTTCAATGCGTGAAAAAGAGATTGCGTAGGTGTATAATTATGTCTTTAATTAAGATCATTTGAGGTATGATCGGGGATTATTAAATTCAAATTATAATATGATGATGTGTTATGTATGTACATAATATGTACAATTTACCAAGTTGGGTGATGTATGTATCTGAAGATATATGTTTATAAACTAATATTCCATAAAAACATATTGTTTTCACTTTTTCTCTCTCTTTGTAAATGGGATAAGCAGGGAGAAGCCATCGGCTCCCGAGACACAGTGAAAACTAGTTCGGGAGGCTTTGGATTCCAATATCTTTTTGTAAAATGAAATTATGCAAAATAAACAAATTTTATTTTATTTTATTTATTTATTTTATAACAAGCATGTGGATGAGTCAAGTAATCATACTCATTCTTGCGCTTATAAGTCTATATATATCTTATGTATATAAGATCTAAGGTATAGGCTTATTTACTAACATTCCAAACTATGTATTATCCCACGCTTGGACCAAAACATAGTGCAAAGTAATACATTCTCAGTTTTATGAACTCTTGAAACTTCTTTGAGCAACTTTTAGAGACCCTTATTATCTTTTGTAGAATTACAAAAAATGTGTCCCATTAACTGTTGTTGTTGTTTGACATGTTTTTAATAACAAAAATTTCATTATGTTATTAATAAAACTTGACATTGTAACTTCTAAAATTTTATTAAAACTAAATGTTATAAATTCAATTTGACGAGATATTGTAATTTGTGTAGCATATTCTATGATATTAGTACTTATACCGATGTTACAACTTTACATTATCAATAAAGATTCTTTATCTTTTATCTTTATCTTTTAACTAATTAGTTAATAGTTTTCCGTCGACTTTTGACTGATATATGTTCTGCGCTTTTGCATAGTCTAGTTCAAGTACTTTTCTAGTGAATTGCATTAGTCAACACTTCAAAGCTCATATTTCAAACACTTGTTTTATCGTTCTAAAAATTCGTAAATAAAAATCTAAATGTATGGGCATGTCTTGGGTCCACTTCACATACAATCTTGTATGACTACAGAACTCGAGTAAGTCATACAAAAGTAAAGGAGAAGGAAGGTTGAAGCCAAGGTCTTTTACCTGTAAGATGGATTTCAGTTTGTACATTCAGCTTGTTTATTAGCATTTCAATATATTCCACCGTAACTTTTGAAAAGTAAATAATAAGCGAGAGAGACTTCAAATCTAAATTGCCATTTATATTCTCATTTTATTTCGACTTTTGCAATACATCTACAAGGCCATAAATTGTCATTCAGAAATGTTATTTTTTGTTTATGTAGATAAGTTATTTTTTAAATTTAATATTTGAGAATACACATTATGAAAAACGAATAAATATGCTTTACTGTATAGTTTGCTATGGACGAAAAAAGCTTCTGTGTTTATACAAAACAGTTTGTTATATTCATAGATATCATGAAATTAGGTAAATCGAGTGCAAACAAGCTTTCAACTGCGGCCCACCGCGGGTGGTATAAATGGCATACGTAATATGAACCAAAGACAACTAACTGCATTAACTGAGCTTTATAAAAACAACTAACAGTGTTCATACTGACGATGTAATTGCAAAACAGTAATGGCTGCTATTAGATTTTAATTGTTTGCCTTGTTTAGATAAAAAATAGAAGCACAATTTGTGGCGCATTTGTTACCGATGAAGAAACACACAAGCAAATAAATTAAGTAACAGATTCACCGTAGTTTTCTTAACAATTTTAACTTATTTACTCGAGTGTCAAGTGTTTTGAGCCTAGCTACCTTTCTACCTTACTAAGACAAACAGCTGAGACATAATATTTACTAATGATATGAATGATGATAAAGCCAAGACTCGTTTGAGTCGCTGTGCCAGCAATGTAGGTTTTCTTTTCTCTTTAACAAGTAATGGGTTTGCACTTGACCGTAATTCGCCTGATGGTAAGCAGTCATTACAGTCTAGGATGGAGCGTGCTTACCCAGTAAGAACAAATTCACTCTCGCTTTGAAGATCGCAAGGTTATATTCCGTCAGAACAGGGGTGAGTCCCTGTTCTGCAGGGAGTTTCACAATTTAGCAGTTCACACTACAAAAGTGGAAGCAAAAAGCCTAAGTAGGTAAGTATGAATTACGACGGGTATATGACACATTATGTAGATTTATTGAAGTTGTAACATTTATATATTAAGTTTGACATGATTTTAATAACAAAAATTTTCATTATTTTATTAATAAAACTATACATAGTGTTTTCTAATATTTTATTATGGCTAAATGTAATAAAGTCAAATTCGCATTGGACGAGATATTGTGATTTGTGTAGTATATTCTATGATATTAGTACTTATATATGTATTTTACAACTTTACAGTATCAATAAAGATTCTTTATCGATATCTTTTTATGTATGTACATTATATGTTCCGGAATGTTTCCATCACAATGAGGCGTCTACCCGCTCCGCCAGCATCGTATGTGGGTATGATCCGATCGTGACAGGCAGCTATCAGGCCAGTGTCACGCCGCCCTTGGCCACGGCTTGCAGCGTGCCACGTTATCTTCATGCCGTAGCTCACTTTATGGCAGATGTCACGCATACGATATCTGCGCTTTTTGGCAGACGGGGCCTTACTTCTTGCTTGTTGTCGTGGTCAAATGAAAAAGGTGATGTATTGCTAGTTGCTTAAATTCCGTACTAGCGAAGTTAAAGCACCAAACAAATTTAATGATAAGTTTAAGTCAAATTGTACTATGACACTTTTTTTAATATACATTTTTATAATATGTGTCATTCTTCTTGTGACAAAAGTTACCTAAGCTCTTATTAGAATTAAAACTGCTTTTAGCCAAGATGAATAAATAATACAGACCTATTTTTCAAAAAAAAAATGTCAAAAGGTCAATTTCATTTTACGATTCCACCACTTTGATATACTTACGTTCAATTTTTGAGATAGCAAAACCTTAAATACGATGGTAAGCTCTGACCTTTAAACTCATGTTAAATTTAGCTTTTAAGAAATAGGAGTTATTGTTCTCATGTTAAAGTTGGTTTTGGTTTTTAAGATTATAGTTTTCTCAGATTTCAGTATTGATTCAGTTTTATTATTGTAATTGTAAGATGCGTAGTAGACCTGCAGAACGGGTTAAATTATGGAGATACATCGACTGCTATTCATAAGGGTATTGCTATCAGTTATGGATGAATGTAAGAATTATACTAAATGTTTTGTGTTTAAGTTCTTTAGTAATCTACATGCACGCATGCAGTTACGTAAGAATGTGGAGTTAAGTCAATATTTCTTATGAAAGAAGAGACAGAACTATTACCACGTCAAAAATTACGTAGATCCGTTGCAGCATGAAATACAAACAAATAGGCCATCAAATACGCTAATTTAAATGATTTATGATTAAATAAATTTATGATATCGTGTAATGATTTATTTGTTTAGAAAATATAACGTAGTTTTATACTTTGATAAGACTGGATGGTGATAGGGTGATTTGGTACCCTCCTGCCTAATTCCACCCTGAAAAAACAATTAAAAGTGTAATGTGAATTAATTACAACACATTAATATATTTTAAAGAAACTTATCATGTAAATACATATGTACAAATAGAGATCACCGTAAACATGGCCATATTTTAAATATTTAATAACTAGGATTTTGTTTCATTTAATTATAAAATTATTCATATACAAATTACAAAAATATATATCCGCTTTGCCTAATTAATTAGAAAACGGTAGGTTAGTTACGTAAGGATTTCCGCGGGCAGTAAATTTTGCTGAGGAAATTTTCTTTGTAATGGGATATCTCTTTGGAAGCTAATTAACTTACGAGAATTCCGAGAAATTTTGTCTCTTACTCAAGCTTGTTTACAATATCTTAGCTATCTAAATGAATACTAACCAGAACCTAACAATGACATAACTGACATCGAGACTTAGAACACAAGAACATAATAATTATGGCAATTATGTTTTTGTTTACTAAACTATGTACTTATACTAAATGCGTCCCAATTCGGTTGACAGTTTCCTCTCGCCAGGCACCCCGAAACTGGTCAAGATCCTGACGCCAGCGTTTGGGTGCAAAGAAATAACGTGGCAAAATTTCTAGAAATGGTTGAAACTTGTTCCGCTATTAATTCGAAGTATCTCCAAAAATATTTTTTTAATTTCTACAATGTTCAGACTTTCAACCCTCTTCCGCTTATATAGAAGACTAGTGGGTGCTCGCAGCTTCGCTCGCATTAAGAAGTAAAACTTGCATCCCCTATTTCACCCCTTTAAAAGTGGCATTTCCAAAAACCCTTTCTTAGCGGATGCCCACGTCATAATATCTACTTCCATTCCAAATTTCAGCCCAATCCGTCCAGTGGTTTGGGCTGTGCGTTGATAGATCACTATATCAGTCAGTCAGTCAATCAGTCAGTCACCTTTGGGTTTTATATATATATATATATAATATATAGATTAAAAACTTATCACTGTCATCTAACCCACTTCTCGCCCATAACTCTGTATATTTACCGCATATAAAAGTGGCTCGCGTAGGTGTGTTAGCATGACAAATAAATAATAAATGTGCGGCCTGATGAGACTAATATCGGAATCATAAAAGAGTGATAAGCCTAATGGAAGTCATTGGATAGCCCTAAGTGGCTGGCGGCTAACCTAACCCTTTGTAATAATGCTCATAATAAATTCAAATCACGGGTGCGTCTTGTGTTCTTTGTAACGACTCTTAAAGGTTTCTGTGCTTTCTTTTGTGAATCAATTATATAATACCTTATTTGATATAAGAACTTAGTAACTGACAAATATATTTGTAGTATTACAAAATTGTTACAAGTGTAGTAAATTGTTCGTTGTGGTAATACAATTTTTCATTTTTGAAATATTCAAGGAATTTTTGAAATATTTATTTGGTTTAGGGGGTCATCGTATCAATTTTCAATCTACAATTCGCAATGGATTTTCGCAAATAAACTAACAATACATTTCCCCCAAAACGTGCATCATGATAATTTTCTTTCTTTATAAAAGCAACAATACAATGATTTCAATAATAGGTAGCTCTGTAATGTAATATCAAGTACAAGATCTTATTACGTATTCATAAGTAATTAATTTAATTTGAAGTTTATATCCCTGCCAGATTAGTTGCCTGGAAGAGATCGCTCTTAGCGATAAGGCCGCCAATTAAGACGCTGATTTTAATTTCTATGTTTTTGTTTTGTATTGTTTTTTTTATGTGTGGTGTTTTAATAAAGTTTGTATCTATCTATCTATCATAAGTCCTAGGCAGAGTTTGATTATGATCCCAATTCACACAAACACACACATGAGTGACATACATTGTGTCAATACACCGAGTTTACATAGCCTGTTATAGGTATACATTCGTATTATGATATGTTAATGCAAAGTTACGATGTAAAATCTATAAATAATACGGTTGGAAAAATAATGTTATTCCGCTTCGACCACTCATTGCCGGCTTTAGATAATTGTTTATTTTAGGTTATGTTGCGTTTTACGAATAATATCATGCAATTAAGTATCATCATCATTATCAGCCTGTTATAGCCCAATGCTGAGCATAGGCTTTTCTTCTAGTACGCCACTCGTCCCGGTCCTGTGCAGATTGAATCCAGGTGCTTTCTGCGGTTTTTCTTATGTCGTCAACACACCGCATTAGTGGGCGACCTCAATTAAACCAATTAGTATAGGACATGATTATTCCTTAAGCGGATTTGCTTCATAATTTATTTCTATACAAGTATAAAAATAAATTAATAATCAAATCTCGCCCTCGCTTCACTCAACAAAATTACATCCCTTCAATTTACAAAACAAATCGCTTACACAAAACTCCGAGAAACATAAGTTTATGAATACCCAAGTTACACAAGCCAGCGGCAAACAAATTACATTTCCAAGTAACCTTGCCGGCTCATGAAGCATGCATGAGGTCTGAGAATGCAGCTGACCCATCGATTGTTCTATTCTTGTAACATCCTTGGCCAGTGTGACTACCACGGCTCAGTGAGCGCTTGTCCGATTTGAAAACTGGGGGTTGCTGGTTCAGTTCCTGCAGCTGGTTAAATATTTATGTAAACTAGGGGATAATCGTGGCTTTAAGAAGTAAAACTTGCATCTCCTTTTTTACCTCTTTAAAAGTGGCATTTCCAAAAATTATTTCTTAGTGGATGCCTACGTCATAACATAGCTGCATGCCAAATTTTACACTCACCGACACCGATCACTTTGTCAGTCAGTCAGTCAATCAAAGAGTTTTATATGTTTAGATATTAGTTTATGTCTTTTTCCAGGTCTATGTTTTGAGATGGACGATGTCGTAATCAGTCTATGGTGTGGTGAGTGGGGTACTTTTTGATACCTACGATAAGATAGGATATGTCTTTATTGCACCCCAAAAAAAACATTTCTTACTTACTTACCTGGCAAGCTTCTCCGTAATCTGTTGCTAAGCACCCTAAGATATGTTTCAGCAGTCCATCTTATTAAAGACACGCTCTTTCTTTCAAAAACAGATTAACTTTTGTAGAAGCTGTTTTGTATGACTTGGTGGTAACATGCTTGTCTATTATGCGTTAAAAAACTAATTCTACGTAGCTCGTCAGTTCATAAGCCATGTATGAGATCTAAGAATGCATCGCTTCTCCATCGATTGTTCTATTCTGGAAACATCCTTGGGCGGAATGATGCATTAATAATATCGATTATAACTTAGGTTTTGGCCACGTGGACCATGGATATGTCAGCGTGTGACGTAGACGACGTAGTATGAATTATTGGTGGATTTTGGGTTTTATAGGGATTGGTTCTACGAAAAATATAAATAGGGTGTTGACATTTAATTATAAGACGTGATTTCAACATTATCAATAAATTTATGCAAGTTTTTTATTTAAAAACCTAATGGATATGTTGGAGTTTCTAGTTTGAGATCCACTAGTAATGCACTCTGCGCATGAGAAATTCATTGGAGTATAAGTGCTTAGTTAATTTAAATATGTTTAAAAGGTTATTTTTTATGTGATCTGACTAACATGTATAAGCAGAAATAGCTGTCTAAAAATGCTTGTATTTTAATGTATTTCAATCCAATAATAAGGTATTTGCGTGATGTGCGACTTTAAAATCGTTTGTCGCCATTTACCTACTATCAAAGCGACATCAACGATGAATAAAACTCGAGTTTTGACTGGCCTGTTAGCTTAGTTGGTAGTGCCTCTGCCTTCTAATCTAAGGGTTGCGGGTTCGATTCCCGCATGACACAAATTTTATGCATTTTAAAAATTTATAATTACTTGTGTTGAGTCTGGTCGTTTGTATGTATAATAAGTATGTATTTACAAAAGAAAAGTAATTTAAGTATTATATCCGTTATCTAGTCCCCACGACACAAGCGTTAGCTTAGTGTGGGGCTAGATGGCGCTGTGTCTAATGTCCTGGAATATTTATTTAATTTATTTATTTTAATACAATATCAACCCTTAACCATTTGTCTTACAGTCAACCCAGGATATATCACTCACTAGAAATATGCTCCTCACACTGCAAGCATACAAAATGATCACACGAGAATACATTTTACCAAATCAACAGATAATAAGCCCATTCATAGTAGATTCAAGCGTTCGCGAAAACCGGAATATCTCGTTCAAACTCTCCCAAAGTGGGTAGTTTAGTGAACTTACATCAGTGCGATTCTAGCAACACGCGCCATTTCAATAGGATAACCGAAATTATACTGGGTAAGACAAAAATATGTTTTAACCAGAAATACGACAAACATAATCATCGAGTGCTTAATGAAGACCATCGCTCTTTTTAATTTCATCTGCAATCATTTCGCCAGTTTTAAATTTCAAAACTCTGCATATTAATGTAGTAAACCTTTCTAACCGCTTGAAAATAAGGTTGGAAAACTATTGCTTGGTGAATGAATAAGCGACCAAGGTGCGGATTTGCCTTCCGAAGTACTTTTATAAAAAGGTTTCAGTAACTTTGTTGTGGTGTTAGTGTACGATCTGCTATCCGCTGGCTATTGATCTGTTCTGACAGCCTCATTTACCAACCAGCTACAAGCCATTCAACGTAGACTGCTCTCTCTTCGACTAGTCTAGTTAAAGACTTAATCAGTTAAAAAAAATTGAAATGTAAATAGCTGCATAGAAAATACTACTTACACTCCAGTTACCAGTTATCCTGTACACAATAACCAAAACTATATACGACAACGCTCTCAGCGAGATTTTACACCAGAACGGAACGATATACCCTTTACCAGCCGTGAATAATTCATAGCCCTGATCCGCACTTAAAATGACAATCTGTCGTAGGAAGCTCATAAAACTACGCTTGTTCTGCCATTGGCTAGTGTTTGCACTAGATTGTATGCCTATTTGGGTAACTACACGCGTACTAATAAAAAACTTGAAACATTTCATCAGCGCCATCTAGCCACTTACTACGTAAACTTTTGTACTGTGAATATAGTAGAACGGATGTAGTACTTATATACTTTTTAATAATGAGAGTATAATTGAGCCTATAGATAGGTCTAGTAAGTACCTAGCTTTAGATCTTAAAATGTCTAACATTTTCTTACAAAAGCCTCATGTAAAGTGCAAATTGCTGAAAAAGCAAAAAAAAAGCTGTTCAGATTTTTTTTATCTATACATCTAATAGGATATTAGCCAAGTAATTATACAGTGTAGTTATTCCTTACAAAACAGATGTCCTTATTTCCTGAAATATCTCAAAATAGCAATTTTAAATTTAATTAAAAAATACTTGTTAAATAATATTTGATTCAAATTTGCCCCACATTTTGTGAAAAATGTCGCAACCTGCCTTATGAAAATTTGTTCTACCCCTTATACCGCATTCTATAATGCCGCATTGTGTTCTACAATACATTTTTGCCAGCTTTTAAAATAAAATTTCAAGCACTCGACATATCGAGGATAAAGCGAGCTGCGCTCAATAGACTATTTATTCTGGACGGCTAATTACATATATTATCCGACGACCGTATGTCACGTGCGAACTTATCAGTATATGTAGCAGCTTTGCATCAGGACTCTGAGAGTGACATACGTTTTATTATAGACCAAAACACCGTGACTGTCCACTTATATTTTTTTAGCCAAGACGGTTTTATATTTGACCACATAATGCCTGATGGTAAGCAAAAGCTGTGGCCTAAGATAAATGAAAATTTACCTGGTATTTTTGTTGAATCTGGGTCTTCAGTAATAATAAACGTTTTTGTCTAAGTGACCATACTATATACTGGAGGGGCGGCCTGTACTCTGCAATAAGTTAGTCGAATGAGAGTAGTAAACTCTGGTGTCAGAGTTTTCAGATACAGTCAGATATGATAAGACATCTATAAGATATATTGCCATTACCATTTTCTACATTTTTCCGGGTCACGCGGAGGATCCTCGACTCAACAAAGGACCCGATTGTATAAGCTATGAGATTCCACGCGATACTTATTGAAAGTCCCCCAATATTCAACGAGCTTTTTGATGAATTTACAGCTGACGATGGAATGGATGAAAGGTCCATTATTGTTTTTTTACTTTACAGGCATGTATTCTTATACTCTTAAGTTAATTTATTAATTTAATGAAACGCCAAAAATCATGTAAAATCCTCTAAAACCAATGTTAGTCAAATAGGAAGGTCTTAAACTAAGTTAAATGTTTTCTTTTTTATTTTTGTAATTATGTTTTTGCCACATTAGTTATCTTACCTGAATTAATTAAGCAGCATAAAAGAAAATTTAAATTTAAACTTAAAAGAAATGTTTCAAAATCAACTTATCATACAAAATACCAATACTTAAAACAAAAGCTTCTAAAACGTCTTTGACGCTCGAACTTTCAGCAAAAAAGTCAGCCGACTTAAAAATCAATGAACTAACTGAATAGAGACGCATAAAACAAATTGACGAAAGCCTGTGGACTAAACGGTAACGACGAAATTACCAAAATACATACATACAGTATGGGTGATATTGCATTTTTACCTGTAAAATAATAAATAATAGTACATATTGTTTGAAGCTTAAATATGTAGGTATAATTAAGAATACTTCAATCAAATAAGCTCAATTTTAGATCACCTTTAGGCTTTTAGATAAATTGTTAGTAGCATTTGTTTTGCTTTTTACACTCAGGCGATAAACCAATTGGTCGCCTGACGCGACACCTTTACAAGAAACTGTGGTCGAAAATAATAATATAATGAGAGCAGTGAACACAAAAGCCGTGAGTATTTAAAAAAATTGGAGTGGTCCGTAAGAAGCCATACTGTTTTTTCAAATAGATCACCGTGGGTCCATTTAGCGGGATGGCTTTATTATGAAAATCGGCCCAGGAGAAATCCCCGCCTGCCTGAGGCATTATTGCGTTAGACTAATCGACAGATTTTCAGAAAAATAAAACTAAGAATATGATGTTATCGAATTATTTAAATCGAGTTTGTTCATTTTGAGTTTTTTTTAGATATGATTTCAAACACCGTGGAACTATGTGCGACATGGCGTGAATAAGTATTTTTTACCAAATGATAAAACATTTTTATGAAACGATAAGATTAATAACAAATCAAAATTAAATAATTAGATACTTACTCTTGAGTTGAACTATATTGAATGTGTGACGTGAATTAAGTCACTGTATCACGTTACTTTTTTACACAGACACAAATATAAAAAACAACAACTCAGCAGTTGACATTTTGCAAATAGACATAAAGCCTCACAGACCTAAACCACAAATTGACCTACGCCACGATCATTGTTATTCTCGGGAGCATTCTATTTGACCCCTTCATTTTCATCGGTTGTAAATCGTTTAATCTAGATTACGTTAAGTGCCTGTCATTTTATTCAAAACTCGTCTGTCCCTAGCGCCCTCTTCGCAAAATCGATTGAAACCTCAGACAAAGCAAAATTGTTTGTGAAAATCAAAGATGTAAACTCAGTGCGATGATCTCGAATGATATTTAGTTGAGTGTGAATGTAAAGGTTTAATGGATATGTTTTAACTTTTTTACACGTTTTGACGAGAAGAGTGAAGATTTGCATGGTGGAAAGTTTTCAGTCGAAAACTGCATTCAGAAGCAGTGGCTGAAGAATCGAACTAGAAATAAAACGCTTATGTTAATAACATGCACATTGCACATAGAAAAACACACACCCATTATGTTTCATTATTTCCAATAACTAGATTGTATACAAGCAATGTTTTTCCCATATCATAGTTATACCAATTTTCTTTGAACATCAACTAAACGTTACACTTTTATGAAATAGTTAGACATACTAATGGTACCTACATTTACAAGTACATAGCATTAAGATTACTAAATAGAAGTTAAGCGTTATACCTATCATAAAAGATTTTAAATGTGAAATAAATTAAAATTTTGCAAAAGTAAATTGTCAATTTAATTAGTAACTCGCCTAACGTTATTAATTGGCAAATGAAAAACAACTAAGTACCTACTTATTAACAGAGATGACTAGCAAGTTGAAATTTTAATTTTCTTGAGTGCTATTTAATTATAGTAAGTAGGTAGGTAGGTACACTACTTTGGAAAAAAGATATAAAATACATGCAGGTGTTTTATTAATTTTCATTAGGTAGGTAATACTAGAATTTTTTGGAACTCAACAGGATTCGAACTTGCATCTTCTCAAAGTCAAGGCTGGTTTCCAAAATAATCATCATCATCATATCTTATATCTGTCCACTGCTGGACGTAGGGCTCTCCTAATGTTCTCCAAAATAAATCTAATTTTTTTAGGTAATATTTTTTTTAGTAAAATACATTCAAAATGACTTCTAAAACAAATAATTAATTGTGGCATTATATTTACAGACCGTCGTAGAAAAATACGTTAAAAATGTATTTACAAAATATCAAAACATTAATTTTGCCGAAATTAAGGTACTTAAACATTCTGGAAGTTGAATAACCTCACATCGATAGAAGTTGCTAAGATATCCCAGAATCGCGCAATTTAATTAATATTGCTTACGTTACAAGTAAGTACATAATAACAGAGATTGTTGGTATCGTGTTTCGCTTAGCGAGCGATCTTCAAATAATCTTGTACTAACATAGATATAATCATTTAGAAACTCCTAAAGTTGTATGTTTTGCAGGAATGAAATACTGTGGTTCTCAAGGTGTAAATTTACCACTAGGATTACCTAAAAAGAAAATAAATTAACTAAAAACGCCTTTAATTTGTTTCCAGTTTCAGATTTTTTTTTTTTATTCTTATTAAAAAGGTGTTTCATTGGCCAACACTTTTGATAAAAATTAAAACTCTGCGTGAAAACACTGTTGGCATTTGATGAGTACGCATTATTTTGTAATGCTTATTTTAATGTGTGAATTATTTGCACATCTTCCCGATGCTAAAAGGCGCCATTCTTAACAGTGTTGAGCAATATCACTTAATACATATTGGAATTTATTTAAGAGTTGATATTACACAAAAAACACTGTGTTTTGTAAGTTTTTTTCTTCTTCTGTATGTTTAAGTTATTTTTGTGAATACGTAAATACATGTAGATAGAGTTGATTTGCACACTAAAGTTCTCAAATAAGGTAACGTTCGGGATGTCTGTGTCTACAATGTGGGCTCTCCTCAGTTTAATGCCGTTGATACCTAAAGATTAATTACAGACGTTAGCTACCAATCCAAACAACATTTCATTAGACAAGTAAACTAGTTAGTGTTGCTACTTTGTACTGCAACTGCATGCACTGAATAAACTTGAGCTTAAATGCTTTATTATAAAGAAGAAATTAGATAAATTGTATTGAGATTTAGGACGAGCACAACGAATCTAAAACACATCAACAACACAAAAAAGGGTCAAATAAAGTGCATGCACATGTGCGGGTCGGGATCGAACCGCACTGCAGGACATTGGAGCCATCTCGAGTGTTGATGAAAAAAAAACCATTTAAATGGTTCCTACAGATGGTATAACATAACTGCCTAGGAAGGCCTGCTCTCACTAAGGAAACAGATCAGCCCAACTTTCAATTAACCACTACTAGCTCATTTGCAGATAAATTTAGGAGATAATGTTATTCAGAATAACATGAGACATAAATTAATCTTCAATTAAAGACCTTGGTGTGACTTTTGATCGGGGCCTCACATTTAGGGATCACGTGCAAATAACTGCGAAAGAATCGTACAGGAGATTGGGTTTCATTTTGCGAAATGCTAAAGATTTTCGTGACCCTGGTGTTCTTCGGCTCTTGTACACCACATTAGTGAGAAGCAAGCTGGAATCATCCGCTT
The DNA here is from genome assembly GCA_964023185.1 of Macaria liturata. NCBI lineage: Eukaryota > Metazoa > Arthropoda > Insecta > Lepidoptera > Geometridae > Macaria > Macaria liturata. Next base: position 4,781,027 of record OZ026812.1, on the reverse strand, counting down.
GTGTATCCTCAACACGACTGTTATAATTTAATGCTCGAAAAGGTCCAGAAGGCTTTCCTACGGAGTTTGTATAAAAAGATCTACGGGTACTATCCGTACCTTTACCCAACTAGCTTTTTGTTAGGAATTTTGGGATTTAACTCACTTCAAGTCCGTCGGTCTTTCGATCACTATAAGACCTGCTGTAAAGTTCAGAGAGGCTTTACAGATTGTACGTGTCTACACAATGAGTTGTGCTCGTTATCTGTTCCACAATTATATCCGTTACAGGCCTGAGCACAGGCACAAGCTGTTTCATAATGACCGCGCTCATACGATAGCCCGAAACTTCAGCCCGATCTGTCGAGTTAAGAGTGGCCTTAACGCATTCTTCGCTATCTATCCCGCGTGTGATATTATTTGTGACAAGTTGAATGTAATTTATAATTTATTGTTATCTTTTTGTGAACGTAATGATACTTATTAATTTTAAAGATATCTAATTAAGTTGCTACTTAAGTGAATAATTCATTTCTTAATTAATGTAATTTGTTGTTACCGTTTTAATTAAGTAAATAAATAAATAAATAAATCAAATGGTCGGTGAGCTAAACTTCCTACGTTTGCTTCTGATTATGTGTATTGTTATATTCAGATTATGTACCGTCATCTGGATAAAAAAAGCAGCTAGACAATAGGTCAAAGTTACAGTTTGATACTGCCAATAAAACACATTTTGACATAACTTTTGATGAACAAGCATAGTCTTGATAATCAAATAATTGAGTGACTATTGATGGTTGCTCTTTTTAAATTAATACTTTTAGACGTAAATAAAAGTGAACTAAACTATTGCACAGTCAAAATAAGCTGTAACATTCTCAAAAGCTCTTAATATCCTTATTTAGCAATTACATAAATATTTTTACATATTATAGTAGTAAATATTTTTATTGACTACTTATTTTGCATCACCAAAAAAAGACAAGAAGTACGGCCAGTTAACTAACGCATGCTTCTGACAAATACCTTCACAGATACGTATAATTTTGGGCATATTTCGAGAAAATGTGCTGGAAATATGTGGTGTTGAGTGTTGGTCGGTACGGGATGGGTCTCACAGCGAGCGTCGCTGTAACGAGACACCAGGGACCTCTTGCGGGAATCAGGAGCGCACTCACAACTCACGCTGCTCCGGAAACTTTTGCTCAATTGTTTCTTACATTCGACTTGGACAAGTAGATACGTAAGGCTTCGCCCGCGTTGTAATAAGAATAAAAGTCATGCCATTTATGACCACACATCTTAAAATGGGTTATGTACTGTAAGCAAACCTTATTATTGGATAAAGGAGTCAAACTTGATAATGTAAAACTCTTTGGTAACGATAAACTTTTAAAAAGTAAAACCAATGACAGTTGCAAGATTGATAGTTTTAGATTATTATATTCGATGCTCGAAGGAAATGGCCGACTGAAAAATTATTGTACTGTGATATCAATTATATGGAAAATAAGAAATATATCTGTATTTTCATGTAAATCTTGGTTTAATTTAGTATGAGATTAGCTAAGAGCTTACATTTCAGAAGTGGTATAAAGATCACAGCCCACGATTTACAGAAAATACAGATTAGATAGTCGACGGAATATCATTGTGAATAAAGTGATGGAAACAAACGGGTAAAGGATAGTTCAAGCATCGAAGAAGAAAAATGAAAGAAAACGTAAGCGGTAACCGAGACTTTGAGGCGAAACTAAGCGGCAGTTTCATTTGTGGTAACTTGAGTAAGATGGTAACTTCGATCCCACCGCGGAATCAGGTGAAGTAAATATTTTTTTTATCCAATGTTGATCACTATGAACATAATGTTGTTCAATGTTAAGCAATGTGATGAATAGTTATGATTTGATCAAAGGACAAACCACGGTAAAGTAGCCAGAGAGTGAGTATATTTTATACAATATCTTATCTTCATAGAAAAGTCCGAGAATTGGCTAGTATGCTTGGTGACGCGGCCGTGCCGTGAACAAAACACGATCGGGGGCCCCGCGTCAGGGTTCGAACTAAACACGATCAGATGGCGCGCATTGATTCAATGTTGCTTTATTGATATTTAATTACATATATTTGCTAATTTTAGTATTGAACAAATGATGATGAATGTGCAATGATACAATAATGAGTCAGATCATAAACTATAGGTACAATATTTAGATAAGCAGGTGTCACTCTTAGTCGTTTTACTTTCAGAAAGAAAGTTTAATTGAATTGGTTGACTACATTCTATGTATTTTTCCATAACATTAATCGATATGTTGTCTTGGTATTAAAGGCATAACATATTTTTTATAAAATAATGAATGAATCTTTGCTATAGGTATATAAGGAAAATATGCACGTTGAGTTAAGATGTTTGATGTACAGAAGTGGCTCTCATCGAAATTATAATTTGGCAGATTACAATGGTATGCTGAATTAAGATGTACTAACAATTTATATTCCATGAGATCTTCCAGGCTTGATATTGCTCAAAATAATGTTCTTGCTACAAACATTTTTCTAAAATGGTCGAATTAAAAAAATATTATTTCCGATTCAAAACGATCGATTGGTATTGGCATTGGCGCTGCATCTTAGTCGTGTTGTCTTTATTTAGTAAGAGTAGGTATGTGCTGCATGATTTTTTGTGTTGAGTCAATATACTTTGACGCAATAGAATGGAACATTATGTAAATGCTCTTGATTTGAATGTTACATAATCACCTCGGTTATTTTATGATAAAAACAGAAAGAGACACAAATATTTCTGAAACAGCTTGTGTTGAATTTATGATATTCAGAGATAGTAATAGATCATTTATATTTGAATAACTGGTGAATAGTATGTACGAAATAGTACATTACTGATTTTGTTATATACTTATAAATTTTAGAGATATAAGGTTAATATAAACACACATGAAAATAAAACAAATACGAGTATGCTTAGTGATAAAAAAATCCAAAGATTAATCAAGAAAAATATTAAAGATACTTACATTTATTCGAACAAAATACAGTCATCGTAAATTTTGATCTAAAGTATAATTAGGAACGAATTATGACATGAAGCAGATGTACTCAACAGGACAATGTGTACAAACTCCAATGTTGTGAAAAGTAGTGAATGCCTACATAGGACAGAGTTAAAGTTATAATTAGATAATTGCGAATCATTTAAATATTATGCGATTATAAATTTGACTAAAGCTTGGTTTTGATTTGAGCACGCATTTATTTTCTGTTGTGAAGTCAGTGAAGTCTGTTTAAAATATAATTGAAGTCATTAGTTCCTCTAGTCATAGAAATGACGAATGGAGATATAAAATGGAAATAAATTTGAATGAATTGAAATGACCAGTTACTTGCCGTACATTTTTTTTTTATCTAGTCCAATAACGAAGCGAAAAGAAAACTCAGAATCTCTAGTTCGGGCGTTGATTGGATAGAGTTTAGATTGATGTTATCAATGTTGTCATAGATAATTTGGTTACTAGAAAGCAATACAGATATTTAGAGACCAATGAAGCAAGTTTGAATAAAATATACCATTTAAAATGATTACCTAAGGTATCGTGTTGAAAAAAGAACATTTGACAGATGCAAAATGATTTCTTGAATTTTAGTGGATGTAGATGCAAGAGTATGTATTATTGAAACATTGAGTATTAGGAGTGTGCACAGCTTGCGGTAGATGCAGTACGCATTTGATACTCGTACCAGCATGCACTCAATGACTTTGGGTGAGAGAAATTGTGCTAACTAGTACAGTTGTTTTAAAAAAAAACGGTAGATATAATAGTATGTCAAAGTGAGAATATTTTAAAGCAAAAAGCCTTGACTGAAGAAAGTAGTAGAGATGGATGACTTTAATAGGTAATCAAAATTGGTAAGATCGTTAAGAATAAATAAAATTAGTGAACATAATTTGACTGTTAAAATGAGAACTCGGATAATCATCTCCTAGACGGATTGGACGTGTAAATAGGCTTTACGAAAATAAATGGATATTAATATGAATATAATACTAAAGAAAGGAGTTGTAGTAGGTGCTGAAAGCACAGTAAAAAAAAGGGTTTGCAAACGATTGATATCTGATAGAATATATACAGAGATAAGTTTAGGTACATGTATTAGTGAAACTTGCTGGAAGTTGATGGTGGACTTTTGACTTTTGACTGTTGATTGTGCGCATTATAAAAGCACAAGATGATAGTATTGTGTTAGTTACTGGTTCATAATTAATTGAATGATTAGTATCACTGAGCAAGACGAACGAAACGTGAATAAGCTGTTAGTGTTAGTTTAAAATGTGTACTTACTAATCTAAATGTGTGTACTGGAGCCGGTCCATTATTGAATTTATGTTATGTGTATGAAAGTACCGAAAATATAATAACACTACGTTATATAGAAAAGACATATCTCATCCCCCACTCAATCGTGGCTTCCTTACTCCGAGACGCAAGCTGGGGCCAGTAAGAGTACTGTTAGACGCAAATGACACGCACCCGCTACTCGAATTTAAAAGACAGCAGAATGTGAAAAGAGATTTAGTTATTTCGATGGTTGTAAATCAAATGAAAATAACGAGAAAAGAAGTTTCATAATTAGAAACCCCATTCACCTTTCATCTTCTGTATATATAAAACTCAAAGGTGACTGACTGACTGACTGATTGATTGACTGATATAGTGATCTATCAACGCACAGCCTAAACCACTGGACGGATTGGGCTGAAATTTGGAATTAAGGTAGATGTTATGACGTAGGCATCCGCTATGAAAGTATATTTGGAAATGCTACTTTTAAAGGGGTGAAATAAGTAATGCTAAGTAATAAATGGCATTTTGTCGAGGGGAAGCTAGAGGCACGAAGAGGAAGAGGAAGGCTGAGAAGGACATATATCGATCAAATCAAAGAGAAGGCAAGCGTTATGTCGTATAAGGAGGTCAAGGAATTGACCGAAAATCGAGGAGAATGGCGCATACTCCACAGACAAGAGCATCGCTCTTAAATTTTGAATGAATGAATATAGGTGAATGAAGTAAATGCTGTAGATGATTAGTAATAGAACCACTTATTAATATGAGGCATATTGTCGAGGAAATGTCTGATATTTTTCTGTTGTATTTTGTCAACAACCCCGAAAGAAATCATAATGATGAAATTGTATAGTTGAATGAGATTGTTGTAATTTGTTATGTTTGAGATACATCTGCCGGCTATTGAGATGACTGCGTCTGCGGTACAGTCCACCTGCATTGTGAGCAGTCTTCATCAGTTCTTTGAATGGATGTAACGTCGAGGATCGACAGCAGCAACGTGATGCAGTCTTGTGCATCGTCAGTGACGCATTGTAGAGAGAATTTGAGAGGTTTCAGATAATTATTATTACTTAAAATTCACGACTTGGAATTAAGGTACGATTAATCAGTTACTAACGTTAATTACAAAAAGGTTGATGCGTCTTTGATTGGTGGTGTTATCATTGTATACTATGTGAGGGGGCAGTTGCTATGAGATGAAAGACGTAGATACGGAAGCATCTACCATGAAAAGAGTTAAATTATCCATTCTTTATACTTAACTGATATATGCCAGTATATACTCATAATGCCTCTTCATTTAACGATAGGTATAAAAGAAGACTGTCTTAAGCGAAAAAAAAGAATAAAACTGTATCATAGTTTTGTATACATGTTTTCAGATTGAAGTGATGATATCACGGGTTGCGAGCAATCAGTGCAGAATATGAACAGAATGAGCGATTTATACAGCATAGATGGTTGTAGATCATGAAAATGAGCAATCAGTGCAACAACACAATTGTTTGTATTGCACAGATGATTGTAGATCGTGACAGACCTGAGAAGATATTACGAGCATATAATTGCAGATCGTAACACACTGGATAGTATATCGAGACCATACATTCGAGACGATTCATAGTGTTAAATACGAAAACTGAGCGTTATACACTGAACAGATGATTGCAGCTCGATTAATGATTGATTTACTAGATTGCTTATATTTCACAACTAATTGCAGATTATGGTAGACTGAACATGACTTGACAAGCCAAGAGCCATTGAGTTAATGAACTACGAGCTAAAGTACGAGAACAAGCACCACTACGAGGCTAGTTCGAGTGGTCGAGCCCGACATGCGGCGCGCTGCAGGAGTCAGCGCCGCAGAGCCCGGCGGGCGGCACCGCGCACCGCCTCGCGCGGCCGCGGCCCGCAGCACCGAGCCAGCTTGTGACAACACCCGCACAAATAATACTTACTAATAATCTACGAACATATGGAAAATCACATTCATAGTACTAACAAAGAGTGACGTGAAATCGTTAAACAGTTGTTATTAATTTTGTGCTTAAAAGTTCGATCATTTCATTGTTTAAGAAGTAATGAGATAGTATCAATGATTAATCAGTCAACTACGATTACATTGTATTTCTTTTTCATGTTTAAGTGAAGGGACTCACTTAATAGAGGATGGCCGAACTGTAAGCAAACCTTATTATTGGATAAAGGAGTCAAACTTGATAATGTAAAACTCTTTGGTAACGATAAACTTTTAAAAAGTAAAACCAATGACAGTTGCAAGATTGACAGTTTTAGATTATTATATTCGATGCTCGAAGGAAATGGCCGACTGAAAAATTATTGTACTGTGATATCAATTATATGGAAAATAAGAAATATATCTGTATTTTCATGTAAATCTTGGTTTAATTTATTATGAGATTAGCTAAGAGCTTACAGTACTACCTGTATATAAAAAAATCATGGTGAATTGTTGCTCCGTTGCAGCGTAAATATGGAACAAACAAACCAATGAAATGATGTCACACCTTTAATGACAGATTCGAACCGGATTAAAAAACTAGAGGCAGACGCTGTATGATATCAAATGAATTATGGAAACAATTCATCGATCCCAGATTTGCTTGCACGAGTGTTTGATCGTTGATCCTTTAGACAAATCAAATTGAAGTTTATATTACTTTTTAGTTCAAAAACCAAATAACCCTTATCGGTCTTGGTTATTCAATTTAATCTTTGCACATGCTCTATCAGCATATCTACAAAACCAAATCTCGCAAACCACCAAAAATAAGTTATCAAATTCACCCTTCTATTCCCCCAATATAAGAAACACCCTTCCCGAAATTGTGGCAGTATCTTCATTTCTTCAGAGGCCTATGAACATCGTAACTCCATGACAAACGACGTAGCGCGCGCTATGCAGTGAATCTTAACTTTTATGTTCCCACATACAAGGAATTATTTTCTGTGCGAACGAGGGAGTTGTATAAAAGTAAGGGTTACAGCAAAATGGTGTTTTGGATTTATAATACGCTGGCGGGGCAGATTTTTCATTGTGTTACAGGGACGGGTGGGAAGGTAATCATTTCGGTGCTGTACAGATTCAAGGTCGGGCTCAGTTATAGGATGTATTCATCTAAAATAACTTCAAACAGATTGAATGCATATAAATTGACGCTTACTAAGAATTCATATTGTATATATTAAGATATTGTTAATGAGGACCTAAGCTGTTAATACAAAGATATAAATGTCAAATGGTCAATATCATTAGCTAGCTTCGAGCATCTTCAAAGTTAGCTAGTTTGATTTTTGAAGTTTATTACCATGTGTCAAAATGTTTAAGAACTATCAGTTTTTTTAGTGTTAGATGGAAGAATGAAGATTGATAACCAAAAGAAAAGATATACTTAATTGAAGATTTAGGAAGAAATAAAAGATTAAGAGTAGTTAAACCGTCGTATATATACACTATCCCCACATATATATTTAAATTATCATCGTATAGTAACTAATAACTAAACAGTTATTCACAGTAAAATAAAAACATATAGATATGTATTTAAAACAAAAATATACCAAAATACGATAAAATATTTTAAGAAAACACGTACAAGGCCTCAACTCAGTTTGCGTTGACTACAAACACTTGCCCGTGACTTCGGTTGTCCTTTTTAGGGAGTAATAGGTAAGTAGTAGGGAGTAGTAAAATTAATATTTTTTAATATGCCGAAAGACAATATCGAAAGTTACATCCCGTTTCAGATACCTTAGTATAATCTCAAACTAAGAACCTTAGGAAGAAATAGTTGGTCCAATGCAACGTGAAATCACAATAAACAGACTAGAAATCAGATTTTTCTTTGATTAAGGTACCTATTTATGGGTAAAGTTTCGTAAACGATAAGGATCGATGTTTTTATGGCTCGGTGGCGTGAGCTTAGATTACGTAATCATGTAATTCCGTCTGTACACGGGACAACCATTAATTATTAATATCTGCTATCTAGACCAGACAAGATCATAAAATAAACTTGTATTTAAGTACTTAGATATGAATATAATAATCTCTCTGAGTAAATTTTCAAACTCAAACTCAATTTATTTATAACAAGATATAGTTACATGTCAATTTAATAATAAAATAATTGTCTTATTTATGTATATGTATATAATAAATTGCATGAATTACATAAAGATTTTTTGATATCCAACATACTCGTATCATTAACGTTATAGTACGTTTTTTCGACAAGCCAATGCTTGAGCAAGACGCGTTAGAGGATCAAGATTTTCTACAGAAAATGACGTGATTGTGCAGTAGGTAACAAAACATCCTCCATTCGTCTAGATCCTTCCTCTTGTTAACAGTCATCACTTTTCTTCGAAAAGTAGTTACCAAAACCAGTTTTGGTTTATTTTGTACACATTTGAAATACTGCTACTATTTAAGCTGTGAATGTTGAGCATTTACTATAAGGTTTCTTTTACATCAAAACCAAATCACGTGAAAACCGACATTATCTTCATATATTTATCTATACATATAATAAAGCTGAAGAGGGTCGAAAGTCTGAACATTGAATATATTTAAAAAAAAAAATTTGAGATACTTCAAATTGACAGCAGAACACGTATCAACAATTTCTAGTAAGTAAAGCCACGGGCGTCCACTAGTTACGTATATTTTTGTCTTGATCTAAATATCTTGTTCATGTGAGAAATATTTCACCTACTCTATCATAATATTATTTACTTATCTAATATCCATTTATCATACAAAGGTTGCTAAGATGAAAGACCTTAATGCCGCAGATAATTCAGATTTCTACGAAAACTCTTTGTTACTAAGGCAGCTGGTAACCATCATCATTATCAAAATATCCATTTCATTTATGAATATGTATTATATTTAATACATAAAAATAATATATACTAGTGACTCACTGCCAGAGGGTAGCGGGACCAGCATACTGGCCGCATGTTTTTTTTTTCAAACATACCCAATAATACAACAGTTTGTGTGAAAATAGAGCACTATTTTATTCTATGAAGCGGCGTGAAACCCAATGTAGCGTCGGTTTGAAACATTTTATCCAGTGCAAGGAGGCGCAATGCGAACTTATTAAAGTTAAATTCGCCAGCCAGCACTTACATCGGCCTTTATGGCGACTTTATAGCGGCTGCAAATTGGCTGTAGGCGCTTTTACAGCACCAAGCCGAATAAAATAACCTCAGATATTTACAGCTTGTAATATTGAGCGGATAGTCGACTTTAAAAATTGTAACGCTTCGACAATTTCGAGTGAAGATTGCGTTGGTGGCAAGGGGTTTTTAAAAGTAAGGCTTAAAATTTACACTACTTACTCGTAAAAAAGTAAAATAATGTTACTGGTTATTGTATAGAATTTTTAAATTTGTAAGTTTTGAAAGGCTACCGTAATTGGGCAATGGTTGATATTAGCCTTCAAACTTTTTAATTCTTTTTCTTTAGTATTATTATTTACATACGTAAGCAATAGGCAAAAGATAATACCAAGTTCATTTGTTTTTAGCATAAATCTTCTTATATTTTATGTTTAATTTAAAACATACTAACGAATAGGTATACAATTTTAATATCCTTTAATATACCTCCGATTAAACACAATAAACATCCAAATATAATACAACATTACTTTCATCTTCCGAACGCAGAGAAAAGTTCTTTGTATTTTAAAACGCACGATTTAAAATTACGTCCGTTTTCCAACAAACGGTTCTTACAAGGCCCAAACAATGAGGAAAAGGGGTTACCAATGACTACAAAGTAGTTAAATAATATTACTTTGATATTATTTAATATTCCTGTCTTGTTTGAGATTATACAGAAACAAAGAATTAATCTCAAATTTAAATAACATGGTGCTTACTATAAATTAAAACTACTAGAAACATTATGCTAGATTTCTTTCACCTACATCAAAATTGCATTGACCAGATTAAAAAAATTATGACATTTGAAAAAATAATCCGTCAAGTCGCGGAGCAAGCAAAATTTTTAGAAGGCCGCCATATATGGTGTTCCAAAGGACGGTATCTACAGTATAGTTCAGGAGCAAAGAAACAAACATAACAAAATGTTTACATAAAATATACGTAGAAACTCCCCCTAGCACAGAATACAACCCCAGGCAGTTTAATCTCGTAGTAGTTCTCGTAGTACCCCAGAAAGTATTATACACTTTTTTCTGTAAAAAACACGAAAATATACGAGTGCTTTTAGTGCGTCCCGTAGAAGCCTTCAAAGCGTTTTTGTGTTGTAAATGTAATTAAGCCCTTAGCACCTTTGTTACAGACATTACTGGACGAGGATGGTGGCCTTAAATACATTTAGTATTGTGTTATTTGTACACAATACACTTTTACAAATAAGTAAAAGACTGATGATTTTTTGGTAAAGGCATTTTATACAAGCTCATATTTTAAGAGACGAAATTTGTAGAAAACTCACGTTAATTACAATTCTAAACACACGTAGTATTCCTTGTTACTAATTAACTTGTTATTACTATATATTATGCATAATCTGAGATACATTTAAGGCCGTGACTTTTTGTAAATAAAATATTGTAAAACATATTACAATAATTTATTTAATTATTAGTAATTCCGAATATAAAATGAATTTACAATGAGTTTTACCCATAGTTTAGCTCAGTATAAGTGCTATAATTTACTTTAACAATTTAATTAATATCTACCATACAGCTCAAGAAACTTAAATTAAAATAATGGCATTTCCCTTCTCTATTTATCGAGTTACCATCAAATAGAGCGTTCGCTTCGCTCTTCTTGCTAAAGTGAAAATTTCCTAACGAATTCCGAGCTTGCAGTTTACAATGAGTCAGTATGCTAGCAAAATTACATCCTCTACCTGGCCAAAATTTAAGTAAAAGTAGTTAAAATGTCTTATGTAAAAGCATGCTTAAAACATTTCGTATTTTTTTTTTCTGTAGATATTTCGCAGGCGTCTAATAAAAGTCGACAAGGTATGTCTGTAAAAATACTCTTACATTATGTCAGTAAGACAACGTATTAAATAATGTATTTATATGTTTTTAAATGCGCTATTATCCTTACGTACCTACTGGCTACAATTCTGCTACACCCTAGCTTTGGTGTGAGGTCGCGGTCGAAGTTTAGTTTAGTTACATTTTAGTTAACGGGAACTTGCAATTTATGGAACTACCGCTCGGGAACTAATGACGCTCGCAGATAGATACAGGAGTTCCTGTAATGGCTGTGTAATTGGAAATAGGGAACTTATACTTCATGTATACATGAATGGAGTTTAGAGGTATAGGTTTAGAATAGTGAATTGTGCGGGGGAGGGGGGAGGACATAGTACAACATAATAATATATGTAGACTATAATAATATATAAATAACTTTGTAATGGCGTGAAACATGATAACAACTTGTATTATGCATGTATATTGACTTCAAATTGTGTAATGGTGCTGGTTGGTTTGGTTTCCGTTTTGTTTTGTTTCTGACCGATTGTAATTATTATTTTAATTGAAGTCTACATTATTAAAACTAATTAACAATTTTTAATAATAAATTTTAAATAACATATAATAGAGATAAAACCCGGATTAACAAAGGCTATTTTTATTCAGCATTAAGATGAGTGACACCGCGGGGCACCGCTAGTTTAGGAATAAAACAGTTTGCTAAAATGAGGTACGCATAGAAATTTACATCTAATACAACTGAATTCAATAAAACTTTAGAAATCGTTTTTAGCAAACAAAGTACCTTGTATTAGAGAGATAATTTTAAATTGAATTCATTTATAAACTAAGCAAATCACGTTTTATATCAGATTTTAGAATAATAACAGAAGTAACCCGTATAAAAAAATATATAAATTTTTCGTAGCAGCGAAAAGACATCTAAATACATAGATATTAAATTTTAAATCCTTTATATGAATAATAAATAATAAAATAAATAAATATTTTGGGACATTGCATACAGCGCCGTCTAGCCCCACACTAAGCAAACGCTTGTGTCGTAGGTACTAGCTGACGGATATAATACTTATATACTTTTCTTTTGTAAATACATACTTATCATACATACGAACGACCAGACTCAACACAAGTAATTATAAATTTTGAAATGCATAAATACTTGTGTCACGCGGGAATCGAACCCGCAACCCCTAGATTAGAAGGCAGAGCCACTATCAACTAAGCTAACAGGCCAGTATATGAATACTTGTTTCAAATATGAATATTTAAAAATATATTCGTTTTGATGAAAGTGATTTGTTTTGTGTCTGTTATTTTATTATATAATTTTTTATCTATAAAAACTAAACATATTATGTACATTATTATGTCTATTATACACAAAAAATGATTGTTTACCATAAATTGTAGTAACATGAACTATGAAAAATATAATAAATAAATATATGAAGCGTTGAAAAAATAGTAATAATTTATGTTGATCGTCGTTTTTGCCAATTTGTAGGAACATAGATGTAATATTTTCTTCATAAGATGACCTGCTATTTCGGTCACGCGGTGCTGCAGTGGATTAATATTGCATCGAAGCGACACCTGCGGCCGAACTAGGCAACTTTGTGGAGACTTACTTGCTTCTAGTATGTGTTAGATTTTCTAGAAGATTTTGTTTAAGCCAGATTTATCTTTGTTCCTTGGCAAACTGGAATGTTTAGAAAGGAAATAGTAGATTTGATATAAAGACTGTTTTCATTCATTGTAAATTTCAAGGACTGCTAATCCATCTTCTAGGTAAGCGTGTTACACCCTAGGCTGCAGCAACGCTTAACATCAGGCAGGCTGTTCAAACGTAAACCTATCCCACGTAAAAAAAAAACCTTTAGGCTACCGTAGCTGAAAATATAAGCTGTTTTTTGTAGCACTCAATTCAACTGAAAGTTTTTCATAACCTCTACTTATCTCTGTCACTACCTGGCTGCCTACAAAATTAACGGAAACACAAAATAAATCACAAAATATATACAAATACCTACCTAATAGTTTGCACATGCTTCAATTTCCATACGAGCGTGTATATTCCATTTCCTTTCGAACCACATTCGCTTGCTTCGTCTCAAAAGTGTCTATTTGTTTGCAAGGAAATAGCGTTCTTAGGACTCAGTTGGCGCCGAGGCGGGAATTGTAAACAACGACACTCCAGAGACGTTTTATTATCAGAAGTCAATACTTCATACATTAAATCAACCTATAACTACACGTATAATATTGCAAGCCGAGCGATTAAAGGATAAATTAGGTTTATTTTAACAAGGAATGGTTTGAACCGTAATTCGCCTGATAAGCAAACATTACGGTCTAAGGTGGAGCGTGCTTACCCAGTAAGAACCGAGTCACTCTCGATTTTCTTGCCACTTACGAGTTTTTTTCCAAAAATAGCCAAAGACGCCATCGTCGAATGTGACGCGGAGGACATCATCATCATATTTAACTATTATTTTAAAGTGAAAATGTGTTTGTTTGTTTATTGGTCTGTTTTGTGTTGTTGTTCCTCTATCTCATCGCAACTGAGTGTCAATGTTTGTATTTTTTTTATGTGAAGTATTATCACGAAAATTACTAGACTAGATTACATTTTGTTCCAAATGAAACAAAGGACACATCTGTAGGCATCTACTTGTAAAAAATAAAAAAGTTAGTTTTTAATAAGCATTAAATTTTGTAGGAAGTTAGAAGTCTAATTTACTTAGTCTATGGTAGTTACCTTTCCACCGTGTTTACATAATTGAATACGGGGTGAAACCGGTATGCACGTAATTAAAACCAACTCTTCCAAGTTTCATGCTAAAACGCGTTATTTATTACGATGGAAACGTAATAAACGTTAATAAATTGTAGATAATGAATAAATGATACTGGAATTATAAGAAATGAACAGGTTGTTAATGCTGGAAGATGAAAAAAGGCTTAATGGTCGTATAAATTATCATCATCTTCATCATTAGCCCTTATAGGAAAAAATCTGGGTAGACTTTTTTTCCTTAGCTCTCATGATTTCATATTTAAACCATTATTCTAAGTTCAATATTTTCAAGTACGTAATAGTCAAAATAATATTCATACTCAGGCAATAAAGTAAATATTGCTAACACTATGAAAGGTACTTTTCTCACATCTAAAGACTCACTAATGTTACTGGCCAGTGGAGTAAGATAAAAAAATACGAAGCACTTACATCAACGCCATCTAGCGGTACTAAGCAACTGCTTGTCTAAAGAAAGTAAAGTAGAATTCACATTATTGAAAGAAATGGTTAAGAAATTGTAGAACAAGAAGAGCGAGGTATCATATCACGGTAACCAAATCACTTAGGTGTTCTGGAGTCGAAAGCCTTGCAACGAAATCTAGGTCATATGATGTCTCGGTAGTCAAGTACACTAAACCACAACCCGTTCAAAGGCTAGCTTCAAATCAAACTGAAAATTGGAAACACTTTAGAGCTGTTAGGTGTTAGAAATCTATTCACTAGTAACGGAAGCATAATTTACTGGAATCGGCTCTCGGAGCTCTCTAAACTGTTCTCGGACCAGAACCGTAGACAAGGTGCGTTTACTGTCTACCATATACAGGATTTCTAGTAACCTTTTCAGCTCAGTACATTAAAACAAATCTGTGTAGGGAATAACAAAAGTCATTCAAATGATATTAACATGAGTAAAGATAAACCGCATTGAATAGGTTGGAACGTACAAATCACGGGTAATATAACAACAAATCAAATCAATGTTTATTAATGGTTAAACGAACTTACCTTAAGTTTAGTTCGACCATAATTATACGAGACGACGTTACATGCGAAGAGATTTCTCTCACTTCTGTATGTACTAGGCGTTACACTTTTTATAGCTGTGAAAATAAAAACACAAAAAAAAGAAAAAACTTTTGAACAAATGTCACTGTCAATGTAGCGCCGTCCTCCTGTCAAACCTCATTCATTTTAGAGTCTTACCATGGAGTACTAATATATGCTCTGCTTGCCATCTCTCGTTTGTGCTATTTAACAATACACGGGTTAGTCAATGTGGTTGACATTTACAGGGTCCGGGTGGGACTTTAAATCTCTTCGCATGTAACGTCGTCTCGTATAATTATGGTCGAACTTCACTAAAGGTAAGTTCGTTTAACCATTAATTATACTACGACGACGTTACATGCTCGAGATTTCTTTATTAAGGCGAGGCATTTTCGCGCGAACTACGATTTTAGGAGGTGAGGTGTGGGGGGCCGCCCGCGCGTCTCACTCCGCGCGCTGTCCATTTCTCGTAACGTTAGCACTACGCCACAGTATAAATATTTCAGCTGTTATACTATGATCAACTTCTATTAATGTAAAATGTTATTTTTGTCAGTTTTAAATAAGCTAAGTAATAATTTATTACTTTATATCTATAAATATAAAACAAAGTCGTGTTTGTTGTTTGAAAAAAAATACATAGGTTATATTAATAAAATTGCCGTAACTTTGTATATTCGCTGCTTAGATAACTACAAAAAAAAATATCACCACATTTATTACGTTTATTATCGTATACATTCTGTTTGGATATTCTGCTTGGATCTGTTTTTAGGGTTCCGTACCCAAAGGGTAAAAAACGGGACACTATTACTAAGACTTCGCTGTCTGTCTGTCTGTCTGTCCGTCCGTATGTCACCAGGCTGTATCTTATAAACCGTGATAGTTAGACAGTTTTTTTTTAGAAGATGTATTTCTGTTGCCGCAATTATTTTATTTATTTCGAACACATACAGTCGTAACAACAAATAACAACAAATATAAATTACCATAATTACTACGTTTATGATTGTATAAATTCAGCTTGGTTCTGTTTTGTGTATTATGTGACAAACTAATGATGTTATAATATTATACTCACTCACTATTGATATTATTTTGAGAGAATTTATCATCACATTCTGCAAGTCATTCTTTATCAGCTGTAGAGTTTATAGTCAATAGTAAATAATATAAAAAATAGATAGATCGGCCTATTTTATGGTATTATTGTTTAGTACATGATCCACTTACCCATCTGTCGTTGAAGTATTGAAATTCACAGGTTGCAATTCTACTAATGGACTGGTAGTATTAGATACTCAAGACTGCTTTTTCGACCTAAATTAATTAATTATAGAGTACTCGTACATACTTTTGGTCATACTGATATAATTTAGTCTGTGGCAAGTAATGACGAAAATTTACGAATTCAACTAAAATTATAAAAAATTCTCATATACCTGAGGAGAAACATAATGAAATAAAAAAATTGGGCCACTTTTAGAAATATTGTTGCGTGCTTAGTAATTTTACTTTAAAAAAAAGAGTAAACTTCATAATTTTACTATAAAAGGGAGTAACTTACATACCGTTTCTTATAGTTCTCTTTCCCTGTCCTTTTTTTAGATATTAACACTGATTTCTTCCTAACTTTATTTTTTTTACTAGCCATTTTCAATTATTACACTGTGGCAAGAATGTAAGAACGGGCGGAGAAAATTTGGCACAGGTCTAACGTTGGCAAGCGCCCGATTGCGACTGACGGGGTAGCGGGCGGCGCGGCGTCTTGTCAAACTGCTGGGAAATATTCAAGTTTTGGGATTAATAATTAACTCAAAATTATAGGACTTTAGTTGAAACCCAAATTTTAGCAGGTTCTCTGTAGTATTTAAAGAGAAACATTTCTATATAAAAATGATGTGTAAAGTCAGAAATTTTATTAATAAGATATTCGATTTAGACTTTTACATTAAGCTGTCTTTGGAATTTTTTATGATCGAGTAAAGTATACCCTATCGTGTAATAAATTAGCACATTCCTCAGACAATATCCTTAAGTATATTGTATATTTTTTGCAAGACCGATATTAAGGAGTAAATACCTAAAAAATTTGATATAGTAAAACGTTTTTTCCGCTTTTTCACTGGTGACTCGCCTTAACTATGTAGATGTTTAGCACTTTAGCATAAACGAGACCAACACGTATCAAAGATCGTAATGCTTGCATACCAAACGCTAATTTACAGTTTGCTATATAGTATCTTTGATTGTGAACAAAATTTACCTAAAGATGCTAACAATAGCTTATTTGAGAAAAAAAATACAGATTGAAGAATAAGTTACAAATATAAATTTGTATTACAAGGGATCAACTTATCACATTTTATAATTAAAATTGACTCTGTGAAAATATTTTACTCTCATCTGCTCTGCTGTAATGAGGCGCTTATATATTTTGGCGCCTATAAATGATTTACATGTCCCTATTTGTTTATACAATTACAAAAAAAAGTCAGCTGCAACTTGCAGTTGATAATCTATGCCCTTATTGTAGCAGAACTAGCATCAATAATTGATTTCTTAGCAGTTAAAATCGGTTTTACCGGTGGTGGCAAATTTCTATAGTTACTTTTTGGTGAAGTAACACATAAAGCTTTTGCAGGGCAAATTGCCTCTCTATGAGGAAAGAGTCTTGTAAGCTTAAGTATGACCCTATTTGGGACCGATGTCTTAATCAAGACACTAATATGTATGCCTATCCTCAAATCACTTACATTAATATCATTTAAACATATTGAGGATAGCATCTGCCTGCACCCGCTGTGCAGTTGAAAAATGTCAGTACAGCTACTATTTGGTCTGAATGCTGATCTTTACTATAATGGGTAGGTAGGTAGGATATCAGATTGGTGGTATACTTTAGGAAGACGATCTGTTTCTGTAAGCTTCTTTCATGAATCGTATGATTCAATCATCTTGAGTAATACATTTATTTAACTTGTATAAATGTGATTCTGCTTGATCATTAGCCAAAAAAATCTAAGATTAAGATTACTTGCATTATAATAAAAAATATATCTTATGTTTTCTTACAGCAAAGTCCTCACTATATATTAACAGTAACATTATATTGTTTAAGCGAGCTTTCAGCTAGTACCTTTGTTGTTATATTAATAGCAGCACTAGATACAAAAAGGATTGTCTTTATACCTTCTGTTAGAAAATATATAAAATATTAGAGTAAACCGTTGCCCAAACGGAATAAGAGTCCTGATAGACGATAATAATAATGGAATTCCTGGGCTCAATTAGATTAACTAACCAAGTGAAAAAGCAGTAACACTTTTAAAGTCATTGTGCGTAATCACGTTACGCCACAAGACTAATTCGTTTTCAACCGCGCTCTAATGTCACGGAGTATAACGCCTCAATGTACATTGAATATAGGTAATGTATGCCACTCAATTTAATAATTGTTTATTTGCTATAAAGTAGAAACACTTTCGTCATTGTACGTAATCGCGTTACGCCACTAGACTAACTTTTTATCAATCGTGCTTTATTCAACGCCCAATATATACATTTATTGTATGTTGGTATTGTATTCCACTAAACTCAACATTTGCTAATTTGCTATGAAGCAGTACACTTTTAAAGTCATTGTACATAATCACGTTATGCCACTAGACTAGTTTGTTATGAACCGTGCTCAAATAAATATGAATCACAAACAAAATAACCGTTATAGGTCAGAAAATCTAGTTCTTTTTACATTGAATAAACTGTAGAACAATGTATGTAAGAAAATGGTAATAAATAAATTCATATTTTGTTGTATTGTATTTGTAACAAAAACAACAAATATGTCGGTACATCGAAAAAAGATCGTTACAGAAACATTGCTAGAATAGTCATGTTTCCGATCTACATGACAAAAATGTGGGTATTTCAAAAAAATATTGTTATATCATTTGTTGAAAAAAAAATCTATATTCACGATCTATTCGGTATAGTTTTATAAAATATATAAGATTGTACCAAGAAAATTAAAATCAATGATGAATAAATGCAGTAAGATTGCTTGGTAAGTTAGTAGTTGCACTAACCTTTATCCTTTGAGCTGGTTGATGAATTGCTTAGTTTTTGTACCAAACGTCGAATTTTCGACGTTATTTTAAAATTTCGATGCTCCTTTTCCTAATTTGCCACTTGAATACATGAAATAAACACTTTTTTCCACGAAAATTTCAAATAGTAAAATTCAACGAAATTTATGATGTTGCGACGCCCGCACACAAGAAATGAATGAGGTTTGACAGGAGGACGGCGCTACATTAACAGTGACATTTGTTCAAAAGTTTTTTCTTTTTTTTGTGTTTTTATTTTCACAGCTATAAAAAGTGTGACGCCTAGTACATACAGAAATGAGACTACATAGTTAATAAAGAAATCTCGAGCATGTCACGTCGTCGTAGTATAATCTAACATAACTTAGCATAATTACAGTCGTTAAGCTATGTCAAAGGCCCTTAGGGCGGCTTGATAAACTCTCGACACCAGAGTTGACCACTCTAAATCGATAAGAAGAAGAAGCCTAATTACAGGGAAATATAATGCTTATCATTACATATGTCATGGTTTCCACAGGTCCCTTAACAAACACATTATTGAACCGGATAGCGAAATTTTTACTGTATATTTTTTGTATATTTGTTGGTATTTTGAAGTTTAAGAAGAAGAATTCAAACTCCAAAAAATCTGATCAGACCTGGAAAATAATATTAATAACCTAATATTTAAAATATCCGTTTGTATAGTGTATGTGTCTATAGTGCTTGCAAATAACTGTAACCTAGTAGGTATTTCCCTATCATTCGCAACTGCACCACTAACTACCGCACACTTCTCTCTCGAGTTGAATACCAAGCCGCCATTTTGTGGTCACTCTAGCGTCCGTGATTAATCCAACACTCAAAAAACTCTAATGACTGTATTCAAATGTTGGATAATTATAGGAAATTAGCAGAGTAAAAACCTAATCTGGTAACGACCGCGGTGGCGGTGCACGAAATGCAAATTAGCATTCGGTAAGTGGTATAAAATTTTCGACTATGGTTTTTATTTTGCGGAAGCGCTTTTCGCTCTGTGGACTCGGCAACCAATCGGGATTACAAAAACTTTCATAACATCCTTTTTTGAAGTCGGTTAAAAAGTTAAGTAAAATGTTGTCGCGGTTGGTCCTTGGAATAGTAGCTAAAAGATAGCATTTACACCTGGATGCTTCCTTGGCTCTGAATACACGATATATACCTACTAAGTTCCTGCTCTTAGAAATAGTATTACGTAGTTGTTAGATCGTAACAGAAGCCCTCAGGGCACTTATTATTCTCAGCTCCAGATTTTGCGATACTTATACATATAAACATACCTACACTTACCCTGTAGCTCAGCTATAAAGCAGTACGCGGATGGGTGACGAAAAGTGGCATTCCATTTTGGGCGCTTCCGTGGGTCGGATGACACGTCAAATTGTAGGTCCCGGCTCTTTGTCTAGTACGGCATTCGTTAAGCCATATCAGAGGCCCTTAGGGCGGCTTGACAAACTTTTGACACCAGAGTTTGCCACTCTCATTCGATAAGCAGAAGAAGACCTATTAGAAAGATAAGGTTGCATTATATGGCTGGTGGCTAAAAATGATCTATTTCTTCATATTGTTAATTACTCCATTACTTAGTATATTCTCAATGTCACTGAAACTACTTAGATAGATAGATAGTTTAATTTCCATATTTCTATATGTATGGTTGCCTAATATATGTAAGTAGGTAACCTATAAATAAAGCCTTCCCTGAAACTTATTCATATCGTCCTGAATCTCGGTCTTCCCTTTATATCCTCTAAGCTTTTATTTTTCCCTGTCTTATTTTCCTTTATTTAATGCAATTTAAATTCATTGTTATCAACATAACGGTGGAAGTTTATTTCGCTCCCTGGAGGTAAAGATTAGCAAAAGATAGATGAAAAGCTAAAAATAATAAATAAATAAAATAAGTATGATTTTTGGGAAAATCTTGGACGGAAGCAAAAAATGGCATTTATACATCTGGGCATTTCCTTGGTAAGGATAACACGCATTTCGGGCTAGGTATTGATTGATTGATTGATAAATTCTTTATTAAAACACCACATACATAAAAAACAATACAAAAAAACATAGAAAATAAAATTTGCGTTTTAATTGGCGGCCTTATCGCTAAGAGCGATCTCTTCCAGGCAACCAATCTGGCAGGGATATAATCTTCAAATGAAATGAGTAGGACGAGGTGTTTAAGATATTAAATTAAAAAAAAAAGGATCAAAAAGTTATCTAGGTACTCAAATAATTACTTATTTAGAGACTTTTCTGGTTATAGGCCAAATCGTAATTAGCAACATTTCCATTCCAAATTCGTTCAGCCGTTTGTTTGTGAAAAATAGATAAACATTAATTTTTTGTATCTCCTTCCTATCGAATGAGAGTGGCCAACTCTGGTGTCGAGAGTTTATTAAGCCGCCCTATGGGCATTTAACGTTGCTTAACGAATGCCGTACTAGACAAACAGCCGGGGCCTACAATTTAGGTATCTGAGTACCTGTTACAGGACTAACCTGATAAAGTTAAGGGGTATTCCGGCTTAAGATTGGATCGAAGCAACTGGCAAGAGATGCCTAAACTATACACTGTAGTATAGGTACATATATATATCATGCCAGCTGTGGATGATAATGATTTAAATAAAACCTCTTTACTCTGTACTTCCTTTTTCCCTCCCTAAGGAGTGTTGTCCGTTTAACCCTCATGAATTATTCATTCCGTTGCAGACCAGAAGTCAGCTCGATATCTCAGTAAGATGACCGCGTATCTACGGGACGAGGAATGAAACTAGGGTCCTAAATACTGATAGTAAGTTTATGTGAATAGGAATTATTATCTGGTTGGTTTATCTATATGCCCAAGGATCAGTACAATACATTTTAAACTATAAAGCCCTTGAGTCATATAGGACCTACTTGACTACAGGTCATCTATTAATATAAAAACGATCTCTTCCTCGTTAGCAAAATCTCGCAAGCTAACCCATATAGCAGGTCCAGAAGTTTATAACAGGTTACCAGATACAGTCAGTCAGCGATAAATAGTAATATATGTATTTAAATTTCGCCTTAAACATTGGCTTATCGAGCAGACTTTCTATAGTTACGAAGATTTTCTAAAAGTCGACGGCAGCATTAGAATTAAATAATAATAAATACTTAATTGTAATAATAATATTGATTTAATTAATGTATACATTACATTAAGCAATAATTACATGAAATTATAATGTATAACTATGTACTTATGTATTGTTGTAACTAATTTTATAAATGTATTAAGATTTAATCAATGACATGTAAGAATTTACTTACCAATAAATAACTTTGACTTTGACTTTATATAGGACATCTATTTATCTATACATATAATAAAGCTGAAGAGGGTCAAAAATCTGAATAAAGAAGATATTATAAAAAAAATGGTTATGATTTCAATCAATTACACGTTATTTAACACATTAACACGTTACAGCAGCTTTTATAATTTTTGTTTGTATTTTTATAATTCTGCTTGTCTGTTTATTTAAACGCTTATCACGCCAAAACGGCTGAACCGATCGTGATTTTTGATATGTAGTATGAGATCTTAGATATGTCACAGGCTATCTCAAAATAATGCAAGCGAAGCAGCGGGCGTCTACTAGTTAAAAATAAAAACTTATGAGTATGTTAGCACAATTTATTGTAAAACATTTTGGCGTTGATTTTTCTTTTTCTTTTCTCTATTCCGTTTTTACTTCTAAAATGTGAATATACAAAAGTCGTAGATCAAAAGTTGTTGCTTATGATCTACTAAAGCCACCCTTAAAGTTTAGGTATGCGTTAGTTAACAGAAATCTTGTAAATCTCTTTGTGTTTAGATACAAATGGTTAGTACTATCAGTACTTACATTTGGTTAGTTAGGTATCTAAGTTTCACAATCAAGCACGGTACCTAACTAACCCGGTAAATACAGCAATATCTCAAAAACCCCCAGAGAAACTAAAGTGAACTAAACAAACATAAAGCCAGCTACACACTCGTCTCGAGTGGTTAGTACTCACAATAACGTCAATAACGATACACAACTCCTTGGTACTCCGGAACAAGGTACGTAAACCAAGCTCGATGGCACTTGACAGCTCTGCGAGGACCCTTCAATATCGATCCGCGACTCGAGGATTTACCAAAGCGTCTTGCAGTTTGGAGTTGTTGGCAAAAATATGTAGAAATAGAACGAATTTATTTTAAAGATTCAATATCATTCGTCATTAAATATTGTTAACAAACATTTAAAAATAGTTTTTTTTATTATAAATACTGACCCGCAGTGTAATAATAAATTAATTCGTAAAAGTACTTACTTCAAATTAGCTGAAGAATATTATAAGTGGCGCCCCCTATTAGGTATTTTGAACATATTTTGGCTAACCAAAGCCAGAATCACTTTCTCTCGCGTCTTCTTTAACCTGCCAACTTAGCTCAGTATAACTAATGTGTATCCTTTTCTCGAATGTGAAGCCACTAGGTATGGTGTAAAAAAGAAGAGAGGATTTTACCCCCAACAATGGGCTCTAATGCGCTGATGATGATGATTAAATTCTGTTCCATAAAACAACGCTAGTTTCCCGCTTTGAAAAAAAAGCACAATAATTCTGTCAAATGTCAGTGTCAAGTTAAAAAATCTGCATTGCGAGTTGCAAGAAGCGGTGAATGAATAAATATTGAATAAAAATTTCGCGAATTTCTTCATAAATTTCATAAATGTAAAGTATTCAAATAAATAAACTGTAGTTGTTGTGGTGCACGCTGCACGATGGCGGACGGCCCAACAGGTCTGAGAAATAATTATTTAAAACTTTCATGTAGTTGGGTGTGGATTCCTGTTTTCTGTTTGAATAACGTAAATATTTTTTTTTTAGATGAGGTCGAGTTAGTGAAGGCCTTATTTGATTTCGAAGCGACGCTGGCAAAGACGCTCAGCTTCTGCGAAGGGGAGTTCTTCTATCTACAGCAGACCACCGCGAAGCAGAGAAACTGGTGGCATGTCATCAATAGAAAAGGTCAATTGGGGTTTGTTCCCTCCAATTACGTCGCTTCAGTCAAGGTGAGCGCGCCCAAACTAATCAGCAGCAGTTAGATCACTTGTTAGCTTCATTTGTGATGTGCTCATTGTCATTGTGCTAACTGTATCTGTATCATTTTCATAGGTTGAGCCGGAGTTTTGTTTGGGATTTCTGACGGATTGCATTAAAAATATGAGTGAGAACAGTGCTATGGCGCAGAAGCAAGATATTATAGCTAAACTGAGTGACAAGAGGAAGCAGGTTCAGTTGTTGGTGAAGCCACATCGGAAGCCTCAAGCTCCCAAGCCACCTCCAAGATTAGATGACCATACACCACCCAATGGGGTCTCTCCTTCGTTTGATTTGAGACCTGTGGTGTCTCAGCAGCATATAAGTGAAGAGAGAGAATCAACACAATCTCCTTGTAAATCTGCTGACAGCAGCTTAGCTAAAGGTTTGTGAGTGTTATTTATCTGTGTAATGCTTATAAATCGCAAGCTTGTATTATGTTACTTAAATGTTGAAGTGCCTATTAATTCTTGTTACTCTATGACCTCCATATAGTCACTTTATTACTGGTTTATTATAAGTTTTATAGTCAATTTCAAACATTCCTTACTATTTTACAGACTTGGATGAAGACCGTAAAAAGATAGTGACAAAAACTTCTTCCAATCAGCTGTCTTCAGATACAGACAACCAAGATGACAGCCAGGACAGCAGTGAGAGTATCAAGCCTAATGCAATTTATGAAATAGTTCAAGCAGTTAGAAAAGAAACCCAGCTTAGCCATGAGATGTCTAAAGTGGCCGTGGAAACTGTACTTGTTTCATTGAGAGTAAGTATCTTTTGTTTTTAAATAGTGATGTTTTTAATTTAATTGTGGCTTTCTAAGCCAACAACGGTGCTGTGCTATATTGATGTTTTGCAGTATTTATTGTAAAAAACTATGAAAAGTACATTTGGTATATTATTGTGGTTTGTATTAAATCTGAGATAATTAATTAATTTTCTGGCTGAACAGCGAAAAAGGCTCAAATATATCACACTAGGTCGGGGTTATATATTTGAGCCTTTTGGCGTGGAAACATTGGGGCCGTGGGGACCGGGAGCCCATAAAATATATAAATTTTCAGTAGAACAGATAGTTCAGGCAACCTGTGACCAGCATGCTGGCGCATTCTTGGCGCAAAGGATAAGCATTGCCATCCAACGTGGCAATGCCGCCAGCATGCTAGGAACGTTGCCTACAGATATACTTTTTTTATAGGTGTTTTAAGTTTATTAAAAGTTTTAGTTTATAAGTTAGGTATTAATTACTTAAGTTTTTATTTTTAATTAGTAAAATTTGTTTTATAAGTTTTTATTAAATAAATACTGTTCATTATACATACAAACCAACGACCACAATCTGAGATGATATATCTATACCAAATATATTCAAATAAATAATAATATAAGATTAATTGTTATAGAACTAGAAATATATTGGTTCTGTATTGTGAAGACATTTATTATTATAGACTGGGCTTTGCCCATGTTGTTTTGTGATAAATAAAAATCAGTTTCACTTTTGGGATCTGTTACTGATGCCATATGACAAGTCATGATTCTGTTTGTTGTGGCATAAAAGAGGAGCAAACAGAATGCCAAACTCACTTTTGCCTATCTTTTATATAAATTCTGTAATAATATTTCTCTTGACTACTTTCACTTGACTACTTTACTTTTCAGGAATTCCTCCCAGGTGGTGCAGCAAGATCCATCATAGATGCCCTGCTCCGTGAAGCCAACAGTAACATCACCTGTCCCAAGAACGCCATAGATGCAGCCCCCGATGCCATGAGAATGATGACAGCCCTCAACTCCCTCTCCAAAGCAGCCAATGATGCCCAGCAGCGGGGCTGGGCGCTGCATGACGATGCTCACGACATACAGACACAGTTGCTAGAGTTGATCTCTGTTATGGTAAGCTGGTGTAAAATTGTGAATGTATCCATTATTCAATTAAATCTATGATGCCAACTAGGGAAGTTCATCACAGTCAATCCTTAGATAGGTGGCAGTGACAAAATGACAGAGTGGGATTTACATATTTATGTAAACTAAACAACGTAGAAACAAAATGACATACAAAATGACAGACTCACTCTGACACTCTGGGATTGTGGGATTGTGAGTGGGATTTACATAAATATATAATTCCCACTCTGTCATTTTGTCATTCTGGTAATCGACCCATGGAAGCACAAAGTTTCTTCCATGGGTTGAATACCAAGTTAAATAGTAGGCCTTGACTGTCACAGTAATAGTACTGAAGTTGTTGAACCATGCTGGAAGTCATAATGAGCAGTTTGAAAACTCAATACCAGACTTTGCTACACTTAATTCTTACTTAATACTGTACTTTAGTGCCATCTATTTGTCAGGCAAGCAATAATATACAAGTATATTTATGTTCTTGTTTGAAAAGCAATTTTTTATGATGAAACTGTTGGATAGCAAAACAACATACATACCTATGTTTAATGATGATAATCCCAGTTTATGATATCTGGACTGTAATTGCTGCTGTTGTGTAGATACAAGCTTGATACTTGCATCAGACACATCACATGTTTATTACAGTTATTAAAAAAATAATAGATTGTGATGACTCTATCTTCAAATTTATTTTTCCAGTCGAATGCAGATGTGAACATTTCCCAGCATGTGCTGAGCAGCCACCGCTATGCGTACGTGTCTACACTAGTGCAGTACTACCAGATGGAAACAAGATGGCCACTACGACAACTTCTCTTGCAGGTGACATTCTGCTCTGAATAGCTAGCTTTTTAGTACTTGAGTGGACTTGATGAAAAAGAATGATACAGTAGGGCATGCTTGCCTTTGTAACATATTTACTCTTGTTTTATCAATCAAATAAGAACAAATAAGCTACTTAAACTTAAGACAAGCTATCCAATATCAGCTTTGAGAGAGCTACTACTTATTTTGTTTCGCTCACACATAATCTTTGTGACAAGGGCCTTAGCTCAACCCACACCTTAATTAGTGTCATTATCCAAATTCCTATGTTTGAGTATAAGGCAGAATAGTAATGTGTGGCTTAGGCCACGCTATACAAATTTACATATATGTATATGTTTTATTGGGGACACAGCACATTAACATGCTTTTTGTTTCCAAATTCCAGGCATTCGGCGTGATGTGTGGGCTGGAGCGCACGGCGCTCGCCACGCTGGCTCTGTCGGCGCTCCCCGCGGAGATAGCGCGGGACATGCGCGACAACCCGCGCGCCGTGAGCCGCTTGTCGCACTCCGCGCTGCTGCTGTCCATGGTGCTCTCCATGGGGGACAAGCTGCCCGTCACACACTTTGGTAAGCGATTAATAAATAATATGTAAATGTATGCACCTAGTAGAAATAGAATAAGTTAGTGTAATGTAATTTTAAGAAATAAAATGTAATTTTTGACTTGCCCTGTACAGGTGTGATGCTGTCAGGCGAATAAATGATTTGATTTTATTTGCTAATATTAATAACGACCAAACTGATCTCTTTCACCGCTTTCTTGCTAAGCTTGCCTAAAAGGGATCACTCAAGGTGATAAGGCCGCCCACTTGTACATTTATTTATAGTTTAAGTCCTTTTAATATTGTAATTTATCTTGGTGTGCAATAAAGAGATATTGTATTGTAATAATGATAAATATTTCAGGACATATCACACAGCGCCATCTAGCCATACTAAGCTAACTCTAGTATCATAGGTACTAGATAACGGATGTAATACATATATACTTTTCTTTCGTAAATACATACTTAATATACATAGAAACGACCAAATTCAACACAAGTATTTTTTTTTTTTAATTTATTATTACTTGTGTCATGCGAGAATCGAACCCGCATCCCTAGATTAGAAGGCAGAGCCACTACCAACAAAGCTAACACCTCAATTAATACTCATATCACACTGACTCCATAAGCTCTACCTGAGAAACTGATAGTATGATAATCATAAACTAAGCAAAAGATCTAAGAAACTCTGAATAGTGTACTTATTCTATACAGTAATTTTGTAAATTTAGACTAGAGTAGTGGAAATAACTTGTAAAAAAATATCTCTATCTATCTGCATCACTCTTTTAATTTCTTTGAGAAAAAAGAATAGATTTATCGGGTAAGCTTGTAAACCCATTCATTCTTTTTTATTACTGTGCTGCAAATAAACATCATGATGTATAATTTAAACATAATAGAATAATATAAGCAACCATTATGACTTCTGAATTAAAATATACCTTTAAAAAACGTTTTCAGAACAACTGGGTGTGGAGTTCAACCAATACCTACTAGACATGATAGAGAACCCTCCGGAAACAGATGTGGACGAACAGATACCAGATCTCTTCCTCACCTTGCTGCTGGCATACAACCTGCAGTTTGAAACTCCTCAAGAGAACCTGCTCCTCAATGCACTGGAGCTTCAAGATAATGCCAAGACTTTCTGTGAGAAGATTCTACTGCTGTTGAATCGAGAAGGTATGTTTTGTTATGTTCTTCTTCTTATCGAATAAGTGTGGCCAACTCTGATGTCGAGAGATTTCAAACCGCCCTAAGGGCCTCTGACATGGCTTAACGACTGCCGTACTAGACAAACAGCCGGTTTGTTATGTTAGTGGTGGACGGTGGTGCTCGATAGTAGATAGATAGATAGATAGTACTGGTATACAAAATTGCTTATGGATTAATTTAGAACATAATCTTTCTCTCTTTCCTTATAATATTTTTATGATACTCAGTTCAGCTATTTGTCAGAACCTCCTCTTTTTTGAAGTTGGTTAATAATAATTACTAGGGACTTCCGGGTTGTTGCATTTTAGAATATGCTACACAAATTTCAATATTTCATCAATTTTAATTTATCACATTTTAGTTTAAATGAATGTTATTATGTGTTTATCCGACTAATCTGTATCCACAATCAATTTCGTCAAAACCAGTTTCCAAGTCCAATTCTATTCCTGAAGAAGAAACAAACGCACTTGACAAATATACTTTTATAAAATTTATATGGCTATATATCGTCGGCCAGTCGGACGTCCCAAGTACCGCTGGAAGGAGCAGATGGAGGAGGATCTGCAACACTCCATGCTACCGAGTGGCAGGAGATGGCGCAGAACGGAGAGGAGTGGCGTCTCTTTGTGTCGGGGGCCAGGATCCACTTTGGGTCGCAGCGCCACATTAGTAATTAGTAAGTAATTAAGATTAATGTTTTTTCCGTACCTATTCCAGAGGACCCTGTGCACATATTCGACCACGAGCCCGCGCCGGCGCACTCCGTGCTGAAGCTCGTCATAGATCTGTTCAGTCGCAAGAAAACAGCTGACCACTTCTATACGAACGATGTGAAAGTTGCCATCGATATCATAGTGAGACAACTGGCTGATCTATCGCCGGGTGATTCGGTGAGTTTCTTTATTTTTAACGTTGCTTAACATCAGGCAAGTTGTTGACAAGCGTGAGCCTATCTCATGTAAAAAAAAACATTTAGATATCTGCGACAACTTGGGTAAAAAATAGCTTTTTTTACATAACAAATAATAAAGCAGACATCTATTACCTTTCCAGCGCCGTCAACAATACCTGCGTATACTGCAAGGTACTATACGTAACACTGATTACGGCTCGCACCTGCACCGGCGCGACGACCTGCTGCGGTGCTTCGCCAGAATATTCTGCGAGGAGGGGGAGGGCAGTAAGGACGACCAGGCGCTGGTGCGGGCCATCTCTAATGAGTTCCCGCACTACTTCAAGGCATGAACTGGGACACCAGGTTTGAGGGTTGCTAATTGAATTGATAACAGGTGTATACCAGTACTGGTACGCTCCACATAGACCTTAGAGTCGCTTCAGGTGGCCTTATGGTCATAGTTCCCACACTACTTCAAGGCTTGAACTGGGACTGGGAGGGTTATTAATTGAATAGATGACAGGTCTATACCAGTACTGGTAGAATCCACCTTTGGTCTTTGAGTCGCTTCAGGTGACGTCATATGACCTGACTGTCAATATCAAACTGCAATGTGACTAGTGTAAAAAGAGTTACTAATTGAATATTGTGCAGATAAAAGTACAGATATGCTCCACATAAACCTTAGAGTCGCTCTAAGTGACCTGATTGTTATATGCCTGACTGTTTAGTTAAAAGAACTACAACAGTAGAGAGAGAGAAGATATGAAATATACATATATGGTTATGGGTATGGTTGTTTATAGCGATTTGTGTCTCTTACACATATTACCTGGTCTGCGGTCCCAATAAGCAATGTGCGCCAAATACTCTACAACTTATTATAGAAAAGAAAAAATATGTTGATATGACTATAAGCTTATGATGTGGTTTTTGTCGACAAAATATTACAGTTAACAGTGCTAATATGCGCAACCAAATGTAGTCGACCGTCACAGACGAGAAACAGTAAGAATTAAATGGTTTTTGTTATCTGTGGCGCGTATTTCGACTGTCAGAGTTGACATTGACGTAATTTTGGTCGTCTTACGAAATAAACTTGACGTTGCCCATCATACAGATATGCGCCATGTCTGCTTCAGGTGATATGATGGTCATAACATAAGCCTGACAGTCTAGACTAAAGAAACTACAAGAGAACATAAAAAAGAGCATAAAAAAATCGTGATCTGCGACTGAACTTTACTATGGTTGTTTTATAGTGTTCTGCCCTCTTAGACAAGAGGCGTACTGTGAGGAGTGTTAGTAAGCGTACTGTCGCTCGCTTATAGAATAAAAATACCAATGTATGGGAGTGACGTAGTATGTCAATCGTCGCGATGTCAATCCCATACATTGCTCTTTCTATTCTATAAGCGAGCGACAGTACGCTCACTAAAATACGCCTCGTGTTCCGTCTCTCTCACATTTCTATTTACGTGCAGCTATATTATTAGTAACAAATCAAGGTTTCAAGTAACAAACTCACCTGCCTCGAGGTACAAATACTATAGGCCTTGAGCAAAGTAAACTTAGGTTATAATTACTCTATCTAAACGTCTAAATCTCATCGAACAAATTACATTAAGGTTTAAAAAAAACGAGGTAAAAGTTTTTTTTTTTTACAAGAAATGGGTTTGCACTTTACCGTAATTCGCCTGATGGTAAGCGATCATTACGGTCTAGGATGGAACGTGCTTACCAAGTAAGAACCGATTATAATTAAGGTTCCAAAGAAATTAGCTTAGTTGCAGCTATATTACTGAT
Organism: Macaria liturata; assembly: GCA_964023185.1. Lineage (NCBI taxonomy): Eukaryota > Metazoa > Arthropoda > Insecta > Lepidoptera > Geometridae > Macaria > Macaria liturata. The sequence goes on along the minus strand of OZ026812.1, from coordinate 4,749,354 downwards.
TTCTACTTCAGAAAATGAAATGTTACTTAAGTTTAACAAAATTATAAAATTAGTAACAAATAGTGGTCATTCTCATAATTTTTATCCTAAAGTAAAAATATCGGGCGTAGATGAAATATCATGAAAATCTTGTTGAAAGAAAACTATTTATTTACTCTAAGAATAGGCATTTAAAAGAATTTTTAATTTAAGCGGTATGGGAAGTCAAGGAACAAGCTGAATAATTATTACAAAATTGCCAAATGTGTTTGCTCCAGGTTTGAGGTTCCAAATTTGTATAGACCTGTAGTGGAAATTAGCAAGATCAAACATAATCTATTAAGATTTATGTAGCTATCTAGTTGGTAAATTAATTATCAGAGTTACAAAAATGTATTTTAAATCATAATGTCGACTTTAAATCTTAAGTATCCATTTCATCTCAAAAAATATTATCCATGGCTGTAGAATACTGTATAGCCCGACCAAAAAGTGTAGAAATTAAACTAATTCATTAATTCTCCTTGTAAACTTAAAATGAAGCACGAACGATGTATTAAATTTATGGAGAAACAAAAGTTTATTAAAGATATCTTTTTATTTTTGTGATCACGACAGTGTAATCGCCAGGAAAAGGAGAAATAAATTGAATAAGTTTAGTTAGTTTCTAAACTTCGGTCGGGGTATAGATAGCTATGTAAAATCGGTATTAGTTGTAATTTCGATATTTGTCATTGCATTTTGATGACTCTAACTATAAGAGCGTTTGTCAATGTTATAATTCATATTAGTGTAATTTTTAATGTTCTAAAAATCTTTTTGAGGCTGAAATGTTATAGATTACTTGTAATTGTAGCATAGTTGCTGAGTGTAAAAAAAAAATGTTTGAAGGTGATATGCACAGTGCAGAGAAAAGCTGGATTTTAATAGTTATTTTATTACAAACAGCTAATTGTCCCCCAGCGAAATAGATGCGCTTGGAAAATCTATTGCTAATAAATAGATGTAAAATTGCACAATATGTATAATCACACAAACTTAATCATAAAAAAATAACGAATTCAGGTCGCGTTAACTTACCCGTAGAATATAAAGTCGTATTTACACATAGTTTAATCAAGTTTTTTTTACATGAAATGGGTTTGCACTTGACCGTAATTCGCCTGATGATAAGCAATCATTACGGTCTAGGATGGAACGTGCTTACCCAGTAAGAACCGATTCACTCTCGCTTTGAAGATCGCAAGGTTATATTCCGCGGGGAACAGGGAGTCAGGCAGGGAGTATAAAATAACTGTTTAGTTATTTTATACTCCCTGTTAGCCACACAGTGTATTGAAAATATTTGTCATAGTTTGTGTAATATTAATATTAGCACTCAAGCCACCAAAGAATATATTTTTCACTAACGTTACAATCGAATGTACAGTCAATTACATAATAATGCTTTAAAATGGCCGTTCCATACGTTAATAAATACCTCACATTCCAAAATGATTATCTCATGCGTTAATGCAATAAGGGCCTACGTAACTTTGTGATTATATATAATACATATTTTGTAAAAATCAAGCCATAGTATAGTATTTATCTGTTCATGAGTTGAGAAAATAAGCATTTATTTCCAATTTATTAACAAAAATTATCGTATTTGTATTTAACGAAAGAAATAAAGCCAATGCTTGGCTTGGCATGGCTTAAACATATTATGTAATTAAAACGTACTCAGTAAATTAAACATTAAAACTCGGTAATATTTGCAACTTCGTACTTATTACCAGATTTTACTAGTCATAGTTCAGATCTATTATTTTATTATTATTTTTTATCTATAAAGAGCCTTAAATTATCGATTGGTCGGGTAATTTGGGCAAAGGCAAGTTCTTCTGGCAATCGAAGGAAATTATCTTGACGTGATCTTGAGCATCTCTCAGTTTTTTTAAAAAAGCCTTGGCTCTCAGACTGTGAATACGTTTCTCGATGATTAGTTTACTTTTCTTAAAAGAATCTGTTTAGATCTTAATTTTTTCGGTCAGTTCCAGACAGGTGGAACACACATCTGTTTTTGGGGTTCCAAATCCGATATTGTAACAGGTGTTGAAATTTCGGCGAAAATATGACTTTTTCATCAACGTACTTATTACCAGATTTTACTAGTCATAGTTCAGATCTATAAAGAGCCTTAAATTAATATTGAAGACATGCTATTTATATATGATTCTAAATCATACTAACTTCAAATATAAATTTGCACTTATTAGAAAGATAGCTTTTGTAATATCTTGTTTTACTTAATTATAACCTTAAGCCCAAAACAATGTACGTACTTACTTATGTCTTACCTTTTTTTTCTTATAGTTTTAAGGGCATTACAGACGGTATAGAACTAAAAAAAGGCATTATAGTGAAAAATATATACCATACCATCACTGTGGAGCTTACGGTTAAGATACGATTTATTTTCATGTTACGTGGTATATCTAGATACCGAGGAATATAGTGACAGCATCCTTAAGCCGCGGTTTGAGAATACACGTTAAGATTCGTAACATACGAATTAGGTATATCGTAAGATGCTGTTACTATTGGACAGCAACCCAGGGCAGCATGCTAGTGTTTCTGGATTCATGTAGAAAAAACTGGCTTCATTTCTAATAACTAGCGTGTTACAGGAGGACAGTTATAAAACCAAGCGCCCGTAGCTCAGCTAGCGGAGGCAATTGCATGCGCATACCAATGTTAAGCAAAGGTCGACGCGGTCAGTCCTTGGATGGGTGACCGAAAAGTGACATTCCATTTTGGCGCTTCCGTGGGTAAGATGACACGTTAAATTGTAGGTCTCGGCTGTTTGTCTAGTGCGGCAGTCGTTAAGCCATGCTAGAGGCCCGAGAGGGCGGTTTGAAAACTCTCGACACTAGAGTTGGCCACTCTCATTCGATAAGAAGAAGAAGTTATAAAACATCACTTACTGACTATCCTGGCTTGAAAAACTGTCTCTCGAGCATTTTATCGTATCGTAACCGCATGTGAACCTTAGTTTGAATTTATATCATCGTCTGTGGCGCCCTTAAATTTAAAATATCTTTGACCAGCATTTCAGGGTAGATACAAACGTAGGCATATTATAAATTGTTAAAATCTCTCTAACATTATATTCAGTAAAAGTTTAAAATTACTTATTATAAATTGTTAAAAATCTTCATAGGTATAAAACACAAAATTTTAAGGAAAATTTATTTATGTAAGGTAAGATCTCATATTCGAGATATGTCTTGTCGCAAAATTATATGATTATATAACTGTTTATTGCAATTTTGACTAAATTCTCGTTTTCTATTAGTATACATTTATTAATAGATATTTAAAAAAATACCAAAATGTATTTACTAACATGTAAAGTGTTGAAGCGAGTATGGCTCATCGGTTCCAGTGTCTGCTTTTCATCTAGAGGTACCTTGGTTCGAATCCGGCCCTACACCAATTGTATTTTCAAGTAATGTGTGGATTTGCACTCGCTTAACGGTGAAGGAAAACATCGTGAGGAAACCGACATGTTTGAGGACCACAATATCCGAGGACATGTGTCTTCCGTGGAAGGACTTGGGCGCCCACCACGATGTATTTGCCCAAGAGAACTCCTCTAACGAATTAATTCTGCGGGGGAGTCACGACCCTCAGTCATGAGGAAATACGACTCAAGAGAGAAAGTGTTGTTAAAGTGTCGTTGGCCTAAAATATTAGGTAATATTTAAGTACAGTGTATAATTTTTTCTGCGTATGTTTTTTTATTCTAATAATTTCATGAGATCTTTGGGGTTACTGGCTGTGAATGTCTTTAAACCAATAGGTATAGGTATACGTTACCTATTTTCAGATTAAAATGAAAAATAATTTACTTGCTTTGGACCTCATGTAATCGTTTGTAGTTTATTTACATTATTCGTGCGTTTTTTGTGAGTGATATTAAGTCTTAATTTATGGTGATATCTGTATTTGTTACTATTCTTGCGCAAAGCCATCTTGTTGTAAGCTATTTACTGATTTATTATAGAAGGTTGTTAATATAAGAATGTGAATAAAATATGTTTTCTCGTCTCCTATGGTTTAATTTTGGTAATAAGGAACTACACACATATTTTATCGTTTACAGAAAGGATTTAAATCCTTAAGTTATGTAGTTGTAGTTAAAATATAGGATTTATTTTATTTTACAATTCTAGTAGGTATGTAGGTACATAAGTAGGTTTAAAATATTTGTTAGAAAATTCTTACAATTTTACTGGAATTCTTATGTGTTTACACAAGTTTGCCTCACGTATAACTACAGTCTGCCTTGTTCGAGTATAGGTGATTTTTCAAATAAAACAACGCATTGTAGTTTAATACAAGTATTTAATGTACCATAATGTATGCCATATAAATATTTCAAAATGTAAAACAGTGATAAAATTCATATTCCAACCAATAGTAACTGCAACCAACACAACTGAGTTTGCGAAAACTATTTAATATTTTAAATAAACAACAAATTGAAATTGTATTGTTTACAATAACGCAGGAGTACAATCTTAATATTACATCAATAAGCAGGTACCGTTATTTTATTCTCTTGGTGTCTGTTTAGTACAAATTTAAACCCCTATGTACGAGTTTATATCGCTTGCGAAATACTGCTTCAATTTCACAAAATACATTTCGCAGGATAAAACTGGAATGTTGTTCGCCGATAAAAAACTGTTGTTCGCCGGTAAAAGATCACCGCTTGTAAAGCATTAGCGAAACAAACTGAAAACTTCACGAAACATTCTAATAAACTTATTTCAAACGTATGAAAACAAGCCTGGTCCTGTACAAATGGAAAGTCTATAATAATATAAAAAGTTGGCCCCAGTGATTGAATAGGGATCCGCAAAGACTGGAATATTCAAAACTCGGTATCACAAATGTATAAATTTGCAAACAATTGCAAAAACATTTGCAAAAATCATCTCAAAGTTTACAAATAATCTACTTCTGAATGCAGTCTTAGTGCGGCTTCTGTTTGTTTGTATATACTCAAAAATTCATTTAAAAATTCATCGAATGTTTTTTTGGAATGCAATTTTTATAAAAATGAATACTTAGACGTACGTTTTTGTATAATTAAATATTAGGTAGGTATAGATTTTTATACATAAGAATGAAAAATGCGTAGGTACCTCTTGTACAAAATGAAACACCTTGAGCGATATCCTAAAGTTATGACAAACATGCTACTCGTATGTGATTAATACATAGTAATAATTGATTAAATGACATACCACTTTACATCGAATTTGGCAACATGGATGAACACTTGTCTTACATGAAATACCTTACAATAAATATGCAGATGTAGATGTTAATATTGTTTATCTACACTAATGTTGTAACATTCTACTTATGTTTCCAATACTTGACTTATAATTACTACTGTTATAGCACAGACAACAAAACACTGAATTTTAGCAATTTTACATGATGGTATAATATCCACATCGATATCGTAATAGCTCATTATAACATCGATAAAACGCGACCAACCTGATTGCAGGGCCAAAATCTTGGCCAAAATTGGCGCGCAGCTGCGCTCTCATTGGTTAGATTTTAATGGCGGCAAAATCAGTGTGACAATACACGTACGCGTGAATTTAATTTAATAAATTAAAAGTTAAGATGTTACAACATTAGTGAAGATAAAGTAGTGTATGCAACTGCATATAACACGGGTATTAATACACCCGTTACTATTATGAAACGAGCGCAACTCGTGTTTTAATACCCTTCATTATATGACAGTTGCATAAACTACTATTCTTGTGATTGTATCGTGACTTTCTCGCGTTGAGGTGAAAGTCCGAGTGCTTTGCAATTAATACAAAATCCAATTAGATTCTGTCATAATCGTAAATGTATGTCGGCAATGTTCTCACGGGTCTTATATTTACCGGAATCTATAAAACTGATGTAAACAAATCTTTCAGCTGAAAGACTACATTTTCAGTTTCTAACTAATATTTTGTTTAAAATATTATTACTATTTAATTATTATTTCGGCATGTTTATGCCGAAACAATTCTTTTGAACGTTTTTAACAGACTAAAATTATGAGAGGTTCATTTAGTTTTTTTTTTTTAATAAATAAATATTGAGTATTATCTTATTGGATGCAATCACAAGAAACACTATCAGCTGTTTCCGTTGACCATTAAATATTATGTAAATGGTAAATTTCGCTACAAACCCATCACATACTACATCTATCGAACACTCGCACGTACATTAAATTAATTAAAATTTATATACAAGTTACACCTAATACCTAAAACTTAACTAGTCTACATAGACATCGACGCTAAGTTTCCGTCAACGTTATTAGTATGGCCTCTCAAAGTAATATGGAGCGTATGATTATGTTGAACAATACTTTCAATCCATTTTTCTTCGTTCCGATTTATTAGCTTTCTCTATAGTATAGAACACATAGTACTGAAATACTGACTGAATATGATAGTAAAGAATGTGTCACTCAAAGATTATGGATTACCTAACTACGTAATATAAATTAGTAATGTTCCAAGTAAGTTTAAATTGTTTAAGATACAAATAGAAATAATATTTCTGTTTGTATCTTAAACAATTTTATATTAAACAATCATATATTAGATGATATCCAATTTTATCATTACACGCTCCCAAAAATATTATATCAAAAAACAGTTACAGATGCGAAGTATTTATCAGACAAAGAGTTAATTAATTATGTTTATCATTTCAAATCAACTATTATAACGGAAGTATCGCCAACGTCAAGCCAAATTAACAATATTTGACAGTAGGTAACAATAATAAAACAATATTTATTAGAAATCAACAAGAATCAATATTTCATTTCCAATATCAGTCGAATTTTGACCAAGACGGATTCAACTCACATACATCAATACACTTTCAAATGAACAACGCACAACCTCATGAATGATAAATTTGTTTAACCTAAAGTTAACAAATTGAGCTAAAAGATATAATTTATAATATTGAATTAATTTGACTCATTAAAATGTATTCTGTTACAGGCGTTTATGACTTAAATATTTCAAAGAAATATTGGAAGAAATATATTGAACATTCGTTTTATGCTTACAAATACTCTAAAAGTAGTCATGGTGTTATCATCCAGCATAAAGACGAACTATTGGTATCGTGTTATAAAGTTTGGTGACGAAATGCATATTATATGACGCACACAGTTATGGTTAACATGTGTTATATTCTAAAGTATACATAATAACATAATGTAGATATTGTTGCCTAAAACTTGGAATGGTAGTGACACACTGTCAAAGTGACCCAAAGAATGTTAGTACTAAATAGACGTGTCAAATCAGATGAAAAAAGACCTTGGAGTCAGTTGTACGGCGAACAGTTCATGAATATGAATACAACGTTCGATTATGCAAATGAATATGTTACGTTACAAGAGAATATTTCAGTCTAAATACTGCAATATTTTTCCTTATATTGCCAAACATCGCAAATAAATTGAAAGAACTGCAATGCAGAATCTACGGGACACCTAATACGCAGGGCTCAATTATTCTTGCATCGAAGATACAACTGATTCTTAGGTCTTTATAGTTGTTCGTTTATGTCAATACAACTTGATTAATATGAGTCAAAAAGCACGAAAATCTACACCAGTAGCCAGTAATACGAGTATAGATGCTGTAATTTAGTTTGTGCCATGTCGCTTTCAATTAAAGGCTGGCTGTCCTGTTGAAAAAAGAGTTTCATGCAGAGCTAGTTACACATCTATTTTCTGCCAAGTTTCTGTTTGTTTTTAAAGAAAGTTATGTAAGCATTCGTCACCAAACTTGTTCTTGTAGTCATTTAACTGGGATGCTGGGCCACCTTGCGCAGACGGTAGCCGCCGGTCCCGCGCACGGTGTACAGCACCACAATGGCGACAGCCACGATGGACATACCGATGGCGTTGATGATGATGCCCTCTGTCGGCAGGTTGGAGTAGCCCTCGCTCCTGTACACCACATGCACCCACATGTTAGTTAGAAATGTAAATAGAGTTAAGTTTTGTTAGTAAATCTATACAAAGCTGAAGAGGGTCAAAAATCTGAACATAGAAGATATTAAAAAAAATATTGTTTTGGGTATAAGTACTTTAAATCCGTAAACACGTATCAGAAGTTTTTAGATATTTTGTCTGTTTATTTAAACGACTGAACGGATTTATCATGATTATTAGTATGAGGTCTTAAAAGTTTCATAGGCTACTTTTTATTTCAAAATAATGCGAGCGAAGCCGCGGGCATCCACTAGTATCATTACAAATCTTTATCGACTCATTGCTGTCTAGGCCATTTGTACGAGTATGTCAGTATAGAGAAATTAGTGGAAGACCGAGAGAGGTGACGGATATTCAAAAACTCGGACCCCGTTATTAAATTTGGATTATAAAGGTCTCCTTCCTTTGGCAAATAGGTCTTAAAATAAGTTTAAAGTGTGAATAATGCCATGGGTAAAACTAGATTTGGTTAGTTGCGTTGTTAATTGAAATCTTGGGAAATATTAATAAATCTAAATTTACTCAATCTGTTGCATTATCATCTGCTGGGATTCCTATAAATAAATAGACTCATATCTTTTAGAAGCATAATATTTTACGAACTTAATGCAAATAAAGTTATATAGAGTGCTTCATTTAAATATATACTTATACTAAGTACAAACAACACATGAAAACTTACCTTCGATATAAAAGAAGACGGATCTCAACAACTAATTCAGAAAGATATTTCTAAACAAACATACTTACATAAAAGCTAATGATTATGATGTGTTTACTAGTATTGAGTGTGTGAGTGGGTGGTCGAAGACAGATTTATAGCCTATGAAACTGAATATAGATAATACCATATGCAGCATGCGCTTAGGTAGACTAATACTAATATACAACTTTATAAAACTGAAAATATAATACCAGCTCATGCGTCATGCTCATTCAAATTAAGAAAGCTGTTTTGTTTAAAAATAAAGAAAGAAAAAGTCACATAAGTAATCTTACAAACTTTTTATTTTAATGCAAAACAATACAGTGATCGACCTATTTTAAATATTTGTAGTCTTAATTTGTAAGTTATATAAAAATAACACATTGGTCTGATACAGACCAAAGATGTAACTCTATAAGCCTCAATCTTTACATGTTTTTTTTAATTCCGTTTATTAATGAATGAGTTTTACAATACAATAGAATCTTAAGCCTAAATAATCTAAATATGTTTATTTTCAATATTAAATGCCTATCTACAGAACATTGGGTACCTAACTTTAAATTATCTACTTAGTAATTATAATATCGTAATTTAATGGCCTATTGCTAATCAGATTGCTTAGTGAAATATCGGATTGATCATTTACATAAGTACTACTTTATATAAGTACGATGTACTCGCACTTTTCCAAGTGAATTTAATTCAATTCCCTGAGATTTTCAAAAATAAGTACCTATTAAATAAATGGGGTTAGAAAGTGATATTTTACCGATGTTATAATTTCAGTACATTTTCTATCTCATTTATTCATATTTTGCATTCATTTGCATGTCTTTAATCTACATGTCCTCTGTCATCCATACAAACATTATCTGTTATTTTTTCGTCAATGCTTGGTTTGGTCCCTATTGCGTGACTGAGTCAAACTTTTAAAGATCCACAGAGGATCTAATATGGCCGTCTCTTGTCTCGGATGGTTTGAACTTGTCCCTGGACAGGATATACATGACGACGATCAGTATGCCCACCATGGCTACTCCAATCGCATTGATGATGATGCCTTCATCCACGAAGTTGCTGTACCGCTCCGCGCTGTGAATACGAACACATACAAGCTACTGACGTTCACAAAAGCAGTGGATTAGCTACAATTGAGCTAGGATACAAACGATGAACAATGTTAGCGAGAAGTTACAAAACAAACTCGTAGACTAATCCGAAAAATAGAAGTTGATATACGGTAAAGGAACCGCTTCGGAGTTACAATTGTTTTTTTTTTAACTAGAAAGGGTTTGCACATGGCCATACTTTGCCTGATAGTAAGCAAAGGCTATGGCCTGAGATGAAGCGTGCTTTTGTTTTAAATGATTGTGACGTAATCGTAGCTCAAATGTAAACTAGTAACAGGTACCTACATAAATAAATGATAAGAAATAGAAAACTAGTGAAGGAGTGAGATGTGTGCAAGAAACGCACTGTGATTGTTTAAAGGAATTGAACAAAACATGCGAGACGTGCACAAAACGTGCTACATGACACAAAAGATGGGAGAATTCAGTAAAAACAGTCGAGGGCTTTGATTTTAAAAGAAAATAATTGATCTTCATCCAACACTTCAAGCCACTTTAAAAGCATTTAACTACACTAATGTTGTAACATTCTACTTATGTTTCCAATACTTGACTTATAATTACTACTGTTATAGCGCAGACAACAAAACACTCAATTTAAGCAATTTCATATGATGGTATAATATCCACATCGATATCGTTATAGCTCATTATAACATCGATAAAACGCGACCAACCTGATTTGCGCGCAGCTGCGCTCTCATTGGTTAGATTTTAATGGCGGCAAAATCACTGTGACAATACACGTACGCGTGAATTTAATTTAATAAATTAAAAGTTAAAATGTTACAACATTAGTGAAGATAAAGTAGTGTATGCAACTGCATATAACACGGGTATTAAAACACTCGTTACTATTATGAAACTCGCTGCGCTCGTTTCATAAACTCACACTCGTGTTTTAATACCCTTCATTATATGACAGTTGCATAAACTACTATTTCAGCCAACACAATAGATAGATAAGTAAATCAAAATACTTTTAAAATGGTAACCAACATGAAATTTTGTAACGACAGATATTACTGAATTCCCACAACGCTTTAAAAAAATAGAACTAGCCAAACTTAACATCAGACTAACACAAATCCCAAATTGCAAATAATGAGGGTATACATACGTGAGTCCGAAGATAGCTTTCTCAGTAAGACCGGTGAGGCAGGCGGCGACTCCGAGGACGAAGGTCAGGATTCCGAAGGCAGCGTGGATGGGCACCAGGGAGGCGCGGAAACCAGCGGTTCCCTTGTTGCAGATCAACAGCAGGAGGAAGCTGAAGAAACCGACTGCGTACTGGAAATGTGGGGAAGATTGGATGTCAGTGTTTTTATAGGTATTTTTGCTATTATTCGTCTAATCATCCGTCTTTAATCACCCTCAGCAGCAGAGCAAGCAGCAGATAGGCATGTAGTACAAAATTCTTCTTTATCTTTATTTTATATTAAATCTTTTGAACAAATTGTAATAAAACCCCTATATTGGGAGTAGGTAAGTACCAGCCATAAATAAAACAAAACTCATTGAAACTGGCGCTTTACATAAAAACAAAAGACACGCGCCTGTGAGTACGCAAAATGGCCTTTGAAAGTGAAATTGTTGTGCTATTCAATATCGGGCAAAACAGCAATGGCTGCCACTTAACGAAAGACCTTGATACAATGGTGACGGTCACCGTGGCGAGGACTCATTGAGTTTATTCGAACATCACGAATAATCACGATAACCCGATGACGCTGCTGACAGCGTAGTATTTAATTACATTGCTCGCCCAAGCGAATATCCTGTGCCACTTGCGTGTAGGTACAAACAGGTACGGGATTTATTGTTGTTGTCGGTATTAGCATTGTGATACATTTTTGGTTTACATATATGAAAAACATTGTTACGCCGAAAACTACTTTTAGTTTTATTAGTTTTAAGATAGTTTGAGATAAAGAAAATCTTTTGTGGGTAGGTCTGACACTTGATAAAAACTAACACAAGATACACGCTATAAGTATATGTAGGTAGGTATGTCTGCATGCATATGCGTGAAACTGACACCGAATAAAGACGTAATTCGCAGAATGGAAGAAAACCCTTAATAACAATTTAGGAACGCCTGTGATGTATCTAAGAATAAGTATTAATAAGGCTTGACAAAGAATCTTATTTCAAAGGTTGAAGTTCATTTTATACGTAGAAGTGGATTAAAGCGTTTTAACAACGTGACGCCTTGGGATCCAATCTGGCGCCCTGATTGCCAATTATCTCCTGACTTTTACTTATGGTATCCATTAATAACTCCACTATTTTCAACTTAATAAAAAGGTTTTATACAGAACTGACGAAATGCGCAGGTTCCATTAAATAAATAATGGATTTGGGCTACATTTCTTTGAATCATCATTTACTTAATTGAAAATAATACATACCTGTAAACCAAACAGTCCCATAGCAACGAATCCGATCCAGCTGTGCAGAGAGTAGAAGTTGTTGATGCCCTTCTTGTTATGATAGTCGAGGACCGCCAGGAAGCCGATGACGATGCAGGGGAAGGCCAGCGCGTGGAAGATGGCGTGAAGCAGCTTCACGTAGATGCGGCGGAAGCAGCGGCAGATGCGGTACAGGAGGACCGCTGGAATAGGATGAAATACAAATACAATACAAATATTTTTATTCATCAAAATAAACAGGGACAGTACATAAGTTATTGAATAACTTATGTACTTATTAATTGTTAACCGGTTGCTTCTAGGCAAGCGCGCTAGATCACAGATTATAACGTTGCGTAACATCAGGCAAGTTGTACTCAAACGTGAGCCTATATCATGTAAAAAAATCTAAAATATAGCTTACTTTCGATATGTTGGCGCATGTTTGATATAAACCCTGAGCTCTACGCTAAGTCCCATTCGGGACTTATGGAGTTAATTTATGGTTTTGAACTACACTTGTGCAGTTGACTTTGCCTATACATACATGTTAGTTAGATGAACATACTGCTACTACTAAAAACAATCGTACTTACAATAAACATATTCATGACACATTTAAAAAATACGCAGGGCATGGCATTGAAATGCAAGCACTACAAATTTGGATAGTGTATTTTCATTATCACCTTAGATAAGACCAGTAGTTTATCTACGGTACACACCTATAATATAAAAACTTTCGATCCCAAAATAATGGATGGGATGGAATGGATCCCTAAATCTAAATTCTATCTATTATTTTCATCGGTTAAGTACTATTTAGTACTATAAGTACGATTCTTTTTTAAAGTATCAATATGCTTATTTTGTTGACGGAGCAATCAAATTAACAGCAACATAAAGTACAGAAATCAATTCCACTTACAAAATCCACTGAAGGTGACGAATCCAGCCACCATGAGCGTGGGATGCAGGTTGAACTGCTTGTCCGGAGAGTCATCAGCCCAGCCATACCCGTCTCGGTAGTAGAACACCCAGAACACGGTGAGGGCTGAGACTCCGATCAGGAGGATAGTGGCGAGCGTGATTACGAGAGCATACTCGCACCACTCGCAAGCACCTCGCTCGTTCTCATCCGATTCGTAGGATCGGGTGCGTTGGCTGGAACAAGACAGGAGGGTAGGTTAGATTTGTTGTGTTTTCTTTAGATTTATGTCAGTAGATTCGTATAAGTTGCAATAAAATTGCAGAGATGCTTTTGTTTGACTCTTGGGCGTTAAAGAATATTGACTTAAATCAAAAGTATGAATAAGTTCTAGCAATTAATGATTAAAGAGCATTTTTATCCATATAATAACTATCTGTAGACAGGTGTAAGTAATTAACAGTGTTATAATGTGTAACATTTTAACTTGGCATAGTTTAAAAATCTTTTGCGCACGCCTAGTGAAACGTGAACATTTGCAATTTCAGTAAGTAGTTATCTGTGGTTTCTACTAATGTAAAAACCAATGCCATGGAAATCAGGCAAACCTCATATAAAAACTGCTCTAATTCGAACATTCTATTCGACCGCTTCTTTACTTCAAAGATCCGTGAGTCTATTCAAAGAAGCCATTGGCACCGCTATCGTGGCAAAACTCGTTTGATTCAATGTAATCTAAGCGGCAGGTTGGCGAGAACTCTGTCAGGAAACCGCAAGCTCATTCACATAGGTACGTACCTACGGGCTACATTTGATACGTTTAGTATGTACAATAGCTGTTCGTATAAAGTGCACATCGGTTTTAGAAGACACTGATTGTTGAAATATTACATATGAAGGTAGGCAATTGCTTATCTGTAAATTATGTGATGATACGAGTAGTATTTTGTAAGTCAAATTTTTTTTACGCGGGACAGGTTTACTTTTGACTACAGCCTGCCTGATGTAAAGCATTGCTGCAGCCTAGGGTGATACAATTTGCAGAAGATTAAGGTCCAGGAACTCTAATCAAAGACCCAAAAACAGAAAGCCCCTTTTGTACCTTAAATTGTACCTACTTGCACCTTTTCTAATGTGTACAACGCGTATAGTAGTATACGTACCTATCTAGTTAGTACTTACACTGTACCTGTTACTGTAGCACAGTTATTTTATATCCTGAAAAGTACATGGAGGACAGAGATTTCTCAATACTATCGCATTTATTTCTGTTATACACCACGCCCTTTACAATCCTTTATTTATTCATCTCTATCTAATTTGCTTCAAAGAGATGGTTTTGAGCAATAAGGCCGCCACTTGTGGCACTCGAGTAGTTAATGAATGTAATGTTATTAATTTTATTTTAAATGTGTGTGATAATAAAGCATTATCTATCTACCTTTCTAATACTAAAACAAAAATAACAAAATCCTATCGCTCCTACATGCCAGTCACTGTACTAAGCACCTAGCCTGTGAAGCTTCTATAAAGTTTATATTTGTAGCGAAGGGTGTCGGATGCCGGCATCATTCATGGAACGCCGGATGCGACTTGCGTCGCGGAACGACCGACGAGCTTCTATGGGACAATGGACCGGACTGGTACCTACTGAGTACTGGCTTATCTAAACTTGTTACAGTATTTTGATGGCATGAGATTGACCAAAAAGCAAAGCGATTCGTGACTTGTGCTTTATTTGTCAGTCAGTAGAGAAACAGTTCAATCAACTCGATTTCGTGTGTCATTTTTCAATTACTACCTATTTAATCATATTGCCTATATAGCTCGACTTTAGTATTATAAGATTTATGATTTAACACATTTTTGTGAAGGATCTAGCAACAGCAGTGATCGGTAACCCATGTTAGAGATTTACTAAAAGCTTGAAAAATCACTATGTACCTACCTAACCTTATAGCGAAAAAATTTAGTTGTAAAAATGGCTATAATGAATAAATGATGAATATGATGAACTGTCCTATGTTGATGTCCTATGGTGGTTTAGAATAATAAAGGTACCTATGACCTATTCCTTGTAAAAAAAGACCTATGTAAAATTTTAAAATTTAAAAAAAAAAAAAAAAAATTTTAATTTTAAAAATTTTAAATTTGTCATAAATAATCAATATACTTATGTAATGAATATAATTATAAAAATATTGACGATGTTAATCTTGAAATGTGCTTCCCCTCTAAGATATTTAGTAGAGTTAGTGAATGTAACATGACTTGATTTCGAATAAATTATTTCATTTCATTTTCATTTCATATGGCAATAGTAGTCCACACTATAATTATCAGATAGTTACACTTGCAATGCGTCTCAATGTCAGTTTGATATCAACACATCGACTACGATCAATGTAAACGTTTAGTTTGGAAATCAATTAGGCTTTACGCCTGAATCAACTCGAGTATTAATGTATCCTTAATTTTAATGAGTATTTGGTTCAGTTATCAGGAAATCCGGCGAAATTTCTATAGACCTTGAATTTTAAGGAACCGGTTTACGGAAAATCTACTTAAATACAACGATGTACATATGTGTATCTATTGAGAAGGTATTCAGAGGTTTTTAGTATCAAAGTACAGTTTGACATGTTATTTATGTGCTGATCGTGAAAGATTCGGCCGTGGCTGAGCAAGCCTGTTGAAATGCCAGCTGGTTTGATTGGTGCATCCATTCATTGATAGGGCAGGGGTCAGTGAATCATTTGGCCTGAGATCGACGGACGATGCTTTAAATGACCTTACACTATGCAATATTATCTCTCACTTTTAGGTGCGTTTTTGATGATAATAGCTATTTGGGTAAGAGAGTAGATAAATTGATAAGATTGACAGATCCAGCTTTTGGGGTACAATTAATAAGAATTAGATTAACTTTTTCAAAACCGATTGATTCACATATCATTTTATCTTGTCTTGTATTGTACGTAATAGATAGGTAGGTAGGGTACCTTTAGTTAGTATGATATACATGAGGTCTGAACGAATCGTATATATCTAAAGAAACCATTATTGAGTCTGTTTTAGATAAATGAATAACCTACTCTCTTTAATTTATCATAAGTAATTGTTTTTGTTTAATTTCAATACCTACCATCGTTAGCGAAAACGTTGACGCGATTTTTCAAAAACCCTTTCAACTCATGCTTTTTAATGAGAAAACTTTTAAAAAGTTGTCATTTCGGAAAGCGTATAAAAATGAAAATAATTCCCGTTGCCAGTGAAGAGACATTCTGGTTAAATTTATTTTTAACATAATTTACGGGACGTGGCTCTCTGACAAACTGCTTTTATAACATAACCTACGCAAAATGAATTTCTGCTTACAAATTAATTTTGCGCTCACATTCTTTGTTCGGAATATTTGATGTCGTTCGTCTAATGGTTTGTTATTAATTTTTAATGTGATGATCATGCAGTTTTAGTAAAAAAAGTGATAGATAACTTTGAAGCTCTTTTACTTATCCAAATCTCACTTAGTTATGACCGTAAAATTAGAGATTAATGTAATGTCGAATTTTTATGGCGTCGGTTACGATACTCAGCAGTTTTATTATATGTACCTATACTACGGTAAGCTGTGACGCTATGAATACCAATCTTCATAAAGTTACAGTTATTATATGTACATAACCTGATTTTCTTAGATAGTTACCTACTCTACTAGTCGATAAATTTTAAATTCTGACCGTGTATTTAACCGCGTAGTCTTAAACCTGAGTCGTAGTTATCTTTATAAAGCACATCACGTAGTGCAGCTGACAGCCAACAAGTCAATTTGCAATAAATAATTATGACTGGTATTAGACAGACATTTTAATTAGCAGATTAATGTGATGTATTTTGCTACATCTATACTAATATTATAAAGCTGAAGAGTTTGTTTGTTTGTTTGAACGCGCTAATCTCAGAAACTACAGGTGCGAATTGAAAAATTATTTTTGTGTTGAATAGACCATTTATCGAGGAAGGCTTTAGGCTATATAACATCACGCTGCGACTAATAGGAGCGAAGAAACAATGGAAAGTCTGTAAAAAACGGGGAAAATTATTCATCTTTGAGGGCTTCCGTTGCGTGAGCTGCGAAAACGGTTCAAGTCGTGGGTGACAGCTATAATTTATAAAGCTGAAGAGGTTGTTTGCAAAAATAAATATGATGCCCATAATAACTATTCTACGCGGACGAAGTCGCAGGCTCAGCTAGTATGTATATACATACGTAGGTATTTTCAGGTTAGGACATGGATATTTATGGATAGGTATGTGTACCTGCGTTAATATTTAATACGTAGTACATATGTAGATAAGTATACTATCAAGTCCAATGATCTTTATAACAAAACTAGCCAAATTAACAGATTTCTGACGCCATAAAAATAATGTTTGAGGCTCCATATTTGAACGAAGCATGGTGCCAGATCTTACTAGGTATGTAATTTTATCTATTCCAATCTTACACATCAGATTCTTCTAAATATAGAATTAGCTATACATGTTAGATATATTATATAATTATTTTTTAAAATTCTAAGCCCAAGTAAAGTTTTAAAGACAAACTTATTTGGAAGTTGACCAAAAAAACGACCACAATCGACAGATTTTGAACCTGCATCTTGTTGCTTTACTCATTTTGATTTACCAATTCTACTACGATCGTCTATTAGATTACTGACCCTGACAACAAATATTGTCTAAGGAATGTACAGCGCATTCTGTACATACAGTATACCTACATACCTATCAGCATAAGTCATTGACAGTATGCAAAGTAGGCGGCAGATTCGCCGCGGTCGCAACACGAAGACCACTCTAGGTCATGTGAAAGTAAGCCATTACACTTTACACTTCTATCAACTTGTTTGTTACTGTGTTAGCACTCAACTTGTGCTGTACCTGTGTTAGAATATTATTGCCGTCTATGTCCTATGTATTTTTTATATTGTGAGGAAGCAAATAAGCTGGTGGTACTACAAAATCACAAATGATTATTTGATAACTGATCTGCTTAACAATAATATCTAAATTATAAATGTAAAGTAAGGGGCTATTATTCTCTAATTTTTTAAGGGTTGTGGCTAAAGTGAATTTAGTCATATCTAGGGATAATTAGGTAATTTAAGGTAAGTGCTTGGGGCACAGAATACTTGTAGGGGCTTGGGGTAAAATACCCAAGTTTCCATACATTCGTACAAAAACTTGAGGAACTTGTGTATTTTTACACCATATGAAAAGCGTTGATTGAGTGATTCAGGCTTGACTGACACAATAATGTCATTGATGCGTCCAATCCAATTCGCAAATTTCCTGTTGTCGGCCAATTAGCCAGGAAAAGCCCAGTGATTCGGTGAGCATTGAGCTAAATCAAGTAAATCACTTGATTAACCTTCATCACCCAAGTCATCAGACCAAGTGTCCCGTCACTGATTGTGATAAAAATAAACCATTCATATGAAAAAAAAACTTTTTGTTTTTTTTTGCATTTCAATCATATGAAAAAATACTTTTTTTTATTCCTGACCAATTTTATAGGTAGGTACTCAAATAAAAATAGAAAATATGTACCCATAGCCTTCTTATTCCCAAACAGATTAAAGTAAACCATTGAAAGCATCAACAACTCTTACTACTAAGTGTTAACTACTGTTCTCAGTCAATAAAGAGACAATGACATGCTGAGAACATTACTTTCTTTTTTATCGACCATTCTACCAATATCTCCTTATGCTTTTATTCAAACATCCGTTTTCCGAACAGTAAAGAACATTTACAACAAGATATCAAAGCAAATTGCCAAATTCTGGAGAAGTCGCGGTTGCTGTAATAGTACATTGTTACCCTAGGGGTGAAAGTAACTTATTTAGTCCCGAGACGGGGTTATACGCCAATAGTTCGAGGGACTAAATAAGTCTTTAACCCGAGGTAAACACTGTGCTTTTCATTACAAATACGAGGAAAGTAAAAATAAAAACATGAATTATAGCTAAAGAAAATATGAGTAAATTTTATTTTACCACCCAAGTCAAAACAAAGATACCTCAAATCGTATGATGATTTTCCACTACCGCTTTAGCCTCTTCTTTTATAAAATCAGGCTTTAAATTTATATTAAAATCAGATGAACTCATTTTATAGGTACAAAATCTCTATCAACATAACAAAATATTATATCGAACTATTTGGTTAAATGTAGGTATAAGAACTCTTTTGTTGAATGTATAGAAGTTAGTAGAGTTCAAGATAATTCTGCGCGCGGATAAAATTGGAACTAAAATGTTCAGATTGCAATTTGCATCAGAGGCCAATTCTTGGCATAAGTGCTGCCGCCAGTCGCGCGCAGAATTTTTACATGTTAATTTGACAGCTGTCAGTTGAAAGCGATTCTCCCTAGGCTTTGACGATCAATCCTAATCTGATTGATGCTCGAAGTCCCTAGGGATGAAAAGTACTACTTTCAACCCGCTCCTCAGGCAACTTCAGACCTACTTTCAGAGTATGAGTAATGAAAAATAATTTGTTGCTTACTAGATGTTATTGTATTATGTAATGTCCAAAGACCAGTACTTGTGACTTTTCATCATCATCAGCTTTAGCGTTTCCGCACCAACCACTTACATTGGTACTTACTAAACGAAATCTTTATGTTTTGAAACTTCCTCTGTGTATCAGAAACATAAGTCGTATAGAACAAAATCTATCAATGAAGGTCTGTTACCAATATGCAAGCTATAGGAGAAATGCAGTAGCGGGCCCTTCAAGAGAGAGGCACGGGAGGTCATCGACCCCGGCCATGGTACTCCTGGCCTACATGGGAGAACGCACCATAACTGGCAAAGCAAGATTACACGTCACTGGTGGCAGCACTTTGAACATCCGCGATCAAAATGTAGCCAGATTTTGTAGTGAGGATTTTATCCGCTCGTGGATGTTGTGTTGTGGTCTTGATACTCACCATAACTGGTATAGCCATCATCAAGCGTTCAAATCGAGATAAAGAGGCCTGCGGGCTGTGGTATGAGCTAGTGATTGTGGGAAATTGGGTCTGCGGATTTTGAATAAGTATCTAGGTACCTATTCTATATACATAGTATATTGTGAT
The DNA here is from genome assembly GCA_964023185.1 of Macaria liturata. NCBI lineage: Eukaryota > Metazoa > Arthropoda > Insecta > Lepidoptera > Geometridae > Macaria > Macaria liturata. The sequence continues at coordinate 4,728,949 of OZ026812.1, read as the reverse complement.
TATAATAACTACAAAATTGATTATGTAAGTAGGTGTTTGTAGGAGAATATTCAAAGAAATTAATAAAAAGTGGTAAAAAAGTTGACCTAAAAAGTGCGTACCTAACACAAAAATACTTCAGACTTTTGGCTTTTGGTAGAAAAGACCCACCAATATTATTAGAGTTTACAAAACTTGCTTACTCCTTGCAAAAACTCAAACAGATAGCTCAAATGAATCTTTCCGCGAGTTGGTTCCCGTAATCTCGCGCCAAATGTTCGCTAGATTGCGCAACTGTTCCCCGGGACTGTTAAATTAACCACATTCATTCGGAAACTTCCGAGAACTCCGCTACTTCGTCTCGTGTCCTTATCCCGTAATTAAATTGCCGACCCAGTAAAGACTTTAACGCCGATAATGATGGCAAATTTGAACTCTAACTTACATAATTTTAAGGACCAATTCAGCTTGTTGTTAAAGAGAAGTTCTGCCTTCTAAAGTAGCAGACTAGCAGATGTAATTGGAACAAACTGCCACGAATAATTGCATAAAAGTTAATCAGTCTTGCGTAAGGGCCCTTCGTCTTTTGTGGCTAAAAACAAAGGGTTTCATGTAAACTGGCCCTTTGGCATACTTTGTTCTAACAAAGTGAAACCTTAGACGATTTTCGTTTATGGTAAGACTTATGTAACTTAAGCCAAAAAAGAAATAGAGTGAGAGATTTTGTAACTCTGGCTGCTATCAAATATTTCAATCTGTTTCCGGCAAGGTTATCTAAATTGTATCAGATTTTGTAGCAACCATGTCAATGGAAAAAATAAACGTAAAGTAATGTGTTACTTTCTTTATTATCGATCTGAAGAAAGTACATAAACTGATCACAAAGATATTGATTTCGAGAGACTAATTATATATATTATTTATACTACGAGCAAGACTAAGCATCATTGCAATATTTTTTATGTAATTTACTTTATACTACGTACGAGTAAACATACTATGCAATATTTTTTGTAACTCGCTTTATTTGTTTTTATATTATTTGCTTTCTCCCAAAAATACACAAGAAAACCATTCGGAGTAACCCCGCGTACAAATTGAGTTCGCCAATGCAATCTATCAATGCTAGCATATTCAGGCAGTTTCAGCAATATATTGCTACACTATTTTATTGAGGCTTATCTTTTTGCCTCAATGGTTTTATTACTTTCAAAGTTTTGAGCAATAATCATTTACTAGTGTATATTTTTAGGTTATCAAATGCTTTAAATATATTCGAAATCTTAATACAATATCGTTAGTTTTAGAATAAAGTGAACTCTGTTCAATTGATTTACAGTTTAATTAATTGAATATGTTTCTTCTAGGCAAGCACGTTAGAACTCTTCATACAAGTAAGTATAATCAAAAATGTTACGTTAATAAATCACAAGATTAAAATCCTGACAAGCTGGTTATTACTAGAAGGCCAATTTTGTCCATAATTATATACAGCGATGTCTCTCCGTATCGAACGATTTGAAAGCTACATCTCACGGGAGCACCGACTGGCGACTTCAGAGACAATTTAATCTGGACACCTCATCACTTTACGAAAGTTCCCATAAGACATGATCAAATGTACGTACCTATAACAACTTATATGTTATAATTAAATAAATTAAATTGAGAGACACCTCATTACTCAAGTCTATATAACTCACTAATCTTAAGTTCAATATCAGCTATCCAGACTAGCTAAAGGCTGACCAATCAGTTTGCAATCGTTCAAATATCTATAGGTAGTAACATAAAAATATATACTATTGGCAATTGACCTATCACGTAGATTTCGTAGGCATAAGTGGCCGCTCGCGGCACTGGCCTAGTTTTTAAGGGATTATATGTAAGTACCCCACTTTTACACTGTAAACCACCATACTAAAACTTGTGAAACATGAATACATTACATTTATTTATTTTCTTTGATGGTCTGATAGGTAAAATTTTAACCATAATACTACGTCTATGGTTATGATGTCGATAATCGTCTACAAGATTTCCAGCTTTGAAGTTAGAAAGTAACTGCCAAGTAGGCCCCGCAGCAGGTACTTTACTCTGCAGGCTGCATGGGAAAACGGAACACTGCTAATAACTCTATGGAATTCAAGAAGACAGTGGCTGGCTATAAGTGTTGACGTCACGAAGTCATACGCAAAGTTTTCCTTTCAAATTATGTGTATGGAACCTGGCAGATTTAGAAAATTGCAGAATTTTTCGAACACAAAGCTGTTTGTGGATTCTTATGCTATTTTTGACAACTAAGCTATTTCCTGGTCTATGTGTGTTGTTTTTTCAATCGTAAACCAAATAAACACAAAAAAAATACAAATCTATAAAATCGGCGTGGAAAAATCTAAAAAATTTAGGCCTAGTCTAGTGTGAACAACATCCAATTCTGCTACCAAAAAAGCCTCAAACTGTTGTGACATTCGGCATAAAAATACATCGTTATTTTTTCACCATTTTCCCGGATAATTTCGACATTTTATGTAGAAAAAGATTCCGAATAATTATTCTGGAAAATACACCAATAGTGCGTCACTTGTAGCCCCGTCTGTGCTAAAAGCATTGTTTATTTGCTTTACAGTACATTCTGCGAGCTTTTGTCCCCGTACTGGGAGCCTGCCCCATTTAATGAGGAAGTGCTCTAGAAAAACTACACTGGGGACTAGAGATGTCCCTCTATCGATATATTATGTATAATTTCTTGTGAGACTAGCGTCTTTTTGTTTTACAATTAGCGGTGTTCATCATTGAAAGTTCAACATTGAAAGGCTATATAAACCAAGTAAGATCAATAAAAAAAAAACTACAAGTAAAAACTGTCTACAAGTCAATTACGATAATAAACCCCGCATCTCTAGAAATTCTAACTAAATTAACAATACAAACTATTGTGAACAAAACTTATGATTACAAAAATATTCAATTTATTGACATCGATAAAAGTGTTCACAGCAACCACCCATGCCTAGAGTAGGCTGCAATTTTATTGTTACAAAATGCCACCGTTTTGTTCTAAGCACCGCAATCTACATCTTGCGTAGGTGTTATGTCAACATAGTTTATACATATAGGGTGTCATAAAAACATAACTGCGTAATATTATAACGTAGACAATCATAGGAACATAAATTTCTTTAGTGCTATCATAAAAGTACTTAGGTTTATTTTGAAAACAATTTATTATTGCGATTGATTGCAAAAAGGCATTTTGACACCATACTAATTTGAAGAAACGACATAAATTATTTTGATAAAACGCACAAACGTAACTGAAAATAGAATAAATAAATAAATAATGATAAATGAATATTTTCAGGACATACCACACAGCGCCATCTAGCCCAATATACCAATAGCCTCAATATATCAATAAAATCAGTAGGAATGTGAATCAACTACTATGGAACTATCTGATCAATGATCACAGCAACTAGATAGGTTTTATATTTGCAACATACCTATGATTGGCAACATTTTTTGCAAATAATTGCGATTGAATTGTTCTTTTTATGTCTGACGCCTGTTTCGTATAAGTATTAGAGTCGTAATTATTGTTACGTGAGTTTTAATAATAGGCAACCTACTTTTAATTTTGATAACAATTATTACTTATATTAATACAAACGCGTATTTTTAAGACTGGTAGGTTTCCTTTCAAATTTGTGATTAATAAGGTTAGAATATCAAAATTTTAGTTAATAGGTACTACTACTAATGACAGTTAAGACCTATACAGTATTTTTTAATATCTAAAGTTGTACAATTTGATTACTAATGGAATGGCCATTATAAATGCCCAAATCTAACTGCAAAATCCACTATTAATTTCCCTACATTGTCATTATTGTAAGTCTCTCTATCATACTCTAGCAGGACACATGTCCTCAACGAGAGGACGTTGATTAAATCGTCCTCAGTGCCCTTAACTGTTTGTAATAGCGATGATGTATCTGTACTTTGATATAGCTGTAAGGCAAGCGTCCATATGAACGTTTAGGATAGGATAGCAAGCAAAAGTACCTACAGAGTCATGATGGATCTTAAATTCATGTCTCGGGTTGCTGGGCTAATAAAACTAATGGACTAACGCGATGCTTGCATCAGCATGTTTGTTTGATTTATCCTTTTGTATTATTTGGACGAGATTGGCACAGGACCGAGAGGTTGACATGAAAAGAGGAGTATTATTACAGAAAAACTTCTTTATTGATTTATTCGAGCACGAAATGTAAATCTTACCAAAATGGTTCGTGTGTATACCTACTGTGAATTTGGTTTCTAAATAAAGACTTGTACCTTAAAAATGCACAAGTTCCCGATAGATGTGAATTAGTGAACAAAAGAGCGCCAAAACTTTTATCAATCTCTACATACAATTTTTTTTGCATGATATAGGCTCACGCTTGACTACAACTTGCCTGATGTTAAGCAACGTTATAATCTACGATCTAGCGCGCTTGCCTAGAAGGAACCTAAACAAACATTTATCAATGAAGCGATCCAATGCATACGATGCGGGTATGTATGTGGTCGCTTAGCTTTATTATACAGCTCTGTTTCCCACGGCTCGTCTCGCCTCCATGTCTGTAGTTTACGGCTAAAGTTACTTTTACTCGAGAATAACTCGATAAGTTCGGAAAGTTTCCGAACGCTAGCATAATATTAAGAAGACTCGTGGAGCAGAATTTAATGAGTAAAATTTTACTAATATAGCTATTTGATAAGGCAGTAGGATATAAGGTGTTTGGTATGTATTTACATATTCTCATAATGATCGAAATATGTAATATGACTACTATGGAATGAAGTAGAATACTTTGCCCTTACCTATGTACGAGTACATTATTTTGTTGTAAGTATGCATAATTATTCACAAATCTGATCAAAACTCCTTACTAAAACTTACATAAGTTCTAATTTTTCCACACAATATATAATAATTTCCTTCACCAATAGAGTATACCTACCTACTTAAAATGTTATCTCACACATCGACATTTCGTCACAAATCTCACGGTCTTAATTACGACAAATCAACCAGCATGTATGCTATGCACTAACAGTCATAAAATTGCACACACACATGCATACATATGTTATTAAGAGCATCACGCTTGCTAATTTCAACTGCGGAGTTGAACTTCAAAACCAAAAATTTTATAAGTGGTAAGTTAATTACACACAACCCATTTACTTTACCAGTACCTATAGTTTCTGTATCGTGTGTATTTAACTAGATATTATATTGATTTGATAAACGCATATACGTACGCAATGCACATCAGCAAAATGATACGCATAGAAATAGCACTCACACATATTTATATAGTACACGTATGTACGTGTATTGCATTCAATTCCAATTTGGTTCCAAACAGAAACATGCAGTCGGCAGTCGATTCCAATGCGGTTTCAATTAGGAGGAATGAATGAGGGGCAGGGTTGGCTGCATTGGAGAATTATATAGATTATCTACACATCCTTTACGAATACTCGTTACTATGTATAAAGATGAGGTGTGATTGTAAACCTTAATTTATGGTTAATAATAAAATTGAGTATCCATAGTGAGTAAAATAAGATGAAACTTCGTTCAAAACACAACAACTTTAACAACAATTATTAATAATCGTTGCAACCCTGCCTGATGTGGTTATAATTTGTGTGCTGGAAAGCAAGGCCTTCCAGTAGAACATCATAATGAAACATGGTCGTATGCCACATTTAAATCACAAAATTGACAAAGACTATCTAAAGTTAAAATCTTTAAAACTTATTTCAATCGTCACTCATAATAATAAACACTGAAAAAACATTTAGGATATCCTTTGCAACTCGGCCTACACATTACGATGTACCAGCAAAATAGCATTAGACCTAATTAAATGAGTGGCTGGCAACCCTAAGTGCATGTGTAATGAGTTAATAAACAATATTAATTGCGGGCGGGGGCGTGAAATTGGACCGGTCAATATTCTGCGCTGGGATGATCTCGCGAACCACGGGAAATGATGAACAAACTGCAAATTCTAGCCTTTTAAAACTGTACAATACAATAAATCTTTACTGCACACCAAAATAAATTCACAATATCAAAGGACTTAAACTATAAATAAATGTACAAGTGGGCGGCCTTATCACCTTAAGTGATCTCTTCCAGAACCTATGTCTTTATGTAAGGCCTTTCATACAATAATAGGTATATCCGACTCAAAACAAAGCCACATCACACCGTGATTAAAAGAACTTCGCATGCATATTCCAACTGCAGTTTTAACTTGTCTATTTCTAAATGAAAAAACTTAAAAGTCCAAAGGTTATGTGTCGATGTGTATGATGTAAATGTATATTGTAAATGTGCCCTGTTAAGTTGTACAGTGTTGCTAGTTAATTAAACAAAACCCAAGCACTTTACTAGTGTACTAGTGCTTTAAAACTTAACTTAAAGCTTACAAAATGGTTTAAGCCCTACTCATACTAACAAATTTATATCAGCAAGGTAGTTTACGGAAATAATTTCGCCAGCTTGTTCCGAGCATGAAAACTTGTGTAATATTTCTGCAGCAGCATGAATTTACGACCTAAATTAAACATCCTCAAGAAATTGGACGCAAACGAGAGAATAAGATATTGTAGTGTTTACGTTTTACAAAGTCTAGAGATACGGAAAGTAATACGTTTTTGAGCTTTTATTTGTTCTAGAGAGCTTTTTGAGTGCACAAACTTATAATGCTCGCACTTGTTTTCTTTATTTGTGAAAACATAAGCTCTCACACTACACAAACAAAATTTTATCAACAACTTTTATAACATCATCGTGTCTTTTTTTAACACGGAATAGGCCAACTTTTGGCTACCGCCTCCCTGATGTTAAGCACCACTGTAGTCTAAGATGTTGCACGAGGCCTAGGAGGCCTAGGAGTAACCTATTTACTCTGGATTTGAAGACCCCTAGGTTATAATTTTCTATAAAAACAGGATTTTTTAATCTTTCAGTGACTTATATAGAATAATCTACTTCTTATCGTATGAGAGTGGCCAACTCTGGTGTCGAGAGTTTATCAACTGCCTTTATTTGTTTATTTTTACTTTATCACCTCGCAGCTAAAGGCTTTAGTGGCACCAGCGGCTTGCGGCGCCTCTAATCACCCTATGAATTAGTATCACACAAGGCCAATAGAAATCCACTATCTATCTTTATCATAGTACAATATTTTACAGCCAGCTCTAGCCAGATCTACGGGTATATCGTAGAGTACCGTTAGTGGTCAGTGGGCCACTTTTTACCACTTATTGGCCATCGGTAAACTCTCGGTCATACTTGGGCGTATTGGTTAACAGCCTAGGTGAAGTGGGCTATTGGAAACGGGGGAAATGTTTGGAACAATGCATGGGGCAGTGGTGTTTGATTTGTGGTTCATCGAGTTTGATTGTAAAAGCTTGGTTTGAGCTTCGACATGTACATCTGTGCCAATATGAACATGATAATTGAAATTAAATAAAATTTTAACGTTTTTCAAAGCATTTATTCAACTAAAGTTTAATCGAGCCTTAAACTACAGATGTACCTGAGGTTTTTTCGTCACACTCGTAAATTATCTTCGGAAAAAACAATCGACAGCCAAAAACTATATGCAGAGATGGGCTATTGTTTTGTTTTTATTTTTTCCTCACCCCTGATTCTAATACGATACTCAACCTAACTTCATTATTAAACACTTACAATAATGCTAGTCAGAGTAGTAAACGTATAAAGACGTTGTCGTAACAACGTTCGTACTCCCACTGATTTCCTGCACTTATCGCAGTCATTAGAGAACAAATAAAGATAGTTACGCAGACGTTTCATAACAGCCCAAACTTAAACAGTTTTTGTATGTTTTTTGTCTTACAATGTAAGTAGTTATTATGATTTAGAATGTTAAGATGTTGAAAAAATGGATCGAACAGTTGTAATATAGATGTTAGATATTTTAATTTCGCGGCGATTTTGAGGTGCATAAGTGTGAGAATAAAAAGCTTTTACTATACCTACATAATATCTATATATGGATGTAAATTTGTTGACTACTATAACTATACATTACAACAAAACAAGGCAATTTCAACTTATTGGGTACGGTTATACCAGATAAATTATTTTTTACAAAAAATCTATCAATCAAATATCAAAATATTTGATTTCTACTCACAGAGAAATTCTTCGGCTCATTTGATTTCTAGTTACTAAAAAGCGTGAAACCGTAAAAGTATTCAATCAGCAAGCTATTACCAATTCAAACACGTGTATCGGTGTTCGAGCCAGACCTCTGACGCTAGTTCCCGTTATAGTACAGACAGAGTACCTGCGTGCCCTATAAAGCGATACAAGAACGTTAGAGGAGAGTAAAACGAAAATTGGTTGTGTAAATTCGTTTTTACTTTGACAAACTGAAATAACTGTATTGGATTGAAAGACCCGAAATGTAGGATTTTATGGGTGGTATCGGTGGTATCAACAAGGCATTGGGCAAATTCACCGTGTTATTTACGAGAAGATAACCAAATAGTACCAGGACATTAAGGTTTTTATGATAATAACGATAGTATTAAAAGTTTACTCTTTTCAAAAAAAATTGGCTTTTTTTAACAGACTCCTTTATCAGCTTAAAATAGTTTAAATAGCTATCTTTTTTTAACCGACTTCATTTGTCTTTCTTTCTTTTCCATGGCTCCAAACAACAAACTTTTCTTTGTTCACATATCGTTAGATAGTACCAAATACTATTATAGTTCTGATTAAAACATAACTTTTTCTCTGCGAAAGTTATTCGCCATATTGTCTCAACACTCCCACGGCGTAGTTTATTCGTTCACACGTTCATATAAAACTTGTGTTTTGCTAGAAATAGACACGACAGTCGAAGTTGGCGTGTTTACGGAAGTATGATCAAGATCGGTCTTATTGCGTGAAATGGTTCAACAAGCAGACATATAGGAACTTTAGCAATGTTTTGTAGAATAGAAATAAAGGTTAAAATAATAACTGTATGATTTCCTATTTCTTTAAGTCATATAGAAGTAAAGATTAGAATGCTTTTATAATTTTATCGGTCTCTCAACCGATCTTTTTCATAAAATTGCAATGAAATATATTAAAAATATGTACATGTAGTAATTTAGAACTGTATCCAATGAAAGAAAATATCTTAAGCCACGTTTTGCATAGGCTTAGGCAATGAAGAGACAGTTACGTATCAACTTCATCATGCGTTATAATACGTAGGTACAGCCATTAAGTCAAACCTGCATAATTAGGTCAAACGTGAAAATTTCCCATTTCCCACAGATGCTGGATTAATTAGAGCCAGCTCACAGGTCATTGACCCCGCCCATCTGTGCGAGGGAAGTACCTACATATATCAACATACATATGTATACAGTGTATAGCTGTAATACGCATATTCTATGCATCTTTAATGGATGTTCTAGCCTACTCGCCGTATAAATGTGTGAATATGATGGAGTATTTGCCTCATTAAATATGACAGTTTGGTTTGTAGGTGTATCTGATATGTGAGCCTTGAATAGGTAAGTAAGTGTTGTATATAATGTAATACCAAACTACATAAGTCCTCAATTTCATTGTTACTTGTATTATATAGCTATCTCATTCGATTAAATTGATGAAAGGGCCTCAGAATACAGAAAGAACCAGAAGCCGCGTTCAACTGTAATTTCGAGCTACACGCTGTGTCCAAAAACCAAAACAACGCTCCCCGCCCGCGTCACTTCCCACCCGCGTAATGTTGCTAGCGCAGGCATTATTTGCCCGTTTTAGGGTAAATTTTGGGAGTCTAGGAGGTGAGATAATAATAGAATAAAAATTGTCCTATTTTATATAATTATGTACCTACCTAATTGTCTCAAGAAATCGACAAAAGATGCTTTAGAAAAAAAAATACATTTAATTTTCTCTTTGCTGAGTAAGCTTTTCAAAATATTGTCCAATTTAATAATATAATAATAATGGTTTCCATAACTCTTCCAGCCGTGCTCTTTGTATTATTTTTGTCCACACCGCTTTCCTTTCTTCATCAACTGGGAAGCTAAAATTTGAGATAACTAATATAGAAACATAGTTACATACCCGCTCCCCCTCACCCCTTCTCCCTCACACACACACATCAAAAAATGTTTAGAAATCCGATATTACCATATGTACTATTTAATAGGATTATTTGGTTAGGTACACACGGGCTGCACTGACGCTTTATACTTTCTTTTTTCAAGTCGGTTAATTTTTATTAAATTACTTATTAATATTCTACAATGAATAAAAACCCTCAAAAGGTAATAAAAAGAAGGGTAAATCAAAACTCTTATATTGGCAACACTAACAAGATGGATGCATCATTATCTATGACAATTGAAAACTGAGAAATTTATTCATTAATTAAATAAGTTGATACCTAAATACGATTCTACCACGTGAAATGTGATCCCATCCTGTTTCTTTTTTAGACCCGCTGCATGCTTACAGGTAGGAATGACACAAAACGGCATAATTTAGTTAAATTGGTCATCGTTATAACACGTCATTCGCTCCGACGGTCACAGAGTGACTGATCGAACGCGCGTCAAACTACTCTGTTTCAGAGTAGTTTTAGTAGCTTCAATATTAGGCGCGCTCACGGTTTCTGGTTCTTTCTGTATTCTGAGGAAAGGGCATTATCAGAGGTAAAAACCACAATATGAATAACATTACTAACTTTATGATAGGTCCTTCTTTGAAAACCCAAGCTGATATTGATCGTTATAAATAAAACGTTACTTACGCAAAATTTACCGTTTCACTATAATACTTCTACTCCCAATATTATACTATTCTGATCTGAGATGTAATAAGTATGTAAGATGTACATAGGTACACTTGTCCAAATAAAGATGTAAACCTGAACTAGGCTTCAAGTCAATGACTCACGATAACAGCCCGAGGTAGTTAGCTAGAAGTTGTAAAATCACGAGTGTGCCATAAAACTCACTCAGCGTCATTTAAATCAACATGGACTACTGAGGGTAGACTTACAAATTTATAACGGTAGGTGAGAATTATGTTTGTATAGGTTTTACTTATACTTTAGGCTCTATTTTCTCTCTTATTTAATATTAGATTTTAAGTGCGTAAAATCTGAGCTATATATGACTGGGCTGTTAGCTTAGTTGGAGTGGCTCTGCCTTCTAATCTAGAGGTCGCGGGTTCGATTCCCGCATGACACAAGTATATATGTACTTTAAAAATGTATAATTACTTGTGTTGAGTCTGGTCGTTTGTATGTATAATAAGTATGTATTTACAAAAGAAAAGTAGGTATATAAGTAAGTATTATATCCGTTATCTAGTACCCGCGACACAAGCCTTTGCTTAGTGTGGGGCTAGATGGCGCTGTGTGCAATGTCCCGGAATATTTATTTTATTTTATATATGCAATGAGCAATGGGTATATTAGTAGAATTAATTGTATACTAACTATGAACGTGACTTTAATGACAATGACACCTAACTTAGAAACCAAACTACTGGGTATTACATACGTACTTACACAGGACTATGTGACAAGTTGTTATTGAAAACACTAGCTTTATTACACTGTATTTACTTGCACTAATAGTTATATGGAAATGTTTCAAATTCAACCAACAAACAGACAAAATGTTGTTTTGTCGGACGGAAAATTTGCGAACAAATCGTCGTTCTTTTTAATCTACTCGAAAATATCGCAGACTTGTTCACATTGCAAATTGTAGTACAGACGAATGGCCAAACTGAATGCCATAACATTTTCCATTTGGATACAACTTCTTATTCATAGCAATATGAAAGCGTGATATAACGTTTCGCGAGTCTCATAAAGGACTCGAACAAATAGAGACCGTCCTGGAGAAATGTAAATGTAAATAGACATTTGTATGCAAAGCTTATACAAGTATTTTTCAAGACAGCGTTGGGAAACGCGGTGGAATTTTCAATATATCGTCGGAGACTCGCAAAGGGATAACTTGACTCCCGTGGGAACAAACTGACATGTAGACGATGTATAGCTTGTGGTGAGAGTGACTGGGCGATACACGGTGATGTGTTCAGTATCATTCTATTCAAGTATGAATTTATTAAAATAAGAAATGTTTTCAACTGTTATTCTGACCTAATGAGTTAAAAAAACTAGCTACAAGTAGTAGGCCTTTAAATACTATTGTTAAAATGATGCCTATTTTAAAAATTACAAAAAACTGATTATAATCTTCAAGTTGTCAAACTAAAATAGGTACAATTAACATGCAGAGGTCGTTATAGTTACGTTACTAGTACCAATACACGGAAGAGTATCACGAGTTACCACACCCAAACATTATCCATCAACTCCTTATTCTTTCCACAGGCAAGATAACGCAAGGTCATGCGTCATTTTAGTAACAAAAACCCATGCACTTTATTACCCCGTGATAAGGCCTATTTTAGGTCAAACTAAAACGCTGCTGACCGAGAAGATTCAAGATATTTTGATAAACATTCAGATGACAGTGATAATGTATCACGGCCTTGGGAACATGATAAGAGGTAGCGTGTTTGTCAGCACCTTAGTTAGGCGGTTGTTGTTACTTAACTGTTCAAACATAAGTCATGTTTTCCTCGAAATTGTGGCAAATGATATCTGAAATTTGATTTTGATTTGACAATAATTTGATAGTTAGACTCCCTATAAAAACATTTAACAGTTTGGTCAACATCTTTATCAGCCATATATATTGGGTACTACAAACTTCACGCTTAATTAACAAAGAAACGAGTAGCTTTAAAATATTTCCCAACGTTCTCAAAATACCACCTTCGACATATGCGTATAGAACCTACATATGTATGTATAAGAGGACCTCCTTTAGATGAACACCAACGCTTGCGTGTGCGCATATAGGTACTCGTATACATCAGCGATTCGCGACAGATGTCCAAGTTACGAAACTATGTGGGTGCAAGGGAATCTTGTCATTGTTTGATACGTTGGTGGTAAAGGTACTATAGCATGGATCATCATCATCAATTGCCTTTATGTCTTTAAAATAGATTTTGGAACCACCGTTGACATTCCTTTTTGGCGGCAATATCTAGATCCGTCTAAATAAGATTATGGCCTGTCTTGCTATACAGGGAGAGGTCTATGTAACATGTATGATAAACAGATTTAACTATTAATAAATACATAATAATACAGTATAACTATATTATAATATTTGTTATACTATTAAAACACAGTATTAGTATACAGGCTACTTAGCTACATGTATATTAAAGCTAAGTTCCAAATAAATAAATAAATATTCCGGGACATTGCACACAACGCCATCTAGCCCCACACTAAGCAAACGCTTGTGTTGTGGATAACGGATATAATACTTATATACTTTTTATTTTGTAAATACATACTTATTATACATAGAAACGGCCAGACTCGACACAAGTAATTACAAATTTTAGTATTCATAATTACTTGTCTCATGCGGGAATCGAACCCGCAACCCCTAGATTAGTAGGCAGAGTCACTACCAACTAAGCTAACAGAGCAGTCAAATATACGAGTATGTAGAGAAATTGGTACAAATTTAATGCAACACAATATCAGACTATTGCATTTGAAACTCCTACAGAGATATGTATACACTAAAATCAGTTAACATCAGAGCAAAGTTTATTCAAAATATTATTGGAAAAGGAAACATAATTTCTCAATCTTATAAACGGCGTATTAACTTTCTCCGGTCTCAAGTTGTGGGACTATTATTATTTTAATCTGCGCCGATACAAAGTATCAGTTTACTTCAACTAAAGACAGAGTTTTACTCCACGGTGTTTGTAATTTTATAAAAACTGTGATTTCTTATAAATTAAAACATTAAAATTTAGTAGGTGTCGGGGCAGACAACAGAAAAACTTATACTAGGTCCCTTTTTTGTACAAGGAATATAGATAGGTAGATAGAAATAAAATGCAAATAAAATAAGAGAAATAAAAAAAAATGAAATCTCTTAAGAAAACTGTATAATTTCTCCTTACCAGTCAAATTGCAGTAACTGCCAAAGGTAAACTTTCAAAAGCGAAGCAAACTCGCTTAGAACATTCTTAGCAATTTACTCCAGAAGTTAGCAGACTCTACTGTTATTAAGGAAGGTAGATTGGCTTAGACTATAAAACCCAGAGGCACCTACCTACCTACCTATGGTCATATATTATATCAACCTTATTTATGTATCCTAACAATCAGCGGGACCAATCGGAATGAATATTTATCACGACATATTAATGTTAAAAACTTGAGTTTACTCGTCAGTATGTGTGTAAGTAAGTTATTTCTCACATAATACGAGTTAAAATAAACATTATCAAACAAAAACAAAAAACATATCGGGAAGATTTTACAACGAATTACACAAAAACTGAAAATTGGTGTCATAATTGGTAAGGTAATCGTGTCTTCCATGGGTTTTTTTTTAAATGTAATTGAAAGAGAAAATCTGATTGAGAGGTCTTAAGAATCTGATGTAGGTAGATGGCTTTATCTTCACGGCTCGTTAAAGTCCTTGAGAACTAAGCTGCTACTCGAATGCTCAAGAGGATATTGACTATGAAAAGACGCTAACTAAGCTCTTCCTGTTTAATGAATTGAAAGAGAACGTTACTGGAGCCGGGACCATATTGATTGGAATATTTCTATGGAATGATACTTCTGTAATAGTTGTTTGTTCTTACTTAATTAATTTTCTTTTGTTTGAAGAAGGAGTGCCGATAACATATGTATTAAAAAAAGAAATGTTACACTGGAGACACTCACAAGTTTTTTAGTTAGGTATAAAATTTACTAAAAGAAATGTTACAATGGAGACATTCTCAAGTTTATGGGCTAGGTATAAAATTTATTAAAAGAAATCCGGGAAAACACTAGATTTAAGTATTTAGATTAGTAATTTAATTTGTATGTTTAACAGGTCAAGATTCTATTGAAAATTTCAATAATAATTAGACAAAGTCAAAAACGAAACGAAAATAAATATTGTGTAATGACCGCTGAAAAATAATTGTTAAAACATTTAAGTCCTAGACATGTATCAAGTATGTAAGAATAAAATACGAAAATGAAAGTTAACCTATTTGCATTTAACAAGATACATATGTACTTATGTGCAATACATTTTAAAGTAAAAGCCACTCAGTACAAATGAGCACAAAGAAGCAAAGCTGTCACACCCGTTACAGTTAAGATAGAACTTACAAAAGAGGTCACTGTACTATGAAGAGTTGAAGACGCTCAGAGAGAACCAGTTTCATTCAGTACTGATTAACTTACATAAAGATGCTGACTACTGGATGATTCATTACGAATAGGTAATTATGTTAGAAGATTGTATACAGTAGTTAGGAGAGAAAGAGGCAAATAAAGAACAAAAATAAAACAATTTGAGAACTTGGTAGTATCTAATCTAAATATATAAAACTCAAAGGTCAGGACTGACTGACTGATTGACTGACTGACTGATATAGTGATCTATCAACGCACAGCCCAAACCACTGGACGGATTGGGCTGAAATTTGGAATGAAGGTAGATGTTATGACGTAGGCATCCGCTAAGAGAGGATTTTTGGAAATGCCACTTTTAAAGGGGTGAAATAGGGGATGCAAGTTTTACTTCTAAATGCGAGCGAAGCCGCGAGCACCCACTAGTGACTTATAAATCCTCTACAGCTCAAAGAATAAGCTGTCGATAATGATGATGATCATGAATTACAAATAGACAAACATTGTACAACGGTCATTAAATACAAAGTCAAAAAGATGCAATTAATTATTAAAACAAACTAATGGTACTTATGTTTGTATTGTCACTTACAAATATATGTATAGAGAGACACTCGTAGCAACAATTTGTAACCTGTTACCAAAACACATACCACAATGATAGCTAATCCCGACCATAATAATGGCCCTTTAATAGCGCAGTTTATCTTGAAAAGGGAAACTTAGTACTTTATAGTTACACCATTACCAAAGGCATCCACCGTGGCGGAGACAAAGGGGATACTACAACCATCATGGATAAAACATTACTTTTGATGTCTTTGTTTTGTTTTTTATGGCCCGCACAAAGCGAGACATCGATAAAAAGATGTTTAGTAATGTTGAAACGATAGTGATTTAAAATCTTATAGTAGTAGCTTTTCAAGAGCGCTGGAACCATGACTACTGTGATAGCTTATGAAAGTGAAATCGAGGTGGATGACCTGCAGATGCAATATTATTATACAACATGTTTCCGATAATGAGTCTTTAAAGTCCATTGGCAGGATTGGTTGCATAAAATGATGCAAATTTGTTCATAATTGAAACTCGATCGAGAGTGGTCTTGTTTTTCGAAAACAGTATTACTGAAAGTATATTGATTCAGATGGGGCTTGAATGCATTGGCTGTTGAATAACAAAACCTAGTAAACTGAGGACTTCTTACTTGAAACTTCTCAATCTCATATAATTTATAAGCCGAGCAAGCAAGACGACTAAGGTGAAAAACAACTTTAAATCAGTAAAGTCGAGGAAAGAATATGGTAAAGTAAACATAAAATATAAATCATTAGCCCGATTTCCTTCGCTCCGCTATCTGCGCCCAAAGTCACTTTTCTTCAAAGACACACAAAAGTAAACAAAAATGATTCCAACAGCATCACTTCAAAGAGTGTCCCCTGACGCAACACTTTTCTCCGCAAAGTAAATTGCTTCCACCTTTAAGAAAATCACTTGCTCGAAAGGGAAAGTATAAATAGGAAAAGTGGGCACATCAAAATGGCGGAACAATGTTCAGTCTTTGTATAAGATGTACATATGTATGTATGTATGTGTGTATGTTTGATAAACGAATGGGGAATACGTGAACACTCCACTAGTGTACAATCATCGTGAATTATGAGATACGTGAAGAACGCACAGAAAGATATTGTGAGAAATCGCTGAGACTGGTTGTAATATTATATTTTCACTATTAGCCAATCAATTTTGTTCATAACTCAGATTGTTTAGCTTTCTTCTGCAAATAACAATATAATTAATAAATCACAGAACAAAGATATATTAAATCTTTAGTATCGCGCCACATTCTGATATCAAACCAATATAGAAATTGATAAGTGTTATGCTTATAAGTGAGGTAGGAATTGGCATTCGGTTAAAAAATCTTGACAAACGGTGATCCCAAATATAAACGTTTCGTTATCTCGCCAGTGAATCTAACATCAAGCATACTGGTACAATAAAGAATGGGAACGACAGTATCTCCGTCACAATCAACATACTATTATTCATGAAAATCTGGAGTCATGCAATTTAGATAAGCCCCGGTCCCGGCCTTTGATGCCCTGGAGAAATTTAATTTGCACTTTTAAGTCCGCCATTGCAAAGCTGCAAATTACAATTTCTCTTTGTAGCAGAAGTTTTAAAGGGGTAAAAGTAGGCTGTTGGATGCTCGAGACTATTATAAAGAGGTTTCGATAAGTCCGAATGAAAAGGGCATTGTGGTTACCGACCGGCAAATATGTCTGACGTAACCAAATGACAGTGGATGTTCGTAATATGCTTAACAATAACGTTTTAATTGTCATAACAATCTCGAGTAATTAAGAGATTTATTTTTGGTATAATGGTGAGATGATGAGATGATACGGACTACAATGAAGTAACGCGTTATGCAAGATCCGAGCATGGCGGTGCGGTGCCACTGGGTTTTGTAACTTCCTACTTAAAGAGATATCCCAGACATTTTCCTACCAGCTAAAGCTTGAAGCTTAAAGGGAACCCTACTATGCAAGTATGTATGTACAAAAGTTCTACCCGTTCGTGCAAAAACAAAAACGTGTGTACCATAAATACAGAAATAAGTACACGTAGAAGGCTGGCATATTCAAAACCGGGCTTTCATCCTCGCTCGCACGTAGAAATGAGAGGTAGACAATGTAATCAATGGTTTCCACGGAGCATGCTCTGTTGCCGCAGCGGGCCAGGGGTCAGAGATAATTGAGTTTACAGAGGACTCCCCGGGGGTCTCATGTGTGAGTATTATCGACGCGAAAGTAAAACAGAACAGAATGTTCTATTGTTTCCCGTCTTTGACCCCGTTTTATAGGTTCAAAGAAATTTTTGGCTAATGTGTGTTGACAATTGTAAAATTCTCAATGTTTGCTTTAGCGATTTTATACGAGGGCAAATGTTAATATGCATCAAAATGTACATTAATTAAGCAATTTGCTTGGCGGTACATTAATTAAAGGGTCCGAATTTTCCCTAAAGTCTCTAGTAAGTAAAACTTACAGGGTAACGACCTTATCTCCTTATTCAAGATAAAATGTGGTTAGTGGGCTCAAACAACTAAACTGCTAGAGGGATTTCTACTGAAATTTACACAGAGCGTTTACGAGAGAAACACGTTTAGCTAGAACTGTTGCTAGGGCGTTTGTGAGGTAAGCGAGAAAAAGCTAATAAGGGTAGAATAATGCATTTTCTGTTCAGCGGAATTAGGTTGAGGGAAAAATTATTCTACTGCTAGCTAGACCTTTTACTTAGAAAATAAAGAAGTCAAGCCACATACGTATCCCTCACCTGAATCATGATGTATCATTGTCAGGATTTATTCCAGTATTGGATAAAGACCTCTCTTCTTACAAGCCAATTAATGTCTTCGGTCAAAAAAATACTATTTTTGGTTTGGAGCCAGTCTCATCCGTCAATTGGTTTATACATTGTTTTGTTTATAAACTTAAAATTTACTAATTAATATTAATTTATTTATTACTGAATTATGTAACTTAACTTAATTTCTCATCATATATATTCTGTACATGGTTTGTCTATTATCTACATAAGTAAGTATCTGTCTTGTGTGGCGTAAATAAATATGTTTTGTCAACTGGTAACTGGTTGCTTCGGTACAGGCTTCTAGCCTAGTGAAGCAATCGATAGATATGTCTTTAACATGTAAACTTATTTCGTTAGTAAATATATTTTCATTTTCATTTCATTTCATTTTCAGTAAAAACTTATTTCGTTAGTAAATATATTTTCATTTTCATTTCATTTCATTTTCAAACCTAATAAAGAGGCTTATGTTTACACGTTACACGAAGGAAGATCATAATACTCGTATTATATGATACTATTAGTGTATTTGTGTTGGAAGCAAGCCAGTGTATATAGTAAGTGGTATCTTAGCTCTGCAGTTGCACGAATATGACCCTAGCAATCTATGACGGTCAGATTAGACACGCTTTATATGTAGATCAAGTGGAGCGCTTACATAGCGAAGTGTTAGTGCCAAATAATTGTGATATTAAGTATAGTCCTGCAACTAAATGTAGGAATTACAATGCAAAATTCGATGTGGTGCAGAGATGTGTTCATATATTTCGGAAGATAAAATAAAATACATCATACAAATTTTATAAATTAGTTTGTACCAAAAAGTCATAGGTTATTAGCAGACAATTAAAACTCAATCTTATTCCTACATAAAATCATAAGTAGCTGAATATACCTTTCCTTAATAAAAAATAATTAAATAATTTTACTTTCATTGTTGAAAAACCAATAAAAACAACTAACGAACATTATGCAGCAATTCCATTCTTGCGATTGAATAAAACATATTCACTGAGTCATTTCTAAGCGGAAATAAAAAACCTCGTAGCCCGTTTAAGAAGATACTTACTACTTGATTGTAATGAACACCTGCTTGGATTATGCAATGCAATTGGAAATTATTAACCGTCTACCTCTACTTGTTGCAAATTTATATCTACAGACAACAAGCGTGCCAGACACGTGTCATGACAGACAAAATACGAGTAAAATTATGTTATGCACGTTTAGTATGCATTTTATCTGTTTGTTTAATGGTGGAGTTGAGAAAATAGTGTTTTTCCTATTTTCTTTTTATTGATACATTATTCGCTTTTCAACAACGGCCGTTCACATACATACATTAGTCTAGCCAGCCTATACTATATAACACTTGTCTAATGGTGCAGCACCCTTACACAAGAGGCAATTTTCGGTAAGCGCACGATGTCATATTGTATACTAATGGACCGGACCGTTTCTAACACGCTCGATGTCTGTATATATAAACAGACCTTTGAAAACATTCTATGTTCAGATGCATTGTGCAACCAAATAGTTGCAAATCATCGGATTGTTAGTTTACTGGCTGACCTTTAAAGCTGACCAGAAATTAGCCAAGTGCCTGTCGCTGGCGGGCTTGTTCGATTATAAGATAGGTACGTATTATATGTATATGCTAGGTATATAGAATGCCTCAGGAACAAATTGCTACGAAATGATGAGCGTGTTGGTATTTCGGCGTAATGATGCAATGTAAGTATGTCATTTAAGCTAAATAAGTACTTAAGTAACTTATAGGCTCAAATACAAGTAGGTAGGTATGCTTGTTTTGTTAAATTAATATTAATCATTGAACAATAATTTTGGAATTATGAATAAATGTATTTTATTGTATTGTATTGTTAAAATCTTGAAACTATTGCGGTTGGAGATTAGAATAACATTGCACGAAAAATCGGCATGGGCCGTCTAAGCCGTCAGCAAATTCAAAATAAGTAATTTTGCTATGGTTTGAAAAAGCACAGACCGGCAATGATTATGATATCATTTTTACAGCGATACAGCGCGTATCCTTTGCAAAACTTGTTAGTATCAAATAACTACCAACATATGTACATAGGTATACAGTACAAATGCATAAGTGCATTCATAAGTCGAACCTTGTATTCTGCATCTGGCAATGGCAGATAGATATCGAACCAAGAATCAAGACCAACTTTCGCATACTTCAAACAAGTCTAAGCTGTTTAACTAGATCTACCTGTACATATGTATGTAGATATAGCTAAGAGATGTATGTATTTATATTGATTTAATCTTCGAGGTACTTGTTCAAGAACGTAACTAATGAGTCTAGTTTAAAATTACGCGCTTGTCAAACTAATGAGTGTCGTAATTTTTAAGGAAATGGTTTTTACTTGCTCTTCATTAAGCTATCGTGCCTTACGAGACGTCTTGATAGAAACGAGAAGTTTGTTAAGCGGTGTTATGTTATGCCAGCAAAGATTTTAGTATCCAGAAAGAAAAAAATACAAAGCACCGTATTGATGATATCAAATAACAAGATGTTTACTGGAAAGTTGTTAAACAAAGTTTTGAATCACTAAACCCAAAACTCCGCTGTGCTCATCATCGAAAGGCAAAAGTGTAAAAGTCGTACCAGGGTATTCAGTGATATCAATTTTTGTTTTACTTTTCTTATCAAGCGACAAATTCCAACTCTGCGATCGAGGTTAATAAGACACCCTAAGCACCTTTGTATGATTTATCGACTGCCTTACCGTTACAAATTTCATCTGCCTTACTATTTCTGAATGTGTTTACTATATCGTAATATCGTTAACCCACCTGATGAATGGCATATCCATACAGCAAGGCCACACTAGATAACAACAGACATTGCGCTGCATTCTTCCTGCCTTCACCCGTTCACCTTGAATAGTACTTAGCTTGCATTCTGGCGGTTCGATTATTGTTATTAAATATTAATAAATCAGTGATTGTAATCAGACTTCTCACTTACGAATCTATTAGTCATAGGTGATTTGAAAATGTATTTGTTTAAATGTTTCCTGGTATTTGTGTATTGTGAATATCATGAAAGCTAACATGGCCCAACATTTAACAAAAATAGATATTTTATAGTACCTACCTAGTCTACCTACAGTAATTCTGCATGTATTCGTATTGGTTTACTTAATAATTATTATTGTATTTCGCTATAGAAGTATGCAAGACAAGTAATATTTTATACTACATAATAATTGCTCATATACATTAATTCTACATTAATATGAATAGAAAGAACTAATAAACATACAATTATGGAATATTTTTTTACAATTTGCATTGTTACAGTCATAATATCGTAATAATAGAAAACAATAGCTTTCACGCAACAAAAAGCTCGAAACGAAAAGGAAAAGCTTCATAAAGTAAATGATAAATTATGTAAAGCTGACATGAGAAAAATATTGTCTGCATTTACGATCGATATTGTAACGAAGTTTGAAGCTATGGAAAGTAAAAACTTAAAACGACTTAGATACATTGTTATTTTACACTGACTGTATGCATAACGAACAAATCGACAGAAATGACACCCGCACAGAAAACATTGTGGTAAAAAGTGTATCATAACTGTACTAGAACAGAACTGGCACTCAAATGAGACTGCCGTTAAACACCATTACCTACTTGACAGTGTTGGGCAAAATTTAATAGCGATAACAATTGATAAATTGTAATCGTAATAAATGTACTACATTTTACAGTTACAATTTTATTGTTAATTTGTGATTAAATTTTGCCCAACACTGATACTTGAAGACAGAAAGTACCCCTGCTTGAAAAATTATAATAAAAGGTAATTTAAAAAAATAGAAGTTAAAAAGTAAACCAAAACGTCTACGAATTTAATTCAATAACAAACTGTACACATTTATATATCCACCTACTTACTTTCATCGTTCCCCGTTTTTGCCATTCCATAGATTACATAGACATACCAGCACCGAACCTTACCCCACCCGAGGGCTTTGCACAAACCGTCTAGAATTCGTAAACCAAGCGAGTGTGTCCAATTTGCACGAGAGCTCGCAAAGTTGCTAGTTCAAGTGGAGGTCTGCAAAACTGTTTAATTACATACGAATTTGTTTGAAGACCATTGAAAGCTAAATTTAGGCGAGTAAACTAAGGTAATGAGCTTTTGGTATTTGAATTTGGAAGCTAATTGATTCTAGGTAAGATAAGATTCTTTATTTTGCAAATCTTAAGTTCTAATTTACAATATAATGATATTCTGATTGTGACAATTTTGTGAGTTACATTCTTCATGAGATGTAAAATGTACCTGTATTATGTAGTGTAGGCTTTTCCTTTTGTTTTGGCATAATTACAAATAAGTACGTGTATGTTAAATTGGTACCAAGAGATGATGTTTTCATAAGACAGGCATAAATAGGTTACTCATTCTGTTTTGATGTTCGTTGCTATGCAAATATCAAAATCAGTTAATTATCTGATAAATCTATGAATCGTCCTGATAGCGTTTGCTACAGTACTTTGTCATAAGCTACCTTATCACGGTTACGGAAAAATATTATAACCTTTTAAGGGGAACTTTTATGTCTATCTCAATATCGCAATTGTTATAATGGCTATCTGAAATTCCTGAAAACATATAAACCTATTATCATATTATACTAGTAGACGCCCGCGGCTTCGCTCGCGTAATTTCGGGATAAAAAGTAGCCTACATTTACAGTAGTTTTTGCGTGATGAGCATTTAGATAATCAGACAAACAGAGACACAGATAAACAGACAAAATTTCTCGAAATTGTTGAAACGTGTTCTGCTATCAATTTGAATCTCCTAACATATTTTTTTATAAATATCTTCAATGTTCAGTCATTCGACCCTCTTCAGCTTTATTATATTAAAAAAATCGTTTAAATTAACTTTCTTTTTTTCAAGTAGTCGTTTAAAAATATCTACAAAGTCCGTTCGTAACAACATTTCACGATTTTTTTTTTTCATTTTCTAGTATCTTCCTAATTCCTAACATACGCTCCTAAGCACTAATACAAACAGCTTTCATTTCAAGAACTTCATATAAAACTGGTTTCTTTACGCAGACCGATTTCCGCTGAGATTTCTAACTGTCTCTTGACGGGTTAATGATTTATCCGAGCAATTAATAAAATTACAAGGTCAATGTCTTCAATAGATAAGTGAGGGATATGTGGTCTAGAAACACACTTGTCTAAATCTGGTAAGTTTTTGCTTTGCAATACCTATACATAAAGCAGTACCTATTGAGGTGGATGAAACGGAAACCATGTAGAATGTAGTTTGAAATTGATGAAAGCCCAATTCTTTCTCTTGAGTCGTATTTCCTCATGACTGGGGGTCGTGACTCCCCCGCAGAATTAAATTGTTAAGGGAGTTCTCTTGGACAGATACATCGTGTTGGGCGCCCATGTCCTTTCACGGACCAAGACACATGTCCTCAGATATTGTGGTCCTGGTGGTGGGGTCCTTCACCGTTAAGCGAGTGCAAATTCACAGCCCCTTAAGAATTCCTAAAGATCAAATTTTAATTATTATAGGCTCACGCTTGACTATGACATAGCTGATGTACTGAAGCCTTATTGCAGCAATGTAACAGAGCTAAGATATTGAATGTAATAGGTATTTTAATACCTGTTAAATTTACCTAAACAACCTTAACGTATGCATTTACCAAATGAAGCCACGACACGTCTATTTGAGAGGAGTTATTTCGCTGTTTTTATGGCCTGCACTATGTGTTAACCACTGTATACTCGGGTTTTATGGCCTCGGTTTACGATGTAGTTTCGTAGGAACAATGACATACCGTACAAGATATCTTAACGCAGCTGGAGGCAGCACTTTCGCTATATCTCTGAGTGAAACTAGTATTTATGTAAGTAGGTATATTATTTTATGTTCGGTGGTAATGTCATTTTTAGTCTCAATATTATCCGTTCATAGAGTTAAGTTGTACAGACTAAAGAACTGCTAAGAGCCACTCCATGATGGAGAGTTGCTATTAATAATACAACATGTGAATGCTGTTATTTATCACCAATGACAGAGATTTGACAGAATTAACGAGCGAATTAGTTTTGGTAACTTGACGAATTGAGTAATGGTGCCATTGTTTATTTTTGCATGAGGTATAAAAGTTGAGAAGACGCGACTTTGAAGTGATCTTTTGTAATTGTTGTTTACAAACATTAGGTATATGTTAATATTTGAGGAGGTGACTGTAATAACTTTTGCGATCGAAATGTAAATTGCTAAGTTTATTTCATGCTCGCTCGTATATCATTAATATCATTATGAAAAAATAATCTTTATTTACAATAATAAAATATAAAAACAAGGGAAGAAAAACTAAACATACTACTTCTAACTACTACAAAAAGGGGCACTTAGAAAATCTTTAGAAAAGCCTAAAGATAATCTAAGTGCTCCAGCCCACTACCAGAATTAAATGAATTATTATTATTATTATGAATAAATCAATAAATGTTATTTAATTCAATCCTAATTAGCTTTACTCTTGTTACAGTCGATGCATGATAAGGGTCTTTGTTTAAAAGCATGATTTTCAAATATTTTGCACTCAGTTAGTGTGCAATAAATCCACCTTCTATGCTACTATTAATACGCTGTGTCGGTGACTATACAAAATTACGCAAAACAAGCCAATTTATTTACATCATAGACCCATTAATTCTCATTCAAATGCGATTCAGGTCATCAGCACCTCAGCATCCTTTCAGCAGGAATTGGCACAAAGAGCACCAATCAGCGAGCTCCATTTAACAGTGTGATATACCACAATTGGTTAAATCTGGGCCGTACTGGGGCGATTGGACAGAATAAACCGATATTTGGCAATGCAAGTTACGTCGAGATGTAGAAACATGGTCTGTGATCACGAGAGTTTATTGCAGTCTTCTTTTTCTTATCGAATGAGAGTGGCCAACTCTGGTGTCGAGAGTTTATCAAGTCTCTGACATGTAGTGATGAAGTACAAACAGTGAATAAGTGTAATTACAAGAATTATCCTTATTTTCATTTATAAATCAAATATTGATAATATAAGAAACTATTAGGATAGTGAGAACAGATTTAGATTAATCCAGTTTGATGAATAGATAGAGATAGATAAATTTAGATGTAGAACATTTGTTAAAGTTTCTTTAATCGTCACTGTTACAGAAAGCAAAAAAAGGGGGAAAAAACACTCAACTGTGCAATTTAAAACCACCGTACACATCGATATATCACTTAAAATTTCTCAGTTTGATGGCCTATCTTCCCACTTGACATTGGCAGAATTGCGAAGTCATATCTTCGCAAAAGCCATAAAAAAAAGTTTCTTATACAAATACAATACAAATACAAAATCATTTATTTGCCAAATAAATTGTCACAATATGTTATAAACTGAAACATTGATAATTTATTGTAAATACAATGTATATATAAGATACGAATCGATCTTCACCAAACAACGATCTTGCCAAAAATTCTATTCATAATAAAAATATATTTAGATAAAAGAGCGTTTCCCAGTTTAAAAAACCTGATTCACTGTTTCACACTGTCCCAAAATGCAACGAGTCGACTTTCACGCTCAATTTCACAAATCCAAGTTAATAGTAACCACAGTTTAACTGCAATATGTCTTGTAGTCTCGAACTATGTGTGAGTTCTCAGAAACACATTGTTTGAAGTTATAACTAGGTATGTGTTATAGGTATGTGCAGAAACTGCTGTTTTGGTGCAAACTGCGAGATTACTGTTCTCTTGTTGTTTTAGAGTTGGTATGCGCGATAAATGCACTTTATGTGTTGGATTGCTAGTTTCATACCTCGTGTAAGTTTCTCTTATACTCGTAACTGCATTTGAATACAATAAGACCGGCTAGCACAAGACATTTAGGTATTATTTGGAAGTATTGTCGCTAAACGCGTTTAAGAAACTTTGTGCAAGTGGGCCTAAACATGCAAACTTTTTACAGTACGAACACATACGATTTAAATTCGCCGCTACTTTTCAAACATTTTTCAAATAGCTACAGCCAACTTTTGACTTTTAAATCGCCAACGATTTAAACTCAACGAAACTTTAAAATATTTTACAAATAGTTATGTGCTGAGAATGACTGATGATTAAAAGGTATGCTATTCCTTCCATAAACAGTCAAGATTGTATATGAACTATGATCCCACCAAATACGGTGCGTTTAGACGTGACAGGAATCACATAACAACTTTTTATGGCAGTCATGTATCTTTCAATATGTCTTACCTATTTATTAAAACTCGTACACTAATAGAAGAGCCGTGATGTCAGTGTACCGAATTGCAGGCAATAAAGACTGGGACCAGTGTCACAACAATTTAACCAATGATAATCAACGCGTCAATTATAAACTGGCGTCAAACTATAGACCATGTAATCCAAAGACAACCAAACTATGTATCTACCTATGTATGTAGCTACTGGGTAATGTAGTTACTAGATTTAGTACATTAAATACAAATAAATTTAGTTTGACGAGAATTGGAAATTAATCTCGGCATTACATAATCGATCTAAATAACTAGTCACCGAATATACCTTTAATTAAACCTTGTGTGGACCAATCAGCATGCAGATGCATCGCGTGATATTTGTATCTAAGCAATCACGAAAATCGATTCGTATTCTTTTCGCCATAAGAAGACGTCTTACGTCTGCATTGTACAAACCTAAGGCTATCGTGGTGAAACTGGTCCCGCAATAATTTTACAGTGAGACCTTTTGCTAGACTCAACATTCTTAGCTTTCCGCATTCCTGGACAAGGTAACTGTTGTGTAATCTATATGCCCTGTGAAAGCCCTCGTTCTAGCTTAAGCTTAAGGTAATAGGTGTTTCATAGACTATTTCATTCAAGACATTTATTTAGAGCCATTAAATAAGGCCTGCGGTAACGATGCAAAATTCTAGAGATCTGGCTGCAGTTTATAGATTTAGAAAGTGCAATAATCCGTAGTAAGCCAATAAGGGCGCCAATAAATTAAGAAAAAAAGACCAAAATATTCATAAGTAATTTTCGCCCAAAGACCCAAAAATAATTTATAACAAAGGCTATGTTAATGCGAAATAAAGTTCTTTTGATATTCATAGTAAAAGTTAAACGATATGAAAAATTCATGAACTAAAAAGTTTTTTCTTCATTGTTTCCGTTGAAAATAAAAACTGAAATGTCTTTTTCTTGTAAGGTGCAAGTTTTATGCATGATGAACGTTCACAATAGGAAATAAAACTATTTGATGCACTGTGTCTGAAAAACTTAGAATAGTGGCAAACCGATGAAACCTCATAAAATTAAAATAAATTAAATATCTTTAGTGTTGGACAATCTGTTAAATTATTTAATTTATTAGGCATAAGCAATGTATAGTAAGAAGTCCAAAAAGATAGCTGGTTAAAAAGGAGGTCAAAGAACAATAATACTTTAAGACGGGAACCAGTATTGTTTACTACAATATGACAAAAAGTCTAAATCGCGTCTAAAAAATCCTAAAGATAATTCTTACAAAGTAAAGATTCGCCAACAATGCATTATGATAGTGTCATATGCTTAGATAAAACGTCTTTGTAAATATACGAAGGTACTTTATATAAACTTACTCATACTTTTGGTTTATTTAGTTGATCAAGCATTTCAAAGGTTCATGAAACTTACCTGAAAAAAAAACAGATTCTAGTAAAAGGCGTGATACATGGTACATGAAACATGAGTGACTATCGTAGGAGGCAATGCTTTGCAACAAGGCTCGCATTGTTTGCAAAATTGATGAAGATTTCCGTCATACAACGTATCAAATTACAAAACATAATTCCTACTGTGTCTACTTACTTACATAGCTACAAAGTGCTGTAATTATGTGAATAGTGAATTAGCACCGATATTTTTACCTAAATTGCAAGTGATGATAGTTGAAAGATAAGTGATTACACACACATACATATGTACATAATTGGATTTACTGACATAATTAGCTAATCATTTCCATACAATTATCATATTGACTCTCATAATTTCCCCTCGGCAAAACTATTTCAAAAACTCAAAGGGTTATATCGGTTGACAAAAGACTTTTCTATTGCCTCTTCAATGGAATCGTGATAGAATGCCATTGTTTAGGTCAAACGAATGTGTTGCTTTCTATACTATTGTATTCAAAAAGCATTTCGAGAACGCATCGGAATTGACAAATGTGTGATAACGAGCGATCTCAGTCCGGGCACGTCTCGGCGTGGTCATTGGGTCAACACTATTCAAAGAGCTTTTGTTATCAACGACGATAATAGAGTACGTACGGTTTCTGCTTCAGTTGATACCGTTGACGCATCGTGGCTCTGACTAGACGAACACAAACCCGAAAGCGATATCACTATACCATCGGTTGTTCACTAGATAACCGCACAGGACTGTCGCGTGGAGCGTGGACGCGACTCGACCTCGCCCAGCTACTGTGACGCTTTTAGAAAATGACCAATTGGGAGTGAAAATTGTAAATTGAGCGTCAATTACGGGAGGCGAGGATGTAATTAAGCATTACGCTACGTGTATCAGTTTGTCGGTTGGGCGCGCGACTGCGGCGCGTCGTGCGAGCGCCCGCGCACCTCGCGCGACAACCACACCGACCCGTGGCGTGCAATCAATTTATGCAAATTACGGACGGGATGGGCCGCCGGCGCGACCAATTGACTATTAACCGTACCGGGAACGAACAGAGATCTACATGTTACATAAAATCCATGTAAATAGCCTGCGCGTGCGCTAACCTAGGCTTTACGGACGTTAACACGAGTTGAACGAACGAGCAGCTATTGCACTTTAATCACATAATAAAACTGCGTAATTCAAGTTCGTATTTTCTCTTAGAAATTCTTTGGTCGTGCTGCAGTTTATAGTTTGGTGGATTGTAATATTTTTGTTGGTAAATTGCGGTAAACAGCTCCGGTAGCCAGACGTGTCACAATATTGCTCGAAATTCAGCAACAGTTCTGCATCGCTGCACACCCGCTTGAATTGATAATGGACTAAACATTTTGAGAGCTGCAATGTAACTGTTACGAACGTAGAATTTGTAAACATGGCACAAATGCCACCAGTGGCGACGATACTTGTTGATAGTGATTGTTCCATCAAAAATGTTTTGCGTTTACGTAAGCAAAAGTCGTGAGTTTCGTCACAAATGCGTTACTTACTGCTTATACCGAGTATTCTAATAACAAGCAAAAATAATGAAATTAGTAATAAATGGGCAGATATCTCCCATGATATGTGAAATTACCAAAACTTTAAGTAATATCCAGAAATACAGCTACACATCTTAATGCTTGATGTGAACCTAGCGGATTTTGTTTTCAATTACTCTTTCAATTATTCTGACACGGTTTTACTACAGTTATCTTATTTAAAAAGAAATTTTATAAACTATGGATGAACATTACTGTAACTAAACTTTGTACATAGCCGTGAATATTATTGTTTTATACATCTCTAAATAGTATTGAAATTATTCTTTTACTAGCGTCAACTTCTTTCAAGAAAACAGGATCTTTTATAATTGGACCACCAAGATACAGGCTAACGCCTAGTTTGGGGTCTACTGTTAACACTATTATTGTATTGTAAATTAACTAAAATAGGTATGAATATTGTAATAAGTAGGTTAAGTTTTCAATTGGCAAATAAACATATTTTTACTTTACTTTTTACTTTTTACTTGTACTTTAGTAGGTAGTCTGAATTAAGGCGTCACCCTAAAAGGCTCTCCGCTAAGTATTTCAATGAGACCTCGTCTATCTGATTCCACTGAATTAGGCTAAAATAATTTAGCCGTTATTCGACAAAATGCCGTCTCTGAATACCGCAACCCGACTCACTGACTTACCATAAATCTATGCCTTGATTCTAGTTAACGATTTAAATAGTCCTTAGTATAATTAAGTCTGTGGATAACCGAATAAACAGAGATTTATTAACATTAACTTAAAAATAAACAATTAAAAAAAACAAAGATTTTTTTAGAGTTTATCTCAGAACACCTGATTACTGCTTTCTATTTCGAAACTCATGTGTAAGTTAAGAAAATAGCAGAAGGTTAAATAATATGGTAGGATAGCGAATGCCCGTGGCGACGGTATTCGTTGATTTCTTGCAGCGTGTAGGAGGAACAAACATCAACCAATCAACAAACTCTTTTTCGCTTCATTATAATTATTAAGATATTTGGTACCTTAGTATAATAATAATAATAAAATTTATTTATTGGTCATCAAAAATAATTTATAAATTTTATTATTATTTTATTATTAGTAGTGGATATGTGTGTGTAGGTACTTAACGATATTGTGTTAAACACCTAAATAACATCCATGGCATCCGTATATATAGTATAGAATACCTGGACAGGAATATACTCAACCATTTGCCAGCCACAGTTGCTGTGTAGGCATTCTGTTAATGAAAGCTCCATGACCGTAGATTGCTCTACAATACAGCTTAATTTGTTTCATTTGCCTGCAACTGAGCTGGAGACACAAATTGAGTCAACTGGAGGCATGCGATGCAGCAATTAGTGTAGCGAGAGAACTGCAAGTCAAGTTGGAAACTAGTTCCTTTGAGATGGGAGTGAATTTACTTTATTTGGTTGAAAGAGATAAGAAACGTAGTAAAAGTTAGTAAATTAATCTAGGCTGTACAAAGGGAATTAATAAATTAAGGTTAGTTTAAAGTAATGTGTATAGTTATTATATATAGGGTGTTATATATAGGGTGGGAAGTGACGCGGGCGGGGGGCGTTGTTTTGGTTTTTGGACAAAGCGTGTAGCTCGCAATTACAGTTGAACGCGGCTTCTGGTTCTTTCTGTATTCTGAGTTATTTACTTTGTTTATTAGAAGTTTCAAAGGCTTAACAATATACCTAGTTCTATACGTACCTAATGTGTAGTATATGATGTGTGGTCAACCTTCAGATAGCATCACCTTGATATTGTTATGTTATTATATATAAGCATGTAAGCTAACAACTACTTGTATTTTTGACGTAAATAGGTACATTTACTGGCCTATATCGGAATGATAAGATTACATCTTGCAAGATGGAGATGAACTGATTTGTATTTCTTCTACTAACTTTATATGACGTCATTGCTAGTTATGTATCTAATATCAATATCATTTTATCAACAAAATCGTCTAATAATAGTAGATAGATTGAGAACATCGCAAGGAGTCCAACAAAAATTTAAGTACATATCTAGATAACGTTTGTTTTATGTTACGTATTTCTTTTTAAGACTTGTTCTTTAGAAAAACTTCTTATATTACACAGCATTAAAGCGAAATAAAATCATTTGATTGTCTTTATTGTTACATGCAAAATAAAAAAAAAACTTCAAAAATCTATCTATAGGTAGGTACATAGTTCTAGTGTCACAATGATCTTTTATTAATATGGAATAGGTTTTCATTTGACGACAACCCGCTTGAAGCATTGCAGTAACCTAGGGTATAACACGCTTGCTTAGAAAGTACCTACTTATTAACTCTAGATTTGAAGACCCCTGGATTGTGGACCCTATTGATTTTCACGTGTATACAGTTGTCTTTTAATCCTTGAGTTTTAAAAGTTACCGCGCTATTTTTCCGGCTGTCCGATCCCGCGGTGCAAGTGCGGAAGTTTTATCCTATCGACGTCGATTAGTTTAATTCGATAACTTTATCTATATTTTGCAAGTGCCGAAGTATGTTTAGAGGTAGATAAATTGATCGATAAGCCTCGGTAAGCTTTAGTACAGATAATAAAAAAAGATTGGAGTCGTTCACTCTGGTAAATTAATATGTATTTCAAAATGATCTGGTAAGTCAATGTCAAAAACACGAAATTGCTTATATCAATGTCAAATATTTTTCCACTACACTGGCAAAATTGCGGCAATACCGCAGAAGCCATTTAGATAGTTGTAATTTGAACAAAATTCTTCTCCTATAATTCTTCCACGATCTTTGGACAGAGTTTAATATAAAAAGACGGAACCTCCGAGGTAAGTAAAATAAAACTAAACTATTATTATTATCCTCTTCCTCCTTTAGCGCCAACGCAATCACAAAATCCATTATTTATTAAATGAGTAAACAGCAAGAATGTTTATTATCTAAGAAAACCAAACATTGTAGTTATCGAGGCCTATCGTCGTCAATTTGAAACCTGATAAAATTAACCGATTTAAACAACTTCAAGTGTCAGTGTATCGATTTCATTCGGTCTTTGACGGTAAATTTATCATAGTTACCGAACCATAGACAAGGTGTAGATAAGAGACGACAGCGTCGATAATATTCGTCAAAATCGATTATTACCGAATTTAACGACACGATAAAACTTCCGCACTTGCACTGCAGACCCGAAACCTACCGTCGCTACGGAAACTGTGTTCCGGACTCCACCGCGTCTGGCGCTGTGGCAGACGCGAAATGAGAAACGATACAACTGTAGGTATACCTAGCTTAGTATAAGTATGTACCTATAATATGTATGGAAGCACGCGGATCATAACGGGATGGCTAAAGCAAAAGATTGCGGATCATAGGAGAGGCCTATGTTTAGAAATAGGCAAGAGAAGAAGAAGAAAGAAGAAGAGTATAACATGTATAAGATAAACAGCAACAAATGTAAAGAAGTTCGTCGAGCGAGTATACGTCAGAAATAAGCCTATTCAGCTCAAAAAACAAATTAAAGCTGTATTTTTTGCTAGATGTCACTATTACTAGAATAATAAATCATAAAAGAACGAGTTTGGACTGTAGTGTGTAAGTAAACTAGCTAAGTTAGCATTTTATTGTATTAGGTTAATTAATGCAGAATAAATCGAACGCTTGTTCAGACAACACGTCGTTTCCAATTATCGCCCACTAGGCACCCTGCATGGCGACCCTGCCAGGAGTTTTTCTTTTAAATTGCATTAACCATTGTTCTTCTTACAAATTACAAGTAAATTTATCTATTTAAAAAAGGCTTCAACTATTACAGACAATTATTTCAAGTAACTGTAACTTTCTGTACATTAACGCCTCAGTTGGGACAGTTGTTAAAATAATTGCGACACTGCATGAGAGCAGACCAAAATTCTTAGCCTAAATACCTTCGGATGTCAGTTCTCAGAACTTGTTTCACTAAATAGGAAATAGTGGCAGTCATTTAGGCAAGTTTTGGATCTTGAGGCTACATCTAATACAGCAGGAATAGTTAGTGTCATAGCTATTGCTTACCATCAGGCAAAACTATGGTCAAGTGCAGACTTGGTTTAGTTAAAAAAATAGGATTTTTTCTAGTGTGATGATTTTGGTCCCAATTTCCTAGTGTGGTTGTATGGGAAAAACATTGCACTAATGATATTGCAGGAAACATGAATATCCATTATTATTATGTAATATCCATTATTAATATGTGTAATTTAACTAGAGGAAACCAAATTTAAAAATAAAAGTCCAGCAATTTTCAAACCATAACGCAAAAATCTGCACTTTAAAGCAACAGCATAAATCCTAGCACTCCGTAAAACAGCTATTTATCCACTTCCAGCTTATAGTAGAACCATAGCTCTTGCTCTCCCTAGACTGTGAAGTTATTAGCCTCTAACTCCCAGTAGTGCTCCTCGAGCGAATAAATCTGTGGGTGTGGAGATAAACATTTATAAAGAGGATACAGTGAATTTGCATCAAGGCCTTGACTAGGACATATGTCTGTCTTCATAAACTAAGTGCGGCTGGATCTGACCTATTTATGACTTTGGATTCATATTTTAGTAATAGTAGGTAAGGTAGTGTTTAAAAGGTGTTAAATGGTTGTTTTATGTGAATTTGATAGCTACGTAAATTAGCTACTCTTAAACCTCATGATCATTAGAAATTCTCAACTTGACGATATAAGATTTAAACGATTCATTTTATTTAAAGAAAAGAAGCTGTTGTTTCTACATATTCCACGTGATTAGTTACAGTTTTTTGTAAGCACTATCATAATAAAATATAAATGAGAACCTGTAAATTAGACAAAGTAAACAGAAACCGCTTGGATTAATAATCTCCGTCCAATACATGAAATATATATTAGCTATTATTATAAAAAAAAATACAATCGCACCCTTCCCTATAACCCTCTGTTATTACCATCGTTATTTCGATGGTAGTGATAAGTTGTCGCTTGCATGCCCCCTACCTGTTTAATATACTATCTTCTGTAGCCATTAGACAAACCATGGGCGGTCACGAGGGGAAACACGTGATTACAGTTCCCACAACAACATCGTACCAAAAAGACACCTTAAACATGCATGTTGGATTCAGACATAACATGTAAAATAATGTACATAAATACGTAAATCATTGTTATGAATTTGCGTCTACGCAGGCGTTCCGTAAGATGTCCAACAAAACAAATAACAAGACTGTGCAAAGTCGCAAAAAAGGAGACACAAAAAGCGGATGTTCTTGTCCTAGAGAAGTTTATGTCCTGAGGTGGGCATGGCCAGGCTGATGATGATGATGATAATACATATATCGTAAGTATACAAAGTCTAGGTACTAATCACGTCTGACTAGTCACCGTTCTAGATATTCTGCTTCCGCGCACCTAAGTCGAACTGTTTTTTTTATTTATATTGGGGATACATTGATATTACGAGTCTTGGAGTTCGCAAGTTGTTCGGTTCTCACAACCAGAAGAGCTATTGTAGTGAGGTGAAACAAATTGTAACTAGCTGACATACATTGCAGATGATTTTGTGGGTGAGGTAAAAGTGGACGCATTCTTTTTGTCTATTGCAGCACTTGCTGTTTTGTGGAAACCTGTGGCTTTTATACGTGCCACTAAAATTGATATCAGTTGTGGCTGAAAAATGATTTCAGTGGAAGAAGTAGTTTGCAGAAATTTAGAATAACTTTAACATATTTATTGTGAGAATGAATTGCTAATTGCGATACCGTGAAATTAAACGCCATCCAATGTACGAATTAACTATTAATTTAGAAACTGCTTGTTAAGGCATTTAAAGTTGAATTCGCAGAAAAGTAAATTAGAAATGTTATTGACTCTTGCCAAGTACATAACATTCAAGGATACGACTAAAGATAAGTAAACTAACTTATACGACTTTCTATACAAAAATAACGAGGTTGACGTACTTAAAACTGCCTTTATAGATTAAAATATACGTACAATTTTATTTTAAAGCGGTACAGAAAGTGCCATTGTTTGAACAGTCTGATAAAGAGCTTGTTTACTTTGGAATTTGTTTGTAATTACCGAACTAATTACGAGTACTTCATGACTCAACTTGACTATACGTCAGAATATTAGCAGTTTTAGCACAATAGTCACATGCACTAATGGTGCCAGGTGCAGTGTTTTGATGATTGTTGTGCATCAGGAAAACGCAAATTGTGGTAGAATTATCATATTCTGTACAGACTTATGACCATAAAGAATACAACCAGAGATACGATCTTTATGCCTTTATTGTGGTCGTTATTGCACGTAACTATCTAACCTATCCAAGAGTATTTTTTTGAATAATTATACTTCTGAGACGACGAACACGATTCCAAAGGTTTTTTCCAAGATTCCATAAGTAAAATCCAATAGAAGTATTTCAGAATTCTACAGTATTATAGTTTCTAACTATGTACACTTACGGCGATAAAAGTCTTAGCTTAGAAATAAAAATGGTAAAAAAAAACAACTTTTTCTTTAACGACTCAAATTCTACCACGCATCAAAAGATCATTTCACAGCATCCAATTTATAGATAAGACCGTTATTATAGAAAAAATCGAGCAGCTATATATTTTTTTAGACTCTGCAATAAGTATTGCCAGTTTCATTCTCCCAAACTTTACCTATCACAAGAAAGTAAAGTGCCATCTCACGTAGACTCGCGTCGTTCAGTGAAACGTTACACACGGGTTTAATGCTCGCCCTTAATGACGTCTAATGATCGGGAGAACCATAATGGGAGTCCCACTTTACTGCTGGAAGTGTTTACTCAGCTCTTGGCTTTATTGTGAAGATCTTTATAGGTAAGTCATTGACAAATTGTAAACTAAAGTGTTACTAACACTAATGATTTACATTTTTTAATTATATTCTATTATAAATGTCTTTTTGTGAATAGTCTAGTTAAAACCTACCTCTCTTCTCTTCTCATGGTATGCTTCAAGAGTAAATTCTTACGTAAAGTTTTATAGACGCATGATTAACAACTGTCTGAGTATGAAACAAAAAAGTCATCCATGCTGATTTCAACTACGGTGACCGCTTCTTATTCTTCTTTACTAATACATTTTAAACCTTTTGGATCGTAAATAGCAATCTCCCAGATCTTTCTCACTTTCCTCCCAAGACTTCCCAGCCAATCCGCCACTTGAAACAATCCGGTATGCGTATGGTCTTTATAAATCACTCCTACGGTCTCGTGTGCCTCGCAATAAGCATCAATTTCATCCCATATCCTGCGTCTCCCTCGCGAGGGATCTAATGGGATAACTGTGGCTGCTACTGGGCCCGTATGCTGCTGGTTGGTGCAATGCAATGTCACAGTTTTATTCGTTTCGTTGCGTTTAAAAGCGTTTTCTTTTTCTACGTGGGAGTGTTATTTTAATATGTTGTTTTTTTGGACACTTATTGCGTTTTAAACCACGACCAGCTAAAATGTGGCATACACAACTTAGTTGAAAGTAACAAGAGAGAAAGAGAGAGAGAAAGTGAGAGAGTGAGAGAGCGACCGAAATGTAAGGCTTTGGAGGAGGCCTACGTCGAAAGACAGTCTGAAGAGCTAGAACTACAGTGGTAAAATAATAGATTTTTTGGTTCAGGAAAAACAAATTGTAAACCAGGAGTAAAGGCTTATTTATTTACCTATAACCAGAACTTTGCTTATAATAATCACATGATGCATGCTGTCAACTGCATGTCTTTGCTACAAGCACAGGCACGCACGCAGTAACCTGAATTGTTATAATATATTACAAACTTCAAATCTAAAATCAATCCAACAGAGTCACTCTCGGAATATTACCATGGAAAATAACATGATCGTAGAGAAATGTTTCGAATCGATCGTTGAATTGTTAACGAACTTTCTAAACTTTTGTGCATAAATGTTTACATTGAAAGTTTACTCCGATGGCACGTTGTGTGATTCTAATTTGTTCTTTAATTAATTACTGTTCAGATATTGCCTTGTCGCTGGAATATAAGGAAATTTCATTTTTAGGATGTTTTATAAGTTTTCTACCTATAGTATTTTTATATTGAACTAGTGAACGCCTGCAGCTTGGCTCGCATTATAATGAGAGAAAAGGAACCATGACACTTCTAAGACCTCAAATCGCTTTAGCTTTATTATAATGTTTTGAATGTCAGTTCTTATTCAAAACGATAAACCTCTATACCTTGAATTCCACCACCAAAAGGCTTATATAAATATTCTGTAATTAGTAACACCAAATAGGTAAGCCTATATTTATTTTTATATTAATTTCCATCTGAATTCATTAATTAGGTAAGTTCTCTTGGACAGATAAGATCGTGACGAGCTAAGGGCCTTCCACGTACCTATCTGACCTACCCATCTCTTTAACATCCGAACTTCCGAGAATCTTATTGACAGCATCAGCCAGAGATATTTATTCCATGAATCGTGAAATAGCTACGTCAGTAAACATTAAACAAGCGAGTTCCATCGTCAGTAATTACATGCATCCTGTGATTACCCTAACACCTACGTAGTTATATCCCCACACGCACGAGCAAATACGGGGGGTGAATGTTATACTTGTACTTTCCCTAGGATTATGAACGAGTACACATAGTAAACATTGTCTGTGCACAAAACTGTCACTGAGATAGATACGTATGAATGGATAAACTTTTATTGGATAGAATAAAGAAAATACAGAATCTTGGAAGCTAGAGACCAAAATTGTTTGAGAAGTAAATATGAACGTTATAAGGGAATTTGACGCTTAGCTATTATATTAATAATATACATTTAGATAAATGTCTAAAGAAGAAGTCTTCTTGAGTGAGTGTTGTACTTTTAAAAACAATGTCATTTAAATTAATTTGTATGCCGCCACGTAGCAAACTCGTTTGGATAAAGTAAACTATGATCAACTCATTCCCGCAAATTGTTTGAAACGCCATAAAATGTGATAGGTACCGCTATATTGCTCAACGTAAAAAAATATACGTGACCAATTATTAGTTTCGGCAATTGAATCTAATTGATGTAATCATGCGGGTACATTTTTATCTACCGCTGAACGCATGTCTATAGCATAAATAAAAGTTAGTATTATATTTATTATTGATAAATGAATAAGACATTTAAATACAATGAGTATAAGCACTAATAATATAATATTTTTAAAATAACTCTCAAAACTTTTTGTAAGTGCCACAGTAAAAAAATACTAGCCACATGTCAGACTCCTACTTTATGTATAAAAACTAGCTTATTCATTTAAATTTAAACAAAGACACCGACTAACTCGTTTGTTAATGTAACATCGTTATTTCAACACTAACTAATAAGTAATTAATATCTATGTTAATTAAACAACTGAGTAAATAAAACAAAATAAACATACGTTTGACTCTTTCCTCGCGCCATATCTTTCAATCAGAATAGATGCACAAAAAATAATAACACTGGATTAAATAAATCACAACGCACTGAACACAATCGGAGAAAAAAATAAAAAGTTCGAAATTCGAAAAAAAAATTGGCGGCAAACGGTCAGATGAGCATTCTCGCGAGGTCCGTACCGAGTGTACCGACACTCACTGAGATGTCGACTCCGGACAAGCTGCAAGCGCCCTACTTCGGCATAACCAGTATTTGGTTAGAGAGGGACCGACTACAACTACACAAAATGAAAAAACACGACAGAAAATACGAGGGAAATATCTAGTCCTTCTAAAAATATTTTATCACCTGTAAACTTAATTAAGAAAGTACTTTTGTAAAAAAAACATTCACAATTCAAAAAGATGACTATGAAATGATAAATTATCTATAGTAAATGCTAGCGCCATCTGTTAAATCCGCACGGAATCAGTTTGATAACTAGTTGTAGTGGTGATAGAGGGAGACTCTGGCAACCTCAGTGTACGTGTTGGCATTCATTTTAATGTGTAATGATGAACATAGATGACACTACTACACCAAATGAATGTTTGAAATTATTATAAAATATAGTTTATAAACTCTTCTTGTACTGCTGCTAGAAAGCTGCTTTGAAATTAAATTGACTTCTGCATTCTGTGCTACTGCTAGGGACGATGAAAAATTATACACAGCAATTTATAATAGAAAAATATATATTTTATCAGGGAAATTTTAACTTGTTGGTAAAGCCGCAATCCCAATTTTTTCTTGAAATTTACAATAAAATATGATAAACAATTTAACTTTGAAATACGATCATCACAGGTGCCATCTACGTATATCACATACAATACAAAGGAACGGCTGTTTTCAAAACTCATCGATCCTAAAGCTCTAAAATAAAATGAATTTTGCTCTAAAACGAAAAAATGTGCTTGATAACGGATGTAACCTCGGTTTTAACTAGGTGCCTACTAAATAAATTCAATTTCAATTCAATTTCAATTTTAAAGGTCTTTATTAATTCATAACTTATAAAACTATAACAACTCAAGTGTAAATTTTAATCCTAGTGGTACAATGAACTTGATTTACTTACTGGTTTTTCGTACACTGGGCACTTTTAACTACTAAATAAATTCATTAAATATCACAAGTAGGTGCTAAGCTACATACAGCTGGATCCCTCAGGATACGACCATTTATCTGTATGTGTGACTACGTGACTGTAGGTAGGGTCTGCTACTTCCGTGTCACATTCCCTGACTAACACGCACAGCCAATTTTAGATCCTGAAACTGAGCTAATAGCTATCGCAGATGTACGAGTTTGTGCGATTTAGATTAACTTCAGTGATTGGAGTCATTGACCAATGTCTCTATGTTAAAATAATCTTAATGAACGTGACAGCTTCCGTCCTCTTTGATTATTTTTGTTCACCAATCAATGAATTAGTCTATTTGAAAGCTTCAGTGAAATTAATTGGCAAATGAACCTACGTGTATAATGTAAAGATTTTCTTACACTGCATATTTTATTTAACAACTCCATGAACAATCCTAATGATGCGACACGTAGGTTATGATTATATGATAATTAAATATTTGTTTACTCACATTTTCATTTTCTTCCCCTCAGGCTGGGATATAGTTGCGGGGGGCGGGGGGAGGTCGTCCATCGGTACCTCTTCATTGGGCGGCGACGGCGGAGACTTGTCGAACTCGGCTATAGGCGCTAGCTCCGGCATTGGAGACACCGAGTTACTGTCCATAGCAGAC
Source organism: Macaria liturata (assembly GCA_964023185.1). Taxonomy (NCBI): domain Eukaryota; kingdom Metazoa; phylum Arthropoda; class Insecta; order Lepidoptera; family Geometridae; genus Macaria; species Macaria liturata. The sequence goes on along the minus strand of OZ026812.1, from coordinate 4,687,678 downwards.
AACTTAATGGGAGACACTTTGACGGATTAAGGGACCTCGCACAAACCCCCGGACTACCGGAGGATAAAGAGAATTAGTCTTTTATAAACTCGCACAAGTCACTTCAACAGCTTTTTTCAGCTTCTTTCAAGTCACAGCACTAGTCCACAATCGATTAAATTCGCGACACGATTCGTTTTAATTCTCGTCGAGTCGAAGCTGAACTGCGGGACCTGCAAACGATTAAACTGTTATTTATCGCCCAACTCGACTCTCGAAATTGCTCTATCCTTCTAGGAAATTACTCGAGATATTGACCGGAAGGCTCATACATCATGTTAATGGAAGTCCCGACGGCAAACAACAATTAGGTGAAGAGTACGGTGATTCTATTTGCCGCTAACTGTGGCCACTACACGAAAGCACGGAAGGACAATGTCCTGCCACCCTATTATTAATTCCACCATACTGACATGGTAAACACAGAATATCCAACAGTTAACGCCGAGGGCTCTTTAAATGATGTTCCTGCTGGTTTAGTATAAACATGACTGACCACGACTTGAAAGGGATCGAAATAGACAGCTATAAACGATACAAGTTACGCTTTCTGGAAATTCTAAGTTATGATAAGTTACCGCTTAGTATATTTACGACGCAGTTCGGGAAAGCTCGTAGTAATTTATCGTTACGGACGTCTTGATAAGGAAATAGTGGAAGATGTTGCGGAAACTAAAAATAAACACAACTCGTAAATGATTGCTCGGCTTGGTTTGTAAGTACCTAATGTTTTGCATTTGTCTTTTCTTTGTCTTCTTGCTAAGCTTCTCGGCGCCTCTTGTGAAGTTTTAAAGAAATATAGAACTAAATGAGATTCCTGGTATTCTCTACTTTTGTTTCGTATTTGTTATTAATCAATATTATACGAGAAAATATGTGAGTCGTTTCATAACACGGGTTCCTAAAAAAACCTTGTTCTCGTGTGTAATTGCTAAGTAAATAAATATTTTATGGGTATCTCCAGGTCGCATTCATGAAAGGATAATCCTAAATCATCTTCATAACTAAGTTTTCAGTAACCCTACCTTAGATAGACGTCAAAGGTCTCATGATAGCATAAAGTTACCGAAAATCCTTTAAAGTTATTCAAGCTCAAAGTTCACGAATCACGTTCCCTGGAGCAAAGTACGTAGCTTTAGAACTCAGACTTTATCACCAGGACTGGGCTCGTAAAAGATATGGCTCTATGGAACCGGCGCGTTAGTCGATCCTTGACTTCGAGATAAGTTAGTACTTTCAGGCGCCATTTCAGGCATATTCTGTAGGTATGGCAAGTTATGCTACTTTTATATGGTTTGCTGATTATGATGGACGGATACACTCGAATGTAGGTAGGGTTGTTGCACTTTTCAATCAATCAATCATTACGATACACTTTATGCTCGGATATGAAAAAAATAAAAGCATAATACATGGACAGCTACTACTATATGTTTAAGTTTTTTCCCTATCTATATTATTAACTGTGTATATGTATAGTCCATACTCAACAGACAATTTTATTAGAATCACACGGTATGGTTTCTTGGTAATAAATGCATGGAATAATTGTTTAGCAACCAATTGTTCTTCTTTTAATAACTAAAATAATTACACTACTAATTTAATTGGTAACCGACTATCATAATTATTGTGGTTTATAAGTTTCACTTTAATCTTCTTATAGAATGAGAGTGGTGAACTTTTGTATCGAGGGTTTATCGAGCCGCCCTAAGGGCCTTAATCAAAATGGTAAAAATCAATTCAAGGCATATTAACTATGTTGTTACCAATGAATATTCTTAGGCTTTATCTACACAATAAAATTAGCTTAGCATATACCTACGCTTTTTGCCAAAAATCACAATTCAAATGAAAATTCCCTTTCCCACTGAGAAAGATCACTATATACCTACATAAATATGTATTGACATAGATATTCCATTCTTACATTTGTGATGTCAGATTACTTCCTACTCAGCTTCGTTTTATGCACCACAAATATTGTTGGAACTGATATAAAAATAAATACACATAAATTAAGAAACCGGCGACTAATTGTAGTTTCCATTACAAGTTAGATCGCTAATAGAATCAGCATTGTGCAATTGTTTGCAGTAAATGCTGGGTGGGTTATAAAAGTGAAGATCTAGATCGCTGACTTTCCCTTTCTACGTGAGAAACTGTGAGAATACTGGACTGGCCACACAGACGATGATAGCCAGATATTTTAGTATTTATCTGAATATTCTAACCCCCGAAACAAAATATCTAGATAAATAAATACGCACAAATATCCCAGGACAATAAAATGGAGTTGAAACGTTGTAGCTTTCAAACAAATCCATTATTGACTATGAACCTACAAACCTACTATACCTACGAGCCTTTCTAAAAAAATGTTAGCGTATTCGTATACTAGTAATGAGAGAGATGAGAAATGTGTCTAAATGTTTTCTATGTTAGAACCTTTTCTAAGTTCTTGTAGCAATTTTTGAAGTTAGTTACGGGATTGACCGAGTTTGATAACTGACCCATTCATAGTTACATCTAATAAAACATAACTTAAAGTGTTTCAATGATGTATCTGCCCAAGAGGACTCCCCTAACGGTTTAATTCTGCGGGGGAGTCACGACCCTCAGTTATGAGGAAATACGACTAAAGAGAGAGAAAGTGTTACAAGTGCAAAAACTGGTATTGCCAAATCTGGTGTCAGATGGGCCAACCCTGAACAGAGAAGTAATATAGTAGGTATACAATACAATATCACTCAAATGGACTTAAACTATAAATTAATGTACAAGTGGGCGGCCTTATCACCTTGAGTGATCTCTTCCAGGTTCATAGTATGTATCTATAAAAGAAATAAAAACAAATAGCTAAGCCAAACTTGACGTAAATCACTTTCAACTCAGATTCTACGTCCGTGAAGACAGCAACTGAGATTAAATTAAATAATGTGATTATTTCCATGCATGTGAACGCGAGATCGAAAGCTTTACAACCTGCAATAGGTACTACTAAGTATTCTGTAATACAACTTAATTAAACTTGTACATACGATACCCCATTACAATGTTAATTGGATGGATAATTATTTCCCTCGTTAAAAGTTAAGAGACTGTGGAGGTGTTGAATTTGTAACATTTACTTGAATATAGAAATTTAAACTCGTAGTGTAATATTAGCGCCCGTAGCTCAGTTAGCGGAGGCTATAGCATACGATTACCAATGTTAAGCAAAGGTCGACGTGGTCAGTCCTTGGACGGTTGACCGAAAATTGGCATTCAATTTTGGGCGTTTCCGTGGGTCGGATGACATGTTAAATTACAGGTCCTGGTTGTTTGTCTAGTACGGCAGTCATTAAGCCATATCAGAGGCCCTTAAGGCGCCTTGATAAACTCTGGACACCAGAGTTAGACACTCTCATTCGATAAGAAGAAGAAGTATTCTACTGGCCATTTCTCTAAAATCTGGTCGTATGAGAGAAACTAGCTCTTAATAAGTAAACACCAAACAAAAAAATCATCGTGTCTATTCCGGACTTCAGTAGTATTAAAATTTAACATCCATGACAGATAAAGAGCTTTGAAAAAAATAATAACAGGTTACCGTACAAAATCCACATTGGCTTGTGTAATATTCTACATCGTTAATTTTAACTCTTGCATTTAATCCGCCTCTCAGTATAGTCAGTATAAACTCGACCGCAACTGCCGGTCACGACTCGCAAAACAGGAAAAGGAAAAGAAAAACTAGAGTTAAGCCGCTACCGAGTTCTGGAAAAATACTTTTTACTACGAAAATACTCTCCCGCAGTTTCCCTAGGGATCCGCAACTCTGCTCTTAGATGTAGGTATAGGTAGGTAAAAGGCTACGAATATTTAATACTACAGAGTTGTAATTTCTTACAAATGTAGCGTTGAAAATGTTTTCTTATTACATCTCTCTCACACACACCACCAACACACAAAGCTTGCTCGTGATTGATTCAAATTCAAAGAGCCATTTATTCCCTTATTCTTATGATCACTCTATGTTAGTAATTATTGCGATATATATATTATGTCTGTATGTACTTATTATGTCAAGATTTTATGTCAATGTAATAATGTCGAAGATTTTTAAATGTCAAGACTATCTGGATATAAATGTTAGAATACAATTTAATATATTTTTGTTATATGTCAGATTCTTCTTGCTTATTATCATTTCGAGCGTCATCAGGGATCGTCCATCTTCGGACGTAGGCCCCGTCCAACTTAAGCCACTTATTTGGTTCAGTTACGTTTCTATAGTATAAACTATTCATAGGTAAGAGGTAAAGAGCTACGTTATTTTGTAGCAATCTCATGTATTCTAAAGGATTTAGCCTATTTGGGTTTAGTGAGTAAATAGGTTGTTAGGATCAGGCTTCGTTGTAAATAAGAGAGGTTGAATAACGTATGTAACCGTTTAGTGGCTTTCTTTTCAAAGGCGTTTTAGTATAGATAGACCTGTTCATTTAGAATCAAATCCTAAAACTTTACTCGTGGTAGTTTGTGAAAATTAAAACGTTAAGATATTTCTATATAGGTACAAAAAACGTCGTAATTAATAGGCACTCAAACATGAGTAAACGGGATTTCCATTCAAGAATAAGCAACATTCCCCTGGGATCTTTTACGCGTGAGAACGAAGGGCGCATAACTAGTAATTAACGTAGGTAAGAGCCACGTAAGAACTACATAAGTAAGTACTGTAGGGAGATGTACTATTTATATAGATCAGCTATGGCACTATCACAAGCACAGTAGATACTGTAACAGGTAGTTTTGAAATTCAAAACACTCGGTTTCACTGAAAATGCCCATCCAGTGGATTGTTCTTCGTATAATCCAGGGGTATTTTACCCAGCGCAGGGTGTTACTGTTAGATGGGTACTGAATGCCATAGAGAAGAGGCGCCAAATCTCATCTCACAGTAATCCAAGGACGTAGAATGCTGTTACAAACATTTGGGCTATTTTTAATGCATTATTATTTAATTTTACCCGGGTGCTACGTGACATCACTGTCCATTAAGCATGTACCATGCTCGTCCTGTTATTCAATATCATAAGAAAAATTAAGTGCTTTATGGCCACGTAATTTGCTGTTATGCTAGAGGTAGGCAACGGATGTTCACTAATTTAGCTGTCACTGGCAAAAACCAATTTATAGAAAGACGGCCCAAATTGACAGGAAGAAGCCTGAAAATATGTAATAGGTTCAAAGTATACTTAATTGTGTATAAGTTTCTTAGTAGCATCAAAAAATATTCGCTGGAATATTACAGCTAGTAACACTGTAAACTAAAGTAATAATATCGGTTTCTCCTTTAACCGAACATTTTGCAATTTCCAATTTTAGGCGATTAGGAATTTCAAATTTTAGGCGATGGTTGGAGAGCGCCGTAATTTTCCTTTTATTATAGTAATGAAGCGGAGATAAAACTTAAAATAGCACACATTCTGCTCCGATAGAAAATGGGCTATTATTTATATGTTCAAGCACCCAACATAGTATTGATTAAAACTGAAATTAATGTTTGATAGAGAATTGTCGTGTTTTTTAATCTCGGCGATACTTTACTAATTATATTGGAGCGAAAGAATTTCCCAGGGTACCACGATTGTGCTTAAGAAGTATTTTTTTTTTCAATGACTTAAAGTATTTTTATGTAATGTACCTACTCGTAATTCTTTTAGAAAACAAGGATCAAAATGTATACTTATCTCTAAAACGGCTGAAAAGGGTCATGACGGCTGTCTGTCTCACACACATGCCTTCCGTTTCTTTCGACACATGCATTAAACACTAAAAACAATGTACAAGTAAGTCGCTAGATCTCCCCCTAATGTGATACATATGAAGTTGAAAACAAGTTGGTTGAGAGATCGGGCATATGTATAGGTGTGTATTATATGGAATGGCTGACTATCAAATGTATAATCAAAATACTAAGACTGGCACTAGTTGTTTCATTATTCTATCTATTTACTGGGAACTAACTATAGCATCGGTACGAATTATTTTTTAAATTCTTTTATTGTTGTGTTATTGATACCAACACTTTGGTTCATTTATTTCAATACTTTTTTCAAAGTGTTGTTTTGTGTCCTTATGTAAATGGTGTAGAATGAAGTATTTTAATTTGATTTGTTGGATTTTGGTTACTTAACTGTTTCTCGTTTAAGATTTAAACTTGATTAAGCTAACTATAGTGTCTGTATGGATATTGCATGAAGACAAAAGGCACAGTATCAGAGCGAGAGGCTTTCTATCGAAAGCAGACTAACAGTCTCTGTAGGTTGTTTTACAAAACACTAAAAATAATGCCAACCGTCTTGCATCTCGTCGGTAGAACTCGGTAGAACATAATGGGATGCACGCGGAGTCCGGGACAAGTGTAGTGCATGAGACTCTCCACAGGACTTGGTGTAAATGAGGACACAACCTGTACTGTGGACGAACACTTTTGAACAGTGCGGTTTTATTCGACACTAGATAGGCTTCGCTCGCATTAAGAAGTAAAAATTTCATGGGTATTTCACCCCTTTTAAAGTGGCATTTCAAAAAATCCTTTCTTAGCGGCTACCTACGTCATAACATCTACCTTTATTCCAAATGTCTACTACCTTTATTCCTAATCCGTCCAATGGTTTGGGCTGTGCGTGCGATCACTATATTAGTCAGTGAGTCAGTCATTCAATCAGTCAGTCACCTTTGAGTTTTATATATTTAGACTTACAGCTTTTCCTTTAAACCTGAACCGACGAGTCATTAGTTTATCAGTGCTTTTGTTTTTTCACGTTACTAGTTTTGAAGCAGAAATGACTATAGCAAATTAAAAACAGTACAAATATGAGTAAAAATGGCTTCCTACGTTTCCCCATAGGTACATGTCTCGTCTATAAATAGTTAAATGCATGAAAAAAATTAATAATCAAAGTTAGTAATCAAATTGAGTTAATGGGCTTTATTTATAAAAACTGTATTGTAACTCATAGCTCGTTCGTCTGTTTCATTGTATATTTTGTGTTTATTGTGTAATGTGACCTAATAATTAATTTGATAAACCTACTTAAAAAGTATACTAATTATTAATTATTTTAACAAATATTAATTTATTGCCGTTACAATAGCTCTTTCAAACATAATTCAAGTACAATTCAAATCTTCAAGTATGCTATAAAGCATCACAGCAAATCTCATAATCTCTCTACAATAATAATTGAGTTATCCAAGCAGATTGTGGTACAGACCCCTAGCACAGGACTCTTGAGCTGATGGCTGTTGGAAGTTGCTGAGTTGTGCTGTTATTAGATTTGCAATTTGCTGAATACACGAGGAAGTTTCAAAGTTTTATGGTGTTTTTGACAAGATAACGTTGTCTTTTAGTAGCTTGTTATTGCAAGTTCTGAAAGACGTCACAAGTTTATAATACGCTTATCTTAGATGTAAGAACACACCAGTTCGTTATTTATATTTATTTACAACACTTACATGGAAATGGTTACGTTAAAAAAATAATATACCAGCGTAACTAAAACTGTCATAGATATTTGAAGAATGTACAGTTCTTACTAATTCGACTGAATTTTCTAATATGGCCTACCGTAGATGATATAATAATAACAATGGCAAATTATTCTCTTTTTATTAAGTGAATGGGCTGTTTGCCGTCTGAAAAACTCTCGGTCAAAATCACCTTCACTAATGAAATCAACACAAAGAATTTATTATTTAAGAACACTTTCTTTTCAACAAATTCGAAACATATTACTCAAACATCACAATCAAAGTTGTTTACAAGAAAACTTAAGGTCATCAGAGTTCAAATGCCCTATAAAACTGTTACAATAGGAAGTTACAAATTAACTTCACGCACTGAATCGAAGTGTGTCAGGGCAGTACAAGAAAACACCATTCTTGGAACCTTCAACGATAGGACCAATTTCATGTGCTATATTATCTATTTTAGTACAGGGTTTAGTGTAAACTATTAAAGGGTAAAGTCGGTTGACTATTGATGAAACATTTTTTACTAGCGAAATACGAAAAGGTTGCTTGGTTTGAAATATATTATGTTACACTTACAATCAATGTCGAAATAGTATGAAAGTGATTAAATGTTAGTACTTGAACTTAATATCAGCAGTAAGCAATTAAAAATTCTAGGCGAAGATTGATACCAAAATAGGTATATCTAAGATTGATCTCACCAAACATCATTATTAAATAAAAACAAAGTTAAAGTGAGTAAGTACATATTTAGCAAATCAACAGAAAAATATTTTTTACTAGAGTTTACTTAAGTCATCAATCAAAGTAATATACTCAACATTATTTGGTAACTCCGTCCGTCCGTCCGTAAAGTCGAGGTTCCCTGTATTTATAGCTCTGCAATCAATAGCTTTAATTAACCCTTACCATGTCCTTTAAATGTCAAACAGCTAGTTAGAAATATCATAACTAAGCCACTAGACTAGATCAAGGGTATTTTCTTTCATATTATTTCATTAGAAATTTCAACTTATAAAACCTAATACGGTCGTATAGAAGTAGTAAGTAGAAATACATACTACTTATAATTTAGTATGAGTCTGTTTGTTACAAATGGTAATTAATAAATTAATTGGTAAATTTAACGAGTTTCAGATAAGTAATAATTAATTTAGAAAGCCTTTTACCATTTTGGACTATATTCTATTTAAAATATCAGACTAGTCCTATACATACAAGTATGAGCCTATAGGTATAGTTACTTAGTATATAAAATGAAATACCTAACTTACCTACGTATACATTATTAAGATTAAGCTAGAATAGACTCCAGATATTACAGGCCGGTATACCATACTAAACGCTTTATTAAATTCCGAGTTCGGCCTCCATGAAATTAAGGCTAAATTTAGGTCTAGATTACGTCGAAAAGCTGTCTGCAAAATTAAATCCTGACCTTCATATATCGTACTTGTAGTACCAACTACATGGCAATATCAGTAATAAATAAGTGGGTATTATTTATTCTATGGAATAGAAGTAGGTAAGGGGCGAAAAACATATAATTCCCTCACTAATGACAGTGATTCCGCGAAACTGGTACCTATAAGTGTACTATCCATTAATCAACCGCAACCGGCAATGCTAGTACACGCAGAAACACACCAATATTTCTCTATAACACCACGCTGCAATTCGTCATCCCGCTACCTACGAATGCTCCCGTTCCCTAGCTATTTTATCAATGTAAACTAGGTCTTATGTCACAGGTGATAGGATGTATTTTTATCCGACACCAGTGTGAGGAAGACGTCAATTTGTAGTGGCCTCAAATCAGTATTGGGGAAGCTACGTGGCTAGATCCGAGCCTTGTACGCAATTTGCTTGTGTAACGCGCGGGACATACGAGTGAAATGTTCATCGGTAAGTGGGTTGGAAACTAGCGAAATACTCGGATTTATTGCGATTACATTTGTTTGGTTGGGAAATTCTTTTTCAAGTTTCCTTAAGTAGGTAATTACACTAAATTACCTACTATTTATACTAATATTATAAAGCTGAAGAGTTTGTTTGTTTGAACCCGCTAATCTCAGGAACTACTGGTGCGAATTGAAAAAATATTTTTGTGTTGAATAGACCTTTTATCGAGGAAGGCTATAGGCTATATAACATCACACTGCAACTAATAGGAGCGAAGAAACAATGGAAAATTTGTACTTATTGTAATTTTTACTCTTTCATATTCAAACACCTGATTTAATGTACCTTTACCTGTACCTAGTATTATATTGGGAGATGACTCTGGCCTCTTAACACAGTCTTACGGCTACCACGAGGTCAGAGGATTCACATGTTATTGTACAATATTTACGTCAAATAAACGAATTTTGTATTGTATTTTGTATATTATTATTGTATTGTAATGAGCATTAAATTTGGTTGTTTAGCTTAGCTTAAGTTTAAAAAGGCAAACGAAATAAACAAATGGTCGTAAGAAGAGTAATTCTCCTACTTCCGCTGCCCTTAATTAACTCATAAACCCTAACACGCGCTTCCTATACTTATTGTGAACCAGTAATATACGTATATCTGTGTGTTAATTTATCGCTAAGCCACAGCAATGATACAGGTATAGGCTGTGTTGCCTTATCTAATGTTTCACCCGCGCTAAGGTTTTATTTACAAACTTAAACTTTTTGGCAATCTAAATTAAATGGTAATAATCATAATCGGCAGGATTCTGACAAGCATTTTGTAAAATTCACTTAAAGTTCACTTTACTGATTAGGCTACGGTTTACAGGTGCGAAAATTAACACCCATTTACAATTTTTTGCAATAAGCGGCCTATAAGAATAACGATGCTGTTTTGAATCCTGCAGTGATTATTTTTGTTCACCTCGAAAAAAAATAACACAGCTATAGTAATTTTTTTCCTTATAAAATCTGGAAATAGTATAGTACATAGTTGGAGTTACATAAAAAAATGTTGGAGTAACATAAAAAAGCTGACAGCGTTCATTAGTAACATAGAGGCACTCCTCAAGAATGTCACGACACGAGGGTCGGTCGGGACAGAGTGACAGCGAAAAATGACAGGCCATTTTATTAATTAACCAGGAAATTAATTCAATTTCGTACTCATTAGCACATTAGCTATGTGGTTATTGTTAGTGATATTATTTGTGGATTCCCTTGTTGATATGAATTATGGGTTTAATGAGTTAATTTGGGTGTGAAATTGGGTTGGATACTATATTTTGTTCTATAATAAAACGAGTCACTAGAAACAGTAGACAGTGATATTATTAAATTAATTATGGAGTTAAATTCATTTGTTTTCAAATTATCAATTAAGTAAAAAACATACAGGGCACATATTTAGACTTATTATAAACTAGGGGACGCCCGCGGCATCGCTCGCATTATTTCAGGATAAAGTAGCCTAAGACCTCATAGTATCTACATACCAAAAATCATGATGATCCGTTCAGCCGTTTTTGCGTGATGAGCGTTTAAATAAACAGACATACAGATAAACAGAGACACAGACAAACAGAGACACAGATAAATAAATAAATAATAATAATAATAGGTAAAGAGACAAAATTTCTAGAAATTGTTGACACATTTCATTATATATCTTCAATGTTCAGTCTTTCGACCCTTTTCAGCTTTATTATATGTAGATATAGATAGATAAATACGTGTATCAAGTTTCAAATAATTAAATTCAACTATCTAAATGTTCACTAGTACCATTAAAATACAACACCTATAACTTCTATCTAATTTACTAAGCATACTGCACACTGTCCAGTCAGTCATAAATTTTAGTATGCACTCAGTCATTGACTAACTTTCTACTCGCCATGATTTTCTCCCATTCCGATTGCTGCACTCTAGAGAATCGGAAAAAGCTCTTACGTCGTTCACAAGCCACGTTTAAATGTAAGGAGCAAAGAGTTTGTAACACTGTAGAACTGTAGAGAGATAACAATCGGGCTTATGTTCTTTTTTCAGCTTGAACACATAACTTTATGTATAGTGTAAACCCAAAAAAAAAATACAAAACAATTTACTATAACTAAAATAATTAACCATAACCACCATTATCTGAATTCAATATTCCTGTAAAAAATTTAGCATTGATACATTAGACGGCCTTATGACATAGAGCGATCTCTTCCGAGCAATGAACTCTCTGAGTTAAAAGTCATTGAAAAAAGGGTAACACTTAGTGTTATGCTAGGCTTCAAATATTAAAATTGTGTCTTTTAGAAATCGAAATTGCTTTGAAATTGCAGTTCAAACTTTAGGTTTAGGCATACAAAATCTATCAATTTGCTGTTAATTAGTCGCGACCTTCAATACAAATCGTGGCTTGTTTTCTTTCTACAGTATTCTAAACTCTTTGGCAAAGACTAAGGAGTAAAGTGGCCATCTTGCTGAAAGGACCCGAGCACCCACTTGATTATATTCGCAATAAGCACTCAACCCACGACCGTGTATGAAACTTATTACCACCCACATTCATGGTAAAATTACCCTTAAAAACAAAGGACTATGAGTCGTTTTACTAAGACGCGTTTAGCTGCATATTTTGTGAGTATGACTAGACGACTTACCGACGCGTTGAGGTTTCAGCTTGTTATATGCTAAATTAATTTTGCGGAAGTGGTCTAGTTTGTTCAGCGTTGAATAGAAGCGCTTGAGTATAGTTTAGATACGTCACTGAATTAATACAACGCATGGTGTGGTTTTACTCTGTGGTAGTTGATCTAAGGAATAAGTGAAGTTAGTGGCAAACAAACGCACCAGTTACTAATATTAACTTTAGATGATAACTTTTTCAAATTACATTTATCTGTCATATCATAGCATCGATACCTACATTTTATAGCTAATTTCCTTACTCTACAAAAAGCAATGAACTTCAAACAAAACTCTAACAACTTATAAACGCTACCCAATAAAATTTAATTAAACAAGAGAAAACCTCCCTGACTACAACCAGGACTCCAAATCGAGCTTTGCCTCCCAATAAGGTAAGGTAAGTTCATACAATATTTAACACTACAAGCAGGTAATTTACCCGCCCCAATTCCACACAAAGCTGGCAGAACCAACAAAAGCCCGTAATATGAGAATGAATAGGGCCTATAATAATGGAGCCTTAATTTTCACAAACCTTGAAACTGCTACGAAAGCTACGCCTGTTCCCGCTACGGGCTACGAACCTTGTAACGCCTCTACGGATTTCCAAATTGGGCGTGCTTCAATTTTAATTACTGTGGCGAAGCTACGTTATGTTTTTCCTGAGAAGTTTGAGTTATTTCTGCATTTAACATTTCGGGAGGCAAATACAAGTTTTGTTCTGTATTACTCCGCGAAAGGGTATTTCTGTATTGCTCTTCGAGGTCAATAAAGCGTATGTCATGATATTACTCAAAGAGTAAGAGTAAGTAAGGCATAGAAACAACAAACAGACTTTATCCGTAAATATTAATATAGCACTGAAATACGTAAAATAGGCAGTCAGAATCTTTTAAGTTACACTTACAAAAAATGCAATGAAGGATAGCTATATGAAATATGAGACACAAATTCTGTCCAATGTACTCTTAAGAAGCTGTAACCCGTTTTGAATGTAAACAAATAAACATAAAATACTCGTCTTCAAATGGTTTTGTTATCAAAATTTTAAGTTATTTCCCACTGTCCACCTCCTGTATCCACCTGGGTATCTTCTTTTAAACAATATCCCTAAGGTCAAGAAGTAACAATCAATTTCTGGTGAATGCTTTACTCGCTGTTTGATGTTACGTGACAACGTAAACAACTCGATGCGGCGGACCAATTGTAAAACAGGAAATACAAGCGAAACGTATTCTTTTCATCACTTTTATGCACAATACCTATACGATCTACAAGGTCTGTTTGTGTATACAAGATGTTACTTATGAGTTAAGAAAGTATTCATTGATTGCAAATCAAATCAAAATCTCAAACGTTCGGGAAAACTAAAACAGAATTGCAATCGACGAAAATGTGTATTTATTATTTTTAAATTATATAGGTACCACCGTGGGTTGAATTGCACCTTAAATGTATATCACAATTATTACTCTTAGGTAATACAAGTAAAAATGAAGAACAATTTACGTTTTATAAGTACATAATCTATGTCTTTTTATATCAACAACTCAGGACAACCTGCACTTAGCGAACGGATCAGCGGATCACTTCCAACTTTCCTAAACAATAATTGCATTTGAGAACGTCCGAGCGAGAGGTAACTTTTCCTCTATCTGCGAATTTCGTGTACGAATGCAGAATAAGAATCAACTTCGGCTATTATCAATAAACATTCGCTTGTGATTGCAAGATGGCGCGTGCGTCGGGAAAGTGAGACGCGGTCTGCATGGGAGACTGTTTTATTGGCTCAGAAAAGAAGCAGACATACTGTTAGATTGTATTTTTGATAAAAAATAATACTTCAGCTGTTATTAGGTAACAATAATGCTAATTAGGAACCTTAATTTAACTAAGGCACAAGACTATATAGTGAAATAAAATTTTGCCGGCTACCAAAAAAGCTACAAAACTTCCCTATCTTGTATGGATGTATTGTACTTAAATATACTTTTAAAAAATAGGCATAAAATATGGGGTCGTTCCTATATATTTTGAGTTATAAAATCAGAAATATTCAGTGAAAATATTATATAATTTGTGGTGTGACAAAGTTGCAGGATATTTCACTGAAACACGCGATCTGATATCGCAGTTAAAATCAAACATTAATCTATCGTACCTATAAAATAACTCATAGTAAAGTATTCAGTACACAAATATACTAGTTAATTTTGTTATTATATTTGTCTTTAAAATAACAAGTTAAGTTCCGTCATCAAACATCAATTTGGCAAAAATGATGTCAATATTAATCACCTGATTAAATAAAAACTCATCCATTTCATACGTAAATGTGTTCTTTACATTACATTTGAGCTGAAAGTAAGCAAATTACGATCAACTTTCGGAATTAAAATTCGCCGTTTAGTGTTGAAGTTAAGAGACTGTTGGAATTTTGCCAAAAATGTTGCATCCTTACGAATAACGAATGCAAATTGACCGATGAAAGTATTGTAAAACTTTCATCGTATATTGGTGTAAGAATCTATGTATTTATACAATATTCTCTCTTGAATCGTATTTCCTCATAACTGAGGGTCTTGACTCCCCCGCAGAATTAATTCGTCATGGGGTTCTCTTGTGCAGATACATCGTGGTGGGTACCCAGGTCCTTCCACGGAAGGCACAAGTCATTCCAAGGTAGATACATGTGTGAAGAACATGTCGGTTTCTTCACGAAGTTTTCCTTCACCGCTAAGCGAATGCAAATTCACACATGACTTGAAAATACAAGACTTTCGTGTGTCAAGATAAAAAGCAGACACTGAAACGGCTGAGCAATAATTTAACACACGTTAATTTACATGTTAAACCACAAAAATCTTACCTAAAGATACTGTCGTTTCAGGTTTTGAACACAAAAATATACTCAGAATAATATGGTAAACAAAGTCCCATTTTATTTGAATGACAAATGGTAAAAGATTGGAAAACATCTCAAAGCAAAGGATGAATGATGGTGAAAGATAACACAAAAAATCACTTAGTTCGAGAGATGTATACAGGGTGTCTTCGAAATAAACAGGTAAGTGAGATAGAGTAGAAAATATAAAAATTCCATATTCTTTGGACATGTTACTTTTACTTTATTAAATTTACAATACCTCTAAAAAGTAAAGATATTTACGTAAGTATTCCATGGAACATTTTACCCTGTCATTTTTATAAATAAAACCACTTTAAACAAAACCTGTGAAACTAGCGTCATTCATATTAATTAATCTATTAAATATGTATCAGCGGCGTTGCAAAGTCAGACTACGTTGATTTGCTAATATGTCGCGAATATTTTAACACAATATAGATGCATCCAAAATGCAGTGTTAAGAAACGATAAATGACCTACACCTATTAATTTTACGAAAGATTAGTGACTGTGATATTACTAAGTTATGCAAATATTCTGATAATTAATACTGAATCTGCTAATCTAATCAAGAGGTATGCCGTTAATTAAATTCCTACCTATCGTACTATCTAGTAATATAATGGAACAACACACAGAAATCGTCAGATGTTACAAACACTTTCCTCCTATCGCCAATAACTAAACTGGATCCATTAATATTTGTGGCACCCTGTAACAGAAATAGATTAAATCTACTTAAACAATAAAATTAAAGAAATTATGTCCCAATCCATAACCATTTCCGTGGCAATTCATATTACAGCTACACCACTTACATAATATTTACGATCTATCCAAGGAACAAGTTTGCGAAACTTATGTAACATTGATTTTATGGCTTACCGGTAGTTTTTCTAATAGATCTATTACTTAGATTGCTATACATTGTTCCGAGTATATTATTATTTATCAGTATGTGGCTAACAAAGTTTCATGTCTGTTTGTTTATAAAAGTAGGTCTTTCTGAGAAGGTAAAATGACGTATTTAATTTATTTGTTTAAAATTATGTTCAAGGAAATAAGTAGGACATTTGAAATCTGGGGCAATGTCTAATCAAAATATTAGGCATCTCAATGGGATTAGCTTATAAATCTTATAAACTAGTGCTATACCCAGAGAGCTACTTGCGTAGTACGAGCAGATTACAGTTTTGTATCTAAGATCAACTTTGGTGATTATAAAAAAAAAAGTTTTATTTGTGACATGTGAATAGTTTGATGCATAGAGATACAAAAATATTTAAAATTGTAAAACTCGAACTTGTAAAATTAATAAAATGTTGCGAGTTACGTAATTTATAGAGCAAATTGATATTGGCGAAAGAACTTTCTAACTTCTCCACTTAACTCTCCTCAAATAACTCTAAGCAAAACAAGAGTCGGGGGTTGAGAGGGTAGATATTTTGAGGTCATTTCCCTAGATTCCAAGATCACGCCATAAAAAGATTAGACCTACAATCAAACCAGTCAGTGGCTTAGAATTCACAGTTCATTTGGCTCAAACAATTACTTTCGATTAAGTAATTCTAGCGGAGCGAATTATTTTAATTAGATTAGGGAAAATATATCTTTATTTGGGAAAAGTTAAGATGTACTTTTTTAAACCGTGAAATTTAAAGAATTGTGTGCGAACATTATTTCGATCTCTTAAGGCGAGGCATTTACAGGTATGCTAAAGTTTAAGTAAGATTACATTACTGGGACTAAGGTGACCATATTTTCTCGTGCTTGAAATAATTGTTGCAATATGATGTTTTTTCAGTTTTCCTAAAAATGAATACATCAAAATAAAATGGCAAAAGAACTTAAGGCGAGGCATTTTCGCGCGAACTACGATTTTAGGAGGTGAGGTGTGGGGGGCCGCCCGCGCGTCTCACTCCGCGCGCTGTCCATTTCTCGTAACGTTAGCACTACGCCACAGTATAAATATTTCAGCTGTTATACTATGATCAACTTCTATTAATGTAAAATGTTATTTTTGTCAGTTTTAAATAAGCTAAGTAATAATTTATTACTTTATTTGTCTATAAATATAAAATAAAGTCGTGTTTGTTTGGTTTTTCGGACACTATAACTCGAGAACGGCTGGACCGATTTTCTTGGTTTTTGGTTTGTTGTATTTGTCTCCGTCCAGAGTTATTACGTTTATTATTGTATACATTCTGTTTGGATATTCTGCTTGGATCTGTTTTTAGGGTTCCGTACCCAAAGGGTAAAAAACGGGACACTATTACTAAGACTTCGCTGTCTGTCTGTCTTTCCGTCCGTATGTCACCAGGCTGTATCTTATAAACCGTGATAGTTAGACAGTTTTTTTAGAAGATGTATATCTGTTGCCGCAATTATTTTATTTATTTCGAACACATACAGTCGTAACAACAAATAACAACAAATATAAATTACCATAATTATTACGTTTATGATTGTATAAATTCAGCTTGGTTCTGTTTTGTGTATTATGTGACAAACTAATGACGTTATAATATACTCACTCATCATTGATATTATTTTGAGATAATTTATCATCACATTCTGCAAGTCATTCTTTATCAGCTGTAGTGTTTATAGTCAATAGTAAATAATATAAAAAATAAATAGATCGGCCTATTTTGTGGTAATATTGTTTAGTACATGATCCACTTACCCATCTGTCGTTGGAGTATTGAAATTCACAGGTTGCAATTCTACTAATGGACTGGTAGTATTAGATACTCGTGACTGCTTTTTCGACCTAAATTAAATAATAAATTAATTATAGGGTACTCGTACATAGGTACATACTATTGGTCATACTGATATAATTTAGTCTGTGGCAAGTAATGACGAAAATTTACGAAATCAACTAAAATTATAGAAAATTCTCATATACCTGAGGAGAAACATAAAGAATAAAAAATAGGGCCACTTTTAGAAATATTGTTGCGTGCTTAGTAATTTTACTTTAAAAAAAGAGTAAACTTCATAATTTTACTATAAAAGGGAGTAATTTACATACCGTTTCTTATAGTTCTCTTTCCCTGTCCTTCTTTTAGATATTAACACTGATTTCTTCCTAACTTTATTTTTTTTATTAGCCATTTTCAATTATTACACTGTGGCAAGAATGTAAAAACGGGCGGAGAAAATTTGGCACAGGTCTAACGTTGGCAAGCGCCCGATTGCGACTGACGGGGTAGCGGGCGGCGCGGCGTCTTGTCAAACTGCTGGGAAATATTCAAGTTTTGGGATTAATAATTTACTCAAAAATATAGGACTTTATTTGAAACCCAAATTTTAGCAGGTTCTCTGTAGTATTTAAAGAGAAACATTTCTATATAAAAATGATGTGTAAAGTCAGAAATTTTATTAATAAGATATTTGATTTAGACTTTTACATTAGGCTGTCTTTGGAATTTTTTATGATCGAGTAAAGTATACCTTATCGTGTAACAAATTAGCACATTCCTCAGACAATATCCTTAAGTATATCGTATATTTTTTGCAAGACCGATATTTAGGAGTAAATACCTAAAAAATTTGATTTAGTAAAACGTTTTTCTCCGCTTCTTCACTGGTGACTCGCCTTAAGTAAATGTATATAATTATTAATAAGCCGTTTTGCTTAAAATTCTTTCTGCTTGGCGCCGGTATTTCATTTTAATATAAATTTAATTTTATGTCAGCTTAAGTACATGCTGGAACCCATTGTTGATAATAAATAACAATATCAAACAATTGATTGATACGTTATTTACAGAAAATGCGCGGTAATAGCACAAATGGTAGTATCAGCATTAAGTAAGCTCTCAGATAAACACAACCTCATCCCAATTTATACTAAGCTCTATTAATTAAGCCAAACTATATACAAGTATTTGATCGGATTATCTTGATTCGGAACACGTAATCCATTGATGTAACGTACCGGTTACGTTGCGTACCATTTGTTGTGCGATACATTACAGTGAATATTTAACTTGTGATTGATATTTCGAAGACGATATGAGGAAGGACGCAAGTTACACAAAGTGTAGCTTGCTAATTTTGGATCTATATATTTTTTTTAATAAGAAATGGGTTTTGCATTTGCCCGTAATTCGCCTGATGGTAAGCAATCATTACGATCTAGGATGGAGCGTGCTTACCCAGTAAGAGCCGAAGAAACTATCTATCACTTTATGTAAGTATAAAATGTTTTAGTTAAAATTTGTGTAGTACTTATTTTTACTTGTCAAGGGCGCTTTGAAAATTCGTGACAACAGAGTTGGAGTACATACGTACATATACATTCTTATATGTGCACGTTCATATATTTTTTTCAAATGTTTTGTCTAATAAAGATTTCTAGAAAATGTAATATCAATGTTTGAAGGTCTGCTTACAAGATAAATTGGCTAATAAGGAAATTTTTCACTCGAGAGAGAACAAGGTATTTTATAGGTGGTTAGTAATCGTAGAGAATCACCCAGACTCTTCTATGCTTGTAGTTATTTCTAGAAATAGCCCAATGTGAGAAAAATACATATAAAATGTCTTTTGTCCTGAAAAAGGAAATGCCTTTCGCATGAAACTATAAATTGACTACGGTCACAGATGTTAACTCCAGTTGTTCATACATCAAAAATAGCCTATTGAAAGAATTTCAGACAAAATGACAAGAAGGATTACTAAAGCATGTGTGTGTGTATGTTAAAAGATTCACGATCAATTTCGCGGAAATGGATTTACTTACTGTAAATGGAAGTCTGTATCGTAGCCATGTGTTGCCGGATATCTCAGATGTGTCGAGATAGCAGTGGGAATGAGTACTCGTTTTATTTGTAACTGATGCTTACATTTTCAGTCTGTATAAGTATGTACATATACTCGTACTATACTATAGATCTGAAACTAGGTATACTTATGTACAACAATGTTGTATTGTGGTCCTTTAAAAAATATGCTTCATCTAAAGATTTAGAAATTATTTAAAAACAAGTGAAAAGGTCAAGTGTAACATCAATTAATCAGACCGAAATATGCTGAATTGCAAAATCATTCAAAATACGCATATCTACATAAATCAATTCATTAACTAACTCTAGCATTGTTGTTAACAGTGTAAATTTAATTAAACACCAACAGCAGCACAAAAGCGTCGTTGATCAACTATCCAACGATTCGCCAGCCACCTATGCCCGGGAAAACGCTATACATACATAGCTATACAGATAACAAATTGCCGCCGTTTTTCCTAGAGATGCATCACTATCGCCGAAAGTAAATATCGTTATCAATTTTGCTCAGCAGTTTAGAGCAAGTTACAGCTATTTAAACAACAAGATGTTAAGTAAGATATTCGTAGTTTTACTAGGAAAGGGCGGTGCGTTGAGATCAACATGGCGTGCGGATGCTGCGCGTAGAGCCTCCCCGCGCGTCCTGAACAAAGACCCGCCCTACTCACTGTAGCCCTCCTTCCGGTCAATATCTCACAAACTCGTGTGGGAAGCGAGCACTTTTATCAAACAAGGTGACGTTAATTTACACTTTTCATTAATAAAATGGTTCAAACGTACAAGGGACGTGTGCGGCGACGCGGCGTAGGTACGGTCTAGGGCGCGGGCACCGAGCGACTGCCGGCAGACTCCGAGCCCGAGAGGGGCTGCGTGCGCTTCCACACAACATTACACAGTATTCTAGCTCCAATTACGAAAATCTCACACTTATAATGATAAATCAAACGTTGACCTTTTACACGATACTGTCGCGTTTGCGAAATTTAATACTAGAATATAAAACTCTGGTTTGCATAAAAATGCACCGATCGGAAATCGCTTTTATCCACGTCATTCGCAATTTCGCGTATTTCGTATCAAACAATAATTAAAAATGTTATATTTTTTTGTATTAAGTTAAACGACACACGATTTACTTCTAAATTTAGTTGTAATAACCGGCTAGCACTTACGTCAATAATATAATATCATACCTTACGGTAACTATAATACAGTGATTTACTTCTAGGAAAAAGTACCTGTTAGCATGTCTAGTTCGCCCAAAACGTCGTAATATCTGCTCCCTTTATTTATTTCTTAAAATGTATATTTCTGAAGCTCGCACTCTGTGTCCCGGGCTCCATTACCCGACCCCGCCGGAGCGCCGGTCGCCGCCCCGGCCGAGGAAAGCTTCTGATTTATCCCGCTACAAACCCGTGGGAAAACATATTCTCTAAAATATTTTGATCTCTTTCAGCGTTTACTACGTGTTTTGCGTGGCTAAAGGTGAAAGGTAAGGCTATCTATTGAATATAGACTCTATGTTGATAATACAGATACAGGTACTTATGACTGTTGTATTATGATGCTAGTATTGTAGGCTCTATAATCTCGTAGACAAAATAAGCTACGACCTTACGACGTGCTACGCGTTTTTATGTAGGTCGGCTAAATGAGTACCTAATTATTAAACGCACATAAGTGTTGAGATTTATTCTAAGCCGCCTGTAGTTGGAACCAAGGATCTCGTGCATAGATTAATATAATATACCAGGTCTGGACTAATTAATAATACTAGATAGATTGGTAGTAACATACTTTTGGAGACATTAATACCTACTTTTTGTAGATTTCATGTCATTTAAATGAAAATGTCAACATAAATATGACAGAAATTGAAATCCAAATATTTTTGGAATAATTTACCTACATCCTACATAAGATATTTTTTAAACTCTTTATTTTAATTGCTATAATTTATTTTGTTCAGTTTTGAGTAGGCGTATTAGGCTATGAATAGAGAAAAGGAAATAGACTTCTTGTTTGCAATAGCCAGGGAAGTAAAGATATCTTATGAATGTCCCGTTTTATACCTGACCCAGACTGACTATGGAGACGACCTCCATAGGACTTTGGTAAATTTGTACACAGCACTTGTTGAAAACGAAGCAAAGGAAAAAATAACAGATATAATAAACGCCTTCCACTTCGCGTGGCTCGACGCCGTTCATCAAATAGAAATCTGGAAGAAACGATCTAAAGACATACCGAGAGAAACAATCTTAAAAATGCCAAATTACACTATACGATGCATCACATTTAGACACAGTCGCTTCGAAAGTTTCCTTGAACGGACACTCAAATTACTAACACAAGTTGAGAAAGAATCAATAGACGCGGAAACTAGTGTTATAAAAGATCTCAGAGATATCAATACATCGGCTCTTCTCGATAAACAAAGATGTCTCGGCAACGCTGTGGATAAAACTGAATTTACATTGCTGGTTGCAGACGAGACTAGCGAGCTCTTGAACTGGCTAGATAGATTGTACAACTTTGTGGCGTTTGAGGCCTGTACACTGCTGGAGTTAGAACAATTACCCGCAGATCTCACTAGAACCCTGAAGGACGCTATCGACAAGTTGACTCGCAGCGTAAAAGAAACCAGCTCATTATACATATCGAAGTCGGTGTCATCCACTTCTCAGCCTGCTGCTGTCCACGAATACGATATTACGAAAATCAACACAAAAATAAGCAGGTTAAAATTCAAAATATCTCAACTAAAAACCGAAAAGTCTGCAGCAAGTAACCCCTTGGCGGTGCAACATAAAGTCATATTTTTGAGGGAACGTATAGAATCATTACAAAATTTACGGAGCTCGCTTTGCTGTTTCAAAAGGAGAGAAAGTGATGAGAGTGACGAAAACCAGGGCGATACAAACAAAGCTAATGTATGTTTTCATCATTTGCTTCCGCACGAGCATCGTTGCAGGCTGGTCGAAGAATTGATTCAAGAATGGTACAACGCAATAAACAACTTTCAAGCCAAATCTCTCATTTCGGTTATGAACACTGGTGATGCAGAAGAAGAATATACCGATGAATATGGTAAATTTACAGTTGACGACTATGGGCGGAAAATCTATAAGAGCAAAAGTGGCGACGCTCTATATCAGCTGGACGGTACCAACACTCTTGTGCCGTTGGACGATGACGCAGAGCACATATACTTCTATGACGCTTTAGGACGCTATTATTTGAACGAAGACAGGGAGAGAATATACAAAGCACACGCCCGAGCCAGCGAATACATTCTACACTACACTGGAAAGCTCCTCAAATTGAAGGAAACTATCGACGGAGTAGAGTACTGCTACGACCATCTAGGCAGATATTATGTCCAAGATGGACAACGCATTTATTGCGATCCTGATTCAACAGACGAATATATAAGCGACGGTTTGGGCAATCTAGTGAAAATTCGATACGAAGACCAGGACCACCTCACTTACTGTCCCGTCGAACCAATGGCCACTGAAGAGAGCCTGTATTTGAAGAAAGCCGTAGGTGAAGCGTTGAAGAAATGTATAGCAGAAGTTTGTATGCTTACACCGCAGGACCCAGTCAAATACTTAGGGGAGAGATTACTGAAATACCACCACGATATAATGATCAATGAGGAAAGAAAGTTAGAAGCGGAAGAGATGCATGCAGAAAGAGAGAGATTAGAAACATTAGAACGAGAAAGAGCTCTAAGAGAAGCGACAGTAGAGCCATCTGTTGAAGGGGAATCATCATCTATTGATGACAGTCCCGATTATAACTTCATGAATTACGCTACGGGTACCAATATTTGACAAGTACCTAACAATTTATAAAGACCTAGAATAGATTACTTTTAGAGGTATTTTACATAATTATACGTATTTTACATTTACAATATACATAAATACATTGCCTCAGATGTTGTATTAATATACTTAAATAGTAAACTTGTAGTCTTTGCGAATAAATATAGTTCTAGATATATTTTTACTATATTTTTATGTAGTTCAATATAGGTAAAATGTTTCTTCGCTTGGCTACATCTTAGACAAACCTATTCCGTGTAAAAAAAATGCAACATATAGGTACATTACGGACAAATAACAGAGAGAAATACTATTTTACGCAGAGACGCTTCGTCTTTGGGATTTCGTTCTTTCGCTCGCTTCTCGGTCGATTCCAACGCCTCTAGATTTATATTTTTCTGGCGATCCTAACGTATTGATCATTGGTAAATAAAATCTAGAACGTCGTAAAATGGATACGTTTATTATCAAAATATAACATAACATTAAAATTCATACTTATAGTAATGTTTCTATTTCTTTTTAAACTTCTTTCCTATACCTGGGCCCTGTTTCGCCTGTTGCCTGTTATCTTTACTTCCTTTGTTGGGGTTCATTTGTCCAATTTGCTTCTTCTTTTTGTCCTTATTTTTCAGTTTTTGCGATGCAGCCTTTGCTATGTTTTCAGTTATTTTGTTTTCGTTTTTGTTGATTTGTGATGGGGGTGTGTCTTTATTCTTATTCTTGTTTTTATTTTTATTCTTCTTTTTGTTTGGGGTGCCGTCTGGTGTGGCGGGCTTGGTATTGATTTTGGGCTGATTCTGTTGTTTCTGTGGACTAGGTTTGTTTTGCTTCGGTGGGTTTGATTGTGGTTTACTTGATTCAGATTTATTTACTGTAGCTGTGGGTGTGGGTTGAGCAGATTGCTGTTGATCCTTCCCGCCTTTATTTTTGTTTCTCTTCTTATTCTTCTTCTTACCTGGACTTTGTGCGTTTTCATTTTGTTGTTTATTGTCAACATTTGCAGGCTTATTCTCTACTTTAGCTACAGGTTTAGGTTTCTCAGGTGTATTTTGTGTTTGGCTGTTACTACTGTCAACATTCTGTTTGTTTTTCTTGTTTTTGTTGCGCTTCTTTTTGTTTTTCCCTGGCTGTTGTTGTTGGTTTTCTGCTTGTGGTGGCCTGAAAATAAAATATTATTTATTACTAAGGGCAATTAAAATATAGGTTACATCATTGACGTTTTTCTGGGGTATAATTTCAGTTTTAAGGTATATAGAAAAATCCGAGTCTTATTCTGGTCAGTCCTTATGGTGATGAATTTTCGCAATACTTTATTCTGAAAATATATACATTATTTATTAATATGCAATTTCCCTACAATAATATCAATCAGATTTAGTACAAAAAAGTAGTATACAGTAAAGTCTTAAGTCTAAACTTAGATAACTTAAGAAGTAACTTACTTTTGACTTGTATTAGGTTTATTATTTTTCTTCTGTGGTCCTGCAGCGTCACTCGGCGCGGATCTCTTCACTGGACTGGGTTTCTTATCTTCACTCTGTGATTCATCTTCTGATCCAACATCGCCGTTTTGTTGTGTACTTTCTTCTCTTTCGTTCTTCTCTCCTTCCTCTTCGTTATCGTCGTCTTTAACTGGTTCAGGCTGGAATTAAAAATAATTATTTGTTAAAATGATAAAATATGATATTGAGAGGGCGAGTCGTCTCAGAACAACAATTTATGGCGTTTTGTTAAAAAAGTAATACGTAATGCATTTAATTAAGATTATTTTAAAGCTATGACCTAGATTAAGATTTAAAATCTTTATGACCTGCTTACATTAAACTTGTAAAACGCGTTAACGAATTGTTATGTAATTGGGGCTAAAAATGATACTTTCAGCAACTGCTTTTATGGATGGATTGCAATTTACTGCACATTAGTTCCTTATTGTGAAAACTTAGTAATATAAAATATGTGTGTAGAAAAAACAGAACTTTATACTCACAATAACATTCGAGAACTTCTTCAATTTCGCGACATAGAATCCATCCATATTGTGAGTGTGTGGGTAAAACCTTCTAGTCAGCTTCAGCGATGGGTGGAACCTGTGATGTCTGTACTTAGTGAACCCTTCCGTACCAAAATCAAGGCCTGTTGGTACTAACTTCACATTCCTCCTCTTCAATGCATAGTTGACAACCCATTCATTCTCTTCCGGCAATATTGAGCATGTAGAATACACAATGTATCCTCCAGTACTAGATTTAGCATTACAGCAGTCAATAGCAGCGAGTAAAAGCTGCCTCTGTA
This sequence comes from Macaria liturata, assembly GCA_964023185.1. NCBI lineage: Eukaryota > Metazoa > Arthropoda > Insecta > Lepidoptera > Geometridae > Macaria > Macaria liturata. Next base: position 4,661,646 of record OZ026812.1, on the reverse strand, counting down.
GGTTGAAACACCTCTGAATGTCCTTCTGGTCCTTTGTGGTCTTCACACTTGGATCTTTAGCTATTACACCAGTTCCTGTACAAGGAGCATCGAGCAATACTCGGTCGAATCCTTTTATTACTTCCGGAAACTGTCTCCCATCGTAGTTGCATATGACTGCATTAACAACTCCCAATCTATGGAAGTTACCGACAACAGCTTTCGTTCTCTCTTTGTTCGCGTCATTAGCGAAGAGCGCTCCAGTATTTTTCATGATAGCTGCTATATGTGAGGCTTTGCCACCTGGCGCGGCACACATGTCCAAAATCCGCTCGTTTTCTTGCGGTGCTAGCGCCATTACTGGCAAGAAACTAGACGCTCCTTGAAGGATGTAATGACCAGCTAGGTACTCTGGAGTAGCACCAATAGGTACTGTTGAGCTGTAGATTACGAGACCCACTTTACTCCATTTTCCAACAGGATCTAAATTCACACCTCTGTTTATAAGGGCTTGGGCCAAATCTCGTCTGCGAGTTTTTAAGCTGTTAGTACGAATTGTCACAGGACGCGCCACTTCGCTAGCCTCCAGGAATTCCACAAGTTCTTGTACTGGGAAAATTTGCATTAGAACTTCCATCAGGAATTCATTATAACTGTAGTATATGCACAGATCTTTTACGAGCAGCTCTGTGTATTCACACCTGGACCTGCCTTCATCTTTCAGTCTACTGAAGTCACCTAACACTGTGACAACATCCTTAATCCTCTGATGGACATCTTGTAGACTCGTTGGGTTCTCTAACTCCTCCTCAGATGGAAAAGCGAACACATCTTGCTTGGCAATGTTTAGTTGAATTTCTTCGTCGGCAAGTTTCTTGTCAACCTTTTGTTTTTTCTTCAATTTGATGTTGGCTTTTTCTATGGGGAGCATGTCGTCATCATCATCATCTTCGTCACTTTTTTGTTCACTCGAATCAGAGTTATAGTCCACTGCATTGCTGCTGTCTGCCTCTTCACCTTCAGATGAAGCCGCATCTCCATTTTCTTGGTCTGAGTCTTGGAACAAGTCATCTAATGTTCCGACCTGCAAAGTATCAAACAGAAACAATTACTTTTAAACATTTTAATATTTTTTTACACTGCTTTGGATTGATAGATAGTAGTTAAACTGATAAAGCAGTGATAACATCACGACTTAGTTACTATATGCAAAGAGTAATGACTACTTCTATAAATAATTAGAGATACTGAGTTCTTTTTTTTTTGAGACAAAAAAAAAGAACTCAGATTTTACAGTAAAGAAAATTAAAAATCTGTAGCTGAAATTACTACAATCTCAAGTCTTCTTCTTATCGAATGAGAGTAACCAACTCAGGTGTTGAGAGTTATAACTGTAATAACAGTCTCAAGTAAACCAAAGTACTCTCAAGAGAAAAAATGTTTATATTCATGATGATGAAAATGTAATATTCAAATCAGCTGTCAACCCCACTACGCAGTTTATACACTTGATTTATCTTACCTTATACTTATCTCCCACTTTCTTCCCCTTTTTATTTTCTTCTGCGTCTGATACTTCTGCCTCAGACTCATCATCAGAGCCAGCTGCCTTTTCAGGGTCCGATTCTTCTTCAGCATCTGATGCTTCTTCTGCATCAGATACTTCCTCATCACTGTCCTCTTCTGGCTCTGGCTTGGCTTGTTTAGCCTTAATCTTCTGCTTCTGCTTGGGTTTCAACCACTCCTTGTTGTCATCAGTGAAACCTTACAAAATAAAAAATATAAATAATAGATGCAGCAGCAGATGATCATCTTGATGTATACAAAGAAAATATGAAAAGAATAGTCCATACTACACAGACAAGGGCCTCATACTTAAACTTAGAATGAAAGTACCTCTTATCTTCATGACATTGTTTACATTATTTCAGGATAAAATGTAGCCTATGTAAAACTTTAAGTCCTGTACAACCTACGCACAAAAAATTTAATTGTTTGTGGGAATGAGACAGAAAGAACTTTCACTATATTGATATCATTTAATCAATATGACTGCTACAAATCAACTATACCATAGAAAAATCTTTCTATCTTTGAGATTTATTAATTATTTATTTTTATTTCCTCATGGACCTCATGATTTAGTGTTGTGACTCCCTGCAAAATTCATTCATCAGATTTCTGTGGATACTTCATAGTGAGTGCTAGGTCCTTCCATGAAAACATGTGTCCTCGATTACCATAGAAACATATCTAAGCTAAATAAAGGCTTTGAGTAACACTAGACCAGTACAGCATGTTGTGTTAAAGATTGAATTGTAAGTCTGACAAGTCTAACAGTCTAACTGTTAAGTATTTGTGTGATACCTACTCACACTAATTATTAAAGCTTATTAACGCATTTGCTGCCCTCTTATATTGTCTATTTATACAGGCCCCCTTTTTGAATTTCAATTTACAAAGCATATTGAAAATGCCTTGCGTTCCGGGCATGTTATTAATTCTCCGAAAACACAAAGACATGCTATGAGCAGTCAAAGCATTAAATACACACCTTTAACATTTTCAGTTTCTGAATCACTGTTATCTGCTTCAGCTACTTTCACCTCTGTCTGTTTTGCAACATTCTTCTTGGCTTGCTTCAAGGCTTTCTTCTTTTCAATCAGCTCTGCCTTCTTCTTAGCTCGCTTTGCAGCTCTCTGCTTCTGTTTGTGGGACAGCTTCTTGGGTGTACTGTCATCTTCCACTGAAATAATAAATATTTGTTTGTATATTAATCATCATAATCATTATCAGTCTCTTCCTATGCCCCAATACCTTGGGGCACATGCATTAATAAATGTATAAATAAAATAAAGTACCTATAGTTGAGTCCCTGTATGACTTTGCAAAGAAAAATTGATAATTTTTAGCAACATAATTTAAATCATATATGTTATTATAAGACATTGTGTAGTTATTTTAGTATGTAACCAAGTTATTAAAATGGCTATGTTATAAGACTTTTGGTCCAATGAGATCTTTAAATTTATGTAAATGCAAGGCTTAACTACCTATATATTTAACAAAAATATATGTATTGTATAATGTAACACACTGCAATATCTTTTGCTAGATGTGTTAAATTTAATATCAAGTCTAATCTTCCAAAGAATCTCAAGTTTTCATGGAGTTCTGATTTGCAGAATATGATTATATATTTTTAAGCATAGTAGGCGAGTGTGATAAAAACCTAGTCTCAATCCTATGCTTCTCCAAGTCAATGTTATGGTTCATTAGCTTACTGTGGAAGGTCCTATCGAAACCATCACATATTGCTTGCTGCTAAATATATATGATCTTGCATATTTGGCTCAATAGGTAACGTGGTAGCTTTTTCAGGCTACCACATTTGTTGAAAACAGTAGGTAATCACTGTGATAAACCGCATGTGTCCAAATTTACATGAATTTTTAGTGAATGTGCTAAACGGGGCATCCAATCGTTGTTTAGTAAGCAATTGTTGATTTAGATATAGAAAATTCAATATTATTTAGAAAGAATAAAGACGTGTGGTGTGATAAATCCAAGGTAATATAAATTTGTTCACTTACATAGTTCTTTCTTGAATACTGGGTCTGGTTGTTTCCGAGCCTTTCTACCGGGTCCTTTTTTTACTTTCTTGGTCTCGTCGAATTTGGCTTTACGGCCCATTTTACAGAGATTATGTTATGAATTGCACGGTTTTTGGTTATTTTAAACCGGAAAACCACACGAACACGAAGCGCACATGTGAGGTTATGTTAGCTCATTGACATTGACATTTGGCTATAAAAGGATATTTTGACAGTCTAACATGAGTAACTACTAAATTTAATGTTGCTATAACACAAAAATATTTTCCATTTTTATCAAATTTATCTTAGTACAGTAATCGCAAAACATCTAGTCCGATCTGAACACGAGGCGTATACCTGCGCAGAAGCGAAAAATGGGTATCAGCGGAGCTCCCCTAGCGGGGTATATGCCACGTGACCGTCCTTGACAAATCACAGCATAAAGCGTTTTTTCGTTCTCTGTGTATGGTTGTCACGTTCGCTAGCTCCACCTATGTACCGAGTACAGTCACGCGCTATATTTTTGTTAAAATAAAGGTTTCTTAGGTGTTTTTGTTGAGTTTTAGTGTCGTGTTATTTTTGTTATTGTTTCTTGTTACTGTTTTTGTTATTTGTGAAGGTGGCAGCAATCTTTGCACCATAAAGGGTGTAGAACCATTAAAATAATATTTATTCTTAAATTGTTTTTTTAATCACATAGATTTCTTATATATATATAATATTTTCAATAAATAGTGCTGCCTCGCTGCCGGCAGCACCACTAGCTTTAAGTTTTTTTATGATATTTGTTTTTTTTTGTACATACATACATATACCTATTGTAAAAAAATATTTAACGATACGTAAATAATTGAATACGGAAATATTTCCAATAGCATGTAACCAATCCCTATAGTTAAAATTCGGGTAAAAATATAATTCGTACATAATATTGTAGCACTTGACTGTACATGCGCGGGCCGCTATGATGCAACTTCAGATCGGACTAGAAGTTTTGCGATTACTGTAACTTCTGATGAGATGGTGACGCCAGCTATTCATTGATTGCAATATTTTCATGAAATATTCCGATTACTGTTTTTTAATATACTAACATCACAGAGCTTTGAAGTCCATGCTTGTCGCCCTGTGACTAGAGGCGAATTCTTTCTTTATTCGATACAAAACAGGTGTCACCATTTACTAAAACTAACACACTTTCGGCACGCACACTACGACGCACGAGATGTTCATGTACACAGTACGCTTCAACTTCATCGGCTGTGCAATGTCGATATTTTTTATCGATTATTTACACATTTACTTCGAAGAAGGAAATATATGTCTTTAGTATAACTATATTATTTAAGTACAAATTATAGTTAACTAGCTATGGCCCGCGGTGTTATCCGTTGTAAAAACTTTTTTATCCCGTGGGATAAAAACTATCCTATGTCCTTACCAAGGACTGAAACTATCTCTATAGCAAATTTATTTTTATCTATTTTATTTAATTATCAAATCATCTTCAAAATGACTGGAGCATATTGTGGCATTTTTATGAGGAAACCAGTTGTATCTACCGGTCGCCAATATCCATTTATTTTTTAACACTGGATTTTTTGGAAATCTGTAAATTAAGTAGGTATGTGTTAAATAAAAACCGTAATCCAGAAACATTTCCATACAGATCCAGAAACATCATATACATTATATCGATTATCGATAATTTGCTAGGTTCCATTTACACATCACTTTGCTCTCGAGAAGTAGCGTCGTCAAGACAACGAATGTGTTAATGCCATTCAAAATGTCAAAAGTTTTATTTATTAAAATTACGAAATTTTACTACTTACCGATGGTATTTCACGCCGGTGACACTGGAACTTGTTCTTACAATTTTTAACTTGACACCAGGACATATTTAATAGTTTATCATGCTGTAAAACCGAGTAAAACGACCGAAAACTCTCTCTCGCTCGGACTATGTTTGACAACAGACTGACAAGCGCTGTCGTAGGTTAGGTTGGCCTGTTTACTGGTCCAATCGAGAACCACGTATTATTAGTCATTTCGCTTCTATGGGGGGGCGCGCGAGGGGGCGATGTGGCCCGATCGTTGTTCTGTGACTAACATTCAAAATTTAACTTAAGATTTATTTGCACACAAACAACGGAAAAAATCGTAAACTTTAAACTTTAAACTACATAGTGATTTTAAAGTTAGGGTGCGTAGATCTTAAAATTATAATTGCTCTGAATGCACTTTTTCGTGCATTTTGACAAAAGTGAAGAGTTTTTGGTATAATATAGTCTTCCTTGGCGTGTCCGCCAATGGCGAATCTTGACTACTAACTTATCTTGGATACTGCTATGAGCCCGATGATTTTAAGTCTATAGGTTTATAGTATGTAGTCTAACTAAAAACGTAAGACGCGCGCAAGCCATATTGATACTTATTATTTCGAATTACTTACACTTAATTTTCACTGCATAGTGCATAGCATATGATAGGTACTTACCTACCGTTTGTCAAAGCTATTACGGTTGCCATTTTGAATGCGGATTTAGTACAATAATAATTTTAGTATTTAAATACTCAATCAATGGTGATCAATTTTACTGTTGTCAAATTTATACTTTACCAGTAACTAATTGTTATATCATAAAAAAATATATACAACGTTTTTCTAATTTTTTTAATATGTTAAAAAGTATTTAGATTTTGTTACCGATACAATTCAATTACATTTTTTATACTTATTCGCGTTATCGCAATAGTGTGGCCCCAGCCAGCGTTAGGCGACGCGGTCAATGAGTGATTCACCATTTGACACCCTATATTGTCGAGCGTACTTTACTGTGCCATCCGCTTGCTGCGTGTTCGAAACAGGGAGATAGGATTCTGTCTTACTCTGTATTCCGTAGTCTGAGTCTCTGTCTAAGGGCTCAATGCGAGATCTGATAACATTTTCACAGGGTAAGAGTTCGTTTTGGCAACATTATTTCATGAAATTTGGTGGGATAATACTGTACTGTCACTGTCAATGTCAGATATGGCAAATCACGACATCGCAGATTTTTGATTTTTCGTCAATCCTTCGTCATTGCATCAAGATTTGCACGTATTTTTGTAAAATTGTGATAATGACGATCAAGTTTTTTCATTTTACTGAGTTCTTAAGCATTGTAAATACAAAAATGGAACTCCTGTGAAAATGAGAAAAACTATACGGCTGAAAGTGAACCACCCAGTTTAAGGATAACTACGTTTAATTAAATAAATTATGATTTCAACAAAATACCCCAACATTGCCCGATGGGCTATTCAAGGAAACCGTGTGTTTCTGAGGTAATTTTAATTTAATTTATTGATTATAATATTTTAAGTAGGAACTCCAATTCTAAAAACCGCATGATCAAATACCAATAGATATATTGGCATGCGGAATTAGTACAAAATGTTCTTCCCGAAGTTTTCAGGGTCATTACGTAAATAACTGCGACGCTCATCGAAGTCAATGTCATGGCTTGGAACAGAGACGCACCTTTCTAAACTTTCCTACACCAAACCGAACTAGGGAGTATTGTGGAAGACAGCTAGTAGGGTAAGTAACCTAAGTACTTATTTTATCAGTACCTACTTGTCTGCTGAATATTTAAATTGTAGAATTGTTATGAGACCCAACCCCAAATAATGGGAACAGGGAAGGCAAAAAAGCTCTTTTATAAAACCTCAATTATTCAAATGCTAGATAGAGTATGTAGTTGTGACAGTAAAAAAGAACTAATAGTAGCTTATAGCAATACCTGTGTAATTTAATATACAATACAGCGTTTTGGTACTGTTACATATAAATAAGTCATGTATTTAACAAAATTCAAGCTATAATGCCTTACTTTCATATATTGACTGAAGAAATAAATAAATATTTCGGGACATTGCACACAGCGCCATCTAGCCCCACACTAAGCAAACGCTTGTGTCGTGGGTACTAGATAACGGATATTATAATACTTATATACTTTTCTTTTGTAAAAACATACTTATTATACATACAAACAACCAGACTCAACACAAGAAATTATACATTTTTAAAATGCATAAATACTTGTGTCAGGCGGGAATCGAACCTGCAACCTCTAGATTAGAAGGCAGAGCCACTACCAACTAAGCTAACAGGCCAGTCAAATGAAATGTAATCTCTATCAATAAATACCTATTGATAAGTCAAAAATAAATGTTTCATCATCAAATGCAACCGTTACTTATATTGCTATCAGTACAAGGGTATTACTTAAGTAGTAGCAGTAGTCAAACATAATCATATTTCATGATAAAAAAAAACTTTGCTTAAAAATGATGATCAAGATACCATTTATGAATGACTGAAAACTAACAGAGTTTAACAAACAAGGCTAAAAAATAACGTTATAGATTTGCTGCGCTCCTATTTTGTATAACTATTTCTGAATGCCCCTTATTTTTTGAATTTCAAAATACAAAGCATATGGAAAACACACATATGTGTCATGGGTATGTTGATATTTCTCAGAAAATGCAAAGCGCTTTATGGGCATTTATAGTTATATCTAATAGATTGACATGTAAATGAATAAAATGTTTGACTTGTAATAAGGGAATTATGAATAAATTTATTGTATTGTATTGTACCTGTAAATTAACAATAATAAAAATTTCATATTATACCCATATGTAGGTATAAGTTGGTCAATTCATTAAATATTTACTATGTTGTGCTTTTAGAAGAATTCTTACTCATCATATTGTAAAAAGATGTGGGAATGTATTTTCTTGAGTTGCCTATACTATATGTAGACAACTAGATGTGTGGAACAAATAGTATGTGACAGAAACAAGTTATTTGCATAATTGTTCACACATATCAGTGCACTGATGAGTATTACCATAAATAACAAGAACATGTTTTACAGATAATGTTATTTTGCTTCCAGGTACTCTATGGACCAAATGTTTGAAGTAGTATCAGATGTGGGAAGCTACTACAAGTTCCTACCGTGGTGCAAGAAGTCTATAGTGCTAACTAAATCACCATCAAATCTGAAAGCGGACCTCATCATTGGCTTTCCCCCAATCAATGAAAGTTACACATCCCATGTGTCTCTAGTCAAACCTCACTTGGTCAAAGCAGAATGTAAAGATGGCAAATTGTTTCATCATTTACTAACCCTGTGGAGATTCAGTCCAGGGTTGAAAAGAGAACAACAATCCTGTGTGGTTGATTTCCAAGTTACATTTGAATTTCGCTCAGCTCTCCACTCACATTTATCGAATTTGTTTTTTGACCAAGTAGCGAGGCAAATGGAAGGAGCGTTCATCAAAGAAGTTGGCAGACGGAATGGCCCGGCAGCGTTACAACCAAGAAATTTACTTCTCGATAAACATGATGCAGTAAAAAGTTGACAAAAATAATTTTGCCAAATATATAGTGAATTTTACCTTGATCAATGTTATTATTGTTTATTTATTGTGATTACTTGTGTATTATTTATTAAGTGTATATTGATTAAGCATGAAGCCAAGCTTCTGTGATGTTGTTTTAGAGAAATTAAACACAAACAGGTTAAGAAGTCATGTAAAATGTTTTATTCACATTTGTCCACACTGTGCTATAGTTACTGGTATTTTTGGCTTATTGTTAGGTCCTGTAGGTACATTTTCTATTTTTCTCATCACTAAAAGTCCATCAATTACCCTGCCAAACACTACATGCTTATTATCTAAGAAGTTACACTTAGCACATGTTATAAAGAACTGGCATCCATTAGTGTCTTTCCCACTGTTTGCCATGGAGAGGAGGCCTGGGGAATCATGTTTTACAGAAAAGTTTTCGTCTGCAAATGTGCTTCCTCCATAAATGCTCATTACACCAGTGCCATCACCCTGGAATGTCAAAATTGTGTTAGATAAGGGACTTTACATGTACAAATTATACATCAAAAACAAAACATAGTAGATAGGTAGGTTTATATGTTTTTTAAAATTAGTGGCAGTTATACTGTACAAGGTTTTCCCTTTCATTAGATTGTATGTAGGTAGCATATTTTTTTTTACTTACATTAACAAAATCGCCTCCCTGTATCATAAAGTCTTTGATAACTCTGTGAAACGTTGCACCCTTATAACCTAGCGGTACTCCATCTCTTCTATACTCTCCTGTGCAAAATTCCCTGAAGTTTTCACTTGTTTTCGGCACAACATCAGCAAACAGTTCGAATATCATGCGGCCGATTTCCTGAAGATAAACAAATTACAGATCCAATATGTAGACTTGAATAATGGGTTTTGATTTAGAGAAACTGTAAAGCTATACTTACAGTAGTTCCTACAGTAATATCGAAGAAAACAACCGGATTGTTTGGGTTCCTAAGTTGGGACTGTATTTGATTCCAGGTCGGCATTTTAGAATACTTGTGATAGCTTAATATTTTATCACATAAATGTATATTTTCTTTGAACTGTTATACACGTAAGTATATTGTCAGATATTAATTTCAATACGATTATTTATAAATTATTTATAGGTTAGTTTGTAACCAAACCAACCAAACAATCAAGATGAAGTGAAGCTGTTTGACTGAGTGACAGTACAACTTTTTATAGTTATATCACTGTCACTGTTAATAGTAAACTTTATTTACAATAATAATAGGTATATAAAAACAAGGGAAGAAAAACTAAACATACTACTTCTAACTACTACAAATAGGGGCACTTAGAAAATCTTTAGAAAAGCCTAAAGATAATCTAAGTGCTCCAGCCCACTACCAGAGGGCAGCGTGCCCAGCATACTGGCCGCATTACCACGCTGGATGGCAATGCTGATACGTTGAGCCAGAAAAAGGCCAGCATTTTGGTCATGCGTCGCGTCAACCAACTGTTAATTAACTTTCAAAGTCAGTAATTTTTTTTACTTGAGAACGGCAGAATACAAAGTTATGGCCAAAGAAAAAAAAGTCAATATTTTTTATATGTACGGCCTATTTTCCCACCTTGACACTGGCAGAATTGCAAAGTCTAATCTTCGCAAATGCCATAACACAAAAAAAAAGTAATAAATACTTTTAAAGTTGTACATATATTTATACGGAACTGTGAAGTATTTTATAACTGCAAGGTACTCCCATATGCAAAACATAAAGCTTTATGCCGAAGAATACTATAATACTTACCTACCCATTTAAAAATAATTCGACCGATCAATCCACATTTAACCTCTACATGGAAAATGGAAGAGGACTCCTTCACCAATTATTACGAAGTCCTGGAGTGTGACAAGACCTCAACTGCTGAAGAATTAAAGAAGTGCTATCAACGCCTTGTGCTGTCTTCACATCCAGACAAAACCAATACTTCAGATGAAAGATTTGTGTTGATACAAAAAGCTTGGTCTGTTCTACGGGATCCTGAAAGCCGGAAGCAATATGATGCTGAGCTCAGTTGTCGCGAGCATAGTGACCATCTTCTCTATGATACTATAAGTTTGTCAGAAATGAACTATGATAAAGAGGAAAAACTTCATTCATTCAGTTGTCGCTGTGGAGGAATGTATCTGTTAGAAGATGGAGACTCAGTTTCAGATAAGGTAATCATTGGCTGTGATGAATGCTCTTTTTCTATTCTAGTAAATAGATAGGTGATTCTGGTACTGTGTAGACTAGTCTATTTGATTGTATGTGGTGTATATAAACTAATGTACACAAATGATTAATGAAGTAGATATAATATATATTAAGATATAAGAATGAATGTTATTATTGCAAAGTTTATGAGATATTTTATTAAAGTGATTCTCATATCAATCAGTTTATTTTTTATTATGCATGCATTTTAATACGAGATTTACTATTATCTACATAGGTAAGTATTTACTTAGTTCATAGTTATTAAGGTGTGGATCTAGCCTTAATAAACTGCAGTGTATTGTATAGTGCATGTCAATATATTATTTGGTTATGATCTATACATCTTATGATTTAGGTACATGATTTTGTATATATTTGTTTTAACTAATATGGGATTGCACTTGCCCATAGTTTGCCTGATGGTAAGCAAAGGCTATGGCCTAAGATGGAGCGTGCTTACCCGATAAGAACTGATTCACTCTCGCATTGAAGATCTCTGGATTATAGCAAGTGGGAAACAGGGAGTAGGGTAAGGTGGGGAAATGGTGGTCACTTAAATGAAAAACGACATAATTCTTTAATTAATGAGCTTTGCGCAAAAGTAATTAAACTGTCATATAGCTAATTTAGTACACTTTATGATTACTATGTTATAAATAACCCAGCTATAAGTAGTTTAATTATTTTTATACATTTTTTAATCCTTACATTGACTGGTATTACCCGCACTTTGCGGGCAATGGCAATCACCATGCGGGGTGATAACAGTCGCTCAAAATCAGTAGAGCTTTGCATTTTTTTTAAATGATAATGACTTAAAATCAGTAAAACAATATTTTAAATGTACCTAACAATGTTTTTATTACAAAAATGAACCAAAGATTATCCAAATAAAAAAATTGACAAATAAAAAATCTTATTTAAAAAGCTACAAATCAAGGCGTTTTGTAACTTTATTCATACGCACACAAGAATCGCATTCGTATTTGTCAGGAGAATCAGCTCCGGAGCATTCTTTGTGTGCCCACTTTCCACAACCTCGACATCTGAACCAAATTTCATTTTTCCCAAATTCATTACAAATGCAACATATTTCTTGATCACTGTCATCTATACTTTCAAGGTTTTCTTCATCTGACAAGCCTGGGATTGACCTGATAGATTTCAGATTTTTCTTTTTCTTCTTAAAAGCCAGAACTTCTTCATCCGAAGAACAATATTCTGAATCGATCCTTGATTTCTTACTGGTCTTAAGTTGTCTTCGTTTGGTGGTGGTGTTCGTCTTTTTCTTGTCAGTTTTCTTGTTAATTTTCTTTTCAGTTGTCTTGTCAATCTTCTTGCTGTCTTTTGACAACTTCTCTTGTCTTTTTCTTTCCTTGTTTTCTAATTCTGCTTTCAGGGGTGTTGCTGTTAGGATAGCTGAGTGTTGTTTGGTATTTGCACGTTTTCTAGCTTGAGTTGTCAAAAGTGGCAACGGAGACAATACGGTCTGTATTTGGGCGCTCGTTTCTGGCAAATTATTGACCTCATGAGTATCCAGTAAACCATTTATTTGAAAATAGTGGCTAATGATTGGTTATTTTTGTTACGTAGATGCCGCGGAATAGACCTAGAACAACAACTAAAGCAAAATGGAATAAAGAGGACTTGGAAAAAGCAGTACGAGCTGTGCGTGATGGAGTTTCTATACGGAAAGCTTCCAAGATATTCATGATACCCTTCAGTACTTTACAAGAAAGAATCAAGAAGAATCTTCCTATTACTGCACCTTCTCTAGGAATACATGCCACTTTCTCACCAGAAGAAGAGAAAGGTATGGCTGAGAATATAAAACTTTTGGCTAAATTATATTATGGTCTCAGTCCACTGCAAGTTCGCCGTGCAGCTTATATTTATGCTGACAAACACAATATAAAGCATACATTCAACAAAGAGAGGCAAATGGCTGGGAAAGATTGGCTTTATGGTTTTTTAAAGCGAAATCCTTCGATATTTATCCGTCAGCCTGAGGCAACTAGTATCAATCGCGTGACAGCATTCAACAAAGAGGAGGTGGCCTTGTTCTTTAAAAATTTGGAAGGCATTATGGAAACGTACCAGTTTGCTGCATCAAAAATATATAACATGGATGAGACCGGTATCAGCACCGTGCAAGACCCTGGTACAGTCATTGCTGAAAAGGGACAGAAGAGAGTAGGATCTGTTACAAGTTATGAAAGGGGAAAAAATATCACGGTCATTTGCGCAGTGTCTGCTTCTGGATCCTACATACCTCCAATGTTTATTTACCCACGCAAGAGGATGTCACCACAGTTGAGCAAAGATGGTCCAAATGAAGCTATTTACCACTGCTCGAAAAATGGCTGGACGAATCAGGATTTATTTGTAATATGGCTCAAACACTTTGTGCAGTTTGCGAGACCGTCTTCGGCTGAGCCAATGCTTCTGGTTTTGGACAATCATTACAGCCACGTGTCTTTAGAAGCATACACATTCTGCCGAGAAAACTTCATTGTTGTACTATCCATCCCGCCGCACACCTCTCACAGAATGCAACCGTTAGATGTTGCATTTTATGGCCCCTTGAAAGCTGCTTTTCGGAGGCAGTGTGATTTGTTTATGAAAAGTCACGCTTTGCTGAAAATAACTCCGTACGATGTGGCTTCTATATTCAACAAAGCCTACTGTGACACAGCTACAATTCAGAAAGGAGTTTCTGGATTTAAGGCAAGTGGAATAATGCCTATCGATCCTACCGTTTTTGGAGAAGAGGATTTCATGGCCTCAGACTATCTATTGGGTTCCCGAAACGACACTGTTACTGTGATGAATGATTCCACAGCTAACCCTATGAACCATGATCAAGCAACATCTACCTTTCCACTTGAGGCCAATAATTTGCCAGGACCCAGCGCCCAAGTAGCGATTGCTCCTGAGGCAAATAACTTGCCAGAAACAAGCGACCAATGACCGGCATTTCCCGCTGACCGGCATTCCCCCACCTTACCCTATTGTTCGAAGTGGGCAGAGCCATTGTAAGAACACTATTAAACTAGTCTAGTAGATCCACACTAAGTTATTATTTATTCAATCATAGTGAAAATGATAAGAAAAAAAGAATCTGTTATATAGGGGTCCTTCTTTTTATGGTAAAACATGGGTATTGAGTCAAGTGTATAAAATATTGTTTATTTTAGTACCTATACTTGTAGTTTAGTACTTGTTCAATTTATTTACATCCTTTTTAAACTTTTGCATCATTATAGACTTGGACAGCATGATTTAAAATTTTAATGTCGAAAATTCTACATATTTTGGTTTTACTGTACCTACTTCTTTTGATTTACTTGCTTGACGAAAAAGAGAAAATAAAAAACAAATAACATTTCAGCAAAAGATGCCACACCACACTTGTAATTAAATCTCGTCACTTTTATAAATTTTGCTAAAAAAACAGGTTATTAGCTGACTGTCCATAAATACCAAGAATATATCTAAGAAATCTAGACTTAGGATAGACTTTGATCCAATTTAAAAACCAGGATTGACTGATTCTGGCTTGGATACCCTGAATAATTAGGGAGAGTAGTGGTAAGAGGAGGGTAATTTCTTTTTTTTTTACTAAAATAGGTTTGCACATGACCATAGTTAGTCTGATGATGGTAAGCAAAAGCTATGGCCTAAGATGGAATGTGCTTACCTGATAAGAACTGAATTACTATTTGAACTGTCAATATTATAATTAATGTATGACCAGATATAGTAAAACAGTAGTTAAGGTTTTTTGATAATGATTTGGACAAACTTCTATTTACCCATGGACTCATTGGTAAGCTGTTTGTGTATAAAGTAGATGACGATACAAATTGTTTTGTTTTATTATGCCAAGAACTAATTTAATACAATTGTTGCTTATTGTACAAGAGTTTATAACTTAGAGCCATAGCAGAATAAAATGAAGCTATGATAAAACCCTGGGAAATAAAATAAAAAACATAGGCATTGTTAAATCATCCCTTTTCCGTTTTGTTTGTTTACCTACCTAAGTTTTTAAATGTCTTACGAAAAGGAGGTCATCAATAAAAAGATCTGGCTTTTTTATATAAGAGTTTTGTAATCTTATTGATATCCTGGTAAGATTTGAAAGTCTTATTTTATACCTAACAAAAAAGGATTTTTTATTTAAAATAGCAATGTCGTTTGGCAACTAGAGAATCATTAAAACAAAGAATAAAATTTTAATAATACCATTTATTTTGTGGTTAGAGCTAGCACATAAATACACTTAATTTTCGACAAGTAAAATTATTTATAAAATAATATGGTTAACTAATAAAGTGTATGACTACATACTCTAGCAACTAATATAATCTATGGTAAAATTTTGTACAATTTTTAATTAAATACGTACAGTTCGGTTTGGAAATAAAGTAGCATATATAACCAGCACTAAATTACATAGGCACTAAGATTTCGATTTCATTTCGAGTGGTTTCATTAAATATTTTATAACGTCTAGAAGATCTAAGCTATCACATATATGCAAATAATAATTTTGTAAGTTTTTACAAATACTTCATTGGCAAGATACTACAAACGAAAAATAAAATAGGTACATCCATAAATTCTTCGTAACGTCTATAGAGAGTGAAGAGTAGAGAGATAATAATGCCAAGGACGTAAGGATAGTGAAGCAATTTGCCATCTACCAATAGCAAGCCAATATGCATCAGTGTCGCCACCTCGTGCGGTGCTCTTGAAACACGGCAGGGTAGAGCACGTCCCTCACTCAGACCAGACAGTATAACAGACACTCATTGAGATTACAGCATAATTAGATTACCAATTAATGTGCACGAACACATAAACTGAGGCATACACAAAAATATACACATTTTGCGCACTTTTGTACTTTTAAATAAGATTCATGTGAAGTCCAATGGGGGTACACACGCAGGCACATGTTTGGAACCGTTCATCAGCACAGTCTCACTTTGTTGACACATCTGTCCATAAAGTTTTTCTTCCTCTTGGTTTGTGTGGCAGCGTGCGAGGGCGTGGGCAGGGAGAGCTGTGTGTGGGGCTCCTCGGCCTCCAGGATGCCCTCGCAGCTGCGGCAGCGGCGCGAGCTCTCCAGCTCCAGCGCCTGCAGGTGGTCACTGCTCTCGGCCAACCGCTCAGGCAGACTGTACAGTGACTTCTCCGGAGACGCGTGCTTGGAACTGTTACTACTGCTGCTGGTTAATTGTTCGCAGCTCTGCGAGGCGGCGGAAGCTTTCTCGAGGGATGATTGGCGGTGTCTTCGTGGTCTGTAAGTTGAAGAAAATTATGTTAGTTTTATTTTAAAAAAGTATTCGAAACAGAGTAGGTACACTCATAAAATATCATTCCAAACCAGTTAGTCCAAAGTTTCCGTCTAATAAAGTCAGGTTTTTTCGATTTAAAATGAATTAAAATAGCATTGGCGAAAATCATCCCATTCCTTTTACACTGATGAAGAAGAAGAGCTGTATTATGTGAAAAGGATGGAATGTTTTTTTGCATACCTGTTAAAAGCAGATTCCTCTCTTACGCGGCAATCATGTACCTGTATCATGATTTAGGCTAGGAGGTACTATAAAAATAACTGTATCGTACCTAACAGGCGGTAGCGTGTGTAAAGGCTCTAGTCAATCTGCCTTGTCGCTGCTCCGGCTCTCGCAGGAGGCCATGCGCTGGTAGCTGGGCGGGCCGCGGCCGATAGCGGCGGTGCCCGGCGTCGGCACGTCGCGCCCGCGGAGAGGGTTCTCCAGCCGGGTGGCAAGGTTCGACTTGCCGCGGAGGAAACTGGAATGTTTGAGAAAACCTTAGGAATTTGGTTTAAATGTGCCTAACTATGTTCCAGAGTTGAATAGTTTCAAGATTGGTCAAATTCAATTTATGCAACACTAGTTACACTATCGACGTCCTGCGGTTTCACCGGCATTTATCCGGGGAAAAGTCTAGTCTATCTTCATACCTAATCAATTTCATTTGAATATGTTCAGCCTTTTGAGCGCGAAGAAGTAAACATACACATGCGCGCACTAAATTTCACCTTTCTCATATAAGTGGTATGGGGTGTAATACTAGTTCTCACATGCCAATTTTATCCCAAAGTAATTGTATGTCAGTCATATCTACTCACGACTTTGTTCACACACTGGATAAATACCTAAATAAATAAAAGTCATTTATTTCAGGCTTGTACCCATAAACTTAAACTAGGTACCTAACGATTATAACGTTGCTTAACATCAGGCAAGTTGTAGTCAAGCGTAAACCTATATAATGTAAAAAAAACCTTAATTAATACACTGATTAAGGGTGCCATAGTAAAGTTAAAAAAATAAATAAAATAATATGCATATGTGCGATCCCTTTTTGTTTCGGTCCATGTGTCCATCCAGCCCTTAAACACTGGATTCCGGACATCGTCAGAACAGCCACAAGTATACCGTTGCTGGAACGGCGCATTCATAAAAAATATCTTCTTCTTCTTCTTATCGAATGAGAGTGGCCAACTCTGGTGTCGAGAGTTTATCAAGCCGCTCTAAGGGCCTCTGACATGGCTTAACGACATAAAAATAATCTAAAAAACGAAGTAAAAAAAATACCTTTCCAACTTTTCAACGCACGCGTCCTGGTAGTCGTGTATCCAGCGCACTCCGTTGAAGTGGCACACCGCCCTCATGTCGTCCGGGAGCTCTTCTGCCTTCGGCCACTCGAAGTTGTCGATTATGGGCACGATGTTACACTGCGACTGCAGCGCCGCTACTATCTCCTGCAAAACAAATTGATCTGAATTTAGAACGAGATTTATATAGTTAAGTAGTACAAAAATTACGTTTGTTGTATGGGAGCCCCCCTTTATTATTTACTTTACAATTTGAAACGTAATATACAAGCAAATATTCTGTGAAAATTTAAAGCGTCTACCTGTTATTTTTTTTATTTTTAGTGTTTGTTGCTATACCGGCAACGGAATTACATCATTTGTGAAAGTTTCAGCTTTCTAACTATCACGGTTTATGAGATACAGCCTGGAGACAGACAGCGGAGGCTTAGTAATAGGGTCCCGTTTTACCTTTTGGGTACGGAACCCTAAAAAGTAACATTATTAACGATATGATTTTGGGGGTGAGATCACTATAGGTAGGTATCTCATATACCTATCTATGTGTAAATATAGAACATAAAGGTGACTGACTGATCTATCAACGCACAGCCCAAACCACTGGATCTATCGAGCTGTAATTCAGCATGCAGTTACTATGATCTAAGCATCACCTAAGAAAGGTTGCAATTTTTTTAAAAACTTTAATTGATCTTAACAGTTCAGTTTCATACAAGTATGTATTATCTAAATATATAAAACTCAAAGGTGACTGACTGACTGACTGATATAGTGATCTATCAACGCACAGCCCAAACCACTGGACGGATTAGGCTGAAATTTGGAATGAAGGTAGATGTTATGACGTAGGCATCCGCTAAGAAAGGATTTTTGGAAATGCCTCGTTTAAAGGGATGAAATAGGGGATGCAAGTTTTACTTCTTAATGCGAGCGAAGCCGCGAGCACCCTAGTCATCTATAAAGCATCTTCGTCAATAATTATGGTGTAAAATAATACTCACTCGATGAACCCAGTCTTTTCTATCCGTGTCATTCTTGCACCGCTCCAATGCGTTCGGTGTGAGGACAAGAAGGAAGTGCTTGGCCTGCCTTATACTTTGTAACAGGTTGTTGTCGAATTTGCCCGCTTCTAATCTCTCTACGTCTATGAATACTGTGAAGCCTCGTAGCTGGAGGTGGACCTTCAGTAGACTGGCCAGCTGAGAGCCATTAGATCTTCTATAGCTCACAAACACGTCCAAATTCTTCTCCATATTCTCTTCTCCTTTGCTCGGTAGAGAGCTTTCGTACACTGTAAAAATAACGGAACCCTGTAGATACATACTTTATGGGACGCTATTTATATAATCAGTCTTTGATCGCCTCACATGTTTACGTTCTATTAACAAATTTACGAAAGTATGCTAGCATTCATGGCTGTTAGGAAACTGGTAGAGTTATAACGGTCGTCATAAATAAAACAACGTCGTATGGCATTCTGTTTATGTTTCACAACGATTGCATGTTAGGGAAGTTATCAATATAATAGATAGCGGTCGTCATTACCTCTGATGGCGTTTAAGATCCGTAATCTATGGATGCTGTTGCCGATTCGACATTCGTTTTCTAACTGTTCGTCGCTGAGGCCTCTAATGGATTCTTTGTCGACGCCCGCATTTAGCATTGAATATGTGTAGATAGTGTACTCTGGCCCGATACTTTGGAGGAATTCATTCAAGCTTCCGGTGTCCCGTGATGTGTAGTCCGCCATCTTCTTGAGTTGTTGAAGTTCTCGAGTGAATCTGGAAATAGAAGAAATAACAATAACTACATCGTTCAAATATACTCAAACATATTAGAATAAGTATTTTATGATTTTAGTTAATATGTCACCTTTTCCGTTTGATTCCATTTTGCAAACCGATGTCTTCTTTGAGATTTTCTTCTGTGATTTGTAGCAATAAATCTCCATCAACTCTGCTCTCGTAGAAGTTGGTGGCATATTCTGAGAAGCCTATTTGTTTGACCCATTCCCGGACATCCTCTATTGACCAGAGCGGCACTTGTTGCGACAGCTTGTGCGGTACTTCCTCGCCGATCAGGCGCAATGCTTGGGCGGCGTATCTTGAAGCGACAGCATTTGGACAGCTCGCTACTTTCTTCAGCGACTCTATCGCTCCTATTTCTCGGAAAATTTCTGTGTTGCCTTGCTGCTTCTTGATTCCAGCCTCCATACAGAAATGGAAAGCGGCGAGGTTTCTCGCTTCTTCTCTTTTTGAGCTCAACACTGGTACGAGCCTTTGTAGCCAGTTCTTGCTCTGCCCATGTGCGTGTGCAAGGTTTGATTTTGCAAATTCTGATGGATTGTGAGATGTTACGAAAGGTTCTACTAATTCTAAGGTTCCCGATTTGAGCACAGCAGCTTCTATTTCTTTGTTAGCTACTAAAACTGCAATGGCTAAGCAAGCGTAATATTTGATATTGTCATCGTTGTGAAAAGCTAGAGGGAACAACCACATCGGTACTTTTCTTTTGATCATAGCTTCTTGATTTTCAGCTCCTCCGTACAATGATAAGTTGGCCAAAGCGGTGGCGCAGTGCCTCAGTGTTTCGACGTCATTCTTTCTGCATTCGAATAATACCGCGTCTAAACCTCCTAGTTTAATGACATCACTGCATGTGCTCTCGCTGTGTTTGAACAGGTGTTCTAATATTCCCGTGCCGATTCGTGAATGATCTACTGAATTTGCATGTTTTGTACAAACGCACGCGACGTTTACAACTTTTTCCAGGCCGTTTTCTACGACATGAGCTCTATTTTCGGTGGTGAGACACTGTTCCAGGAGTTTTGCTGTGGAAAATTGTAATTCGGGATTGCTTGATTCTAAACAGTTGGCCATTAAAATGTCTAATCCTCCAGATACTCTCAGGGTGTTGCACAGTGAGTAGCCCAGCTCATGTCCATAAGTGGGCACCGCCCAAGCTCTTCGCAACATCTCGTTCAGTTTGTTGAAATGTACGGATGCATGTTTCATGTCAATTTGATTATTTTTAATGGAAGTAATAAAAGCGTTCATTCGAGAAGAATATTTTTGAATAGCTAATTCGACGTCTTTTTGCATCGAGTTTGCATTTAACTTATCCAAGTCTTCAAATGTTAAATTAGTTAGATCTTCGTCACCAGGTTTGATCGTGCCATTTAGTAATTGACTCATCTGAAACCACAACGACGGTTCATTAACAATTGCTGTTTAGTATGAATGTAAATCACATGTAAATGGGAATTTTAATTATGGTTACCTGTGAGGAAAGCAACGTAGACTTTGTGGAAAGGTTTTTGGAGATCGTCATGTTAGAGTGAGCAACACTGGAGTGTTCCTTGTGGCTGAACATGCCGCTGGAGGTGACGGTCTGGCGAGCTTGTGCCGAAGCCATGGCCTTCTTCTCGGCGCTGAATGCCTCCGTCTGCAGCCGCGAGCTGGATGCGGACATGTTGTTCGCCTCCTGTGCTGTCACTTCTCCCGCCTTGAGAGACCGCTGCTCCTAGAAACCACAAAATATTCCACTGTACCACTTAATTTACTTAATTCACTTTATAAATTTACACTTAGATTCGATTCAGTAGGTATCGAGCAACAATTTTCGCGATTGCAAATGCGTCCGACTATGGAAACTTTATAAAGACGACCTAAGGAGATATGACCTCGTTATCACTCAAATCACTCTTATATTTAGCTTATATCAAGCGCACTACGTTCCAAACATGAATCACAAAACAAATATTTGATAGTTACGGCAATAACTAAACGTAATTTAGGTCTCGAACGACGTTTGGAAGACATAGCTGTACGCTCGGAAGCCGCGGCACGTTGTCCCGGAATAAAAACCACTTTAATATTGTACAACAGTCGGACGTCACCGCTGAGTTTATATATTCCGAACGCTCCTATTGGATATAGGCCAATCGCGGGAAACTCGTGGGCTTTCTATGATTATTTTAGTTTTGTGTATGAGCGTCGCGTAATGAATTGAAGGTCGCCCGCCATTTTCATCGAAGAAATGGACTCTCACCGAAGGATCGTGACGGCTCGGAGGGAACCGCGACAGGACGCCGCGATGGACGGGCCACGGAGCGGACCCCCCTCCCGTGAACATTCCGGATCTAAATTTAATACGAACTATTCGTGTACTGGTACAGCGCACGCGCAATAATTGACTTCCGCGTGTGTTAGCGCGCGCGACGGTCAGGCGCTGACTGAGAAGCGTGTTTGAGTTACTGCGGCGATAAGCGCCTTAGATAAATGAGCTCACCGCTCCAGGCGATCCTCCGCGTCGCAGCATCCTGCCGGTCCAAGCTATGAACCGCGCAGCCATGGCGGGCAGGCGCGAACTATCTCTCCACAATCACATCGCGTTCTCGCATGTTATCAGCTCAAGAAATGCCCCAACACTGCGCGTTTGTTTGGTGGTGTAGACGCGGCACCCTAGGATATTGATCGGTCGCATTCACGCGAGGTCGCGTCCTTCGGCGCGCCTTTCTGACTCCGTCGGCAATGCCAGACGTTCGAAAGAGAGAACGAATTAACATGGTATGTTAGACGCGATAGATAAGTAGTTTGTAACATACGAAACTTTTCGTAATTAAATTATTTTACAGCAAAAAAAGAAGTATCGCCGCGCCAATATACATTTTGTGTATTGGAAGGTTGATTTTTGATAGTGTACCTACAAACAACACAGCACACTTACTTGTAGATATGCGGCGTTCTGTTCCGCTGTGAGTCCTTCCGCTTGCAACAGCCGATGTGATGCTCCTGCGGCGCTACTCTCTGCGTATTGCATGTCTCCGTGCTGCAACCGCCGCATCCTGGCGCTGTTGGCCGCAGACCGCGACGCGCTGTATCCGTCGGCTACCACTCGGGTTGAACTCGCTGAAGTCACTCGCGCTGCACTGTACTTCAACTCGTTCGCGGCACTGGAGCCCACTATAGCAGAGTTCCCGCTCAGCAAGGAAGGCTTGTCACTGATAGGCGGAGGGGTATCTGACTCAGGAAACGTCACTAAGGGACCACCGTCCCCTTGTAGCTCACTCATATCACTCATGTCACCGTATTCACCCATGTCATTGAGATCGCGGATGTCCGGCAAATGTCTCTCTCCTATGTCGTCTTGATCCACTATGTTCTCCATTGAACTTCTTAGTCTGTGAACCGGAAAATTTTAAATACAATAAACGGTCGACCACTAGATGTACGGGTGAGTATTTTAGAAACAAGACTAATTTCGTATGGAACGTTCGTAAGGGTCACGGGAAACCGTACTGTTGCTATTGTTTGTCGGCGTGGTACTGCAAACAGATCGGAGAAACAGCGGGCGGGAATTGGAACAGAGCCAAGGTCTCTCAGGTGAGCTCGCTCCTATCGCTCCCTGGCTAATGGAAAAAGCGTCTTTAATGTTCTTAAAAAACCGTCTGTGTTATCGCAACGCCCATTGACCAAACCATGAAATAAACATTGGCACATCTTGACTTATTATGCAACATGGTAGTCATTGTAGGGCGTGTAAAAAACGAGCGTGGGTTGGTCGCGATTGACATAGTTAGACTCACCTTTGTCCAAAGTTCTTAGCGGCGGTGTTGCTAAGATTCTTCATTTCGGAGATGGAACTCTTGAGCTCTGAGAGGTCTGATTTCATGGAGCTCGCTTTCATTTCGGACGCTGCCATGTGTTGTAAGCGCTGCGACGAGCTCTGTATCCTCTGGCTCGACGCAGCACTGCTGGACGTGTTGCTGGAGACCATCTGGAAAATATAACATTGCATCGTACACAAACTTATGTAGCAGTGATAACGGGATCTGCGGACATACTCCCTTCACCAATATCGTGTTGCGAGAAAACGATCAATCAATGTACCTTAATGCTTAGCAGCTGCAACTCGGTTCGCACAGAAAATAGGACGCCTATTACTTCGTATAACACGTATTCGTCGTTCACATTCGTTATCTAGACTAGAGCGGAGGAAGAGTTCAGTGCCAATGCTACAGAAGTTGTAACAGCGGGCGTCACGCGTCTTGGCGCACCTCACGTACGAATACGAAGTAAATAAAGCCAGGGCTATACAAAATAGAAATACGAAAATAACAGGGCTCGTGTAAATATAGCTTGAGTCTCAAAATTCTGTTTTTTAAATTGACAGCCGATCGCTCTCCGCGATTCAGTATTCAGACACCATTTTGTGAATAAGTACTTTGTTTGTGTAGCTGATATTTTGCTCTAGATTTTACGAGCATGTGGCGATACAGCGGAAATTTCAAGTGCCACATCCACGTTTTACTGTGCGAATTAATAAGATTTAAAAGTGGATTTTTTATCTTTCTTTGTTATTCGTTTACGTGAGCACATGAAGCGACAGAGAATAGCTGCGGTAATCATCACTTCAGAAGTAGGTACGTTTATATATTGTTTGACATTTTGGCATTTGACGACGTGATTGAGAAGCTAAATAAATGAATCAGCGTGCGTGGGCGCTGGGATGCAACAAATTATGGCCTTGAACCTCTCCGCTACTCATGTATACCCGTTACCGGCTTACCGATATATTATTTTGTCTGTGTCTTGGGCGTGGGAGATCGAGTTGGTATTTAATTCACTATACGACGCGACCGACTGTATCTCGTTTCTTGAATCCCATTACTTGCTTCATTTCCATATATACTGGATATTATGGATATGACGACGAATGCCGACGTTATACGATATCATTTTTCTAATTTTGCACTATGACGTTTCTGTATATTATGATGATGGTATTAGCTGTCATATTCGGGGTCTAAGGGTTTTTGACGGCTCGTGTCCACGGCCCTACGTTACGCCATATCGCTTTTGGCGAGCCTCCAACTCGGAACGTCTTCGTTCGTTTATACTGGTTCAAGACTGGACATTGATCAGAAACAGCGTTAATGTTTATTTGTTTTCGAACACATGTAGTGGTTTCATTTATTTTTGCGGGTACCAGTTAGCAACCGACGCAGGTTGCTAACTCATTTTTGTAATTATTGGTGACATTGCGTTTATTATAACTTCGGAACATAATTTGGGTCAAGTTCCAGTTGGTGAGACAAAGACGCGTTAATTTTGTCCAGCTGCTAAATAATAATGAATTTCAGTGACCTCGTCACACGTTCTGTTCGGCCCAGCCAATAGGTATCATACGTGTAGGTTGTAGGTAGGTTCATACTTCATACTCTTGCACCGGTCGCGGTGTCGACGCGGTTTGTGTTTAAATATTATTTTTCCGTAACGCGCGTTGGACGAATTCAAAATAAACACGGCCATTTTATGAACCGAGGCCGTTGCCGAAATAACTCCTGACTATATTTATAGTTACCGGCCATTTTATTATTCCGGAAATTAGCATGTCACTAAATTGATAAGCTCCTAACTCCTGACATAGGTATCGGTTACTTTATTACTCAATTGTTAGCACTAACAAATTATATTTAAGTGTGGAACAGTGAGTTATTGCATGCTATCAAATGGCAGTTTGACTACTTTCCTCACACTGTTTTAAACCTCTATCGTTGAGGTTTAAAAAACTTTATTTCACACAAAAATTGTCACTTAGGTACGTGTGAACATATTTTAAATGTAAAATAGGTATATTATCTCTATCGTTTGTGGTATTATATTACAACTGACAATAAAGTAACCGAAAACTATATGTAGTCAATTATAATATCATCACTTGATATTATAAAACATTTTCATTATGCATTTGAATATAAAGTGAGGTTAAAACTGGACTTCATAGGAGGGAAGCGTTAGGCGCTCGTGCAGCTAATTTTAAGTTACTACAAAGTTCAGATGGAACGAATCGTGTCGAAAATAAGACAAGATACTTGGTGCTCAATTTAGCAATGAGAAATGACCTGGAATTCGAAAGGAAGCGCTCAAGCTGCAATGTAAAACCTTGGCGTTATAACGCAACATGTAAATATCATTGTCAGAAGACGACAAAAATGAATAAAACGTATAATCCCAGTGGAACAGCAATTGGTGGAATTGATCAACAAAGGACTTTATCCTTATAGCATAAAATTCTTTCGCCATACAACGCTTCACAGTGGTTGAGGAAAATGTTTTGCCTTTACCTGTTGTGACGACGAACTGGTGACCTGTGTGTTAAGGGTTTGATTCTGTCGGGAGACAAGACTGCCTTTCTTCAGATTCTCCATGACGGAGGCCAGGTTGTTGGCGCTGCCGTTGTGCTTTAGGCTGCTCCCATCGAGAGAGAACTCTGGTATCTGTAACAAATGGAGACACCTCATAAGACTTAAGACAAAATGTAAAGCGATAAATCAATCAAGATTGAGGTTACTTTCTGACTGACCTCTACCAGTTTTAAACTAAAATTTAGCAGGGCGACGACAGCAAATATAATCCGACGGCTAAATTACTTCTGACACTGATTAGTCGTAAAACTATTGACCTTACGCAATTAAACTACGCACCGCTCCGTCCAAGAGATTTAAAAGTGGACGCTAATCTTTATTGCTTATCAACACGAGATTACTTCAAATTACTTTACTGCCCAGGTTCGCTAGGTTTCTCCGAACTAATTAGGTTTATTGAGTATTATATACCATTTTCAATGATCTCTGCATCTAATAACTGGAGAATGTGTGGCGATAAGATGTAGAGCGCTGATTTGTTTAATTATCGCTCATTGTTTTATTGCTTTTACTAAGAATATGCTTCGAATTCAGCGCAAGGACAATGGGTTGCAATAATTGAACCCGTTGAATGGGGTCAAAGGAACTATCGGCAGTGTGATGCATGATCGACCAGTGAGTCACCGGAGAGTCCGGTAACATGTAGCTCTATCAATCAGTTACTCTGTTCACGCGCCCAAGTGTAGAACGCAAGGAGACGGGCCCTGCATATTGATGGGCCCGCCTACGGAACATCCGTGGCCAACACTGTTTGGATACGCCAACGTATTTGAAATCTGCCAGTCAACCACTTAACAATAGAACTTGATCGAGACTATCGAATCGAGTACCTCTCGATTAATCATGCCGATACCATTGAAAGTGTCCAATTGAGTATAGAAAAGAACGACTATGGGAATTTCAAAAGACGTGCCGATAATCGATTACGCAACTATGAATTTGAATCGCATGTTCCTTTTAACATCAAGAGGCGTAAAGCGTCATCACTATTATGATCTGTGCCGTAATTTATGATTGCACAATCGTAAGATTTAATAATGATAACGAGATCGTTGATTGGGTGCATGACATCGCGATGATTAACCTATTATACAGCGAAACAGTTGGAGATCGTCGGATGACGCGCCCTGACGCGGCCGTCATGATGTCATGGCCACGCTGACTGCGAGGCGTCATCACACCTAGCCATCTAATATTACCATATCTGTTCGATTTCACAGAATTTCCACATATTGATACATGCGGAGATAGAATGTTCAGTATTTCTGTGTAACCGTTCTGAAAAACCTAGAATTTCAATGACATGTGTGTAACCTGATAACCAGTTAGACTTAATATTTCAAACTAAATTGATAAATTCCAAGAAACAAAGATTTTAGCTCACAGTTTTTATCAGTGTTTCAAGATTCGCTATCATGCGAACTTGTTTGAGGTTACGAGTCGGTCCATTGATAAGCTTGTAGCTATCCCGATGGGCGATGAGTAATGCCGATGCAAAAAAGACTATTCAACTCCGGTATCGTAACAGCAGGGTCATCTGTAGCCCATGACTCATGATTCGTAGAAATGTCGTCACAATTCAAGAGATCACGTCGGTAATAGGTATGTAGAGCATTACATCAGTGAAAAGCGTCACGGTAGCGTCACAGGATAACATTATCACGTCGAGTGTTGACAGGACACGATAACGATATAGATTATTCGATTTTCAGGTACTCCAAGCCCTTTTTGGGTTAGCCATTGAGTTAAAGTCAACAGTACCTGGTTTCGCAGTAAAAGATTGAAGTGAGCCGACTGTTTCTGATAAAATGCCAAGATTGTCTTCATAGAAAATATTGATAAGTTTATTTTACCTACCCGTCAATGATAGAATACGATACAGTAATTCGGATTAAGAGATATTCTAAGTACTCTGA
Source organism: Macaria liturata (assembly GCA_964023185.1). NCBI lineage: Eukaryota > Metazoa > Arthropoda > Insecta > Lepidoptera > Geometridae > Macaria > Macaria liturata. The sequence goes on along the minus strand of OZ026812.1, from coordinate 4,633,645 downwards.
TCTCATTTTCTTCTGTAATTTTCCACTCTCTCTCACGTGGCTATGAGACTATGAGACCCTATTTTATTTTGCATTGGAATACGGTTGACTATCATATACCATATATGTATATATATGGTTGATTGTATACTAATGGTATGTATATATAAAAGCTTAATGAAAATTATTTATCAAAATAAGCCAAAACATATACCTAACGATTAAATATACAATGTAAACATCAGTTGTTTCAATATTGGTCGAAATGAACTAATCGGTCCATACATGTCGGTAAATATTGAAACGAAGTTATCTAGGTGATCTATATTTACTCTTAACAAATGATTGCAAATGTAAATGTACATTTATAATGTCATATATCGAGTACATAACGAGTTGTTATTAATAATGTCCTCTACATCTATTTCTAGTGTCTAGAATATTATTTCCTGTATATATGTTTACGAAGTTTCTGCATTTTATATCTAGATTCTAGACAGTTTGTATAGATAGTCTGCACTTCTAGTTGCATTCCATGTTTTATCCATGGATTTCTCGTCTAGACAGCGCTTGCATTGCATGTCAGAGCTCAAGTACTAGAAAGTTTTGATGTTAACTTCCAAATGAAAATAAGTGGGAAAATATTCTTGTTAATTAAGTGGACTTACGAGGATAATTTCACGATAATTATGTTCATGTTACTTATGATATTTTTAGTCCGCCTTTACCTTTACTGATTTAGGCTACAATGTTACCGACCGAGTGTAGTTTATCAGTGGCACAAGTCAGTAACACCGAATTAAAATATTGAAGTTGTTTCCTCAAATCTACAGCATTCTTATATATATACTTACGTTTTATATTTAGGCTTGTAAAATATTTATGCAAATCCCCATCACTCACTGCTCTATTACCGAAGCACCTATTGTAAACGCTGCAGTTGTGTTATTAAAGCGAATAAACATAATGACTTATGGTTATGATGACGCCTGAACTGCAACATGCCGATGAAAATTAGAGAACTAACCTGCACGAGGTATAATAAAATAAAATATTTAGTTATTCATGAGCACTGCCATTCTATAAAGTTTTACGAGCGCGACTGGTGAAAACATGATTAATTTCACAAAATTATTTTCTTTTTCTATTGGATTATCTTTTAAGAACTTCTAGTATAAAGTATATATGAATTGTCACTCCAGTCATTCTAGTAAACAGGGTTTACATTATATTTAATGCTTTCTTTAGTTAAATGACTTGGATTTCTTGAACGTGATCTAAAGTGCAAGTTGCGGAGAGAGTGCCCTTCCTTGTACCGTGCGTTCATGTGAAGTAGATAAACAGCGCGGTTGTCATTTCAAACACAGGCTAGTGCCTATATAAGCTTACCTAAACGACATAAATAGAAATTAATGAGGAGGAAAATAATACCGCAATGCCTATTCTGTACACGTTCACCTACAGTGAACATTTCTGAGAACAGCTTTCACGGTTAAGTATTCTGCATTTTGAAATTGATTTTATTTTCTCTACTACGGCTTCAGACTAATGTCGTCCTTAAGCCCTCAGATATTGTTGTCGGTTTCCTGTGATGATTGATGAGCTATTAATATGTCTGTGTACTAGCTGTTTTATGCCAGATGCAACGCAATGCAGCTATCACTCGGTAGAGTATTGACCAAGGACTCGCATTGCCAAAGAGCAATGATGAGAATGCAATATCGAAATATTTTGATTTGGAGTTACGTTTTGAATAAACTGTATAATTTCTGGTAGGTGATATGTTTCTAGGAGTTTATTACTTACTAGTTCTTGTTTTAATATAAATTATTTTGAGATATTCTGTTTTGATTTCGGAGAAGCAAATAGAATCAGTTATATTATTTCTATTGTGAAATGATTCGAGATATTTTAATAGATAAACAGAATCATGCATAAGGAATATTAACTGCATAACTGATGAATGTTTTGATTTACAATCTATTGCTATCATCCATCTTCATGGTGTTTTGTAATATCAGTGTTGTATCATAAAACCAGTCTGATATTAATGTCTGCATGTGGCTGCGAATTGATACTTATCTAACATGGAATGAATATCAGTTTTTAATTAACGTTTCCTATTAAATGCTGAGATTATAAAAGTATAGCAACGACCTGATTCATATTCAAGGTTAAATTAGGATTCATTAACCAAGATTTGGTTGAACGCCGCCACTCTGAATGATTTCTCAGAATTATTGTATCTAATTTGGAACTACTTCCATAAAATTTGAATAATGTTTGTACTTATATCGTCTTTATTGGTTGGTATTTCATTGTAACGATCGCTCACATTTCGTTCTTTGGGTATTTTTATCTATATGTACCTATATTAAATTCAGTGTCACATATTTTTTTCCATAAATGGGTTTTGGTTTTCCTCTTTATACATTAGCTTCATTTAGTTATAAAATCTATTAGCATGAAGCTGCTTTTGGTAAAGTTAAACACATGAATTCAACAAATTCGCCACAAGTATGTTAGGAGTATAAACTCAAAACAATAGACTGTGCGCAACAAATTAACTGCATACCTACTCGTACTTGGCGCATGGATTTGTATCCGCTGATAGTCGTACAATGGTCCCAGTTTTAGCAGAGAACGAGTAGATCATAATGGTTTTACCTTGTACTGCGGGAACGACACAAAAGTTTAACTGTGTTTAAAGTTTAACAGTCTGCGTGGTTATTTATTCACATTCTGGATGTACTGTCGTATCGGATAGTTTGTTGAGCACTGTCTATCACTTATCGTCATCACAGTCGCGTGTTGTGCGGTCGGAGGCGAGATGAGACGCGTCTCTCCCTGGCGGCGGCACCGGCGTGACTGGCTGACTGCTGCTGACTGCCGGCCGGCGCGTCGCAAACTTTAAACTCAGTCTCTCGACCACAATGGGCTAATTAGAATGGCGAGCCGTGCGGCCGCGCGGACTCGCTCCACCCACGGACCTTTGCATCCGCCTCATGGACTGAAGAGACACTTCGATATCTTATCAACGAACTTACTCCCAACATTGTCTTGTCACTTTTGACAGCTTAAAGAATTGACCCACAATAGAGTAATGCTGCATACATAGAATGTAATCATAGAGCCCGTAGTCATAATGTTGTGTAACCTTACCCTCCTGTTTCTTTCTGTTTGATAAGTTTTTTTTTGTTCCCGTTTCAGGTTAGTTAAACTTTTGAGGCAGATGTTAATAATAGTTTAAACTGAATATCATGTGTGAACAGATACTATCTAAATTATTGTATTTACCAATCAATCTTTCTAACTTGAAAATCTGCTAATATCCAGATATTAAAAATACAACTTTAAATTGATTGTCTCATCTATGCCGCTGTAGATTAGTTATATTAAAAAAAACCAGCAAGCGAAGGGAGAACAGCTTCAGTCGTAATAATATGTCAACGAACTTTCAATGTCAGCCAGATACTTGCGTACGGTACGTCGCGGCCGACCCGCCGACTAACCACACTATCTCACTAATATTATAAAGGCGAAAGTCACTTGGCAGTCGTTAAGCTATGTCAGAGGCCCTTAGGGCGGTTTGAAAAACTCTCGACACCAGAGTTGGCCACTCTCTTTCGATAAGAAAAAGAAGAAGGCGAAAGTTTGAGTGTGTTAATTTAGTTAGTGTTAAAATGTGTGTGTCATTTCTTCATGCCAAATCTGTGCGATTGTCCTATCTTCACGCGTCATTTGAAAGAATTTGACGTGGAGTTAGATCAGAACATGATGATGATTAACCATAACATAGACTAACTACTTATCTCTAAATAATACTGGTATCACTCATAATAATTTAAAAGTGAGATAAAATCATCTATTTTACCTATCTTAACGTAACAATTCAAATGATCTCGCTGACAGATAAAATAATTTATAACCTGCACTTACCTACGTAGAGTCATTAAAGCAAATCGCCGAACCTTAAAAGGAGTTTAATGTGTTTCATGAGTCCAAGATTCCCATGTCCACAAGAACATCATTAATTCTAACCGTGCTTGAACAATATTTATTGTATAACTCCCACGCGGGCCTATAAAGGACGATGGTTTACCATGTGTATAAGTGGCGTGCAAAGTATTACTTTTATTGCGATGTTAGTGTGCTATTAGAATTGCAAACGAACATTATACCTGACATTTAAAATTCCGCGAAAACGTTTAATGCTATATGTACTGAGCGGCCGCTTTCCTAAATAAACAAGATTTATGTTATCAGGTAGGCCAAGTCATCCTTTTGGAAGTTGCGAACAAAGAGTTTACTGTTAGCCCTGTTTCCAATTCAGTCAATATTTCTCGAAATTGTGAGTCACAATCTCGGGAAATCAGAAAGGCTGAAGTGCCTCGGAAACAAGTGAAGCAAAGCTAACGTGGGCGATTTGTCTCGGAGGGCTGTGGCGAATTTAATATTTACTAACATTCATGAATTTATGATCCACCTCGATTTTCTCATGGATTCTGTATATTATTATGAATAGGTAATACCTACATAAGGTAAAAGATCAAAATAGTAATATTTTATGTCGAGAGAGAGTTCATTAGTATATCCCATACTTCGGCTTAAATTTCAGAGGACCTGGTGGTCAAATGCTTGACTAACAACAAACTTTAAAAAATAATGCTCTGGGTTTCATGAAATAAACATGTTCATTTGAGTTATCCTAATTCCTAATTAAGCGTACGAAGTTGTTGATTATGTAGAGCATGAAACTCAATGTTCCGTAGCTAGAAAGCCTAATCCCAATGAATGGGTTATGCGGTTTCTCTGCGGTTGACGATGCAAAACCACCGTTGCACGGAAAAACAACAAACAACATTATTCTTTGGTCACTCGTATTGACTCATTTGTAAACTGTGCATTTCTACGTACGGAGTAACTGTTTCACGGAGATATGACTAACCATTATGAGTAGTGTTCATTCATAAAGTCTGTATTCTGTTTCGCGATATGACATATGAGTGCGTTTAGGTGTTGGCAAGTCCAGTTGCCTGTTGATTCAGTTATGTCACCCTTGATAACTTAACTTACGTATTGTGTTTTCGTAACATATGACACATGATCATGCGGTTTATTGTTATGTTTCAGGCGTGACTGAGGCTTAAGAGCACTATGAGGTTGAGCCAGTTATTTAGCCAGCAGATCTAGGCGACGCAGAGATTATACAAATTATGATTGAAGAAGGAATTATTACTGAACCAACAATGCAACTTTCATGTAGGTAACGGCTTCTATTTTTTTTTTGTAAACTATAGCAGCAACACCATAGCATAAAATACCACATAATTCTAAACTTACTAACGATTCTGTAAACCCATGTAACAACGTATTTTCAGCTCATCTCCCATCACATAAGGTAATCTGTGAAATACCAGAGCTGATTCAGATAATTGCATGCATTAGCGGCATTTAAAATCAAACTAGTTTGCTGAGTCATCCGTCACTCACGTGGCGGCTTATCACACAGACCTATACATACGCGGTTACGGCATATACATACATAAGTGTAGTAGACGATACCTGCGCGTGCGCCGGTTACCTCCGACTGTGACTCACACATCCTGTTCCACTTTGTTACGACTTTCTCGCATTTTTACAATCCCATCAACTTTATTAGTTTTATTATCCTCTTTCTAATGAATTTTGTTTGTAAACATTTCATGTTGCAATTAAATAATGCACTTGTCTCTTTATATTTATACGGCTTTATCTTATCATGATAGGTGTGGATCGCGAAGTATGCGTACCCGGAATTGTGTGCTTTGTAAATATAATTTGTACATTCCATTGATTACCTATATTGTAGTGCAAATTCCTTTGATAGTGTATCTCTAGATACTCCGCATACAATACTGTCGGTGACTAATGCGTCAGCTTTTCGAAGATATTACTATATCTCTCAAGTATTTCACAAAAAAATGTAAGGTGAAGTCATAATCGTAATCAGTGATAAAACTTACGTTGGCGATATTTATAAAATATTCATAATCTTGCACAAAAAACGGTCTAAACTCCATGCTATGTTCATGATACTGTTATTACACACTTTACACAAAAGAAAAGTATATAGGTATTATATCCGTTATCTAGTACCCACGACACAAGCGTTTGCTTAGTGTGGGGCTAGATGGCGCTGTGTGCAATGTCCCGGAATATTTATTTATTTATTTATATTTATTAATCATAACAAAAACTTTATGGTTGAATTAGCACATATTCAGTACAAGTAAAATGTAAGTCTTGACTAGACTAGACTAGACTTTGTACTAAGTATTTAAATTCCTTCTTTAAAAATATTGGGTAGAGTAACAGTCAAGAAGACAAACTATACACCTATATCAACAAATCCGGAGACACATACACCAATAAACATGCATAAAATAGTTAGTATAGAATACAAGACAGCTTGATACAAACTCATCAGTCAGAACTGCACATCCATGGAAAGAAAAAATAAGCACTAAGAAACGTCGAAACACTTTGTACAGTTGAAAGAAAAGAAAATTGTAAAAATTATGTGTTTATGAAAAGGGACGAAATATCTCTCATACTGTCATACAAAGATAGACTGGAGATTTCAAACAAAACTAAATGAATGGCACTTAGTGATTACCCTATCTTACATGAATGTTGGTTAGATTACGACTCCACATATCTAAGCCTTAAAGGAAGACTAGCATTAAGGAAAACGGATGTTTGGTCACGAAATTGCGTAATATCAAACAAGAGATTACATGGATTGGATCACTCATCTGAAAGGATACGATAGCGTCAGTTTGGTGTGGTCATTTCTGAACTAGTTCATATTTGCATTCGCTAAGTCTACTTGATCTTCTTTGCACGGGAACTCCTACATAACACTATTACTAAAGCTTTTTGCTCTAAATTAGTAACTACTTCAGTATTATGTTAATGATCAAATTAACACATAGACAACGGAAAACTTGCTTATAAAACATAAACGTCTTTTTTAAGACGAAAAAAAAAACCTTTCAAAATGTAATCAAATGTTTCTTACTCTGTAACAACTTAAGTAACTCATCAACTGTTTGTTTACAAAGTGGTGAATAATAATATAATGTATACTTAAACTATTTACATGTGTTTACTAATGATTTGTAGGTAAATCCAAGGGGTTTTACTAGCCTGCATCCTGGCCGTTCTGATTAAAGCTTTTTATCAGTAACCAGTCATTGTCTACGTTTGTACACTTGTGTTTAACTAATCAAATCAATCAAAACTAATCAATCTATTTTACGTATAGTTTTTGCAAGATCCAAATCCAATCTAAATCCCTAAATTTTCGCGATTTTTCCTAAGCCATTATTTTTCACCCTACGGTTTGTTTCACTGAATAATTATCCACCATTGTATTGTACACATATATACCTTTATGTAGGTAGTGTGAATTATGTTTGCAAAATGACGCGCCTACGCCTCTGACAATACTCTGCACACACACATACATACTATATCCACAGTGTATAATGTATATATGTATGTTATTATTATGTTACTCATTATAAACAAAACCTTACTGGCAGCCGTGAATGGCAGTGAGCACTAACAGGCCCTTCCAAGTCTTAGAAAGGCTATAAATAGCTGTACTCAATGATATTATATGTACAAAAGCTCACTGGCTGTACTTGTTTGATCAACTAATGATCAAGATACAAGATGTGTATATTTAGTATACTTGGGCATGTTATTATGTATTAATATGTTATTCTTCCGATTCTATCTTGATGTTAGCCCTGCGGTTTCTTTTACGTTGTATGAGGCAATGTACAATCAAAATACGGTAATCACTTTGAACGCCACATTATATTTGTACAGTTCTTAAATATTTTATTTTTAGTATACCTATGCCTACGCTTATCATAGTAAATATATAATTTTGTGATCTGTGTCCTATAAACTAATGATTTTAAACATTACCCGCCACCAGAGTTCAAAGTTAGACATACCCATCGTGAGGTTTTTGGTGGCTTTTCTGGTGCAAGAAGTGACTCTTCCGAACGTACCTGTGACAAAAGAAAATATATAATTAGTACAGACACAAAACAAAAAAGAAGAACTTATGTAAGACTACAAGTGGTTTAAAAAAATATAGGGACACCATTACTTCCGAATATATGAATGCCACTTTTAAATGAATGTCTTTTTTATCGACTTTCTGCACTTCTCTACAAACGTTGTACTTTCTGTTTCATCTATTATTCCAATCCAAAAGTAAAACGTCCGTTAGTGTTGTGTAATTGGTTTGAGATCTCATTAATGGTTAGGTTTACCTGTGACTCATCAAAATAATTCAGAACCAGTGACTCAGGGTTCATTTACTTGTCAATGTTTATATACCAGTTTGTCGTGTTACATCACTAGTTTTTGTCTCTTCTAGTATAGCGTGGTATTGCTCAGTAAAAGCACACCATATATGGCCTTCGACCGTCGCGACCATCGTTCTTTATTGCTATCATAAAAGATTGTGATTAAAAAGAAGTTAAATACCTCACAGCGTGTGGCTCGGTTTCTAATTTATTGTTTTATGCGAGAAATTTTAAAATATAATAAATTAATCTTACCTACTTGAATAATAAAACAGAATAAAGCTCCACTCGTCAAATCCCTTTTATTTTTTGTTACAAAACATACAAATACTGATTATATTATCAGTCTCTGTAATTATCTCTATTATGCATTATGATTGCATATTGCCTCGTTTGTTTATATTCAAATTGTGTTTGTTGAACATAATATCGCTAATTGTACGAGTCACCTTTGTTATTACTGATTACATTAACGACTCTCCGCTACAAGTACTTTTAGTAGTGAGTTTTTGTACAAACGAATGATAGAACGTGTAAAACGCGTGCCACGATCGATGGTAAACAATAACATAATGCATGCCCTGTTGCAGTAGAATCCCGAATGTCATATTGAAAACACAACGTATCAATGCAATGTAATTAACAGTTTCATCATCGCGAGAATTAGGTGCTAAATTTCGATGGAGTAATTTTAAAGCCTAGAACTTATCGCTCAAATATTACCTAGATACTGCCTAGTGCCTAAAAACTGGGAATTCTGTCTCCCCGGATGGTTTCTGGATATGACTACAAAAATGTATAGAGCATTAACTTTAAAATATTATCAACTAAGTGATTTATACGTAAACACCATAACATATACTTGATAGCTAACAGTAAACGACTAAACGCATATCAATAAATCTTGGTAAAGACAATAAGTCTTTTACGTCCAAGCATTGCGGTGTCGCTGCTACCTTGGTCTACCTCGTATGGACATTTCAATCGCATGTGAATACATTTTATACATGTATAATATATACATATACGACGGTAAGGCATACAGAACCTATACCTGTTTGAGTTGTTTGATGAATTTAATACTTAATGCTCTGATAGATTGGGAATGGGTGATACGTGATCTTTATAGCGTATATACTCGTGCATTTCTTCGTCATTTGCATCGAACGGAAATTTAAATGTGGCTGAAAATTCTGTACCCCATTTCTTTGTATTTGATATATTAGAATAGCATAAGTAGAAAATCAGATTTGAACTTGAAAAGCGTATCGTGAAAACCTTTAGTTGCGTAAGTATTTCTTTGAATCCTGCCATGAATGAATCCTTAATGGTCCACGATGTCAATGTATGAGCAATTTAATTCAGCTTAAGAGACAAGGCGTAGGCACATTGCAGCTCATAAGTGCGTTGTAAACTCAATAAGCGTCGAGACGGCTGTAGGCGGCCGGAAAACTGGACTGCTAAGCGACTTCCTACTTAGAACGGTCGCTGTTCGGCGGATACGCTATTTTTGGCGCCCACCGTCGCTTCCTCCGAGGAAAGTCAAGTGGACAGTTGCAATCACTTGCGCGATCAAATCTCGGACCCCCATCCTGACATTAGCCAAGCAAGATATTGTAATCATACTGGTAAAGACTGACTGAGAATACTTTTGAATTTCAATGTACCCCAATATTTGGTCAAAAATCAAATCAAATCAAAATGGTAGCAAAATACAATCGTTTATTTTGATACGAATTCCTTTCTGATCTTCTTGTTCTATAGAAATAAGATATTGTAGATATGTAAAATACAGTAAAGTGTTGACAATTATCCATATTTTATGTAAAATATTGCAATAAAAGCATGTGGCTCCACATAATGCCATGACCTCTACATTTGAAGAGGACAAAAGAAGGAAGTTCATATAAAGCGAAAAGCATTTATTATAATATCCAACGACACCTGACGACCTAACGTTGTTAAACATGATTATCATCTATTAAGTAATTATAACACACCATTTCAAACAGCAGTCGTAATGTGAATAGGAAATTAGAAGCAGCGGGAAGTGCATCAATTATATTGTCAACCGTGCTATTTGTTTTGCATTGAATGCGTGATAGAGCGGTCGAATGAATGAGGGTGATGCATCTGGTCAGTCAGGAAGGTATCGAGTGGATTCCTCACAACATTCCTGTGGGCTGACGGGGCCGGTCTGCATTCCAGCCATTGTATCCCGCCCTAATGGCACGGGGAATGCACCGGGACTCGCATTCACCGGAACACACTGTTGTGGAATGAAATGTGGCTTAACCCGGGACATAATGACATTTTTGACGCATGACACATCAGCACGTTAACTGTTACAGACGTAATTGATGACACTTTTTTGCAAACTGTCTCGCAATCGAAAGATAGGAGGAAAGTAGTGGAAGTCATTGCCCGTTTTAAATTTAACGTATTTGAATGACCAGATATTTTAAAGATACAATTTTACGTAGGTAAGAACAAATGTGTGTTGAGACACAATTTGTACAAGCTTAAAAAGCAAGAATTGAAACACCTGTTCGACAAAAAACTGGACGAGCTAGTTTTTTCTATTCTTTAATATCGTTCTATATTAAACCAAAACGATTGCAATATCCAATTACCTCAGTATAAATATAAAAGTTTTATTTCCATTAAGACTTTCGACGTCATAAAACGGAATGAGGTTGAGGTAGCGACTGAGACTTGTCGTGGTCATGAGTCTTGTTATAAAAGCATTAATACTCCGTAACTCCGTCTGCGATCCCTATCTTCAAGCACACTAAGCAAACGCTTGTGTCGTGGGAACTAGATAACGGATATAATACTTATATACTTTTCTTTTGTAAATACATACTTAATATACATAGTTACAAACGACCAGACTCAACACAAGTACCTAATTACAAATTTTTTATACGCATAACTACTTGTGTCATGCGGGAATCGAACCCGCAACCCCTAGATTAGAAGGCAGAGCCACTACCAACTAAGCTAACAGAGCAGTCAAATCTGTATCAATAGTCTTAATTTTATAGTCTTATTTAAATCGTGTTACATATAGGTCTAATGAAAACAAAGTCATTGCTCGTAGGTTACATGTATTAGAGCTAGACTATCACTCACATGTCGTGATAAAAGCCAGTGTTATGCAGATTTTATGACGTTTGTTGATAACTTACTGCTCATATTTATGTCCTTTAATTAGTACTGACCTAGATAATACTGTGATATATTACAGTACTTGAAGCAGCCAGGTTATTGAGTTATATTTCTATGATTATTGTTTTCTTATTCTCTGCTATGGAAAGAAGTTCTTTGAGATTAAATAGTTTGACTGGCCTGTTAGCTTTGTTGGTAGTGGCTTTGCCTAATCTAGGGGTTGCGGGTTCGATTCCCGCTTGACACCAGTATTTATGAAATTTATAATTACTTGTGTTGAGTCTGGTCGTTTGTATGTATAATAAGTATGTATTTACAAAAGAAAAGTATATAAGTATTATATCCGTTATCTAGTACCCACGACACAAGCGTTTGCTTAGTGTGGGGCTAGATGGAGCTGTGTGAAATGTAAAAAAAAAAAAGTTAAGGGTTTTTTCGTTTTAATCTTATATATAAAAATTAATCGCAAAATGTGTTGGTAAGCGCATAACTCAACAACGCCTGGACCGATTTGGACATTTCTTTTTTTTTAATATTCGTTGAAGTTCAAGGATGGTTTTTACGGCGAGAAAAAATCGAAAAATTGCCGGAAAATCCTTAAAAACCGTCCTTTTCTTTTTCCCATACACACGTTTTCTAACTAACTAAAGAGTAAAAGAGTCAACAGACAGGACGAAGTCTGTCGGGTCCGCTAGTATATATATATAATATAATAATATATAATATAATAATATATTCACGGACATTGCACACAGCGCCATCTAGCCCCACACTAAGCAAACACTTGTGTCGTGGGTACTAGATAGATAACGGATATAATACATATATACTTTTCTTTTGTAAATACATACTTATTATACATACAAACGACCAGACTCAACACAAGTAATTATAAATTTTCAAATTCATAAATACTTATGTCATGCGGGAATCGAACCCGCAACCCCTAGATTAGAAGGCAGAGCCACTACCAACTAAGCTAACAGGCCAGTCAGATTAATTGGATCGTCGGAATATAATTCTCATGATTCTCATAAATTTGTTTCATTTGTGTGGTGTATTAATCCACGTATGTGTATATTTATTATACGTTTCAATTATTATCTAATCACAATCTTGGCCGTAATTAACTATCATCTGTCATTAAACTCCACGCCGCTATACCTACTTCCTTCTAGTATTTGTATAGCGAATGGCTAATTATGTTGTTTTACAAGAAAATACCCAAGTAATTTGGCTTAATGACGTCTATAAGTTTTTACGTGTGTATTGACTGATATGAATATGATATTATGTTTAGTGATATTACAATATTACTTTAACGTGTTCTTGTCGTATGTGTATTGTAGATAATATGTAGGTAAGTATCTACTTACACATATTTGTTGGTCGTCTTACCAGTTGCTAAGCAAAAAAATTATATCTTACCTTCTTAGGGAAGAATATCTTCGGTTTTCCAGTATAAGTGGAATACGAAGCCATTTTATCGACTTTCGTCACAACCATAATTCGTTTGAGAAAACTTAACCCGGCACGAGTAAACACCAGCCAAAACCAGCGATACGTGTATTTTTGTGTTTTTCTAGAGTTTTCGACAATCACGTGCTCTGCAGTGAGAGTAAAATGATAGTGACACTTTATGATTAAGTATAGAGTTTTTGCACGGGTTGAGATCTATCGCGGCGAATGTTTTTGTTCGATTTGATTTTGGTCGCAATAAAGTTTGTGATCCTTGAAGACGCGCGTCCACGTCACCCGTGGCCGTCGCGACACTGCGTCTGTCGCGCTGCCACTCGTCTATCTGTTACGTACACACTCGATAATACCAATGAAATAATTCGAAGCACTCATACAATATCCGCAGTCACATCTTAACTTTGCCGCGTTCGTAACGAGTCGCGTGCACGGAGCCACGCGCTGTGTTTCTTTCAAACTGAATTTTCGACGCGTTCAACTGTTGCTTTTATCAATTCAGACATCCTCCCCCCGCGCTGTGCTCCCTCTCGCTCGCACCTCTCATTTGGCCAATTTAAAAAAGTGACAGAGCATGCTACATGCTCACACACACGCATTACATAACTATACAGATAGTGAATGTGTATAGGACATTATGTATAGCAGACACCGCTTACATTCATAAGTATACATACAGAAGATAGGTAATGGCGGTATGGCCACGGTAATAGGTATGGCTATACTTAGTAGAGAGCCTTTTGAATAGAGAGGGGAATGTTGAGGAAAATTGTACTCACGAAATTTCTCCCAAAAATGCAATAAGATAAGTGCATACAGAGATTTTCGTTACTAAATCGACACACGATAATGTTACCGCTCCTATAAATTAACTTTAATCTGTCTTTGAAACGCTTTTATGGCGACAACAAAGGCTATAAAGGGGAAGTTTTGATTAAAGTCTGTATAGGGGACTACAAAATTGCGATATTGCTACCGGCATTGTTATTGTTTTGCGTATCAAGTAGGAAATTGGTAAAGGAGGGAAAGGAGAGCCTCGAACAAAGGAAGTTATGAATCACGATGACTGCGAAGTTCAAAGAAGTGCAGTCTACGTTTATTTCTGTTTAATCCTCGGAGGTGGTCATCATAGGTGGTGCTCAGCGGCGCCCGGTTTGAAATAGAAAGCAGTGACACATCGGGAAGAGACGGCGGGACGGGAACAGCCGCTGTCGCCGCCGCCCGGCGCCTGGACGCCCAGGACATTACTTCTTATTTCAAAAATAAATCACACGACTTCTAATGGATGTTGCTAATGAGAGTATTCAACTTGCAAACGTTGAAACTTGATCAGAACAAAAACTTGGGAAGCTGTGATCACCGAAGAAGGCACTAGATCACTCTCTGTGTGAGCGTGAACTCTACGAGAGATGGATTTAATTCATCTCTAAAAGCGTTTGGATAAAAACATCTCGAGATCTTTGTATCATTTATGGATTGTTGTGACAGAAAATGGATAGAAGCAATTTTATTTCAGACGATTGATTAGTGCGAAGAAAAAAATGGCGTTGGCGTAAATTCTGGAAAGGAGATACTTAAAAGCGTTCGATTAATTCTGTGTATATGGAAGATAGTCAATTAAGTGTAGTTATTATAGCGACCAATATGGCATATTTAGTGACGGTATTTAGGAGAATATCGTCCTCCCATTCATTAATTTTGTGGGTGGCAGAAAACGTGACGCAAACGGTACTTCAAATAGTCACACGTATGTATGTAATAGGTATTTATTTAATTAGCTGCTGTTATTCTTAATACCACATCTGTTGTTCAGCGCGGACGTGTTTTGAACACGTCTTATTATTGCAATTCCGCTTGGAACTGCAATTTTGTGGCTGTTTAGGTATTAGGATTCACGACAAGAGAGATAATTCAAATAAGAGAAATTTACTGCAATAGCAGTAATTCTATTCTAACGGGACAACTTCACTTAAATAGATCTTAACGAGTCAAAGATATCTTTAAAAGGGGATCGAAAGCTTTAGAATAGACAGTGTTCTCTGCCGTAGGGAACGTAATTTATTGTTTTTGTTGTCTGAAAACTTAAGTAAGCACCAGAAGCTAATCTAAAAAGCCAAATTAACACTTTATACAAACCTAACAAGAGGTTTTATAAAACCAGTGATTTATATGATAATCATACTGCTGCAAACGAGCATTGGAATATGAGACTCAACGTTATTACCTACAGTCCCCTATACCCATAAATGGCGCTACCCAAACATTAGGTATTAAAGCCTCACGTGAAAAGGCTTTGTTTAACTTGAACACAATGTAAAGAATATGACTAAGATGACCAGCTCAAAAAGTGTTGTAAAAACACAACTTTATAATACTTTACATCATTTATTTATTTATTGATTTATTTATTAATAGTCTGCAAATCAGGCACTAAGCTAAAACACACATAATAAGCTTAATGAATAGAAGAAAATAACTAGCACTTAAAGCCCTCTTGATGCAGACCTAACTAACAATTTTAAGATATTTACTTATAAAATAAATACACATAAGTATTACATGCTACTTTAAACAATTAAGAAAATAAAAATTACATAAATAAAGAGTAACAATACATATTATTATAACTACATATCTAAGCATGTGTATCATATCATACAAACCTGTAAATAATTATACAACGAGATGGCATGATAAACTAACGTTCTTCTCCTTATCGAATGAGAGTGGCCAACTACGAGTTAATAAACTAACGTTGAGACAAGATGTTAGTGAAAAGTATATTGCTACTCGTAATCTGTTCCAGCTACAACTGATACTCCAAAAGTCCAAATATTGGATTTCAAAGTCTTTGCGAATCGTAATCATGTGAATTGGCTAATTACAACCCTTACCTTGGGCATCAAGCTCCTGCCATACTGCATACCCAACGAACTCCCGCGCATGCAACATGACACTGTCTTCTTCAATTTCATATTCCTCATGAACACTCGTTTTCAACAACTAATTATCTAAATCACTACCACCACACGTGCGTGTTCCTTCAACAAAGGTCCAATTTATTCTGTCGCTAAGTGTCAAGAACAGCTTAATGCGCGATTCTTCACATCAGCGCAAATCATTTGCACGACCGACATATTTTGCTGCACAGCGGTTTTCTTGGACATTATGCAATAAAAAACTAGTACATATTGTTATTTTGGGCTACTACGAGTATCATCTCGTGTCAGAGAAGGTAGGAAGTGAACTTTGTGCTCTGAAAATGTTCCAGTCCTTTGTATTTTCGGGTTTAGGTACTCATTGAGATAAGTTTATCTAGCGTTTCGATTTTTTACGAGTACATAGAAAATTTGTGAACGGAAATTACAATGCTTTGTACTTGTTTATTTTGGCCTTTATGTGGGTATTGGGGACTTGGACATTGTAGATAAGCACAATCATATAATAATAATAATAAATCCTTTATTGTTTCAACTTACGTGTTACGTACATGATTGTAGGTATATGACAATAACGAAAGTTTTTGCACTACGTTGGTAGGTGTACTAAGCTCTGTACTAGGTATCACAAAGGATCCTGTGTTACAGGGCTATAGTATCCTTGCCGCGGCAGGCTTTCTCCTGCTGACATAATAATATTATTCAACGTATCTCTTCTAGGCTCTAAAGCCTCTATGTACTCTTTACTGTAACGCGAAGCTCATGCACAATAAATCATTTCAAACCTCTAACTCCATATTTTCGTTGGAGAGTTCATTCTTTAAAAGCAAGAGTAGGTTTCTTAATGACATGCGCAGTCCATAATAAATTATCCAATTAGTTCAGTGAACCTACCATATATCGCGTGTACGGCTTTGTTATTTGATTCATTGTCCATATGAAATTATTGTTTGGATTAGAATCATGCACGTTAACTTTGCTTAATTTAATACGTAGGCAATAGTAGGCATGGAACGCCTCTCCGGCCGGTCATTGCACCTGCGGCTTTGTTCTTTGCCACCTGACCACCCATTTTTTTATGGCTCTGCCTTTTCAAAGTAAACACAAACGTGCGGATATTAAGAAATGTCCATTACGCATTTAGAAAAACTCATTATTGACGCAAAAAATGTTTTTGGTAACGGTTTTCAGCGAAAGCGCAATT
This sequence comes from Macaria liturata, assembly GCA_964023185.1. Classification (NCBI taxonomy): domain Eukaryota; kingdom Metazoa; phylum Arthropoda; class Insecta; order Lepidoptera; family Geometridae; genus Macaria; species Macaria liturata. The sequence goes on along the minus strand of OZ026812.1, from coordinate 4,616,507 downwards.
CACTTTCTAGGGACAGTTTTACTCTATGCCTCAGAATACAGAAAGAACCTCAATGCATATGTTAGTAAAATTAGAGCAGCAGCATTTGAGATTGTATCTTTAATTGTCATTCTGATTTCTTAGGTAACTCTTTCAATCTTGATTAGGAAAATGATTGTCCTTTCAATTGTTTCGTCACTATGATAATGAGCCCTTTAGTATAATGCCAAATATTACACGAAATGGGCTGGTTTTGTGGACTTTGTCTTAATTGTTGGTAATTTATTAAGATTGTTAAATTCATCTTTATAAACAAGCACTGTTTTAATAAAACATACTTTCTAGAATGCTTATCTTTGGAGGGTACTTAATCAACTTTAGGTTTCTTTCCTAATTTCCAAACACAATTACCAACACTGAGAAAATAAATTCAATATCATCATAAAATTAAAAAAAAACTTTACAAAAAAAAGAATCTGTTTTGAAAAATAAATGTAATTGGAATGATTGTTTTGTTGCATTATTATGGTGGTAGGTGCATTAGTACCTACTTTGCACGCGCGATGCAAACAGCAACTATGCAGTGTTTACAGTCGGAATCACGTTGCTGTTGGGATGCAGAAATGTAGCGCTTGTTGAAAACTAAGATTTTAAAATATTGCTGAAAAGCCAAACATTGTTCGCCACGAGAGAAAAACAAGTGTTCGTAAATGTAATTTGCGTCATTGGTAATTTTGTTTAGGATGAGAGTTACCTACACAACACTATAGGTAATGTACCTAGGAATAATTACTGTTATTCCGTGTTACGGGTTTCGTTGAAAAAAAAGTGGAAAATTTATTGCTAGATGATACGTGTAGCAATGCATAATGTTACCGAAGTAAGAATCTATAAATAATAATGTAAGGTTTGGGGCAGACCTGCGTAGGCGCAAGTTTTTTTGAAATTTGGTATTTCCAGTACCTTCTATACCTATGTATCACAGAACACCGGCGCCAATATCGCGCCCAATCATTACTATCCTCAAATATCAAATTAATAATAGCACTTAAAGTACTTACTTAGCTAGTAATTGGATATTTCACGATTATTAAATACGAGACTCGAAGACGCGTGGGAAATATTGAAAACCATCTCGATATGAGCAAAGGTCGTAAGATATATTTATTACAGACATAATTATACACTTGTAGGTATCATTGGTTGGTTTATTTTATTAGTAGCACATTCAATATTTGGGCTACAATTTTAAACTTGCGGAGTTGATTAATAGCTACCAATTATGCACAATGTTGTTTATTAAAATTGTGGCAGTGAGTTTACAAATGTAATATTTAGCTAGCTGATTGTTGGGTTGAATGTAGTAAACTTACGCATTTAGAGTCAGATTGATCTTAATTACACGTATTTATAGTCAATTTCAAATCGATCTAGACTAAACGAATGGAAAGTTTTCAAAATAGGTTACCCTGTTTATCTTGACTTCATAATACATATGTTTTGGTAATTTCAAACCATTTTTTGGAACATGCAATTTTCGTAATATGTTATGATTGCATCATTCAGTTGTAAAAATAGAACAGTTTTTATTCAAAACCTTTTTATTTATTTTAAAGGAAAAAGAATTAAGTTTGCTCTCGTGAGTAAAATACACGTGATCATAATTGTTTATGGTTTGTAAGTCCATTTGAAGTCCATAAAACTGAGCTTTGCCATTTCCTTCCCTTATCTGAGAAGCGCGTGCCGTTTTGTGTCAACAAGCAAGGTGTAGAGTTTCCTATAGAGATATGGATAATGGATATGCTGAATGGTCTATGCTAGACAATGTACTAGTGGTTTAGCCTGATCTGGGTCGCGGTGACCAGCTAACAAACACTCTATTTATATAAAAAACTAAATTTATATTAAAGTTAGGTACTCATATTAGTTAATTGGTTAGATATTAGCAATTCAGCTTTTTGTATTATAAACTATTTTTTCAAAATTCTATTGACTTAAAAGTACTCCTCTATTATGACAATAAGCTCATAAAAGTTAACTTTTCATTAGCTAAATTTATACATACATAATATTATGTACAAACTTACATCAGGACTATTAGATTGTATATTGCCTTCGCTCGGTCAACGATCTTGTCTTCTAGTATTTTCATCCGGTTCGTCTCTTGTTCCAAGTAATCTTATCGATTGATGAATTCTGTTTCACACTTATACTCGAATGAGTTTAAGGCTTAGGTATACCGCATTAGGCGGTCCCTATAACTTAATGCAATAATAATAAAGAAAAAACAATAATACAAGATAATATTACTAACATAAGATCAAAAATACTGTTTAATTTTTTTAAGTAAGGGAAAATAAAAGCTTTTTTATATTACACGAATGAGTACATTCATATGTTTTAGCGGCATTTATTATACTAAGACCATTTTTACGTTTGATAAAAAATTAATGTAACTAATAGGTATTTACAAAAGTCGTTTCAAATATACACTAAAGTTACTTGACTATTTGGAGAGTTACACGGAGAATAACAGGTGAACAATGACTGTAAACAATATGCCAAAAACTAACGGCACTATCATAAAATATACCTTCATTATACTGAAGTGAAAATCATGAAATGCAGCTTATGCTAATTACAATTTGGCAAGAACTCCTCAATTAATCAATTTAGCAAATTCCAATTAAAACAGACATACAGTCTGCTAAAACCCAAGCCTTCATCTTTGCAAAGTTTCAACACATTGAAAGTGTACTAATAAAGTGCAAAGTGTTGATTGCACGTTTTTCAGCGAATTTACAAGAACAAGTGAGTTATTTACTTGCTGAATTAGCTTAACCTCTTTTAGCTGTAAAACTACTGCCGTTTCATGTTAATTTTGCAATGATTCATGTACTTATATTGTTAAGTACTTGAACTTAGTGTCTAAGTTACCTACTTCGAAATTTAGCAAAATATACATACATAAATTGATATTTGAAACTACTCAGTTACGAGTATGTTTAGTCGCTATCCTAAGTAAATATAAAGTTAATGTTAATGAGTCTATTATTTCTATAGTATTACTTTTATTTAAGGCTCTTAGAGCGGCTTGATTAACTCTAGACACCGGAGCTGACCACTCTCATTCGCTAAGAAGGAGAAGAAGACTTCTATTTTTCATACTTCTTACAAAATACAAAAATATTTTTACCAGTTATGTACTTTTTTGGCAGGAGGTGGCGCAAGACCTGCGAATATGGCTCTTGTTTCGGAGGCTAAGACTCACTTTGGGTCGCTGCGCTAAAGAAGTAAGTTACTTTTATATATTGCATTTTTTCTGGTAGAGCAGTTCTAGAAAGAGCTACATTATTAAAATTATGTGGCATCATTTATCCGTTTTACCCAAAAATGAGCATATGACAAAGCTGGTTACGGTGAATTGAAGCTGAATCATAAAAGTAACATTCGAGTTGCCTTTCTCTTACACAATAGGGCCAAACATTCACTGTGGGTGCACTACGCCGAAAATATAATATTTAGACAATACTATTCTTATCCACTCGTTCACTATAGTCAAAATATTTTTATTCTATCAATCAATATGTTCTAAATCAAAATACTGCTTGCATAATAGAACATAAGAAGCAGGTCTATTAGTAAATATAGAGAGATTTAACCAAAACAAGCCGTAGGTTTCCACGCTACTATCTGAATGATAATGGTCATGCGCACCTGTTTTTGACATGTGTAGATGTGTTTAAATATCTATTTAATACTAGCAACATCATAATAGTTTCATTGAAACAATGCAAAGGTTTCTAAGTGAAGTTAAGAAAAGAAACCATGTCAGACGCCCTTAGGGCGGCTTGATAAACTCTCGACACCAGAGTTGGCCACTCTCATTCGATAAGAAGAAGAAGAAGTAGTGAAGTTTAATTGTAATCTGTGTTTTGCTTGTGTCTTTAATTTTCCCTGCGTTTGCTACTGCTGCCTACTTTTTTCAACCTTGGTAATTTATCTCAGCTAAAATTTTGCGCAATTGGTTCCCACAGCAATGCTTAGGACTAATAAACCATGTCTATCACCAATTCACGACCAGCAAGCTAAAAAATGCCTAAAAATATCAATGAGAGCCGATAAGGAATAAATTACTATGACGGATTAGATCAAATCTACCTTTCAGTAGGCCCCCTTTTATCTCGGCAATAGAAATGATTAAATAATTACGTACGATACCTGTACCCATTACAAATTGTTTACGTCAAAGGTGATTATGAAATTATTTTCACAATATTTGTACCAACATCCTGATCTTTTTGATAGCCATAATGTTTTCAAGTTTTTGTTCTCGTGCTTAATATATTATCGTCTCGCAGAAGCTTTTAGCCTAATCTCTGTCCAAGGTGAGTCAAGGAACTAAACAATGATGAATAAAAAACTTGGGCATCCGAATATGAATCACTTTGACATTGTATTAGCGACCTTTGTGCATTTGTAGGCGAGCTCTAAAGCTTCAATTGTTTCTGATAGCTTCATTCATAAAGTGATACGAGAATAATTATAAATGGTGACTCCCAAATTGTCAAGTGACAACCAGCGGAGCACACAAATCAAATAGACTTGGACTGGGGACTTGAATTAATCATACCAATCATGTTTTAATGAGTTTTAGCTTCTTCTTCGTTTTAAATTAAGCTTAAAAATATTATTTAGCAATCTTTTACGATACATAATTAACGTTTGAGACATTTGAACCCAACGACAAATTGCTTTACATTAATATTAATGTTTATCAGGTGGTTCGGATATTAATTTAGAAAAACCTATATCGCCAACAAAAGATGTCCTTTTATTTATTTTTATGTTGTAGTCCAAAAATATGTTACAAAATGTTGGTACAATAAAACAGTTTGGAGTACAAAACAGCCTTGTATTTGATATAAGGACAGGACATCCCGATAGAGTCGGCATAAGGTTATTTGTTTAAGTTTAGTGCCATCCCACGTATAATATAACGAACAACGACATCACATTCGGAAGACGCCTTCCTTTTTGCAACGCCTCATCTTAGGATCCTAGTGGAGAAATACGTGACTGTAAAGTGTAAAAAAACACTGTCGTGTCTACCACCAGCCAAAAGTATCTGTCGTTTTTAAGCCGTTTTCCTCCTAGAAATGGATCTGTCTGTGTCAGACTGGAATGATTCTCTCTCTCGATCTCTTACCTCGGCGTGTCGTCGTGTATGTAAGTCCAATAAAAATGACACGCGGCATTATTTATATTAAAATTACTCAGAGCTGGCTGTACTCAGAGGTCATGTGCTTACATGATGATTAGCTCGCGCTTGATGTCAGGTTGAGAGATTGTGCTAAACAGTAAGAGTTTGTAAGAAATATCTAACTTGCGTTGTCTATGATAACGACTAACATCGTTATGGTTTTATTGTGGCTCTTTCATTGACCATTTCCACTCCACGATCTTTTTGTTCCTGTTGTGATTTCGTCTCAAATATTTCATGTCGTACTTCACTTTATAACTATTTAGAAAATATTTTCCATTCTTCTATGAATTTCGATAAGATTTTATCTATCTGATGTTGTGTATCGCCGCCTAGATTATATTTATATTGATAAATATGTAGCTGGAGCATTGAAACAAAAAATGTGGATTAAATTTTATTGTAAAGTTTGTTAAAAGACACTTTGCATTGTGCTTAGAAATTCTTGAATAACCTCATTTTTAGTTGAAGTTTATGCTAAAACAGAACCTCCTTGTCGATAGTTTTTGTCATTTCATCCAGCTACATATCTTTATATTGATTTCAAATCAATATCTAAAATATAAGCTACAGCCTGACGTAAAATCTGCTTACTACTTACTAACGCACTTACTTTACTAACGCAGTTCCAAATTCTTGCAAAACCACTTGACTTAACCACTTATTTCCTTCATTTCTTATCTTCTTAGAAACACCAAATTATGAATGAGTGTGTAATGCAGGTTTTACTCGGTACCTACTACATAACAATTTCATTGTTATCACTAAACATTGAATGAACGTTATCAAGAATTTGTGATTCATTAAATGCAACTATTGTGGGTGAGCGTATCCGTGATATCCATTGGCAGGTATTTTCCTTATTGACTTAAGGTACAGAAAACTTTAAGTCCACAGGCATAAAAGAAAATATTCACAAAGCCCTTAGCACCAGTTCAAAGTTTTCTTTATTAATTCTACAGATGATTCACGATCCAAATACACTCAGACATATATATATTATATAAGAAACCCTTTAGAGAAAATTAATTGTAGGATGTAAGGAAAATTATAACTAGAAATAAAATACTTTTTGAAATTATCAGCTTAGTTAAAGACAGAGAAAAGGAAAGAAGAATCATACATATCAGATTAAGACATAGAAACGTTACGCCTTTTCCCAGGCGTTTGCTTAGTGTGGGGCTAGATGGCGCTGTGTGCAATGTCCCGAAATATTTAAATATTTTTCCAGTAATGGCTTAGACATCAGTGACCGATATCCGTAAACTCGTAGATAAAACAAGTACCTATGTATTTAAAACATTTTCCAACTAACGTGGAAATGTTATCTAGATAGTGTAGAAATATTGACGGTAAAATTAAATAGAGCCGTGCTCATGTGACAATGAGGTGTGTTTCTATTATTGTATATTGTTTGACAGGTATCGTATTCTGTATAGTAGGTTCTAGATCAAGCAATACTGTATCTGTTTCACTTTGTGATCCTCTACCTAATTACAGTGCTTGTGCTTATTGGAAACGGACTGGCATGATAACTGCTAAATATGAAGACATGGGGACAACTAAAAAAAATTGATTTGGTACTAGTCCATTTATGTATACTTATTTCTGGCAATTTCGTATCTAAAACAACTTTCCTTTTATTATTATTTTTCACAAGGGACATAAATCTCTAAAGCGCGGGCTCGACTGCCTGTTTAAATACCTCTTATTTTATTTTAAAACTAGTGGACGACCGCGGCTTCGCTCGCATTATTTCAGTATAAAAAGTAGCCTATGACAATCCTAAGACCTCATACTACTGACATATCAAAAAACATGAAGATCCATTCAGCCGTTTTTGTGTTATCAGCGTTTAAATAAACAGACAAGCAGTGACACATATAAACAGAGACATAGATAAACAGACAAAAAATGTAGACAATTTTGGAACTTGTTCTGCTATGAATTATCTCCAAACATTTTATTTTAAATATCTGCAGTGTTCAGGCTTTCAACCCTTTTCAGCTTTATTATATGTACGTACATGGATGTCTTATTGGCCTAAAATTGTATTGTGTTGTGATCATAAAAACACTTGGCACTTTCCTGATTTTGCTTTGTTTTTATTACTTGTAAACTCCCAAAGTTGAACGTCTCTTCGTTTCCTCAGTACGTACTCATACCAAATCTGTTGTGGTCTTGCCTTTTTAGATTAGTTTTGTAGCACGCAACGGGTCTTTATCCGTTTCTTGTTACGCTGTAAAGTTACTTTTACACGCTTTAAAATTAAATGTTGCGTCTAGAGAATATTTAAACTGAGTGTTTGTATAAAACCAGCATACCTGTGTTTGTTTGCTCAGTATGGAGCTAGATGGCGCTGTGTGATATGTTCTGAAATATTTATTTATACCCAATATGTTTAACGCCATCATTTATGTTTGGAATAATATTCCCTTTACTAAATAACTATTAAAATCTAGTCTGTTTCGTCATTTGACGAATTCCAATGATGTCACCTCATGCATGACAAAGAATTAAAATTATGCAAATAGCTACCTATTTATTTGATAGCATCATAGATTAGGTGTTAAAATTTTAACGCAATACCTACAGAATCTACAAACGAGTAATAATTATATTGAACATGTTAGAAGCATGACTCACATAAGATAATTATGTAAATAAACATAATATACTATACAATACGTTAATACATAAAGCAGTTAATTAAAAAGACAAGATTTTTTAAATGAGTGGACAGATAATAATACAAGTAGGTACCACATAATTTTTATAGAACCTAAAGTGTACCAATCTAATTTACTAAGTAAATTATCCAATACAGACAACACTCTATGACATGACGAGAGAATCACATGTCTGATTGTCAGATATCACAATAAGGATGTGTTCCTGGAACGATAAGCTGATGATCCTTATTAATCAGCAAGTTCGCTACTTTGTATCAGCAAAAAGGTTTAACTTGATCTAAGAATTTTATGTTTCCATCATCATCAGTTAATTTTGCGAAGTGTTGTTACTGCGACCGCAGAGGGGCTGCTAATATTCTACAAATGTTAACCTACTCTTTGTTGATTCAAATTGAATCTTATGAAAGTCCTTTTATACACTTAACTGTCAGACGTTTGACCACCCTGATCATCTGTAGTGACATCCACACAAGCAGATCCTGTGGTCCAAGGATCATGCCTGTACCACGGAACATAAAGATAACGATTAATACCGAACATATTACTACCCTGTACTTAAAGAGAACCCGAAACCTACGTATTCCCAAAATAGCACCGTTCATTCATAGACAGGCTACTATCTAGACTAGATCTATTTGTGGCCGACCGCTGCTCGCACAAATTGATCAATATTGTCGTGGGAATAACGCTCAAACATTTATTTATAACTTTATCAACGCCGAGCTAAGAATTGGAGACAATCTTGAAAAGTGTTCTGATTTTGTGTATTCGTTTACCTACTATTAATGGGATTTTGAATGGAAATTTGATGAAAGCTAATCTCATGGAATCCGGAAGGGCACGTTTGCTAGTTAGAAAGAAACCTATTGTTGCGTTTATGGCAAACTATATGTTTGATATCTATCATAAAATCTATCTATTTGTTATAACTCAACAATGATATATACCTACATGATTGTTTCTACAAAAACAGTTTAAAAATCAGCTTTACAAAATAATAACAAGTACCTATAGAAATGTGGCGCATGATTCATGAAGCTTTGCATATTTCTTCTTTACCTGTTTACCTAACCTAGTATTCCTAGTGTTTGAGTCATGGTAGATGCAGGTATCACACCACATAGGCCTTGCATCTTATTGGTGCATTAAGAATTTCCCACTATAGTCCTTTATGAAACAAATCCTTCGGAAAAACTGATAACTAGTATTTACAATAGTTTGAAATCATTAGAACGCGAATTCAGCGCCGCGGCTGAAACTTATAAAGCTCTCTGTCAATCTCTCTCTTCTATTCAAATTTCCTCATGACTGAGGGTTGTGACTCCCTCGCAGAATTAATTCGTTACGGGAGTTATCTTGGGTAGATTACGAGAAATCGTGGTGGGCGCCGTCCTTCCACGGAAGACACATGCGCAAATCCACACATTTAACTTGAAAATACAAGTCATTGGTGTCGGGCTGGATTCGAACCAAGATGCGAAGATGAAAAGCAGACACTGAAACCGCTAAGCCACACTCAAAAAAAAGAAACTAGGAATTGAGAAAAGAGGATATCTATTAATAAATCAGTCACTGTGCTATTTCTTGTAGGTACATATGTTATCGCCCTGATTCATAAGTTAGTCAAGGTTTTTAGTAGAGGCAATTTAAGCCCACAAAAATTTGGTTTACTCTATTAGTAATGCTTTGAGTAACTTTCATTGAATATTGAATCACTTAGGGAATTTAATACAAGTCATTGGAGGTACATATATTTTTGATCTAGTTTTGGGTATAATTATAGATAGATAGATAGATTGATACTTTATTGGACACAAAAAACATAATACAAAACGGAAAAAAATTAATTAAAACTAATGCCACAAATGGCGGCCTTATCGCTAAAAGCGATCTCTTCCAGGCAACCGTAGGATGGAGAGGAAAATATAAAAAAAAGACTAGACGGGGTGAACAATAACGAGCACATGAAATTTGACTATAAAATCTTAAACAATAAACATAAACATTTAAAAAAATAATAAAGTACTCAAACCCATACTTACATATGTATATTATACTACGTAATATATAAAAATATACTAATGTGCTAATACTACAGAAACAACTACTAAAAACTTACATATAAATAAGTACAATATGCTATAAACTTACATACAAATAAGTACAATATATATAAATATAAATTCATAAACATACATAAACTAATAAGCAGCAGGTTTAACTAGTAAATAATCCAATATAATTTTGAGAAAAAGTCTACCCCACCTCTTGTTATCACAATTTCACATTTTCACATGTATTTAAGAGGTTACGTATCGTCAATGACCTTGAGCGTTTGACGCCTAACTAGTATAATACGCCATCTAGTGATCAACGGTCACAGCTCGTGAACACCGAGCTAGCTGTTGTCAAGGAATAAACGAAATCAGATGGGACTGATTGAAAAACTTTCTTTGCCTACAATGTTACTTACTCGGTGATGTTTTGTCGGTTAAATTATTAATGGTACTTGGTATTTAATTTATATGGTTTCTACCTATTTATTTATATGGTACTTGGTATTTTTTATTTAGTTTGATTAATAAATAAATAGTACAATATTGTTATAAAAATAACTTGTTAAAATGAATTGTAAAGAAAAAGTACATAGATTAAAAGTGATAAACTATAAACCTGCAGGTTTGCCCAATCGACGGCATGCAATTTTTTTTTATGCGATACTAATACATATGCTGAAGGCTGAGTATCACAATCACTTTGGTCATCAGACCTTGGAGTACCACAAGGGATCTCGAGAACTATAAGAGATAGCGGGTGGATGCTTGAACTAAATATGATGAGAACTGGTTGTTGGTATAGGATCATACGAAATCATCATCATCTTCAGCCAGCTTTCTACTGCATTCAATCTCTATATATTTTATCCGTTTGATAGTTTCTGATTTTTTACAACTTCAAGACATTTTGACTACATTTTTCATCATCATCATCTACAGCCCTAAACAAATTGGATTCGAGTTTTTTCAATATATTATATCCTACCGAGTTTGATGATAAGTTTGCGTTTCCAAATCCATATGACGATAAAGTTGCATATGACTACCGAGATCATTCAAAGTCACAGATAATCAAACATCATCATCATTCTCAGCCCACTTTTTACCGCATTTTATCTCTTTACCCTTGTGGGTCCAGAATGTATAGAATAAATGAAAAGTTGGTGATAGGTGGAATTGACCTTGGAGTACCAAAGGGATCTCGAAAACTATAAGAGATAGCAGGTTGGTGCTTGAACTAAATATGATGAGAACTGGTGGCATGTGTCGGATTATACAAAATCATCATCATCCTCAACCAACTTTCTACTGCATTTAATCTCTATGTATATTTTATCCGTTTGATAGTCACAGATTTTTTACAACTTCGAGACATTTTGAAAAAATATTTCATCATCATCTATAGCCCTAAACAAATTGGACACGAGTTTTTTTTAAATATCTAACATACCGAGATTGATGATTAGTTTGCGTTTTCAAACCCATATGGAGATTTAGTTGCATTCGACTGCCTTGGTCATTTAAGTCACAGATTATCTAACATCATCATCATCCTCAGCCCACTTTTTACCGCATTTTATCTCTTTACCCCTTTTCTAATGCCAATTTTTATTATTATTATTATTATAAACACAAACTAATGAAAAAGTGGGAAACAAAGAAAGAAGGGAGAATATTTAATGCTTATGTAATAACTTTATTGACAACACTGTGTAAAACACAAAATACGCTTAACGTACTCAACGATTGCAATAAAAACATAATTTTATATTTAAGCCAATGAAGCTATGTAATTACCAGATATGAAAGGCATGATTATTATAAAAACCGGCCAAGAGCGAGTCGGACTCGCGCACGAAGGGTTCCATACTATCGTCTATTTTTTGTACCTATTAGTTTAGATATTTATTTTTATAGTTTATAATATTATATATTTCTAAATATTTACTTACAAACACATATTCATGTTTCTACCTGTTTATAAAGATCGAGTAAAATATTGCTTAAAAATTACGTTTGTTGTATGGGAGCCTCCCTTTAATATATATATTTTGTTATTTAACACGTTGAACGCCGTGGAGGTCAACATATGAGCGACACTGTAATAGCCGATAGGGCCAGGAGAAAATCCGTATACATATATTTAAAATTTTAAACATTGTATTTATTGCATTACCGGTACGGAAATAAGCTAAAACTTAGTTATTGATTACAAAAAAATCATTTTAGCGTTTAAATTTGCTATAATTTGAGTGTCACTCATATGTCGTCCCCCGTGGCCTATGCGAAGAGAAAATCGCATGTCCGTTAGCGGGGGCCGCGCGGGTCACGGTGTCGGGCACCGCCGCCCGCGCGCCCGCACCCGCGTACAGCCCACAGGAAAAATCTTCCTAAGGAAGTAATCTATTATAAGTTAGTATGAAGTATTTATTTAGTTATGTTATTGTTCTATTTATATTTGAATAATGAAATACGATTAGTTGTAAATTGTATTCTATAAAATAATTGACGTGTAAACTTTATTTTTTACCAATAAATGAGTTATGAGTTATGAACTTGTAGGTAGGTGTAACAAAAACAAATAAATATTTTCTACAACACAAACACAACACAAATCATGGATGGTGGGATGTCAAAATAAATGTCAAAGTGGCCATAAATTTGCTTCTAAACACGGCCGTTGTTAATGCTTTAATATTATACAAGACTGTCACTGGGAAAAACATGCAAGTAGTTGAATTCAGGAAACAGATATTGAAGGGTTTATTGTCAAAAAAGGAAGAACAACCAATAAAAACCTTGAGGCCAAGACGTATAAAGCACAAGCTCACGAAAAAAGAAGGCACCGCCAAAAATAATCGTCGTACATGTCAAAATTGTTATAAACATAACGTTGAGATAATGGGAAGGGCTTTGGCAAAAAACAAGACCAAAAAGGTGGTTACATTTTGTGAAACTTGCCCAAATAAACCATATCTCTGTTACGACTGTTTGCATCAAGTTCATTAGAATAATTTTGTGATGTAAATTTAAGTTTACCTGACATTGATCTCAAATTAAGTTTGATTTTGCATGTGGTCCTCGTATAAATAAATATCTAAATGAATATTAGCTAATACTATTTTGTTTTTATTTAGTACACATATACATATTATCCTATTTGTAATCAAAATTTATCCAAACTGGTTTCGGCGTTATAGCATAATTGAACGCAATACTATCATACACAGTTATATTCTCACTACGTTGCAAATATGGCTTAGAAAACTTGTCATATTTTTCTAGGTATTATGTTTACATAAAAACCAACTGAACTGCATTAGTCTACAGGGCCATGGGGGTCACGTTATACCGAGATTTGCTTAGAACATTTGTCCGACGGCTCCATAGACACGTTTGAAATCAACTCCAGCTTGCGGTCATATGGTGTCCCCCGCTGCTCTAACGGAACAGATAAGTGTCGACCAAATGGTGCCCCCCATGGCCCAAATGGAAACACGAAGAAAACGTACTGGCGTTCAACGTGTTAATTATTTATTTCGAAGTACAAATAATAATCAAGTAAATATTCTGTGAAAATTTGAAGCGTATACTTGTAACCGTTTTTAACATTGAGCAAAAAAAATACAGACTGGATACAGACAGCGGAGGCTTAGTAATAGGGTTCCGTGTTCATTCATGTACCTATATACTGTACTGAGAGCATGAAGGTTGCGATTGATCGTGTGACTGTTCGTTTTCTTGTTTTGGTTTTTTATTTTCTTTGTTAATAATGATCTTTTTAGTCGTTAATTGTTTTTTCAGCTTTGCTTCTATTATGTATTGTGGTTCTCTTATTGACAGATTTCTTGGGTGCCGCGGGTCTATTATTTCTGGCAATACACAATCTTCATAAAAAGTTATCAATTTGGGTTTCATACATTTTTCACATATTTTTCCTAAAACCGAACTAGCAAGAAAGAAATAATGAAAAACGTAGAAAAAACGGGGAAAATTATTCATCTTTGAGGGCTACCGTTGCATGCGCTGCGAAAACGGTTCAAGATATCACAAAAATATGTATGAAAGAATTATTTCTCTTAAAATAATCTAACAAAATGTCCTCAACAATATATGTCTATCTTTTAAGGTTAACTCACTAGAACCGTTTTTTTGGTAATAACTATTCCACGCGGACGAAGTCGCGGGCACCAGCTAGTGTTATATAAATATCATTACTTACTAACGTAACAAATCTTGTAATCTTTGTATTTACTTTGACACCAGCAATACACCTTTTAACCGAACATAAACATAAATTGCGGGTAAAAAAATAATAGGTCTTTAACTATGAAATTGCCGATTTGTATGACGAAATTGAGAAAAATGATGAACAGTTTTTGAGACTATCTACTATATTATAGACTATATGTATCAATTGCATCTATGTAGATAGATGCAATTGATAACTAAAGTTAGATGGAAAAAAAGCTATGCACTACGTATATCAATTTCTCAAAAACAGTGTATATGATAAAAATATACCTAGTTAAAGTAGTGAAACCGACGACACATTGAAAGAGGTGTTTTCAATGACTTCCCTATAAGTAATATGCACTAGTAATACATATTTTTTTATCTAAAAGGTACATAATTCAACAATTGATACAATAAATATTGAATTTGGAAAAAATATAGCTGTACTTAAAAGTTACAAACAGATTAAAATGTAAGAAAAAAACGGCAATTTTATGGGTAAAGACCTATTATTATTTGGATTGAATAAGACTCACTCGAGTCGAGTTGTGACGTCAGGCGTTGGCGAACAAAAGAACCGGCATGTCGTGGCGTAACAACCATGAGCGCACGCGACTTGCGGCCGCTCGCCGCGCCTGCCGCCCGATCCGATACCTGCTGGTAAGGCGTATAGGACGATTCGCGGTACGCGGCAACTATTAAATCGCGTACGCCCGTGCATTGTGGCACAGCCTAATCTTTGCACTCAAGAAAGATAATGGTTTAAAAAAATGGACGTGTAAACTTACCAATAAATGAGTTATGAGTTATGAGTTTTGAGTTATGAGAAGTTTGTAACAATATGTATCGATAAAAGGTAAGTTTGACTTTCGAGATTTACATAATGTATTGACTAATTTATTTTTACTTTGGGAATTTTAATATAAATAGGTACCTAATTTTTTTCTGATAACTTGTAGATATAGACGTGAATTCTTGGAAGACCTATCATATCATGTAAATTAAACAAAGAATATTTTTTTTTTCTTACTCTCACTCTTTTTTTTGCTTATAAAAAATATAGGCACATATTTGTAGGCAAAACAATTTACTACATATTATGTCTTAAACAATTTTTTTTGTAATATTTCAATGGACTAAAATGTCTGTTCTGTACGCGACACGAATTCACATCTACAACTATATTTACAAAATCACTTTTACTGAAGTCACTAAAAACTAACAAAATATCTTAAATAACTATATTTAGGAATTGTCTCTGTCAATTTAAACAATGTTTAATTAATAAATTGGGTTTAAAAGGAGAAAAAATTCGAAAATGTTCGGTCGGGAGACCGAATACGTCCACCCTTCGCAAGTTGCTAGAGCAGACTGACCCGCCCCCCGCCAAGGGCCGCGCGGGTGTCAGGCAATCAGAAAACCACAAAATAACACAAAACTCACAAAATTAGGGCTGTAAAAAATAATGTTAGCGATCATTTTGAAGAGTTTTACATTTCATATCTGATGGTGTAAACATATTTTGCAATGCTATCTTCCATCACAAGTTTTGACAAGATATAAGAATGAAAAATGCTTTCACTAAATATTTTTTTTTTTTGCAATAGAAGCTTGTAATTCATACTTTTTTTGGCAACATTTATTAGATTAAAATATGTTCTATTTGATAATATTTTTTATAAGTTGGTAGGAATTCTCCAATCTTCACACATATGAGTTAAATGTACCCATTTAGCGAATCGTAAAGGCTTAACACATGTGAAAATGTGGAATCGTATTGTTCGAATTCGAACTCAGCGTTACAAAATCTATCAACAAAAAATCAGACCTACAGAATAAATATGAAGGTTTTTGAATTCGTATTTGAAAAATTCAAGGTTAACAATCATGTTCATTAAATTTTAAAGTAAACTTCTACATTTTCTGATTTAACCACAACAACTGTCAATAATAGTGATTCATGCAAAAAGTATAGTAATGTTTCCTGTTTAAAAATAAATACAAATACATAAAAGCCAAATGAAGTAAAAGTTAAAGATATATACCTGATAGCTTAGTTGGTAGTGGCTCTGCCTTCTAATCTAGAGGTCGCGGGTTCGATTCCCGCATGACACAAGTATTTGTGTACTTTAAAAATTTATAATTACTTGTGTTGAGTCTGGTCGCTTGTATGTATAATAAGTATGTATTTACAAAAGAAAAGTATATAAGTATTAAATCCGTTATCTAGTACCCACGACACAAGCGTTTGCTTAGTGTGGGGCTAGATGGCGCTGTGTGCAATGTCCCGGAATATTTATTATTATTATTATTTATATAAAAAATGATGACTCATTCTCACACTCATGTCTATGGGTATTAGCAAAAATTGTTTAACTAGCGTGTGTTTTTATTGTAGGGAAAGGTAAATATATTAATTATGTAAAGATATATTATGTACATTAAGTTACGAGAAACAGGTGACATTTCAAATAAATAAATAAAAAATTCAGTTGAACATGAAATTTAGAATGGCAATTCTTTGTGGTATAATATAACGTGACCATAAATATTTCCCAAATATAACGTTTCCTTCAATAAACTCTATTTCGACTTTGGTATTTAGAACACATAAACAGAAAGGCGATTGTCTTGGATGTACGACCAAAGGAAATTCCTAAGAGAAATTCCGGAGGCTACAACGATGGCTGGGCTCAATGGTGTGCTAAAAATAACCAAAATACGTCGTTTGGTTAACCTACATATCAAATGGATTGTATGTAGGTGTAGAAATGTAAGCATAAAAACTTGTTTTCTATGACTTCTCAGAAATTTGTGCGAAAAAAAACTGTTCCACAAGCAAAATTGCATTTCACACCAATGTTTGAGATCCACTTTTGACCAACGCAAACACAAAGACTGATTTCGCAATAAATTGTTCAAATTGTTCACTTGTCTCTTGTATAACACATTACGTTTTTGACACTTTACTGGTATAATCAGAGGTTTAACACAATAAATACCTATTTCATCGATTAACCACATCGCGAGCATAGTTTTCAAAGAATGTTTGGCAAACCTGACGATAAGATAAAGCCTTGCTCGCCACACGGGTCACCTAGAACTCGTTTCATCATATCTCCTATGACTAAGCTCGAAAAAATCTCATCTTGTATGCGAACAAACGATAATATTGAACAAATTATTGCCCTATATCTGTCGCTGTCTTTATGTATGTGTGTGTACTGTTAATGTCCTCATAGTCGCCAACGCATGCGCCGGCGCTGACTTACAATACAAGGCTTGTTTCTTTACTTTATTGTACTGTGAGGTTGGTCTCATTCATGTCCAAAACATTGTTGAATGATGTATGACTTGATTATAGACAGAATCATGTAAACTATACAATAAGGTTGCTCAAATAAAAATTTACTTTACTTTACTTTATTATAATAAATTGTATTTATTGTAGGAATATATTTATTTACAAAAACAAGGGAAGAAAAACTAAACATGCTACTTCTAACTACTACAAAAAAGGGGCACTTAGAAAATCTTTAGAAAAGCCTAAAGATAATCTAAGTGCTCCAGCCCACTACCAGAGGGCAACGTGCCCAGCATACTGGCCGCATTACCACGCTGGATGGCAATGCTGATACGTTGAGCCAGAAAAAGGCCAGCATTTTGGTCATGCGTCGCGTCTACCTAGCGCTCCGAGAGGTTTTGGAACATATTATGGGATCCCGGACCCCACGGCCCCAAAGACAAATAAAAAAAATATAAATTGTTGAGTTAGGCTATGTTTAGTCTCGTTAAGTTCATTAGGTGTGATATGATATGATGTCTGTAATTGATTGAAGGAAGAGATTTTTCAGTTACATCCCAATATATTAAAAATCTTACATAGTACATACTCTTTCACATAAACTGCATTTAAATGGACTAGTGCATATCTATGTCATTTATTATTACCTTCCTTTGCTTATTTCCAGTAACGCATCCTGAGCAAACGCCTGAATATAAATAAAAGGCAACGGCCATGGCAGTGTTTTAGAAACAGAACAATACAAGGAGTCCGCTATGGTATATAATTTTGTTTTACGTTATTGATTGTCTATATTTGCCTCTACTTCACAATTTACTACGTGATTCATTATTTTTTGTAGAAACTCAATCATAGCTAAAATATAGTACACTTTTTGTAATCGATAGAATAGAACTAGGTATGATCAAAATAGTTTATCACTTAATTAGGTATACATTTATCTTTCACTACCAAAATTTTTAATATGTTCTAAACTCCATATCAAGTGTTTGAGTGTTGTTAAATGTATATTTATTGCACGGGTATATCCTCTGTGGCCCGAAATATCTAGTTTTGAACACTATCCAGCTATTTTAAGCTCTTACATCATGCCTAACATTGAAGTCAGGTGAAACACTCAATTTTTAAAAGCTCTCTAGAATTTAAATCGGCTTTTTGTGGCTATTTTATTTCTTTGAACTATGTACTAAAAGTTTCAAAACCGTTAGGAATTCTGTCTGCGACATGAGCATCAATTAAATTTATTTAAAAAATATCAAAAACCTACTTCATGTGTCACTAAAAAATAAGCAAATAATTTATTTTCATTTTTGCGTCTTCAAAACTCAGAATTGGGAGTAAAGAATTTATCAAATTATTGAAACTTACAATTGTATTAGTATTCTTATTGAAATCCGTAATATTAGTTGTCGGTGCCAGTCACTGGTTGAACGAAAACGACGCTTTTAGAAGTCACAGTCGGCTTTGGATTTGTTCCTAACTTATCCTAATAGTTATTGTTGCGGCTGGCACTGACTCCAAATATTACGGATTTCAATAAGAATATTTATACAAACTTAAAACGAATCGAAAAATTTTGGTCTCTGCTAAATGGCTGCACTTGATTTCTTACGCGCATTTTCTCGCCGTACCAACATGAAAACAAGGGAGAGACAATACAATACAATTGCTTCAGTACACACTTTCTTTACTCTTGATAGTTAGGCATTTGAACCACCAGGTTAAAACTACATACAGTATCCACTTCCTAATCCCATTCTCCCATCATATCTCAGTCCCCAGCACGTGCTACCATCTCTCCTTCACTCAGATATAATCCTATTCTACTATCATCATCTATCATCTTCAGCACGTGCCACTATCATCTACGAGTACTATCTGTTCTTCCCTCGGATACCCCCACGCGGTCAGACCGGACACGTCAGTCCGCGGAATTGAATGAAGACGCAACATGACACCGAGTACTTGACACGACACAGTCTCTTGTGCACACAGCCTTATTGTATAAGGCTGCCGTCACAATGTCACGGGACGGATTGTGAGCTTGGTAAACTAATCCATGATAAGCCATGATCTTCTATATTTTTTGTCTAGAAATTTGTGTGCATGTGCGTAAGATTATTTTTCACATGGCACTTTAATTTTTATTATAATTATCTTCTAACTGGGTTAGTAAGAGAGTAGCGTGTGTTAAAAGTTCTGAAAACACCTAAAGGCCCATATGGCATGGTTTAATGATTATAGTGAATGTTTATTATAATGTTGTGGTGTGTAGTGTAAGGGAGATATTAAACATAGCAGATATATGTACGCGTATTTCCATTACAATTACAAACTAACTCTTAAGACTCTAGACATTTCAGTTTAACTCATTATATAAATAAACTAGTGGATACTCGCAGATTCACTCGCATTAAGAAGTAAAACTTGCATCCCCTATTTCACCCCTCTAAAAGCGGCTTTTCCAAAATTCCTTTCATAACGGATGCCTACGTCATAACATCTACCTGCATGCCAAATTTCAGCCCGATCCGTCCAGTGGTTTAGACTGTGCGTTGATAGATCACTATATCAGTCAGTCAGTCAATCAGTCACCTTTGAGTTTTATATATTGAGATAGCATAGCATAACGTGTTACTGATGTTAATAGTACCGTTAGAAGAAACGGGCATTTATAATTCAATTAAACTAATAATATAAATAAACAAATTCACGACAGTACTATTCAAATTGCTAACTGGGCTATTACTGAGAATCTATTTGGTTTGTGTAACCAATTAAGCCGATCAGTCATTGGCAATCAGTCATCAAACTTAATTTAGAGTTGCACAACGAGCCCATCAAAAAATCGTCTCGACCAATTACAATGTTGCAACTCTATAAACATTCAATGCCGGCGGTGAGTCTTTATTTTCGAGTAGATTGGAAAACTCTAGTAATCACCCTTTCTTTTGTGAAGTGGAGAGAAGATTTTTATCTCTCCATGTAGGCCTTTGACAAAAGTAAAATGACGTACCTACTTATAATAAAAAAAAATATAGGTGACTGGGAGATGAATTCGTGAAAACCCATGGAAACGCCTTGATGGGATGTAAGTGGCAATATTTGATCACCTGCCCTAGCAATTATCGCTTTGACCGTTGCTTTGTTTTGTTTGTTTGTGGTTATCATGTACGAGTATTTAACTACAGGTGGTCAAACAGTGGAAACACCTCTTTACTTTATTTCCCTCTGCTTGTTAGCAGCCAATTGCCGAATGCCTAAAATTACAACCCACAAAAATTGCCCTGATTCAATCAGAAATAACTACTGGGATGTCGGAGATTTGTCTCGTTATATGATTAAGCACTCTCGAATAGAAATTGGGAATATTTCAGCCATGAAGCGATCTTAGTCGTTATGTGTCCAAAACTGTGTTTGATAAGAAATGCTTATGTAGCGACACCTTGCGCACTCATTATAATACGGCTTATTACAATGGGTGCACTGTGTCGCTTCATCACCTAAATCTATTTGGAAATGAAGGAAGAGCAGAAGCACACAAATTACCTGAAGATTGTGTAATCAAATAAACTGTTCTTTACTGTAAATTGTGAGACAAAAAGATGGGTGTAAAGTCTCAATGTCCAATAATTGCACCGGAAACTGTACTTCTAAACAGAACACATCAGTTTTTGCACACTAGCTAAAACTCAAAAGACATAGCATAATCAGACCAAACCTCTGTCAAAAGCTAGTAAAGAACCATGATTTTCAGGTCATAGGAAACAGGATGCAGGAACTTTTAATTTAGAGCTACGGATGTGTTTACTGCTCTCGTCTGGAGAGCAATTTAGGCTCGTAAAGCTCCACGTCTGTTCTGGATGCCCGCAGAATACCTATGTATTTCTATGGATATGTCTAGACGAGGGAGTTTGCAAACAGATAAATTCGCGTTAACTTATTTTATCTGAACAGTTTCTTAGGTACCTCTGCATTCTATGACGAGAAATTAGTAGACGCTCGTAGATGAGAAATTTTTAGTCAGTATGGGATGTAAATAACTTATGACATCCGATTGGTGACATGAAATGAACTGTGAACAGAACTGTTAAATGGGATGGAATGGATTTAAAATAAAAAACAAAAATCTAAAACTCAGTTGTGAATTTCCGCCCAATTCAATAATGACACTAAAAGAAACGACTTCCTGACGATTGCCTTTATTTAAATTGACCAAAAGATTAACTTATGACCTAACTACCGCATGAATTAATCCACTAGCACCAGCAGCAATTAATGAAACACTAACATAACACTTGCGGATAACCTCAAGACTGAACTATACAAAACAATGAATGAATGAAGATCTGTAGATGTAGAGTGCGCACAAGATAATACTACGTCTGGCTGAAATTGAAACTAACAGTGCTTACCAGAATACGATCTTGAATGTTTAAAAGTGCTGCAGCCAGTCCAATACTTTGTTAGTACCAAACTTTGCGGTAACTAATTTATATACGGGGTCGTTTAAATAAGATTGACACAATTTATAAAGGCGCCAGTGGAGCTCTGACCTCTCTATGGTCTGAAGACTGCCTAATTAATGTATGACACTTGATCATTGGAGACCACACGCGTGAAGAGTCAACATGGGGAAGGGAATTGACTGCAAGCAAATACCCGGTAGATGCCTCATGTGTGGTGAACTGATTAACTATATGATATTAATTTTCTAGACTATTGGCACCGAACATATAATAAATCTACTGGGCACACTATGCTTTTTTACATTATAACATGATCATTTGACATCTGTAATCTCGAGACATTTTATGTAAAATTTTGAATTGTGTACGGTGATAATAGTTGCAAAAATTATCCTGCTATAATGGACTAAACATAGACTTCTTACCTCCTAGCTGGCATTATAAGTAACTTTAGTCTGTAGGTTTGTTTCATCAAGTTGCACAATTTACACCAGAGATTCATTAGAGTAGATTTTTGTCGTGTGAGCTTTTTCCTTCTCTAGGCTAGCCTATGTTGTATGTAAGGTCTAGGAGTAAAGGCCAAAAAGAATTGATAAAATTTAGTTGTAATAACCGGCTAGCACGTACGTCAAAAATTACGTCGAAAAATTAGCTCGACAAGTTTTGGAAATCTGAGGTTTCCATCATCAGGAGGACGAGTCAGCACGCGCGTCCCGGTTGGCCGCCTCGTCCAGACGCTTATTACAACTAAATTAAATCATGCCTTACGGGAACTATAATACAAGAATATTGATATGTTGAAGTCTTGTTATTTTAAAGTCATTGAGTACAAGTAGCACATGGTAGTGAGCTAGCTGGTAATGCATCATGGCATGTCAGGACCGCTGTTTTTGAAGCGATGCCAAATTAATGTCTGGGAAACTGAAGGATGGGCTAATGTTGTTTGTGAAAACTGTGTATCGTTTTCTCTGTATACAGCTTTGGAAAATACGAGTACTAATTTACGTAGTTAACTACTTGTTCTTATTTTGGTTTTTAGTTGTTTGCCAAAATTAAGATTTTTAAGATTGTAAAGCTCAAAAAGAACCAACTTAGTTGTCCCATTTCTGTACTTTTTGTCTTGGGGACGCGTGCTAATACTGAAACTAGGAACACTAGATTTTTGCTTACTATAAAAGTAATGCTTGAATATTTATTCCCAGTACCCTAAATAAAGAATTCGTGCCTCCTAGGATAATACTTTTTTGCTCTAATTAGACTGTTATTTTGTTTATTTTTATTTCATACGACAATCAAATCAATGCTTGAATATTTATTCCCAGTACCCTAAAAAGAATTCGTGCCTACTAGGATAATACTTTTTTGCTCTAATTAGACTGTTATTTTGTTTATTTTTATTTCATACGACAATCAAACAGTCGTTTGACGATATTTAGAACGAAAATGGGTTTCATCATTATGTAATTTCAGGTACGATAAGCCCAATGCAGCTACAGAGGACTTTTTTGACGGCATTGCGAGACGACGGTGTCTATTCCAACTTGGTACCTCCACCGGAATGCATCCTTATAAAGGTATACCTTCAATCTGCATATAACTACTGCATTGTGGGACATGCGTCTGCGTGCAGGTAAAATATTCCACTTGGCAATGTCAAGCAAAGGCAACATAAGACCTTTGAAGGACCTTTCGAGTGTCCTCGTCGTTATTTAGTTAACCATGCATGTTTATGTTTCCGTTGCATAAAAACTGGACATGTTATAAATTATTGAGATTACTTTTTGGTCCTCTAATGGGTGGGCCTTCCGGGGATTTTAATTAAATCAAGATATGAATAATTTAACGGGCAATTAGAACCAATTTGTGTTATCTCAAATTACTATCTTAAAAGATCAATATTAAGTTCAAAATCTGTCGCTAATACAGTGTGTACCGGCAGCCTCATTTAAGTGCTAGTTTCATACCATGACAGTAATTCTCCACCTTACACTACAGTAAAGTATTCGTTTATACGTTGTCGCTGCAGGTAACTTAACTGATTATATTTTTTTCTTGACTGACATGATAGGAACGTGATCTTCTAGTATGTTTGTAGTACTCGACCTAAAAAATACCAATGACTCATTGATAAAAATGTATGAATAAAAACTATTAGATCAACGCTCTAATTTCTGAATCACAGCATATATATCTATATTATGTAATAGTCTATTAATAGGTGTATTACGATTATTATATACTATCAAAATCAATCGATTATATTGGAAGACTCATCGCCACTGGTTTACATAACACGTTTTATTTTATTCCTGTTGAGAATTTTACGATTCTGTAATAAAGACGTACAAATTACCCAGATTTACTTATTGAGAAAAAAACAATGATACATTTTATCATATTATTAGTAAGTAGATTTTAGCAATAGCGATATTATCGCAAAATATAAATTAAACTTAAAAAAATTTGAAGCGAGTGTGGCTCAGTGGTTCCGAGTCTGCTTTTCATCCAAAACGCACCCTAGTTTGTGTGTTGATTTTGCACTCGCTTAAACGGTGAAGGAAAACATCGTGAGTAAACCGACATGTTTGAGGACCACAATATCCAAGGACATGTATGCGTCTTCCGTGAAAGGAGCTGGGCGCCCACCAAGATGTATCTGCTCAAGTAAACTCCCGAAAAAAAACGAATAATTCTGCGGGGGAGTCACGACCCTCAGTCATGAGGATATAGAAAGAGAAATTGAATATGTTCCTGATGAGATAGGTTAGGCGAAACTTTTGTCTTCTTGATATTATGTAAGTACATATGTATGTGTGATGTAATTAATTGCTGATACACTCAATGACCAAAAGTTAATCCTATATTTTATAATCTTGTACAAGTGTACAAGTATCTATGTACATGGAAAACTACAATAAGAAGAATTCCTATTCGTTGCTTCAACTAAGCAGACTTTTCTGGTCACAGAGCGTTCGCAGCAGTTGACTAATTTTCTCGAAAATAAAACGTAGGTCAGCCTAAACTAAATTTATAATATGAACCGCCGTATTACACACTCACTAATGTTTACGTTAACTAATTTCAACTCGGTGATTCATTCGTATGAATTGAAGCCGTTTTGATGCGTAAAGTGTTGTTCTGACGACATCCTTGTACGAGAAGACGCGGAATCAAGATTTGGGTGCGCCGTGCGGCCATCTGTAGTGCATACCAGACTTGCCTATGTATATATACTATGTGACATATGAACTAGGGATGTATTTATTGTGATGACGTCACGCGCCATTGACCTGCCGTGCCTGCGACGTATTGTATGTCACCAGACCTATGTTGCTTCTTTACCTTAGATCAGTTAAGATTTGGCAGCGAAGATAGTGAATTTAGGCAAACTGTTGAAATAGCGCTGAATATTTACAGTTGGGTGTTTCTGTGGATCACATGTAATTTTGAATGGCTGCTTACCATCAGGCAAACTGCGGTCAAGTGAGACTCGTTTTAGTTAGTAAAAATAGTAGATCTTAGACCCTCGTACATCGTATTACAATGTCGTAAAACCTGTCGGTTGCCTCTAGGGCGGTGTGAAAACTCTCGACCAACACCAGATTTTTTCACTTTTTTTACCTCAGTACGTACTAGTTAAATAAATGTAATCTTCATGATGAAAAAAATGTTGTATGGCCGAAGACATAGATAACAATCTTGGAGCCTGAATAACGTATACAAATATTTTTGTGAAAGAAATAAATTGTTAGAAAAATCGCTGGCAAAGTGTCAAAGAGTTTTACTACCTCTGTTTTATTAAATGTTACGAAAGGAACTATTTCTATGATATTTTCTTTTGTTACTGAACAGATAGTGTTGAGAAATATGTACAGATATATAAAAATAAAAGGTACAGAGATAAAAATAAGAACTAAATATTACACCATTCCGCTGCCTTACTGTTTATTGTAAGATAAGATAGCAAGAATAAAAAAACCGATTTCACACATTTTTTTTTAAATTTCGTTTTGTAATAGAACAGAACAGAAAAAATTGTAACTGCCAACATTTAGAAATTTCGTTTTATTATTTCACTTATAAGACTTAAACACATCGTACCTGTTATCAAAAGTAAACCATAACCTAAAGTTTGTCTAACTATTCATAATATTAAAACGCAAATGTTTTGGTCGGTTTGTCTTTTTTTCCACAACAAAGTAAAAGTTCATAATGGCTTTTGATATGGAGCTAGTGTATACAGAGTTCCAAGCAGGCTACTTATATACCTTATCCCGAAACAATACATTCGAATTCAAAAACGTCGAGCGAAGGCTTCTTCTAGTTCTAAGTGTCATTATGTGTGTAGTGTACGTACATACCTACTACGGTTAATCTATATTGTATATCTTTACGCCTATGTATTTGAATGGCATAAAATTACGTGAGATATGACTTTGTTTGTCTATTTAACATTGGCTTGTTGAGAAATAACTTCGCAGGTGTATTTTACACAAATATTTCAAGCAATTCGTGTTATTTCCATTTTATATGATTATTTCAACCTAACCATATATTATATATATATATATATATCTCAGCTAATCGTGTCCATCCAAAGGTTGCCTGGAAGAAATCGCTTAAGGCGATAAGGCCGCCCATATGTACGTCATCATAAATTTATCCTTCCATGTATTTCTTTCATGTTGGTGTGCAATAAAGACATATTATTATTATTATATTATCGTTATTCGTCGATTAAATACGAGTATTTTGATTAGTAAAAGGTGGGACGTTCACCTGTGAAATATAAATTACGAAAATACGATTCATAAACAGATTCATCTATTGCAACCGGCAATAAGACCATGCAACTCGGAACAGTCGAAGTTATTTCGGTAAATCGCCTGGACTCATTCCAAACCGAGAGTAGGTACCTATACTCGTATAATGTGGAATCAGAAACACTCGGTCACTTTCTTCAGTGAGTCAATGACATGAAATCGCGTCACACCGTGAAGCCCTGAATATACGTACATATGTATATCAGAAAGGGGGCGATTCACCGAAATATCTATTTTTAATACCGCGATAGGGAAAAACATCATCAAGAAAATTCTCAACAGTATACAGTATCAATGATTCGTCAGAAACTCTGAATGACGTAGCGAGCACAGATAGAACACGAGTGTACCTGAAATTTTAGAGCAATATTTCAACGTCTTACGGATGACTGGTTTAGAAGAATTACGCCCAAAGTTAAAAGATTTGTGGAATCAAGACGTTGTTAGCTATTAATACTGGATCTAAACTGAGCGTTGAAGTAAATGAACTGGGGATTAGAAAGGTTTTAAAAAGAAATAATCGGTTTGGCTGCATTAAATTAACAGTTTATACTTTGTTTCGAGTGTACTAAATATCGTACAACATTAACACTAATATTAAATTTGCTAGATATTTACTAACAATATAGCATAGAGTTACTTATGTGTGTTCCATGTGTTTTCAAGAAAGCTTTTCCCATGATAACAATCTATTTCTTTATTCTGTATGGCCTACATTCCATCAAAAATATTCCAACAAAAAGCTTTTGATGCTCCGCTGTCTGGTAAAAAAGATTTATAGCAAACATTTGTAGGTTACCGGTGCTTTACAACTAAACATACTCATAAGCGTGAGCTTCTTTATATTATCGGCTTTACGACCTTTACAAGTTATTAAAGTCCTTGATAGTTAATCTATGCACGTTAGATCATCACATAGAACCTGTCCAATACATAGTCTTTGAGTACATGAGACGTCTGCTAATGAGATAAGCGGACGTTTGCATTTATGTATTTAGTTAATACCGCTTCACGGAGACTGGAGAAAATGGCAAGCGCATGAAAATACAATTTTACATGAAACGTTTGTGCTGAAAACAATTTGAACTAAAAGGCGCAAAGTGTCATGTATTTGAGGAAAAAATAAATAATAACAGATATCTTATAACGAAATTTTAATTCAACTATTATGTTCTAACAATAGTCAGTTGTTATGTTGTTTAGTAATTGGTGAAATACTGTGTTTTTCCTCTTGCCACATTTTCTAGTGGCACAAACTGTAGAGCATTGATTTGGTCAGAACAGAATTGTCAGTCTGCACTCATTTGCGACGTGATTGTGTTACTAATTATTTAAATTTTAGGTGATGTAATGAAGCGAGTCGTTGCACATACGAATTTAAAACACAAGACGCTTACATTAGCTGGCTTCTTAGTTTTCTTTCAAAATAATATGCTACTTTGTATACCACTGATATGATTTCAAAAGGAAAAAAACCAGATTGTATACAAATATAGAAACAGTCTGTTTTATTGACGCCGAACGAGACGTGGTCGAGATAACGTTGTAAGTAAACAGATATCGTTTAAGAGTTATTATCGAGAGTTCCGAGCTCTACGAGTGTATGTACGTACACACGGCAAGCCTGATGTAAAGCAGAGCGACCTCCGCCTGCGGATTCGTTACGCTACGATAAAGGGATTAGGTCGTCACGCTGCCTACCACTTGAAGTGTTCAATTTTTGTTACTATAGTTGCTATCGCGGTATTTTTGGCCCGGATTATATGAAACTCGAACCTACCTGACCAAAGAAGCGTTCTCGCGCCTCGGCGATGCTCTGACTGCGCGGAGATCCATCAGGCTCGGTGGCGGACTCATGCGGAGCGAGCTCCGGGCCAGCGTCGGCCGGCGGCGTCGCCTGAACCAACTTGTCGGACTGGGGCTGTGCCGGCGGCGCGCGCTCGGCTGCGTCTTCAGCCACGGTCACCTTCCCACCACCACTGTTCCCCTTAGCACCTCCGACACCGTTAGTCTTTTTGGAAACACCCTTGAGTCCCTTCGTCTTCTTCTTCTTTTCTTTCGGCTTGTGCGGTTTGCCTTCCTGTGCGCGTCCGCTGGCACAGCACTGCACGTTACCCATGTCGGAGCGCGCGCATGTCGCGGTTCACTCGGTCGGCGGGAGTCGGCTCGGTCGGTCGGTCGTTCGAGGCGCGTCGGCGGCGGCGCCGGCTCGCAGAATGAGAGCGGCGCGAGAGTCCCCGGCGTCGAGGCGCCGCCCACCCGCCCGGTATTTTCGACAAACTTCAGATTCGCGCTGACCGCAGATTACGCGGATGCCGTCCGCGAAGGATCGCACCCGAAAGCCGAGGCGCGTACCGGCCGCGGTGGCGTCATCGCGCGTCTCCCCCCGCGCGTCGCAAGGTCAAGGCGCGCTCATTGTTCCCGAGCTGCTGCCGAGAGCCGAGACGCAGCACACTACACGAGAGCTCTCCCCACCAGCGCCAGCTAACTGTACAGCGAGCCACGCGACCACCACCAAACTGCTATCGATCACGCGATGTTTATGTTCTGCTGCCACGGGAACCGCGGCTTGACGCCTGTCCAATAGCGTGACGGTACTCGCGCCCTCTGATATGCATTTAATTGCGCTGAACTTGTGGTTTACATATTTCACTGCGCGGCGCTATTTACGTTGTACTGTGTCAAGAGTAGTTTAAAGAACGTGTGGTTTATTGTAGAACGCGCGGAGTTTTGTTGTCGTGCAGCGCTGTTATCGTACGCGTGCGCGGAAGTTGATACCGGGCACGTGTCTTAGTAAATACCGGCTCGTAAACGAGACGCGTCGGAAACAAGCTGTTATGGACAACAATAAACTGACTAATAACATTCCACTGTTGCGTCGACCGACGTAGGTACTACGCTTTATTGAGGAAATTAAACTGCTAATGAGGGTTCCTTTATTGATTAGTTCTATTTTAAAATGATGATGTTATGGAGTTTTTATTTTATATACTATACTATATTATATTTATTTACTTGTAGAATGGTAAGGTTTAGGTAACATTCTGTAGTATGTGGTATGGTTTAATGTAGCTCTATTACATAAAGAATTGCACAAATCATAAAATAATACCTTGACTCAAGGTGCATCAGCATTATTCGTAATTTGCAATACTAAGCTAATTTTCACATTAATAGAACTGCATAATTAGCCTACAAGGCTAAACCGTTGTGAATAATATAAGTAGTAGTGGATCGAGGCGAAACGCGTGTCGACGAGCTTCAAGACACAAGGTGCGGTGTTGGTAACATCTTGAGATCCACGGAGGCCACGTTGGTTAGGAGGTGAGGTGTGGCGGTGGTATACGGAGGAACACACCTAAAAACCATCAAGTTTGTTGCTTGATTTCGGTTAAGGAGCAGTCGCAGCGGAAAAACACTACACATTTCTCCAGAGTTTCAGTTACAAAGACAAAGTGGTTGTCAGAGAAAAGTCACATAATTTTACACTTGCTTATCCTATAGGTCTATTTTAGCAATGATAATAATTTTGGTAGAATTTGTTAGACTAATTTCGTCCATACAGGCCGTAAAAATGGTAAGTAACATTTCAATTACCACTACATACGTGCTAACAGACAGACATGCCTTCAAATTTTAGCTAGGTACATACAAAAAGCTCCCAAAGGTGCCAGATTTCTCTGACATTTACAAGAACATCAAGATTGCGGATCAGCCATTAACGAAGATAATAAGGACCATCTGCTCGGAACAAATGTTACGTAACCATAAGATCTGGGACGTGGTCGAGACGATGTCGCAATGTGGCCGAAATGCGACCGGGTGGAAAATGGAGCATGGCCTGCCCAGAACACGGTAATAGGCGAAGGAAAATTGTTTACTCTGACAATTTTCTGCAAACAGAACCTTCTGTGAGTTTAAAGTTGCTTTTTCAAACACTCGTTTGACATGTGGGTTTGCCGTTTCAGTGCATGCGAAAAGATAGAAATCTTCGACCAGAATAGAACGCAGCGTGAATGACTGTTGTTTAGGTGACCTGACCGCCACATGGCATGGCTTTTATGTGAGAAAAAAATACCTATGTTTAGGGACTATAAGTAACATGAGAGCGAAAAATATTTGTACCTTTGACTGTTACAGACATGACTATTAGTCTAAACTAGCTTGAAAGAGTTAAATTGGAAAGCGATCGGAAAAACACGAAATTCGATTTGGTTCTGATTGCGACAACACAGTAATACTCAGAAATCCATTTATATCATGAAGTCACGATCAACAAATATTGGATTCGTAAAAATCATGATTTAATAGCATCAGACGTATTGGTTAGAGCAAAACGTTTAACATTCTTGGAACTTAGCCCGAGAATTTCCAACATAGGTACCTGTGCCAATAACCTGCGATATTAACTGTCTATAAATGCCTCGATGATGGGTATTATCTGTATCGTATTGGTGTATGGTATTGTTGTTTACTTAGGAACGCAAGATTCCTTGTTTACCTACTAAGTAAAAAATGGGTATTGGGTAGGTATGTCTTGTAATAAATCAGTTCACTGCTTTAACTTGTTGCCATACATCATCAACATCATTTGATGCAATTGTGTACTATAGTAGCACATGAGCACACCGTTATTTTACAGATGTAGACAGGTAGCGAAGACCACTTTCTATGAAAGGAGCCGGGTAATATCTATTTAAAAAAAATATCGTACTTAAATGCAAACCGCTCTTGACCACAATTTGCCTATTGGCAAGAAATAGGTACGATCTAAGATGTCTTTCTAACATTGACAAATGGATCTCAATCTATGTTAGTATGGTATGGGTTATGCCTAGTACATGCGAAATCTAGTAACTATGGGTTAATCCTGAAATAATTATTTTTATTTATTTATGTATTATTACTAGACAAATCTGCAATACAAATAAACTCACCGTATCAGCATCACTTTCCTCGGTAGCTAAAGCAGCCTCACTCTCCAGGTGTTGTTCCCCGCTATCCAGCTGGCGCTCCAGCTCGTCGCACTCCGTCTCCAGCTGCGGAGAGGACTGCAGCTCCTCGGCGCCAGGGGACAGGGGGTCCTGGAGCGTGTGGCGAGCTGGCATCTTCACCACCAGGGGACGGAAGTTCAGGCGGTTGGGGCTGGCACCTGGAAGGGTGTGTACGTAGAACAGGTTAGATTTGCTCATAGTAAGTTGACAGATTAGCTATGTTGATGTGAGTTGTTGAATGTCTGAGATTAGGAAACATTTAAATAATTTACAAAATTAATTCAGCCTATGACTTTGTGGTTAAAAACCTAATATTCAATTTCTAAAAAAATAGCGAATGGTGTTGTGAATCTACATACTATGCTCAGAATACAGAAAGAACCAGAAGCCGCGTTCAACTGTAATTGCGAGCTACACGCTGTGTCCAAAAACCAAAACAACGCCCCCCGCCCGCGTCACTTCCCCTCCGCGTAATGTTGCTAGCTCAGGCATTATTTGCCCGTTTTTAGGGTAAATTTTGGGAGTCTAAGAGGTGAGATAATAATAGAATAAAAATTGTCCTATTCTATATAATTATGTACCTACCTAATTGTCTCAAGAAATCGATAGGTTTATTGAATAAGACGCTTTAGAAAAATAAATACATTTTTTTTTTTGCTGAGTAAGCTTTTTAAAATATTGTCCAATATAATAATATAACAATAATGGTTTCCATAACTCTTCCAGCCATGCTCTTTGTATTATTTTTGTCCACACCGCTTTCCTTTCTTCATCAACTGGGAAGCTAAAATTTGAGATAACTAATATAGAAACATAGTTACATACTCGCTCCCCCTCACCCCTTCTCCCTCACACACACACATCAAAAAATGTTTAGAAATCCGATATTACCATACTATTTAATAGGATTATTTGGTTAGGTACACACGGGCTGCACTGACGCTTTATACTTTCTTTTTTCAAGTCGGTTAATTTTTATTAAATTACTTTTTAATATTCTACAATGAATAAAAGCCCTCAAAAAGTAATAAAAAGAAGGGTAAATCAAAACTATTATATTGGCAACACTAACAAAATGGATGCATCATTATCTATGACAATTGAAAACTGAGAAATTTATTCATTAATTAAATAAGTTGATACCTAAATACGATACTTACACGTGAAATGTGATCCCATCGTGTTTCTTTTTTAGACCCGCTGCATTTTTACAGGTAGGAACGACACAAGACGGCATAATTTAGTTAAATTGGTCACCGTTATAACACGTCATTCGCTCCGACGGTCACAGAGTGACTGATCGGTCGCGCGTCAAACTACTCTGTTTCAGAGTAGTTTTAGTAGCTTCAATATTAGGCGCGCTCACGGTTTCTGGTTCTTTCTGTATTCTGAGATACTATGTTTTTTTCTCTCTTAAAAATGTGTGCTTGTAATTTCATGCTTATGATGTTTTAATTAAGTATCTGTACAAAAACTATCTGAGTCTTATTTTTTATTCTTTCTGATTTATATTTTATATACCAAAATGAACTTAACAAAACATAGATTCTTATGACAATAAAGTTTATTCAAAATGACCTCCGTGATTTTGAATACAGGCCTTCAATCTGCGCGGCCAGTCGTCTATCGCTGCACGAACGAGGTCCATGTCAATATCGGCGGCTGCCTTAATCAAGGATGTCTTGAGTGACTCCAAATTGGGATGAGGCTTTGAGCACGCCTTTTCCTCCAAGTGTTGCCATATCTTGTAATCTAACGGATTCAAATCTGGACTGGAGGAGGGCCAGTCTTCGTGCCGGATGAAGTCGATTTCACGCGCCGCCAGCCAGTCTTGTGTGCTCTTCGCTCTATGAGCTGGCGCCGAATCTTGTTGGAATACCCAGTGCTTGTTATTGATCATGATATGAGAAACAGGTTCCACAAGGTTCGTCAGGACTGTATTTTGATACACAACTGCATTCGTTTTTACACCTTTCTCACAAAAATGTACCTCTGTTAAGCCCCAATAACAAACTCCCAACCATACCATGAGCGAGGATGGAAAATGACCTCGTTGGACCCGCGGAATACGTTTGCTCGCTTCTTCACTACTGTGTGCGTACACCTTATCATTTTGTTTGTTGTAGCTCTCTTCTACGGTAAAAATTTTTCATCCGAAAAAAGAATTTCCCAATTTTTTTTTTCCGCGTACCGCTTCAACAAAGCGCGGCATCTCTTCAGTCTCAGGTCCATTAGACGAGCATTCAAACGATGTCCTGTTTTTCTTAGATATGCCCGAAGCCCTAAGTCTTCATTTAACACCCTTTTCACCGTGGTTCTGCTTAACCCCATCTGAAGGGCCAACAGTTTCTGCTTACGTTTGGGATTTCTTTGAATTCGCGCCTTCACAGCTTTTATCACTGCTGGAGTCCTAACAGACCGAAGGCGACCACTTCTTGACCTGTCATCTACACTAGAGTCTTCATTGTATCGTTTGATGGTACGATAAACGAATCTTTTGGTTATATTCAAATTTTTCAGTATGTCAAAAATTTGAATTGGCGCGTAACCGCAACGATGCAATGCAATAACTGCAACACGGTCTTCTTTAAGCGTCCACTCCATATTTAAAAATGAGTAAAATTCTAAAAAGTATACATTTTTATTTTCATGAACAATTCGAAATTCGAATTCAATAAACTTTTTTGTGGCCAGCATTCTAAAAGAAAAGTTTTTACTGTGTGACAATACTTATGACCTGACTAGGTATATTGCTTCTGTAGTTACCACAAAATCAATTATTTTTATCCAAGAAGCGATCGAATACCTTCTTGTCTAGACATCAAAAAGGTTTGTTTAAATTAACAACTTCTCGCTGAGATCTTAAACCCAATCCAATTGGTTTACATTTGCGTAAGTGCCGTTTTAATATCCCATCAGCACCAGACATTTACGGGCTAATTCAATTTTAAACCTCACGACAATGTATGAGTTACTAATTCAAATCTCACATTTACATAGTGGTTTGTAAACATGTTGCGTAATATAGCCTTGCGGTATACTCTCGGCCTACTCCCAAACAAAATGTTCGGTAAGCTTTTGAGCTGGAACATATTTTAATCTACGTGATTATGAAGCGATCGCATGGTATAAAATAGCTACGTTTAAATGAATATTTAAATTAGGCGATAGAATCGTTCATTTTCTCTGGACACAGTCAAGATATTGTTATTTCTGCCGGCTTATTTAGGTATTTATTATACTTAACTATTTATAGAACGCTTAGGTATACATACATATTTATATACATAGCTAAGTAGGTAGGTATAATATCATAGATTTCAGATGAAAATTATGCTATTAAAAGAAATTATTTTAAAATCATGCCAATCTAAATTACTCACTCGTAAGTAAACGATACAAACAAGAAATGTTCCACAGTTTCATCATACTGCTACCGAATCTTGAGAGTAATGAGAGATAGGAAAGTTAGTGTGTATATTTGCTTTAAAATATATCACATTTCAAGAGGTTGACACATTTATCACAGTGTTATCAATAACAGAACATTGAACGGGAAAATAACAAGTTCATGATAGTGAATGATGAGGTTCGATTGTTCCTTACCTTTGTTGTCGTCTTGTTGTATTTTCTTCATGGCTTCACGTGCGTTGTAAAGGGACTGCGTGGCGGCGCTAATGGGCCTCATGTACACCTTCTGTAGCCCACTGCCTGGTAACATGGCGGCTACCACTTTCTTTGGCTCGTCTCTCTCAGGACTGCTCCTGTAATGCCCACTCGCATGCTCCTCCTCATCTGCATCTATATCGATCAAACACTCTTCAAACTGCTCGAAATTCTCAAGGTCTGAATCCAACTCGCTTCTCGATCCGTGAGATTTGGGTCTAAAGAACGACTCCGTGCTATGTCTGTGGTCTTGATGCTTCGACTCTGGAGACGAGAAACTTCGCATAACGTCTTTTCTGGCAAGTTGTGGAGACCGATACTCGGTGTCAGTTTGTGATGCTGGTGAGGAATAGCTTCTTGGGAGGAGGCTTCGAGCGCTGACATTCTGCATTTTCCTCTGTTGCTGCTGACTTGTTCTCGTCGATATTAAGGTTCTTCCTCGACCCGTGTTTTGAGCCGCAGCTGGCTCCTTGCGCTTCATAGCGTAAACTTATCTTGTCCACTTGATTTATCTCGAACGTGTGAAACTGCATGGGTCTCGCAACGAACTGAATCAAGGGATTGCAGCTCTCCAGCATGTAATGTCACCTGTGCTCTATCCGTGTCCGACTCTATCGGATCGAATGTCGATATCAGATTGCAAGGACGCAACCAGATGATATATCATATGGCAAGCAACGCTGAGCACGACCGACTTACCCACTGTCCGGGGTGCGCATGCCGCATTAGTGCGATTATATGGAAGGTGATCCACCCACGTCCAGATGCACGATAAGATCCATGATACAATCTGAGTTTTACGTTTCACAAATGCAAAGGTTAATTCAATTGGTGCAGCGAGGAACCCAGACTGCGATACCGGGCATGATAAATAGGCACTCGTGTCGATGGATATCACTTTAATTTACAATCTACTTATCTTTTATTATTGTTTCCGTATTGACCGTGGAGCACTTATTGGCTGTAATTCTCACAGCGCCGCTAACAGGCTCTGTCCAAATAAACACCTTGGTACACACTTAAGGCGGAGTATCGCGCACTGAATGATGGAGCTTAAGGTCGTACGAAATGCTGCGCGCACTCCACCCGTGGGCGGGCAACTTTCTCTTCACAGCATAGGACCGTACGTTATAGTGATTGACAAACAATTCATAACGGCTGAGCTTGCGGTAAACTAATTCGAGGTTGCACTCGAGGTTAGACAAACATAACATGAACGAATTAACATAAAATGCAACATTGAATTGTGATATTATTTTACTTAATGCCACTATATTACCGAGGCCATAAATTAGATAAATACTATTCCGATAAATCATTACACAGACTTACTTTTAAGTTTTACCTAGAAATCAATTTCAGAGACAGCTTTAGTATTACTTTTGGAAAATCGCGGCTTTATAGTTTTTCTTTGTATTTCACATAGCAGTAGAATTTGGAAAATATATTTTGAAAAAAAGGTATAAGTCTAGTTAACTGTAACCAGTGAACTCAAGGTCATAAATACTACGATTTTCTATGAATGTGGGTGTTATTATACGTAATAGGTCGTAAGACTTAATTTAATACTGCAATATTACCTGCTTACACTTAACATAATGGGTTGAGGTTAACCCATAAACGGATTTACCACACCTACTACCAAAACCAATCAGCGAATCTGATTTGATTTGTATGAATGAATTAAATGTAATGACTGTGATTAGACGATTTTTTAATTGGTCGTTCCTCATATAAAAATCAAGTTTTGATGACTGATTTGAGTCCGATTTTACAATTAAATCATTAATAGGCAAAATGTCATGACAATATAAAATTAGTTGCAGATGGAATCTGGATGAAAGCTAGTACAATATTGAACCTAATGGCGTATCAGGAGAGAACCCCATACCCCCACACTGAGACAATTCAATCAGATGACCGTAATAAAATTGTAACGAGATTTCATTGTAGTTTTATTTACATTGATAAGAAATCATGGATTTCTTATGTGTGAGTTTATTAAACCGACTTGAAAAAACATCCTGTTTTTAAAAGCGTGTCCATTTTTTTAAAAGTTTTGTAGAGTTTCTTATAAGGCCATCTATGTAAGTTCATTTGTACTTTTACGACTAAAAGCTAAACTATACGAATGCATGTGCCACATATCTGTTGTTAGCATGATGATATAGAACGTAGTGTCAAGCGTAGCTAATAGATGGAGCTGAATGTAATATTACTTGTTGCTTACTTTGAGTGTTAAGTCTGTGCTGAAAGTTGGTTTAGCTCATAGAGTAATATAATATGTTTAGCTGTAATTTGAGTCCCTTATTTACATATTCAATGTTAAACTGTCTAAGGACTCTTGGATTTTGAATTTTGTTAGTCAAATTTAGGACGTATTCCGTAATCGCAGCCCATCTACGAGTAGCAAGCGCAATACTTTTGTATGTTAATATCTGCATTCACTATCTTTTTACTTTATTGATTTCGCACATATTAAGCCATTGTTCAGATTATGTTGTTTCTTTTACGCACCTATTGAAATACGTTTATAAAAGAATAAAAAACAACTATTTTCCTTTAGTCACAGCACGGACATACTCTATATTAAGTACATACCTAATATAATATGTAGTATCTCTATTACATGGAATGAAGCATAGGAATTTAATTTATATTACTTAAGGTTTTGCAACATGGTTTTTGATGCTTTATGGGAAGTATTACGGGTAAGTGTGATTAGTATACAGTTATTTATTCATGTGTGATTCTCATAATATTTCTCACAGTCAAAGATCGAGGTCGTCCACGTGGCTTGTGCAAGTAATAAACTGATTGACAGTAAATATTCACATAATTACGTATTTCGGAGCCATCTATGAGGTAAATACTTGTTTTGATACTTGGGATTGTTAAGTGGTTACGAATAATAATCAAATAGTCAATGTTATGAAATGTTGCAGTTGAAAATTATGATGGTTGACTTATTCTGAGATTTCTTATTTTGTAAGACAATGAAATGATAAAAGTGGTAAGTTTAAAAAAATACACAGATTGAATTGTCTTGGCACATAAGTATAGGTACTGATTTTTATGACTAACTTGAATTGAAATCACTTAGGTATGGTTTTATCACTTGAGAATTCCATTGACAAAGACACATCCTCACATATCATATAAGTACCTTAAATTTAATCGAATTCTCACCACAAATCAACCTGTATTATATTTAGGTAGATACAGGTTGATTTGAAAACCTCATTTTCAATACGTCGATGACAACAGTGACTTATCGCTACAGGCGATTTGAGACAGAAGACGTCAAAACCGTTGTTCCCAGAATCCATTAGATGAGTACCTAGATCTTCAGAGTTATTTCATTATCGTAGAAGTGTTAAAACCTCTTTCTCTTTTTGCCATTCACGGCATAGTAGGTATCATTATGTAACACTATGACGCATTTATTATCTAATACAGCCTACTTTACTTCCTAAGGTAGAATGAATCGGCGAAAAATAAGGTGTGTATTCTGTTCTACAGGGTTATTTATAATTAAACCGTTGTGTATTGTCGTTTTTGTTGCCGTCTTGGTCCGTTTGTTCGTCTTTTACGTCGAAAAAGAGTTTTGGATCATCGTGATTTTTTATATGGTGGTAGTATAAAAAAAAAATCCGGGACATTACACACAACGCCATCTAGCCCCACGGCCCACACTAAGAAAACGCTTGTGACGTGGGTACTTTTATAAATACATAATTTTTATATATACATAGAAACGACCAGACTGAACAATTACAATTTTTAAAATTCATAATTGCTTGTATCCTGCGAGAATTGAACTCGCAACTCTAGATTTGAAGGCTGAGCCACTACCAACTAAGCTACCAGCCTGTGCCAGTCGTAGAATACAATAAGTATTGTAAGTGACATAGCCTAGTTTTTACCTCAACACAACACCAGTGAAGAGCTATCTTTAGGGGCCGTCCATTAATCACATACCGTCTTATTACAAAACGCGTTTTAAATATTAGTCCAGGACTTTGAAAATAAAAAATGGGTTCTTGTTGTTCAAACATCACATACAAGCAATCAAAATGTTAACAAAAAATTGGAACTTTGATTTATCATTGGTACATTTTGACAATTTGATAATTATGAGAGTAGACAGTCAATTTTAGAGCAACTAAAACGGACTTGGTCTAGACTTATATTTAAACCACGTTTTGTAATAAGGCCCGTGATGTTTTTTTTGGCATTTTTTAACCCCCCCCCCCCTCCCCCGTGGTGATACATGGTGATGTTTATGATTAAAATAAACATAAGTATTATATCCGTTATCTAGTACCCACGACACAAGCGTTTGCTTAGTGTGGGGCTAGATGGCGCTGTGTGCAATGTCCCGGAATATTTATTTATTTTATTTTATTTAAAATATATCACGTGTATTTTTAGACCTAAAAACATAAAACATAAAAAGCATTTATTCCAACATTTACATGGCTTTCACAGTAAGGCTGATGTAACATAGGATATTGTACAAACTTGGGCTTAGTGTATTACTTACTGTACATTATTAGGCAAACCCTGGATATCACACTAGGTCTATTCCTGTGTTGCGACATCCAGTCTTTCCCACTCCGAAACGCAACATAGCACTATATAAATTGACTAATATTTGACAACAAAAACACTTACAGTGGCCGGCCTCTCACAAAAACAAAGAATCTTAGTTTTCTACTTTTATTCAAATAAAATATTACAATAATGCCTAGCGGTAAACAGAAAGGTTACAGGACATGCAGATTGTTTTTGCTTTTCGCGCGTTAGTCGAAAAAATAAATACACGTGATATGTCACTACACCCCCCCTCCCCCCTTGTGATATTTCGTGACTTTTTTATGGACCCCACTTCCCCCTTTCGAGCCTCACGTGATTTATGGACGACCCCTTAGAACTCCAAAAACCGGTTTAAAAAATGCAAAACTTTATTTTTAAATAAATAGTTATGATAAATTTTGGTTAGGTACTTTTATTTTTTGTTATTAAATCTATCTTCCATACCTAATGGTGTTTTCGCAAAAATAATACCTAATCCGTAGTAGTGCCCAAGTCATTGCCTCATGTGTCGGTAAATAAACTTTAAGTAGGTACATAATATCGTATCGAGCATATATACAAGAAACATCTCATTGTTTTACTCGTTAACAAAATATGTAAGTGCATATTTATTTATTTACTTTAAAAGAACTATCAATGTTCTCTTACGTTCCTCTACTCACTCACATCAGATCTAAGTTCCCAAGCATCGCAACTTACCTCCTACTTATCCGCTTCTAACGGCAGACTACGGTCTACTAAAGTAGTTATACAACCTCGGTCGGCCTATGCGCGCGCGCATGATTTCGCGGTTGGCTTCTCAGAGCCACATCTAAACCAGCAGTCGGAAAGGAATACCGGTCTCCACGCCACTGGAGCAGATTTTCACTTTTCCTCGTGCTACTGCTTATTAGACTGTTTTTTTATGATTTATTTGGTACAGTAAATTTGGACGCGCAAACTGTTGTGAAGTGACGTTTTTGGATATTGTGTTATGTTCGTTTCTGGTGCATTGTAACGGAATAACAGGTTTGATATTAATTTTATTGTAATAATATTAAATAAGTGATTAACTAACGTTTGTTAAATTATATTTCAAGCTGTGTTAAAACCATGTTACACGGATATGTGCATCCTTCCATTGAAGGAACTCACAAATAATGAAGATAACTCACGGTTCGTGTAAGTATTTCTAAGAATCATGTTCTTAGAAATACCTGTTCAACTTTGTTTTTATTTTTATACGAAAGCAATTTACCTTAGGATATTTATGATCATTATGACTTGCTGTACCTAATCTATGATTTATTACATGGATTCTATGCTTGAACACAAGATATTATTTTTATTTTAGATTAATAGTTGCATGGTGATCCATGATGGCTTCTTTTTAAAATTAATGGACACTGTGCCTGTTAAATTATTGGGATGAATACTGTGGCTCCACAAACACAAGTTCCGTATGGGACTTAGCGTGGAGCTCAGGGTTTATGTCGAACGTACGCCAACATAAAGAATGTAATGCAAGTTTATTTGTACTGTATAATGTACTGTCACTGTGTTTCGATAAATAAAAATATTTGAATTTGAATTGAATTTGAATTTGAATTGAATTTGAATTTCGTTAGAGCAGTTTATTTATTATAATAATCTTCGGTACGAGGTTATAGGTTCTGACTTCTGGTATTAAAAATGCTTTTATGATATTTTTATGTGACCATTGCAAGTATATTATCTCATCACCACCTACACTAGTCTTAAATGTAAATGCGTTGTAGTTATATACCTACCTACCTATTTGTAAGATGTTGCATTACTGCGCTAATAATGCACGAAAATAATGAATGTTCTTTGGTACTTTCGATATTTAAGGGCGAGGCGTTATTTGGGTATACACTAGTACGAGTACACATCATTCTCACAGTTTTCGGCTATTTTTTTAAATGAATAAAGCATACTTTGTTCCTTAAAACATCAAGATATTTTAACTTTATTTTACAGCTCGAGTCAATAGTAAAACGAAAACAATGCTGTCATTGTCACCGAAGTTTATTTGTCTTTAGAAAATAATTCTAACACCCATAAAATACGTTTTATGGTATGTGGACAATTTATAACAATTTAGAATCACAAACCACACCACTCGTAACCTTTCGCTAAAACAGATATAATATAAGTATTATTGGAAATGTTTGGAATTTAATTGTTGTATTATAAGTTTAAACCAGTGGATACCCGCGACTTCGCCCGCGTGGTAGATATCTGTAGAAAAGTAATTTTTTTCAAAGAGTATGTTGCTTTCGGGACCCTATACAACCTTGCCACCAATAATAACAGTAATCCCAGGCTTTTTTGAGTCGTAAAGAAGGGAATATCATCAACAAACTCACTAAGGCTTTATTATAATGGCATGATTGACAATTCAAAGCTAAAAGGTATCAACGAAATGTCTATCACATATTATCACATCACATTCGTGGAAGGACCTGGGCGCCCACCACGATGTTCTGCCCAAGAGAACTCTCCTAACGAATTTATTCTGCGGGGGAGTCACGACCCCCGTCATGAGGTACGACTCACGAGAAAGATCACATCACAGGCGAAAGCTTGCGTGCAAGTGTGATACATTCTTTACGGTCAAATGGTTGGACCGATTTGTGTAAAACTTGGGATGAAGCTACATTAGATTTAACACAACACACTTTTTATCTCGGATTACCGCCTGTTACACAACTAGACGGCGTTAGTGGATGTTAGGTAGATAGGTACATATATCTTAGTGAAACTGACCTAAAGGATTAAAGGCTAAAGGTAGTGGTAACCAGTGAAAGCATATTGAGCTGGTTCTAATACTGGTTTCCGTTTCTACTGAACTGGCGTTCTGATGGAAAGTAACCAGACTGGTCTAGCCCTAATGCGTAATGTGTTTGTTATGAATTTTAGCAAGTTTATTGCTGGCAATTATAAAATTATTTTGTGACTTAATGAAATGAGAATACTTTGAACCTTGTGTTCGGTTTATAGGTACCATTTTTAACATATTTTTGTGACATATGTTTTAAATGCTATACAAATATGCATATTACCAATTAGTTCTTTCAACATATTATTTTAAGATTGTCCTATGTGTATAAATTACACGATGTATCTGCCCAAGAGAACTCCCCTAATTGATCAATTTTGCGGGGGAGTTACAACCCTAAGTAAAGAGGATTCTGACTTAGGATCCGTGGGGATTACTAATTTTACAAACCAGCAATAGTACTTACTAACTACACTGATTACCATCAGGCGAGTGGTATGCCTATTTGCTACTTACATTATATGTACATCTACATATAATCCCACCAAAAACATTATGTAAAAAACTAGCCAAGTCTCGATGGAGCAGCTTGTTTATCTCTAAAAAGTAATGAAATCTAGCCAAGTTCGTGCCAAGTCTAAGGTTCGTTACTGCGACTTCTTTATTATTATAGTTAATGTTGTGTGACTTGGCTGTTGGCTTGTACCCACTAACGTATAAAGAATGTTGAATGGCCAGTCATATAACATTAACTATAATAATAAAGAAATCGCAGTAAAGAACCTTAGACTTGGCACGACTGATGGACAATGTTGACAAGACCACATTTTAGAGCATCAAAAACAGGAAGCCCTGCTCGTAAATGACACCAGCGCAATATAGATATGTATACTTATATATATACTTTGTTATTTTTATAGTGATATTGTTATTTCTTCTGTTGTATTATGTTTTGTTGTGTGTTTTTAACTGACTTTGATTGTAGTAATGTACCTAATTGTAATCATAGATTAGCTAAGTTCATTCTAATAAGTGTTAGTGTGTAAATTTCGTGTATAAGTATCTGCTATAAGTATCTGCTATATTTAAGGTTTATGTTTCTTGTGTCTATTTTGTATTTTTTATTTTTGCTGTATCATTTCCTTTTTTAAAACTTAATCATTGACTCGTACGTGACGTCACAGCCAGCCCCAACGGAAGACCAGCGCTGATTACTTCCAGTAATCAGCATTATGCTGAGTTGGGGCTGTGTTGATGCAGACTTATTTATTTATTTATTGTATATATATGTGTGTGTATGTTTGAAGACTGTCTTAATAAATGATTTTCTATTCTATTCTATTCTATTAAGACAACCGTTGAACATTCTTTATACGTTAGTGGGTACAAGTCAACGGCCAAGTATAGTATGTAGGTAGCGTGAGATGTTAAAAGTGTCACAGGCTACTTTTTATCTCAAAATAATGCAATCGAAGCCGCGGGCGTCCACTAGTAAAACATAAAAGTCGTAAATCATTATTAATAAATCAATCAACAAGTGATGTGCTGTAGTGATGCAAATCATAAAACATTGCTCGGTCAAATGCAATTGCACATATCCGGAGCTGTCAGTGGTTTAAGTGTTTTGAACGAAGCAAATGCAGAAAGAATGGAGTAATAAGAGTATGTTGAAGTGATTATTTTGCACCTTTAATATTTATACGTCTTGCGATACCTATTGAAAGAATAAGTTTGTAGTTAGTGTAGGTACATATTGAAGTAATAAGAAGAATAATTTCAAATTTTAAAATTATTCTTCTAATCTAGGGGTGCGGGTTTGATTCCCGCATAACACAAGTTATTATGAATTTTAAAACTTTTAAAAGTGTAAAAGAGTCTGATTGTTTCTATGTATAATAAGTATGTATTTACGAAAGTAAAGTATATAAGTATGTGTATTATATCCGTCATCTAG
This sequence comes from Macaria liturata, assembly GCA_964023185.1. NCBI lineage: Eukaryota > Metazoa > Arthropoda > Insecta > Lepidoptera > Geometridae > Macaria > Macaria liturata. The sequence goes on along the minus strand of OZ026812.1, from coordinate 4,571,688 downwards.
TACCCATGATACAAGCGTAAGCTTAGTAATGGGGCTAGATAACGCTGTGTGATATGTCCTGAAATATTTATTAATTATATTATTTATTAATAAGTTTTTTTTTTGTGTTATGGCTTTTGCTAAGTTTTGACTTTGCAATTCTGCCAGTGTCAAGTGGGAAGATAGGCCGTGAAACCGAGAAATTCAAAGTGAAATATCGATATGTACGGTGGTTCTACATTGCACAGTTGAGTGTTTTTTTCCTTTTTGCTTTCTGTAACAACGATGGTTAACCAATCTACAGACATATACAGGACAAACACAAACATAGATATATATATACATACAATACACGTTAATTTATTTGTAAGTTGTAAATCAGCATAATAAGAATATTACACTGACTTACAACGCTTTGATTCGTAATGCCATCTTTAGATATTATAAGGCTTTTATTTCGCAAGAACTAACAAGTTTGGTTTTTGTACCTACGTCAAAAGTGTCAAAACCAACAACGTTTGTTCTATGACACTTGGGAATTTGCGAAAAAATTTGCTTAACATTTTGTCAGGGGTCGATGATTTTTTTATGTAAGTATGGAACAGCTGATTTTATTATAAACGCAAATATCTGATTTAGATTTAATAAAGATTTTATTATATACTTAGAACAGAAGTTGTTGTTTTTTAACCGACTTTAAAAGTGGGTGGTTATTAGGTCTTCTAAAAGTTTTTTCTTTCACGCAATTGCTCCGCTATTTATAAACCGATTTTCATCATTAAGTATTTTTTTATTCGATGGCTTTTTTATTCGAATCGTCTCATATTTTTTTTTATTCAGTTCTGAACTATTTGTGAAAAAACCAATTACCCATGAAATTGATAAAGTTTATGATAACCAATTTTACTTTAATTTCCAAAAAGACTACTCGGAATAATTTATAAAATTTTCAGTGACAGAAGATCTGAATTCGGTTGTAGATTTTTTAAAATAAATTTTATTATACAACCCTTAAAAGATTTGTGTTAGTGTTAGTTATAGTTACCCGAATAGTAATAATACGTGTTATACGTATAACTAGTATTTATTTGTAGGCAGGTAATAACTATTCCAGTATAACTAGCAGTTCAGCCAGAACAGCCCGCATTGTATAGTCAATTTCATCATCATCATTAGCCTGTTATCGCCCACTGCTGAGCATAGGCCTCTCTTCTTGTACGTCACTCGTCCCGTTCCTGCGCAGATTGAATCCAGGTGCTCCCTGTGGTTATTCTAATGTCGTCAACTCACCGCTTTATTTATTGTCAATTTAATGTCAGTTTTTGTACCTACAATTTTGACCTACGCTCCAATAACCCGGTATATACAACCGGTTTGACTCGCAATCCGCACTAAATTGTGCGTGTTGATCTATGCGTGATTTAGTCCAAGTCTCCAAACCGCACTCAGTCTAACTGGCTGCCAGTCTCGAGAACATTGCGCAAACGCACACTTTACTCGCTCGCGACTAGAAAGTCAGCAGTAGGCAAATAAATACATTATATTATATTTATGTGTAGTATGTACTTATGCCTACTTACATTTGTATGCAGTTGCTCAAAGCGCAAATATTCGTATTTCATAAAATGGCTTTTGTGTTTTTTTTTTTTTACACTAAATAGGCTTACGTTTGACTATATGTTTGCCTGCCTGATGTTAAGCACCCCTATAGTCTAAGATGTAGTAGTAGTGATGTAGTTTGGGGCTTGGGTACCTCCTACTTGTAATTTGAAGTACGTACATACATCAAAATTTATACATATTTATTCACTTGTGAGTCTTATTGGTGAAACGTTTGTTTAAACATTTTCCCCATTGTTTTTTTTTGTATTTCACCGTTATTGACTAATTTCATTATATTCCATGGATTCCACCAATTATTTAAAATTTTATTATCGTACATAATCAAATAATTTATACATCTTACTGATAAACTGTCTAAAATTAATCTCAAACAACGTATTTTGGTATTTTCTTTTATAACCGTTTTGATTCCCGCATGTATCAATTAAAGTTCAAAACGTGAGCTTTCACAACTTTATGTAATATAAACTGCAATTATTTTACTATTAAAAATTGTACGTCAAACGAACATGAACAAAACAATATACAGTTAGGCAATTTTAGTAGAAAATTGTTAGTTGAATTTTACTCATGTGAAATATTTTTTAATTGCTTTGTTTATCGTGGGAGTTCTATAGTAGGTATGCATAAAAAATACGATAAATTGTACCAATGTTTCTTTATTTTTGAGTTTGTCTGATACAATCTACATTTTTTTGCCCTTCAGCGCCCTGAAACGATCATAGGTGACATAACTTAAGGTTAGCTTTTGAACAATTAAAAAACTCCATATAAATAGACAATAGTAGACCGTAGCCTAGTTGGTTAAGGCGTTCTGGACGGTGATCAGAAATACGCAGGTTCGAACCCTGTCGGTCGTGATTACTTTCGCTCATTTTCCAATAAAAGTTTAGATTAATTTAAATATAGTAAGTAGAGGAAGTTCCGATTTTAGCTCTAATTTCTGTTATAAGTGATACTTGCCCAGTACACACGCACATTCTGTTACAAAATGTAGGTTGGTGTTCAAATGGTCAAGCCTCATTAAACCATTACAAAATTAAACGTCTTATTGCACACCGTTTACCAGCAATTGCCAACTATGAAACACATGAATTATCACAACATTAGACTGTTTTTATTGTGTATTCGTTCATGTCGATATTGACGATAATTGCCACTTTTTTGTTGCGATAAACGTCCGCTCGGTTGAAACAGTTTTTATGTAGTAAACAAATTCTGTGTTACTTTGAGGTGATTCAAAAAGATTTTCCTTGGGAAATTTTTGCTTTTCGTATTTTCATTTCAAGATTCGTTTTTATTCCGAACTTCTTATGATGTTAAGGATTTCACTTGCATAACTTCGATGTGCAACGGGTAATTCTAGAACTTAAAAAAATATTTCTATATAATAATGGTTTATTGATCTGTGAACATAGGATAGGCTACCATCCTATCACCATCCTAGCACCTAATTTCTCTAAAACTTTACTAAAGTCACTTTTCAAACTAACGATTTTCTTTCCATAATTCCAGCGAATCCACAATGACGTCAGAAGTGAACGAGTGGTACCGCGGCCGCAAGGTGCTGGTGACGGGTGCCTCCGGCCTCATGGGCAAGGTGCTGATCGAGAAGCTGCTGTACAGCGTGCCCGACCTCGGGGCAATATATGCCCTCGTGCGCTCCAAGCGGGGCAAGACGCCGGAGGCCAGAGTTGAAGATATGTGGAAACTGCCCGTAAGTGTCTTGAACACTATAAGTATCTTATTTGCACTACTACAACACTACGTATAGATTTTACATAGGTACTCATAGCTTGTTAGGGAAATTACTGTTTCTCTTATTTTTATTATCGAATAGGTTTGCTCCTGCCTGACCATAATTCGTTTTACGCCGGAAGCAAGAGTTGAAGACATGTAGAAACTGCCCGTATGTATCTTAAACTCTTGAGTCTTGAATACTATTAGTACTTACTACATCAATGCGTAGAAGTTTTACATAGGTAGGTACTCATAGCTAAAAATCCATGTACTGCCTGGTATGGCACTTCGTCGATGGCAGGTTACTGACTGCCAACACCGTCAGGGGCAAGGTAGTGACATCCGTCAGTGGCAGGGTACTGATGTGACCGAAGTGGCAGGGTAGTACTAACTGCAACCCCACGTTTAGGTTTTATACACTCGTAGATTCTTAGGGCGTTCCTCAGGCTCAGCTTAAGGATAAGGGTAGCGCAGCCCTGCTAGATTTTTTTGTTTAGTGGTTTGGTTTGTACTAATTCCACGTCTATGGTACAACTGTGATGTGTGTTGTGATTACTACTCGTGAAAGATTGCAGATTTCGATGTAATTGTGAAGCTAAATAATGAAACCGTAATTGTTATTATGGAACAAGGTCCCAAGCATATATTTAGGTCACGGCTCTAAGCACTAGTAAAATACCAGTTGTTGAAACAAACAGGAATCGGCCCAAGCACGCATCGTGTTTGTGGAAATTGCAAATTCTAGTTTTGCAACAGCCGGTGTGTTAAACGCTAAAAGGTATATTAGACGTAATTGTAGCTTCGGAAAATTAATTGCACCGTAAATCAATAACACAGAACAGAAAGTAATAAAAGTATCGAATCATCTTCTTATACAGGGACACAGGCAACTAAAACTTACATTGAATTTTAAAATAATTAGAGATTTTTTTTTTTTACATACCCAAATTATTTTTAGTGCAAAAACTTTGAGTACAAATTTAGCTAAATGCACGATGATTTACGTTAGTTACCCACACACACACACGCATCGATTTCCACATGCTAACTCCCAACTAATATTATGAAGGCAAAAGGTTGTGTGCGTTTGTTACCCAAACACAACGTTTAAACACCTGAACTGCTTTGGATTAAATTTGGTATGCAGATAGAATAGACCGTGTATAAACTCAAACTGCGGGGCGCTTCTAGTACACATCCATCTTATTACTTTTAACCGACTTAAAAAAAAGGGGTAATCAAGTCTACTGAAACTTTTTTTTGTGGGTAGGTACGTTACTCGATTACTCCGTTATTCATGAACATATTTCAAAATTTTTAATTTTTATTCAATGACGATTATTTCTGAAATGTTCCCATATTTTTTTCCGCTTTTTGTCCTCTAACATATTGTAATGTTTCCTTCCAGTTATTCGCCCGGATAAGGGAAGAGAAGCCTCACGCGATAAAGAAGGTGGTTGCAGTGTCCGGGGACATCATGCATGACGACCTGGGCATAGACAGGGATATGCTCAAACAGATACAGGATGAGGTATGTATCACGGGATACATCAATGTAACGCATGTTGTGTCCTGTGTGTCAAAATAAATGCTTTCTTTCTATCTTTCTTTCGATCACAAAAATATTTTTTTTTAAATATTGGTACACCCGTAGGTATACAAAGAGTTAGGCAATTAACGCGCCGAGCGGCTGTTTTATGTATACATACTCATTTTTTTTAATGCTTTTATTTTTTGGGCCTTTGGACAATACTGGCATGTCAATTCCTAAATCATATATATTCTATTAGTAGTGAAATATCAAAGATAATGTTGCTTGTATTATACCCATGTCATATCAAGTACATATGTAATTGTAACTGCAATCCCACTATGGCTACTTATGTTTGATTTCTTCAACAAAAATTGGTATTTTAAGAAACCATTATATCAGGCCTTCCTTATTCTAAATTCTAAGTCACTTAAAATATTATGACGTCACGAGTTTACACTATTAGAACACTTATTTTGTCACCACAATCGCCAACGTTCATACCACGTTGAAAACACCGGTTCTCGTCCGATCACCGAAGTTAAGCAACGTCGGGCGCGGTCAGTACTTGGATGGGTGACCGCCTGGGAACACCGCGTAATGTTGGCTTTTTGCACCGGAATGTTGGTATTTTACGTATTTTTTGTATAGTCGCTGTGTTTTAAATGAAAAATAACCATCTTATCACTAGATTATTTTTTATTAATTTTAGTGTATGGCAAAAACAACTAATAGTTTCCCTAAGACTTAATACAGTTGAATCAATAAATTAAGTTATGGTATTAATTTCTTATCGTATATTAAAAATCTACGACGAAGTATACAGAAAATCATTGATTTTATTAGTTTACGTTTTATTCTCGTCATCACAACCAAGTATTGCAAGTGGCGCCGCCATATTTCTGATCTTTTTGTTTGGGATTAAGATATAATACCAGATTCTATGTACGATATTAATATTATGACTTCACGAGTTTAAATTAATTAGAACACGTATTTCGTCTCACATATCGCCAACGTTCATACCACGTTGACGGTTCTCGTCCGATCACCGAAATTAAGCAACGTCGGGCGCGGTCAGTACTTGGATGGGTGACCGCCTGGGAACACCGCGTAATGTTGGCTATTTGCACCGGAATGTTGGTATTTATAGGAATTGTGCATAGTAGATGTGTTTAAAATTCAAAATAACAGGTTTTTAAAATATTGTTCCAACACTCCCTTTTTTAAAATATTTTTTGCGCATGGCAAAACACGCTGTCATGGGTTCATAGCTCGGAAAATGTTATTAAGATTGTGAATTGTGTTGTCAGAAACTAAGATTTAATATAAATTAATAGGATTCCTTTTTAATAATTAGGCTAACTAAAGCAAAATTACCTACATTCAATAAATGGCTAAAACGTGTTATGCAAGCAGGCCTAAAAAGCTGGTAGAGCTGCGAGTAGGTAAATATATTATGATGAAACTTTGTAAATAGTTTTAATATATACAGATATGGTCTAAAACATGATTTTATGAGCAAAAGTAAGGTAATCACAATCTTGACCTGCATGTTTGACGACCTCTTCTCGGCCGAAATTCGCAACGTCATTTATCAAAACTTTCTATACGCGTATTATACAGAGCTATCAACAATCCTTAGAGAATTTGCTTAGATATGAGATTTATATCTTCTATATATATAAAACTCAAAGGTGACTGACTGATTAACTGACTGACTGATATAGGGATCTATCAACGCACAGCCCAAACCACTGGACGGATCGGGCTGAAATTTGGAATGAAGGTAGATGTTATGACGTAGGCATCCGCTAAGAAGGGATTTTTGGAAATGCCACTTTTAAAGGGGTGAAATAGGGGATGCAAGTTTTACTTAATGCGAGCGAAGCCGCGAGCACCCACTAGTTTTCTATATTTTTATTACTACTTTTATTTATTCTGAGATTGCACTAACTCGGTATAGTCGATATACATAATATTAATAAAAACCACGGCTTAAAAAAAGAGTCACAGACAACAAATTGGTAAACAAAAGTTAATAATAATGCTGAACTAAAGTTCTCATGGTCGCTTATTAAGTAAAGTCGCATGAGAGTGCTGAACTCTAGTGTCGAGAATATTGGAATTGCCCTACTCGCTGCTTCTTCTTCTTTATATGAGATTGGCGAACTCTGATATCGAGAGTTTTCAAATTGCCCTAAGGGCTTCCGACATGGCTAAGCGACTGCCGTGTTATGACTAACAGCCGGCACCTACAATTTAACGTGTCATCCGACCCACGTGTCATTTTTGCTCATCAGTTATTGGTTATTACTAACCCTGTTTATCGAACACAGGGCAAGTACGTCCAAAAATTATGCGTCCGCTTTCCATTGTTTCGTAGTCATGGACTGCTGACCATTAATTCTATAAAAATACCCATAATCATGTCGCAGTGGCTGAGATTTCGGATTTAATGACATTATTTCCGTGTGTCACATAATGTACCTCAATTAAATCAAATATTATCAAATATAAATGTATTTAAGTACAGTACAGTTATACATGGTAGCACATTTACTTATATAATTAGATCAATACATTATTATAAATACAGAACAAGACCTACTTAGGAGTTTTTATCGGATCTACGTCATCTGTGAATCTAAATACTTGCTTTGAAAACCAAGCTAACAATATATAAGAATAAAAAAATATATAAACAAGGGAAGTAAAACTAAACAACTACGTCTAACTACTACAAAAAAGGAGCACTTAGAATATCTTTAGAAAAGCTTAAAGATAATCTAAGTGCTCCAGCCCACTACCAGAGGGCAGCATGCCCAGCATACTGGCCGCATTACCACGCTGGATGGCAATGCCAATACGTTGAGCCAGAAAAAGGCCAGCATTTTGGTCATGCGTCGCGTCAACCAAGCGCTCCGAGAGGTTTTGGAAAATAGTAGAAGATAAGAAGAAGAAGATTTTATATTTTATATATAAGAAGTTTTTATATTTATGTGTTGCGTTAGATAGCGTTTTCTAGTTTAAAAAAATTGCTTAATTAGTATGAACAACATACCTACTCGTAGGTACATGTGTGTGATATGAGAGCAAAACATTTTCCGTTTTAGAAATGTGCTTTACCAACGTTCGTTTCTAAATTTGATTTATAAACTTTATAAAATTATACACCTCATATTGTTATATTGTACACCTAGTAAATTTACAAATAAGTAGTCATATAATTCATACTCTATTTATTCTGCGAGTGAAAGCATCACAAACATGGAAAGTACGTACTCTAGCGCACACTAATACCTTCACAAGTCGAGTGAAATCGACCACATATAACTATTACAACTAATTGGTTGGACAGCAACCGTCTTGTTTGGTTAGCAATGTGCTTACTGTTTACTATGTACATATGTTTCTAGTTCTACACAAGACACCATACGAATAAAATAATAATAAATAAATATTACGGGACATTGCACACAGCGCCATCTAGGCCCACACTAAGCAAACGCTTGTGTCGTGAGTACTAGATAACGGATATAATACTTATATACTTTTCTTTTAAATGGGGCTTGGGGAAATCGCAATATATTATTATATAATATATTTTGTCCGCGACTATGCACGCGTTATTATACACTTAAATCTTCCTCTTGAATAACTCTATCTATTTAAAACAACATCAATGTCCGTTGTGTAGTTTGAAAGATCTAAGAATACATACAGATAGGTATAACGACAGACGCGAGAATCGGTTTTGCTTTATACTATATAGTGATACCAATGAATGTTATCAGTATTTGATGTTACATTGTATAACATACTATATTTTGATAGTATTTTTGTTTATGGAATTATCAATCTCAGACCAGAGTTAAATAATAATAAATAAATAAGTATTCCGGGACATTGCACATAGCGCCATCTAGCCCCGCACTAAGCAAACGCTTGACTAACATCAGTTGGCTACTGTCATTCGATAAGAAGAAGATGACAATATAACGAAAAACTTTTCTTTCTTTCATATTGCTTACCAAAATATTTTCCTCTTACCCTGTTTATTTTTTGTTAGGTAAATCTTGCCAAGTAAATATATTCTTTCTACAATTTACCCATAGTATTTACTAACCATAACTTGCTTATTTACATGGTTAAGTGGACAGAATAATTTTAGAAAATGAGGCTGGTGTAATGGCACTAAGATCTTCAGTGGTTAGGTTTGAAATAGTAACTATGAGAGGATTTTCCTAACCGTTTTGTGGTTTGTGGACAATTACATCGCATTTATAGGACAAGAAATAATATAGCCGACATTTTTCTAGGGCACTTGTGAATAGACATTAAAGACTCTAGCTAGCATATAGTCAGTGTTTCTTGCTATGTCGATAACTCGGGCGGGGTACATGTAATCTACTATAAAAAATAAATCAGGTTTTCCTTCCTGACGCTATAACTCCAGAACGCACGAACAGATTTCCACGGTTTTGCATTCGTTGGAAAGGTCTCGGGCTCCGTAAGGTTTATAGCAAAGAAAATTTAATATTTATAGCAAGGAAAAATTTCAACAGACAAGCGGAAAAACAGGGAAATCATTTTTCACATACAGCGCCATCTCTGATACATAGCATGTACTACAAACTGGCGAAAATGAGTTCGCTGGGTTTGCTAGTTTTTTGTAAAATTGTTATTGTACAAGTATGAATAAAAAAGATAAATTACAAGTGAATCGTAGATGCATGTCTAGTCTATACGGAAATGGAACTCTCTCAATATCAGAATATAGATTTGGTTTTAACAGTTAATTTTAGTAAGTACGACACCAAATAAAATAAAAAAATACTTAATAAAGTAAGTACGATGCAAATTTAAAAATATTTAAATCATTAATAATATATAGTCTTTTTTTTTTTGTGTTCCGCAGGTAGCGAGTTAACTGATTGTATAACTATTGGTTACAATGTATGCGCGTAACGTGTAGTTTAACTTGTAAAGTAAGTTTTCTAGATTTTCTAGTAAGTAAGTAGGTACCTACCTATTTGTTGTTTTGAAAGTCATATAGGTACATGCGCTCTAGGAATAGATATAGAATAGGCGAAAACGAATGGAGAAAACGAATTATTTTTCGTTCATTCATCTTCTGTGTGATGTGCTACATATTATGTGTACATGTCTATGTTGGAAATTGAATTTCCGTATTCTGTGATAAGTACACTGTACAGGTATACTCAGAGAATCGAATTCACACAAGTAAGGATACACCCCCGTGTGTGTGGGTGTCCCGGCGGGCCGCTCGCGCGGCGGCGCGCAGTCTGCGTGCTGCCGCGGTCCCAGAACATACGTTCTGAAGATGGATGTCATAACATCCGAAACGCGTAAACAACTTACGCGATTTACACGTGAGTGAAAACCGTTTAGTTAATATATTGAGTAAGGATACAAGACATAAGACATAGACATCGAACTTCACATTTCATTTTATGTTCTGAGCTAAAAATATGGAGACATCATCAACGAACATGAATAATGAACAGACTCCCTAATCTCATAGTAGTGATAAGTTTTTGTGTGTCTGATTGTTTCTTGCTATTTTTTTAATTGATAAATTATTCGTAGATTACGATCCATCTATTTAGGTATATATGTCCTAAAATCCTGCAATGTTAATTTCCAGGTGTCCGTGGTATTCCACTTCGCGGCAAGTTTGCGTCTCGAGGCACCTATGAAGGAAGGAGTCGAGATGAACACTCGCGGTACCCTCCGTGTCATCACGCTGGCCAAGAATATGCCCAACTTGGCGGCTTTTGTACATCTATCGACGGCTTTCTGCTATCCAGATTACGAGAGGTTGGCTGAGAAGGTACGTCATGTTATTCCATCAAAGCTCTATGATATTTTAATAATAATAATAGGTCATGTAATTGGCCTTATTTAGTATTAGTAAGGTATAGGCTCATATATTTAATCTATTAGTATGAATTCAACGGCATTGTATAGATTATTTCATAGAGGTCTCATTCATTTTACTTCAAACTTACGCCAAAATCAGTAGGTATGGTAGGCCTTATGTCTATGATTCTAAAGACCAATTTCTAACACTTCAGGTCCACGACCCGCCAGCGAACCCGCACGAAGTGATCCGTGCCGCGAGCTGGTTGACCGAGCAACAGCTGGAACTACTAGCGCCATCTATTTACAAGAAACACCCCAACTCCTACACCTACTCGAAGAGGTTAGCGGAGGCGCTCGTCAGAGAAAGTTATCCTGAACTACCCGCAGTTGTTGTGAGACCTAGTATTGGTATGTTTATTTTTGATATATTTTTACTTTCTTGTGCATTAATATCATATGAAACGTGCAAATGCTATCTATGTAGTAAAAGACACCGACAAAACCGTAGGAAACACCGACATTTAGATTTACTCAAATAGATTGATCCTATTTCCTAATTGTTTTTTTTTCTAAACATATTTAATTATTATTGTATCTAAGTCCGGTACTATAATGCTGTCTTTTTAAAATTACTTTAACACACCATGTTGAGAGTTGTTTTTTTTTTATATGAAGGAGTAGTACACGGTATGAAAAGTAAGATACTACGTAAGAAGAGACATTAATTACTGATTGTTATACTAAATATATTCCTTTCTATTCCAGTAACCCCTGCCTACAAAGACCCCACCCCCGGCTGGGTGGACAACCTGAACGGTCCCATCGGTCTCATGGTGGGCGCCGGCAAGGGGGTCATACGCTCCATGCACTGCTACGGACAGTACCACGCAGAGGTCATTCCCATAGACATCGCCATCAATAGCATCATCATCATCGCGTACAGGACTGGAGTTACTAAGGAACGGTGAGTAACTAATAAAAAAACAGGGGTGTACAATAAATTAAAACTAGAAAGTAAAGTAGTAAAGTAAAGTATGTGCTGTTTAGGCAGATAGTTGTATCATGTTTGTGATCCCTATCCACCCACACTAGGTGAAATCCTGTGTTGTGAAAGGAAGAAAGTTTAAGTTTAGAATACCTATGTAAAGTGAAAGCAGATATGGTTGATTATAGTCGATGCCCGTGGAATCACCTAGCTCCGAATAAAAACATGCCTTTGTCAGTTTTGAAACCCTATATGACTGAAACAATTGTAGACTCGAAAACGAAATACCAATCAAAGACTAAGTACGCTGCCATATTTAAACCTATAACAATGTGAGTACCAAACTGAAACTACTTCTTCTCAATTGCAGAAGTACCGATGTCCCCGTCTACAACCTGACGACAGGCGACGACCGCAACACCACGTGGAAGCAAGTCCTCGACATCGGCAAGGCGACTGTCCGCAAGTACCCCTTCGAGGGTCCCCTGTGGTACCCCGACGGGAACATACGACACAACAAGTTCATACACAGTCTGTGTGTGTTCTTCTACCACATAATTCCGGCCTATTTTATTGATTTCCTGCTGTTCTGCTTCAGGCAGAAACGATTGTTAGTATTATTTCCGTCTAACGTTTTTTTGATTGCAAGTACCTTGCAGTGGTCCCATTGGCACCCTAACGGGAACATAATATATCCCACCAAAACATTCTGTAAAAAACTAGCCAAGTCTCGATGGAGCTGCTTGTTTATCTCTAAAAAGCAATGAAATCTAGACAAGGTCGAGCCAAGTCTATGATTCGTTACTGCGATTTCTTTATTATTCTTATATCACAGACATGTGTGGTCCTTGGAAGGACTTGGTCAATGGTCATCTGCCACAATATACCTCAGAAAACTAGGATTTCCTTCGCCGATAAAAATGTTCAAAGCTACGAGTAGGTAATTCAAATTAGATATTCCAATAATGAAGCCATGGCCTCTGGGGCTGTTTGGAAAGTCTCAACAATAGAGATGGCCAGAAGTTTAACTCAAAGTGACGTTTATTTCCAGCATGGTCCGGGTCCAGAACCGCATCTCGGTTGGCCTGGAGGTGCTACAATACTTCACTACGCGTGAGTGGTGGTTCGACACACACAACTTCAAGGCACTCGTCACGTACCTCAACCCCATCGATAAGGTAAGTAGAAAATGAAATAAATAAAAAAAAAAAAAAAAAAATTGTTTATTTCGCATAATTTCATTTTACAAAAAGATATTGGAATCCAAAGCCTCCGAAGCAACAAGTAACAATTTGAATAATTAATTTATTTCATGAATTCGGAAGTTTTTTCTCAGACACAATACACCAATCACAGACGTCGAAACTATCACATTGTAAGAAGTTCAGAGGGGTTCTAAAATTGGCTTTCGATTCCGAGTGAAAACGATTCAAATTTGTAAAACACCTTGCTTCCCTCGGCGCTTATCGCCTTTTTCTCCGCGTCTTACATGCCCATGTATCGAAAACTACAGAACCAATTTGATGAAACTCTCACCGTTAGGTCATTTAAGATATTTATATATTTTATTTATTTATTTATATATGCTGCACACAATACAAAATTACATTTTAGAACTTATTCTAAAAAATATTGAATTGTGTGACCCTGTTGCTTGTTTGAAGTTTAGGGCATAGCACTTTTCGTACCTAGTCATATACAAAAATAACCGTATCGTTATCATTTATAGTTTTCGTAATTATAACGCACCAAGGCTTAATCGATGTATTATGTAATAGAAAACGAGCAAAACTAACTTCTTTCCTTATTAATTCCAGGAGCAATACCCCATGGACCTGACAATAATAGAAGACGAGCCCTACATAGAGAGCTGCATGGTGGGCGGCAAGGTGTACTGCATGAAGGAGAAGCTGGAGAACCTGCCCAAGGCGAGGCTGCATAATAACATGTAAGTCATTATTTGTGAAACAGATTAGCAAACGTTTGATCCTCGCCACAGGAGATCTCAGGGCTGGCAGCTATTTTTCTCAACGTTTGAGTCTTTCCATTCAAAGAGGAAATACCTACAGCTAGCACCCTGGGATCCCTAACGCACAGCGACAATATGGACGGTGTGCTGATTTTTTTCCCAATGTTGAAAAACAACACTTGTTGATACTAAAGCAACATCAAAGAGTTTTATCAGTAAACCCTTAGGTATATTAAAAAAAAAATATTTTTACTATCTTTTATAGCTACTTGCTTGTTTTTATTCTTATATTTTTTTCTCTGTTGCTGAAAATGACACAGGGTATTATTATGCAGTCGTACGCTCTTGGACTAAGTATATTATTCGGATATAGGATAAGTATACCAGTCCTAAGCGGCACGTCTAAATCTAAGTCTAAATAGTTCACTCAAGTACATTTATAATTTCGCCACCTGTCGCGAGGAGCAGAGTGGCGCAGTGGAAGCGTGCTGGGCCCATAACCCAGAGGTCCGTGGATCGAAACCACGCTCTGCTAGGATCTTTTTATAGCTTTTTTAAATATAATTAACAAGATGAGCAAGTAGTTATAAAGATGGTAAGCAGCGAGTGTTTCCTGGACCATATATTTAATTTACCGACATTTGGGCACATGTTCATAAATCCAAGTCAAAGAGCGACTCTGCTGTACAGTCCTAAGACAATTTCTAAGTTCTAAAAACAAGATTTTAATGAATACTCACACACACTCAAAAAGAGGAGGTAAATAGAATGAAGTATATACCTGAAGTTAGAATATAGGCTTCTACGAATTTGTCCCGGAATATTTATTTATGTATTTAAATGTAGAAATAATCGTTTTATAAAAATAGGTCCAGTTATTGAGAGATCGAAGTCGACTAAACTCACCCATGTCATGGGCCCGGCGGTGTATAACAGGCTGCCGGCATCCATAACTAGCGCCACAACTACCAGTAGCTTTAAATCTCGCTTGCAGAAGTGGTTAATCGAGCACTCCTTCTACACTATTAAGGAATTCATGAATTTTAAAATATCAAATGATGAAGAATAGTTGTAATTTATTTCAACTTTTGATTGTTTAATATTATTTTTAAATTATTTACATACTTATATGACTAAAATGATTATATCAATATTATTAATTTTGACATTTATATACACAATTTGACATGTAATTTTTTTATTTTTATTTAATTGTCATGTTTCTTCATAAATTATTATGTTCTTTGTTATTATGTAATAATTGCATATGAATATGTACCAATATGACGTGTAAATTGGCTTTACCAATAAATTGATTATGATTATGATTATGATCGGTAGGTAATCTATTCTTTTATTCTAGTCTATTATAAAGTATGTTTGTTGTGTTTTTCATCTTTTTATATATACATATTATGTACTTATATAAAGATTGCTTTTAGCGGTAAGGCCGCATAAGTTAATACTTATTCATGATAAGATAGAAAATTAAAATCCTAATGGATTTCGTGCATTGAATAAATAGATTTTTAAATTACTTTTTCTCGTTTCAGCTTATACGTGCTGGACAGGATAGTAAGCGTGTTATTCTACCTGCTCCTGATCAGTTGGTTGGTGTACTGGGTCACCCCCCTCAAGGAAGCACTCAAACTAGGCGGCCCCTTCGTCAGGTACCTGCCCTTCGTGGGAAGTGAGGTTTTTAAGTAGACATTTAATGTAAAACAATATAATATAAATTAAATCCCACTGGTACTGCGATTTCTAAACACATTTAGTATCTAAATTCCATTTGAAAGGGCCTACATATGTTTGATTAAATGTATACTGTATGTAAAGATATTTAATGTAAGATTTATAACTATAAATATGCAAAGATGTAATAGAGTAGGTATATTATACGTGTATTATTGAGGGAAACTGGGACCAATCTTATATTTATTAACATTAAATCATTTAATTATAAGTATAGGTGATTAACTTGGAATACAAGGGATCGTGCGTTGTTAAAATAGTAAGCCTAAGTCACATTTTGATTAATATTATGTTTTTTAATAAAATGTATATTTTTACTAGGCATTTTGTTTTCCTTATTTGTCTCATTAAAAAACACGATATGACAAACTTATTTATTAAGGAACAGCTGACTTCTTTTTTGCGATGTGAGATATACGTTAAACAAAAGTACCATATACGAGTACAGATTATAAGGTAAGTAAATTTGTTTGGGTATTAAATCCATAACAGAACGTTTCAGCAGTTTTTAGATTTTTTGTCTGTTTATTTAAATGCTCATAACGCAAAAACTGCTGAGCGGATCATTATGATTTTTGGTATGTAGGTAGTATGAGGTCTTAGGTTGTCATAGGCTACTTTTTATTTCAAAATAATGCAAACGGAGCCGTCGTCTACTAGTACTTACTAAAGCACTGTTTCATCGTCCGGTAATATTCCATCCGATTTAGCATTATTTCCTGAATCAGTAGCAAAGCTTTCATCCAGACATGTTCAGTGTTTCTACCCCGTGTTAATATGAAGCACCTCTTTATACTGCAGTTGCTAAAACATGTCCGAGGCTTTTGAAAAGTCTTGACATCAGGATACTTGTTGCTGTTCTACTTCAATTCTGTTCTGTAAAATTAAGACTTTCTTCCTTAAAAAATTCTAGTAACTATCTTTATATATTTTATTATTTTATATTTTTAGAAATACCTCTGTAATTAATTCGATATTAATGTATCTATAAACTGCCTTGTAGAGTTACTTAGTAT
Organism: Macaria liturata; assembly: GCA_964023185.1. Lineage (NCBI taxonomy): Eukaryota > Metazoa > Arthropoda > Insecta > Lepidoptera > Geometridae > Macaria > Macaria liturata. The sequence goes on along the minus strand of OZ026812.1, from coordinate 4,555,204 downwards.
AAATTTACCTAGAAGATTTCTTAGCAAATAAAAACCAAGAATATTTTTATATTTTTTACTTGAGGTGTAAGTTTATTCGCGTAACAATTTCTCAATACAAATTTCCATTTTGTACACACCTTTTCTCATATTTGTTTTTGTATTATCGTTTATAAAAGTTGACTCTTCTAAAATTTTAACATATCGTCATTTCTGTTCCCTATATCTAATTCGCTTCACCGCTGTTGTTAAACAAGAGGATACTAAGGCAAAGTATGTATTAGGAGGAAAACAATAGGTAGTTAATGCGGACTAAACGATAGAAATAATATTATACAAAAATAGTGTTTCGGCGAGCTCTGATTGGGCGCCGGGAGCGAGCCTTCCTTGTTCTGTACCAATGACGAGAGTCAATGTACAGGCATGCTGGGACATTGAGTCTCACGATTGGGGCTTGAAATCATCTCGTTCATAAACAAGATGGCTTAGGAATTTAATAACGTTACCCTTAGCACGAGCTTCTCGTAAGTTTCGTTCGAAACAATTAGTTCTGTTACTCGCCGCTGGAGCGCTGATCAAACGCAAGTTAAATTGAAGTAACTACGTACATGAAGGTCGTGCTAATGACAGTGACAGTGACATTAGAGCAGTCTCGTGAGCTATATGAAGGATGGTAACTGTGGAGGCGCTGCCCGCGGCGCCCAGGGCCGCCCACATTGCACGCGCGCACTGGTAGAGCAGACACTAGGGGCTGCCACTTATACACTTAATAAGAAATTCATTACTATATAACAACTAAATCACGTTTAAAATCAATTCAAAATGTACATTATTCATTATTCCATCTTATCAATGTAAACAAATCTAATCTGCTACAAAAAAAATAGCAAATTTAAATACAAAGATCACCTATTCCGTCTATCATAAAATTAATCACTTAAGTATTACAAAAACACAATATTGAGTGATCGAGAGCGGCTCCCCGCGACTCGACACTTGTGATATACTTTATTATGCATTTCAGTGTACATTCAACGAATAATAGCGAAACGTATTGCGTTGACACATCTAAAACTAAAAAATTGACTGTACATTTATATGTAAATATTTGTACATATTGCACTCTGAAGTAACAAATCATTAGAAATATCTGTCGAAACGAAGAATATATACGCAGAACGAAATATTTCAGTAAATACAAATTAAAAAGACATCAGCGATCACATGTTCGTAGCTCGTACACTAATCTAGGTCCCTACGGCTTACAAAGCTTACTAGAGATAAATACAGAGGTCATTTACAAAAAATATAATTCTACCCAAATAATATAAAAATAACAACAGCCATCTGTACTTTCTTAGATGAATAAAATTAAACGTACATATGTCAAACATATGACAATAGAATCTAAAGGTACCTATGTACAAATTGTAATGGACACTTGGGCGGCGTGGCGGCTGGACGCGCCGCTTCTACGGGTCAAATAAATACAGGGGCATGGCCAGCCAGCGTGCCAGCACATGCCAGCGCCAGCCAGCATGCCAGCACATGCCAGCGCCAGTCGATCCTTGCCAGTCTTGTCGGTCCCGCGGTCCTGTGTGCCGTCACACTCCGTCACGATCACGAGCGATATAAACTTATCATCTTACTAACGTTCCATTATCAGCTAAGACACAAATTATATTACGGTTTACTTATTACTTCTCGTGTGAGATTATTAAATACTTAATAAATCTATTACAATTTCGAAATTGAATATTATGTACGAAACGCGACGGGTCGTGCACCGACGAGGCCGTAACTATAAAGCTACTGTGAATCTACGATGACGTATTACTTATCGAATGGCAGTTTTGATCGTTCACTCGCGGCATAAGGCAACGTATCAGCGCAAGAATCCGCGACTTTACATCTACAGACGACAACATAAATAATATTCAATAGAAGAGTCACGCATACGAGATCGCACCACGTTTTCATTACGTTTTATAATGGCAGTGTGTTGGTTTCAGTACGCCCCTCGGCAGGACCCTAAGACACTCCGTGAACATTTGTGCTTTAGAACGACTAACTACGGAAACAATACTCCAAGTCCGGCGCGGACTGCGCGGCCCGCGGTGCACGCCTCGCGATCTAATATCGATACTTTAAGAAATGCATTTCCAAAACTCCGCATTCGTACGTAATAAGACAGAGACAACACGCAATGGCATGTAAAGAAGACACATTCAGCACGCACCAATCAGACTCTTACATCTACCGTAACGATGAAGTGGCGAGGTGTCATGTTCACTGTGTGCGGTACCGGCACATACTGCTGGGCTCTTGGATATATACATACATATACATATTTAATTATTTACCTATATGATCACATGATTTAGTTTGTATTTGTAGACCACGATTGTTTATCTAGAAATGTATATTGTATAATGAAGGCAAGTAGTTCCACTACTTACCGCCAGAGGCGCTGATTTATGTAACGTAACTTGATTTCTGACGTAAAACTCATGCTAGGCCCCTGAATCAAATCTTAGATTTTTGTAAGTAATTCATTAGATATTATTTACAATATTTACGTGATTGAGGCATGATTTAATTAATATAACATAATTTATTGTGGTTTGAGTTCGGATTGGTCCAACAGCCCAGTAGTAAGATATATTGTTTCATAAACGTGACATTTAGTTGGAACCGTGATGATCTGAACGAAAAGACATTGATCATCAGACGCACGCGCCTACCGATAAATTGAGATCGATTAATTTTAGTTTCTAACTATATTTTCCATACATAACAATAGGTACTCAGCACAGGTAACGAAATAAGGCATTCGTATGTTTATTTGTAATATTTTGCCGGCAGTTTGTTTACTTTTGAACATTAGTCGGCGTACAAAGCAAAGTGCAATAATAAATATGCCTGTATATGAGCTTCTATAAGAATCCTTAAACCATTAAAAAATTGATATTTTATAGTGAGCCTCGCTGATAATCAGGCGATAAATCAAACAAAAACACATAAAAACAATATTAATCGAATGTCTCTGAGATCAGTATAAACGCCCATAAAAAGTATTGCTCTTTGCTCAGTATGCGATCGCCTTTATAATCATGGTTTTAATTTGCGTTACCAATTTATAAAAAACCGATTTAATAATTACTAAAATTGATTAATCAGCATTTAGAAATGGTAACAAAATGGGACCCCAGTTGCTACTAAAAGTGAATGCACACATATCCATGAAAAACTAAGATTCTTAGTGATTATATTAACATCAATCAATAAGTTTCAATGTTTCTGTAAGATATTTGTACAAACACCATAAATAAAGAATCAGGTTTGATCCGCCATAGATATGAGATATTGCGTGCACGCGGTCAACACATTTTTTTTTACTTTTTAGTGTCTAAGACACCAGAATTGTTCCCACACGAGTAAGCTCGGCCAAATTTAGAGAGTAAATGCATCTATTTCCTTCCAATATAGAAACAAGCTGCCATTTTGTACTTTTACATTATACATACGGAATGTAATAATCTAATTAATTAAAATAAATATTCATCATAGAAGTTAATTTACGGGCGCTACTGCTCTAAGCCGACATCTACATAACAGCTGCCGCAGACGCGCACGCAATCTCAATCATAATTATTTAACTCTTATATATAAGTGTCTGGCTTTTTACAGGGATTTAGTTTTAGGCAGACCAAACCTGTCTCTTATAAAATTATCATAAAAGTGACATAAGTACGGCGACATACAGATTACACGCTATTTGACTACAAACAATACAGGTAAAATACACATAATCGCACTGACTGTCATTACATTAAGTATATCGGGTTAACGGATACCTAAAGCCTATGTATATGTAAACGAAGCGATGTGTTGATGTTTGTCTAAAGTTGTACGAGCCGGGATGTGTCCGTACTAGCCGCGGCCAGTACTCGATTGCAGGTGCTAGCTAAACTCCGGTAGCGGACCAGAAAGAATTTGTCGTCACGCTCGCACCAGAGCGAGTGTGACAGCAATATACCAGATACGAAAATTCTTCAAGTTCCGCGAACGGAGTATACACGAACAGAGACAGCACGTCAGCCTACAGCAACAAACATGTTATAAATGTAATCACAGCAACAAATAATTATAATTAACGATCGACTCGAGCGACAGGACGACGGAAAGTATCGGAACTAAGTCGACGGGACACGATAACACGTCTCACATAAACTATCACCACAAAAACGTTCAATGCAATAGACGTTCATAGATTTTGAAATCGACAAAAATTTCGGTAAATAAAACTGTAACTATCAACTCTTCACCCAATAGAAACTCTCGATATATTATTTTTTTCTCTATAACTGTCGTAAACATAGATGCTTATTCAGCCGCGATATATCTCGGAACGTTCAACAACACGTATACGTGCACACGCGTACACTTCACTAAACCTAGCCAGTCTGAGTCTCTCGGGGCGGGGGCTGCTAGAGCAGCGTGCTCTCCACCACGGTGGCGGCCGTGGGCGTGGTGGCCACGTCGGCCACGTCCCAGATCTCCTCCAGGAAGGGCGGGAGCTTCTTGTTCTTCAGCTTCAGAGAGATGCACATGTTGGAGTTCTGCGTCCCGAGCGTGCGCAGCTCTATGAGCACGGCCAGGATCTTGGCGTACACGATGGGGCACCGCGGCGAGGAGGAGTGCTGGTTCACTATGTACGTGCGGAGGGTGTTCAGGTAGTACCGCTGGATCTCCTCCACCAGCAGCGGCTGCTCCAGCCCCGGCCGGTCTGCAACGAAGAAAGGCACTTTATTAGAATAATCAATATAATACAAACAGTGAGATCTCACTGGTACTACTAATATTTTTACTTAGGTAAGTCTCTTAGCCTGAGGTTGCAGATATTGTAAACCCGAAAATAGACAGATATACCGATCTAATTTAGTTATAGATTAACTCTTTACGGTTGACACAAAATATGAATCGCAAACTAAATTATAACCTTGAAATCTATGGATGGAACTTGGCATGACTAAAAATGTGACACTTAAAAGGTTATCAACCAATAATTAGGATGTTGTTTTATAGCGGCCAAATTTATTGACAAAAGATTAGCAGAATTGCTTCTGTTTTGGCCCAAGATGCCCCAATTAGTGTTACATTTGCTAACCTTCCTAACACAACATCTTTATCTGACCCCTCTAATGAAACAACAGTTTGGTTTTATCCCTATTTCCTCATTATTATGATATTCCGGCACACATCAGTATTTGTTCAGGATATCTCTACTTCGTATTGATAATTCTAAATTGTAAGTAAATATCTAGTAAATACTACTATTAGTAGTGGCCTGATTTTATCTTGTACTCATACTATTGTTTTTGTTCTAATAAAATATCTTTATCGAATTATCGATACTCAATAAACGATGATTATTCAGTATCTTTTAACTGATCTTATAAAATAAAATTAGCACAAATACTATTTCATCAAAACAAGCTATTTTCACTATAAACCGTTGTTATATTCGTACTACACTAATATTATTTTCTAAACCTATTCTTTATGACCTTCAACTAAGAGACTAGATTCTGATTTAAGTTATAGTTGGTGTAACTTTGGTTGTTGGCTGTCTTACTTTGGTGGTTGACTGTCTTACTTTGGTGGTTGACTGTCTTACTTTGGTTGTTGACTGTCTTACTTTGGTTGTTGACTATCTCACTTTGATTGTTGACTATCTCACTTTGATTGATGCCTGTCTCTTAGGTTGTCGACTGTCTTTTGGGTTATCGACTGTCTCCTCTGTGGTCGAGTGTTTCTTAGGTTGCCAGCTGTTTTAAGTTGTTTAGTAGCTGAAGTCTTACCTGAGAATATAACTATAGCGGTCAACAGCGCGTAGTGCACGTTGTCCATCTGCATCGAGTACATGCAGCGGCAGAAGTGCAGCAGGTCCTCGATCACGTAGGCCATGCCTGCCTTGGCGTAGTTGTCGCGGGTGTAAGCTTGGTTGTTGGCGAACAACACGCTGTCCGACGCCGCGTCGTAGCGTCGCGCCACTCGCAGCATCATCACCTCGCTTGAACACGCCTGGAATGTGGGAATTGGTTTTAGTTAGTTTGGTCAAATTGTTTTTTATACAATTTTCTGGTGGATGCATGCGGTAAATAGTCTTTCCTTTGCGACGTGTACCGCGTTAAGAAAGGATATACTATTTTTATTATTATCGTCATACAATCTTAAAGCTACATTTTCTGTTCGTTTATTATTTATATTTCAAATTTTTTGTAGATATGTTTAATACAAAAGGAATTACATTTTAAGGAAGCATAGGTGTTTCATCTTGGTAGCAATCTTACTAAGAAGTTATAATTATTTACAGTGAATTTTACTGAATATCTCTACTTGACTCGAGCTTAAATTATTAGAAATCTTTAAGCTATGCTAAGTTCAAACCGTGTTATTAAACGAAGTAAGTACTTGTCTGTAGATCTTTGAATTCAGAGTAAATATGAGAAATTGTAATTGACATAATGTTTTAAAAATGTATTAACAAAAAAAAAAACAGTAAAATTTTACTTGCTCATATCTAAATAAAATATCTGAGATGGAGCATGGTTGTGTAAGGTGCCTAGACAGGTTGATTTGAACATTTTGAACAAACTCGTTTTATGGTCCAGTCCCATATTTCTGATTACCAAAACCGTGTTTGATTCGATAAACCATACCGGTCCGACCGGTCACCGGCGAGATACAATAAATTGATTAGGTAGGGCCCGATTTACGATCTACTTTTATTTGGTACACATTTCCTTTTCGTTACGTCGAAAATATTTATGTGTGAAATGATTTAAGAATATTTTGATAATAAACTATTTGACAAGTTTTTTTTCTAACGAATTACAGTGTAAATTAAATATGAAAATCCCGATTGATCCACAGTAAGAGCCAATGAGACTGAATGTCCATTTTTTTATTCTAAACACAATCTGGCTCAAATTTTCTGAACCTATTTAGATGCAGAGCCAATGAGACTGAATGTCCATTTTTTTATTCTAAACACAATCTGGCTCAAATTTTCTGAACCTATTTAGATGCAGAGCCAATGAGACTGAATTTTCATTTTTTTATTCTAAACACAATCTGGCTCAAATTTTCTGAACCTATTTAGATGCAATTTTAAACGGTTCTCGACATAGATTACTTTCTGGATTATCACATAGCTATTATGATCTTGGATTAACTGGTAGCACCGTAGAGCGCTACTAATGAAGGAATAAGAAACAGGAAGAAGACGAAATCTTACCTTTAGTAACGTGATCTGATCGGACTGTGATATCTTAGCGAAGCCAGGCAGTCCTTTCGCGAACTCCACAATGAGTTGCACGGTGAGAATGGTCATTTCCGTGATCTGTCTGAAGGGCATGTCAGTTTCCTCGTCGTCTTCTTCGGACTGCCACGTCTGCAAGAGACGTATCATGTTACCACTGGACGCTGGGGGTTGGTCTTATATAGTAAGGGGTAGGGTTTAATAAATCCATTATTGATTCTTAGTAATGAGGGACGTGACGCGAGGTGGACGAAGCGAGAGCTTAAAAAGTCTTTGGTCTGAAGTTCACTTTTTATAAATGAACTTTCTATACATGCTGCCTACTGTTTTTATTCAGATGGTGGTCCAAATTGTTGTATAGGTAATACATAGGTATGGTGTGTCATCAAAGATTGTGAAATAATGTAAAATAGACTTTGATATCAAATATATATATCCAACAAGGTACACACATGCATTGTATTTATGATATACTCATCTTCTTATTGAATAGAAACGTAACTGTATTCATAAAAGTTTTATAAAGTTTTGGAGCGGGTCAGTTATAGAGTGGGGGTAAAAAGTTGATATTCACCTGCGTGACCCTTTTGAGATCTTCCTCCGAGGGCTGCTCGTATCCCTCCTGGTACCACACCAGCCTCGCTATCAGCGACTTCTGGTTGGCGGTGAGAGGGGGGATGTTCTTCTGGCGGTTCTGCTCCATGAGCTTCTCGCTCAGGAACCGCGGGACCACCTCGTGCTGCAAACAGTCCAACTTCACGTCGGAAACCGTGCGATTAGAACTCGCATCAGACCCATTACAATACATGTCACATATGTAGCTACGCGGATGTGTCCATGAACAGTTGTAGTCGAAAACAAGTCTTAAAAATAAACATGCAATTTAGCGGTTTGGATTTGGATAGATGGAGTCGATAAAAGCGGTAGCGGTTGTAGGAGGCGGGGACACTTACAATCCTGGCCGCTTCGGGCGGCGGCGGGTCGCACTGCATGATGGCCGGCATGTGGTCTTCCACCGTGGTCGTGCTCACAGGCAGCTTGTCTTTGTCTCTCTGCGCCTTCTTCTCTTTTCTCTTAGCTAAGCACTGGTTCTCGGGCACCACGCACTCGGGCCGCATGCCCACCGCTAAACACTTCTTCAGTCGACATTCTTGACATTTTCTCCTCATGTACATGTCCATTTCGCACGCGTGCCCGAATTTGCATATATATACCGCATTCTTGGTCACGCTCCGCCTGAAGAAACCTGAAACCCATGAAAGTAGCAATCAGCGATATCCGCATAATCACGACGCGATCTCGGATAATGGAATGACGACACAGAATTCGCGAAACCGGTCGTTAGAGATAAGATAATGTAGTCATGAACTCAAAGGTTGCCTGAAAGGCGGTCATTGACAGCGGCGGGCTGTGACTATGCATGCGGTATAATGTCGATTTTTATTGCAAAACAAACGAGATAGAAGGAGCGTAAACGGCCCGAATTGGACATAATTGGAGTGGTCAAGGTGCGGGGCGGTATATTAGTAACTGTCCCAGCTCGCCAAATAAAGCGGTGATGTTTACGGCCGGCTGGCGAGATGGCGGATAGGCGGTGGTGAATCAGGCAGGAGCAGACGCCCAGCAGACGGCTATTGTGACGTCCCGTCTCGCCTCCACCCAGTAGGTACATGCACCGTAGCAGTGAACAGCCTCGACACAATGCGCCAATTTAGTGCTGAATTGGCACGTCGTGGGCGCCGCGAGGGCCGCATGTGGAATAACTAGCCCGGCAACACAGGCGAGCCGCCGCTAATAATATAGACCTACTCGTGTTACAACTTTTGCAGCTTTATTTGGTCGCGAACATTTACCATGCAAATGGAATTCAAATGCAGGTTGCGTTTTGGGCGCGGCGCAGTTTATTTCTCGCACGCAGTCGGCGGTGGAGTGGTTTTACAGGCTCGACGCCGGAGCGGTGATGTCATACCTTTGCAGCCCTCGCAAGTGAGCGCGTTGTAGTGGTACCCGGAGGCCCTGTCGCCGCACACCAGGCACAGCTCCTCCTGCTGGCGCGGCGCGGGGCCCTTTTTCTGTCGCCGCGCCTCGCCATCTGTGCTGCAGCCGTTGATGCTGGACGCGGGCGAGAGCTCCTCCCGACCTGCAACAATACGACGCATACATCAGTATTCAGTACGTGCTATAATGCACTGCGCAATAAAATCAAGCTCAGTGGCCCGCCTCGACGCCGGAGCGCCGAGAACGTCTAAAATCGGACGCTATAAAATTTGCATAACTTTCATGAACCATTTGTCGAGTCGGATGGTCGATGTTCGTTTTATTTTTCGTGTTTGTCCCTCGAAAAGTTGTTTGTAACGAAACTCTGGACAGTATTTCGGCAGCAGCGTGGACGTTTCCTGCCCAAACAAAGGTGGTGGTATCTCGGTGCGCATACAAATGACTGGTGCCATTGGTTTTGTATTCCGACAGTGCGCAGGAGCGGGGTGTGGATGCGCGATGGAAATGTAATCGGCAATTGTCAATCACGCAGTCGGAACTCCATAAAAAGTAATAGAGGGAATTATTAATAACCCTTGTACACCATCGTCGGTAGTGGCCGAGCTCTGTTCCTATATAACCGACATCTCACACTTCCGGCCGCTTGTAAACCGAATGAGGCCTCCCCTATCGATGAATATCTAATTTCATTTGGTCCGTCCCGCACCTACCCGTACATGGTATATCATATGTATATTAATTTCGAGCCCTTATGGCCATCTGCCGGTCTAATTGAATTAAAAGTCGTAAACTATAATTGGTGCCATAAAAAGAGTAAACACTGCTTCCATGTCATGAGTAATAAGATTTAAACAGACTTATTATTCTTACAGCGTTGGATATAATAAAGAAGAGCATATAATTATGAAGTAATCAAGTTGGTTTTATGACGTGGAACATACAGTAATCACGAGTTTCGAAAACTACAAAATTTGAAACACTACACACGCTGACTTATCTAATTCAGCTCCTTCGCAAAAAAGGTCTATCTTAGGTCCAATCTAGCCATTAATTTTATTTACATATTTATAGTGTCCATTAGCCGGGTCTTTGGCCGACGTGGCTAGGTTTATATTATACCCATATTAAAGCAATTACGCAACCGTTCAAAATAACCGCTGCCAAAAACTAGTTCTGCTTATTTCCACGTGGGATCCGCGCCAGATTTGAGGCCACGCCGTGTATTGTGAACCTCGCTCGATCTACTGAGAAATTCGTGGAATCTATCGACTTTGGAGCTATTAGGAGCCAGCAGATTGTTATGATACCTACATATAGTTGCATTGGTACTAAAGTGGCACAAGCATTATGAGGTCAAGTGCGCTGCTTTCGTGCGTCGGTATGGGTATTTGCAGCGTACACAGATATGAGAGCATATCATTGCACTGACCTGCGCACGGCGGGCTATTTTTATCGGCTCTTTGAAACAAGTGCGGTTTCTATTCTCGAGCGAATACCTCGAGAGGTCACCGCAATGAGTTCGTAGTGGAGTTCGATGAATCCGATCACGGTCATTTACTCAACGTGCCCTTGAATCGTGATCTAAAAATTACTATTGAAATAGACGTTGACTTTTAAAGAACGAGTTTTTTTATAGATGGTAATTTTCCTATAAATCTCGGCCGTGAAGTGGAGCAATTAAATAACAATTTAGTAGAGCAAAGCGTCTGGAGAAATGACGCAATTAATCACTGCGGTGAAAGTCTCGCAAACCTGTTAGGTAAGGTCGTTAAAAAAAAGTCACATTTCTGCACGTACCTATAACTTAAAACCTTTTATCTACACTAATGTTGTAACATATTACTTATGTTTCCAATACTTGACTTATAATTACTACTGTTATAGCGCAGACAACAAAACACTCAATTTAAGCAATTTCACATGATGGTATAATATCCACATCGATATCGTAATATCTCATTATAACATCAATAAAACGCGACCAACCTGATTGCAGGGCCAATCAGGTTGGTCGCGTTTTATTGATGCGCGCATAGCTACGCTCTCATTGGTTAGATTTTAATGGCAGCAAAATCACTGTGACAATACACGTACGCGTGAATTTAATTTAATAAATTAAAAGTTTAAATGTTACAACATTAGTGAAGATAAAGTAGTGTATGCAACTGCATATAACACGGGTATTAAAACACTCGTTACTATTATGAAACTCGCTGCGCTTGTTTCATAAACTCACACTCGTGTTTTAATACCCTTCATTATATGACAGTTGCATAAACTACTATTATACTATCGTGACTGTCGATTTATGATATGAAGTATTCTACAAGATAAGAGTACCTATCGCCAGTGCTTCAGTGTAATCAGTGTCCTTTGTTTTAAAAAACAGTTGCAAATCGATATGTATGATACAACCAACATTTATAATTAGCATCACTATCGAATATTTGCCCGTGAAAAAGAAAGCTAATCAAAAGTTGAATGCACGGATGACCGAGTCAGTGTGTTATGTTATTACGTCTCAGCTGTTCTGTTGCGCTCGCGCAATGGAAGGTCTAGTTCGTGCCGCTTCGGTGGCGCTCGGGAACGCTCGGGCCGGCGAGCGAGAGGCGCTCCAAGAGCGACAAGTGGGGCGCGAGCGACGACCGGGGGCAGCGTGCGGCCTTGACTCTTGAGTTGCGTCTACTCCCCCCACCCTGCCCCGCGCAGCGCCATCCCCCCTCCGCTCGCCACGCTCGCCGCGCAGCGACATTATTTATGATACCATCAGCACTCGAAGCAAGCTCGCGATTCTCTACTGAAGCACCACAACCTAATAATAAACTCGTTTTTCCTCTCAAGCCATTCCATGTTTTTATGGACTCGGTGATTTTTTCAATGACTTCGAGAGATACGAACATACTGATTGATGGCTCGGTGGCAAGCGCCCAAACCGTATCCCATGGAAACATCAGTGACACCTTTACTGCACGCAACGCGCAATAATTTCACGAGATGGTGACAGGCACTGATTAAACAATACGCAAAACTTTCACTGACCTCCGGAAAGCAGACAACGCAATCATTTTGCAGGCGGGCCGCGTAAGCGAATAGTGAAAGTTGCCCAAAAGTAGGTATTGCACAAGCCACAGTACGCACAATTGAAATTCGGGTACGGCGAAAGTGGTCTATGCGTTGTGACATCACACATGAGGTCGCTTGGCATTCATCGGCCGCCTCGACGTGCGCTTGGGTTTCCAATCGGTGAATTGGGCAGTTGGGCAAGAGGCGCAACACGCGAGTCGCCGAGTAAACATGAAGAAATCGATTCCACGCGCAAATTAGCACGCACTGGCTCATCTCTAATGCAGGTGTTGCAAAAAGTGTATCAGAAAAAGTGTTGCGCGCGTGATCGATGCATCGGATCGGGCGGGGACATAGCGCGATGTTACTTTCTACGATACTTTCTAGCAAGAGATGTGGGCCGCCGCAGCAGCAACTGGAGCGATCGGTTTCTCCGCACGCCGGGAAAATCGGATTGAAATAGAAATCGCAACGCGGTGAAAATCGCATTTTCACGTCACCACGCACGCTAGTGGAAACTCGGCTAGTAAAATAAAAGTTAATCGCTGTACGAGATATTTGTTTCTTGCTGGCTTGTTTATTCTGCGCTAAGAAATCTAAATCAAAGTCACATTCAGAATGCAACAGACCATTACTTGCACGTTCGTTAATTTGGAGCCAACTACATCAAAATTCATTAACTTTTGCTCTCCTTTTAGAATAAATCTTACTATGTAGTAGTAAGTGCCGTGCCGCTTAAGGTAAAGAAAAATCGGTATTTTCTATTTTCAACCGTACGTAATTTAATTTCTTTGTCGATTCAATGTCATACAGTATGAAAAACTGAAATAAAGGCGCATGATTTTAAAAGGATCATCTGCAGATGATGTTCTGGTATAGTTAGCATCGCACGTGGAAATGTTTACATCCGGCGATGCGTACACAGCATGATCCCGGCACATCCAACCGGGGCTCACTTCCGGTGGGATGGGAACCATCGGGTAAATAAAAAGTTCAGTCATTATGTTTCAGGACTGTTATAGTTATGGTAGTATTGTTTATGATGGAGTTACGTGTAGCTTGGTATTCATGAGAGCAAGCTTTAATATTAATTGGAGTTCAGTAGTTGAACCAATATAAATGTGATCTGAATTAAATGTTCAGTAGAATATTTAAGAAAATACGAATTAAAGTTCTATAGGCTTATCAGACAATAAATAACCCAAAGAAACTACATTTTTTTTCAATAAAAACTAGGTTTCGTAGTTTCTCGTGTAAAAACATTTTGTGTAAATTATTCGAGTACCTATTCAGTAAACCCACCTTTTGTGCAAACAGATGCATTTTTGCAAACAATTAAACCAGGTGACACAGAAACCTAACAAAGGCGTTCAATTTACATACGTAAGCAAAACTTAATTCCATTTATTACTTTCCATTTTATCTTTTATGTGTTCATTAATGTTGAAACGAAAAATCTTGTTACTTTCGTCACCTCGCTTGTAAATATAAGAAAGTAACATCATTTATCACGTCTAGAGAATTACCTCGAAGGTAATGGATACCAAGACTCCCTAACAGACTGTTCCATTTATTGACACAATGCTGGTTTACGGACACCCATCTCCCTCTCGCCTAGACAAAATGTGCATCTGTGTCTCGCTCCACCCCCCAATTTAGTTAAACGTGCACCCACGCTCCATCGCGCCTTTTCGAGTAAACATCGGAATGGGTAAATAGAAAAGGGAGGGAGATATAATTAGAATCAATGCTTCACGGCTCCCTCGGCCAAATAGAATTTTAAAAACCTCTAAATGCTTTCCCGGAAATACCTAAACAAAGTGAGCTCGCTTAGTTCCCAATAAGCACAGAACCACGACCAACTTCAAAGGAAGCAATTACTCCTAAGCTTCGGTATAATAGCGTCTGAAAACTTTCGGCTAAGATTTTCTAGATCGTACTGTAATTATTTGCCCGGATTTACAACAACCTAGTTTCACTGCCAACGAAGGTTAACATCGACATCTCATAACAATGCTGCCATAATATTAACCTTATTGCGATGAAAATACAGCAAGAACAAAGTAGGCCAAGGCGCGATTAGGTGGCGTCACAAAGTATTAAGTGTACCTAAGAATATAGCGGTCGAGTCGAGTAATTAGCGATCGAGCTGACCAACTAGGTCAATGACTCTTTGTCTTACGGAGCTGATAAGACATTTTATTCTAATGATCGAGTCCATATCGGCTCGAGCGACTCGACGCAAATAACCAACGGGGTGACCTCCTCGACTCGCTCTTGTTTTCTTCGTATCTAGGTCATTAACATTTTAATTCTGAGAAATTTGCAAACGCCAACGAGGAAAATAAAGTAGGTCGAATGTATCACTCGGCGAACGAAGCTGAAATAACAGTGTTGTGACAGTGAAGTAACCGATGGAGTAACTCGCTACGTAAACAATTCGCATTTCGACGCCGAATACCGAATTATACGAGCCTCCGACACGAACATGATTTGTGAGCTTTCCCACGAAGCGGTCAGGGAGACACAAATTAATTCGTTCTCTCGCCCGATGCCTAGAGGTCGTATAACAATGAATACGTCTATGTATATTTTACATACATCATCACGGTAACGGTCTACAGCGAAGAAAAAATGGTAAGAAACATACACTGAAATGGAAACAAAATTCAGTCACGATTGGCCAGAATCTGACAATTTAAAATTCATCACAAATTGAATAAATGTTTGTGATTACAATAGGACAAGTAGTATCTCACGTACTTAGTCCGGGTCGCTGACCGAGTATCAGTCAGATAAGCCGGCGACGGGACGCTTATCGCCGACAAAGAACGCCTTTGTTTTCGATGCATTCGGTACCGAACCGTCGTTCTGATTAGATCAATCACGTCACTGGTGGCGAAATGTTACCAGCGCCACCTCCGCTCTTGAAAATGTTCGTTATGATATCTCGCTGGCAACCGATAACCTCCAGATTGAAAGGTTTTCACTCTTATCTTTTCTTTAGCCTCTGATGTCACAGCTTGTTTGTGTTTTTGAACATATTGTGCCTCAATTGTTATTCTATATTCTGATTACATTGCAATAAAGTTTAAAATGAATCGGTTGCAAACGAAAAATTTAAAGAAATTGATTCAATCGTTGTTGATTCAAATTTTGAAACGCCCAATGACCCGAGCGATGGAGGATTAAACAAAAAATCGCCCACAGCAAACAATCCTATATCGAATTATTCAGTGTGTACAGACACCGAAGTAGGAATGTATAGCGAAGCGGTCACACCGGCAGGGCCTCTCAGCGCGTGACCAGATCTCGGTAACGAGCAAAAACTACACAACGACATCCGATGCGGAGATTGGAAAAAACAAACCTGTAGGTACTTCGTTTACCTCCAAAGAGATTTGAGTGAATTGAATGAAAGAGGAAAATCGACCAAGATGATGTTTTAGGAGGGACACAAGATGAGAGTTAAAAGTTACGTCATGTTAACGTGTAGTCGGAAGGCCGACAAACTGACAATACAAAAACAGTGACACTGTTGACCTTAGATGACGTTGCAAAATCGTTAACAAGCATAAAATTGATCGTAGTTAACAAAAACTGCGAGCGGAGGCCATCATAGATAGCTATGCCGTGTTGAAGTGAACTAAAAACGATGCGACAGAAATAATGTACATCGCATCCATGTTGAAGTACATCTGTGAACTGTGTCATGGGCTCGGCCCACGCCCGCCGGAAGGTCGTCCGCCCTCCGTGCACTCTCATTACTCAATAAATACGTCTGCAGCAGCCAATGTCACTCCACTCTAGCAAGTAGCAACATCATCGGCTCACACTTGTATGAGATCGAAATGTCAAAATACAAGATGTTCTGAGGAGAGGCGCAAAAGATTTAAAATAGATATCTTATTTGAAATTATTAACACTCTATGTTAACACATCAGCACTTTTCACGTGACATTATCAATTTATCAATGATGACATTACCAAAAATATCGCTGAATTTTACGACGATCGTGGATAGAATTACCGAATTTGAGCTTATAACGATGCTGGCTAAAACCCCTTTATGCGCGTGTATTTTGGTGAAAGGCTCACACATCGCGTACAAGTACAAGCAAGTGAGCATAGTACGGGTATTAATAATCGCTGCTGTCAGCTTGATGGATGAGCTCTCCATGACGAGCGCAGATATAGGAAACTTTTCCCCTTTCACCCCTCGCGCTTCATACGCATTCAGCTCTACGAATTTGAAATGATAATTACATCGCGAAACACCTTTTATTAAAAAACTTATTGTTGCCACTCACTGGCACGTTTGACTAACATCGTTTATTCGGAGGAACGCGATTCAATTCGATAAACCAACTCGATTCATTCGAACAAATAAGTGGAGACTCGCGAAGCTTTCTGTCTTTGAAAGTGTTTGCAATTACGAAGATGGATGTGCAATAAAAAATGAATTATGCGATGTTTTGTCATCTCGCGTGACTTTGACAAAGCCGCTGCTCGCCTACGCTTCGTTTGCCGTGTGGGAAACCCGGAAATTACACTGATTCCTCTCTTACCTACGCTATATCTGAATTAGTATTATCATCACCTGTAATACTCAGTATTATTAATACACATTACACACAGTAACACTTGTCTAGGCGGTATTAACAAAATATTCGGCGGCTGGCCAGTAATGGCCAGGTAGGAAGGTCGACGACTTTGCAGTCATCAGGAATAAAACCTTTGGCCTAAATATCATTGGCCACAATCACACGGTACTCGCTCATCAAGGCTACCAACTCACATTTACATGACGTTATAAAACCAACTGTAACATTGGGTTAAAATAATGTAAGCTATGGCTAGGTACCTAAGTAAGTAGATATATTAGTCTGATTCGATCGAAGACTGATTATTTCAAGCGCATTCGATGACGACACGAGGTCGGAATGTGTGCGGAAGAATTCGTATTCAGGCTCGAAATGAAACTCAACAATAATCACGGCCAAGATTAATGTTTTTTGAACGTTGACGGCATTTAATCTCATAGGTGTTGGCTGTCGCGTCAGTATTAACAAGCATCAATTGAAATTCTATGAGCGCTACACATGATAGTTGACTTTATTTTTGTCCAAAGAGTAACAATCGACAAAATGTGTAAAATCAAGTTCTAGTGGACATTACAATAATGGGAATTCACAATCACCATTTCAAGAATTAGAAACAATGTAAAAATAAACAAGGTAGAGTGCAAAAAGTGTTCGCACTGAAGGCCACTGAAACAAAGTACATTGTGCAGTAGCAAGGTAGGGGCAGTCGGGCTAGCAGTTACCGAGAGCAAGAGCATTCCGCGAGCCGACCGACCGGTTCCGAAGCTGTTTATGGCCAGACCAGATATAAATAGATGCGCTGCGAACCATCCATCTCCTCGGTCTTTTTGCTAGGTGTATCGATGCGAATATTTTTTGCAAGACTCGCTTCTCATTATCATTTATTGCAGCTTCATAAACATGCATGGAACTAAAATTAAAGTTTGCAGAGTCGTGTTCAATATTTATTCCACTTATTTTCTAGGGACATGAACATGTTTTGTCCTTGTATGGGATACATATCGATCGAACTCTTTCGCATCGCAAATGATGGTTGGATACTATAAAGTTGGAACAATTTAAAAGTCGAACGGCAGCCACATTCTAGACAATGGGTCTTGTTAAGAAGTTGACATGCTGACAGGGCCATAAAGCGAGCAATCTAATCAATGCGCGGCCGATATGGAGTGATGGAGTGCCGCAGGCAGCTATGCAAGAAACGGCCGGCCAGCAACCAGATCGATATCTGCTACTTTATAGTTCGCGTGCGTGCTGTTAGCTGACAACAACTAGAAACCACTGATAAAATCTGAGTACTTATAGTACCAAGCGCACGGGCGATCTCGAGGGTTGAAGCTATTTTACTTTCACTGCAAATAAAACTCTAGTCTCTCTGGAACGCAGCACAATTGTAACGTACGGTGACCTAATATCAGGGATTTGGGCCGAGCGATAAGTATCGCGAGGACATGTGTGTTGCATAACCCACCACGTGGAGCGTGGAGCGTTGACCTCTCCAAGTGACGCTGATAGACAACTCCTATCACGCAGCTCCGCCCCGATAACGACGGAATTTCGGAGCGATAATGATTCGGCACGTACAACAAAATAAATTTAAAGTAATTTTAGATGTAGGTATAGGTACGTGAAGATGTAATCGAGAAACGCTCACAATTTCGCGTCGCAATACCGCGATGGCCTTACTCAACCGTATCTACATTCTGCGCCTGCGCTGGAGTCACCCACTTAACCCCGTCTGTTGCCAATTCGTTGCATAAACGACCTAGTGTGTGGAAGGGGGTCATTGTCGCGTTGCGTCGAGTGGCGGCGCGCGGCGGCCGCTGGAACTGTGAAGGCAGGTAACTAACTAGCAAGTTAGATATTGATTGAACCCCGGTCTCCTTGCGCCGTGTCTGTGACCCCGATGTAAATAACCTGAGGCGTTTGTACTGTAAACAACTGACGGCGCTTGCGTCAATCGCTGCACGGACTCAGCCTCTACCGGCGCCTGCGCCGGCCACCATTGATGTGCCCGTTTACTGCTGCCGGACTATTTTGAGCGAGCAAACATTTACTAGTCGAATGGAAAACTCACTATGCACACGATGACGCAAAGCTATTTTCGAGCCTCAAGAATTTGTTTCGTCACCAGTTTGATGACGACTTGTTACCGCTGGAATTATTTTTATTTCTTGTAGTGTTCCGATGACATTGAAACCTTGAGCTGAATGAACTCTATTATACTGTAGTGAAGTCATAAGCATGAGAGTGTCTTTTATATGGCATTGTTCGCTTTAAAACTGCCCGCTTGGTTATTTTTAGATGCAAATTCTATCATCAGACTTTGAAATATCAGAAATATTTTTTTACAGTTCTTTCATCGAATTTCTCATTTCATGTGCCATGGGTTAGCGTGCTGAAACGTTGTAAAAAGAATGAAGGAATATTCTAGTATGGAACTTGACAAGATGACCTACAATGGTATCGTTAACAACAGACATGCGATAACACAGAACGTTCATGTTTCAATGATGTTTCATGAAACGTTTGGCAGAAAATTTGAATTAACAAGTTATCTATATTTTTCTGTTTTTAATTTTTATTCTTTACATTAAAATGTGTGTTCAAAGATTAAGATGTTTTTCTCGGTGACCCTACTGTAATTTATTTGTAGCATTCCAGCAGATAGATAAATATAAGCCTACAGAATGACCTATTAAATTTTTAATGCTTTTGTGCACCTGCCAGTGTTTACTGTTGCACTAAATAATGCTAAGGTCCGAATCCAGCGACAAAAGTCGTAAAATAGCGCTATAAAACTATTTTAAAACAAGTGGAAACTCATGCATTCACTAAGTGCATAGCTGGCTCGCTATCTACAAAGTAAGGTGACCTACATGATAAGATTACTTCAATAGCTAAACACACAGTACAACATGCAGAGTGTGTATGTGTGTGTGCGAATTCGCGCTGGGTTCGTTCGTACAATGACATTGACGACCTTGACTACTGCATCATGTACGGCACCCACACACGCGAAGCTGCGAGTGTGTGTGTGCTCCGCCTAAATGAAGACACGGTTTTGCATGTGTTTGGAGGCAGAGGATGCAAGTGTACGATTTGATATTGCATATAGTTCAACACACGATAAGGTGAATGCCAGAGCTCGCTGATGCGAGCCAAGGCCAGCCGAGCTCAATTTATCGCCACCAGTGCAAATGCCCAGCCGGCTTATCGTACCCATTGCACTTCTGTGCAAAATATCTTTACACCTTACTGCTGTGGAAAGTGATATCAAATTGCAATGGCCCGACTTGTTTTCAACTCGTTTATATCATTAAATCATGCACTATTGCTTTCATGCCAACTGCATTAATGTACTTTTAATTAGCGTTGCATAACTGGCTATTTCTATTCTATTCTGCTACCAGTAGCTTTCCAACTCTACATATTATATTTCTTTGATCTTTATAATGTATCTGTGTACGTACAGGGACAAACAATAATGTATTTTTTAATGTCTAAATACTATAAAAACTTCATGATTTTATAAATCTTTGACTGGCCTGTTAGCTTAGTTGGTAGTGGCTCTGCCTTCTAATCTAGAGGCCGCGGGTTCGATTCCCGCCTGACACAAGTATTTATGTAACTTTAAAAATGTATAATTACTTGTGTTGTGTCTGGTCGTTTGTATGTATAATAAGTATGTATTTACAAAAGAAAAGTATATAAGTATTATATCCGTCATCTAGTACCCACGACACAAGCGTTTGCTTAGTGTGGGGCTAGATGGCGCTGTGTGCAATGTCCCGGAATATTTATTAATTTATCTGGTGTGTACCTAATCATGCAAAGATTAGTTATGACCCCGTCTATTAGAGTGCGAAAATATTTCCTTTGATGTGTGTGTTAACTCATTAGTAGTTTGAAATGTACATTTTGTTTTGCTAATCTTGCTTGTGAAGTTGATGAGGCAGATGCCAATTAATCGAGTCTAATATTTGCTTTATCAACAAGCCGACATCAGAAATAAAAGGCAATTTTAAAGGGTAATTCATAAACATGGGACTCGAAGGCAAAAACAATATCTTTTCCTAGCGAAATGCGAGCAATGTTGCCAAAGCTATGCGTAAAATAAAGTCGATAAGATTGTAAATTCACTATGAAATTTGGCTCTTCAGCATAATCATTTTATTGGTGATTAATTCGATGATATCGCCCATGAAAACTGCCTCTTAATCCATTTGAATATTTGTCTTCATAATGATGCTGTAGTGTTCAAATGTCCGCGTTACGCACGAGTGTCGTGTTTTGAGATGATGAGATCTATTTGTACGCTTTTAAATTTAGATCTTGGACGCTGGACCCATTTAATTTTGTAACAGACAACAATGATGTTTCATTGTGACTACTTTTAGTAGTTTTAGTCACCTATCCAAAACAGTCTCCAGAATACTTGCTCATTACCATGTCGTATTTTTTGTGAGTTTTTTGGCATGATATTGAACAATTCGAATGATTCACGACTTCTTTCTTCGAACAATTCTTCTGATCTCACTGTCCATAAGAAGCAATGTCAAAATAAACAGCGACTTCGATCCTTTACCTGTTAAAGACCCCTTGTTTAATGGCCGCATCTTCGATTAAAACATATTGGCTTGTATTACTAATGACACCCTGACGTCATGATTAATATTGTTTATGTGACACTGGCCGGTCTAATGGGACCTGTATGGTGAATCAAATAAAGAATTCGCCTAAATGTTGTTCCATTAGGAGGTAACTTAAAAGCGAAGCAGTCTTTTGCGCGTTATTTAAAGAATTTGGCAGTGAGTCACGAGTGTTTGGCTCTTGTAAAACCAAATCAGGGGCCGTACTAAACATATTGAATTGCTTCGAAAGGATACGTTTAAAGAGGAAGGAAATTGTAAATCACTCAATAGGAATAAATCAAATAATAACTTGATAAAAACTGCATTAAATTCGCGTAGCTCGCAAGGTTATCGCTTGTTATTCCAGTCTCGATTCACAATAACTTCGAAACCGATTGCTGTTATTGTAAATCCAGCGTGTAGGATGTGGCACAATAAACCGTCTAGGGATATGGAGGCGGTTACATGTCTTCACTGCATGTAAGTCTAGAGATACTCGGAGATAACAACCGGGCCATTCGAACATTGTCTTTATTACAAGGTAATAAAGTGTATTGTTGGACATTGCAAGTGGTAAAACTGGTCACAGATTTAGATTCAGTTCCTTTGGCTATGCTTGCTTTAGTTCAAAGTCACGTAGTTATTCGTAGACGAAGTTCCGCATAGGTAACGTTTCCATTGTAGGTAAATCGACGCGATTACGTATTTCTTGAATCTTGATTTTAGTGTTGGTTGTTTTTGGCAACTCAGAGCGTGATTTTGGACTGGCTAGCGAAAAAAGTCACGACTTTTCTGTTTAATTTATAAGATAATGTTGCACAATGATATTCAATGCAACTTTGCTTCTGGATGTGACAGACGTCAATGTCAATCAGTCAAGGTATGCATGCCACTGAACAAAAATCCGCATGTACTTAACAATGTTTAAAATTCCGAAGATGTGTAAGTATTGTAATCAATTTCAAGGTAGAGATAGTAGTAACGACCTTCGATACCAATACACAATCAATTGTTCTCTTCAAGTAGGAAGGGCTCTAAAAACCAGCGCTGCCTAATTCAGTATCGGATAATGGAACAAGCACATCGTGATGACTTCGCGCTTCGGAACAATCGAGCCAAGATATCAGACGTACCTCGGTTTTTTACGGACTATGAGCTGTAAAAAACGACACAGAAAAACTATTCTTATCTAACTTGGAAATCAATTTAATGCGAGTACTTCAGAGTTTAGTCTCTCAAACTTTATGGTCGTTAGAAACGCTGTTTTGAAAAACAAATCGCACAACATTCAGATCCTAAACTGGTTTAACGAGCCCCTTTTGCGACAATGAGAATGGCCATAAGAGATCATCGTCCTATACGACTTTGATTGTTAAAGATCAAAAGAATCTCATATGGCATGTATGCCAACTACATTATTCTTGTAACAATACCTGAAAGAGACGAGATTTGAAGAAGACCGTTATAATAATCGTTTGATTTAGATCAATGGTTCGTGAGATCCGGGAAGAGTTAAAGTTAAACATTTAGTCAACAGCGAGCGTTGTTTGAGACGCTTTCAACCGTTAATGAGAGATGCTCGACCAAGATTAATGAAATTTGAGGATAATGAGCAGATTTGTATCGGGTGTTTCAATTTAAAACTAAAGCTCGAGTTGCAATTGTTACGGTAATTTAGAATTTACAACATACAAAAGAAAAGACCGCTAATTGATGACTGTACAACATAAGTTTTACGATACATCGTAGTTGGACGGTAGAGTTTAATATCACGAAGTAGCTGGGCCCACGTCTCGACATAAATTTGTCACAGAAGGGTCCGTAAGTCCTCTGAAGATATCCGATCTACAAGATCGTTACAGAGGGCGACTCTACACGAGATAATGGGAGTACACACAGAAAATATAACCCAGAGGCTACCTTTAGTTACCAACCGTTTCTTCAACCACACGTAATTGATCAGCACTCAGAGCGAACTATCACGCATTTATGGCAACGACGACGGTCCATCAAAAATGCATATTGCATGATATTTGAACCTGACTTATCAAGTAGCTTCATTGATATGTGTATCGCAATTTTCTCCATATGATGAGGCGTCTAATAGGATGTGTTGGGAGTGTAGGAGCAACGAGCGTCGCGTTGGCAGCGCACGCGCAACCGAGCGAGGCGAGCACTCGACCGCATTTCCGCTTGGAGCCTTCCTAGGTACAAGATACAACCTTTTCTAGTCGCATTTTTTCACTTTTTAACAGATTTTTGATTAATTTATTAGATGTAAGAATTAACAGAGATGTAAGGGCATAGCGTTAGCATTTCTGAACGATTAAACGTGGTTTGCAACATTATTCAAGATTAGGTGGATTGTGTAGGTGTCTGCTTATCATCACATTGCGGAGAGAATACAGTAGTCACCAAATAAAAGGTAGATTCTCTCATTTCAGGAAATACGAAATCGCAGTTGTAAAATCATAATTTCAAAGTAGTTAACTAAACCTAAAACTATTATACTGTCAAATGGTGGCAAAGTCACAAGGTGTGACGCGTGTGTCAACTAAGTCAACGAACTCGTGAGAGGTAAAAACCAAAATTATGCGCAAACTTTAAAATCTAATCAATTGACAGTCATCGTTAGACCACCGAATGTACTTTATTAGCAAAATAGCAACTAAAATAGGCACGCGCATAATAAAGGGCCGCGTGCTTTGAATTTGAGGGTTAGGAACCGAATAGATTATTTCAAAGGGTTGCCAAATCTAAGCGCTTTTATTAATGAAAAAATATGATTGGACCCTCGTCTAATGCGAGGAGTGGCAGCTGCTTGCCCATAGATTAATATTATTCTAACACCGCGGCTCAACCGGCGGCTGCGCTGATCCCATTTGTATGCTAATTCCGCAGGTCCTGTCCGACTTACATGAAATGAGCGCCATTTATGACCTAAGCTTATTATTTCAACAATCGCGCCCGTTTATCTACATAATCACGGCCCGAGTCGTTATATTGTTAAATAACTTCTCGATGTTTATTATGGTTCAAGTCATATGCTATCTGGGCGAAGCGGAGGTCTGTGACCCCTTTGATTAAGGAATCATCAATCATGCATGCCTCCACACGGAGAGTATCGCATTTCACACATATGTAAGGATCGGTAGCGTTTGCTTACAGACATGTAAGTATTATCCGAATCGAGTGTCATATTCACACTTCCCCGCGAACACATTTATGAGAAGTGATTGGTCAAAGTCAAACTTTATCATTCGAGTGAGAATTAGGCTCCCACGTCTCGGAGTCGTGTGAAAGTATATCGTATGAGAGTTTAGAATTCTATTATTTTGCAGTTTGTATTGTGACGGTCGCAGTGGCAAGGCCGAGGGGTCCGTAGCCTTTCACCTTGGCGAAACAAAACGATTATTCAAATTGAGAAACGAACGATTTCCGGCTTACTGACTAGTGGTGGCACGAAGTAATTAGAGCTAGTACCCGATAGTTGGAAGTACGTGTACTATTTATATGCGACGGGTGTCAAAAAACCGTGGCGACCTTGGCGCCCCCACGCGGCCGCGATACGTTCACCTCAGGTGGGGCCCGAGGGGCTGGATCCGATACTAAATAACACCTCGTCATATTATGCCAATTTGATGTGATGCAACACACAACTATGTACCTATACGGGCTAATAATACAACTCTACTATGTATGGAATGAAGCGTCCCATTTGAAGATGATAGGTACATCTATGTTTAGAAGTGGGACGGTCTCAGGTATTGATGTGACTGTGGTAAACAAGAATTTCTGACACATCGAATACAAAGTTTCACGAAAACAAATCGTCTCAAAGACCGCAAAAGGTTACTAAGTAACAAAATAGGTGGATATTTACATAAAAATAAACATTTCTATGCCTACTCTAAAGACGCCTTGAAAGCTTTTGCACAAAGGACGCTAAAGATTAACTTAATGAAAGTTATTGTGAGTCTTCAATACATTTTCAATGGCATGAAAGAAACGAAAATAGAATTAAATGGTTTTATTCAATAACCGGTAAATGCAAATTATGTTTTAAATTCATTAGCTTTTGTTGCTAACACAAAAGAAAGGAATAGTTAGCATGCTAAGTTTGAAAGACCGTGATTTTGTGCAAGAATTAATGTTTGTTAAAATATTAATTCTTTTTCATGAGTAAAAGTAAAATGAAAGTCCATATTTCTTATCTCTAGCTGGTCTTGGACATTCATCAGATGTTGTCACGCGAACTAAGTAAAACTTGATGGATTAGGCGTCCTAAAGTAATTCCTATATTTCTGAGTAGAACCGCTCGTAATTTTCACTAGCATTATTACACTTATTAGGCTCGGAACGAAAATAAAAATAAGCTAATAAACGTACCCGCATTGGATGTAATTTGTACCAAATGCGTCAATAAAACTTGGTCTAAGCCATGGCTAGTTTAAGCTGATAACACCATGCGGGCTAAGCAACACGTCAATCAATTTTCCTTTTCATTCAAATTTAACGTATCACTATTATTTATATATTTATAAATTATTTACCGATTTTAATAAAGTTTACATCATAGTCATCATATAAGTGAATTAGTAAGCTTTCAGATGTTCTGTTTACTTTAAGCGAACAGCCCAACTGTGGAATTCCTTGCCCGAATCTCTATTCCCCTTGAACTATAATTTGTCGGTCTTTAAGTCGAGAGTAAACCGGCTTCTTCTAGGCAAGCGTGCTAGATCGTAGACTATAACGTTGCTTAACACCAGGCAAGTTGTAGTCAAGCGTAAGCCTATATCATGTAAAAAAAAGCTTTAGGTACATACATTAAACTAAACGTACATAGAACTAGGAAATAAGCCGTCTAGTCTAAACTCGGAAGAGACCCTGAGATCGCCAAATAGCTGAGTACACTATGTACTCGTATGATACGGCTTAAAAGACCATTCAGGGTTAAACTTACGGAAATAACTAGATAAAAATTATCGCCGCAGTAAAAATTGTAAATACACACTAGATTTTATTATACTCATAGGATTTGAATATTTTTAGGTAGTGATGTTATAGGTAGGTAGGTAGGTAAGTTAATAAGCAATGGAATATCCAGCATTGAAAGCATTTCACAAAAACAAAAAAAGATTAAAAAAAACTTTCAGAAGGCCATAATTTCTTTTTTTCAAAGTCGGTTAAAATGGTTGCATTTTTCTTGTGTTACCTACTCAGTTACAAACAGAAAACCTTCACGTTTAATCGCATAAACAACTAAACATCTAAACGGCATATTTTATCCACTTTATACATTTCACCTTCACCTTATTATTCGTATTACATTCAGTATTGTTATGAGGTTTACAAATAGAATCAACTGCAAGCAAAGTCACCGAGATGCTTCGATAGATAAGCTATGTTATATGGAAGTCAGTCTGCTCAATTCTTACATAAGTTGAGTAACTACCAGTCTATAAGGTTAGTCTAGCCTAATAAGGTTAGTCGTGCAAGAGTTGCCATCTCTATTGTCCAGAATTATAAAACTAGGCTAGGGACATTTTGCCTAACATACCACAGAATACAGTGGCCATACTAAGGCCTTAAAATTTAATCGATTTTGATGAGATTTTTAAGATGCCACTTTTTGCCCACCCATCCAAGAACTTTTTTTTTTTTTTTTTTGTTCCGTCTATACTTCCTCCGACAATGAATGTCAGAGACATTGTTAGACTAAACATATTGCTTACGCAGTTTGCTTTGTTTATTCATCTGATCGGTAAATAATTTCACCTTTTTTATTGTTCGTTTTAATAATGTAAATAATAAATAAATAGCATTACAGGTTCTTACATCCTACATACATACATACATTCCGATACTAAAACAAGAACTGACCGCATCGACAGTTGCTTAATATTGCTGAACTAACTAGGGTTAAGTAGTAAGCAACATGTTTGATCTATAAATATGGAGCTAGATGTGTTGTGAGAGCATTTTCTAGAACTTTCCCGGCGCGCACGAGAAACTAGCATCGCATGGACGGGCATTGAAGAAAGTGGAAATCAGGGGCTCATGATTGCTGCTGTTTATGAGATGTTAAATATGCTGATTATGGTTTACCTGGTTAAGTATTTAACTGCGTGTATTATAGATGTATATCTTAATAGATTTAGAATAGTTCAGTCTACATTTCTTTTAGGAATTTCATAGAAACCTACATAATGACATTAACCCAACGATGTTATAGTAAGGTGTTTATCACAGTTCAAAATGAAAAATAAAAGCGTTATCATAAAGTACAATTGCGAGTAAATAGATAACATTTATCTAAGTACTGTCAGTAAAGAAGTTTAACATTTTCATTCAATTCTAACGTGAAAAATATCGTCACAGAGTTCAAATTTGGATCGTTTGAAGCCGGACTATAATTTCATGCGCATACGCGTTGTCAGGCGATGCAATTTACCATCCGAAGTGGTCAGGACCGGTCGAACCGGCGGACACAGCCCCACGAATGTTGCCCGGTTCACTTTTAAATTGTTTATAATGTTTCACTTGGCAATTTGAAACGATTTTGTCGAGAAATAGCTGTCTTAATATCTGTGTTTTTGTCTTTTACTCGAAAATAGTTTTGGCAGGGATCGCCATTCTTCGGCGCATGCAGATAGTGTCATTTTTACGTTGCGAACATTTTTCAGCAATTTTTTTTGAAAGACTTTCCTAAGTATCATGTGAGACAACTCATTCCAGAACAGTTTCCAAGCAGTAAGTAACTACGTTTCGAATGAAATATGGTAAGATGACAACAAACAATTTATTTATTCATTTGTTTCACCTAGCTTTTGATCAATACAACGTTTGAAATCAAATAACTAGGTATATGTACATAGATGTATTTAATAAGTACTACTTTAATACTTGAAATATCTGTAAGTATATTGTTTTTCTAACTAAAAGCGTAAATAAAAGAGTAAACTAAAACCTTTCCATCACAAATAGCTAGAATTTCTATAAGCTCCAATAATATTAAAGAGAGATGATTTTCCTTTCTAAGCATTATTTTAATCAAGTAATCAACTCGATTCAATCTTGATTCTAGAACTTCGTTAGGCCTTGAACAATCGAGCTTCGCTATGAAGGAAAATAAAATTACTTAAGGGTTTGCAAAAGGGGTTAGAATAGCTGGCTTGAAACTTCCCTATGGAAACTTCAGTTGCTTGACAAATAGTTATACCTATTTATGCCAGCTTGTTTTTCTAGAAAGTCATAGAAATTAGGTATTTAGTATTCATTCAGCATTTCTTTTTGTCATTGTTTGATTGGGTCTAATTGATATTGACTGATTAATTTGATAGGTAGGTAGGTACGCGTCTGTGATAGTCGCGTACCTAATAGGTACTAGCAATCTACCGAAAAATAACATGGAAGTTTCTATAGGCTCTCTGTTCGAATCAAAAGATGTAGTTTTTTTATATTTATGTAAGAACAACTAAAACTTGCAGCCCCTATTTCACCCCTTTAAGAGCGGCATTTCTTAAAATCCTTACTTAGCGGATGCCTACGTCATAAAATCTACCTTCATTCTAAATTTCAGCCCAATCCGTCCAGTGGTTTGGGCTGTGCGTTGATAGATCACTATATCAGTCAGTCAGTCAGTCACCTTTGAGATTTATATATTTAGATTAAGTACATAAGCAATTGAAAGAAAAAAGTATGACTTGTTGATATTATTCTGTATTTTGTACTTAATGAAAGCTTAGTAGGTAGGTACCTAATTTGCTCGATAAACGAAGAACGATTCCAAAGTATCAAATTTTTAGTATTATTTTTGACACAATATACCTACTTACTAGTAGGTATGTCATACTAATTAGGTTAACTAGGCTACATGACATCAGTACAGTTCATTCATAATTTTATTGCTCATCTAATCCCATTGCAAATGAGAATGACTCATGAATGTGTGCGCATAAATAACATAGACAACATTTTTTTATTCTTATAGGTAGGTATCAACTCAAAAATTAATAAGTAAATTAAATTAAAATAATAGGTAATTAATCAAGAACTATAAATTAAGACGGATTAAAAAAAATATACCTAGAATAGAATTGAAAAACATTTAACTAACTACCAAACTTAACTTTAAATTAATTCATCAATGGAAGCTTCAGAATATGTGATAGGTGCCTAACAAATATCTATTTTGTTCATGTAATGTCTGTTTTGAGTTGTACCTATTTTACTTCCTCTAAGTAAATTTTCCACGGGTAACCTTGAGTAACCATGCGATAGATAAGTGTTAGGTACTCATTTTGTCTGGTAGGTTTAGTTTGGATACCTATATAGGTACGTACTTATAGGTATGTACACAAACAAATGATAATGTGTGGAACTGTGGATGTTCCATAATGTCATATTTTTGATAATCAATGAGCATATAAAATAATAGGTTGTACTATTTAGACAGATAAATTAAAACCTAAGATTTTTATCTTTTCTCAATCCTTTAGAATTTAATTTTTTTTTACGTGGGATACGTTTGACTACCTTCAGCTTGCCTGATGTTAAGCATTGCTGCAGCCTGGGGTGTAACACGTTTACCTAGAAGATACCTATTAACAGTATTAACTCTAGATTTGAAAACCCCTGGATTGTAGTTCGCAGTGCAATAATGTATAAATATAGGTAAATACTCTAACCGACTCTACATTACCACATTCGTGCGAAATGCGTCGCAGCAGGAAATCTATCCGAAATCAAGGTCATTATCACGTGACAGAATCGAAATATAGGTAAACAAAACTATAGTAAGGGCAAGGAGACAATCGCAGCGCGGCCGGTCAAGGTATTCGGGCCAAAGGTCGATGACAGCCCGCGGCCGACGCTTGCCGCCAAAAATCACGTAGGTAAACACACAATGCGCACTCAAAACAATCGGGTTTTCTTTTACTTCTCTAGATATTTCGGTCCGATGGATGTTTTGAAGTCTTCCAGAAAACAGACAAAAACATTGCGGAGAAAAAATCGAATGCAAGATCAAAACGACAATTTGTAATCTTATAAGCAAATAGGTCGTTCCAATAAGCATATAGGTCATTGCCACCATGTTTTGTGGGTCAATTACCTGCAGGGATCGTCTATTTAGCGAACTAACCTGAAGACATGGATTCATTTTCTGATTTGGGCGTCGTAGGCGGCATGGGCAGGGGCATGGAGGGTAGGGGCTGTGTCATCTGCTGCTGCTGCTGCTGCATGGAGCACGTGCTGAGCAGGGACTGCGCCGTGGAGTAGGCCTCGTCGTAGCCCCACAGCTCGAGCGCGGCGTACTCGCTGGGCGAGTTGAGCGACTCCGGCGACATCACCATCGCCGGCGGCAGCGAGCCGAGCGCTGAGGACGACGTCACTTCAGGCGAGCTCTCCTCCAGCATCCGCAGCGTGAACCCTCCGTTGTTGGTCCAGCGGCGGCGATTCATGTCGGCGAGCTCACACGCGCCGGCCTCCCCGAGCGCCGAGGGACATCCTCCGGCGAAGGCTTTCACTTCACTTTTTCCCAGCACAAAACGATCTAAACGCGCCTCTACGGACATGCACCGGTCGTCTGCGCCCGTTCGCACCGAAACTAATCACGGGGTCACCTGCGGCAAATCCTTCCGAGTTATCACAACACAATCCGAGCAACAGGTGAGCGCGGTTCACGAGTGGATGCGGTGGCGTGGAGCGGAGACGAAATGCCGCGTCCGAGCGAGAAATGCACGTTGCGCGCGCGCGACCGTCTACAGCGGAGTACGAGGCGGCCGCTCTCACTACTCACTGCCACGGTCGGTGACGTCACGCGCGCCCCCCGCGCCCCGCGCCCGCCCCGAGCTCCGCCGGTCGCCGGTAAAATGTAGCGCGCCGATAAAACACCCTCGATTTATGAAGACTCGCTCTATCACAACAAGTTTGTAGTTACGCAACTCTTGAACTTGAAAAGAAAGTATGAGAATAATGTAAACAATAAACTTATTAAATTAAAATTTGTTTTGGACATAGCTTGTCTCCCTGACCAAGCTTAAAAAATAGAGAGACAGATTAAGTTTGCTAGATTAGGTATTTCTAAAAATAAATATAAGTACTTGGGTTAGGTAAGGGACATAATATAATATCCCTCTGTAAAAGTATTAAATTAACTTCAATAATATCTTAAGAAAATTAGTTTTTATCAAATAAAAAATTGGGAACTCAATGGTAAACTACACCAAGTGAGATTTTATTACTTTTTTGATAATTTACTTGCTTTAATATTACTATTAGGTATAGAGCCATTATTTTATTATGTAGGTAATTCAATTTATCACACCATATTAAAACAATATAAAATGTATGCAAGTATAATAATAGGTAATTGTACTTACCAAAATTAATAAACGAAACTACACAGGTTTTACTTAATCCTATTAGATCTGATGTCCTCGTGATAATAAAAAGAAATGTAGATAACAAAACATTTTTAGTAGATAACGTTTATTGAAATAATACTGCACAACCGGACCACAACCTTACCTTTATCACAAACCTAGACCTATTTGATTCTGCACATGCCCTTAATTTGACAGATAAACACAACCTAGTTCGTGGCAGAAGTGGCGTGTGTGACACATTGCCACCAATCACCGATGTCCTACAAATCTAAAAAATAGACCGACGACCTAAATTGCAGCGCTCAGGTTATCTCACTTTGCAGCTATGATTTAAATAAATAAATAAATAAAATGTTTTTATTTCGGACAACATAGGAGATCCAGATAAGTGTTAGTAAACTTAAAACTAATAAGCTAATAAAAGCTAATAAACTTATAACTAATTTGAAGGTGATTTAAATATATAACCAATACATCGTGTTGTTTAATATGGATTGTTCTAAATGCATGTGACTATTTGCGCTGCGGTTTGGTGTGAGCGGCGATGTATGACGAGCGAGATTGGCGGTCGAAGTGATGATGGCCAGATTAGATAGAAGTGGACATGACGAACGCTGCTACCAAACAGCGAACTTTGGCGTCACCATCACGTGTTCCTTGGAGCGTTGACCTATCTATGTTTTGAAGTTTCACCACCTTGTCGCCTCGACAATCTGCCATGTAATATTTAAGAAAACACAGCAGATTAATCTACACTTAACGCCCGGAATCTTTCATGCTAAATCGCAAGATATACATTATTCTCAGTCGGCATACATTAATTTTCGATAAAATGGACGCGAACATATTTGTCTATTTCGCGTTGTTTTATTTTGAGGCACTCGCCTATAAATTACTCAGCGATTATTTATAAATGATCGATCATTTTCTTGGGATTTTAAGAGAGTGTTCTCGATTGTGATATAGAACAGGCAGCTAGTTTATATTTAATCTAATTGCCTACACATAAATTGAGGTTAACCAGTTGATCTATTCAACACAGATACTGTTACCAAAGTAGACGAAGGCAAGATAAAAAGAAAATCTTTGTGAAATTTATCTATCAGCTAAAACATACATTTCTAAATATGTATATACGCCAAAAAGAAACTAACAATGTTGCCTGAAGACCATTTTGTTCTTAAAATAAAAATTACAAGGGTGAGGGTGTGTCCCTTTCTCTTTTACCTTTCCAAAAGGGGCCCAAAATCACTCATACTCAGTTTTATGATAAATCCATCGACGAAAGAAGAAGTATAAGACAAGTATACACAATGCACGGAAATTCAAGCAAGTTTAGTGAAAACTGTCAACATATAAACTAACTTTTAACTAAATCACATTATGGGTAAGAAAATAAGAAAACTTTTCCAAGTCCATATCCAGATTCCCGGATGTATTCGATTAATCATGCGCCATTGTTCAAACCCGTCCAATATCCGTATTTAGAGGTCCCTAACGATACACAAGCAAATTTTCGTTCGAAAGATTTCAGATAATGAGATCGAATTTTGCAACTTACTTAAATAAGATACCTACATACATACAAAGTATACTTTATTATAGAGCCTATTTTAAATTTGATGTTGATCGCTCATTGATGTTCTTGGATGGATGCAAGCGGTGTAGGTACAAAACAAAATTGCACCAAAATTTGCATTAGTAATTGCTTGTTGCAAAACGTATTGATAACTTCTAATAAATCAAATCGTAGTGTCGTACCATTCGATACAGCTTTGTATTTAACTGATTTTTTGCTCCTTTTTGCTTCAAAGATTTCCATTAAATGTAAATGAGAGATGAAATTGATCGATCTACCGGCCAGCCGGCCAAGGTTAATCTACACAATAGAAAACTACTTGTTTCTGACGTCACACCACTTTATTTACTGGAGGTAAAATTTATATACTTAATTCGACTATTCAATAGCTTATTCAACCTGTCCAGTTTATATCCAAGGCATTAGCAAAGTTTTTATTTGGTGTCTTTTATAAATTGATATCCGCTAATGGCTTAACTTATTATAAAAAAGAAGTCGTTTCGTTCCTTTAATTTTATAGGTTTAGCATTGATTGTTTCCTTTTTAAACTGCAGAATATTTTTATATTCAGCATCATTAGGGTATGTTCTCAGATATGTATAAGATTTGCAAATGGCGAATTTTATGTACCGAGGAATGATTAATGAAAGGCAAAGTTGGCGCGAAGCCATTCGAGTCTTTGTTGTGGTTGACGGAAAAATGTTTACTAATTTAAAAAAGCTTTCTTATACCATTTGTCATACGGTGTCACAAAAATATTTTAAGAATATTTATGAACATGATTTTCAAGATTTTCTTACGTGCCTGTCTCTGAAGAAAATAATTGGCTGTGTTTGGCGTTGTTTCTTACCTGAAACAATACAAGAAAAATACATAAGTTACAAATAAACGAAAAATGTTTCCAGTATTGCATCAAATCTACTAACCGAAGAAATACCTGTATGTCTATATCTATACGATGTAGGTGTATCTATGTCGTGTAGTTACATGTTTTCTCGTAGTATCATAAAAATGTCCTAACACCGTCGGTGGCAGGGTACGAGTGTAATGTTCTACCCATAAACCATTCCACAGCGCAATATAAACTTGAAAGTTGATTTATCATATAAGATCTGCAAAGGTTTGCGAGTCCAAGTGCGGCTTTCTCGGTAGAGCGCACTCGAAGTGAACCAACCAGTTTGTGAAGTCACCGGCTATCTTGGCTTTTCCTCGAGCCGGCGCAGTTTCCGAGCCGGCTGGGTAACCACTGTCGTGTTTTTACTAGCGATGTGCAGGCGCATAAAAAGTGGCCGCCACGGAATGGTCAGAGTGAGCGCAATTAAGACCAAGGTCTCCGGGTTATCAAACCCGTGTCGAGTCGCTTTGCCAGCCGCGCCTCGATGCCGTCGCAAAAAAACCCGAAGAATAATGTAGCCGATGGTATTAAAAGATAATGGAGCTCAACACGCCTGCTGCAGCCTGTACACTGGCGCCTAGGTAGCAGACACCTCGTTACGTCCGCAATCCGCATAAGCAATGTAAAATTACCATCCAGCCAGTGTATGCCTATATTCCACGCCTTCACCTCACCTATTACAAAACTAACACGGTGGGATTGCAGAACAGATGGAATTTTCGAAGACGCGTTGTAGGTCAGTGAATGTATCTGGCCGAGAGCCATCACCCATCGCGCAGTCAAGGCTGTGACCGCGTCTATTGCATACGAGAAAGGTCCTGTTCGTTGACTCTATGCAGAATGCACTTGACAGTTGCTGATGTCATTCGCACCGATAGCATGTGACCTGCTAAGGAGCCTCGTTACCGTTCCTCGCAGTCACACGAACCTTACATAATGCAATCTGCACAATGTTATCTGATGTCGAGTGAACTTAGCCTTTGAGTGGAAAGCGTTGGTTCTACTTTCGCCTGATAGTCTCGCTTGCATCGTGCATTCGACGTCGTACGACGCTGGAATTCTCAAGCGAGTTAGAATAAAAGCTTCAGCAAAGAAGACTAGGGTTTATATTGAAGCTAGGAAGGTTAAATTTATACTTGGATTTATGTAGCTTCTTCAAGCTATAGTTTACGAGGTGTAGTAGCTATTGGGTCCGAGTTGTGATATGAAATTACAGATCGAGGTCTGGTGCACGCATTGCATTGTATTCTCTGGGAAAACGAATCACGAGTATCGATGCTTAGTATTGTTACAATCATTTGTGAAGGGAGTGTTGCTAGCACATAAATAACTGTGGTTTCTTTATTTTGAATCTCGTGGAATCACGATTTCTTGTTCAATTCAAATTCTTTTTAGTTTTCTAGATATGTGGGCAAAAGCTTAAGAACAATAGTAACGCTCAGCATGGTAATTATTAGAATCCAATCCAGCTTAGCAAAAACAGACCAGGAAATGGCTTATTTGGAAAATCGGATATTAACCTGTTTTAATACAGGCGTATCTTAATAGACATTAATCAAGATTAAACTCAGTGAAACGTAATAATTGGGTTCAGCATTGCTTTACGAGCTTATTTACGAGTAAGGTATAAATACACGTTTCCTTTGCAAGTTATTTTTTGCGAGGAAACTTAATGTGAAATATCGATGTTTGGTTTGTGTGCCGTTTCGAGCTTTATTGCAGGCCTGGGTAAACAAAGCCAGGAAATTGATTGTATTATTAGAAAAATCTAATAAAGTGAGCGTCAAACAGGGAAGACTGTAAGAAACACTGCAGAACACAAACTTTTACAGGGTGGCCTAGTTTAGAAAGTCGAAATTGAATTCGTGTAGGCGGCTTGTGGCTAAGACAGTTGATAGTTCACAGAAGAACTAAATCATGACTAGGTAAGAATTTTGGGAATCAGCACAGTTTTCAACTGTTTAGCTGCTCTCCAATTAGCAGGTATTGGAAAAATATTACATTACGTATTTGCCTAGCGGTAGCGACAGCATAAAATAAAATTACAAAACTACAATATACAAGTAACAAATGCGAACAATACGCAGAGCTAAATTGAAATTGGATTGATTCATAAAACGCAATACACATTTAGTTACAGAGTAAACAACGCAGTCATGTTATAGGCACATGCAGCAATGAATCGAAATTGCTCGCTTATTAAGAATCGCAGGACAAATGCAATATTTACTGGAATGAACCTGCAATTGGGTCAGACGGACTATGTGGCGACCGTTGCTTCATGCGCGTGCGCCGCCTGCAGATTGTAGAATAATAAGGTGCTGATGCACTTCCCTTGCGTAATGTATGGGCTGGCAACACATTGTGCTTGTGGTAACTGTGATATAATGTGCACCTCTAGGAAACATGTAATGGCGAAAGGTCAAAGCTAGTCTCAGAAAAAAGACCTAGTATGAAGAAAATCTTCAAATGAACAAATAAATTGTGCATTTTGCTATAATTTTCAAAGCATATCAACCCCTTTTGTAATGTTTTTGAATGGTTCTAACTAAATTTAAGTCATTAAAAATCAGTTTGCCAATAAATATTTGTTCAAAATTCCCAGTAAACACATTTCTCAACACCACGGCCGGAACAATGACGACAACTGTTATTTATTTTTAAACTAAATTACTAAAGTAAAGCATTTATTTCTGAGACATGAGCCGTGTCGACTGTCAGAGGATACGTTGACTCCAGCTAGAAATTGGTGGAATTTGCCAAAATAAAAAAAAAACCTTCCGAGTTAAAATAGCAGAGGATTGACAGCATGCGTCGCGCTGAGCTTCCTTGCCAACTTTGTAATTACAAAAAACTGGCGGAATTTAAATTTAAAACAAAAAACGTTCGTGTACATTATAATTAACCGCATACATGTGCGAAGTGATCATTCGCGCTATTGTTTAATTACTTTGAGATCATAGTTTTAATTTGGACGAGCAATTTGGATAACAGATGCCGGTGATGTTCGTACACGTGGAAACTAGAAATAGTTTATAGGATGTAATGAAAAAAAACTAAATTATGAGTTTTTGTAATAATTAAAACATTAGGACGGGTAGTTCAAAAAATGTAAGGAAGCAAAATAACTTTCTCAATAAGTTAAGTACATCAAATTTTGATGACGGCAAATTATATAAAATGTTGTAAATAATGTAAGCCCCATTTATTGAATTAGGTATAACAAGTATAAATAAATCGAAATAAACACCAGAGCAAAAAGTATCAAGTAATAAGCTTCCGCAGTAATCTAACAAGGTAGGGTTTAATTCGCGAAGGCACAATAATTGCATAGCACGAGTTGGACATCAAGTCAGACCACCGCAGGCATTGGAGCACAAATTGAAGGTAATTATATCTAATTGCGAGCCATGGTCATGGCCAATAAGCACCAATAAGCAATCACACGGGAAGGTACTTTGGTTTACATTACAAAGCAAAGGGACAAATTATTACATGACCACACCCAGATTAGTAAGAAAATATGCACGTCAAAAAAGAATAGCTGAAAGTATTAAACCACACAACTCCTGGGCACTTGACAAATAAATAGTTGTCATGGTAAGCAATGGTAGTAGACGCATTCACCCACAAGTCTCATCTAACTTCGGAATTATGTGACTCCTGTTGGGAATTCCTTATTACCTATTATGGCGTCTGCCAACAAAACGGTTTTCTAGACACCTACGATGGCCGCCCTACTTGCGCTGGACCACCGCCAAGGCCTCGCCTAGTCACAGCTTTAACGTATTTACGGACATCTCAATCTTTACCCGCAGATCTCTTAAACCGTCCAAAGCGCCCGAGGAAATTTGAATTGAGGTCGTCTCAATCAGATGATTTATCGTCTGTAAATTCGAGTTGAACGCCTCGAGTGAATTGTTTACAGCAATTGAGATTGTTTTAAAGAAACATGAGCACAAGTACACGCGCCGATCGCGCAGTTTAGTCGTCGGTCGCAAACCTTATTGGCTATTAAAATTGTTTTTGCAGCTATTGCTGGTCGAGTTGCAGTGCTCCACACAGTCGTACGACGCCGGGGTCAGGGGCACGCCATCTTGCCGTATTTATAGCGCCGTAACTCCTTCCAATGATCGGTGCGAGGCAACAAACCGGCCGAGTGCAGCCCTATTGTTCGCTAGGAATAAAAGTGGAATGGTCGCACGACTCGACGAGTGCACTTGTTTAAACTTCTCCTTTCATACGCACCCGGGCTATAACGCGAGCTTTACTGCCGCATTGCATAGCATAAAACTATTTCGCTTGACATTTCCTACATTCGCGATTTCCGCGCACATATTCCAGCGTACTTACTCGAGCTACTTCTTCACAAGTCACAATGGCTGTTACGAAACTCCAAAGAGTGTTCAGGATTTACTCGTTTCTGAAATGGCCAGATGTCGTCGAACCGCGATTTATTTGCGAACCAGAGCTGTAATTACGGTCGGCAATAAACAAGGCGGGATGGTGAAACCTTTTGACTTTTAATTATTGAATGTGCGGACAATAGTTGAGGAGGCGAGCCGAGGTGCTGCCCTTTAATCAAGTCTTGTAAATCACTATGGCAGACGCGCAATTCTTTCAATGCGGTTCTGCGATAAAGGTCTTGCTCGCCAGTTTATTTTTCTTTATTTTCTTCCACAACGTCAATTGCATTCATACACCGATGTTTCTTGTTGCAAGTGCTGTTCAAACTTTTGTTTTAGGTGTCTTGTCTACTTATTGCTCAGATGTCAAAGGTATTTTTTTACAGAGCGAAACGGCTTAGCCAACATTGTTAACCTTAGGTCTGTTTATAGCCTACCCTCTTCCATCGTTAATGTTACCGAGCACGTTCTCTATATACGCGGTAGCTTTTTTGTCTACCTCTTTATACTTTACAATCTTGACATTTCAACGACTATCGCCTTTAATTACAGGTGTTACAACTGGTCGTGATACTTCTTTCCTTTTCTTTGTCATACATTTAATGTATTTTATGTGGTTGTCTCTTTCTATCTCAACGCCGCTGGTTTTCTTGCATTATGACTACTAATTACCCAAGTGTGGTTAAAACACCGACTTAGGCGTCATAACTTAGGTCGTTATCTTAGTTCGACTGCACCTGTGCTGCTTAACATAGCTTTTTCATGACCATAAATAGAGATCAAGTCTTGCATGTTTGTCTTAGCATAATTTCTGGTAACATAGACTAGCTTATTTTATTGATATAAAACGGTACTTAGTAAAATTATTACGATCAATATCTACAGTAAGCAAATAAATAGCTACTATATATTTTATTCGTCATTTCACACGTCGATTTTTTTTATTGTTCGCATAATTTACTAACGTATTTCTAAAAAACTTTAAAATTATAACGTATGTCACTTTCCCTCCAGACACTGGACTGGAGACAAAAATATTTTGTCTGAAGAATATTTTATAACTACTAGGAGCTGTAGGAGATTAAAGAACTTAAGCCACCTATTAAGTATATTATGCTTATTTAAATTTTGCTAGAAAATAGGTACATACATAATTTTAATAACCATGTCAGTCGTTTGTCATTGAGTCGGAACACGGCGTCTTCATAAAATAGACTAGTTCTAAAGACAATGTATGAATGTATGTTAGCCATCAAACATGCCACATGTGCGAAACGTTTCCTGTCTGTAAATCATTAGTTTTATGCGTGTTTTGTTTATTATAGGCGATTATTGTGTCTGTGTTTTAACTTGCAAATGTTTTGGCTCAGTGGTCTTAAAAATATTAATTTATAGATTAGATATTTTTTAGATTTATTGTCTTTTTACTCAGGCAAGTTAGGTAATGATGTAATTTTGTACTTATCTGATAATATGAAAACCATAAAAATATCAATAATTATTTCATTTGTTTTATTTTCGATCAAAGCACATATTTAAAAAAAATTACTATGACATGATCAAAACTACTAATTATCAAAATTAAAATTTTTCACTCGTGCGTGAGAAATTTACGTTTCACCAAACCTACACATTTAAATTAAAATGGATAAATAGGAAACATTGACAAGGATAATAAAATATTTCTTACATACCTACAGCTTATATTACATTTAACTTTACCTACATTTGTTGGTTTAACTATTATAATCCTGTCCTACATTTTGCAGCTCATTATACGTATTTAACTAAACCATAGCCATATTTACGCGTATTCGGAACAAGGAGCGCAATTATTTAACCTCATTTCCTAATAACAGCGCATATCAGTAGCACAGATTATATAAAGGTACCTAATATTAATAGTGTATTTATATGTGTATATATATGGTATATATATTTATATATAGTATATATTAGTAATATTTCTTATTTCCTTTTTGTTGTACACCACATTCTTATTTTTTTTTTCTTTTTGCTTATTTCTCTCCAGCCGAAGGTTGCCTGGAAGAGATCGCTTTTAGCGATAAGGCCGCCGCTTGTGTCACTAGTTTAGATACAATTTGTTTTATGTACTGTTTTTTAATATGTGTCAACAATAAAGAGTTAATCTATCTATCTATCTATCTAATATATTTGTTTAACTAGAACGGGGTTGCACTTGGGCATAGTTTGCCTGATGGTAAGCAAAGGCTATGACCTAAGATGGAGCGTGCTTACCCGATAAGAAGATAAGATATCAATAATCGACGCTTATTTCTGAGCCTTTTGGCGATATAAATACTTCAATACCTTTTCAGATTTTAGAATTGCCTGGCTCAAAAGTATGGAAATGGTGGTGAATTTACCAAAGTTTTCAGTACTTATCAACTGAACATTGTCAAACCGCCTAAAGGGTCTGTGATATGGTTTACCGACTGATAATTTTAATTTTGATTTGATGACATTCTTTGACATAAATTACTTTAGAATTATATGTAGATTGTTTACAAATCGCCCGACGAATCCTTTATTTAGTTTAACGACTGATATAAGTATTGTTACTTTTTTTTGGTTAAATTGATGCATGCAATGAAATGAACTCGTGTGCTCAAGCGTAAGCGAGATAGCATATATCTGTCTCGCACCCGCACATCCTCCAAACTTGGTCAACCAGCCTTGACCAGTTCCCTCAACCGCACCGCACCGCGCGGACACACACCGTGGGCCGTGTCAAACTTCCTTCAAAATATCAAACCCATACCACGCGATCGCGCCAGAGTCCGTCGTCTCGGCATCAGTGTCCAGACCAGACAAGCACCTCTTTGACAACGGAGACCAGCCTCACGCGCGCTCCTGTCAGCCACACCTAGGACCTGCTGTCCGAGCTCCAACCAGGATCCATCTCGTCTTCACGCTGCGCGAGCCACGTAGGTGAGTTTCTTTGCTAAGTCTGTTTTGCCAAAAGATCGCCGACATAAACCCTGGCCTTATATTTTTCTTTGTCATCATACCCCTTATATCTCTTTCCATCCAAGTACAGAATCAGCACCGCTATGGTAGGATATTTTTTGTATAAAAAATTCCCCATTTTATGGTCCTTCGACGAACCGGATAAGTACTTTTACTAATTTTTAAATATTTTACTCCCGCTCAGTACTTAACCTACCCTCCAAAAGTGTTTAATTACGTATGTTTTGTGAATATTTTCGTATTATAACTTGTGTATTTATTACCCTTCCTACAATATTAATAGTTCATCATTAATTCACATACAAATACTCATATCATATTCTAAATAAAACTATTGCACCAAATAGTGCCGCTTTGTGTGTCGCGTATCTACCTATTTGACTCGTGTCGTATCTACCGCATTCTTTAAACCAAAGTTATTAAGGGAACTCCTTTGGTTTATACCGCTTTACACCGAATCACACATTTTGTGTTTCGTTTATACCGCATATTTATTTCACACCGCATATTTATACCGCATTAAATCGAATCACGCAGTTTGTGTTTCGTTCACACCGCATATATTATAAAACAACATATTTTGTTGTACCGCTTTAACCGCATTTAGTACTTATTTCACACCGCATATCTATACCGCTATACCCGCACGCGTTTGGAGTTCGATTTAACCGCATTTATTTATAAACACATGTTGTGTTCAACGCCGCGAGTTTTGAATATCATAAAACTCAATTATTTTGTGTAAACCGCTATTACTTATACCGCATTTTATACCGCTAAGTGATAATCTGATTTAGATTTTGTCATACTTTGTTCTACATCGTTTACCTAATCAATTCGTCACCTTTCATAATAACAAATTTGTTCGTTCTCGCTCCGCTAGAAATTTATTGGATTCAATCCCTTTGTTATGTCACATCTATCTGTTCGTATTCAGCGTAGGCAGCGACAACTAAGCGATGCGTAACTACCCGCATTTTTTAACTTCGCGAGAGCCTCGCGCCGTGCCGCGGCCGCCGCGCCGTCTCGTTCGCACTTAACAAGACCGTGTTAAGCCTATATTATTTGTCTCGCTTATTATATTTACCGCAAGATCACCAACGTGGTCATTTTGTTGACTTTGCTTCTGACCTACTTATTTTTAGCGCCGCTTAACAACTACATACAAACGTCACTATGTCGTCGGCGAACGAACAAAAACTTAAGATTCTAGAATCACAAAGGCAGGCTTTCTTTAGCCGTATACAAGTTATTTATGATATGTCAAGGGCAGATTTAACTGATGATGAAAAATTGGAAGATTTCTTGTGTTCGATTGAAACTCTGGAAGAAGTTCGTAAGAATTATTTCGAATGTGTTAAAGAAATAAATGCTCTTTCACTAAAATTAGACCCAAAGACAGATCCAGATTTTAATCAATGGTTGGCGCTGGAAGATTTATATTGTCGCATAAAGCGCAAACATTCTAAAGTAGAACCGCAATCTGTCCCATCGTCTCCCACACAGAAATTTAGTGAGGACCAGTCCCCAACTTTTAAATTGGCTAGGATAGACATACCTGAATTTGACGGTGATTTCAAAAATTGGCCATTGTTTTACGCGACATTCGATAATGCTGTACACAAAAACAGCTCATTGACCGACACAGAACGCATGTTTTATCTCACAAGTAAATTGAAAGGCAAAGCGAAAGCTATATATTCAGGAGTTATTCCTTCTGCCGAAAATTACGCAACTATTTATCGCAATCTCAAAGAACGTTTTGAAAATAGTCGAGACGCAGCAACCTCTTACCTAGATCAATTATTTTCGCTCAAACCAATAACGACACCAACCGCTGGCAATCTCGAGTACTTGGTTGATCGTTTTTCAAACTCCCTTCAAGCATTGAATAACTTAAAAATACCTAACTTAAATGATTTTGTTATGATGTATTCGTTAATCAAACGACTAGATAAGGAAACCGCGCAACTATTCGAAATGCAAAGCCGAGGTACAGAAATTCCTTCGTTCAACGACTTAGTAGTTTTTTTACGCGATCGAATTAGAGTATTGACACGAACCGCTGATAATAAAGATAAGACGCTAAATTCGAATTCGAACAAGTCGCGAGCTTTTGTTGCTAGTGACGTCAGCGCCGCTGTTCGCCGTCAGTGTCCTTTATGTGAAATGGATCATACACATCTATATCTTTGTGGTAGATTCAAAGCTTTATCTCCCCGCGAACGTTATTATAAAGTAAAAGAAAATCGTGCGTGTGTTTCGTGTCTGAGTCTATCTCACCAAGGTAACTCTTGTAAATCCAACGCATATTGCAAATTCTCTGGCTGTGGAAGCAAGACCCATCATACGCTATTACACTTTAATAAGTCGGATAAATATAGTCCGGGAGCCGCCGTACAAAATAATAACGAGCTTTCTGCTAATCCGCCCGCACCACTTAAGGAACCCGCTTCAAAGATTACCTCGTTTTGTAATATGTCCGCCGAAGATAACCGCCCGCGTAAAAATAATAAAAAGCTGTTAGGTACCGCATTAGCTGAAGTCCAACTTGCTAATGGCTCAGTTAAACAAGTTCGCATACTTATTGAT
The DNA here is from genome assembly GCA_964023185.1 of Macaria liturata. Classification (NCBI taxonomy): domain Eukaryota; kingdom Metazoa; phylum Arthropoda; class Insecta; order Lepidoptera; family Geometridae; genus Macaria; species Macaria liturata. The sequence goes on along the minus strand of OZ026812.1, from coordinate 4,510,748 downwards.
CCTGGCAGCGAAGAAAACTTTATTAGTAAACGGGCTTGCAAGCGAGTAGGTATACGTACACATCAAACGGAGAACGCAGGATCCGTAATCGGAATCGGTGGCACCTCCCAGCCTACATTAGGAACCGCTACAATAAATTTATTATCTAGGTGTGATAAGCAGTTCGCGCTGCCATTAGAGTTGCAAGTAATGAAAACCATTTCCGGTAACTTGCCTTCCGCAGAATTCGACGCCTCGTCACTCCAGTATTTGAATGGATTACAGTTAGCCGATCCTGAATTTTATGTACCTAGTGAAATAGATATTCTGATTGGTTCGGAACATTTTGCTAATATACTGAAAGCAGGAAAAATAATGGGACCGCCGGGTAAACCTGATGCACTTGAAACGGTTTTTGGTTACGTAATTCTGGGCTCGATTTCTAACCTTCCTATTGCAAAAAATGATTCTTCTTCTTGTTTCTTTTCCCGCCAAGAATCATCTCAAAACTCGCTTGAAAGTTTAATGAAAAAATTCCTGGAATTAGAGGCCGTACCACAACATCAATATTTATCCAAGAGTGAACAATTATGCGAGACGTTTTTCACTGAAACTGTGCAAAGAGATTCGTGTGGTAGGTATGTGGTGGCACTACCCTTTCAAAAACCGCCTTCTTTACTGGGTAATTCAATGAATATCGCCTCACGACGCTTTTCTAGTTTAGAACGCAAATTCAAAACAAATCCCGCTTTAAAAACCGATTATGACAAAACGATTAAAGATTATCTAGACAAACAGATTATTTCACCCGCGCCCGCTTCAACCTGTACCGGTCCGCATTATATCATACCGCATCACGCCGTCTTAAGAGAGGGCAAACCGCTTCGCATCGTTCTAAACGCTAGTCAAATCTGTGACAATGGGATCTCTCTTAACGACATATTACATTCAGGTCCAAATTTACAGACCGATTTAGTTGCAATTATTTTAAAATTCCGCTTATTTTCTATGTTCCTTATCCTTATGTTCCTAGCGATTGGGGTTCGCGAGGAAGATCGTAGGTTTTTGAACATTCTATACAAATTCGATGAAGATTACGCTCGCCTTTATCATTTCAACCGTGTGTGTTTCGGCTTGCGATGTTCGCCCTATTTAGCCATGCGCACCGTCAGGGAACTCGCAAGCGCAGAGTCATTAAATTTACCTCTCGCGTCACAGGTAGCTAGTAGTAACCTTTACATGGATGACCTCGGAGTGTCTGTAGGTAGCCACAAACAAGGAGCTCAACTCGCGTTGGACTTGATCGAGCTATTTAAACGAGGCGGTTTTGACCTCGTTAAGTTTGTGAGCAATTCACCGGAAGTACTAAAAATGATACCTGAAAATAACCGCTTATCTTCGAAAGTCGAGTTTGATCGGGAAGACAACCTAAAACTTTTAGGCTTAGTTTGGTCACCTACTGAAGATGAATTTTCGATTTCCATCAAATTCAATCCGCACGTAAAATGTACTAAGCGATTGATGCTTTCAACTATTGCTAAGTTGTGGGACATAAATGGCTACTGCGCGCCCGTAATTCTACACGCCAAACTTTTAATAAAGGCTCTTTGGGCCGCGGAACCCAAAATTGATTGGGATGATACACCCCCGCAAGCTATTTGCACGGCGTGGAGCCGTTTCCTCGCGGAGCTACCACAGTTACAAAATTTCAAAATCCCGCGCTTTCTTGGTATTGTAACGGACTCCCGCATTTTTTTGATCGGATTTGCTGACGCGTCCGAGAAGGCCATGGGTGCTTCCGCGTATCTCTGCGTACAGCAGCCTACGGGACAAAATGTTGTAAATCTGGTCGCGGCCAAGAGCAAGGTAGCTCCCTTAAAAAACAGTTCTTTGGCCAGACTGGAACTGACCGCGTTAGTTATTCTCTCAAAACTGCTCAGGTTCGTGATTGATACGATTTCCTCGTGCCGCAAAATAAATGAAATCTTCGCGTTTTCAGACTCCACAGTGGCCTTACATTGGGCTCACTCTTCCCCGCATCGATTTGACACGTTTGTAGCAAACAGAATTGCTATTTTACAGGATAATCTTAACCCCAAACACTTTTTTCATTGTGAAAGTGCACACAATCCCAGCGACTGCATTAGTCGTGGGTTGACTCCCGCTCAATTGCTGGATCACCCTCTTTGGCTTCACGGCCCGCCTTGGGCACGTGACCAGGTTCATACTTGGCCTATAAACCGCTTTATATTTGACCCCGCTCAAGATGAAAAACTTCTTGAACTGAAAAAACAATCAAATGTTTTCCTCGCAACCGAAGAGACAGCTCCCTTTCTCTGTGAACTCGCTAAGCGGTTCTCTTCTTGGTCTAAACTACTTCGAGTTGTGGTATACATATATCGCTTCATGAAAAAACTCCCGCGCTCTGACAGAGTTCAAACTTCAGACTTAGAATTTTCTGAAACCGCTGTTATAAAAGCTCTTCAATCTCAATATTTCGCAAAAGATATTGAAGGCTTTCTTAAGTCCCGCAAAATAACTAAATCATTAATTCCGCTTTCTCCTTTCATAGAAAAGGACCTCCTCCGCGTTGGTGGTCGGTTAGTTAATTCATCGCTGGAATATAACAGCAAACATCCCATTTTGCTTCCAAAAAGGGATCATATTGTGAGCCTCATCATAGACTATTACCACCGCAAGTACTTACATGCTGGTCCGCAGCTGTTGCTCTCAATCCTGCGTCAAAAATATTGGATTATTTCTGGTCGCAGTGTGGTAAAACAACGTTTCCGCCTTTGCAATACTTGTTTCAAGGTCAATCCCCGCACTGAATCACCATACATGGCGGCTCTTCCCGCCCCGCGCGTTAACGAATCTAAGGCATTTCTATATACAGGCTGTGACTATACAGCAGCCTATGAGATTTTAATCAGTCGTTATCGTGGAGCACGGAAAGAGAAAGCGTATGTATGCATATTTACCTGCCTACAAACCAGAGCTGTACATCTAGAAGCGGCTGTTTCTCTAAGTACAGACTCTTTCTTACGGGCATTCCGACGATTTATATCTCGACGAGGTAAAATTTTGTCATTGTTTTCAGACAATGGCACTAATTTCACGGCCGCGCGAAATCAGTTTAAGGAAGTTAAGGATTTTCTACGATCTAAATCTTATCAAAACGCGTTCAACCAAGAAGCAACGTATAACGGAATTACCTGGCACCTAAATCCGCCCTCCGCTAGTCATTTCGGTGGGTGCTGGGAAAGCCAAATCCGCGTCATGAAAACACATCTTCGCCGCGCCATTCGCGATACTACGCTCACATATGAAGAATTTATAACTGTCCTTGCTCAAGTAGAAGCTGTTATGAATTCCCGTCCGCTGACAGCTTTAAGCTGCGACCCCGCAGAGCCACAGGCTCTGACTCCCGCACACTTTTTGAACCAACTTCCTTTGGACACTTTTCACCTAGACCCACGTTTAGATACCGTAGATCTGGTTAGAAGTAAACGACTGGTAGACGATGTCGTTCAAAGATACTGGCAACGATGGAAGCGTGAATATCTAAACACTCTTCAATCTCGCGTCAAGTGGAATACTAAAACAATTCCGGTAACCAAAGGAACAATAGTTCTCTTAAAAACTGATAATTCACCGCCTCTTCAATGGCCTCTTGGTGTTATTGAAGAAGTAATGCCCGCATCAGACGGAGTAACCCGCGTCGTCAAAGTGCGTACACAAAACGGTACTTATGTCCGTCCCGTGGTGAAACTTTGCGTTTTACCCACTCAGTAGACTATTATCTGACATTCAATTATTGTACATATGTATACGTATATATTTTATAGCATATATTATTTTCCCACATCGTGAAATCAACCTCGTTTTCCCTCATTCCTATTTACTTTTCCCGCATTTTCATATTCTAGTTCAGGAGCTCACAACTCCTGAAGGCCGGGGGGATGTTACTTTTTTTTGGTTAAATTGATGCATGCAAAGAAATGAACTCGTGTGCTCAAGCGTAAGCGAGATAGCATATATCTGTCTCGCACCCGCACATCCTCCAAACTTGGTCAACCAGCCTTGACCAGTTCCCTCAACCGCACCGCACCGCGCGGACACACACCGTGGGCCGTGTCAAACTTCCTTCAAAATATCAAACCCATACCACGCGATCGCGCCAGAGTCCGTCGTCTCGGCATCAGTGTCCAGACCAGACAAGCACCTCTTTGACAACGGAGACCAGCCTCACGCGCGCTCCTGTCAGCCACACCTAGGACCTGCTGTCCGAGCTCCAACCAGGATCCATCTCGTCTTCACGCTGCGCGAGCCACGTAGGTGAGTTTCTTTGCTAAGTCTGTTTTGCCAAAAGATCGCCGACATAAACCCTGGCCTTATATTTTTCTTTGTCATCATACCCCTTATATCTCTTTCCATCCAAGTACAGAATCAGCACCGCTATGGTAGGATATTTTTTGTATAAAAAATTCCCCACTTCGATTACGTTTACGAATAATAACTAAACCCAAAAATTTACAGATAAAAACTCAAACAATTTTCACATCACCTTCAACATAAGCCATGTCAACATTATGCCTTATCTTCGGAATGCACCACACGCTGCACGTTGGTACTTCCACAAAAAGGCCACAATTTCGACCTTAACCCGTTGACATAAAGCTGATTAAGTTCAGCAGTGGAACTGACGGCCATGACGACATCGACTCACGAAGTCATTAACAACTGGTGTCCTAATGAAACAGGGATGCCATGGGTTTGGAAGGAAATTATCAAACAACAAAGAGTTCTTATTTGGAAGGAGATACTTTAATAATTAATTAATGACACGTTCACATTAGGTATGTTTCTATTTACGTAATCTATCATCAATAAATCGTGATACTGTTCAATATTTGTGTTGTTTTCCATGTTCCCAATATTTGAGGTCGGCAATAGGAAGCGAAAATTAAAATTGTGACGCTATTGTCAGAATACACTCAGACTACAACACTTCAGACCAATAATTTTGCGCAACGTTGAAAAAGCAGACGAGCCGTATCCGACGAAGATACAAATTTAAAATGAACACTCAATCTAAAAACTAAACCAGCATAGCATAACTTAAACTTTTATTGGAAAATGAGCGAAAATAATCACGACCGGCAGGATTCGAACCTGCGTATTTCCGATCACCGTCCGGAACGCCTTAACCAACTAGGCTACGGTCTACTAACTGCCAGGCGCGAAAATCCACACTCATTTCCATACACTTCAGACTAAGCGGCTGATGAGCAGCATATCATATGCGTATATGCATGCATTAATCTACACTCAAATCAATACGTTTTATTCCTATTGAAAATCGATCAACTGGCCACAATGGGCCCTATTTCCTTATGCTGGCAACTCGAGCGATTGTTCGGTCCAAATGGTAACCCTATACTCCGCCGACACGCCCTTGAAAATGCGATAACCAACGTTCGATACAAAACTAGTTATATAACATATAACATTGCAGCCACATAAATAAATCTATACATATAATAAAGATGCACATAGTAGATATTTTATATTTTATGTTTTAAATGCAAGAAATGTGTTTGTTTTTGTCTTGTATTTCTTAAATAACTTACAATGATCAGTTTTGTGTATCATATGTGTAGTAATAATGATGTGAGTAGGCCTACGTTAGTTTAGTTGCACACCGAAAGGTAAGCTTGTGGCGAATGTTTCTGTATTTTTTATGTATAATATGTATTTACCATCTGCATAGCAACCCATGAGTGCAATAAATGATTTTGAATTTGAATTTGAGATATTCGATGAAAAAAATATATTGGGTATACTTTAAGCCAATAACAGAACACGTTGCAACAGTTTGTAGAATTTTGTCTATTTATCTGTGTCTCTATTTATTAAAACGCTTATCACGCGAAAACGGCTCAATGGATCATATTCATCATGATTTATGGTATTAGGTAGTATGAGGCCTTCAGAGCGTCTTAGGCTACTTTTTATCCTGAAATAGATAAAACTCTTTATTGTAGTATAACATATAGCATGGCAGCCACATAAATAAATACATTATACATTCCACGGTTGGGTATTTTAATATACCGTCAAGTTGCCATCTTAGTATCAAGCAAGATAACTTAAGACAAGCCATCACGGTTTCTAAGCGCTGTAAGTGTTATGTAAGCGAGCGGTGTTTACTTTGTTAAGTGCACCTGATTCTACGACAAACGTATTATCTGTACATCTGAATGCACTTGGTATATCCAACTAACTATACAGGTACTTTGATCTTAAATCCAGACAAATTGTGTAGAATAATGAAATTACACCATTAAACATTTTTGTGAGCTAAATATGCATGAAAGTTTTAATTTAATCGTTTAATTCACAAATTTAAAGTCGCCACAATAATTAAATTTGTTTATTCTATTCCGCAGAGTAAAAGACATTATACACAAAATACGACATTATGTTCTTCACTCTCGAAAATCTAATTTATGCAATAATCTCATTAGATTCTAAATAGAAATTATATAAATATAGATATAACCATCTATAACTCATCACATCACATCACACTCACGAGCATCTGTCTGAGGCCAGAGCCAAAAACCTCAACATCTCTGTCACCTGTGATTCAGATATACTGAAATAGATCCATGAATGGAATGAGTCTATTCTAAGAAATATTGGACATCGGACTTGGGATGCGTAGAAAACTTCGGTAAATCAAAAAAGTCTGACTATGAATAGATGTGTGGTAGTCTTAGGTAGGTATGACTGAATATAATGAGCGTTTCGTTCGACCAATAGAAGTATTAAGGTATTCAGATTAAATTTAAAAAATGTAATGCTTTTGTTGGGTTTAGTAGTATTAGTATTAGTTTTAGTAGTATTTGATGCAATTGAGGGTAGTTGTGAATTGCAAGAGCCGACTGGACGTTTGCGCGTCGCAGACCCGGTTTGAGTTGCAAAGATCGCGCCGTGCGCGGTGGTTGTGTCCGTGACACACCAGCACTTCACCAAGTTGCCAAGATCGCGCCGTGCGCGTCGTTGTGTCCGTGACACCCCAGCACTTCAGAGTCCGTGACTCTGGAACAGAACTAAAGGAATTCGTATAGAAGAGGAGCAGGTGCAGCACCATTCGTCTGTCGCGCATCACGGAGGCTATCCCCGGATAAGCAGCGTCGTGGATGAAAGGTTGGTGAATGCTTTTTATGATTGCCCTCTTTGCATCAATTCTGTTACGTCAAAATCAACCCCATACAGTCCACTTAGTATCGAACAGCTTTCGACAAAAAAAGATCAGAGTACATAGATGTATAAAATATGTACGTAGTATATAAAATGTTGTAAGTAACAGTTTCTATGTGCAAGGAGAAAAAATCGCATTGCAATGTTGTCAACGGTTCTAGATACCTTCTTTGTGCAAAATGGTAGAAATAGAGTTACACAATTAGGAACAAATGTTAGAAATTCAAAACATGTTTATATTTATATTATACAAGTACATAATCTGGCCCGACGTATACTGCATCAACATATAGTTACATTGAATCAGTTCATACAGAATAGGATGCGTAAATCAGGGCAATTGCAGCCAGAGGGCTCTGGAAATAGGTCATGGAAGATGGGGCAGTGAGATTGCATGAAGGATAGTATAATACATAAGTACATATAGGGAGTTGGTATTTTAGTATTTTAGACTTTAGTGTAAGAAATTTTATGATGGTCATTCAAATGAAATTGTAAATGAATAGTGGTACCTTCTATTCCTGGACAGCAATTTTGTAGAAATTTCTACAGAAAAAACTAACATTTCGTAAAAAATATTAAAAAAATATATAGGATTTTTAACGAACAAAATACGTTTTGGTCAACTTTAATTGGTGGTTTTTGAACAATAAAATTCAAGTTTGTGTAAATTTGATAGCTTCCAAAAATGCCCATAAAACACGTAACCCATACAAAACAATAGACTTCAAAATCTAAATGTGTTTCAGCATACAATAGAATAGAGCAACCAAAACAAAACAATACCGCCGGCGTTCTATCATCGAATCCGGTGTAGAATATTGAACTTTGCATGGAATGGAAGCCGCAGTTTTCCTGCAGCTTTGACCTGCCGGCTCGCTTTGACTCAGCCGCATGCAGGTCACACTGTCGCATACAGAGACCACAGATTAAATACTAGTTAGTTAGATCAGAGCCATGGACGTGCGTCATTACGTGGTACTGAACTATTAGGTAACCTATTGGCAATGAGACGTAATAACAGGCTGGAAGTGCATCGATGATTAGTGCTTGATTGGGGAACCCCACTTGTGAAGTAGGGAATGGAATGTTATTGACAACGTTTAAAGATTACGGCTAAGTGGTTTAAAATTTGGCTGCAATCAAAGATGACACGTATATAAAAAATAATTGGGAAGACCAGTGCGGTCCACAGGTTATAAAGTATTGAATCAGTGATACCTAGTGCCTACATTAGCTTATGTATATTTTATAGCTACTACTTTTATATGCCTATATTCTATTGCGTACCAGTAGTAGCCGACTTTGTGGTCAACTTGATGATTCCTTCTCATTTCCGGGAACAACACCTCGGGAAATTGGTTGCAATAAATGAGATGGTTGCACAATTATTGTCCAATGAATCATTGTTAGTGTAAATAGGTAAAACAGTGTTTGTCATCAATATCTTTTTTATGAAAGATTTGCTGACGCTTGACCACAACACGCTTGATGTTAAGCATATAAGCATTGTTGTAGTCTACGATCTAGCGCGCGTGCTTAGAAGAAACCGAATAATTCTGTATGAGTAAAAATCAAAGAGATAAAATTTGTCTAGTTAGGAAAGTTGTGGAAAACTGTATCAGAAATTAGAATAACCATTGAAGAGATGAGAGATAGATATTCCGACCTTTGACTACAAAGAAGATAACAATTATTAACTAAGATGTGAATGGAAGGAAAACCACAAAGCCTAAGTTTAAATAAATATGAGAAATTTTACTGTTTATCTTGATTTGTCAACCCAAACAGTCAAAATTCCAGTGTCCAATTCGTCTACTCATATTTTAGCCTTATATGTTAAAACTACTACAATTTTTCCTTCTATACTCGTTATAGCCCGTAGTAGTAATAACTACCTTTATTTTAGTAAGTTAGCTAATAAGCATAAATATTAATAGCACTCGTCAAATCTGTTATTACACAAAGACTTTTAAACTTAGATAAATTATTTTGTTTATTAGTATGGAGCTGTAAACGATCTGAAGTTTTGCAGAAGAGTTGAAATGTCCAAACATCTGCCCTGTCAACTTTCAAGAGGATTTACATTGTAGAAGCAATAAAACTGCCACCGTCAATCATTCAACCAATCAAGACACCTCAAATCTTCTCATCACACCAATCAGACAATGACAGCCCAATCTGACGTGACTCCTGAGTCCTGATTATCAGAGTCTGGAGTGTGGACGTTAAAAAGCGCATCCTGCCCCAAGTAGGTCGTACATCGGGGGCAAGGATGCCGAGGACGTATTATTCTATCAAGCTCCCGTGGCTGCTTCAACGATATTACTACCTGGAGACGTCGCAATACTATCGTGATAGAACAAATTGTTCGTATTATGAAGCCAGCGAAGATTTACAACGGAACAAGTGAAAAATAGGTTTCTTTTTAATTTTTCATATAGAAATTGCTCAAATTTCATACAAAGAAGATTTGTGTCATCTGCTAAAAGACCAAATCTTCTGGTCTATTTTTGGCCACCAAGTCTAATTAAGTCTAAAAACGCATGATAGGACTAGATGCCGATAGCTCCATAGCAATAGACGCGTGATAAAACATTTGTGAAAGAACAGATTGATTAGGGGTCTTTTGTTAATATTTTGCCGCTATTTCTGCTCTGGCCTCGGCCGTTGTTTATGACCCAGCTTCACCAGTATTGGCTAGGATAGATGTGCGTCCAGGTGCCCTAGATACTGTGAAAATTGATGCCGCAGTTTTATGGCTGCTGTCCATGGTGATTGGTGTTCTTGTTGCTTGGACGCTGTTCTAAATTTGTTCAGAAGATTTATCTACTACCTAATTTTTTGATGACAGGTTTTGTAATGTTTCTCATTCTCACCTAATTGAAAAGTAAATAAATAGACAAAGATGACTGATATGACTGTTAGTATATGTATATGTCATCCGTCGAAAGATGTGGGCGCCGAGCACGATCAATCTGCCCAAGAAAACTCCCAGAGTGACACGATTCTCATCTTAAGACATTTAAATTTGAAAAAGCAAGCTTTAAGTTTAACAGCAACGTGCATAATACACTCGTACATATATTTCGCTCTGAGCGTCAAGTTATGTAAAAATAGAGCCACTTAGAGCCAAAGGAAACCGACGACCAATTTTAGAAACAGTCTCAGACAAGGAATGTAAGCTCAGGATAAGAATGTTAAGTGGAAACAATCGAGCCGGTCGTGTCTAAATGTCCTTAAATGCACACAAACGATGTTATGTCCAAAATTATCGCGCGTTATCTACGAGGTCAACCTTGGAGTTCTTTCGACGGCGACATATTTACCCAAAACCATTACCCGGCCAGAAAAAAAGACACCTTCATAACACATCCACTCGCAACCACATATAACTCTTAAATTTAGTGAAATAATACGATACAGATTTCTTCCGTATTCAAGTCGAGGTCAAGATAGTGATATCAGTTGTGACCTTATTCCACGATAAAAATAATATGCATTTGTTATCATACGTCCTTCTTGATTTAGGGAGTTAGATAATTAAGTCTGGTGGCTGTGTTTATTACGGTCGTGTAACTTTGACCTGGCTATCTATTCCAGTTATACGACTTTTCGTATCTCTCCGTTTTCAGCCTGTATCATAACAAATATTCATTAACACCTTAAATTGGGTATTATTGTATGAATATGCTACGCAAATTATTAAGGCCGTTGTTGTTGACACAGATTTTCGCCTTTTGTCTTTCGGACCGTTAAATTATTGTTTCGACTTAAAAGAAAATAATTATCTAAGTAAGTTTAAAAATATATTTGCCAAGGATTTCTATGATATTCTTAAAATTTTAATAAAATATGAGTTGCTTACTGAGATTTCAAATACGTACCATAGAAACAGTAAAGGTAACGTCATTGCTGTACATAAAACCATCCAGAGGCAGATTTGAATGTTTCTCTTACTCAAATTGTTGTATTCTTTGCTTTGTACATAATATATAAATAATATATATAATGCAATTCTTAATTTTAGTTGTGACAGGTTTTATATATTTTTATATAATATACCTACTTAATTTTATTGTATAGTTTAGACAAATGTGTTACATGTCTGATAATAAAGATTTTTTATTGTTATTTATTTTATTTACAAAGCTACTGATACTATTTAGCTATGGTTTTTTAAAACAACCCGGAGACAAAATTACCCTATATATAACTTCAACTAGAAATTACTTTAACGCAGGTTTTATCATCAACCAAAGTAGGTAGGTGAAGATAACTATCTCTTTGCGATCACAGCCTTGCGTTATCAGAACACACTGCCCTTGGTCCACTTAGCGCAATCTCGCGACGAATCTGATAAACCTCTGTGCAAGTCTAGATATCTTTGCGAACGAATAAAAGAGTAACTAAAAACCTTTGATTATTTACTTGTCTAAAAACCGAGCCTTTACAGAAGATCAGCGCTGGTTCCTTCCACACAAGTTTGGGCTGAGTTGTGGAAAATTTTATGTTTCTTCTGTAATTGTTGTTGCTGTGTGTTCTTCCTGTTAAATCTGCTATAATACATATGTATATGTTTCCTTCTATTTTCTTTTTCAAAAAGATCTTACTGGATTTATTGAATGTATGATGAAGGGTAATTTGAGATGTGCTGCCGTCAATAATGGACCGAGTTATTTCGTGCGGACTCTAGTTAACATGTTGCAGATATTCCTGTGACAGTTGTGTTCTAGATTGTAATATTGTGCTAGTTACCTATATTTTGTAATACACTTTCTGTTTAGAATTTTAACGTTTAGGTAGTTATATGCGATAAATAAGCAAAACTAATACTCTATTGTAAGTACATATGTGTGTATGTGCTGTTGATGTAATATATTTGTATATTTTGACTGGCCTGTTAGCTTAGTTGGTAGTGGCTCTGCCTTCTAATCTAGGGGTTGCGGGTTCGATTCCAGCCTGACACAAGTATTTATGCATTTTAAAAATGTATAATTTCTTGTGTTGAGTCTGGTTGTTTGTATGTATAATAAGTATGTAATTACAAAAGAAAAGTATATAAGTATTATATCCGTTACCTAGTACCCACGACACAAGCGTTTGCTTAGTGTGGGGCTAGATGGCGCTGTGTGCAATGTCCCGAAATATTTATTTATTTATTTATTTATTTATTCTTTCTGCAGCAATTTTCGACGCGGCGAGTCCTTGGATAAGTGACCAAAAAGTGGCATTCCATTCTGGGCTCTTCCATCGATCGGATGACAGGTTAAATTGTAGGTCCCGGCTGTTTGTCATAGTACGGTAGTCGTTAAGCCTTGTCAGAGGCCCTTAGGGCGGCCTGATTAACTCTTGACATCAGAGTTGGTCACTTTCATTCGATAAAAATAAGAAGATATTATTTCTTATTCTAGTTAGTTATGAGTGCCTATTAGTAGGTTAAGACAGCATGCTACGTCCAAAGAATAGAGTAGCACTACACATCCACACTGAAAAATTAAGAGCAACCGTGATTCTAATCAGGCCATCAACTTGTTCGTCTTATCATTCAATTAATTAACAAGCTGCATTCGTTCTGGGAAATATTTATTTCAAAAACCCCGCATTCATGATTCTAACTCGCAAACCTGTTCTAATCTCGTGAGATATGTGTCTGTGTAACAACTTTGCATATTATTTCCATTACAAAAGTCGCAGGTCTCAAAAGGGGCCGTCCGACGTCGTCTTTTTCTACATCGTTGTCTCGACGTTAATATTTAAATCCTTTTACGATTTAATTTATATTTAAATTGGCCACATAAATCGAGTCCGCGATGCAAAGGAATTTATCGTCCAATGTGTGTAAAAAAAACGAGTGAAGTCGCAAAAATGTTGCTTATCGCAAAAAACAATCATCGCGACGTGATTCAATTTAGATTTCTTAATGTTCGTGCAGTTTTTTGGTTGAGACAGGCCCGATTTGAAACATAAAAGGCAAAATTTGCGTCTAGAGTGAAATAAAACTGAAAGCAATGAATATCTGACCGCAGATCAAATTGGCTGCAGGCTGGCGCAAAACTGAAACTACCCGTAAACTATGGGAAATTGCAAAGCGTACTACGATATGATTGCTCTTTTCTTTTTAACTTACAAAGTTTCGCAAAAACATCACTTTTACTATTATGGAATTGATATTCATTTAATATATCCACTTTTGGTCATTTACTAATGTTTACTAAGTTCTCAATCACCAACTCTACTTTTTTCGCAGATTTTCCGCCAGTTCTCTCTGTCTCAAGTTAGAAGCAACGTGGATACGTTGCTTCTAACTTGAGACAGAGTCGAGCATTCGTTAGATTTTTTCAACGTAATGACGGATCAGTTCACATAACGGTATAATTTGCAAACATAATCCTCAGACCCATTGTTTCATCTTTTCGCGGGCTCATAAAATCCTCGATATGTCTAGATGATTCAGAGATAGGACAATAAAACTTGATGAATATAACTGTAAGTTTATTTTGACAATAGGCAGGAAGCGTTTCGAAGGTTTGTGTGGGTGTGATGGAAAATTTACATAATACTTAGAGTCTGTACAACATACTTAACAGACAAAATTAAATGGTAGCGCCATTTCAGCCTCGCATTTCGCTAACTTCTCAGAACTTTTTAGTTTCCAATTTTATCCGTGAACGGCGTTATATAAGGTGTTGTTTGCGCTTCGATTTACTGTTGTTGATGTTAAAAATGGTCGGGATCCTTGGTTCGTGATGACGGCTGACAAATTGCTTCTTGTTTACTGAATAAGCTCGACAAGGCCCGATGTTGTCATCGGAGCCGAAAATGCGACGAAACCGATAAAATTACACGAGCTATTTTATAAATAATTGACAACAAAAAGAGAAGATTCTAAAATAAATAGGTATTCATAGAGATTTGTTTATTATACTTAAAGTTCAATAGTTATATCAGTTAAATCAATATAGTGTTTGCAATTTCGTAATATTTACTCATTTTTTGCGAACCGGTGAGGGCTCCATTTCATTAGTTTAACTTTTGGAAGATAGGCCTATGCTCAGCAGTGTCTGAGAACAGGCTGACGATAAACATAGTCAACGATTTTAAAATTGCTGCAGCTCATAGATACACAACTGTACAATTATGAACGAAAATGCCTCAGACATCAGATATTCAAGATATACTTAAAATATAATAGAATAGAATAGAATAGAAAATTCTTTATTGCAACACACGATAATAATAAAAAAGAAAGAAGAAAAAAATACTTATACTAGTGCCACAAGTGGCGGCCTTATTGCTAAAAGCAATCTCTTCCAGGCAACCATTGGATGGAAAGGAATAAACAAGCCATTTAGCAACAAGCAGACAGTCAGTTAACTACGTCTTTGTATCAATCGATTACGCGTAGTTTGCAACAGTTTAATGCAGAATTTAAACAATACTGGCCATAAAGCCACCTGCCTGGTTGTGCACCTGTATTGAATTTATAAATAGCTGCCTGTACGCCTATTAGGTACACTTAAGTGTAGTTTTACACCTTTAGATATATAAAAATATACATATATGTTGTACGTGTAGGTATCATAAGCAATTAAGTTATTTTTCACGTGAAGCCATGCTTTGCTTACTAATGTATGTATGTATATTATTAATGTATATATCTAATTTCTTGTTTTCATCAAAATTTATCTTAAAAATTCACCTAAGTACTTGTAAAAAAATACACAAGTTGATTAATAATTTTAATACGTTACCTTACCTACACATGCTATACGATAAAAATACGTTATCGATTTCTGAGTCGTGCATTGTCACCGAGCAAAAGTTTGATCGTTGTGACGATACTGTCAGAATCAAATGGGTTTTAAATATTCCTTGTTCGTGAAAATATGCGTGTATTTTAATTAATTCCCTGGACAGTATTTGGGGAGTGGTTTAGTGCTGGGTGGAACGAACACTGTGTATGATTCATTTTATCGATTTTACAATAATTAGCACCCTTGTTATCATTTGTATATAAAGAAAATATAATAAATAATGCTTATTTTTGTACCTTTGCGTGCACCTTTTGGACACATAAGATAAGTAGATAAGTTTGTATAAGAGTGGAGAAGTCAGATGTTGAAAGCCTTTTAACTACCTAAAAAGCATTTTACATGGTGTTAATGTAAAGACTATGGCGATCAATATGAGTACTGCAAAATTTCCCATGTGGGTGCTTTACCATAAATTCAGTCAAACTATGTACCTATTAGCAAGTAAACTCTATGAAATAAACTTGGGTAAACTGAATATAATATACTAGCTGTGCTCGCGACTTCGTCCGCGTGAAATAGTTATTTTGGGCATCATATTTATATTTGCAAACAACAACAACAACCTCTCAGCTTTATAAACTATAGCTGTTACCCACGACTTGAACCGTTTTCACAGCGCACGCAACGGAAGCCCTCAAAGATGAATATTTTTCCCCGTTTTTCCCACATTTTCCATTGTTTCTTCGCTCCTATTAGTTGCAGTCCGATGTTATATAGCCTAAAGCCTTCCTCGATAAATGGTCTCTTCAACACAAAAATAATTTTTCAAATCGGACCAGTAGTACCTGAGATTAGCGCGTTCAAACAAATAAACAAACTCAGCTTTATAATATTAGTATAGATGTATAACTAAGGTATTACAAAATTTGTTAAGTACTAAAAGCGAGTGTGGCTCACCGGTTCCAGTGTCTGCTTTTCATCCAGGCACATCCTGGTTCGAATCCGGTCCTACACCAATGACTTGTATTTTCAATTTAAGTGTGGATTTGCACTCGCTGACTTAATGAAGGAAAACATCGTGAGGAAACCGACATGTTTGAGGACCACAATATTCGAGGACATGTCTGCCGTGGATAAACCTGCGCGCCCACCACGATGTATGTATCTGCCCAAAAGCCCTAACGAATTAATTCTGCGGGGGAATCACGACCCTCAGTCATGAGAAAATACGACTCATAGAGCGAGAAGTACTAAAGATATATTTCCTCCAACCGATACTATAAATTGTAGTATTATAAAAATATTTATTCAAATTATTGTTGTTTTATTATAATAAGTTGTTAGTCTTTTTGTAACATAGCAAAATAAGATAACCCTATGTCACTAAATAAGTACAAAGACATTTCAGCTCTTGTTTATTGCAATAATAAAATGAATTGATAATACTAATAAATCATTGTTACTGATACATGTGCTTATAATTGACAGCTATAGGTAGAACAAAGTAGGGTCACATAAGGGTCAACACATCTATCTCTCGTGGTTTGAAAAGCAAAATATTACAAAGTTACTATTAGTGCTATTACTAAAATAAGTCTTGGGAATTGAACAAAAATTTTATTATTATTGGGATTTTAGCAACTATTTTAATCCATGTAGTAGTCTATATTTTTACATTTGATGTCGCGAAGACGGTACTATATGCAATTAGTAAGACACAATGTCTGTTACTTATGAATATAAAAAAGTTACAAATTGTATCTTCATGCCTAATTATCTATTTCAAAGAGCAAATCATACTAAGTTTCTTGTAAAAATAATAAACAATTTGAATTTTTATAAGAACTCTCTACAAGTTACTCGGGAATTTATTTCTTACGAATAACAGGCAAGATGCTGTTTATGTTCAAACTACCCTACCTAACATCGGATGTAAATTAAAATTTTATCAAAAAAATAACTAACAAGGATGTTTGAAACATTGTTTTCCACCTGTTGTGTAAAATGTTCCTTTGCGTAAAGGAACTCGCGTTAAAGTCTTTTATAGACGTAGCTCTTTCGAAGCGCCACAATTCCGTAGCATTTGTAAAATGAAACGTTTTCACTGTTTGTAAGCTTTTAAAATCATGATATTCCAGTTTGAAACACTATATAATAAACATAAATAATAATAACACGTAATATGTGTATAATGTGGTGTTAAATAACTTAACAAAGGTTATGTTTAAACAACACACATTAAAAGTAGAAATAAAAACTTTAAACTTTGTTCAAACACGACATTTAAATTTCGAATGTCCAACAACATTACAAACTACAAATTGTTTTTACCTAGAAGTGATTTTTAATGGCCTCGCCTTATGAGGCTGTATTTCAAAAGGCTTACGGTAAAATTGGAGCGTGTAACTTGTGCTCGAAAACGTTGAAAGTAAACATATAACATAGCATAACTCTATTATGGTTGAAAAATGGAGATAAGAAAAAAAAACCCACTAAGAGTACCGTCCATTTAATTTTTTACCACTAATACATTTTTACTAAACGGCATCACTAGCCGTTAATGGGTAAATTAATAGAAATATATTTTAGATGAATGGCCCCATTTTTCTAAACCATTTGAGTAAATAAATATTGTTGCCTGGAAGAGATCGCTTTTAGCAAAAAGGCCGCCATTTGTGGCATTAGTTTTAATTAATTTTTTTTTCCGTTTTGTATTATGGTTTTTGTGTCCAATAAAGTATCAATCTATCTATCTATCTATTGATTAAAGCTTATGCAATATCAATTATATTTCATAAGTCATTTTGAGCTGTTTGTTCGTAGCTCATAGTAGGTACTGACGACGTTTTTTTACTACATCAGTTCTAAAGAAGGTGAAAATGTGGCTAAATCGGTGAGCGAGACTTATTCCACCTATGAGTCTCTGCATCCACCTCTCCTCTGGTCGTAGTGGTTCCCACTCCATCGAATACAGGAGAGGTTGGAGAAGATAGTGCGCCTGTGTAAGCGCGAACACTTACGCACTATAAAATGTTCTACGCAGATGACCGTATCATCATCATCATCATCATCATATACTGTCACTACGTATATAACACAAAAGTATTACATTTCAGATTACTCAGTAGGTTAAGCTTAGTTACTTTAAAACTGGGCTTTGTAAAGGCAGTAACGGTACTAATATTGATGGTGTAACGGAAGTTGCAAGTATTCCAAATCTGACGTTACGAAATGGTAACAAACTGACAGATAAGTAATCTTGGAGTAAGACAGAGAATCTGTCAAACAGTTGTTAAACTAAGTTATCGCAGTCTGTGATTGTTTTTTACCCGAACTCTTTTAAAAAAAGGCGGTTACGAATTCAAAATGTGACCATGTACCTAATATTAATACAAATGTGATATAAAAAAAATAAAAAAAATTAAGGTATGAAAATGTATTTAAGCTCACAAAAACGTGAGTCAGCTTTGATAGTAGTATGCATGTACGAGAACATTGACCACGGATTTCTCGGCATAAAGTAATATTTTCTACTCGTCAAACAAGATTTTTTTTCGTCTGGCTGAAAACTGCAACCTTGCAGTGAGCTTTTTCAAATTCGTGAAACCTGTAGCCTTAGGAGCATTTAGCAAAACATTATCTGAAAACGTAGAGGCTGTATGATTTTGCATTAATTATCATGTCATACGTCACTGCCTGTGAATCATGATCATGACATTCAACCTCTCATGATAATGAACATGCAAGTCGAAGGTTCTAGACTTCGTAATGTTGTGTAATTTCACATTTACAAGGAATTTTGGAACTATGCTCCACTTTGAGCTAAGGCTCTACTTTAAGCTGAGTTTGAGTCATAATGCTCGGTTATTTTAAAATTGCATATTTTGGTCAAGCTCCGGTTAAACATATGACTCATACTTTTGTTAACCTATTAATTTTTTTTTTCAGAATTAGTTTACTAAATATTTACTTTTTTGTTGTTTATATATCTGATTTGTTGTTTTATTATCAGATTACCCAGATTAAGAGATAAAAATGTTGAAATGTAAATCACTAAACCACGATAAATTTGCAACTGACCAAATTTAGAAACAGTAAATATGTCATTTGACTCATATACTTTACATATATCTTGTCCAAGATATTTGTCCTCCAAGACATAGACAAACATCCTACTATTTGTAGTATAACAAAGGCCAAATATAGTATTTACTAGTTGCGTAAGCACACCCACATGAAATGACTAGTATTTTGGTGTTGTTGACTTTGTTAGTGTGTCTTTATTTTGGGAATGTCTTTAAAATATAATTAGTAAATTCCTATGTTGGAATGGAATCATTGTTTACTATTATAAAAAGTGACTCTGCGGACCCTGTTCTACTTCCATACCAAAAATCACAATGACCTCGTCTTATCCATTATGGCGTGAAAGAAAAATCTATGCCTTCATGAAACTATGCTTAGGTATGCTCCACGTTTGTCTTTTAAAATTATTTAAAATTTTATTAAATAGAGATTCTCAAGCTTAATTTTAAATTTAATCTTTTCATTTGAAAATGTGGGAAAATAATCACGACCGGCAGGATTCGAACCTACGTATTTCTGATTACCAGCCAGAACGCCTAAAACCTATCGTGCCTCGTCTTAATTTTGCTCATTTTCCAATAAAAAATTTAAGTTTAAATAACCATAGACACATAATACAGAGTACAAATCATAGTGCGGGTTTTGAACTTGACAAAATAACTGTATTTTAAACTACAAAATTATTGTTTTTCCTATAACCCAAGTAAGTAATAATTGTATCTTTGTGTAAGGTTGCGCTACGAAGGCTCCACGGTCCAGTGCCGTGTGGGTAGCACACCTCATCATTTGTCATCAACTACTAACGGCCCTTGACTTGAGCTTGTTTACCATAACCTTGTGGAATACAGATGATGGGAGATAAACTCATGTTACAGAGGCCGCCATCTTGATATTGTCAGTGAGCTTTGAGGAAAATCATTTTCTGAAGTATAAACGTTGTCTTGCTGGCGGCGTGATGAGCAAAATAAGTATGTTTGAAAATGTAAAATATAGAAACCTTGGGTGTGGATAATATGACAAGATTTCAACTACATATAATTTATTGCTTTTCTACATGTTTCAACAATATGACTTTAAATGCATAGGTAACTAAAATATTCTGCGGCTTATCTTCTATTAGTGTATGTAGAATTTCTTCAATAGCATTTATATGTTTATAAGTGTTTGCGACTAATTATAAAGAGTGACGTCATTACACTTTTTGCTGCACACATTCACATAAAGCAATGCATCAAGTGATTGAAAAGATAAAAAGCAAGGGCAATGAATTCATAATATTATTTACCCATATACTTAGGTACTGAGACCGTTTTTTATCATGTACGAAATCCGTTTTGCGGCTAGATGTTTATATAGGTGGATAGAAAACATATCAATTGTTGATGTGTGAGTTGATATGTGTGCAGGTTTTGTGTGTATGTATGTGTAAGATACTGCGTCCGTTGCCCTCTCGACTACTCGGTGACATTGGCGATAATGCGATACAAATAAAGTGATAACCGCACATAAATAATAAAGTAGAGATAGATCTGTACGTCTATAAACATCGTATGTCATCATCGCTCATTCGACGAT
The DNA here is from genome assembly GCA_964023185.1 of Macaria liturata. Taxonomy (NCBI): domain Eukaryota; kingdom Metazoa; phylum Arthropoda; class Insecta; order Lepidoptera; family Geometridae; genus Macaria; species Macaria liturata. The sequence goes on along the minus strand of OZ026812.1, from coordinate 4,490,082 downwards.
CGATTGAGCTATTTTATTCGATTGGCGAAAGTTTGTGAGTATTTATAAGATTGAATAAGTAATTTTGTTTTCTTTTTACGCGCATACGACCTTGGACAAAGGATTAGAATGAAAAATGAAATGTAGATAAATGAGATCTTGAATTAACGCAAGTATAAGCTATTTCTGCTTTTATCATCACATCTTTTATTGTTTCATCACATTCGTTTATGTATTGCGTTAAGTAGTTGTTAGTTATATTGTATTTTCTTTGCTCTTCATAAAATAAATAAATAAAATTAAATAGCCTTTATTGCCCATTTACAAATGATAATATAAGAACTTAAAAATAATTTTAAATTAAAGTAAACTATTTACATAAAATGAATCGTTTCTTCAGTATATCTTTAGGGCACCCAAAATTTGGTGAAGGCCTCTTCTATGCGTGTCCACAGTTTCCTGTCTCGTCTTTGCTATTAGTAGAATTTATTTGGACAAAAAAATAGGTAGGTACAGTTCAGATCTTAGCTGGCATTCCATTTTGGGCGCGTCCGTGGGTCGGATGACACGTTAAATTGTAGATCCCGGCTGTTTGTCTAGTACGGCAGTCGTTAAGCCATGTCAGAGGCTCTTAGGGCGGTATGAAAACTCTCGACACCCGAGTCGGCCAATCTCATTTGATAAGAAGAAGAAGAAGATCTTAGCTATGCACATATGTTTATTTTATTCTGGATTAAAATGGACAGCTCTTTGGTAAATAATAATGTACCTACAAATATAATTCTGTAGGACATCGAACATAAACATAAACATCGTGTATCATAATCATTCATTCGACGATCGATTGAGCTATTTTCTTCGTTTCCAACTTCCAATAAACGGAATAATAACACTTTCGCAATAAAAGTTTTCCCAACCTATTTGCGAGTTGTAATCGATTCGACCATCAATTTGTGTCAACTCTATATTGGGAAGGAAATGTGTGCTTTTGATAAGTTTTTTTGTTTACTTTATCGAATTTTTGTTTGTTTTTTGGTTGAGTTTGTAGACGGACTCTGTGTCAAGCTCAAAGCTTGCATTTCAAAGCTTACCGTTTTAATTTATGCGTAAGCTTAGTATGGGGCTAGATGGCGCTGTGTGATATGTCCTGAAATATTTATTATTTATTTATTAATTAATTAAATAGGTAAGTATGTAATAACAAGGATTTATAGGCATATATAAACAATGCAAATCCTTGCTATTAATGTCGTACTAAGTTATTTTGCAGTAACTTATATTTACTAACGTCTCCGACATCATTGATCTTTTAAAAATTACAACGCTGTTTTATAAAGTTAGGCACACAAACTGTAGGTATAATTATTTTGGTTACCTACTTTTATTTAAGAACAATAACAAATTACTGGCTAAGACAATATCGATGTCATACCTACGTCACTTTTATTCACACTTCATATAAAACTGCTGGAGCAAAAGGAAAGTCAAACTAGAGCCGTGTTTATTTCTTGTACATATAATATCATTGGTTTATTTGATTATCCATTTAGTCAGTCATGTTCACGAATGAATATTTAAAAATAAGTCACGGAGTGCAAAAGAGACAGACAGTTTATAATAACAAGTTATTTCATAAGAAGGAACGAGATCAGACGATGTTTATCGTTACATTGTTGATGTTTATAATATAAGAACCACGTGATTGATTTTGGTTGCTAATGTATCTTGAAATATGTTGTGCAAAGATCTTACATGTAAATGGATATGCATTTTGACATATCTACTTGACCATATGGTCTCTACGTTTTATCAAATTAGGTTACTCAATGTAGAAATGATTTGGTATATATCTATTAGGTAATTACTTATGTGAAATTAAGGAGAAAAAAGGAAAAATATGTAAAGTAATCAAACGCGACTATGCGTATCATAATACGCAGGAATCAAACTGTCACTTTTTTGTTATTAGCTGTCAATAGCCGATGTAAGTACTTATCCATAATTACAATGTAAAATATGCGTCACGAATTTAACACAATACCTACGTCAAACGAATAAAAAAATAACAACAAGACAATATTTCGATCGTAGAACTCTGGTCGGAGGCTATTCGTCTCACAAACGAAAATACTAAGTGACGTAATATTTAAAGTTTAGTGAACGCTTGGCGAAGTCTGTGGCCTGCGCGGGCGCATGTTGCCACGAAAACTTGCCGTATTAAGTGCATTAGCTATCATTTATTCTGTGGTATTAGCAAGACAACTCCGCACGCGGACGATGTCAGCACTGTCTATGCTCGTACTGACTGTCAAGCTCATCTGGTTAGAAGTGTTTTAGTTCCAATTTTATCCACTTGCAGAGTTATCTTGGAACTTACTATGTCTGGTTCTGTGGTTTGCTGCTTTTCAAGGTCTCACAGCGCGATCGAATCAAGGCCAAAGCGGTGGGAAGGCATCGAAGCTCGCACTTAATCGATCTTATTCAGTTTAGGTATTCGACTTGGAATATTTTATTTAATGGCATTAACGCGGGAAATTGTTTCCTGGATTATTTGAATTGGCTTTTTAAAACAGCTCTACTTATTCTACAATGGTTTGTGTGTTTGAGGTGTACCTATATCGATTTTTGTGACTATAAATTTACTTGTACTATGAAAGTGGTAGCATATATGACCATTTCAAGCGCACGAAATGAATGTAGAAGAAATTGCTAACGAAATTAGAGCAAGGAGTTTTTCTTGTTAGGTTACGAGTTTTTCTTTCTGGGAGCTTCGAGAGTTTTTAAAAGTTTGTTTTAGATGGTCAAGTACCCTCATTTAGACAAAATAAATTAAAATTATTTGTTTGAAACTGATATCCTAAAACACTTTGTACGAATGGTATTTTTGTTAAGTACCCAATTTAAGTTTATTCTCACGTAGGATTGCGTCATCGGGCTTTTAAGGACCCGGTGAATTGCTAAAATATTCAATTTCAAACAACTAAGAGGTGCCAAAAAACTGCAAGGAATTTTGTTTACGCTTGAGATGGTGTTGCTCAACAAATATAAACTTATCGTTACTGGCAGGAACATAATAATTTGGATGAAACGAATGTTACTAATCTAAATACATAAAACTCAAAGGTGACAGACTGACTGACTGACTGATATAGTATTCTGTCAACGCACAGCCCAAACTACTGGACGGATTGGCCTGAAATTTGGAATGAAGGTAGATGTTATGACGTAGGCATCCGCTAAGAAAGGATTTTGGGAAATGCCACTTTTAAAGGGGTGAAATAGGGGATGCAAGTTTTACTTCTTAATGCGAACACCCACTAGTGCTTCATATTTTCAGAATGAAAATTGAATTGAGACAAACGTCTTACAAATCAAAGGTTTTAGACATATTATTCAATAACACAGTAAAACGAGACGTTTACTGAAAATATCGTAAAAACCACACAGTACCTTTTGATAAACATGAAGCACTAAATCTGACTAGTTCCGGGTTGCAAATAAATACATTTTTATCACGCTACAGATTTTTTTATAGACTTCACTGGCAATAGTTAGCACGTATAGAGACTGTAGCTTGAAATTTCAATGAACTATTTCAGTCATGGGAAGTGAATGCGTGTTTTTGCCGAGTCGCCGTAATTATTGTGAGCTACGATAGCGTCAGTGATAATGAGCCTGTTGTTTTTGCCTCCAGAGTGGAACCGAAATAACCACTATAGTGATTTTCAGATAGAAGACGGTTTCGTCTAATATTAGCTAATGGTTGCTTCTTGTAATCATTTATAGACTTGTTTTGAGTACGTTCTACTGATATTTGTATTTCGAGATGTAGATATACTTTCTCTATAAATTGTGTGCTGCTCCGGGCGTGTAGTTTTCTCTTAAGTCTTACCTGAAACAAAGGAGAAAAGTACTAAGCATGGGTTGATTATAGCTTATATTTAGACTTGTCTATTCTAATACACAATCATGTAAATTTTATTATACAATTTGAAACAAAATACGAATGTTGTAAGTAATTGTAATAGCCTAAAATGTAGCGAGTGAGGCGATAAAGCCAATGTTATTCTTGAATTTCGCTCGTGGTGAGTTCCGCCCACATAATTTTATCGGAGGCATCTTTCAGGCAAGCCTTTAATTTTCCCTTACTTTCACACTGATCTGATAAAACTAAAATTAACTGCAATAAAATACGTACCGAGGCCCATATAATTATTAAGTACTTTGGCAAGCAATCAGCATTCAAAAGAGAATTTCGTAAATGAACGATGCATTAATGAATCATCGGGTAAAAAGAGAGCATTCAAGATGGATAGTGTCGTAAAAAAAGGTCTAAAAGACCTCGTTCTGATTGTAGAAGGTGTAATTTATCAACTGCTATTCACGCCAGGTTCATTTTGAGACTTTGTTTTGTGTGGAGAGTCGCAAAGTACAGCCGTCGTTAGGACTGATGGCGCTCGACAAAAACAGAAGGAGGGGTTTGATTATTGTCAACAAATAGCTCTAGTTCTAGAAACTGCCGCGCAGGTTCATTTAGCGACAGTTTAGTATAGCGGAATGTGAGTGTAGGCGTAATGCCTAGGAGCAAATAGTGCGTGCAGATGTTCAGACAATTCGGATAACTGTAAATGAAACTAGCAAACCATTATTTAAAAGAGACACTTTGAAAGAAACTCGCGCACGACCGTGCAAAAAGACGTATTATACTTTTGTGTGACCCCAAGAAATCTTTTGTGTGATTCAGCATCCTAACGTTTGCCAAAACTGAAAAGAATGGAGATGTACCTAGTGTCATACCTATTTAGATGTTTTGAAGTGCTATTTGAAACGCCTACGTAAATGTAACAGATACATTACAATTACGAGTATATATTGTACGTACCTATAGTTTATGTATGAAAATAAAAAACATAAAATTATAACATTATTATCGTAAAGAAAGTTGTACACAATAGTAAGACTTACATATTTAAAATAGTTTCACGTATAAGGCCAAGTTGTATATTATTTTATTATAAGTTTTAGTTTGTAAGTTGTTTTGTGTCTGTAAATAAATAAATATCAAATGTGCAGATTGAATAATAAGAAATATGCATGTATACCTAAATAATCGTGAAATCGATAAATGAGATTTTATTGTTGTAAACTAAACACACAGCCGTGAAAAAATTAAAAGGTAAGTTCTTATTGAAATATTTTAAACGATTTAATCAAGTCTATCTTTCCCGAAAATACGATTTAAATAAAGACTTCAATCAAATTATTCAAATGTTTGTAAATATAAATACCAAAGCTGGTACAAGTACCTAAATGATTTATCAAAACCAGTTCTGAGAGTCCAAATCTGAGACGGTTATAAAAGAATTCCACGTGTAAGTCTAACCTTTTGAATTTAAAATTGTCAGTTGCAAGTTTTAAGCCGATTAAAATGCCAGTCTATAATCGGATCGCATTCGAAGATGATCCGAGACATAAACAAGCATTTCGGGTTCGTGGTGATTCACTTTTCGTACACAAAGATAACATTAATATCTGTTATTTTTCCCAAAATCTAGGAAAATCGAAAGCGTTTTAAAAGTTGCAAACATAACGAAGACAAACAACACCATGAATGCTTAAATATTAAAATCGAATGATTAAATTTCTGAAAAACATAAACACAAGATTTGTTGTCGTTACCTAGAAAGAACAGCAATGTTGTCCACCAAAATCCCCGTTAAATGGCTTGTTTTTGTAGAAGATTACAGCAAAATTTTAAACCAGAAGCCTTAAGAATTTGATACTCATGAAACAGGATAGGGTTTTCACGGTCAATCTCAGGACCTTTAGAGCATGGGCCCAGCAAATATGTGGTTTATGTTACCATCAGTACAGACACCTGATCAAACATGTGGGCAGATAAACCACTTGATGTGAGAATAGTCAGATAACGACGCCTTCCTGGCGGTACAGCCACTTGAATATATTAAACACTCCGTGCCGCCTCGCAGCAACTACACCATGAAGTGCTTTCAGAAACCAATCATGGAAGCTTAATGAAAAAGACACTGAAGAGAAAGAATCTTTGAAATGGTCTGAAACGTTCAGTAAGAATGAAAAAGGACACAGTCAAACAGCTTAATGCGTCGCAGAATTGCGTTCTCGCTTTTTATCTCGACGCTGTCATTCTTAAACGCATTCAGAATTGCATTAACATAAAGATAATAACTTCCCAGACAAGGTCTGCCATTTCAGAGAACGAGCTGAGAGCGAGACCTTGCATCACAAAGGGACCTGTTCAAAATACAGTGCTTCAGTAAAAATCAAAACATTGGAAACGTATTTTCGTTTCATATGCAAATAGGAGCGATGCGTGTCTGAGATACACACGAGCAGAGCGATCGAGAGATGACACAAGTCTCTGATGTCTGCCAGTTCTGGATATTATATTTCTCCGAATCCTCTGGGAGAGGATTTGATTTCAAACGATAAAGTGGAACGTGTTTTAAAATTCTATGCTTGCTCTTATTTCAATCACGTTTTCTGTTATTTTTCATTATCAATTCCGAGATAATTAATTCAAAATATTCCGTGCCATCTGCGAATGATCCGTGATGTTACGATTTGAATGCGGCTCGGTTGGCGTCTCTCAGATGAAGTGTGTCGCGTCGGTACAGGACAGACGGTTTTTTATTGTAGCTATTGTAAGTCGCTGTGAGACTGCTTAGTATGCAGCGTGTCTCCTGCACTGCGCGATACAATGTGGACGTATAAATAGGTACCAATCGACTGAGATAAATGGGCGGCGGCTAGCTGCAAGGAGCTTTCCTCACTGAAACTGATAAATTCGATCATAAGAATGCATACTCGTGATCTCTCAATAGTTTTGAACAAAGCCATATAACAACGAGTATCGAATTGATAAATACCGCAGTTAATTCTCCATTTTACGGTCCAGTCGTACACGAACGTGTACAATATCCTATACCTAAACAACGCTGGGAAAGAAACCTTTGAGTGTTCCTTCCCTTTAATTCAGCAGCGGGTTGAATTGATGTCCCATTATATGCAAGACGGGCGGCGCGGCCATGGCCAAAATTTCAATAGCCAACAGCGATTGGACCGGCACGTGTAACTTTTTGTGCAAATCTCCTTGGAATTCCTCGATACCATTTCGGAAAGGCTTCGGGTTGAATAGCTTATTATGCAACATTTTAATAGGTTCACAACAGTTTTATGGGTCAAAATTAGACTTCGGAATTATAGCATCAGTCACCGACGACGGAGAAAAAGGAATGTTGCGTGATGAGTTTTTGTGTTTGAAATTTTGTTTTGTAATATTCATTCAACAAAGGGTATAATAGAGTTAGAGAGTGAATGAATCGGAGTGCGTAATGTCGCGAAGGCAGCGAGCGGAGCGGTCGCAGCGGCAACTTTCTACGCGACCTCGAAATGCTGCGTTCACTTTCCTCAACACTGACACCGGTTACGCAAGCGACACCACGACCGACATATCGACGCGAACACTCCGTCAAGCCCCGACACGTCCCACCTACGACTACAAAACCCGTCCGACGAGTCGTCTCCATTAGTCGAGCACCCACAAATATTACCATGTCGAATTCTTTTCAAATACTACGCCATTACATCACACAAAAGTCGGTTCGGAATGCCACGTTCGAGGGACCCGAAGGAGTTAAAAAATAAGTTCGCAATTTATTCGAAGGGCAGATAAAAACGCCAGGTGCCGTGCCTCTTGCGTCCAAGGTTAGTGTTTCCTAGAGCTGCATATAGGTTTATTTTTATTCGTTGCATGTTCCTTCAGCGGGCTCGCGTGCAGTGAAACCTGTTTGGAGTCGGCTGGTCTCCATTCCACCGTGAGCCTGTACGCCTATTACACTTTTAGTTTTTGTATTGAGCGTTTAAATGGAACCTGGGGTAATTATACTGACTATGGTATAAGTTCTACAAGCATTTTAATGACGTTTTAATTGATCGTCGGCATCCGCTGATCAAGCATTTACTTAAAATCATGTTAACAAACTTACTAAGGTATCACTTGGGAAGTTGTCCATCAGTGTTCTGAACGAATTAAAAAATAAAAGCACTTTCAAATACATAATTGCGTGTATTCAGTAAGGTGTGCCGTCATCCGACCCGGTATTAGGCAATGTTAATGCATCTCGACTCTCGAACCCGCGAAACTGGTTCAGCAATAGGAGCAAAACAATAGGGGCGGGCTGCGAATTTGGCGTTTTTCTTAGAAGCCTTCGACAAATGCAGAGCGCTGCAGCAGGAAGTGGGGCCGGGGCCAGTTTATGTAACCTAATCACCTGCTCGCTCGAGGCCAGGCGCAGCATTCAGAAAAACCAAGGCCATCCCGCACAAAGCGCGGGCTAAGACCTAATGTATCTAAACCCTCCTGCGCTCCCTCTTACGGCAGGATGTTGCATAAGCTTTGTTGTTTTATTATTCGCCGTACAAAGTCCGCATCGCATTTTAGATTAGTTTTTTGTTCGGTCATCGACGAGTGGATGTTGTCGGTGTTCTCTCGACTCTTTCGAGTACCATTGAAAATTGAACATTAATGATGTTGGTGTAAAAGCTGTTTGGTATCGATGTGTCCCAGATGAGTTAAATATTCACCTTGATGTTGGCTGAGATGTTACAAGTTTGTTGAGAGCATCTAACTATTCTCGTTCCCACGTCGTGTATGTGCTTGTTTGTGATATGCATTTGTTTGAAGGTGTAAAAGAGCACTTTTTACTCGCAAACTTCTCGATTCCACGACGCGACGTCTCTTTAGAAAGTTTTTAGCGATGCATGTAAGCAGGCGCCACGGGAAGGAAGTTTCCTGCTAAATGAACTGAATAGAAAATGTATAAAGTCACACGAGGACACACGAGGAAATGTAAAAATATTTCACAGTTCCTTTCTGTAGTAGTTTCTTATTATGCCATTGCCATTTATAGGGAACAAAAAGTGGCGGATTACAAAAAAAAATATGTCCATGATTTTATTTGCAGAAAACAAAATAAGAGAACAAACATTGGAAACACGACATGTATGCGAGTGATCACGCGACCATGCGGTGATACATCGCCCGTCCGTATACAAAAAAGTACATCGGGGGATTTCCGTGGCGCGGAATTTGTGGGTGAACCCACGAGGGCACCATCCCTCGCTGGGGGCCCGTTGCCAAGGGATACTCGTATCTCTGTATCAATGAACACCATTGTACACGTATTGTATGAAGCACTCAACAAAAGAAGACTCGAATACAATCCATGCAATCTAATTGTGATGCAGAGATGCAGTTGACATAATTCCGATGATTTGGGGCCCGAGTCAAATTTATAGTCAGCTGTGTATGCGTCTAAAAAACCGACCCCACGTTACCATCTATTACGAGAGAAACAAAACAACATGGAGGATATGAGAGATATGGAGGTCCTGGCTTATATTTATTCAAGTGTTTAGTTTTATGAGACATTAAGATGAGATTTTTATGTGTAGAGTTATTTAGGGCATCGTTAAACATAAAAAGACGCTTGTGTTTGAAATGCTTAAAGATGATAAGGTGGTTCTATAATATTATAGGAGTTTTGTTCTATATGGATGACTTTGTATGTAAGTAACAAGCGCAAAAGTTTTTGAACCACGTTTTTATTTATATCTCAGGCTCTGTGTAACACATACACGAGCGAATTTAATTCATTTTATCCTTTCACAAGAATTTGTATATTTGATGAGAAATTCATATGTAGAAGACGGTGAATTTAAGCCACATTAAAAAATAAACACATGCACAAATTTACAGACCAATTATAGATAACCTAAAGGTCTCAGACAACGTTTACAGAGTTAAAGTACTATCATTTACTTTAAGCCAGTTCGAAGGAGCAGGTGCAAAATAGCTACGCACGTGCCGGAACAAAACAGCGATATTTTAAAACGGTTTTATGGCCAGCACAATCATACAAAGTAAGTTTATGAAGTGGCCACTAAAGGTGGAAGCTAAATAAGGAAACACTCGTACGGTCCATAGAAAAATAATGATGACTGTTATTGTGGAATTTGTCACGAGTACTTAATAACGAGAACGTGTTGAAGCAGCAGATGAAGGTAACATATGTGGCTTGGCTGTTAAAAATGTTTTAATATCTACAAGTAGAAGGAACTTCGACATATGCGAGTAACTTCAAATACTAGGTGATACTATACAGTGTAGTACCATTATATGTTTGGTGCTATAGGTATCGACATATATGTAGTTGATTTTCGGACAATATCTATAAACCATAAATAAAAAAAATACTGAGTTATGTTTTACACAACAAGTAGGTACTATCAAAAACATACCTATAGAATTATTTTTTGTACAAAAAAGTTCTTTAAGTTTCGTATGGGTATGATATTGAAAATGTTCTAACAGAAACCGAGAAGACGTTAATATAGATATCATTGTTTCCAGTCATAAATGCAAACAAATATCTTCCTAATTTATACTAATTACTAGAAATCAATCAATCAAACATCTCGCAATTAATTTCCGTCTCCACTCCCCTCAAATAAATTGCTACCTCTCCCCGATTCAACCGCAATTCTATAAGGTACTACTTCCCAAATTCTTCAAACCGGCTTCTAAGTACCCCCAAATCAACCGTATTATTACTTAATCAAAAGTTGAATAGTCCCGAAAGCGAATTGCAAAGTGCAGCGAAGATGTAAACAGTCGGGTGAACGTCCTGTGTTCAACTTGACACATTTTTGGGCCAGCGACCCAATGTGGCCCAATTGTACTGCGCGGCACACTTGCGCAACGGGCCAACGCATACCGGCCTATAAGGGAACTAAAGGGTACGGGATTTATGGACTTCGAATATCAAGGTTGAACCCGGTTATTGGCAGTGTGTTGTGCGAAGTGACGGCAACAATTTCTGCAATATCTTCTGGAGTTTCGGGATAATATATGATGTATTTGTGAAGCGATGTTTCTTGTAAAATCGACTCTGACGGAATAAAATTGAACTTGTCAAATTACCCTTTAATGATCTCTGATATGGCCAAAATCGACTGTATTTTTGTTGATAATATTATGTTGAATTGCTGAGACTGAGAGCTACAAGTCTGTACAGGTGGCACGCTTGTCTTTATTTTTATCAAAATAAAAAAAACCGACCTAAGAGTGGCACAGTTGTTTAATAAAAAAGCTAAAACCTTCCATATAAGTCTGTATAATCGCTCGTATAACCCACGGGATGTGGTTGATATATCACTGCATACACTCTCCGTAATAAAGACCCTGTTGTGCCCATGTGGTATTCGCCCTATCTGTGTATCCTGTATTATTTTATTAAAAAAAAAATTATGGCACTTGGGCTACGTGAAATTGCATCCTGTGTGAGCTAAAAAGGAATGTAAAAAGTTTAAAAACCGGTGGCTGGCTAGTGAAAGTGGGAGCGAATTGAGACATTGAAGTGAAATGGGTCTTTCATTGTGAATGTTTTCATCTAGATCTTTCTTTTTTAGAAGTTACAAGCTACGTATACAATATTATACATATTTAGGTTGTTTATTTTTATTTGGTATTTTGGATATGAGTCAATTTTAGAAAAGTTCTTTGTTCTCGCGAATGGAAGCTGCCTACGTTCATAACATTCAGCATCACGGGCAAAAATAAAGCAATTTTACTTTTTATGCGCACGAAAGTCTATAAAAATTTAACGACGTTTCAGTAAACAAAGAAAATGGCGTTGTGTTTTTTACAGCTTTTTCTCATTTCACATTTCAATTCATTATTTTCGCCGAATGCGACTCGTTACGACCGAAATAAGTTTGACAATGTTCTGCCGATTCATTCAAAATGTTTACCTAAAGTTGTATGTAGATCAAAAGAATTGTACCAAAAATGTGAATCGTGAAACGTAATTATTAGCACAGTTGGTGACTGGCTCACGTACCTATAAGAAATCAGGTTAAAGTTTTATTTTATAATAATGGTTATTCAACTGGTCCTACCAAACATTTGGGTAATGTTTACCGACTGAAAGTGGAAGAGTTGTATCCACGCGGGCCTGAGACGCAACAAACGTTACTGTCCTTTTTGTGGAATCCAATAGCGTCATAGGGGATGCAATAAAAAATGCAGGTAGGGGCCCGAGCATCGACCCCGGGCTTTTAGATGACGTCACACATAACATTGCCCTTACCGATTGCGCCTTCAATAGCACGCATGTTGCGCCCGCTAGGAAGGTCGGCGCCGAGTTCAATGCTTGCCTTCGTATCAAACAAAGCTGAAACCCTCTAGCTTGTTTAGCGTGTTGTGTACTCAATTCATCATCATTCGCCACTCACTTGTTTTTATCAGACCGCAGGTGGTTAGCATCTTGGTAAACAAGCAGTCTACATCAGAGCAGTCGGACAAGGATAAAAGGAACCAAAATATATGCACATTCGCCATTTTGACGCGCTGCATCTTTCCGAGAACTCGCATGCGGATCCGAGACGGCAAAATGGGTGTTATTTTTTGCTTTCCCGATGTGTTACTTTACAATTTGCACTAGCTAAGCTACCCATGTCGTTGACCTCTCACAGCTGTTTGACTATTGTAGTAATCGAACACAAGCGAAGCGAACGCGGGTTATAAGGAATCGAATGTACCGGTGCTCTCCTTTATTCCGCCGTGACAAAAGAACCGTGTATAATAACATCATTATATTCCCGTAATGAGCACAACAAAACAATACTAGAGTCATAGTTCGGCTAAACCTTGTCGTCTCAGATGATGTCGTGAATAACATTCGGGCAGGTAACGTTAGCGACGGCAAAGAAATGTATTCAGAGACGACTTCGAATTTCTTTGTAGCTATTTGAATGTATATTTCTTATTTAGCCGTCGTCCTGAATGGAATATTAAACAGTAAGTTTCGTGTGTCTACGGCGCAGTTGTGAACGTGGGTCATGAGGAAGCATAAATTTAGAGGAGTCGATGAGATGGCGGGCGGCGGCGCGCGGCGCGCTACGTGGCTCTACAAACCCACAACAGCTGTAGACAACGCCACGCGCACGCACACATGCACCAGCCCGCACCCCTGCACGCACACATGCACGCCAGTAGACCCAACATAAACACACGCAGGTTTATGTACACCAGATGCCCCCATAGAAAGAGACAACGTTATCATACACCGAGCAAGACCAGTCCTAGAGGGAGTGAGGTATGACAACGTGCAGAGACGTCTAATTAGATATAGTTGAAGGTCGACAAAATAAACGACGAAGTATGAAAAACGAGTCGTCCAACATGGTATCAACGAGCTCACGAACAAAAAGAAAAACATCATGGTGGACGCAGCTGCAATGCGCTTCGAACACGATCAACATGCATTTTAAACATCGTCTTAAACGGCAAACGTTTCGTAGGAACTGGCTAATAGAAAAATAAACAGCGGTCCGAGCGAGGCCGTTGTTAATTAACATACAGATAGTTTAATAAAAGGCAGGAAACTGGCAGCGAGGGGAGTAGGCAATGAAGCGGTAAAAATAGACGCGGGGGCGACAGACGCGATCGATCCTGTGCGATGCACTGGAGTCAATCAATAATAGACGCCGTAGTAGAGCGTGGTAGTAATATAATACATCCGTGGAAATATTGATTGGACGAACACAGGGGTGGTAGAACTACTCAGGACAATTAAAGAGGGCTCGTCAAATTCACAAATTGATTTCCTGATGTATAGTGTGTTAAAATAATAGTTTATGATTTTAAAAATGAATTACATAAAGATAGCAGGTATAACAATTTAAAGTAAGTATGTATTTTCTTGAATTCTTTATTTTGATGGTAAGCAATCATTACGGTCTAGGATGGAACGTGCTTACCCAGTAAGAACCGATTTACTCTCGCTTTGAAGATCGCAAGGATCTTTCAAATCGCAAGAATTGAATTCTTATGACAAATAACGTATGTAAAGCTACGTTAGTAATCAGTGTCAGTTTCAAGAAACAAAACAAGCTGTTTACTTCATACGTGTATGGTTAATTAAGTATAAGTTAAACATGGCAGTCATGAGGAATCGAATTTTCCTTAAAAAGCAATTAATTAATTTTAAATATTACTAACGACAATGACATTTGGTAAACAATTACAAGTATATTAACACAACATTCAATGATTTAATCTTTATGTCAAACGGGTCGCAATATTTATATATGACCAAATAATTTTATCAAGTAGTTATGAGATATGAAATAAATATCAAGAACCGAGAACCGAAACGAAAGTAGGTTTATATGACGCTTTGCAATATTAATAACAACAAAACCGTTACCATAACCAACTGAGCAAATACCACTGAACTGATCGGCACAACGTCATCAACACGCAAAATAAAAATTAAAAAGTTCCAGACGAAACTCATTCCAGTAAAAGTCGAAAAGGATCGTTGCGAGGCATGCGGAAGTCGACAGAGAGGGGACATGCGGTTCCCGGTTTATTTTCGCCACATGAACGCAAACCCAGACCACTTGCGGTAGGTCATGTACAGGCACACTGCAAACCCTAAGTGCTGGGGGAACATATAGGTCATAGCGGGAACGTGCAGCCAAACGGAACGCTGAGTTTTGACAAGGAAACCCGTACGTAAATGCTTATCATGCGAGCAGACCTTGTGGCAGGTCAAGAGGTTAATGCGCTACGCCGTCGTATTGTTATGTAAAATATGCTAATAAATTTTGTTGTTGTGTGCAAAAGATTGGTTCATTTCCGCGGATGTGACATCGTAATTGTTAGTTGTGTCTGGCTCAATGTCACAGGTTATGGAGTTGATATGTTTGTTAGCTTTTGTTCTGTAATGAACAATTTATTTGTGGTGTGGGATTTAATAGCCTTTGCTTGTGTATTTATAATTAGTAAGTTAATTTGCTTGTCTTCTCAGTCTTATCCATTATTAAGCGGTGCAACAAAAAAATTTCTTCATTAGCTAAGCGTGAACGTCTGGCATTATAAAAAAATCTTCCCACATGTTTTTATTCCGACGACTTGGTAATTTACAAAGGGGTGGTTGTTTTGTGATACCACACGTTTCGACTCAGTGATTTCTTTTTCTAATGGCATCGTACCTTTATTAAAAAGCAAAAAAATAAATTTATTAACCACGTTCAGCGGTGAGAACTCAGCAGGAGTCTTACCGCAAGTTCTCCCGCACCCATCTCAGCTCGCTGAAGCAAAACCATGTCTAGACATCATTTAAGTACTTGTGTAACCCACTATATTAAGACCTGCCAAGTTATTTGGCATTACTTTATCTTAATTCCCAAAATCAGCGCTACCAAGATCTTGTTACATTGGTTGTTTATTTTGTTTTAAAGTCAGAGCGATTTGCATCTCATCAGGTGGTCTGATTTGATTTGTAAGGTATGTATTTTGTTTTAAAAAGTTGTATTGCAGTTGTAAGTCACGCGTACTGAGTTGGGGCCGCGTCCGCGGCGGCCACGTGAGTCAGTGCAGTAGGCATGCGAGTCAACCCTTTGTTATCTGGCGCGTCGGTGCTAACGACCAGCGAGCCAGCCGAGCGAGCCGCCCTTCAGCGCCCAAGACCTTGGCTGGATTTAGCCACAGTTCGTCTGACTCCCGACACTCGTTTTACTTTTGATGTTGGACTTGGACCTTTTATTGCGCTGCCCGGGAATGCGGCGACACGCAATCTTAATTGGATCCACTCATTCCTTTCTCCATCTTATTTATCGAGTCTCTCGAATGCTCGATTCGATTTTTTCGTAACCACAACGAAAGGTCAGCGCACGCGGAGACCTTGGCCGATTTTAAACGCAAGTTCGACGTTCGACGTTTGAACGTGGCGTTGTTTTATAAGTTTCCCGCCTGGAGATAAAGTTCACGCCATAACTTTGTTTCCTGATGATCGGTCGGTTGGAAATAGCCGTACATCTGCCAGATGGGAGGTGAAAACGGCCGTAAAATGTTCATGAAAATATTTATACTGTGCGCGTGGAGCGCATTCCCGCACTACCCTCAAAACAAAATGTTAGAATTAAAATATTAACTCGTGATTTCTGTGAATCAATTCGATTAAATACGACATTAGTAGTCGGGGAGCCGTAGGCAGATGGGACGGGAAGTGTCGCCCGACCTTGGCCGAATTCAGCCGGGGTCAGTGACCAGCTCACTATAGCGCGCTTTCTCCTCACTTGCTGCTAACCTACTGCTGCTGTTTTGTAATCTATGATATCTTTGATATGATAATGTACTCGTAAATCTTTGAAAAGCAGTAAATGAAAATGTTTGTATTATGGTGCAATAAGTATTTTCTTTGTTAATTGTATCTGTATTATGTATATATTAATATGTGGAAAAAAAGAGTACATATATTCTACTTTACCACTGTATCGTGTAATAGGTAAACATAGCGCTTGTTGTAGCTTACCTGAAAAGAAGAAAGTATTTTTTGTTAAAACACATACATACAATACCTGCCATAATATAGGTAAGACTAAGTAACTAAACATATTTTTCACAATTTTAATTAATAAAAACAATACACTTAGAATACTTGTTTTTTGAACATTCATTTTACCCAAAGACAGCTCCTTTCCTTGCCATTCCACATAAAATGCAAAAATTTCCCACAAACTGAGCGACACCTAATACAGTAAGCGATTTCCTCGCTCTTCGAAAGGATAAATTGCTTAAATTTATCGATCAGGATAAATACTCAATTTCTTATCGTTAAGCAAACAGATCCTTCACGGATCCTCGAATCAATATTATAAAAGCTCTTGGCGATAAATGCGTTGTAAAAAACCAAACAGAGACGTCCAATATTTGCAACGACATCTCAACAAGAGGATGGATATATTTCTGACACATGCCAAATAAAAAGTATCGTGATTTATCTAAAATAATAAATAAAATAAAAAAATATTTATATTTGTGTAGTAGGTATACAAGTGATAAAAAATTTGGTTCATTTCTCATTATGTTATACATACTTACAATAATTTTAATAATATATTCTGTATTTGTTTCTAAGCATGACAAACAACCAGGACCTTAAAACTTGTACATAGGTAACAATAATATGTAATATTATACATCTGCATGTTGATTTATCCATCGCCATAGTCTAACTGGGTGCTAGTTAGACCACACTCCACAAAAGGTTGAAGGAAAATCATGTCAAAAGAAAAGTTAGGTGTCTCTTAGTGTCAATATCCATGTTTTTTGAAATCAATGTTTATTTTGTGGAACGGCCTGTCCTTGAAAAGACACAGTCGCTGAAAAATAGCAAAAAATGGCGGCCGACAAGTTTATTTTGGGAAATCAATCATTGTAGCAATAAGAGTCCAATTTTCGTGGTTATTTTTTGTCTTAAATTGATCTTTAAGCTTTATGACAAATAGATTGGAAAAATAGGAAAATTGTTGAATAAAAAAAGCTATTGTCCTAGCTATTATTTTCGATTTTGAGACAACTTTAGGAGAAATGTGAAATTAAAGTTTATGTTTCTTTGTTTAAACACGTTTAGTATATTCTTATAGACGGACCACGCCATAAAGTTTCCATTGGAAATAATAAAGGAAAAAAAAACACAATTTCCCATAAATACACGTGTATCGTACAACATTCGATAGCCGTCGAATGTCATTATAAAATGCCAAGGCTTCAATACGAAACCAGTTCCGTTATTTTATGGACACATACCCAATATCCATGGTTAGGGTTACCAGATCGTGTAATCAGAGTGCCTGTGGCCCTAAGTTTATTGTATGTTTCTGTGTTATTTTTCAAGGGAAAAAAATAAAATAAAATAAATAAATAAATAAATAAATAAATAAATAAGGAATAAAGTGGTAAGAAAACATTATACCTACCTAATAAGGGTAAAGGCTGGCTTCAATGTCTGAGACGTAAAAATCGTTTGTTGTTTGAAGCCAGTAATAAGAGAAGTACATATATGTATAATAATGCAAGGAAAATTATTATAATATGATTATCATGCAGGGAAAAATTTCGCAATTAGGTATAACTTTTATCATCTATCACCTAATAAGCGGCAGTGATTAAATAATAATGCTTTAAAGAAACATTTGTAATTGTGACAAGTTTTTCTAAAGAGTAGCTTGTCGAACTTTATTTTATCACGGGCTTACTTAATGTTAAGCACCTAATACAGTACTTAATGTTAGTCTTAATTAAACTCAGTAATCGCAACTAGTGAACATGAATGATTCATTATTGAAATGATTCCTATAAAAAACCTTAGTAGAAGATGTTGATATATATAATACCATTTTGACGTGACAATGACAACGTCTTATAATTCGATGGAGCCGGCTGCAAGCACCAAAAAACATGACTCATGCGGCGTTACCGGCGTTACCTCGCTCTGAGCTCTGAGGCGTTCTATTTAAGTGCAAGCGAGAGCGCGGAACGAGCAACAAAGAGGCACAATCAGCCTCCGCGTTCGGCAGCGTTCGACATCTGTCTCTCTTCTACTTGAGTGAGCGATGCGTCTGCGTGAACAGTTGCTATACAATAATACATTAAGATGTTTTCGTCAAGCATGAAGTGCAGTGAAAAGTGAATGTGGTGTCAATTGTTTATATAGCAACGATAATTGCAGCGATAAAGGTAATGTGATTATTTCGATATTACATATACGTTCAGTGATATATTATCGAATATTCGTGCTTTCATCATTAAAATAAATAGCATCGGTCCGCTATTGCAGCGATTGCAGGTTATGCTATTATTGACAAAATTATAACAATAAGTTAACAGAACTATTTCACGATGAGTAAAAAATCAATGGCTTTACTATTCGATCGAAATTATTATCGATCGTAGCTATGATTTCAAGAAATAACGGTGTAATCACGTTATCGAAGTGAGGGGATGCGTAGCATCACCGTCACTTTGACTATCAGACCTTGGAGTATCCCAGAGGATCTCAAAACCTAATAGATATAGCGGGTTGGTGCTTGAACTGCATCAAATACAAAATATCTATCTAACAAATAAAATTAAAATGAAATAAATCTTTTGAAAAATACAACTATTCCAGTATTTTCTTGTGACGTTGTCACGTTCAACTATCGCCAGTAAACCGACTTTACAGACAACCGATTTTTTTTTAAAGAATAACATTTTTACTATCATTTTTCCTTACTGTTCAATTCTACCAAAAGTAATAGCATGGGAACCCTACTGATGGTGGTAACTGGTAAATACCAGCTATCAGCCGAGGAGCCATCAACAACTCGTAGATACATTTCGATAATAGAGACGACGCTCGTAGTTTTTATTCCCACTGGCTACTTTCAGAATGATTCTTCGGTAAGCCACAGCATAAATGTTGCCAGTAACAAAAGAAAAATAAAATTGTATAAATAAAATATAAATATAAATATCTCAGGACATATCACACAGCGCCATCTAGCCCCATACTAAGCTTACGCTTGTATCATGGGTACTAGATAACGGATATAATACATACATACTTTTCTTTTGTAAATACATACTTATTATACATAGAAACGACCAGACTCAACACAAGTAATTACAAATTTTAATATTCATAATTACTTGTGTCATGCGGGAATCGAACCCGCACCCCTAGATTAGAAGGCAGAGCCACTACCAACTAAGCTAACGGAGCAGTCAATAATAAGAAGTAATAAGTGTATATCTAATAACTACGAGCCCGAAGCTAACTATAATATTCGTACGCTTTTCGGCAGAATATTTAGAGATCGCTTTCAGCGATAAGGCCGCCGCTTGTGGCACTAGATAAGATACCTAATAATTTGTTTAATGTACTGTTCATTTTTAATGTGTCGACAATAAAGAGTTTATCTATCTATTTGATTCAATATTATAATTTTAACATCAATATATGACAATATTCGCGCAAATAATATACATGTATTATTTCATTTCATTACATTTTTAGTGTTAAAAAAACCGACCGTGAAATTTAAAACAAATAAAATGTCACGAAAAACTATGGTAATGTTAGAACAATTACAGTAATATACCTACGGTACCTTTTGAAAACAATTGTATTTCTCTTTAGCAAAAACCAAATACGTACATGAGAATCTTTTAAATAATAAGAACAAATGAATAAAAAGCACAAGCATGTGTGGATGTATTTAAAGTTGAATAAAAACAGGAACTGTAAGTTGGAAACAAGCTTTTTCGGGTCGATTTCAAAGATCGAGAGGCTCTGTTAATTCTAGAACAAATTTTAAAAGTCATAGCACGCAGCGGCATACTAAGCTTATGCTTAAAGCTTCCGCTTTTAACGGAAGCCACATATTATTTCGAAGAAGCCAAAGGTGTCCGATTACATTTAGAATATAGATGTTAAACAAGTTTAAAGATGCTTAATTGCCTCATTAATGATTTTGGAATAATAAAATAATATTGTTTTTAATGAACCGATGTTGAGTATCTCACGGTCGAAATTAATCCTTGTTTGTTGCTTTCAGTTTAAAATTGGCCTAAATTTTTGTACATGTGGTAATTAAACACAAACAAATAATATGAAAATTCAGATAACCGTTAAATTTCACATATTGATACCTTAATTGGCAAACCAGCTAACTCCATTTGTAAATTTTTCAGGAGAGACTTAAAACTTCACGCTTTGTGACCGTTACGATACAAATCACACATAAAAATAATTTTGGTATTAAGTGGAGTTGGCTGGTTTGCCAATTAAGGTTTGATTAATATTTGAGTTTAATTTTTACGTCATAATTTCGCAACAACTTGCGACCAGAGCAAAAAAAGTGATATTTCGGGACAATTCTTTAGTACCTACATTTTCCACTTTAGAAACATGGATTTTCACAGCAAATACAGGCAAAACCTACTTTTTTACCCAATTTACTTAAACCTCTATTTACAGAAACACACATTTTACATAATTGTGCGCATGAAATGAAACTTATAACGTACCTACCTTTATTTAATACTTGAAGCATCCACATAAAAATGTTAATGTGCATATTTCCCACAAACCACCTTCACAGACTATAATAGTTTTCTTGTTAAATGTATTATTATTTTAAAAGTAGTGGTTCCGTGACATTTAACTTTACGAGAAGGTTTACGGTCTGAAGATCTAAAGGGAGCATTTCAAATATCAAGCTTCTGGGAAATTAGTCTTCTTACTAAACGTGTTGAGTTTTCTCATCATTCTATAGGGCATAATGGGTTACTGAATGTATAAAGCAGAACTAATAATTGACAAGTCATCTGACCTACGAAATCCCTTTGGTACAATACTATAAATAATTTTTGAATCGGTTCTTACTGGGTAAGCACGCTCCATCCGTAATGATTGCTTACCATCAGGCGAATTACCAAACCCATTCCTAGTTAAATAAAAACTGGGACATATCACATAGCGCCCTCTAACTCCATACTAATTAACCTCTTGTGTCAAGGGTGATAACGGATATTTTTTCAATATTTTTTATTCAATAACATAATACGTATTGTACATAGAAACAACCAGACTCAACAATGAAACTTATTTATATGACAAGACATAATTTTCAGCCAATTCGATAAATCAATGAATTGATTCGCGTGCCTCCTTTTTTTATAGGTTTTTATAATAATATATTGCATACATTTTTGACGAAATCATGTACTTTCACTCGCACGTTGAATAACATAATACCTAATCAATTTTTGCTTGACGACATAATAGAAAATGCGCGGTCATGAAGTCGCAAGCAAAGTCTGAATAACCTAATAAATATTGATGACACGTTTTTGTAAATAGCTTGTCGGACGACATTAAACTTTTGACATTATAAATTAAATACCGACAGCGTCCAGTGTTAATTAATGAAATCACACTTTTAAATTTGACCCCATTTAGTAGCGATTTTGTAGAAATTAAAAATCTTTGTTGATTCGGTTTACAAGTCAGCGTAATGCTTAACAGTTTGTTACCACATATCCTTAAACAATGTTAGTTTGTTTTAATATGTTTTGCACTAATTATTCTATGTTTAGGTACAATTTAGATAGGTATACAACTTAAACATGTCTAAAGTTTTACAATGTATAAAAATAGGAACAAAGATAAAGAGACAATTTTAAGGAATAAGTTTTTAAACACTTATATTAAGTATTTTTTTTGTATCTACCTACTTCATGTATTTGGCATATTTTGACACGAAATATTTAAAAGAGCTTATTTAATTCGCCTCCAAGAAATCTAAGACAATTTGTAAAACAGGAGTGAGAAATTACATGTGTCCCAAAACTACTTAAATTAATGTCTATCTTGTTCGCAAAATATTTGAGAAAATCTTGTTTTTACAGAGATAGATTACTTTTACAGAATTTTATGGTAAAAAGAATATGTAAAATATGTTCTTTTTATTTGGTGTACAATAAAGTATATTTGATTTGATTTGATTTGAATAAGTATGATCTCTGAACATCTTTATCAATACCAAAATAGTACCTATTATAAGGTTCAATGGTATATTCTATGATATCTAAACGCTTTCAAGAATTTTGTATACTTTTACAATTAAATATTTCGTGAATAGTAGAAATAATCTACATAAGGCAAAATTGACGTTCGAATTAACTTGGTGTTTTAAATAAATAATTTTGTATCAAACATTTTTATAAAACAACATACCGGTTTTTCTCTAAAACCTAATTTCAACTACTCTTTCAAAAGAGGTCAAATCAGCATGACTGTATGGCGTCTACCACCCATGACTTCCACAAATTGATTTACTCCTCCGCGCCCCATTATTTTTCAATGGAGTAAATTCATACATTACTAATTGCTCAATTCACCGCTTTGTACGCCGCAAATTGCCGCAATTTCTTCAATTACAGATCGACGGATAGCGTAATTTATAAGCGAAGACGGACAGACATTAATCACAATTCTCTGTGTTGGTAATGAACATCAATGCAGGCTGATGTGGTGAGATCATTTTCCGAGAGTTGCAGAATGGACTCTTCAAGTATCGTGTTACAAAAATGATAATGAACGAGTTGAAGATTTAAATCATGCAATTTTTTATTTATTTTTTGTACAAATAACAGCATGAAAGAACAGAGGACAGAGCTGCATTAAATTATGTGTAATGTATCGAACCCTTAGTATTATTAAATCCAATGAAACTTAAGGCTGAAATGTTTTAAATAAATGCACACAATAACGCCTTGTATTTGTAACTAGCTGTTGCGCGCGACTTCGTCCGCGTGGAATAGTTATTACCATAAAAACGGTTTAGTGAGTTAACCTTAAAAGATAGACATGCACTGTTTGGGACATTTTGTTAGATCTTTTCAAAAGGAATAATTCTTTCATACACATTTTTTTGATATCTGGAACCATTTTCGCAGCGCACGCAACGGAAGCCTTCAAAGATGAATAATTTCCCCTGTTTTTTCCACATTTTCTATTGTTTCTTCGCTCCTATTAGTTGAAGCGTAATGTTATATAGCCTAAAGCCTTCCTCTATAAATGGTCTATCCAACACAAAAAGAATTTTTCAATTCGGACCAGTAGTTCCTGAGATTAGCGCGTTCAAACAAACAAACAAACTCTTCAGCTTTATAATATTAGTATATAGGTAGATATGGTGTAGTGCCTAAACGTAGACAGAACAACTCGTTTACAATGACTATATGTATCTACGTACCTACTCTTTATATATGTTAGTAAATGCAAATAAATTTAGCAACGTTGGTGGACAAAAATAGACTTATGTACAGTCATTTAACTGAGCATTCAGCAGACAAACATACAGTGCAAAGTGGGTTAAACGATTTAGTGACGATCAATCACATTTTTTGTGTGTTTTCAAGATTTATTTGTTGTAAGTGACCTAGATGTTCTGCTGATGCCTTGTACCGTTAATCTCGTTAAGCAAATGCGAAGTGCTTAGACATTAGCACAGACAATGTAAAACAGACAAATTACATTACTTGTAAACTCTCAGAATCCTTTAAACAAACCGTTCATTTTATCATACGTCATACGCGGACCAATCATCGTCCATTCATATAACGTATCCTCAGCTACTGGCCAATCAGCAAGCACGCCAATTGCGTGATGTTTGCGGATTTTTGTCGTAATCAGGCATCTATAGGGTTGAATGTCCATGGGTATTAGAGAAGTGAAGTGAAAGAGTGTAAAGAATTCGCTAATTCAATGGGCACGGCGTAAAGAAATGAGCAAATGGTTATAAAATGCGGTTGAGATTTAGTTTTGACACAGAGTTTAGCAAAACATATTTTTATACTTTCTACCAGACTACCATGACAACAAACATGACTCTGTAACTAATATTTAATTAAAAAATGTAGTAATAACATATGCAATATATGATTTAAAAAATGTAGTAAATAAAAGCAGTTCTAAATAAACCAATCACAACGCTTTATAACACTATTGGCTCCAGAGCCTACTTAAAAAAAAGAAAATTTGCACAAAAATTTTAAAAATTAGAGCATACTTTTTTTAACCTCATCTCACCATTAAAACCTGTGATTAAGATAAGAAGAGGGAAGCGCAACTTTAACTTCTCTTCTTCTTTCAACTTCTCTTTTAAAGCTATCACTCTTAAACCAAGATTTTTTATGAGTAAAAACGTAGAACGTAAAAGTCCGGCTAGTGTTTTGTGGTTTATCGATTAGGCAGGGTATTAGGAGCGTGGTCAACGCTCGGTCGATAAGTAGGTGTGAACTGCACAGACTTACAAAGGCTCGACTAAGGCTACTTGAAGGCTTTGAATAACTTAGTTTAGTTTTTTTTTTTCTGACGGTTGGTATTCTGTGGCTGTCATAATTAAAAAAACTGCAATAAAACATAATTTACATTTGTTAACGGTTTACAAAGCTTTTCATGACAAACTAGTCTGCTGTCGAGAGTCAAAGTTGATTGTCACAAAAAAATTCTTTACTATACGTAGAAGCTATATTTTAATAGGAGACGACTTTAACTAGAACGTGGAATTGTTTTTTCTGTGATTGTCTGACAGATGGCGAAAGTAATGTTATCCTGGGATTAGAATACAAAGTTTATTTTTGAAGTGACGCCACAGAAAGCAAACCTCTGAGACACAATTATTACATACATAGTTTTCAAAAAGTAAACAGCTTCACCAACTAGTCTTTACTTGAATTTTCTTATGACAAAATCCAAAGTAGTAAAGTACACTGAAAGGCTTGAATAACGCTTATTTTTAAATATTTCGTCATTTTCACACCGTTTCGTCAATTCGTCTTTAGAAAAACCATGACGCGTGAAGTTTAATGACCACTATGTAAATGTGCTCCAATTTTGAGAGTACCGTCTTTTTACATTGCCAGAAACAATGGGAGAATTTGTGATGGTGTTGAGATGTGGAGATAACTTTTCAATTTAGACGAGGAATTGTAACATAACTGTGCATTAAATTTTGGAGGAAATGGATTTGAAACGCTATCAAACACATTCACTATGAGAAACAATAGATTTAATTTATTTTTGGACAGCGCCATCTATCCCCATACTACTACTTTATAAGTCCATTCTGTGTCATCAGAAATACCTACGTCAATAGTCGACGGTTAAAGTAAGTGGTCGTAGGTATATGAATGCGATACAATATAATATAAAATCTAAGTAGGTATTTAATAGTGTGATATTTTGAACTTGTGGACGCCTTCGGCTTCGCTCGCATTATTTCAGGATAAAAAACAGCCTAAGACACTCCTAAGACCTCATACTACCTAAATACGAAAAATCATAATGATCCGTTCAGCCGTTTTTGCGTGATGAGCGTTTAAATTTACCTATATGTATAAATATATTTCCATTTCTCATATTGCACAACGTTTTAACAGTGACACATACTACGACTAAAATCAAATTATAAAAACAAAACAGTTTGGTACCTATATACATCTACATACCTAGGTGTAGAGTTCAAGCAACTAGAAGTTCGTATAAAATTAAAACAAAATCACAAAGTCCGGATGTAACGTACACGGGAAGGTGCTATTTATAAAAAAAGAGAAAAAACTACAATTTGGCAGGTGCATAAAAATTATCACGATCTAATTGCTGATGTGCAAAAGTAAACGGAGTTAGTTTTATTAATGTTCCTTTAGTAAAAACAGTACTAGCTACATAAGTAAGTGTCGAACACAGCTCTTTGCCTCTACGTTTATTGTACGGATGGCAAAGCTTTGGAACACTTTACCAGAAGCTATGTATGTTTCCTGCGAACTAAAAATCAAGGGGTGTTCTAAAAATGAGTTAATAGAAAGACTCCTCGAGGAGTCAACACGTCCTGAGGATGCCTCGTGGAGAGGCGAAACACGTGTCGACGAGAATATCTTGCCGAAGGAGAACAACAAAGCTTCAAGACACAAGGTGCGGTGTTGGTAAGATCTTGAGATCCACGGAGGCCACGTTGGTCAGGAGGTGAGGTGTGGCGGTGGTATATGGAGGAACACACCAAAAAACCATCAAGTTTGTTGTTTGATGTCGGTTAAGGAGCAGTCGCAGCGGAAAAACACTACATATTTCTCCAGAGTTTCAGTTACAATGGATTTCCGCAAAGTAACGCCTGATTCAATATCTTATCGTAGAGGTACAGTTACTTACATTACTGTTTGTGAACTAATAAATAAAAATTAGCTAAAATTGCTATCAAGTAAAACAACATATATATGCAGAAAAATGACAGGCTGATTTCAATCACAAACATATATAAAACACCTCAAACGCGTTGCGTTTTTTCACGCTTTTGTAGTATAAATAGTTATCTTTTTACAAAATACAATTTTAAGAGCTCCAGAGTCAAATAATATTTCTCAGTGCGTACCTACCGAGGAGGCTGTTAAAATTTTCCTCAGGTAACTTAACGACTTCGCTATAAAATATTAACTAAGCATTATAAAGAGGCATAAAACTCTCCACTCTTTTTATTTCTTATTATTGTATTACTGACCAATGTCACACCGGGCAATAGATCGTTGCCTTCCAAATGGCAAATTGAGTTCTGATCGAAACCATTGCTCCTTATTTGCAATTACTCTGTTTAATCGCCTGAACAAACAACGAAATGGATGTCTGATTTTCCATCACATCGCAATAGTTATTGATTAGATTTTTATTGTCAAACACAAATAATAAAGAACGCATTATTTGCGTGAGTCACGTTCTGTTTTATCGATCGATAGTTAACAAATATATCGTGGTTTAAATATAAAATGTACGTTGATACATTTAAAGGTTACATATTTATGTTTCTTTAAATAGGTACCTTTCTATACAATATAGGTACCTACATAAACAACATTAAAACAGATGCGTTTCTTACATTAAACTTCTTTACTTTTTCTGCTAACGCCATCTATTGACTGCCCACGGAACTTACTTTAAAAGTACATGATAAAGTTATTATTGTTTCTTTGTGAGTATGAGTATGATCAATGATTAAAATAACATTATACCTACATTTTCTAAACCTACATCAATATTGAATCCAGCATGTAAATAGTATGTGCATAAAATACCTAATGTTAACATTTTCCGCCAAAGGTTAATGATCCTCAAGTAAAGGTCGCCATGATGTCATCCTCATCAACTAACTTAAACAAAATGGTTGTCCATTACTACTTGATTTCCACACAAGTTATCTATTAGATAATTGATAGTTATAAAATGTATAAAAAATATTTAATGGCCTGTTAACTTGACTTCGAGCTATAAAATCATCCTACACGTTTTAGAAGCTTGTATTTTTTGTCAAGTTATTTTAAATATTGACTAAGTATGAGAGTAAAGTCGCTTGTTTGCCGAGCGGCGCGTTCGTCGACTCATAGGCGAGCGAACCATTCACTGTTTGTTGTGTCACAACGAACTTGCGCGCTCAGTCAAGAACGTTCGTTAACCGCTCGCGTCATTCATGGCGTGTACTACTAACCCCATCTGGCGGTCAAGTTCGGCATGACGTCTGCGACCGAGCGCCGCCGCCGGAACACAGATGGCGCTAGTAGTCGTGTTTAGTGATAACTAGGACAGATGAAAGCGAGGGGAAAAGTTATTGTTTGTGTTGCGTTGCATGATACTGTGGTGAATTTCTTGTTCGTTTCTTGTTTTATTTTACCATATTAATCGAAGAAAAATATTTTTATTTGCATAACCTATTTTAAATATTTTTTGCACAGAGGTTTAAAAATGGTGATATAGAATTTTTTATTATTTGATGACACCTTGCATAAATTATTATCGTAATACTTATATTGTGCTTATATTCAGGGACTGTACAGTGTAAGTACATTTGCTATTAAATCTTACAATAAATAGTCATTTATTTTGTTTTTCGTATAGATAACTCTTCCAAAATATTTGAAATTTTATACAGGTACAAAAGACATCAACGCATTTTTTTAAATAAGGCTCATAGATTTCGAGCTAGGATTATATTCATAGATGCCTAATTTTACCCTCTTTGTGTAAATAACATATCTCTAGTAGATTTTACAGATTTATTTTACATCTAAGAGTATATCGGATATAAAAAGTAAAGTTAATAACAATGTTAGTATTTTTCTGACATTCTGTGCAATTACATATTAAAAAAAAGAGTATTTTGAATTTTGTATAGGTACCTAATCAGCTTTTATTTTAAAAAGATATTCGTTTTTTTGTTTGAATTTACCAATGACCTTATCTCGTACCATTAGGTTATTTATTTTATTATAAGAAATGAGTATCTTTATTTAGCGCTACGACCCTCGTACCTGGCCGTCCAAATTAGCTAGTGCTAAAACCGTAAACCTATATTTGAACTACCTATCTAGACTCTGCCAAACGGCCTATGTCTCAGGCACAGAGAACAGAAAATAACAGATAGAGCATACGAAATGTGTGTGAAGCCTTGTACTTTTGCCGTATACTAAAATAAGAGTACACATGACATGTGTTAGCAATATTATCGCTAACACAGAAGTAACCAGTTTTAAATATAGTCTTTATTTTAGTTATTTACCCTTAAAAAAAACAAGCAAAATTATAGATTTGCGACTTATTATTATTATATTATATATTTGTGGTCCAACAATGCTTTCTGCCTGCAAACTATAGGTATATTTTCTTTTATTTTTTTTGTATTCTAGAATGGTGTTAAGGACCGACAAAGCTCCAATCATACATATATTGTTTTTCATATGATTTGATGTTTTACACATGTTATCTGCAATTTCTTATCTCCAATCCCTTCGCAACAAAGTGTACTGACTCAGGGCTATGTGTGGTCCAAATTAGCACCATCGGGAGTGATCTCATGCTCGTTACTCATTGGATGTCAGTATGAATGTTATACACCACTGATGTTGGACGAAATGGATACCGCATTTATTTCAACAAGAATCAAATTCGCTTTAATCAAGTGCATCAACATTTGTGCAGAAATAAACTATAAAGTAACAAAACTCATATATTTGAGTTTTATTTTTCTTTATCATGGGAAGAAATGTTAAATATAATCACAATTGACATGCACCTTTTACAGGAAATTTGATGAATTGCTACGGGCGACGATAACTTAAAACGTTTAGTTGGAGACAATTACGATTTTTACACAATTGATAAAAATAAAATACTTTACAATTTATATCTGAACCAATAAAATTAAAATGTTCATCTCATATTTTACGTTATACCTACCCTCAATTGACCCATTCTATCCCAAAAGGTTTAAAAAAGTGAGTCGCATAACCGCTGGTACGGCCATCCGCCTAATGATTACGATCATCAAGCAGGAGAGGACAATTCCATTTAATTCAAGAGCATTAACGCTAATCGCGGTTTAGCGTGACGATGTAACGAGCAATGACCGCCCAGGTATGGTGGGTTTTAGGATGAGTTATAAAAGAAGAACCGAGAATGAATTGGTTGGGAATCTGCTTTACATCTTTACATTCTGACGCTCTTTGCAGCCCTACACCAATGATGAAGCGCCCGTAGCTCAGCTGGCGGAGGCAATCGAATGCACGCGGTCAGCCATTGGATGGGTGACCAACAAAATAGCATTTGTTTGTTATGGTACTAAAGTCATTAAGCCATGTCAAAGGCCCTCATGGCTGATTGAAAACCTCTGACACCAGATTTGGCCACTATCAGATCGATCTTCCTTTATAGACGACATGCTCATTTAGTCCATTCACTTACCATAGCAAGTGTTTCAAACTTTTTTAAATGACTTTAAATAAATCAAGTAGATTAAACTACACAAACTCTATGTAGGTATACTTCCAGGAAAGTGATGTAATGGCGTTTTAAAGACAAACTTTGATTTGGAGAAACTAAAATTCTTTTTCTCCCTAAAATAATAACTGATTTTCTCATAAAACATTTTTTATTTTTATGTTGCATAACGCATGGTACAATAATAATGAGGTTACGGTAGAGAGATTCTTAGGTAGAGCGAGCACCCGCCTATTCTTATCTTCACTAGAGTAATCATATTTTATTAGGGGTCAGAACGTTCGTATCAAAAGTTGGGTGACTTTAGAATATGTTTTGATTTATTTACCAGATTACCTAACTAGCTGAACCCGCGGCGTTGCTTACATTTGGCAATTTGTTTTCAAACTAATTTATTTTGGAGGTAGTCCCGATTTTTTTTGTAGTACATACTTGCAATATGCACAAAGTATATCTCAGGTAACTCGCCAAATTGCAGTTAAAGGTCAGTTGACAATAGATGGCGCAGGCGCGGCGTGCCACAGACTATACCCGAGTTACACTATTGTTGTACCGCGCCCTCTGCCGGCGCGACGGAGCGGCACGGTCAGACAATGAAACTGTAATTACTGGGTTTGTTATTTTGTGTTGTATGCTCTTTGTATTACTTTTCTGTTGTTGTAGGCTTAGTATGTGTATCTGTTTGGTGTCTAATGTCTGCCGGGCTTAAACGTCTGTGGTTGGAGCCTGAATTTGTAACCTTACTTTTGAGGTGTTTTATGTACGTTCATTATTATCATGCAGTTAAATTAATGGTGTTACATAGGCAATCAATATATTATACATGTATAAAAACAATTGTTTGGCGAATAAAGTAAAACTGTAAAAAACTAACCTGTTGACTTAAATTTGCAGAGTTTAAAACATATTAAAATATGTAATACAATGGCTGCATTCCCAGTAAAAAATAGAATACTAATTCATGTCCCAGACAGTCTGGAATTAAAGCCAGTAAACTCCACCACCCACTTTCTTCCATTCTCCAAACTGCCACAACTAATGGCACCCTTAGACCCAGACCAAAGAAAGCACTAATAGCCTACAGAAACTGCAGATGCCTAGTTTAAATAAGGTAGTTGAATAAGAGGGCGGTCGGTGGCTAACCGCGACACTTTCTCTCGATTTCCCTGCGCGCGGTCGGGTAGCAATGATAGCTATTTATGCATTTCAATTATTGTATTTGAATTGTTTGTGCATGAAATGAAGCTATGTGCCTTCTGTATGCAACTCGTTTTTATATGCTCTATGATAATGTATTTTTGATTGTGTATGCTGTATGCCTTCTGTAAGAATCCGTTTTAATATAGTCTATGATACCTCCATTATGTCTTATATTTTTTTGATTTCAAAAATGGCTTACCGGTCTGCAATTAATCTATTATGTTGATTGACGAAAGTTGGTTATGATTAACTCTTACCTGAAACAAAAAAGAATTAAGACGTAAGTAAAAAATGTTAGTTAGGTACTTTTAATTGCTAGATTTAACATTTTACTAAAATACAGTGTTTTATATAACCGATAGGTTAAAACTATAGAACTCCCAAAACAATGTTCTTTAACCTAGAAATAAATTAGAGTACTACATACCTAGACTTCATTAAAACCTAGATTTAAAACTATACAATTCCCAAGTCACAACTCATTAAACCAGAAATGCATTATTTAAATAATGTTAAGTACATAGAAACACGTACCTATATTACAATGCATTAATATTTACCTACAAACATACCTAGCTACCTATTTATTCCACAGCATTCCACCAGACAATACACTCCTGAGAGACCGAGAGAATCATCCCAGCGGAGACGTGGCTGCACCACAATTGATTCAACAGAGAATGGGATAGCAACCCTCCAGGGACCATTGTGCTATCGTAACTTTCAGGGACTTTGTCGCGACTATGTGTGAACAAAGACGAAGATTGAGGTGAAATAGTGACTATTTTTCTTGGGTGGTTATTCGGTGTGTGTTTTCTTTGTATATCTTATGAGAAACTGTCTTTTGCGTTGTATAGGTACATGTACTATTGGCAAAGTTTTATTATGTTCCTTTATTTTTCTTCTGGTGTGGTTATAATAAAATAAAATATAAGATTTTATTATTTATTATGTGAATAATATTGAAAAAGAAAAGCTTGAATAAGCATGATGATTTATATGATTAGGTTGTGAGAGAATTGGAACAACATAATAACAATAAAATTTTAACGCTTTTAAAACATGCCACGTTTGTATTTAAAACAAATGTATTGTAGTAAAGTGTAATAATTAATAAAAACTGGAATAAAATTAAAATAAACTTGCTCCACTTGCATGTGTTCAAAGCATGGTGGATTATCTAAGATATTATCTGAGGGTAATGTTACGCTCGCTGAGCTGACGTAGCCCTCATGCAATGCATACAATAAAATGTAAAATATATTTTTGTAACAAATAAAAGTTTAAGCTTTTAGTGACTTAACTCGCTTTTCAATATAAGAACTATTCATATTAGACAAGGTAACGGTGAAAATTTCAACTGCTTTTACTCAAGTAACCCACATAAATATCTATAAGGTATCTTTAAAATTCATTACATTTTAAAAACAAGCTTTAAATTACTAATTAAATAACATAATTTACGAAAGTGATAAATATTTTCAATATCTTGAATCGTGAAGTCTGCCTGACACACAATCTATTCTGCAATATAAAACGCAGTCATGGAAAATTGAAACCTGTACCTACTATTATTCGAGTATCAGCTGTATTATTTGTAATTTTTGAGCATTGTAGCCAGTTTAACAATTTCAGATGCTAGATGGCGCTGTGTACAAGTTCCCGGAATATTTTCTCTTTGTAAGATAAGCCATTCATAAACTGCTAGGAAACTCCACCCAACATTAGCTATACCATTTATTCACACACACGATTCTTCTCAGCATATTGTCTCACAAGGTCCGATCTCTCTTTAATTCGTACTGACCTCGATTAGACGCTCGTTTAGCCTTTTATGACTCCTTAAACATCGTCTATTGTTACAGTCCTACGTACTGCAGCTGTTGTATCATCATAGGTACATGAGCTGTTTTTAAGCTAGGACATACAGAAACGGCCATTTTGTGGATAGGTTGCATTTTTTAGCTAAAAAGTATTCGTACTTTCCCGAGATTCGCTTGATGGTAAGCAATCACAGTACATAGTCTAAGTGCGTTAAGAACAATTTGCGATATTCCTTTGGCCAAATGACTATAATTTCTCGCTTTGAGCTACTTTTATTCATCAATACAAAATAGCTCTAAAAACTAAGTTAAAGAGTAAAGTAAACTATGTCCATTGTTTTGCTTTGCTCGGGTTTTACATCAGCATTAAAACCATAAGTCACTTTACCACAGTTTTTGTTGCTGGTCACTTTTAACGACCATAAGGCCAGAGTGCATTAAATAATAAGACTGCAATGAGAACTTTAAAAAATAATGGTAAGTATATATAATGAAGTTATATAACTTCGTTATATGTAGGTATAACGTTAAATAATAATGGTAAGTATACATAATGTGACTCGGTGGAAGGACACGAAACAATTCATAATTTAATTTAACTACGTTAGTACTTTTAACTTTTTTCACGACACGTTTCATGCCACGTTATGTTATGTTTCGGTTTGAACGAAAATGTGCAGTTCAAATTTTTGTGTTTTAAACAGAGTTGCTTGAGGTTTTACATTTGGTGGAAAACTTTAAGAACTCTGATATTATAAAGCACTAAATAGTTGTCGTCTTTAAAAAAATTCAATCAAGGTGACTGAATTAAATTAATGGATGTGAGTAAAGTGGAAGCAAATTATGTTTGTCTAGCAACTGTACGATGGTCGGATAACATTTCTAAACAATTAGGTAGGAGATGGATCAGACAGGCTGGAGACCGTACCATGAGGTACGTTGAGAGCAGGCCTATACTCAGCAGTGGGTGAACACGGGCTGACATGCTAATGATGATGAGCAAGTGTACGTAGCACAGTGGTATCATTTCTGTAACCAACTCGCATAAATTTGATCAATCAAATAAATCGATTCTCGGTCTATTTTTTTATTCTCATGCATGCAATATGTACTACAAATTATTTCTTTTAGCACCCAGACTAAATAACACAATATTAACACACCCATGCAACATTAGTACCTACATTCCTACATCATCAGTACATATATAAGCACGCTCCATCCTAGACCGTATTGGTCGCTTACCATCAGGCGAATCATAGCCAAGTGCAAACCATTCCGTGTAAAAAAAAAAAGATAAATATACGCGACGCGTGACCTAAATGCTAGCCTTTTTCTGGCTCAACGTATCAGCATTGCCATCCAGCGTGGTAATGCAGCCAGTATGCTGGGCACTTTGCCCTCTAGCAGTGAGCTGCAGTACTTAGCTTAGAATATCTTTAAGCTTTTCTCTTAGATAAACTACTAGTCAAGTAGTTCATCCGAGGCTTTTCCAAAGATTTTCTAAGAGTTCCTTTATTATTTTGTTGTAGGTAGATATAGTATGTTCAGTTTTTCTTCCCTTCTTTTCATATATTATTATTGTAAATCACAGAACAACGATCGGGCCACATCGCCCCCGCGCGCGCCCCCCGGCGACAAGCATGGACTTCAAAGCTCTGTGTTGTAAATATATGCCAGTTACATACACATGCTTTAAAAAAAGTTAAAATAAAGTGCAACTCTAACGCCCCTAGTAATGTGTATGCGACATTTTCCCCGCATGACGTCACTCTCGAATGTGCTAGAACGCTGGTGCAAGCGACTTGCTGTGCCCTTGAATACGGATGAGGCTCATGTCTTATGTATGCAGCTGCAATCTCCCTCGCTGGCCGATATCTGAGCGATACGTACTTGTGTACTCAATGCCTTTGAATGGTGAGAAAATTTGGTCTGGAATGTATGGTCATCAGCGGGGATATTTCGACTGAAATTTTTGGTCACCAGAAGGGAAATTTCGACTGAAATGTTTGAAATTTGTGGTCGCTTTTCAATGAAATTGCCTTATAGATCTATCAATTTAAACAAATAAAAAACAACTGGCTACATATCTTCAAAAAATAAGTCAAATTTTATAGATTATTTCGATAGCCTAGTTTCAGATCAACTTCTGGTATAGTACAGGCGTGCTTAGAACATACTGTCGTTGTGAATGTGAACTAAGTATTTTACTGAACTAAGTAAGCTAAGGATGGCTTCATATTACATGATGGCCTGCTGACTGAGCAGTGTAGAAAAAAAAAACCGTAAAATTCAGTTGCATTAAAATATGCCAGTGAAAAAGTTCGTAACTATAGCTTAACCAAACATTTGTACGCTGTAGTTTGGAAACTCGTTAACAGTTTCCAACTGGTTTTAGAGGCATGCTTTGTTTCTTTTGCAGCAAACTAACGTGAAATTTACCAGACTGCAGGGCTCAAAGCCAAACTGCATAATAGAACCACAATATAGAAATATAGAACTAGTTTATGCAAATACTAGGTCAAAAGCGTTGTGTGACCTATTGGTAAAGGATTTCTATTTATACTACCTTTCTACGCGTAACTGAGAGTAAAATAATTTTCTTCTGCTTATAAAAAATAATAGAAATGCAATAGTATCATAACAATCATAATAATCAGTTCAAACAATATCAATCATTATATGGAGAAGATTTTGGCCACATCGTCGCTTGTGCAAGTGTCGCTTCACCATGATCTCGTAGTTATCACCCACGCGAAATTCATTGTAAAATAATATCATTTATTAAGTTATAAGTTGTGTTATTTGTATTTGATTGGCGGGACAGATTTCTAATAGTTTCTCCTAAATTTCTAATCTATATCATCCCTGTAAATCTTCAGCTAAAATCAACTGAAATATCTGTATTAACTATTGAAGCTCTGAAATCAAATCCATAGTTTACATGCCCCGTAAAGCCTCGTTCTGTATAACCCGGTCAAGCGATTGTCCTACTAGCACACTGACCTATTAATGGGCAAATACAATATTACAAAGCCTTGTTACACAAACAGGCTGTTTATTGTGTTTGAAGGAGGAAAACTTAGTCGATGCTGTTAAATTTATAACCTATACAACGTAAAAAATACCCCTACAAAAGTCTTTAATAGGTAATTGTGGCTTAGGAAGAAACATTACAAATCAGTGTAAATTTTTGACGGTTTAGGCATAAAAATTTCTCATCTTTGATTTGAAAAAAAAAAGCCTCTAATAAAACCAATACAAACCTAATACTTTTTTTTTTCAAAATAAATGACAATAATATCTAAACTAGCCAGTTAGGTTAACCTTTACCTTTACCATCAAGTCCATCAACTCAAAATACCTTCCAAATTTAAGAAACACAATCAGTGAATCTAAAACTCCCAAAATCGACTTCTTACGAGTAAGTCAGCCAATTCTTAACCTCCAAACGGTTTTGTAACAGTCCGTACGCGTGCCGGCGACCGGGTTACATCCCGGGATGTGTAAAGTAGGCCAGGCGGCTCGGAGGCTGAGGGGCGGTGTTTGGGGGTGCGAGGGGGTGGTGAGGCCCAATTCCGATTCCCGGTAGAGGTCGCGCCGTGACCTGCCTCAACAGACGCGGGCCTATGTGGAGACAAAGCCTTATTTTAGGGCACGGGATACGAACTGTAGTTTAGTTTTCGGGCTTTTGTGTTGTGTTTGAGACTGTTTGCTTGGACGGTTAGTTTTTAGAGTCATAATGTTTTAGCCTATGAAAAAGTTAGGCTCTTAGATTTAGAATTGTGGGTTATAATTTAATTGAATGATGTGCTTGGTATGGTGTTATACTAACTTGATATTATGTAATGTGCCTTATTTTGTGACAAAGGCACATATAGAACAAGCCTAACTTCACTTAGTCATTATTATTATTTATCGATTTATTCCTAGATAAATAGATTTCATCCCGTTTGGCGCAAATGATATAAATCTTAGGGTCTCCTATTTCTTAAGGCATACAAATATTTTCCTTAGAAACGTAAAATCCTGAAACCCAAACAAAATAAATCACAAAAATCCTTGTTTATCGTTTTAAGTACGTTAAGTGCTCCCGTGCTCATAATAATATAGACGTATCAATTTCCATGTCACCTTGCCTCGTTTCGTATCTTGTATTTTATGCAGGCGTCGAATAAATGAATATAAAAATGGCAATAAAAATCCTTGCAGTATAAGTATCTGTCTGTCCAATCATAAATTGAACCCTCGAGCTCGCATCATTACAGGCAAGTATTTTATAAGACGAATGCCAATTATTACGAATTTTATGCATCATTCACTCTCGAAATTCACACACATATACAAAGTTAGTATCTACATATATGTTCATTCATTTAGGTGCTCTCCCCAAGGCTCTTTATACAATGCTGTAGTTTGTTCTTATAGTCATTACCTTAAAAAAAACATCAAATCAAATAGTCTATATAGCACCTTCTTCTAAATTTTCTGAATTTAGCTAGAATTGGTTCTGTTTACCTAGATACAGAATAGAATAGAATAGAACATTCTTTATTGCAACACACGATAATAATGAAAAAGAAAGAAGAAAAATATACTTATACTAGTGCCACAAGTGGCGGCCTTATTGCTAAAAGCAATCTCTTCCAGGCAACCATTGGATGGAAAGGAATAAATAAGAGATAACAGAGGACGTGGTATACAATAAAAAAGAAGAAAAGATTAGATAAAAAAAAATACAATAAAGACATTTGTTTAGAATTTCTAATCAAGATTCGTCTATGTAGGTATAGAGTCTGTCATTTAATCAGTAAATTTGTGGCATGGTTGCTCTTTATTATATTTTTACCTTTGGATAAAAGGCACAAAACTTCCCGCGAATACGTAAATACAACTCATGAGCCAATTTACAGGTAATATGACATTCCCTTACCTTATAAAGACACAATGGTATATAATTTCAAGACAGTATGCTAACTGCCGGGCCTTACACGCAATGTCACGACTGAGGGTTGAAATCCACCACACTGGGATAAATATGACCCGATCAAGAGTAGAAACCCACCAGACTAGGACAAATGTGACCCGATCGAGTGTGAAACCCACTAGACAGGGACAAATATGACTCGATCGAGGGTTGAAACACACCAGATTAGGTCAAATATGACCCGATAGGAGGCTTAAAACCCACCAGACTGGGACACAGATGACCTGATTGTATGGGAATATATAAAGCTAAAGTGACAGTACCAAGATTTATTTAAGTTGACATATTGTATGATTACATACCTATTATTATGTTTGACATGATTTTAATAACAAAAAATTTCATTATTTTATTAATAAAACTTGACATTGTAACTTCTAAAATTTTATAAAACTAAATGTTATACTTAAATTCAATTTGACGAGATATTGTAATTTGTGTAGCATATTCTGTGATATTAGTACTTATACCTATACCTATGTATGTTACAATTTTACATTATCAATAAAAATTCTTTATCTTTATCTTTATCTTTATCTTTATGTTATTTCATGCATCATTGCTGTGTTGTCATCATAGGGTGTTGGGGTATCAGATATGTTTTTATGCAAACAAGGTAGCTTTAAGAAGATTTTCTTCATAAAACCCGGTTAAAACACGATATGATATATTTTCTGATTACAGACATAATATCTGTGCTTATATTGGGGTAGCTAAGTATTATTAAGAAACATAAAGTCTGGAAAATGAAATAGTTAATTTAATATGTTACTGTGAGATCAAACAAAATGTATTCAATATTCATACGTAAGTATATATATTTCTCTTAACGACACCATCTAATGTAATAGACAACTCATAATAAGACAGATATTCCTAAACCTCAAAAAACCATGGCAACATTTCTATGCTCAGTTTTAAAATTCCTCCAGCATGTCGGAGCGAGTGTAGAATTCCTGCAATTTTCCCGAAGGACGGGCGCGTTGTTAGCACCATTACGCCCCAGGTAGCGATCGTGATGCTCTGAAGCAACTACATCATACCCAGTAGACGGGTCAAAGGACCGGAAAATTCCAATATTCACCAGAAATCGACACAACTGCCAGCAATAATCATCATCTTCATCAGCCCGTTTTCACCCACCAGGCGGGTTGGTAATTGTTCAAAATGGGCCAATGATGCTCTTCTTGTACGTATCTTTGCCGTCGAATCCCCGTCATCATTGATCTTATAACATCTAAGTTAGTGTAAGTACATGATAGTCGTCAAGCCATGTCAGAGGCCTTTAGGGCTTAATAAACTGTCGACACCAGAGTTGGCCAGTCTCATTCGATAAGGAGAAGAAGTACATGATCAAAGTCTTAGGGTAGATTTATGTCATAACCGAATTATTATTGAAACAACGCCCGTTTTTATAGTTTAGTTGGCTAAAGGTAAAGCTTGTGATTAAACTCATACATGTCAAAAAGATCTACATAATAAGTATGTATTTACAAAAGAAAAATATATAAGTATTATATCCGTTATCTAGTACCCACGACACAAGCGTTTGCTTAGTGTGGGGCTAGATGGCGATGTGTAAAATTTCCCGGAATGTTTATTTATTTAGAGATACGATTTCCGTTGCCATGGACAGTGGACAGTATTTGACATGTGTAAGAATGGATGTTGGTTAATCCGCACAGGATTTATAATATGGTATACGAAATGGACAGGACTGAACTATATACGATTTATCGTTAGTTACGAGTAAGTGTCTCTGGATTTTATTATCTATGGTTTGAAGCAAGTAAGTAAGTACCCAGTTCGTAACTTTACCAGCCTACAATTTGAGCTACGTACAATTTGTGGAAAGGTTATTTTGAATGACTCAAATTTATTGTTCAGCTATTGTCAGTAACAGTTCACCAGTCTGTATTTCAAACTGTTAAATAGCTAAAGCTTTTTTACTTATACAAAATACAAAATCATTTATTTGACAAAGAAATTTTGTCACAAAATGTTTCGAATCCTCTGACCTCGTGGTAGCCGTTAGGCGGTGTTACAAGGCCAGAGTCATCTCCCAGTATGTTTCTAATTTAAATATAATTACGTCATAGGAGCTAGGTTACACAAACAATGTTTTTATTTTATTTTTATATCTAACTACCCTCAATTTGTGTACAAATTCAAGTGGTATGACATTTATTATTTTAAAAGTCGTAAAATCTCTTTTATAGTTGTAGTTTAAATAGTTAATTATTCTAGGTCATTCGGTAAAGGCTACGTTATCTACATGAGTCCGTCACGATTACGTTTCACGACACCGTCTTATCTAAATAGGTTTACTAAACTATAAAACTATTGCTCCAATTTTATAAGGCCTTTGACCTGAAAAACGTTAATACGAAAGTGTTGTTGTAATCTAGTTAATATTATCTTAAATAATTTAGTTTAGTCCTTTTATTAGTTCTTCTTTCGTTACTGTTAAGTGTAAGCCGAGATAATAAAAAAAACATAGCAATAAAAAAAAAGTAGATCGAGACTGGACATCGAAAATTTGATATACCTTTGGTAAAACTATAACAAATCAAATTTCGAATTATTGATATTCACGCTTACTGGTTTATTTACCAGTAAAAGCCTGCGGCTATGTACAGGTTATTTTGGGTCAAAAACTCAAAACTCACTCTTTTTGCCCGAATCACTCTTGAGATAAAGAATTGCAATGATTCGTTGCCCTATTCCGACGTCACAGGGTACATATCGAACAATAAACAAACCTACAATCTTATTTTGTCCTCTCATTAATAGTATAATTACAATATTTTGATTTAAATCTGCTACGTAGGCAATTAATTTCTCCACTAATCTCTTATCAAGCAATCGATGAGACCATGCACCGCATTACTCTGTAGGTAATTTCACGCGTCACTGATAAATAAACAAAGCAATGATCCGCCATTGTTCCAGTTCTAGATACCTATGTATAATGGAATGACATGCAGATATTGTGAGGTACGGCTTAGGGTTGCCATGGGGATTGTACGGCAATTTGTTAATACTAATTACACTCTTCATAAGGATAAGATTAAGGATTTTATTTATCGTCTGTTTAATGTAATTATTTATTAATTTATGAAGTAATTTTCTAGCAACATTGAAAAAGTATCAAAAAACGTACACTTGAAGGTACCTACAATATATTTATAATCATTCACAGCCTTCTAAGTGGATCATTACAATAGGGCTAGCAATGCTAGCATGGCACTATGTTCTCACGCCGGTGGCCTTGCTAGGAATTCTGTTAACTCACTCAATTGTAGGTAAAAGCATCGACAGTATAATCCAAAGACACCGAATTATTTTTTACGCCTTTAAACAAAACGCTATTATATTTGTATGCAGAACAAAGTATAATTACTTTGTTCTGCACATGTAACTGTTGATTTCGTTAGCCAACGATTTTCTTACCCTAACTAAAGTAGGAAGTTTGCATTTCGTTGTTGTAGATATTTCGAAATTGCAATATACTATAACATCAGAATGTAACAAGCAGAAAAGCGCGAACCTAAGAAAAAAAGGTCTATATTTAGATCAGTATTTTTATACTCGCTCATAAGTTATTGGTAACGTTGGCGACGTCCCTATCAATTCGCAGATGTATCCCATGATAATCATATGACATAATTACTTTGAATTTATTTGGAATATGTATCAATTAATATGTGCCTTAATAAGTCGTCTACGAGGCGTGATGTGGGTGGAAGTACGGTACGTAAAGAATTGCGTATCGCCTCCCCACTGTACCGCCTACGTTTGATTCTGCGAAAATGTGGATTGCATGTTGTCATGGTGCTAACACACCGTAAATAATACCTACGGTCTATACTTAAAAAAAAGATTGGCTGTATTTTTAAGGACACCAATGAAAATACTACCTATGTTTAACCAAATACTTGTACTGTATTTTCAGCTAGTACTATTATAAATTGATGAGAGATAAAAAATAAGACTTTTATTGATTGAACCTATCTTTCAAATTATATTCTATATTCAACCTCAAATTAAATACTCGCTTATACTTATGTTACTAAAACACACCTAAGATAAAATTATCGTTTATAATTAAAGATAAAAAAGTTACTACTTTCAATATTTTTAATCCGTTTCAAACATAATTAGCAAAATTGCCTTTTCAGAAAATTCCTTGAACGAGGATAAATTATCGTAGTTATTATAGGTTTCCTAGAATAACTATTTTCGTTCGAGGCAGACTAGATTTATGCGTATTCAGAAATAATTTTCAAGTACCTGAATTAAATTTTCTCTCAAAAACTCATGTGACATTAATGCCAAGATACTGGGGAAAATCGAAGCTAAAAGTCTTTAATGAAATCAAAAGTCAACAATAAATGTAGAATTAAATTAAATATTATAAATATTAAACAAATCGAGAGTAAACCGGTTTCTTCTAGGCAAGCGCGCTAGATCGTAGATTATAACGTTGCTTAACATCAGGCAAGTTGTAGTCAAGCGTAAGCCTAAATCATATAAAAAAAAAAACTTTTCAAAAGAAAAAAACCCGATATAAATCATGTGCCAACTTAAAAATACTATCTATTTGGCTTCTGTAGCACAAATATCATCTCTTCAAAAGTCTGAAGAGAATCTCGTTCCTTCCCGTTGTCCCCGGTAGGGCGTTCACGGCACTGGAACGTCAAAAAATTTACTTCCCGCTGTCCCCGGTACGGTTCACGGCAC
Source organism: Macaria liturata (assembly GCA_964023185.1). Classification (NCBI taxonomy): domain Eukaryota; kingdom Metazoa; phylum Arthropoda; class Insecta; order Lepidoptera; family Geometridae; genus Macaria; species Macaria liturata. Next base: position 4,447,090 of record OZ026812.1, on the reverse strand, counting down.
CGGGGACAACGGGAAGTAAAATTTGTGACGTGCCGTCTATTTAGAAAAGAAGAAATTAACTGCTTTCACTACATAACAAATATATTTGAACATTTCTAGTTGCCATAGCAGCAAAAATCCACATCATGGTCACAACACAAGTATCCTGTACACTTGCAACTCATTGCGACACCTAGCGTCATGCATGACACATCATTTCGTATGCTGACCATTCATTCAGTGCCTTTTTATGTGACATCCACAGACCGAGAGGCGCAAACTGTGTTGTTTGACAGGACTAACAATGTGACGAGTACTTTTGCATACACTTAGTGGTCTGCATATGAGTTGTCTTGCTAACATTTTTGCTGACAGTAATTTTAATATGCTTTAGTTATGTACATTCCAGTACAGGAATACACATACCACTTGCAAGGATATCTTTTCTAGTGATTTGATGGTCAAATAACTGACTGTTCAATGTCAAAAGAAGCAACTGCTCTGTAGGAAAGATTGGGTCTTTCATGAATGAATTTGTTAGTCGACATAGTGAGAAACCCCACAATCAATTCTCTGGTCAAAGTAAGGTAATTATGATCCTGAGTATTTAATTAAAACTTAACGGTTAGGTACCTTATATGATTCAAATTTCACAATCCTCCAAGATTTCATCACACCAATAAAGCCAAGTACACTGTCTATAGGGGCGTATTCACTAACGAGTGGGATCAAGATTGCCATTGCGATGGAGATAGGGATTGCGAGAGCATATTCACACGACCAGCCTTGGCCTCTAGATAAACAATGCTGTTACGAAAGTGCAGGGAAAGCGCTATTGAAGTTCATCTTTTATTTTCAATATTTATTTCTATTTGTTTATGGGAATTTAAATGGTATTGGCAGAAAAAGTAGCTTGTGTTACGTTCAGCATACCTATGATACAAGTGTAAGCTTAGTATGGGGCTAGATGGCGCTGTGTGATTTATGTCCTGAAATATTTATTTAAAAAAGTATCATGCACTATGGCATAAAAGATACGAAGTTCTTCATCTTCTTCTTCTTATCGAATGAGAGTAGCCAACTCTGGTGTCGAGCATTAATCAAGCCGCCCTTAGGGCCTCTGACATGGCTTAACGACTGCCGTACTAGACAAACAGCCGAGACCACAATTTAACGTGGTATCCGACCCACGGATGCGCCAAGAATGGAATGCCACATTTCGGTGACCCATCCAAGACCGCGTCAACAATCGCTTAACTTTGGTAATCAAAGTTCATTAAATTATACATAGTTTGTCAACCACTACTAATGGTGAAAACTGATTGGTCAATATGAGCCATGTAAATAGAAAATGGTTTCGATATGGCCCAGAGAATTGTTATTTATGAAAATCGAGCGTGACGTAATATTATTACATGCATTGGCTTTTGTTATTTTATATGAAACTAGATTTATATCTAACTGTATTTGAAAAGGTATGTCAGTGAGAATGTTTACAAAAATATTTGGAAAAATATATTTATTGGGTTTTTCCTAATTTTAAATAACAATATTAAAACATAATTAAAAAAAAAAACAATTTTCACAACCATAGAATGTAAATAATACAACTTTAATCACAAAAAAACAATATTACCCACACAATAAGTAATCGTACAACGTAAACGCAAAATGTTATCTTAATAAAGTAAAAGTTAATCACTAAACTATTTTTATTGTGATGTTCTCATCAAAATTACAAAGCGTAACAATCTAACTAGAATTAACCGACAAAATAGATTTCTTTAATCAGGCAAATTAAATAAACGTTGTTTAATGGTAGTAAAGAAACAACGTAAATTTCGCTAAAAACTAAAATGAGACAAGTCACGCCATGTTATTAATTAAGAACACCGTTGTTAGCCATTTTGTAATACACTGAAATAATTCTGTAATAGCTGGCAATATCTTCTATCTATATATATAAAACTTAAAGGTCTGACTGACTGACTGACTGATATAGTGATCTATCAACGCACAGCCCAAACCAATGGACGGATCGGGCTGAAATTTGGCATGCAGGTAGATGTTACGACGTAGGCATCCGCTAAGAAAGGATTTTTGGAAATGTCACTTTTAATCTATATATATAAAACTCAAAGGTGACTGACTGACTGACTGACTGATATAGTGATCTATCAACGCACAGCCCAAACCAATGGACGGATCGGGCTGAAATTTGGCATGCAGGTAGATGTTACGACGTAGGCATCCGCTAAGAAAGGATTTTTGGAAATGTCACTTTTAAAGGGGTGATATAGGGGATGCAAGTTTTACTTTCTAACGCGAGCGAAGCCGCGAGCGCCCACTAGTTTATTGAAGTTATATAAATGAAGAACAGTAATTGCTAATTGCTATAATATTATACCATCATGTCTTATGGATAGTGCTTGAGTGAATTAATCACTAAACATTGAAAATTGTTTAATAACACCAACAATTTTCAATGTTTAGTGATTAATTCACTATATCAGTCAGTCAGTCAGTCAGTCACCTTTGAGTATTATATATATAGAAGATTTACTTTTATGAACCGTATGATTTGTTTCAGTTAATATGGTATTATATATTTATTTCAGTAGGTAATAGTAAAATATTACCCAGTTACTTAAAAAATAGCGTAAAATATGTAAAAAAAGCGTATAATAAAATAAATAAAAAATATTTAAATATAAATAGCGTAAAATATATGAGAACAATCTTTTAATCAATATGAATTCACAAAAGAAAAGTATTAAAGTATTATATCCGTTATCTAGTACATGACATAAGCGTTTGCTTAGTATAAATGCTTTCTTTCTTACTAATATGGGGCTAGTTGTCGCTGTGTAGTCACAGAATATTTATTTTATTTATTATTTGTTTAATTGTCTATATCCCTGCCAGATTGGTTCCCTGGAAGAGATCGCTCTTAGCGATAAGGCCGCCAATTAAGACGCTGATTCTAATTTGTATGTTTTTTGTATTGTTTTATTTGTGGTGTTTTAATAAAGTATTTTTGTATCTATCTCATATATTGTTCAAACAGATTTTAAGAAGCGCAGGCCCACGCTTACCTATTTATTTCGTTTTCATTATGCAATGCAATAAAACAAGCGAATGAAATAGAGGCGCTGCCAACTTGGCAAACGAAATCACAATGCAAGCGGCGTTCTTAGTATTTTGACCTATCCTAACAATAATTGATCCTTTAGAAACGTAACTGAACGAAATGTAACGAAGCGCCAGTAGCTTAGCTAGCGGCGGTAATCGCATGCGATCACCAGTGTTAAACAATTGCACCCAAAAGTGACATTCCATTTTGGGCGCTTCTGTGGGTCGGATGGCATGTTAAGTTGTAGGTCCCGGCTGTGGTCACAGTACGGCAGTCGTTAAGCCATGTCAGAAACCCTTAGGGCGGATTTATAAACTTGACACTAGGGTTGGCCACTCTCGTTTGATAAGAAAAAGAACGTAACTGAGCCAATAAATTAATTCCATTCCGAGAAAAATTAACTTATGTTAACTAGCACTACCGCAGTTGAATTGATCGGCCAGGTTTGCCCCTTTAGCGACCATCTAACTCCGACAAAGCATTCAATAGCATTCGGCTGTTTCCGTAACCAATCTGCTGTGAGGCAGAGAATAGCAATGTGGAAGCATACTCGACGCAATATTTGTGAGGAGTTACAATTCTTTAGCATAAATTATTCGTAGGAACTATCCTATGTTAGTTTCTATTCATACAAATGCAAAGTTATTAATATCTGGCTGAATGATGTTGGCGGTTGTTGTTGTTTAGCTCTATAGGGTTTAGAAATTTAGCCCTTTCATAGACAATTAATTACATTTGGAATTTAAAAATATAATTACTTTATTAGAGATACAATAATGAGGCTAATTATAATAAGGTTAGTGCACGAATTACAATATATTTACTTTAGGGTGAGAAAAAAAAAATGAAGTTATTTTTACATTATCTTTTTAAAATATAAGTAATCGATAAAATTTTAATAACACATTTAAGAATAATATACTATGGCGACTATAATGTAGCATGTATTTTTATCGTCATTATTTTTACAAAGACAGTATTAGAAACAGTGAAATGGTCACACTGCACACATCCAAAGCACCTCGATAAAATAGAAGGTCACATGAAAATGGAGGCTCTTATATCGTAAATCTCTCCATTCTACAGCAGACAAATATGTCTATATTTCACCAAACTGTGGCCTCAGTTAAAGCCAGAACGATAAATTATTCATAAGATTTAAGAGCTGTGCAAATTGGATCATAAATAAAGGCTAAAAATCGTCTCTCAAACTAACATTTAAAACGATGCGGCTAAATATGCAACCGACTAATTATGCGAAACTTTAATAGAAAACATAAATAACATGATAAATACTATAAGGTAAAGTTGATACTTCGGTCATAATTAGATTTTCTGAGGTGTCGCAAATATTTTGCGAAGTTTATTATCTCATTAAAATTGAATTAGGTATCAAAGCTGGTGATTTATCATCTTGATATAATGTTAAGCACTATTATAAGAGCTTACATGACTCAGACAAAATGCAGAAACGAATTTACCTGGAGCGTACTTTATTCAAATGCTAGAGAACATTATTCTTCTGTTTACGAGCCAGGTATAGCTCCAATAAATAATCATACTGCAATAACAGAAATAATAGGCATCGGACACTAGCATGCATGGCTCTTGAAAAATACAAGGTTTTACTGCAAGCAATCGAGGGAGTCAAGTTTAACTGCTCAGCGCTAGCGAGGGTAGTAAAATTTGCAGTAAAATATTAATCTTGTTAGGCGTACTCTAATCTCGAGACTTAATTAGCCTTCAGACGGGTAATGAGGTTTTCGAACACATTCGCATAAATATTGACGGACCGTAAAAACTGGCGATTTGTGTACATCATAGAGGAATGTACTTTATACATCGCTGAAATATTTTATACGATCTTAACCACGCAAAAGATATAGCCATTGGCCTGTCTCGCCGGCTGGATTCGATTTTATTTATCCACATTTTTATCTATAGACGTTTTATAAGCAGCTGCCCGATGTATCCGACTTTTGATTGCGGCCAATAAAAACTCGAGCAATCACAACATACTCTTATTTACAGCGCCGAAAGACCTACAGCAGAAGTGAATCAAGATCGTCTCATCCTCCCACGGGGCGCTGCGTTTACTGTTTTTTTAGCAATCAAATTAGGATTCTTTAAATACTGAGATTGCGATCGAGCTGTGAGATATGGCGCTGACTCGTTTTTATTTTGTTAGCTTACGAGCGGACGCCCAACATTCAGTATGAAAGAATTTAGCACACTTCTCCTCTGGAAATAACTGCGGCGATTTATTGAGTGCAATCAACATTCCCACAGTTTACGAGTGCATTTATATCAATTATAATTTATTCCCTATTATTGCTGCGTCTAGGTTTATAATGTCTGTTTCATGACTCAATAGTAATACTAAAGTAATGATCTTTAATGAAAGCAATTTCCTGTCGTCTCTCGCTGGGCAGATACGAGTAACTCTCGGCATCGAAAGCGGTGATGTTCGCTTTCTAGAATGAGGTTTTAATTGTCTTTTATTTAGTCTCATACGTTAAGTGCGCTTAAAACTTAATGAGTATATAATGAGACACGTTTATTTGGGAGAACATGGTAAGGTAACAATAAAGTTTTTATAAGGCGATTGTTAATTAGTTGTCAAAATAACATTTTTACACTTTCAGGATTCTTTAGCAGATAAACACTGATCTAGTTTTCAGTAAAAGCATGTACTATCGACTATAGTGTCACTTGCTTGGGTGCCGGTACAGGTAACATAGCGGATGCCTGATTACCGTCTGTCGATTATAATAAAAAAACAATCTGGATCTTATTTAGGTTTATCTTATTTAGGTTTATTTTTGTCTTTTCTTTTCTTTTCGTTTTTGTTGTTCCAGAAAAGCCCGAAAGGTTGAAAATCACCTTGCTTTCTTTGATTTGTTAGACTTCATCGTATATTAGTCTCCGGGTAGTTTGCTCTGGTCTTCCGACCATACTTCCCAGGGTTTGTTAGCAACTAGTCGCGAACTCTGCTTCTTTGCACTAGCTAATGTGTCAGAGACAAAGTAACTTAAAGATAGTTAATAAGTTACATAAAAATGTATACTTAGATATTTTATTTATACTATATGTAAACAGTTTGTAAAAGGTATCATGTTCAACTGCAAAAAATCTATATTTTTTTAATGCTTTATTTCTAGATTCTTTATTTTAGACTTAATTTATGCTCTTCATATGATTTAACTTTATGCTCTTCACAAACAATAGATCTCTTACGTAGAATATGTCAAGGAAATAGGCGCGAATAATGACCGTGATGATTATAATGGGCTAATGGCGCTTACGTTAAACGTGGGTCACTTATTTTGCCAATAGTATCTGACCGATCCCAAATTTTGACATGTGTGTGACTGGAGTTTCACGCCACAATTATGCATCTACTATATATGCTGTCATTACTAACATACCTACAAATGCGCCAATGGAAAATCACCTCCACGTACTTCGTGTTAAAGATTTATGAGACGCCGTAACTGAAGGCTTTATTTTGAATTGTTATAGGCCCGCTAATGGGGTTAACGTTCTCAGCGAATGGCAGTATTTTCCTGTTCGTGTTATTTTTGCGAGATAGCCTTTCCGTCATTGGGTTAACCGAAAAGTTGGGCAGTATCAAACTAATGTGAAGTTTGTGAATCTACAAAACATAAATAAATAAATATTTCAGGACATATCACACAGCGCAATCTAGCCCCATACTAAGGTTACGCTTGTATCGTGGGTACTAGATAACGGATATAATACATATTTACTTTTTCTTTTGTAAATACATACTTATTATACATAGAAACGACCAGACTTAACACAAATAATTACAAATTTTAATATTAATAATTACTTGTGCCTTGCGGGAATCGAACATAAATTTTGGTTTACTCGTCTCCATGTAAAAGTTTCGTGAAGGATATTATCTTTAGCGATAAGGCCACCACGTGTAGATATCTGTATGTTTTCTGTCAACACTAAAAATGTTTATCTATCTATATGTTATCTCCTAGTTTGAACTCGGAATTCGATGAATTTATATCATAATCCTTGCATATGTTGCTTCTACACTAATATGCTTGGGTACATACGCAATTCTTCCTGCTCCGACCTGACTATAGGAGATAAGGGATCAATTTACATACCGATAGTAACTGAAGATCATGAAGATATATTTCGTGAATGAACATATTACTAAATCAAATACTACAATTTTGTCAGTTTTGTCACCCTACCTGCAGAATTGTAATGTGCCTCGGCCTACTTAACTGCCATACGGGCAAAGGAATTCGAATTCACATTCAGTTGCATCACTTTTCGCCGGGAGCGACGCAAAAAGTTACGCAAACATTCTGTAGGTATCGTCACTATACATACATTACTATACAGATCACTTACCCTATCTGCCATTTCTGAAATACCCAAACGCGCTATCTAAATCACGCAACGGGGGTCGTTGTACTCATTATCACATGCACGATAACATTTACACGGAAAAAATCCATCCTCGATGATAAGGGAGCGAGCGACCACTTCAAGCTGAACCATTATCGTTTATCAAACAGACCACGAATGAGGTCAGTGGAGGAATTCGCGAGACATGCGATAGGTCTACTTAAGGTGGTAAAGAGAGCGTAAACGACATAGTAGAGTTTGTAAACGGATTGTGTCCTTGAAGCGAGTTGAAATGACGCGGGGACGGGTCACGTGTCAGGTTTTATAGTACCAGATGATAATATGTGAAAAATAGGCACGAGCTACGTTGCTTAGGCATAAAGTTAAGAAAAACAAGCCTACCTATATGATGTAAGATTTAGTTTCGTGACGCCCTAAACTTTTAAGCTAAAAACCTTTTATTGATATATGAATTCATTTAACGCTTCCATCGTACGGTAATAGATAAAGCTACTTTGTAATCGTTCTGAATACAAATACTCAACAAATCTTCGAAACTTACTCAGTGTATCACTAGCCTACAACAATTCCTTCCACATAATAAAACAAAGTACAGCCTTAATAGCATCATGTGTAACGTCCCTTTCATGCATTTCCTGCGAGGCCGTTTCAAACCAAGGCTGCGAGGAAATGGACTACTCGTGTAGCCCACACCACTAACCATGTTTGTTAGTGGACTACAATAGTAGGCCACGCTTCTCTTAATGGAGTAGTATTGTGAATGTTTCTGGGACATTCATTCAATAGATTACCGTTCTGTACCCCGCTGTTACACAATTATGTTCGGTCACATTAGTGGGAGATTACTGGTAAAATTACTCCTGATAGAAATTAAATCATTATTTCTATTTTCGTGTGAATAATGCTTCGGATCAAGTGAGATATTTTAGAGAGAGCAAGGTATTATTAATTTGGCATTATCGTATTTTAACCCTAATGATTAGAAGAAATAGTTAATACTTACTCTTCAAGGTAAGCGTATTACACCCTAGGCTGCAGCAATGCTTAACATCAGGCCGGCTGTAGTCAAACGTAAACCTATACCACTAAAAAAAAATACTTATTTATTTTAACTGCAACGGGTTTGCACTTGGCGATAGTTTGCCTGATGGTAAGCACAAGCTATGCTAAGATGGAGCGTGATTGCCCGATAAGAACCGATTCACTCTCGCTTTGAAGATCGCTGGATTAGTGAGTCAGGCAGGGAGTTCCACAACTTAGGTGGTACGAACAATAAAGGTCGAAGCGTACATTAAGAGCTCATAGTAACCGTCTAGAAGAGCGTCAAGTAAAACGGTGTCACGGGTGTGTTTGTACATATGTATGTATGTATTTTCACTGTTACTTTCTTTCCTGTCCGTACATCGAGTGTGGGTCGAGAGATTTTCTAATTAAAACTTCTTGTACAACATCCACTTTATTTTTCTTTTCTAGAAAGTTAGAATGGCTTGGGAAGTTGTAGTTCTACCTCCGAGGTTAAAACTATTTAAAGTTTAGTTACTTCGTAGTTAAAAGTTAAGTAAATTACGTTAGAACAGAACATCTCTATTAAAAGTAAATGGAATTGGCGTATTTAGAGCATAATGTAGCTTATTTGCCCCGCACTAAGCAAGCGTTTGCTTAGTGTGGGGCTAGATGGCGCTGTGTGCAATGGCATGTAAATGTGATGTGAATATCCCGGAATATTTATATACTTATTTTATCTATTTGTAATAAATTATGTAGGTAGGTAATTCATACTATTACTATTGTGAAATAGCAGTAACAATTTTTAGCTGATTTCAAGAGGTTTTGGTTATGGACAGTTCGATCACGAACAACACGACATCAAAATCTAAGCAATATACCGGTTTAATAATAATCCTAAACCATCGTGTTATTAGTTTATCAATGTTTTAACCTGAACAAAAAAAGGTCTGAACAAAAAAAGTCTGAAAAGGCTTTACCTTTTTCACATATTTCCTTAAGTAAATAAAGTTATCAAATCGACCTGTATGTACCTAATTGTAGTGCTTGTATGTGACATTTTCAGAATTGGATAAATTCGGATTATTCAGTATGCATAAGTAATAAATACATAAATTTCCAGACACATCACTCACCTATTTTCCCATTGGGGCTGTAAGGTCCGTAGCTACTGGTGGAGAGCGGGGAGGAGTAGCCGTTGTTGGGCGGCTGCGCGGGCGCACCCGGCGACGGCGACCCCGCCCCCGCGCCGCCCGCCATCCACTCGCGCACGTGACCGTTCACCTGGAGTACAGATATAAATATGGGTAAGAATAAAAAATCTATTAACGACGTTGTCTGTGTTGTGTACACGTTTGCTCTACGACTTTGTTAGAGAAAACTTCCTCGGAAACAGGCTTTAGTGTTAAGTGTATTTTAACTTCCTCAACGGCACCGATTGATTCTAAAGAATTGCAATAAACGGTATCTGCTTTATTGTTCGACATCAGCTAAATACTGAGCCAGGCTATGCCAGCCTGACTATTTATAATAATATAGCAACTAGCAACTTGGACGACGGTAAATCGTTGATCTCGACGGTAAATCTTTGATCTCTTCGACCTATGAGTCTGTAAATGTCCATATATATTGACTTGGTGTTTGACGAAACAGTTAAACAGAGTACCATGCCAGCTCGACTGACGAATAATAAAAGCATATAGGTGTCAAAATCTTCTATGAGTCTAAAAACGTTCAAAAATAGCTGGTAATGTTTTTGTACCTGATGTCCGTTGTGACTGACGCCGGGCTCTGCCTTGACCTGGCTGGGCAGGCCTCTGTAGGCCACCTCGTGCTTGAGCGCGTCCATACTGCTACCGCATGCTGGCGGCCCGCCGCCGCCGCCCGCGCTCCACACTTCTGCAACGCACACGGAGTCGGGTTACTTCTAATCTTGAATGTGTATTACTGGTGGAAAACTTAATTGAGAAATGTATTGTGACTGGTAGAGAACTTTTTGAAGAAGTGTATTGTGACTGGTAGAGAACTTTTTGGAGAACTTACGAGGTCGGTTATATACAGTACATTGGATTCGTTCGTATTTGGAATGTGTAATGCGACTGGTGGAAGACTTTTTGAAGAAGTCATGAGGTCGGTCTCTGATATAAAAATATGTAAAACTAATTAAACCCTGGTGGTCGAATGCTTGACTGTACAATATAAAGAAAGTAATTGGAAGACGGTAAAGCCAATTTGAAGTATTTGAACTATGGGCTCGAGATATTTAATGAATATTATTTCTGTTTGTTAACCGTTTTTAAAAAAAAGGAGGTTGTCAGTTCGACTAAATGTTGGTAAGTAATGATTTACTTAATTGATCATAAGAATGATATAATATGTGTACTCGAATTAATATATCATCCTAAACATATTATACTTTCAGAGAAAGTATGTTTAATTCAAGGAATAAATGGAATTACTGAATGAGCGTACAAATAAAACGTATCAGTAATAAAAACAAACGTTTCTTATTTCCTGTTATATCACATATAAACATTTTCCTCCTTTAATATTGTCTTTATCTCGAAAAAGCATTTTCTTAACAAACATTTTTATGTAAAAGCAACGTAAGTGGAAAATATTTTATTTATTAGAAATTTAAGATCAAGTTTTTTTTCTGTCAAGTATGCGCCATTTTTTAAATGTTTGCTTAATTTCTGATTCATTTCACATTAAATAGTATTTTATCACTCCTTGCAGTCAATCTTTTTATTAAATTGTTACATCTTGCTAGTTTAGCCCAATATAAATTTTATCCGGGCGATTGAAGATATAAACCAGGATATAACCAGGATTACGGATCTAAGCCGGATAAGGTTGACCCAGAATTGGTGGGACACCCGCAATTGACCGGGAGAGTTCCACTATAACAAAAGGTTTCTCTCAACGACATATATTACTTGATATTTGAACACTGTTTATGGTATAAAGGTTTAGGGTGGGTTTTACTTACTTACAAAATGTTGTTTAGTAGGTATGGTCTTAAAAATTAAGACATATATATTTTTAACTTCGTCTAAATTTAACATAAACTTACAGATTTACCTGAGTATTATTCATTTAAAAATGTTTATTAATTAAAAAAAAAACTATCTGTGATTATTCAGAATTATTTTGATTTTAAAAGTTTCCTATATTCGTATTGTATTTGGTAGTTTTTAATTAAAGAAAGAATTTAATAGCAATAAAATTATTCAAATAAAGGAAATTAAGACTACAAATTTATTACTAGACAAGTTAACAGCACTGTTAAACACACACGCAACGCAACATCATAATTGTTATTCAATTTGTTAAGTAACAGAGAAAGCTTGTAAAGATTTCGTCATTCAGTGATTGATCAGTTAATTTTACAGCTTGATCAATCACAACCGCTAATCAAATAAGTGATTAGTGTAGGTATTTAATTGCGCCTTTCCACTTAGTATAATATGCAAGTTATTGTGATTGTAAGTTAATTTATATGGCTATTTTAAATTTCATGTGTTATAAAACCTCTTTTGTTCTGTACGTTTTTATAAAAAAAATGGAGAAACCTACCATAAGACGGCACCGAGGGGGTGTGGTGGTGTGGACTCGGGTTTATCACCTGATTGATCCACGTAACGGCTTCCTACAATACGTTAGATAGGGGATGCTGGGCTGATTTGGTGATTGTGTTTGTGTGTAATGTAAATTTTAATAAAGTGACAAAATAAAGTTAATTCCTAATTTAATGATTTTAACATCATCGTTAAGATACTATGTTATCGTCAGAATGAAGATATATGAAAATTTTGCTCCAAGTGCTAGAATTATTTACATGCAAGCTTATAACTATACAAAGTTATCTGACTAGCCGCAGCGCATATTCATACATAAACATAGAACGTAACACAAGCAAAGCACAGAATAAACACAAACACATAGAATACACAGTACACATGCAAACACAGTCTATGCCAATTTAATCCAGGATTAACCGGTTAGTGTTGAATGATAAACGAGGGTTAGAGGCACTTCGCTATAAATCTAATTTGTTTATAGTAAATGTACAGCTAAGGATTAGGCTGCGGCAATGCTTCAGGCGGACTGAGTCAAACGCAAACCTATCCCACATATAGAAACGAAATTACAGTTAGAGAAAAATAAACAAAACATTTGTTTAAATACTGCCATGGAATTGAATAACATATTTCTGGCGTTGGCATATTTTTTGGTAACAACTGTTTTTGGGAAAATATATAATTATACAAATGGTTACACAAACTAAAAAGCAAAGATATCATACGACCTTTGTGGTAAAACTACAACACTGTTGTTCCACATGTAGTTTATTTTTCTTTCAAGATATGTGGTACATATGAAAAGCAAAACATGACACTATTTTACCTCAAAATTCTAAGTTTATTTTGCTTTCTAGGTGAACACTGTTTGAGATGGTCCCGTAAGTAAGCAAACCGTATATCCGTGAATCCGTTTTGTGATTAGTCTGTTTAGAAAAATATTGGATTTTCCCAAGCATATACTGATTTCCCACTTCGTTTTTGTTTACTTTGAAAGCAGTTAGGATTTATTTAAAAACTGCATGTAAAGAATCACATATTTTAAGCTTTTTAGTTTCTTACCGAAATAATTTGAATCGGAATGATTTTTCTTAGTTTTTAGTGAATAACACAACATTTGTGTTTTAAAACACAGAGGTTTGAAGTTTTGTAGTAATTACATATGTGTAATGTGTATATTATAGTAGGTCAGTCGGTATGTCATTATAACATAGGTATTCTGAGACACTGGCTAGCATTAAAGCCTAACCATTGTTCCCAATACCTCGGGACATATGTATTTTTTTTAGGAAAATTATATGTGTGCAAATATGAATAAATAATTAAATATATTAGTGTAGGTGTGTTCAAAGCACTACTTACAAAACACACAAATAAAACAGTACATGCATAGAATGTTTAGTTCACGGAATTTTATGAGACACACAATAAAGTTTGTTGCTTTAAACATTTTACGACTTAGCATAAAAATATATGCAAAACACGCGATTTTACTGAGGACATTTGACTGCATTTTGCTTGTGGACTTCGTGTGAGTCAGCTAAGATGATTTGTGGTATTACTAAAAGTAATATGGGAGTTTGAATGTGTCTAAACTTGAAATATAGAAGCGTTGGTTTTGGACACAAGTACGCCAAGTATTAAAGAAACATAGATTAGATATTTTGCAGTTCTATTCTAGCCTTGGTTACGCAGTGTTATTATAGGTTTGGTTGGTGTACTTGTTTTTTTTTACTTGTTTTTTGCATACTTGGATAAGGCCGCTCAATATAAGTTTGTCTAATTTTTGTAATTCCTTAGTTTTGGTTACTAAAAGCTTGTATTCATCGTTTCTCTTTTTGTTTTTTAATATATACTAATATTATAAAAGTAAGAAAGTAAGTAAAAGTAAGTTAGTTATTATAAGAGTTTGTTTGTTTGAACGCGCCAATCTCAGGAACTACTGGTGCGAATTGAAAAATTCTTTTTGTGTTGAATAGACCATTTTACAAGGAAGGCTTTAGGTTATATTACATCACGCTAGGAGCGAAGAAACAATGGAAAATGTGAAAAAAAACGGGGAAAATTATTCATCTTTGAGAGATTCCGTTGCGTGCGCTTCGAAAACGGTTCAAGTCTTGGGTAACAGCTAAAATTTACAAAACACTGAAGAAACTGTTTGCAAAAATAAATATGATGCCCAAAATAACTATCCCACGCGGACGAAGTCGCTGGCACAGCTAGTTTTGTGATATGTACCATAATTTTATTTGTTGACAATGTTTATCGTTAGAAGGTTTTATTGACCTATTTGAATAAACGTCCATTTATTTGTATACTTCTTCCTTGACAATAAATATTTCGCAACGTCTACGTTTTATCTATTTTGGTATTTTAATTATAATGGCCTCCATTAATTAACAGGTTCTTGATACATACTTATTAAATATACATCTTATACATGTGTGACGCATCATATTTTTATACGATTAAAAGATCTTAGCTCTATCTGTCTTATTTCTAATTAAAACTTACTATGCTTGTGTAATTAATGATATAGTCAGAGTATGTTATAATATTATAATATTTATAATGTCATAAATATTATAATAAGTACATTTATTTTTTGGAACACTTTTTAAAGATTTGTACTTTTCGTAGTTTTTACAACATAATCATGCAAAACATTAACCATAACGCCATCACATCCAGTCGCAAAGGGCGAATTATTATACAAACTTTGAAGAGTTAGAATTTTAAGAAAAGGAACCATATAAAATGTTTGAAAAACAACACAGAATTTGTCTTTTACTTGCCATACTTGCTGCACGTATGTAAGTTTCATGTAATAAATATATAGAATGACAAATAAACGACCAAACAATTATTTATTTAAAATATTTATTTATATTATATACTATCCAGTTTGTATACAAATTCACCTGAACAACATAAACCAAAAAAATAAAAAATAGGACTAACTTTCAACTATCTCGTATATGGTAAACTGTTGCATCATCTGCACTACTGCAGGCAGTGGGCCGGCAGGGGGGGGCCCGCGCGGGCCGGCATCGAGCGGGCACCCAGCGCTGAGGAGCCACCTCCTACGGAACGAAACCTTCGCTTAGACATGGTGGAATCATATAGGTGGCGGTGCTGGGAGGGACTGAATAATCTGATTTGATTCTGACAGCTCTAAGTTGAAGAAAAAATAAATATAGACATAATATCCTCTGTGGGATTCAACAATCCAGGGGTTTTCAAATCTAGAGTTAATAGGTATCTTCTAGGTAAACGTGTTACACCCTAGGCTGCAGCAATGCTTAACATCAGGCAGGCTGTAGTCAAACGTAAACCTATCCCACGTGAAAAAAAAAACAAAAAAAATAAAATAAAAAATCAGTTAAAAAAGAATAGAGTAAATAGCCTATCCGGAATGTTTTAGTTGAAGAAAATCTTCGTAGTACTTATGTATTCTATGCCTTCGCTTTGCTTTGCACCTTGTTAACATGGACCCGATAAGTACGAGATAAATATGGGGTAGTGGTGACGATACTCATTGGTATATTAGATAGATATATGTAAGAACATTGTGACTTCTGAGCTAGAAAAGATATAAAGATTAGTAGCGTTCTCAGATACATCGTTAGTAGCTTTTGACTAAAAGTTTAACCTACGTTTAACTTTTTTTTTTAACAAAAACGGGTTTGCACTTGGCCATAGTTAGCCTGATGGTTACCCGATAAGAACCGATTCACTCTCGCTTTGAAGATAGCTGGATTATAGTGCGTGGGGAACAGGGAGTCAGTCAGGGAGTTCCACAACTTTGCAAAGTCTAGAATAACATAGATCATAAGTTATAAGGGTACAAGTGGGTACAAGTAGTATTTTGTCAAATGATAAGTAGTTAGTACTTTGTGTGGGTTTTTAATAATATTGGAGTGAAATGGAATAATATTGCGGGCTTATGCTACACCGGGCTTGGTTACATCTGCGCAATAAATATAGGATATCTTTGCTTAGGAAACAGATTGATAAAAACAGGATATATAAGTATATGTACAATTAGGGGGTGTGTGTTGTGACATAACTAGTATATAGTTAAATAGGTATATACAAAAGAGTTCTTTATTTATTGTTGTGCTAAAAAATAGGAAATGCGGGCTATTTTGCATCAGGCACGGCTGTTCCTGTGTGGTTAGGACTTCTTGTTAGGAAACTACTCGTTATTTCTTGTATAAGGGAATGAGGGTCAATAATGAATAATAACACATAGATAAGGGCATTATTTTATCTTTTTGTAGGTATATATATGAACATGATATCACCATAGGTTTAAAAATGTCTAAAATTTTAATCGTTAATTTAAGTTTCTTGATAGCCTGGATACAATCCGGTATAGATACTTCAGTGGTAAATATATCACAATAACATAAAAAATAAAAAATAAACTAAGTTAGTAAACATGTGTACTTTACAATTCACAAATAAATAACTATGACTATGACATTATGGTCATCCAATATCATCATCCCCAACCTTCTCTATCCCACTACTGGGCATAGGCGTCTCTTTGAATGTGCCAGATCTTGTGCAGATCTCATCCATAAAGAACCCGCGACTCATATATATTAAAATAACTCAATAATTTAATTATACCTTCATCCTACAACTCCACACATCTTTCGCACTATAATCCAGCGATCTTCAAAGCGAGAGTGAATCGGTTCTTATTGGGTAAGCACGCTCCATCTTAGGCCATAGCCTTTGTTTGCTATCAGGTAAACTTTGGAAAAAAAAACTCCATTTCCCCACGCATGCTATCTCCACTCCATGCATCGTATTGCACAAGGTGCGCGGGCGCAGAGAAAGCGTGTGACGTACCGACCTCGACATGCTCACCCACTTACCGCGCTACAGAACATTCCAGAACTTGGAAACTCTGGACGGTGTGTCAGGTAAGCAGTAGTGTGCAACGACTACTAGGACTAATGTTTTTGTGTACATTATAATTATGTTTATTAATTTTGTTTAATATGTATGTTATAAAGAATTAATTATTCATCTCACTACTGTCCGTTTAAAAAGTAGTGTTTGAATATGATACTAGTTATATCTTTTTTAGTCCAAAAGGCTTATGTTTGGCTACAACCTGCTTGATGTTAAGCAACCACCGCTGTAATCTAATTATGTAGCAAGTTTGACTAAAAGAAAGTTAACAACAATTGTGATGCTTATTTCATTGCGTTTTTAGTTTGTTTCTTTTTTCAATAACAGATACTTAGTTAAAAAATCATAAAATAGTGAGACACTTAGTAGTTAGTATTCAAGAAAATGAGTAAATTAATGGAGAAGCATTTCTACACTTTTGAGTAATAACTCAATCATTGTAGTGTATATTTTTACTGCTTGTTTCCGATACTAAAGAGTTGGCACCAAAACAGTGCGGTACTATTGTATAGTACAATTTTAATGACCAATCTCTGTCAAGTGCCAAAAACCTAGTTTAGTTTGATAACGACTAGGTATCAGCCAAAACATTGAGTCATCGTAGAGTACTATTCTAGATATGTAGGTAGGTAGGTGGTAGCATTTAGTTACATTAGAGAGTAAATAACAGGAGCGAGTTCATCGTGTGCTCAATTCGAATCTAAAATTTATCTTACGATTTAGGCGTGTACAGTTTATTTGGACAGTGAAAAAAACAAACAACACAACTGAAACAAAATTACTATAATGAATGTAAACGTTTCTTATGTAACCAGAGAAATATAATATTATAAAGATTGTCATCATTTAACATGTTTGGTCTTTAGATACAACAACAATAAAATTAAATAAATAAATATTTCATGACACATCACACAGCGCCATCTAGTAGCCTCATACTAAGCTTATGCTTGTATCATGGGTACTAGAATAACGGATATAATACATATATACTTTTCTTTTGTAAATACATACTTATTATACATAGAAACGACCAGACTCAACACAAATAATTACAAATTTAATTGACGATAATACGCGTAGAACCATACGCCAAGTTAACATTTTGTTACCAGACTAGGCTCTACGTGCGTTAAACTCGAACCTTACTAGATGTACTCAATGTCAACAACTTTCTCCATCTACGTGTGCATTCTCACGCGCACACAGCTCGTTGCTTGGGTAACTCGAATAATGGAGAAAAAGACATATTGTTGCGTATTGTTATGGCTGTTACGAGAAAAGATACGTCAATCGATAGAGCTGCTATAGACTTTCTATCATTTACATGCCTTTAAAATTCTTCATGTTTAACTATCCATATATTTTTTGTTTTGCCATTCTTTATAATTGGTTTAGATAGAAAACCTAACGATGAAAGTAAGGAACTGATCTATGTTTGTACAATCCCTCATAGTCTAGGAGCCTGATTTAATTCTAGTTTATACCGCAGCTCGTCTTGATATACCACTTTCCCTTCATCAATGCGCTTGCCGGTTTTAAGTAGGCCTTGAGCAAAGTAACCCACTCCTCTTACTACATAGTATGCTGGCACACATACCTCTATGAAGTTTGCTCGTTTACTATCTTGATTGCGATCTTTACAGCAAAAATAGTAGGATAGTAAAGCTTTCACGAATGTTTTCGAACTGGTACTAACTTTGGATCTAACCGGCGCCACATAAACGTTGATAGCTTGAGAAGTTTCGGTCACACGTCGGGATGTGGCCTTAATGTTCTGAATGGTCAATTGAGCAAAAAGCATCACGAGTTTATTCGTAGAAGCATCGACATTGGCGCGGCGACGCCATTGCAGTTTGCACGACGTCGCATTGTCCGCTGCACACGTCCTAACGACTCCTTCGCGCCCGAGACCTCCAGACCGATAGAGGACTCGCTTTACGACCTCGACAATAAACTTTTACGATTCATTACGATAACGTTAGAATAAAATACGCCAAGAGCAATCGAAAGAATGTAAGCACCAGCTCGTTTGGTATTTTCCTTTCGGGAAATATTCAGCGAGCGTCGAGATTGCGATCGTCTGATTTATGCCATTGTGGAGAATATTCAGTGAAATAAATCCGGTGCGGTCCGGTGGTTCGCGGGGAACGCGCGTATAAAGTATCCTCGATGCGGTCGGTGGACACTGCACAGTCGTGGCGTGTCACCGGTGTGCGGGACGAGGCCAGCATCCGAGACCGCTCCCGGCAAACAGGAGATATGATCTTGATGCAGTCAGCTTGGCGCGACGTTCCACGTTCGCAATCTGAATGCAAAGCTCTGGACCTCGTCGATGACGCGGAAATAGAGTTTACGAGTAGCGCGACCCCGCGGACTATAATATACGCGAGGTCACCGCCTCAGCGCCGCGGTTGCGTCATTTCGGTGGACCGGTGGCCTTGCTATACCTAACACACGTATAGGCATAGTTTTGTTCGGGTTCGATAACCGTGCCCCGAGGTGGGAATAGACCGTTTGTTGCCATAATTAGAGTGTAGGGCGCAGCGGACGTCAGACTGCACTCATGCATTATTGAGGCGAGGTGCTGCTGCTAAGGTGATTGCCAGCAAATTGTTATACTTCCCACGGGATCCGCCATGTTTGTGCACCGTTTTATGCAATTAAATCCATTAGAGACGGTTATGCAATATCGAGCGAGCGAAGGACGTTGCCTTTGTTGGCTTTCGCTCATATGATTATACGTGATTCAATTATGTGGCTTGTTTCGTTCAATCTAGCGTACAGACGTCTCTCAATTGAAATTGCTTTCTCCAAACAATCTTCACTGACACAACTCAAAAGATTGTCTCGTAACAGTAACAGAGCTAGAATGTCGCCGCAAAATGTGATTTTATTTTATTATTGTCTTGTACTGAGAAAAGCAATAAATGTACGAAGAGAAGATAAGTTCGTACTATTCGAAATAACACGTAGCCGTTATTTCTGATACCTTTCACACGACAAGACTTTAATGCGATTAGACGCATGGCATCATAGATTATCTCAACGACTCTAGCAATCTGTCACGGAGTTTAAAAGTATGGAATAAAAAAATACCACTACAATGATCAATTGAGGCACATGCAACATTTGAAATATCAAGCTCTACTATGTAGGTATATCTAACCTTCTGAAGCTTGGTGAGAAAATATTTAATAATCTACCGATTCAATCACGTTACAGATTACGCCTAAATGAATGGTTTATGAATACGGCGTGTACCTACATGTGTGTATAAACATATCCTGGAGGTTGAGAAGATACATATTTGAACAGCGAAAAAAGAAAGTTTTAAAGGTATTCAATGTAGATTGTGAAAAAAATACTATAACCTATAATATTTCACCGACTTTATATAAACCAGAGGATTTCGGTTAGAATATTTGTTTTTTTTTCTAAGCGTTTCACGCCTCATTTGACTCACTTTATGAGTATGACTGAATTTTTTTTAAAGTACTATAGCTTTACTAAAAATAACTCTATAAATATATTTGTTTCATAATTTTAAATAAATAGCTGACCCAGTGCAATGACAGTCTCACTGCATCTTGCTTATTTGGTCAAACGCTCCAAATCCTCCATTTGCTTTGTCCCTAGAATACCTACGTCTCTGAGACGTTGAGGACACAAGAGAGCAGCGATCCTCCCAGGATTGTGAGACGACCGACGTCTTAGATTGGTGCTGAAATCACGTAGCTACTTTATCGTTGCAATGCGCTCACTTTATGGTGTGCCGCTGCCTTTAAGGATCTTAAGAAAGCATTTCCAGAGGAAAATATTCTGAGATACGGAGAAAAATATGTACCTAAGCTTACGAAGTAAGCTTGGTAAACATCGAGTAAAATTTGTTATACATTTATTTGACAGCACTGTTTTATACAATAGCGTCGTGTGTATGTATTGTATGTTTTAATCATATTTTACAGGTATTGTGATATAAGTTATTTTGAGCGTCATTATTCTTGTTTGTTTACTTTGAAGCATTTTTTAAATAAGAGTAGGTACGAGTATGATAACCTAACGAATTAATTCTGCGGGGGAGTCACGACCCTCAGTCATGACGGTTATTTGGAAATACGACTCAATAGAGAGAGAGAGAGAGGTATGGTAGTGAGTAAACTGACCCCAAAATACCGCCATATGCTTCTGAAGATGATGCAAACGAAAGTCATATGTTGAATGAGGCATCGATACATCAAAGTATGAATGGTTTGACACCGTTTCTTAACATTGCTTAACGTCTGTAAGCTTCTTTATGAGTCGCTCGATATGGTCGGGATTTATTTAACAACTCAGCCGGCAGTCTGATTAACTTTGACAGTTTCAAGTGTTACGAAATTAGAAGTGACATATGATCAAGGAGTTCGCTCAATAGAAACTACTTCAGAACTGCGTCAATGATATTTGTATCAGCTTTTAGGTTAATACACTGTTACCATATTAAGATCGTAGAATAGAATAGAATATAACTTTAATGTACACCATAAAAACACAAAAATTACAAATCAAAAAAAAAAACGTACTTAAATTAAAATGTTGCACATTGGGCGGCCTAATCGCCTTAGGCGATTTCTTCCAGGCAACCTTTTGGATGGACATAATTTACAATTGTAAACAGGCGGTGTACAATATACATATATCTTATTTATATTATTAAATTAATTGAAAGATACAATACACACTCAATCATATAGGTTATTAATAATACACATACTCAATACAACTTATACACATTATACAAACACTACATTACACAATACTTATATATGCTATAATGACGTTAAATAATGTTGATATATCATATTTTGGAAAATGTTCAGTGACTTAGCCTGCCTTATGGGCAGGGGCAACGCGTTCCACAGAAGGGTTCGTAGTGTGTTTATTATAGAAATATCAGATACTGAGACATGACTGTCATCAATATAAAATATCAGATACTGAGACATGACTGTCATCAAAATAAAATATCAGATACTGAGACATGACTGTCATCAAAATAAAATATCAGATACTGAGACATGACTGTCATCAAAATAAAATATCAGATACTGAGACATGACTGTCATCAAAATAAAATATTAGATACTGAGACATGACTGTCATCAAAATAATCCAAAATATTGAATTGAAATTAAGATGCAGTAGCCAGAACATAATTCTACAAAATCTAAATATATAAAACGCAAACTTACTGACTGACTGATATAGTGATTTATCAAAGCACAGCCCAAACCACTGGACGGATTGGGCTGAAATTTGGATGTTATGACGTAGGCATCCGCTAAGGATTTTTGGAAATGCCACTTTTAAAGGGGTGAAATTGGGGATGCAAGTTTTGCTTCTTAATGCAAGCGAAGTCGCGAGCTCTCACTAGTGTTGTATAAGACTCATAAAAAAAGATTTTTATATTAAAGTGTATGTACATGCATGTACATTGTACATGCACGTTTATTTTCTTATAAATCCTGTCTTCTACGTTTTTTAAATTGTTTTGACCGTCCTCATTAATTTGTACTCTCAAGTTCTGAAGCATTTGCATCATATTGCATTGTTCTGACATATTGACTTTATTAAAAACTTTTTGTGAAAAATTGCTACCAAAATGTCCTTTAAAGTAGTCAGAAATTATTTTAATGGCAAAATTGGGTGTTTATAGATATAGATTGGCGATGTTTTCAAAAGCAAAAAAACTTACATCAGAAATTTCACAAAACAACTCGCTAAAGTTAGGGTATGATATCAACCGTAAAACGCTTCTGTGAGCAGAACTGATTGTGCATTGCCTTGATTGCCTAGTCAAGTAATGATAGGCTGAAACGGGGTGTGTTTGACGAGCCTGATTGGATACTGAGGCAGTTGGATCTAGCTAGCATCAAACTAGGGTGAGATAAATTTTAAATCGAGATATGAATCGGGCCTCTTCTCACTCAGACTTACATATACATATGTACATATTTGCATACCCTATCAGGGTCATTGTTAAGTGTTTATATCTTTACAATTCGCAAATAAATGATATGACTATGACTATGATGGAGTTGAGAACATATTTGGCCATGAAACTTTTTCTTAAGTATACGAAGCTGACTTGATTTATTTCTTCTTCTGAGAAGATTCTTATAGAATGAGAGTGGCCAACTCTGATGTCGAGAGTTTATCAAGCCGCCCTAAGGGCTTCTGACATGGCCTAACGACTGCCGTACTAGACAAACAGCCGGGACCTTCAATTTAACGAGTCATCGACCCACAGAAGCGCCCAAAACATTGGTAATCATCCATACAGGAAAATATCAAACAATAATAACTTCAAAAGGCTTAAAATACTTCTTTAATTTTAATTAGAATTTTGCCCTGACATGTCCCATCTACGATTTTACCGCTGCTTCAAATAGTAGTGTGTAAATATTATATTTGGTTAAATGCTTACCCTTTTAGAGTAAGAAATGAGGATATTGTGAAAAAAGTTACTTCCTATAAGAATGGCTAATTTTGATTCGAGTTTTCAACCCACCCGAGTTTGTTAAATAACCGTATCAATATTTACGTCATCAAAGAAGAAAGTTACGCAAAGTCTCTTATCTATTCCATCTCCTTGAATGACTTTGTTTGTAACAAATGGAAGCTGATATTCAAGGTGTCGACAAAGTTGAGGGAGAATATAACATTTTCTAAGAAAAAAAGTACGAAGGAAAAGTTTACCTCGAAATAAATTGGAATCAGAATAACTTGGGAATAAGTTAAGGAGATTACCTAGTAAAGTTGGGTTTGTTTGGAAAATTATTTATAAGTAAGTACGTACCTATATTATGTGAGTTCTATGGAAGTTCTTCTTACAGGTTCCTAAGAAACGTACGAGTAGTCAGTCAGACATGTTTTTTTTATTTTGTTTTGAAAAGCTGTTGATATGTTGATTATGATAATATTTATACATTTGTAAAATGTTTATCAGACAATGTCAATTGTTAATCGAATGCAAAATAAACCACGAATAAAAAAAACTAAATTATATTGTTTGATCAATTCTATACATTTTAGCATTACTTTTGCACAGTTGATAAAATAAATCATCCGAACACAGAAAACTCTAAAAGAGTTGGTCTTAAAATAATTACGAAAAAATCATTCTATAATCTTCTTATCAGTTTTTCATTAGTAGTATCATGTTGCCATGGCAACCACGTCAGTTTTGATCTATCAACTCTTTATGCATAATTCATCAGCAATTAGGCATGTCTTAATCAATCACGTGGAGCATAATACTAAAAGCATGTTTATGTGAAACAAAACCACTACAAAAACATGTTAGTTGCAATTTCCATAAACATAATTATGTTAATGATTTTAGTTCACGTGCTGGCGTATCTTAGTTAAGTACTTTACTTTCATTTTCTGCCGCTAGTATAGTTAATGAGACTTAACATTGTATGTGGAAATTACATTAAAATTTTCTTTAAATCCCATTTAATCCCATTGTTGTTTTTTTAACATCCCACCTTTCAACATACGTGATAAAAAACCGTATTTCACGAATCCAAGCTTGAAAGCTTGGATTCGTTGTTCATTGGATACATTTGTCATTTATCATAAATCCTATCGAACTATTCCAGAAACTACTCTCTATGCTTTATTCCCATTGTCCATTTTCATGTATAAAATTTACATTCGACTCTGTAAATAAAACCCATTCTAAAGCACGTAGCTGAAACAATTTATACTGAAGCGAGTTTCCGCAATCGACACACACATGAATAAAATCTAACAATAGTCCGATTGCAGCGACAAAGCTATTGTGATATTAAATACATTGACAAAAGCGAGGTAAAGCCGGGAACGAGGCTATAGCAAGGACGTTAAGTGACCTCGATCCGCCCTTTCGTAGTAATAGTAACTAGTAAGTCACGCTATGGAAAAAGTTGCTGATATAATACGAGGGTTGCGATCTGCTAGGTCAGTTACTGCTCCCATGTAATGAACCCTAATCAGCCGGGTCACGACTACGACCCACGGCCGCAGTGTTAGGAAAGTTTTCTGATCCTCGTGATAATGTTTGAGCTATAATACCTTACATATTATACATATGTATGTATGTAGCTCCTTATATTTGTTAGAACTTGGACAAAAATATTTCAGTCACCGTGTTACGATCGTTATCGTGCGCTGATTGTAGAACACAAAAGTAGAGAATTCTATGCACATTTTTGCTACAAGTAGTGGAAATGGAGCCACACATTTTTCAAATAAATATTTTAATAAAACGAACAAAAGAAAATGAAATGACTTTATCGCTTTGAAAGACCCTGAGTTTTCCACCGCCAGCGTCGAAGCTCTAAAACTCCTCGAATAAAGTGAAGTTGAAATTGTTCATTGTTCGAACGAAGTTGGCAATAGTTTGCATAATAGTTTTATTCCTATTTCATGTTCGAGTCCATTCGTATGTGTAATATCGAACGCTTAAATTGTGTTCAATAGATTTTTACGATCAAACTGTCTTCCGAAACCAGTAAGCAATTTCGCTATCTTACTTGCATTCGAATAATAAATTTTGTTTTGCTTCTCATGGACTTTTATAGTTTGCGCTATTTATTGATACCTCGCAGCAATTCGTGATGCCATATTATGCAAATGCTATTACGTTTTATAATCATAAAGCCATTAGAGCATTGTAAACTGATTTATATTTCAAGGATAGACGCCAACGTGTACAAAATATTTTAACTCGCACGGCTGGTATTGGTTTAACGAAGATTGATCACATCCTTTTATTGTCCGCTATCATTTATTATGTTCATGACCTTACCGAGGCGGTGCTTTATCAGCAGTTTGAATCTAAAAACTTTGTTCGTTTTTAATTTGTTTCTATAGGTACTCAAAATATAATAAAACTGATCGTGGGCCGTATGAAATTGCAGCTTCGGATCTGCATCTGATTTGATTATGTCGAGCAATAAAAAAGTTATGAAAATGCGTCGCCATCAAGTCAATGACACATAAATCGGCATTAGAGTATCAATAAGAGAACTGTAATAACAGAATCACAGTCGTTATAACAAACGTTGAATTAAATATGAAGGTAAATTGCTCGGGGTCTTATCCGCGAGATCCTTTGTATGTCTTTTTATGGCGGCCATAATTTTACACCCACTCCGCCTGGAGTTATTTATCGGGAAATTTAATTAGGAATTTGATGCGAGATAATATAGTGACTGAACCTACGCAACGTCTCATCAGAATTATCACAAGGATGATTGAATTTGTCTTAAATATAAATTAGCTTATCGCTCAATCTGTTTATTACAGAATATTAAGTTAATTAATAGCTGAAAAGTGATTCGTGATATCGCGATCTATCTTCATTCATATTTGCTTATCAGGTAACAAAAAGTTAAAAGAGACTTTGCTAGAATAATTATGTATAAGTATTATGTTCATTCGAGTGATATTAATAAAACACGTAGGTAAAGTAATCTACAGGAAACACTGAAAACCAATATCGACTGTAAGTAACGTAACTCCATTCATCAGTTCGGCATCCCGGTCGTAAAAATGGATAATGGCGCTCTTGAAAACAAAGAATTCTAAATTTTCACAACGGATTGCAGTGACGCAGACATTACACAGCGCAATGATCTAATAAAAACAAACTGTGCTCTTATTTTAAGAGTAATATATTCAGAAAGTCGACGCTGGGACGCCACTCTGTCGTAGATTGCGTCCCTATGTACAATGTACATGCATATTCTAGGACACCGGTGAAATGTAAACTTTAATATATGCTCGCAGAAAGTATTATAAGTACATATACACAGAAATAATGGGAATGAAAATCGGTGTGGTTTCACGATTAAAAGAAAGGTCGCAAATTAGAATCTTAAGGGTAAAATTGAATGGTACTCTAATTGAGTTGATATATTATATTATATACTCAGAAAATATCAAAATATCTACCGATAATCCTATGAAAAATAATAAATAATGTTATACGAATTGGAACGGAGCAATTAAGGTGCGAAGAATAACATATTGGCTGCTAGAACGTTCAATTAAATCCCAACACCAACCCATTTGTCCCCGAAACCGTCAACAAATTTAATAAAAACTCCAATTTATTTAACAGAGCAACAAAACAAAGAGTCGTTTGCGTCGTTAATCAAAAACAGAAATCATTAGTGAGCAGTTAATTTATTGAAACGACGTAGCTCCAGAATAAGTTTTGGATAAAAGCAGATATTTCAATGTCAATGGCAGAAAATAAAATCGCAATAAAATTGGTAACAAAGGAAATATCGAACGAAAGAAGCGTCCATTATCAGCACATTTATAATGGAGATAAATATTGAATGAATTTGGATGGTGAAATCGCAGAATACTAAGTGAACCACTTAGAATTACTTGCTAAGTGAAATAAGAACGAAGTTTGGTAAAGATTAATCGAAGTTTTACGAGCAGACGACTCGATTTTGTAGATAAAACAATTGATGGTGTATTGAATAAATTAAGGACTACAAAACGCGTTTCTATTGTTTACTAGAAATGACTGTCGCTAACAAACGCACACAATTCTAGCATTTAAAAACCAGATTTTCAAAGACAATAAAACAAAATCAGCGTGCATATTCATTACGAGCACGATCACGTAAACAACATGCATCCTTGGACGAGGGGTCAACGAACCAAAGCCTTCACTTTTCACAAATTACCCTTTTGTTTGTTAAGGTGTTTCACCAATTTTCCAGCGGCCATTTTGTTTCAATACAGCGTTATTGGTGTGTGATGTTGTTAGTCTTATGATCAACCCATTTCATGAATTACAAATACTTAAAAAAAAAACAAATGGTAAATTATGGGTAGTGAATTGATATTTCCAGTCATTCAGGGTGCTTCTTTTTTCTAATTAAAAAAAAATCGTAAAGTTAACATACAGCCAGAAATTTTTTCTATAGATATTTG
This sequence comes from Macaria liturata, assembly GCA_964023185.1. NCBI lineage: Eukaryota > Metazoa > Arthropoda > Insecta > Lepidoptera > Geometridae > Macaria > Macaria liturata. Next base: position 4,419,052 of record OZ026812.1, on the reverse strand, counting down.
GGTACGTAACCGGTTTTTCATGCATCTTCAAACACTAATTTCGTTTGTAAATTCCTTCCAGCTGAACAAATTAGACTTTCTCTAAGAACTGAAACTTGTGACTTGGTAACAAATAGTCCTGTAAACTTAATTCAGGTGGATTGGGTTCCGCGAAGAAAGTATTCAGAATTCGGTGAATAAATTGGCCGGAATTCGCTCTAGAACTGTAAATTGGATTTCGTTCACTATGTTAGTGGTCCGGTGGTTTGTTTAATTAAGATATTTTGCGCGCGGCTTGCTTTATTGTACCACTTTATTGGTATAATTGATGTGGTGTTTGAAATTATTTAGACAAATTAGTGTTTTGATAATGACGGTAACTAAATAAATCAGGATCAAGGGAGAACCTTTGTAATAGGCACACATTTTTAATAGGTAAAATACAATGTGTAAAATCTCAGAATGAGCTTGTGAAGAATAAGTACCTACATAAGCGTCAGGATACTCCAAACGAATTTTGAACTGAAGGTGACTTAAAAGATAGGCCTATACCCAGCAGTAGCTCAAAACAGGTTGCGGATAATGATGAACCACTTTTACCATTGTTAAACTGCAAGTGTTTGCCATAATGTACGTATATATTAAGATGGTAAAATCTATACAGACCTACACCAGATGACTACCTAAGTTTTCACTCTAGCATGGACGATTCTAAAAGATGTCCTCAAAAAAGAAACAAAAATATATATGTTTAGTACCTCAACCAGCCACACGTCGCTAGTGTGCGGGATTCTAGCTTGTTGTGTCTGTGTCTGGTATCGATCAGGCGGCCTCATTTCTCTGCGCCTACTGCATAGGTACATACGTCTAGGAGACCTAGGAAGTCTACTTTTAACATAGCTGTTTAGTTGTAGCAATTTACCTGAGTTTTCGAAGGCGAGAGAGAGATATATGAAGGGAGTTTTGTTTTGTATTTGACATACCTATTTTGACTTGGGAGATTTTAATTTGTGATAAGTTCTTACACTTAATCCAGATCTTGTTTTGCAGAAGTTAAACTGCAGAAGATGCTGTTCAAATATAGAGTCATTTTTCAAGATCATGTCTAAGTATCTCTTCTATCTTCAAAATCATAAGTATTTTTTTACCGTTTAACTAGTTTTCACCGGTTTTGAAACTGATTAATCATTTATTAAACTTATGAAAAGCTTAAACACTGACATCAACGGCAAATTGTATTGATTGCTTTTATATTACAAATTTATTTGGCTTTTCTTTACATTTAAGTTTCCTTAAATTATGATCATCGGGTGCCATCTTCATATTGAAGTTCGGAGGTCAGTTGGCAAAACTTCTTGCGATCCCATGCTGCTTCTTTTAGATGCGGGTAGCTTAGCTTAGTCCATTTTTTTATGTCTTCTGGCTATTTTATTCCTCAAATATATGTATAAGTAAATGACAATAAACTTAGCAGTATGTACAAATATGTACAGAATGTTGCAAAAATAAACAGATTCATTCTTATAGATAACAACATAAGACGATAGCATCCAATGAATCACGTTTATAGCTTGCTCGCAACAATATATTTGCGATATTAATATTTCCGTATAAATATGAGGAACCTGGATAAAATTAATGATACATGCTTGAAGTACTTGATATTGCATTTGATAAAAGTGCAATTTTCTAATGTATTGATAGCGGTTGACAAACAAATGTAACTTGTTTCTAAACAAATACTTTTTTAAAACCATAATTTTAGGGATTTATTATGTCGTCCAAGTTCGAGTGATTTATAAAAAAATAACGTTGTTTATTAATCGAAAGAGAATAAAATGAATAATATTAAAAAGTAATACACATAAAATCGTGCTTAACATCAGGCAGGTTGTAGTCAAACGTAAGCCTATTCCGTGATAAAAAAGCAAGCAAATAAGTAAATGACAATAAACACAAAATGTGAAAAATACACTAACCGAAAGTTAATCAAAGTAACACTATGTTCCCTTTGCCTTGAAAATAAAACAAAAGTAAACCTTTATCAAAAAGTATAATAGATACAGAGACCGCAGATATTTGTTATTGGCTCATCTCAGCGCACTCTCGTGTATTTCGATTTCCTGCACCGCTGTTTTCAGCGTCTGCAAACTGTATACAATTTCCTTGGACTTGTTTACAATTGCAGGATTTCAGCGAGCACGTATGCTTTTAAATTATTTACGGCTTCTGGAAATGCAGCTTTCAGTTTTATGATTGCCTTTTCAAGTTTCTGTGTTTATCAGTTTTGTGTAGAAGTATCCAAGATATAAATATATTTTTCTAGCAATTGACATTATGTTCGTGCGATAAAATGTATCTTTGTTTTAAATAAATCTAAACATACAATCTTTATAATGTTATGCTGTCACTCATGTAATTTCTGTGTATTGTGTTGTGTGCCTAATAAAATATATAAATAAATACATATGTAAATAACTTTTTTGAGCTAATATGTACCTAACCTATATGCACATAGCTCTTAAATTTAAAAATAAGTTGTTCACTTGCATTAAGTGCAAGTTTCAATCAAATTCATTCACTAATTTGCTGGAGGACTTTGAAAGTATTTGTTGGTAGTAGGTAATTACAAAATATATATATAATTTTTTCTTCTTATATATGCCATTAAAAGCACTGCCAATAAAAATCTTTAATTCAATACAGACGGTTTTACAAAAGCTATAACTACTCGTTACACTGTTCGGTACAATTAGTTCATCCGAGAGCAACGGAAATATGAAAGTAAACATTAAACACTTCCGTTCATAGCATACATACAGACTAAATGTCTTACTTGACTACTGTCATAGTCATAGTCATCCATTACATGGTAAGAAAAACCAAAGTAGGCACAAATAAATTTACATAGGTAACATATTTACAAATAAATATTTCCCAGATTTTACTTCTTTTGCATGTTATATGCAAATGGTTCTATTTACTTCATATTGATACTCAGTAAATACCAATAAACATTGCTTTACTACGTCTACCTGTTTAGAACAAGCAAGCCAATATCCAAATTGAACTCTGACCCACACCATTACTAGCATACAAAAACCATCGATCAATGCTGATACAAGAACCGTATCCATTTACAAAATAAGACCGCGCCAGTTTTGCACCAGTTTATGTAAACAAACTATGCAGTTTCTCACGCTGCAACTGAATGCACAAAGCCAATTTTACGCCAGAACAAAAACAACACAAACTCAATTAGGTAAATGGTCTCTGAACAGAAGGGTGCATGAAATGTATAGGTTTGTATCGACGTAAACAGCGAGATCCAATCGCCAGATGCATGGACTGTGGTAATGAAACAAACTGTTGGATGGTCTATGGCCTTGACTTATTTGTGAGGAAAACTGGATCGTATAAAGCATTTTCTGATAGTAAATGTTTTAAGGTTTATTCAGTTGCAAACAAAAGTGCTAATTTATCAGTTTTTTTTTTACATTTGACATAGTTGTAGATATTTCTTTAAGCTATATTCGATAAGCGATATTTCTATATTGCATTTTTGCTAAATAATAAACTAAGTTCAAATCAACGTGTTTTGTGCAAAAAGAATAAACTAACATGATAGTAATTAAATGCACTTTGATTTTCAATTGCGAAAAACAGTAATTTATGATACATATTTTATTGTAAAAATAAACAGGATTAATGTAACATTATCAATCGATTGTTACAAATATATGTACATTATACAGGAAAACTAATAAGTAACAACACTACTTTAAAAGATTTTCTTAAAAAATTGTTTCAGTAATGTCAGTAATTGTTTTGTACACCATATAACATTAATGATTTGGTCCCATTTGAAAAAAATTGCTTATAAAGCCGTTAATTTGATATAAATAATTAAATAAAATAAATATCTCAGGACTTATCACACAGCGCCATCTAGCCCCATACTAAGCTTACGCTTGTATCATGGGTACTAGATAAGGTAATACATAGTTTTATTATATTTCTTATAAGTAACCCAGTATAAACACTAAGCAGTCTCATGTTGTTCAAGGGATTTGTGTTATGTACGCGATGTTTTGTAGAGCTTCAGTAAATAATATTGGATTAACCAGGATCATCATATTTCTGCTCAATGCTTCCAATAATAACGTAATAAAAATGAGAAAAACCCGAACCTTTTGAAGAATCGAATCTTCTCTCTTCTTGTAAAGATATTTGGAATTTCGGAAAAACGCGATTCATTCTCAATTACATTGAATTTTCTTTGAAATTTTCAAATAACCCAATCTGTATTTTCAGAAATTTTTCGAAAATTGCTTGTCGTCGTAATAGTCGAAATACCGTCTAAATTATTTCCAATCTCTAAAAGCCAATACAGAGTTGATAAAGTTATAGGCCATGAACACACAAGCGAGCATTCTTGCAGCGAATATTAGGCACGTGCAAACTGCCGAGTTGTGGCAACGAACATAATATAATCATACCATTATACATATATAAGCGTTTAGTTAGTCAAGTGTGAGAGTTTGTTAGTCTGTTTGTTCCGTATTCACGCCGCAACGTACCGACCGACCACCAAGTTATTTTGTATGGTAATAATTTCCAGTCCTGAAAGTGTCTTAGGCTACTTTATATATCGAAACGCGAGCGAAACCGCGAGCATCCACTAGTAATATATAGCTATAGCAAGTAGTGGCAGCGTGCGTTCAACAATGTATTTTTATAGCGTCTTTACGAGGCATTCAGAAAGGGCACGGCTGGAGGCAGTCTGCGGGGGGGACAAGCCGCGGGGAGGGGAGGCGTCTTCAGACTATTTACGTTGACGAGGTGACCTACCCATGACCCTTGACCCGCAATCCTGTGACCTACATAGGGACAATCGATATTTTCAGACGCCCGCTACTCGTACCTCTCGGATAAGGATTCGCATCATTAAAAGTTTTGATTCGCTCGCGTCTGGCCACTGCGTGATAAAGCGGCAGTGGATGCTGTGTGTTACGTTTTTCCAGATTGTTAGCGATTTAGGTCGGCAGCTTTTGTTTTTTGGGGAAAAAGATAAAGTTTATGCGCCACGGGAGGTTTATTTGGGATACTTAGTTTACGTTTATTACTGTCAGAAGTTAGTTGTGTTTTTATTTGATTTACGGGTAGCTACCCCGGTTTTTATCCATGTAAGGTCACGTGAGAGGTTAAAATCTGAAGTTTAAAAACATATTATCAAAATAAAAAAATAATAATAAAAAAAAAAAAATATTCCGGGACATTGCACACAGCGCCATCTAGCCCCACACTAAGCAAACGCTTGTGTCGTGGGTACTAGATAACGGATATAATACTTATATACTTTTCTTTTGTAAATACATACTTATTATAGGTACATACAAACAACCAGACTCAACACAAGAAATTATACATTTTTAAAATGCATAAATACTTGGTAATAATAATAATTGTTTGGTTACTGATTTAAAAACACGGTATTTTACTAAAAGAGCAGAAATATTGATTACATGTGCAGCGGTTCATAATATTCTTGCAATATTGCTTTAGTAACCGGGAATTTTGTGTGAGACTCATCTTAAGAAATGTGAGATGATTAATGCAAGCGATAGCAGAGGCTGTTGACCGGGATAGCGTATTTATTTCGAGGTCCAAAACGGGAACTTTCTGCCTGATTCATCTTTACTAAGAACTTTTTTTTTTTATTTGGGTCTCGTTTTCCTCAATAAAATAGAAGGCTTACTAAGAATTGAATATCGATTTTAAAAGTGTTGAATGTATATGATAGGGAAATGTTAATTAATTATTATAGTTGTATTATATAGTTTTATAACACCAGGTTTACGTAGTCATGTAGTTGAAGAAAATACATACCCATCTGATACGAAAAAATAATGGAAAGTTTTTTGAGTTTTTCATAATACTTAGTATTTCATGGCTCTAAGGTATAGAACAATATTATGGCGTTTAATATTTGTATAATATGTATGTAACTTATTTCATAACTAGTGGGTGATCTAAACGTGGCATTTCCAAAAATCCTTTCTTAGCGGATGCCTACGTACATAACATCTACCTACCTTCATTCCAAATTTCAGCCCAATCCGTCCAGTGGTTTGGGCTGTGTGTTGATAGATCACTATATCAGTCAGTCAGTCAGTCACCTTTGAGTTTTATATATATAATAAAGAATGAGACAATAAGTATCGACTAAATTTGTTCTAACTATTGTTTTAATTTCTTATAACACACAACACATTATAATTACCCCTATAATTAGGTTTTTGTGTAAGAAAATCTCTTGACTAGCGTCGAGAATAAATAAGCAACACCTTTTGTTTCTTCGTAGAAAAATAAGATATCAGTTACAATGAGGCGTCGACCTTTCAGGTATTGTATCGAAAATATTAACATTAGGAACATAATCCACTAGGATTTCAATTAGATCACGTGTTGAAAATAAACAGATCTGTTGTTTTTTTAGGGAAATTTTAAATTTTCTTTACATAAATTTTACAAAACTGCCATGTGTCTATGGAGAAAACTGGCGGGTTATAAACCGACCTGATTTAATTTCCCATAGAGAAGACTTTCCCGTGTATAAGATTGCTTTACAATCAACAACAAAAAATAAGCTAAAACAAGCAAGTTCATTGAAGAAGACTTTTTATACGTATGTATGTATATGAAAAATAGTCAGAAATAATCCAGTTGTGATTTATTTAGGTCGACTTAGCTCAACATCCAAGCTGCATGATAATAAATTATGGACCTATGGAGGACACTAGCGTTGGAATGGTGCCCAAAGATAATGGATTTGCTGCAAAAAGAGCTATTTTGTAAATAAATAAGTAATCGAGTACAGATTTTGAAATTTAATAACTTTATCAATTCACCGATATAATCGTTAGTTGATAATGTAATATGGCAGTACCAATAACAAAAGCGTGCTTTTTATTTCGAATACATTTTGCTTATCATTTCACTAAGTCACATAAATCATCACCCGACCTGCCAGAGACACACACACACACACACACACTGCAATGTTTGCTAACGCATTATACCAACTAAAACATTATTAGTGGGTCATCACCCTAAAAGTGTTGCCATCAAAGATGGAAAGGTCACACCGTCGGCATATTTGTCAATCTAAAAGACTCGCGTGGGTGGAAAGGGCCTGAAAGAAAGGCGTGATATATGGGTTTCAGTCAGGGAGTATTGTTCTCGATACCTTTATGGGTACATGTGCGGATTGTACTTACTGTATTGTTGCTGGTATCACTCAAAATAAAGCCAACTGGTTTTTAATATTTTGAAACAAAGATTAAACAAACAATATCTTAAAAATATAGAAAAAGATGCAACGCAAATAAAAAAAAACACAGTCGTTAAAATAAATAAAACTAAAGAATGTAATTTATTCCTAATTAATAATTATTTCTTAAAAAATTAAATAAGTACCTAATGTTTTTTTCTTACAATAAGAAATCATAAACTTTAATTAGAGTTCAAACAATTTCATAAACTTTCACATTATTGTGACGCCATTTTCTCATTAAAATCTTCAAGAAAATTTGCATAGTTAAATATATTAAAAAGTTTCTCAGACACAAATATTAATAAAATTTCGTTTCGTTAAATTAAGAATTTCTTACCTACTCGAGAGTTTATTAAAACCTCTTAGGCTTTTCTTTGTTCAACATTTACGTATTTCAGTAAACAGACCGCTCTTATGTAAGTAATGAAAAACATTAAATTGGTGTTATGTAAAACGTTTTACGTTAAGTTTCGTACTCACCTAAGCATCATTTATTTCTATAATTCTACAAAAACTTGTAACAATAATAAATTCACTGGTGACCACAAAAATAATCCATTTTCTGTTTATAAAATTTTTTTCACAGCACGTTACCTACAAATAAAAATTCTTTCAAAAGTACGTACTAAAGTTCAATCACTTTAAAAAAAATGTGCGTACACAACAGTAACAAAACGATCATTTAAGCTATTTTAGAATTCATTTACTGACCATTAATTATGTTGATTTTAGCTGTGTCATGCAAATTAAGGGCTAACTACTTGTTAGCACGAAATGAAGCTTAATTTTGGCTTGATTACTAAAATTGATAGGAAAAAAATAAATGTTGATATACTACTAACATAGTCAAAATTGGCCATTTCAGGACTGAACTGTTGTTTGCTAAATAACCGACTCCAAAAAAGAGGTTCTCAATTCCTCTGAATGTTTTTTTTTATTTACAGGTTGTATCTGAAAAGCTGTGACGTCAGTGTCGCAATATATGTTAGAGATTGTAAAGTTTGTAAAAAGAAATCCACATTTGCTTAAACTTAAGACTTATAACTCAAATAGATCCAAGATAAACAGAGTATTGTTAAAACCTACTGTGCCTAGGCTGTGTATGACTAAGAAACTACCCACTATAATGGGAGAGAAACTGTTCAATAAACTCCCCGCACACATTCAGTCTTTGAATAATGATCACCAATTTTGCAATAACGTCAAACAATTATTGTTAGATCAGACACTATACAGTTTTAAAGAATACTTTGAAAATGACTACAGTCAACTAGCAACTGATTCTAATCTTGCTTAGAAATTAAGTAATTAACTACTAGGTAAGGAGTGTGATGCCAAATTGACATTTTAGCCCCTATACAGCTAAAGTGACAGTACCAAGATTTATTTAAGTTGACATATTGTATGATTACATACCTATTATTACCTATGTTTGACATGTTTTTATTAACAAAAATTTTCATTATGTTTTTAATAAAACTTGACATTGTAACTTCTAAAATTTTATTAAAACTAAATGTTATAAATTCAATTTGACGAGATATTGTAATTTGTGTAGCATATTCTATGATATTAGTACTTATACCTATGTTACAACTTTACATTATCAATAAAGATTCTTTATCTTTATCTTTGTATCGACGTTATGTATTCAAACGGAACATAAAAGCGTAACAAAAGATGCACCAATAAAGATGCGATTCAGACGATTGACGCACATACTGGCGTCAGATGCATCAATTATAATAACTTGATATGAGCACACACTCAGTCCGTTTTGTGACGTTATTGAAAGCTTTGAAGTGAGCTTTGCGCACATAGGAACTTTGAATGGAGCTTTAAAACCGCAAGGCTGAGTGGAGCTAAACGATAAGCTACTTATGAGTACATATATGCATAATTGCAAATATCAATGGTTTTGATTCTGGTTGAGTTTTGATGTATTTTCTGGTAGTTAGCATCGTTCTGTTACGCCCGAGCTCTGTAGGCGATACTGCTGACAGGCCGCCCTGCATCAGCAGTATAGCTTATCTAGGCTCAGTGTAACTGATGGCAGTCAGTTGAGTCTCATCCTCGAACCTGTTCGGTTGCCTAAAGGCCCTATTTTTACTTTATATCCTAAGTCCTAGTATTAATCCAAGTTTACCTAATAAATCCTGCCTTCATATAAAAGGGTTTTTTTTAAAAACAAAGATCGGAACCGCCGCGTAACAGTTTTGGTGGCAGCGGTGGGATCCGAACATTCCAGTGCCATAAGTGTCGGCCAAAGCTAAGTGATTACAGTGAAAGGGCAAAAGTGAAAAGAGCAAAAGTGAAAAGAAATCAAAAGTGAAAAGAGCAAAGTGAATAAGTGCCAAAAACCAGGTACCAACCAATCGACTCAACTCATCATCAACAAGGACGCACTGAGACCGCAGACTTACGCGCCGTATGCAGCTCATCGGTTACGTCATCGCCGCCCACGCGTAGTAAGTCCGCATAATATAAACAATACATCGATATACGACTAGGGTTGTCGAACAATGTCAAAATCTGAAGATAAATTACTACTAGAAATGCCGTCGCCTGGAGGTCGAGCATCCACGCGGGCAACGCCCGAGCTGCCGCCGCCGCTAACCTTGGACCTCAACACATTATTCAAATTCGTAAAACCTTACGACGGTAGTAGGGAAACCATAAATTCATTTATAGTTAATTGCAACAACGCCTATGACCTAGCTCAGGGTAACCAAAAACAAATATTGTTTAAGTACATTGTAAGTCAGCTCCAAGGTAAAGCAGAGGTAGCGTGCTCGATCAAAGAATTTAGCTCTTGGGAACAGCTTAAAGAGTTCTTGAGAACACAATTCAGTGAAAGGAAACATTACGCACATCTTCTCACGGAACTGCAAGAGAGTAAGCAGGGTCCGACTGACAACGTCAGTCAATTTGCGCTCAAGGTAGAAACACATTTATCACAACTGTTAGTAGAAATTTCTGCAGGTAATACTTTAAAAAAGGACCTCCCAGGGCGCACCGCGGCCATGGAAGACCTAGCGTTACACCATTTCTTAATGGGCCTACACCCTCGCATTTCCAATATTGTGCGATGCAGATCCCCTAGGAACCTTAACGAGGCTATTAATTTGGCAGTATCAGAAGAGCGAATTCAACAAACGCTCTACAGACGAGCCCAACCCGAACAGAAATTGAACACTCGATTCAACGCCAGACCGGGCCCATCACGCCAACCACCGAACACCCTTAGTTACCAGACGAGAAATCCAAATCAACAGGGGTCGTTCACACCCCATCCCCCACAGAGGAGCCAATCCCAGGGATCATCCCTGTTCTGCCGGTATTGCAAAACACCGGGACACGACATCTCCACGTGCAGAAAACGGGAGTTCAATAATAACAAGTTCCGACAGAACACGTCCAACTTCAGTAACAATCAGCAGGCACGCGTACATTACATTGAACCAGAAAACAATTTTGAGGACCCCCAAGAAGTAGAAAATCCTGAGGATGATTTAAACGACCAGATGTCTCGCTAAGGGGTCGCTCGAGACGGAGTATAAAAGACGACACCCAAATCATAAATAAAAAATTGACAGCCTTTAAACTAAAGGACAAAATCATAGTTACACAACAGGGTAACCAGCCCCGAACCGGAAACTACGATCCCAACACAGCCACCGAGAGTGGACCATCGGCTACACAACACGGTAACCAGCCCCGAACCGGAAGCCACAATCCCAACACAGCCACCGAGAGTGGACCATCGGCTACACAACACGGTAACCAGCCCCGAACCGGAAGCCACAATCCCAACACAGCCACCGAGAGTGGACCATCGGCTACACAACACGGTAACCAGCCCCGAACCGGAAGCCACAATCCCAACACAGCCACCGAGAGTGGACCATCAGCTACACAACACGGTAACCAGCCCCGAACCGGAAGCTCCAAGTCTAGTACAGTCAGGAGGAATCCTGTTCCTATTACCGTAACATATCATGGCCCCAAGGTATCATCCAGTACACCTATCTACGAAATCAACATCGACACGACGAATAGACGTCTTCCACATATATTGGTGTACACACAAGTATCTAATACACCGCTAATTCTATTAGTGGATTCGGGATCAGCCGTATGCGTGCTCAAACAATCAAAGATAAAGAAATATCAAACGTTAATCAAGGAAATAATCAAATTAAAAGGAATAGATCCAGGTGAGGAAGCTACACCAACTGAAGGTCACTTCCGATTACAACTCAAGGTCGATCAAACCAAAAATATAGCTTACAAATTCCATGTGATCAAGGATATTAACCTGCCATATGATGGCATAATAGGGTCTGACTTTCTTGAAGATCTAGGCTGCCAGATAGACTACTCATGCGACACGCTGACAATAAAAGATTACAAAATCAAACTGAACTTTTTCGACCCTTATTTTGTAGTGCCACCACGCTCGGAGGCAGTAATCGAGTGTCCAATAACAAATACACAGCTAAAGGAAGGGATAATTGTTGACCAACACCTCTCGGAGAATGTACTTATATCCAATTGCATCGTAAGAGTCAAAGAAAATAGACGGGTTAACTTGACTGTTGCTAACACCTCCGAATTCCCGATCAACGTCGACCCAACCTTCAAGGTCACATTGGAGCCGTTACAAAATAGCGGAGTATGCGTAAATACAACAACACATAGAGTTGTCAATCGCACCAGCGACGTGATAAATCAACTAAGAACGGGACACCTCAACCAGGAGGAGACAACCGCCCTCGTAGAACTATGCTCGAAATACTCAGATATATTCCACCTGTCAAACGATGACCTTAGTATGACTACTGCCGCAGAGCATGAAATCAAAACAAACTCAGATAGTACCATCCATACTAAATCATACAGATTCCCAGAGTGTCACAAAAAAGAAGTTGAAGGACAGATAAACAAGATGCTAGATCAAGGAATTATAGAACCATCCACTTCGCCTTGGAGCTCACCAATATGGATAGTTCCTAAGAAAATCGACTCACAAGGCCAAAGGAAGTGGCGTATAGTTATTGACTACCGAAAATTAAATGACATCACCATCGGAGAAACGTATCCAATGCCACAAATATCCGAAATCTTAGACCAGCTGGGAAATAGTAAATACTTCTCGACGTTGGACCTCGCATCAGGTTTCCATCAAATTCCAGTAGCCGAGAGAGACGCTCCAAAGACAGCATTCTCGGTACCCCAAGGGCATTTTCAATTCAATCGCATGCCCTTTGGGCTAAAGAATGCGCCCTCGACATTCCAGAAACTGATGAACAACTGTCTATCCGGATTACAAGGATCTCGTTGTTTTGTCTATTTAGATGACATAGTCATCTACTCCTACGACTTATCGACTCACATGGACAACCTAGAAGCAGTATTCGATAGATTACGGCAGTTCAACCTGAAACTACAACCTGAAAAATGCGAATTCTTAAGAAAGGAAGTCGTCTACTTAGGTCATGTAATAGGAGAAGATGGCGTTAAGCCGAATCCTGAAAAGACAAAAGCAGTGACTGACTACCCAACACCGAGCTCACCTAAGGACATCAAATCCTTTCTAGGAATGGTGTCTTATTATCGCCGGTTTATCCAAGACTTCGCCAAGCTAGCGAAACCCTTAACTCAGTTATTGAGGAAAGACACGCCATTCATGTGGAACAACGAACAACAGCTGGCCTTCGAGACTCTGAAGGCGAAATTAACCACAGCACCAATATTAAGCTATCCGGACTTCACGCAACCGTTCCTACTCACTTGTGATGCATCTAATTACGCAATATCAGCTATCTTATCACAAGGTCAAATAGGCCAAGACCGGCCCATAGCATTTGCATCACGTACCCTCAACAAAGCGGAAAACAACTATAGCACCACGGAAAAGGAATGTTTGGCCATCATTTTCGGGACAAAGACCTTCCGACCCTACCTATTCGGACACCGGTTCAAAATAATCACGGATCACAAGCCACTACAATGGCTATTTAACTGTAAAGATCCAGGGTCGAGATTAGTACGATGGCGTCTTAAGCTTGAGGAATACGATTACGATATACAATACAAGAAGGGTAAGATAAACGCCAATGCCGACGCTCTGTCAAGATTTCCAGTGAATCCTATACAGACAGTATCAACCCCCGGTGACCCGACTCCAAAGGACAACTCCCAAAGACTTGACGAAGACTTGATGGACCTATTAGTCGCACCACCTTCTTTCAACCCAGACGAAGATGTACATATCTCTCCAAACGGAGTCGACCCATTAGAGAGTCTCCTACCCCTACCTGAAGTCGAATCTGCGACCAACTCACCAGAAAGAGAAACAATCGACCAAGACCGGCAGTCACCAATGCCGTCCACGAGCCAAAGCATGAGTCCAAATGTCGCCCCAGACGATTACCCGACCTACCTCAAGGCTATGTCTAACAAGGACAGGGTTTATAACACCGTCATCCAAGAACATAACGAAAGCCTTATGAAATGCCAATCCAAGATAATACTCATCCCAACCTCGTTAGACCTTGACGAATCTAACCCCTATATTGAAGAAATCCTAGGAGAGTCCGAAATACATGCAATCGTAACCGGGGCAGAACGGGCATTGTTTTCAAATAAGAAAATAGAATATAATAATAAAACATATTATTTACATAGAGTTTGGAAAATCTCGGGGTATGTGCTTTCATCGAAATGATGTACTTTTGTATATAGATACAAAAGTACATCATTTCGATGAAAGCACATACCCCGAGATTTTCCAAACTCTCAAAACCATCAGGGATGAACTAGTAGTATTTCATGAACCAGCCGAGATTGGTATATCCGACCTCAAGAACCCATTCGAAAAACACGCTTTCATCAAAATCTACAACATATTGATGTATCTTTTTCATAATACTGGAATAAAAATCAATATATACCACAATAACATAATATACCCTAGTCCAATGGAAATTAAGAAAATCTTACATGACAATCATGACATCCCTATAGCAGGACATTTGGGTTCCCTCCGAATGTACAATCGCATTAAACAAACATATTATTGGAAAGGCATGCGAGACGAGATCGAAACCTATGTCAAGCAATGCAAGTCATGTCAAGAGAATAAAGCACTCCGAAAGACTAACCGAGCCCCTATGCAGATCACCAGCACTTCTACGGCTCCAGGACAACGTATATCTCTAGACATCGTCGGCCCTCTCCCGGAAGCTGGGCCTGCCAAATTAAAATATATATTGACCATCCAAGACGACCTTACGAAGTACTCCTCGGCGTACCCTATCCGGACTACGACAGCTGAAGAAACTAGCGAATGCTTGATTCACTACATATCGATATTCGGTATACCTAAAATGATCCTAACTGATCAAGGCACAAACTTTACATCCGAACTCTTTAAGAAAACATGCGAATTCCTGAAAATTAAGAATTTGTGGTGCTCACCCTATCACCCCCAAACTCAAGGAGCACTCGAACGTAGCCATTCTACTCTGAAAGAGTACCTGAAATCTTATATCAATGAAGAACAAACAAATTGGCCTCGCTACATCTATACTGCCATGTTGGCATACAACACGTCTGTCCACTGTACCACTCACTATTCGCCATACGAATTAATGTTCGGAGTTAAACCAATGATACCGAACTCCATTTACGATGAGGCGCCAGGAGCAACATACCCGGAATATGTCCGGATGCTACAGAATCGGATGAAATACTCCAGGGAGAAAGCTTTAGATTTTATGAGAAGATCCAAGGAATCGTCTAAAGCCTATTACGACACCCACACTCGTCGCCCGCATTACTCCACGGGTGACTACGTGTATCTCAAGAATCATTTAAGGATGAGAAAGGCTCTATCCCCGGTCTGGAAAGGACCATATAAAATCATCAAAATAAATGGAAACAACACTGTGACCCTCCTGATCAACAGGCGTCACGTAACTCACCATTATGACCAAATAAAATTAGCGACGGTAGGAGAATAACACTATAGATCAGAATAAGATAGAATACATTAGGCTTAGTCAGAGATAGTAGTATACTTCTCTACCGTTTCATTTTCCTCTCGCCAAGTAATGGGGTGACTTGGCAAGAGAAAATGACATTTGGTTTAGCAGTGTGTGGAGAACGGTAACCTCTCTTTATTCTTCCTTCTCTTCACTCTATTTGTTTCTATTATTACCTTAGCATTATTATTTGCAGCTTAGTATGGGGTCAATCTCACCAAGATTTCGTCCAGCCGATTACCTCAAGTCCAGGCGTGTTCTTCGACCACCTGGGCACCCTCCGCATAAGTAGCGAGCAGTTGAAGGTTGTTATACCAATAGATGTATCCAGCATCGGCCCACATATAGATAACTTAGAATCGATTTTCTCATTGACCACTCGCCTGTGTAACCAAACTAGAGTCATAGAAATAATAGTTGACTGTCATAATCGCTTACAACCATTAACAGCTCGTTATCAAGATGCAGTGTCAGAGTTCTCTTCCATAGCACATCTCATGGACAACAGGACTAAGAGAGGCGCTTGGATAGGCGGCATAGGTACATTGATTAAACACATCTTTGGAAATCTTGATGAGAATGATGGATTAAAATATAACGAAGCAATAGAATCAGTTCAACAGAACGAGAACCAAATAACAAAATTAATGCAGGAAAACATTTTAGTTACCTCCTCCATATTAACTTCATTTAATAAAACAGTAAAACAAATCCATAAAAATGAGGAAAACCTCAATGCTGCCATTGACAATCTAAAAACCACCATAAATAATATCTCAAGGATCTCGAATGGACTCCAAATAGCAAATAGTGTCAACAAATTAATGAACTCGTTAGAGACAGCCCTGCTTACCCTATCTTTCCAGTTGGAAGATGTAACTAATGCCATTCTCTTTAGTCAACAAGACATAATACACCCATACATTATCACTCCGCGTCAGCTTTACCAGGAACTCGCTGACAACTATCGACACTTACCTAGTAACCTTGAACTACCGGTGACCCTGCAGCTAAATTCTATACATACCATTTTAAGTCTGTCTAAATTATTGTGTTATTTTGTAAAGGATAAAATAATATTCGTTATACAAATCCCACTAGCCGGCATTACTGAATACAACCTGTTGCACAATATAGCACTACCAATGATGTATAATAAAACCACCCTAGACATATTTAGTTTTATAATACCGACCAGCAAATATGTAGCCATTACCAAAGACGAGACTCTATACTGTTTAATAGATTCTATACAAGAGTGTCTGCATGTAGACCCTACCTCATACATTTGCAATATAGATAATGTATTCCCAACAGATAGCAGACCCATATGTGAAACCGAACTAATACGAAAACCAAATGTAATTTCAAATCTATGTAAAACACAACCTTTGTTTGGAAAACTTAGCGTAATTAAGTCAATAACCAATGATAGATGGATCTATGTACAATCTGAACCTACTAAGTTAAGAATACAATGTAAACATCAAACCATACACGAACATATGTTATCTGGCACAGGAACTATTTCCATCCATGAAGGGTGTATCGGGTACTGTAAAACCCACACCCTCACACCGAATTTAGATGTCTTAAGCTTGTCCATACCATCTCGATCGATACCAACATTCCAAATCAATACCACCGGATGTTGTAACTCCTCCATATTACCTACTTTTAATTATAGTCACTTGCTTAACAACATTACAGATTTAGATGACATTGACATGCATAAACTAGCTATAACTTCCTTGTCTAAGCAATTACATGTAATTAAGACCTCGCAAAAAGAAACCCACAAACCAAATATAATGCTTGTAGTGGTAATAGTAATGATTAGTATCTATATAGCATTTAAGATAGTTAAGGTACTTTATAAGCGTTTTTGTAAACCTGGCTGCAACCGAGATTCTGTCGGCTGCCCTCCGCCGCCGACCAACCACGTCCAAATTGAGATGCAGGACATACAGACCCCTGCTGCTCCCATCAGGACCCAGTTCTAACGGAAGACCTGGAATCCCCATGTCTCCTCCAAAAGGGGGAGGTGTTACGCCCGAGCTCTGTAGGCGATACTGCTGACAGGCCGCCCTGCATCAGCAGTATAGCTTATCTAGGCTCAGTGTAACTGATGGCAGTCAGTTGAGTCTCATCCTCGAACCTGTTCGGTTGCCTAAAGGCCCTATTTTTACTTTATATCCTAAGTCCTAGTATTAATCCAAGTTTACCTAATAAATCCTGCCTTCATATAAAAGGGTTTTTTTTAAAAACAAAGATCGGAACCGCCGCGTAACAGTTCGTACGAGCATCAACCTTGTCTATACAGAACTATGTTGTTAATGATTCTATGATCTAGTTTTTTGAAGAACAAGAAAAAAATATATAAAAGAAATCTGTAGTAAGGTGTGTATATAAAGCATAATGTTCATATTGTAGTTGTTGTTATTGTAAAAAATGTTTCCCTGAAGGAATCAGCTGCTACAACACGAGAGACCACTTTCTCTCAGCGTAGCAGCTGCTCGACATATCTTTTGTTTTCTAAAATGCCCTATTTTAAATTACATTATTAATAAGTGTTAGTATTATAAGAATTTGTGTGTCCAATAAACATTTTTATTATTATTATTATTATATTGAATTTGAAAAATGAATAACAAAACACATATTCAAAACATACTATAATAGAATATAGGTTATTTGCTCGGCTTCTATACAAAAGAACACCTGGGCGGAGATTTTCAAAGTCAAATTGTCGGCGCGTAAGAAGATTGAATACGTCAAGGGTTACAGTCCAAGGGACGAAAGATGTTTTACATCGGTATAGGTGTAAATCACTAGATAAGGAATATTTTTACTCGAGATTCTTTTTTTTTACACGTAATAGGCCAACGTTTGACTACAGCCAGCCTGATGTTAAGCACCACTGTAGTCTAAGATGTTGCACGTTTGCCTAGGAGAAACCTATTTACACTGGATTTGAAGACCCCTTTATCCTACTAATATTAAAAAGGGGAACGTGTGTGTTGTGTAAGTGTGCATACATCATTGAATAGTATCATCATTGTATATAGTTCCCGGCTGTTTGTCTAGTACAACAGTCCTTAAGCCATGTTGGAGGCCCTTAAGGCGGCTTGATAAACTCTCGACACCAGAGTTGGCCGCTCTCATTCGATAAGAAGAAGATTGTAACGTCTTCACGCAAAAGCGGCTGGACCGCGCTTTTAGAAAAAAAAACCATTATTTTGTAAGGTTTTGTGATAAAAATCAATTTGATTGCTACTTTATAACTGAAACGGGTTTTCACTTGACCATAGACCATAGTTTAGTGACTAATAATGAAATAAAAAATCAAAATTATTTCAATTAAAGCAAATCTTCGTGTTTTGTTAAAATTGTTCTATTTAAAAGACTTGCATGTCACATCCAGTCGACTCAGTAAGCTTTACTTTACATGTTGTTTATGAAGGCGCGTTTAACATTTATTCAGTCTGGACATCCGGTCTGACAAACAATATTTCATTCATAAGACTCGTCTGAGAATAAACTGTAAATACACTATATATAAAGTTACGAGTACTTATATATATATACATATATACAACATATACACATGGGAGCTTTAGACCACCAGTGGTGATACGCTAATAGAAGACTGTTAGCTTTGTAGCGGTAAGTAGAACTAATTTAGTGCTTAAAGTTAGTGTTTACTTGTTGGGGTTCTCTCAACTACTGCTGTTGTATGAGATTTGGTACTTTACCTACTATAAATGTAAATAAGGTGCGATTTTTAACAAGGCTTATAATTTAATTTTGATTTGTGTTAGGTACATTAAATAATTACGTATGAAAATAGGAAAAATATAAAAGTAACTAAGAATATTAGCGATAAATTGCTAAAAAAAATACTTAAAGGCGTAAAAAAACTGCAAGAGTATCATTTATCTCAAAATCCCACACGCTTAAGAGAAGTTCTCAATTTACCTAACATATATACCCACTTACTTATATAAGTATCAACATACATCTGGCTAGTACATCTTTGATCGCCGCACATTAAAAGCTTTTATAATAAAGTAAACACATCCCACGATCACCGCCTTAAGATATCTTACCAAGAAACATGATTTAAAATTTGTAGAAAACTTTACTTGTAGCTTTGACTTAACGTGCATTTTTGTCATTTGTAACAACACAGCTCAACTGTTTTTGGTAAGACTGCGCAAAGTATAGCAATGCATCAGTGACCTATTTTAAATTCGATTCACAAATATTTTTATCTGCATCTTTTTTAATGTTATTGTGCATAAAAGACTACACAATGTTAACTTATAAGACAATAAAATTCAAAGACCGTTTGTTCAAAGCAAATAGACGTTTGGTCTTAGTTTTGTGAAGTAAGTAGGGCAAAAGGGTGACTGTGTTTTAGAATATAAATTAAGATACAATAATTTTCGTTTAATCACAATTTTGGGTAAAATTTAATTTAATTATTAAACCAGTAACCAAACTAACAGTTAATTGCAATTAAAACATTTCTTCAAAGAAAGTGACACCAATTAACGTGAGACGAATTCCCACAAACAGGCATTAAATTACGTAAATTAGTGTTTTCGGCAAACAATTAAGAGAAATATCAAGAATAACAAGAGTAAATCACATGCCTGAAGGAATTCAGTAATGAGTTTGAAACTTGTCTGAAGAGGCTGGTTAAAAGACGTAAGTACGGTTTTTTCATACGTGTTAGAAACACTTTCACTTTTCTTTCAATGTGTTTTCTTTCAGTAAATAATTTGCAACTACATATATGTATTTTAATTGTGTTTTTTATTTTCCAAGTATGTATATTTAGAAAACATTAGTAAGTACTTGTTGTTAATAAATTATTATATTTTTTTTAAATGGTAATGGCTAGTAAGCATATATAAATTTGATGAAATCGTAATGAAAACGCTTATAACTTTTTACAATAATTGATTTGTGTTTTTGGTGAGGAAAAAAACAATTGTTTTGCATTTAAGACATAGGTAGTTTCCTCAAATTGTCTTTTTAAAATCAACAAGAACAGTATGGTACTACATTACCAATTAATATTTAAACTACATTACAAATATAAATACCATACGAGTAGCAAAGAAAGTGGCTCCACCATTTCTTTGTTTCATTTATGTCTGTCCGTGTTATCAGCCATCACATTTCCAATCTATAATTCAATAGGTGTTCAATAACGTTGTAATGAAACTTTCTCTTTTTAATCAACCAGTATTATAATTTTATGGTACAGACAGTGGCAGTTACTGAGTAGTACACTTCTTCGCTTTCTACTGTACTGCTGTGCATAGTAATCTAAATATATCAAACTCAATGGTGACTAACTGAATGACTGACTGACATAGTAATGAACGCACAGCACAAACCACTGATCGGGCTGAAATTTGGCATGCACGTAGATGTTATGACGTAAGCATCCGCAAAGAAAGGATTTTTGGAAATGCCACGTCTTATACTTCTTAATTCGAGAGAAACCACGAGCACTCAGTAGTATACCATAATGCCAATCGATAAATATATAATGTATGTAAAACAGTGGTAAGTTGTTATGCCATAATTAAATAATGATTTACTTAGTTCTAGTAATTGAAAATGTAATTTTTGCAAGCCTTTGTTGTCATCGTTTTTTAGAGGAAATTGGTACGCAATAAAGTTATAAAATAACTCATAAGAATTGTGACAAAATAGTGCCAAACAAAAAAAAATAAAAAATAATATCTATTTGTTTTAAAAGTGAACACTATTTAAATTGTGTATCATTGTACAAAGACACAATTTCAGAATGTATTTTCCAATCTATTAGATATCGATTTATCCGACCAAAGCGTTTCCTTTCCGACCCAGCATAGCTTGCTCAATAAATCATTTACCTTCTACGCCGACAGAAAAGACAGTAATTTATTAAGTGTTGATTGCTGTGCAATAAAAACTAGAGATCATTAAAATTTAATGACATTGATAATGCTGTTTTGTCTATTAAGGCAAGGACCGATAAAATGTTTAACGTAATTTTTAACACTAGATACGTCAATGCAAATGTGCGAACTATTAGGTCAAATACTAAAACCACAGAATATGCTGAATATATGCCATTCTATTTTTTTAAATCTAGAACGTTCCAATATCGTAATCATTATTTACTATTCCCATACAAACATTCTCAGGTATAAAATAAATGACGAGCGTCTTGACCAATTTTTATCGAGCGCTATCCAGCACATTGAAAACACATGTTTGAGCGCGACCCAAACATTTTGATACTTTAGACTTTAATAGTATATTAATAAAGTTGATATTGGTTTGGTGAGTGGTTGTAAGTAGTGGCAACATCGCGCGGAAGTATGTAGGCTGGTCGCCGGCATGAGATAAGGTTATCTTAGTGGGTTAACAACCTATAGCCTAGTATTGGAAGTATCGTTGCAATCACTGGCCTTATCGGGCCATTCGCATCTTGTCTCACAAGCTGTTTGCTCGAATTCATATTCTGATGCATTTTATACTAATTCACGTATGTAATATATATGTATTTGTATGCAAGAAATATGATTTTATTAACGTATTTTGGGTAGATCTGGGTAACATGTACCTATACAGTTAATTAATTGTAAAGATTGTAAGTCGTTTTTATGAATATGAGTAAACATCGTAAGACTAAAATGTACAGGTAATTTTTTTTGGAGAACAAGTACCTACCTAAAGTAAGTAGGTAAGTATTTTTATCACTAATCAGTATAAAGCAATTATCTTGTAGTCCATTCTTTCTTAGCATTTTGTTAGTAGTTAACAATTGGACCGTTTACGAATTTGATTAAGAGGCATCGTTTGAGCACTAAACTGTGTCAATCTGAGATCGTTAGTTCTTGACCTGTATTATACAGGTCAATCGGGCCAAGGAAGTGGACTTTTAAAGTACGTGACGTATATTTTGAGGGCAATATTTAGTATGAGATCTTCGAAATATATACTAGCCAAAAGATTTGTGACAAAAAGTACATAAAACTCACAACAAAGTGACATAATAAATTTTATGTTATATTATTTATAATTTGGTTTTTCCTCGTTACTTTATTATATACTTTTATGTTTTTTAAAGCACAAAGCCAAGTTAAAAGAGTATTCAAGACATAAGGCTAGACTAAGTCATAAGTATCAAAACTGCTCGAGGTGTTTCACGACTAAGATTCATCTTAAAACATAAATAAAATCGCGAAAGCGTTATGACATGATTTAGTACTCTACGAGAGAAATTTACTAACAGATAGAGTAACAACTTCTAATATTTTATGAAATATATGGAAAATCTACAATATCTAATAGTTACTATAATAAAAAATACTCAGAGAAAAAGAGAGGGAAAAGAGGATAAAAATAAAGGAAGAAAGATAAAGAAGAAACATACCACTTGAAGCGTTTTCCGAGGCGAACAGCGGCGTGGCGTTGTAATCTGAAATGTAAAGAAAATTTGACATAAATAAAAGAATTACCCATGATTTTAGGTAGCAATGACACAAATAGGTATTTAAAAGATTAAAAATATATTTCAAGACAAATCACACTGATCTATATAGCCCCATACTAAGCCAATGCTTTGATTATTGTTACTAGATATACTGATACGAGTATAATAATATTATTTATCTACACTAATGTTGTAACATTCTACTTATGTTTCCAATACTTGTCTTATAATTACTACTGTTATAGCGCAGACAACAAAACACTCAATTTAAGCAATTTACATGATGGTATAATATCCACATCGATATCGTAATATCTCATTATAACATCAATAAAACGCGACCAACCTGATTGCAGGGCCAATCAGGTTGGTCGCGTTTTATTGATGCGCGCGAGCTGTGCTCTCATTGGTTAGATTTTAATGGCGGCAAAATCACTGTGACAATACACGTACGCGTGAATTTAATTTAATAAATTAAAAGTTAAAAATGGATAGCGAATTAGTGAAGATAAAGTAGTGTATGCAACTGCATATAACACGGGTATTAAAACACTCGTTACTATTATGAAACTCGCTGCGCTCGTTTCATAAACTCACACTCGTGTTTCAATACCCTTCATTATATGACAGTTGCATAAACTACTATTTTGAAAAACTTTTGTTTTTTAATTTTGTAAATACCTATTGCATAATTTTTGAACAGTAAATGAACGAAATTTATTATAACAGTGATTTATCACTGATATTATGTAAATACTATCACGTTTGAAATTTAAAAAAAATATACTAAAATAGTTTATAATGGTCTGAACCATAACATCGAGAAATGAAATATTACTATACACAAGCTTTTAATTCTTTAATTCGCTGTTTTTTTTGTGCGACCTATAAGCTGTTGTTTCCATATTCCTTACCTTAAGTTCAGTTGTGTACAACTAAAAATATTATATCATAAAACCTCTAGAATGTCTATAAAGTATATTTTTAAGGTGGGAAATGATTATTATGAAACCGTTTTGAATGTCTATAAAGTTATAAAGTACAGTATTGCATAAACTAATATCCTTTCCTAGCTGGTGCAAGTACACTAGCCGGCTTAGTCCTATAAGGCTTCTACGCTTTGTTTACTTCAACGCACGCACGCAACCCAAGTAATATGAGATTTATAAGGCAGCCACTTAGCTTGAATAACGTAGCTTACTGCTGTTTAAAATATGTATAGGAAGAAAGAAAAATTAAAATTTACAGAAACGGGGGTGCAAATATTATATACCTACGGCGTTTTGTAGAAATAGTTTATACCTTATCTACAATTATAAGTATCTAGGTACATGGCTATAGAACTAATTGATGATGTTTATCAGACTACCTACTTAGTGCAGGTCCCAGAAGCCTTCCAAGGTACGTGAAAAACATGTATTGTACAAACAATGAGTAAACACCATGCGTAACAACTTAAGTAGGTACCTACTTACTAGTAACTTCTTCCTTTACTTTACTTTTACTCAGGGCACTAATAAGGCCCAGGCTTGTCTTGCCACAAACGCGTGACGTCATACGACATCTTAACTTTTATCGTAACACGGCACGGTAAGACACGGTTAAAGTTAAATGGTATTCTACATACTCTCTCTACGGTATTCTACAAGCCATACGACGATACGATGTCTATGACAAGTTACGTGACGTTCAAAAATCTTCTTTTCGGTTTTTTCGACAAATTGCGGTTTTTGATGTGAGCGTTTATTTATTAATTAAAAGTTAATTAGGTCGAGAAAACCATAAAATAATACACAATTTCTTGATTGTTTACATTAATTATAATAAAAAGCTACAAAATCACTATTGCTTACTAAAATAAAATCTCTGAACTATGGTTTTTTAACGAACAATTTACTCGTCTTGTCAGTGTCAATTGTAGAATTTGTTTTGTAAATAATAAATATTTTTCCTATTTTAAAAGCTGATTTTAGTAGGTATTTATCTTTGCGTAAGTGTTTTGCAGAATTGAAAGTATTTTACGCAGAAGGATAATTCGACTGGCGAAGCAATAGCCGCTCCCTCTCGTGCGTGAGGTTTCGTGCGCCGGTCGTGGTGCTGGTGCTCCCGAGTGGGAGGTCGACGCGCCTGCACCACCTTCAGGAACCACCGCCTGACGTCCCGGTGCTGTAGAAAAGCGCTGCCACGGCAGGCACTTCACCACCAACATCACCACGTCGAGCAACGCCGACCGTCACTGGAACGCCGCCGGACAGAGCGACTCGACGTGACTTCCCCGGGGTCAGCGTGCCCTGGAGCCCTCAATAGAGAGCAATCTCGATGAGGCTCTACCAGCAACCCCTTGGGCTGGCAGACGACCCAGTGATGATGCTGGCGTATGGACTAATTGAATTTGTAAAAATAGGCATACTATTGATTCTCCCATGAGATTTCTTTGTTGGCTAGTGATGAGTGTAGGTATAATAAAAATCTATTTAAGCAACAATAATATACCTAGTCCCTTCAGTGTCTTGACTGAGATAATTAGTGTTAATAGGGCTCAAATTCCCTCCAGTACATACATATAAGAATTGTAAAAATATTATTTGATAGACACAAATACAAGACAAAGTAGTCAAAGAGCTTTGAAGCCAATAGTACCCACTACCCATAGTCCCACAACCACTAAAGACAAACTGATAATAAAATAGCCCAGCCCCGTTCAAAGGGCCACCCGCCCTTGCAGGGATTGGCCGAGACCTAAAGCCATATCGCTTTGGTCTTTCAGGTATTCGGCCTAATATCCCTGGGCCAGAGCCACCTAAAGACGGCTGACTGGGCTGGGCTTGCAACGACTAGGTGATGGGTCCAAATTGAATGATCATACATTTAACGACACCATTCACAATGAATCACTAATCACTTTCTTATACCACATATAAGATTAAAAAATGTCATATTATGTTGAATATGTCCCCCTAAACTTACAATTGAAGTAGGATAGGATACTTACTTATTTTATTAGAATTAGTTAACCACAGGCCACAAGATTCAAGATAATAAATATTAAGATTTTAAATTTTATATTAAGTTTTAGATTTTAGAACATTTAGTTTTAATTTTAGCTACACCCTTATTCCCCTCTTAACAAGGTAAATGTAAATACATTTATGCTAATAAAGGAATTGAAATAAAAAACCTTTTTATTCTTAAAACCTTATAATACATGTAACATTATTCAACTACTTCAAAACTAATTAAGTATACTACCCATTACAACTAATGCTAATTTTATTTATTTATATCTGTATTATAAAATTTCTGGTCACTAAATAATATGTCAAATTACATTTTATTTTATTTATATAGGTTATATGACCCCTTCTAGGTAAAGGCTTCTTCCAGCCTATTCCACTTTTTTTCTGTCTGGAGCTTCTTCCCTCCAGTTCGGAGCAACTTTTTCTATATCTTTGTTCTACCTGTCTTCAGGTCTTCTTTGTTTTCTGTTACCTAGTGCTCCTTTCCAGAGAGTTGCTCTCTTTGTCCATCTTTTATCTGGTAACCATGCAAGGTGCCCGGCCCATCTCCATTTCTGCTTGAGTCCATGTTGTAAAGCATCCACAATTTTTTTGTTTTCTTTCTTATATCTAAACATCTTATTCTGTATTTGAGCTTGATTTTTGTTATATGTACTTCTTACCATGGAACTTTGGCATGTTCATGTATCATTCGGCTGGTTGTTTCAAGTGAACTTACATCATATGTGCACAAGTATATTCTGTTTGTTTCTTTGTTGGTGTGGCATGAGTTGGATGTGGCATGAGGGTTGTGGCCGCTTTCCTCCATGGAGGCCGGCCATACTGGAGGAGGTTGTGTGGAGATTTTACAATAGGTACATAACACTTCCTTCCATAATTTAATTTGATGATTGCAGGTAGGATTTGAGGTTATGTATGGGTTTGTTATGTACATATTTTTCGTTTTTTCTGACCTTTTCACACTATTTTTACGGGAGGAGGCCCGAAAAACACTATTTTCTGATGGATATTTGTCACTTCACAGGTTGCTTTATTGTTTTCAGCAGGTTTTGTCTGTTCATCTTTTTTGTTGCGTAGGTAGTGGTTTGCCGGTCGGCTTGAATTCAGTCAATATTATCCTTTTTTCTACTTGTTTTCGAAAATGCTTCGATTTTTAAGGTGTTTTCTATTGTAAAACAGGTTTTTAGACGATTTTATCCTCAATAAATGTTTATTAGCACAAATTTTATTCGGAGATTGAAACTTATTGTTTACACAGACACAGAATACTAAGTAGTTACTATGGGTATTAGATAAGATGTAGTCTTTTTTTTTTTTTTCCACTAAGCGTATGATAAGTTGACAGCAGAATTCCTTATGTCACTGTGGTTACGGAATGTGACATTGGCATAGGGAATACCGTAAACGCGCGTTACTATTATACCAAGACAAGTCCTTACATTAGGGCCCTGATATTAAATCAATCACTGTGCATGATAAGCTTATTTAGTAAATAAAATATGCTATAAGTATAGGTACATCTGCTGATTATATATACAGGTAAAATAAACCCACGTCTTCATAGGAATAGCACATACCTAGCCCGAATAATTTATTTTCTTCATTCCCTTATTTATTATGCTTCGTCAAAGTTACGACAAAACTTGAAATAACTTTCTTTTTGCAAAAATATCGCAGTCACTTTGTCTGACGAAAATAGAAAATTGGATGTAGAAGCAGAGAAACACCTGAACCGTTATGGAGACTTGTTTAGGACTTTACAACTTAGGCACCTACAGGTTTCAAAACTTTTAAGGTTCTACACTCTTGCCGAGACCAGTATGGTTTTTTTCTCTGAGTACCTATGTCTGAATAAAATTTTAAATTGTTCGTAAAATAAGCCCGACTCATTCACGTATCAAACGAAATCATGATCTGACAGCGACTAATTTATAAACCATCATCAGTAGCATAATCTACGGTATTCGTTACTGAAAACTGTCTCTGAACTTCACTCACATCATGACACTCAAATCCCTCCATGGATGCTACAATACATAGTGTCCACGGATTTTGTGCACTTTGAACATTTCTGTTTTGTAACGATGTTTTCCTTTACCACCAAACAAATGCAAATCAGTTTTTTTTACATGATATATGTAGGCTCTCGCTTGACTACAACTTGCCTGATGTTAAGCAACGTTGGAATCTATCATTTTGCGCGCTTGCCTAGAAGAAACCGGTAGATATTCCATAATTTGGAATACAAGTTTTTATGGGTTCGTATCGAAAGGACATTTAAGCAGAACGCCCTATTAGCAGATCGTCCTAAAAGCAAAACGGAATATTAGCATAAGGTCCTACTAGCAACATGACCTAGTAGCAAAACGGCCTAATATCAAAATGACACCTTAGCTGAATGGCCTAGTACAATTCAATACAAATTATTAGCGAAATGTGATCGAATCAAGCGGACGGTTTAACCACCGAGCCACACTAGCTTTAATAAACCTAGTCTCAAACGTATCAATCAGCAGAAGTCAGATCTCGCCTCACAGAAAAACTAGTTTTGTAACCATTTCGTAAACAAGTTGTCCATTAAATGGCCGAATAACAGTGTGACTCACGTACCACTTATATTCAGTCCAACTGCCTCATTTCTATTATTGACGTCACAACGCACACTATTTAATAGTCTGTGCCCAAAGTATACAAACTAGCATTTTGATTGTAAGTATTAGTTTAGCAGTTATGCAAACTGTAGACGTCAAACTTAACGTTTTTGAAGCAATTTCTATGTCAACTAAAAAATTTATAAATATTACACTTAACTATTAATAATATTGATGTCAGCAATGCAATATCAGGCAGGCTGTAGTCGAACCTACACCACGTAAAAAAAAGTAAAAAAAAAATCTTTTAGGAATTGTATACAAAATTATAGGTAAAGAAATTAATAGATAGAAAAATTTAAAGTAGCAGTTTAGCTACCAGTTATTGGTATATTTTGGATGTCTCCTTTGAGGGCCAGACTCATTCCACACACTGAGGTCACGTTGAAGTTTTGGTGCCTTAGTGATCGAATGACATTTGTAAAAAGAACCTCAATTAAGCCTCTCTTCATTCACTTCACTCGCTCGGTACCTTAACGAAGCCGCGCTTCGCTCACTCCACTCGCTCGGTACACAAACTAGCACACACACACAAAGTGGCAAGCAATGAAGGCCGCAAGGTAAACGACACGTTGTCAGTTGCGCAACTTTACTGTTGCCAGGCGTGATTGGTTGACAATAATTAAACTTCATTGTTTCAGGAATGTCTTCGAGAGAGCAAGGAAATTGTGGATAGAGCGATGTGTAATACTGTGAAGCAGTATTATACTACGACGACGTTACATGCTCGAGATTTCTTTATTAACTATGTAGTCTCTTCTGTATGTACTAGGTGTCACACTTTTTATAGCTGTGAAAATAAAAACACAAAAAAAAAAGAAAAAACTTTTGAACAAATGTCACTGTCAATGTAGCGCATGTAGCGCCGTCCTCCTGCCTGTCAAACCTCATTCATTTCTTGTGTGCGGGCGTCGCAACATCATAAATTTCGTTAAATTTTACTATTTAAATTTTTCGTGGAAAAAAGTTTTTATTTCATGTGTTCAAGTGATAAATTAGGAAAAGGAGCATCGGAATTTTAAAATAACGTCGAAAATTCGACGTTTGGTACAAAAACCAAGCAATTCATCAACCAGCTCAAAGGATAAAGGTTAGTGCAACTACTTACTTACCAAGCAATCTTACTGCATTTATTCATCATCCATTTTAATTTTCTTGGTACAATCTTGTATATTTTATAAAAATACCTACCGAATAGATCGTAAATAAAGCTTTTTTTTCAACAAATGATATAACGATCTTTTTTGAAATACTTAACTACATTTTTGTCATGTAAGTAGATCGAAAACATTACTTCTCTAGCAATGTTTCTGTAACGATCTTTTTTCGATGTTATCTTCAAGTTGTACATTACAAATACATTACTTAGAGTAATGACTCTTCCACATAATTAATTAATTAAGAATACCTATATACTCTTGGGCTAATACATCATTGTATCATTAAATTTAGTTGTAATAACCGGCTAGCACATACGTCAATAATTATGTCGAAAAATTAGCTCGACAAGTTTCGGAAAACTGAGGTTTCCATCTTCAGGAGGACGGTTGGTCAACTAAATTTAATCATGCCTTACGGGAACTATAATACAGTAAAAAAACCGGGACATTGCACACAAAGCCATCTAGCCCCACACTAAGCAAACGCTTGTGTCGTGGGTACTAGATAACGGATATAATACTTATATACTTTTCTTTTGTATAAATACATACTTATTATACATACAAACGACCAGACTCAACACAAGCCTACTCGTCATTATAAATTTTAAATTTCATAAATACTTGTGTCAAGCGGGAATCGAACCCGCAACCCCTAGATTAGAAGGCAGAGCCACTACCAACTAAGCTAACAGGCCAGTTATTGTATCATTACTATTTCCGTCTTCTTGTATGAGTAGGTATTTGAAATTTTCTAAACGAATGTTTTGATTGTAATTGCATAAGTATTCAACAAATCTGTGTCATCGCAATCACAGTAGTCAAAGTTTTAATGTTATAATATGGGTCCGGAAGTGAGTTCGTACTCTTGGTTTAAAAATATAGGTAGCATAGAATGATACATAGAAGGTACTTGAAAGAGAATAGTCGGTTTAATGAATGAATTATTAGAACAACGAGTGAAGGATCGCCGACAGCCATTTATGAGCTTAACAAGCCACTATGAAGTTCTATTTATAGCTTGACATGAATTTTGTTATTGTTTGCTAGATCTATGACTATTTGAATTTGAATCTATTATAGTTTGAGTTCCGGCTCCGAAGTTTTTATTCATTACTAGCTGTGCCCGCGACTTCGTCCGCGTGTAATAGTTATTACCATAAAAACGGTCTAGTGAGTTAATCGTAAAAGATAGACATATACTAATTCGGACATTTTGTTGGATCATTTCAAGAGGAATAATTCTTCCATACATATGTTTTTGATATCTTTAACCGTTTTCGCAGCGCACGCAACGGAAGCCCTTAAAGATGAATAATTTTCCCCGTTTTTTCCACATTTGCCATTGTTTCTTCGCTCCTATTAGTTGCCGCGTGATGTTATATAGCCTAAAGCCTTTTTCGATAAATAATCTATTCAACACAAATAGAATTTTTCAATTCGCACCTGTAGTTCCAGAGATTAGCGCGTTCAAACAAACAAACTCTTCAGCTTTATAATATTAGTATAGATTTGCTACGGGCACTTCCTAAATACATACATCCGTATACTAAATTGCATCAAAATTTCTACTGTAAAATATAATAAAAATAGTAACTAGTGTACCTACCAAGATGCATTCAATCAATAATCGTCAAGTCATTACATATCTGATAAAATCACGCTTTTCTAGGCCACGTGTACATAGAATAGTCTAAACAAAATTAGTATTTTTTCTTGCATTGTGATGCAAGGAAATTCTACATCTCGAATATAAAAAAAACAGGACGTTTCACAAAACTCTATCTAACTCCACTAATCAAATGCTTGTGTCACGTCATGTCATCTCCATAAAAATGCTGACCACGCTTCAAAATGTAAACAGCTACCGGAATCATTACAAAACAACACAAATACCTCACAAGCTGTCAGTTAACTCGATCGAAGGAGTATTTTGTCACAATCACGCCGGTACAAAGTGACATACTGATCGAGTATTCGGTTGAAGACTCGACCACATTGCCGACATTGATAGAATGCAAATGTATTATGTATAGTGTGCACACACACATGTATCAAACGCACACATTAACAGCAGTTAAGTTTTCAACACCGCCCGTATTCTAATACAGGTTTTCACGCACAGTAATGCTTCGATGTGTGCGTGGGTTCGCGGCCTCTTTACGTACATGCCTACTTGCTAAAGTTATTTTTGTCTGAAAAAGAAACAAAAACGGTAATTCCTAGTGAAATTGAGATCGTAGCTGAGTCTCTATTTGACTTCGTTACTTGTCTAAGCAAGACCTATTCGTGTATATTTTCGAATAGATTTATATTTGGAAAATTAATCTTGTTTCGTTTCAATCTTCTTTTACAAGTCTAGACTAGATATCGAGTATCCATTCAGCTTTATCCTCAGACAAAGACCCAATTACGTCGAACGTACTTTTCTTTTCTTTTTAGATATTTATTGAATGTCAGCCCGGTCAAGTGAGAATAAATATATTCTGCAAGGTGACTTCCCGTAGCACAGAGGATTTTATAAATCTGCTGAATGTTGGTAGGGGCAGACAATGATCAGCGAAAAATATAATTTAGGTATGTTTAGGTACGTACAAATCGATATATATATATATATATATATATATCGTACTCTTTATCAGGCTTGGTTATTGTTACTAAATCATGAAAAAAAAAACATTGTGTCAATGAAATTGAATTTTTTAAGTGTCCTTAAGACCTACTTAGTATTTTCCCGAAATGGTACAAGTTTTAATTTTTTTCCGCATAAAGGCTTTTTTTGTTAATTTATTTATCCTGCAAATCCTGAAATCAGACGTCAGTCGCATGCGTCATCCACCCACAGCCTCTAAAACGATTCAAACACAAAGTCAATCGGATCGAAAGTACGTCCTAACTGCGAATGGTTAACCGATCGAAATAAGCCACTATCTGCATGTTTCCCGACCTATGTCTATATTTATTGTTGTAAATTTATCCATCATCATCCTCAGCTCTTGAGATTCCACTCTCATCCAGGTTGGACCCCCGACTTTGACGATGTCGTCGACCTATCTCGCAACCGGACGACTCACTCCTCGTCTGCCAGTTCTGAGCTTCCATTCTGTAACTGTTTTACTCCATCTGTAATCACGTACTGCCGTCCAACGTGATAATGCGACCAGCTTGCTGGGCACGCTGTCTTCTGACAGTGGGTTCGACCACTGCTAATAAACATCACGTACTTTAGGTTATACTACCTTTTGCCCGCGGCTTCGCACGCTTATTATATAAATAAAACTTCCTTTTAAATCACTCCATTTATAAAAAAAACTGCATCAAAATTCGTTCGTAGTTTTATAGATCTAAGCATACAGATATAGGGACAGACGCGGGAGCGACTTTGCTCTATACTATGTAGTGATTAATATAACTGCGAATGATTAACGAGAATGGTTAACCGAAATAATCCACTATCTGCCTGGTGCCTGACCTATGTCACTGAAATATTCACCCACTGGTGACCGAGTGAGCGGTAGTGGGAGCGAGTTACACACCCGCGCACTGCAGGCGTGTACCAAGTGCGTATGTGCACTGTATGGTAGAGATGGGATACGGAGGACACGGCATTTTGACGGTGAATTCCAGACGAAAATTTTGTTCAAATCGTAACTGCAGAGGCTTTTGCAACGCCTTGTACTACTTACACCAATATTTGAAACTTTCAGACGACGTACGGCTTTTACGGCTTTTTTAATACATTTTCTTCACGAATATCCAAAAACATAGAACCATACTCAGTACTTAGTTAGTTTTATGTAAAACTGCAGTAATCTTGTATACAGTGCATACTTTAGTTACTGACAAAATGGCACTCATTTTTTAATTTAAATTTTACACATATTTAATATTATAGTTATTCATGACAACCGTGCCATGACAACATTCAAATTTCAACAATCCGATAATTTGGTAATGAAATAACATGGGCATTATAGGCAAGCAGTTATTACGGTTATAGAAATAAATTCACAAATCATACCGCTCCCGGCAAAAACCACAAGCATCACATCACTACGAGTAAACTGCATAACATCATAGTGCATATGTAACTCACGCACGCTCGAGCCCTTATGTGCTCTCCCCTATTCCCTTATATGTATATGAGGCCGTAGGGTTACCAACAAAACCTAGATTTAAACACACAAAGCCGAACAGGGGATTGCTCTTTTGTAGGTCATCCCTAATTGGCAATTAGTTGCTTAAACTGTGGGAAGCATACGCGTGTGAACAAGTTTAATATTGTAATCCTCATTTTTTCTTTTCAATTGATTATGTAAAATTACAATTTTCTAATTGAAATAAGAGGAAAATTTACCCAAATTGAATAAAGGGAAATGCCTCGTTTCAAGTAAATTATACAAATTACGCGACAAAATGAATTTACATCATTATACGAGGAAAGAAAATTGGTGGGCTCGTAATAAAAATTGTAAAGGGAACCTTCTTTCTTTTCACAAGTTTTAGGCGGGCCGTAAATTAAAGGACCAAAATGTTTGATAACTTTTCCCGGAAAAGTAGGAGTAATAACCACCTTTTATTGAAAATGATGGCAATGTTATGAATTTCCGAGATAACTATTTGTTGTTGTAAATTTGTCCATAGATCTAATTAAGGACACGTACTTCCATTATGTGATAAATGGGACCAGTTTTTTGGGTACGCTATACCCTACAGAGTGATTTTTGTCACCAAAATATATAAATTAGACAGCAATTAAATTAGGTAAGCAGCGCCGGGCACGCCATTATCTACCGAGAGATTTTTGTAACGAAAAAAAATAAAAGTTAGGTATTTTTTTCAGAAGGTTTGGTAGAGGTGCTTATTTTATCAGTAACAGTTGTATTATATGTTCTGTGTCCAATACAAATGTTTAAATACATAGCTCAGAAATTATTTTTGTTTACTCATTTTGGCACGGATTATTTTAGTACTTACATATGTAATATGTGTCATTTCTATGTTATGTTTGTTTTTTGATGGGTGACCGAAAAGTGGCATTCCGTTTTGGGCGCTTCTGTGGGTCGGATGACACGTTAAATTGTAGGTCCCGGCTGTTTCTCTAGTACGGCAGTCGTTAAGCCATGTTAGAGGCTCTTGCGCGGCTTGATAAACTCTCGATACCAGAGTTGGCCACTCTCATTCGATAAGAAGATATCTGTTTTTAAAGTTGACAAGTCCTGTCTTACTGTAATTCACCTAGTCTGGTGAGCAAATCAATATGAAGCTCGCACCGCGCATGTACTGGGCCGCTTCCAGTCATAACGCACTAGAGATGGCATTCTATCGATGCCGATAAACATTAATAAAAAAAACATATTTCTGTCAAAGATATGCTAACCGACTGATAAAACGTGTTAAGACTAAGATAAAAAAAACAACAAAAAAATCCTAGTCTTTTGAATAAAATTTATATAGGTACATGTTTTCATGAAATCTGTAATTACAGATTTCATAAAAAATTATAAAAAATAAAAAAATCTCTTACCTAACACTGACTTTCTTATTTTTACTTATTAATAAATCAAGTAGGTATTGTGAGTCGTGTATTTATTTTTGGTTTAAAAATTAGTCGCATCGAATCAAGAGCACAATCCAATCAATTATTCATGCAAAATTTTATCACACCATCGATCGTTGCGTTTTTTATAACAAAGCTTTGATCAGACAAGAACCATTGACACTCGACAAGTTGTCCCAACATATCGATACTTTCCCATCCCTATACGCTCCACTACGTACCCTAACCTACCTCAAGCTGCGTGCTACAGACCGTGCTAAACGCCCTTGGGACCTAGGTGATCTATATTTATGAACACTGCGCAGCCTTGCTTTTTCTCCCCTTTTTTTAACCCAGAGCGTCGAAGCTGTAAAAATGTATTACTTTGTACATGCGGGTATATAATGGTACCTATGTAAGTCTACAGCGAAGTTTCAATAAGCTTTCAAGTATACTTTGTATTATTGAAACTTCGCTGTAGAATTTATTTAGTTTTCGAAATCACTACTTAGTATAACATAAAGTCGCTACCCGCGTCTGTACATAATATGCTTAGATCTTTAAAACTACACAACGGATTTTGATGCAGTTATTAAAATTTATGTAGATAGAGTGATTCGAGTGGAAGGTTTATATGTATAAAAACGCGTGCGTAGCCGCGGGCTAAAACTAGTGAGAAATATAAACAAGCAATTTTAATGTATGTTTTTGTTCTTTGATTCGTGTTAATTTGAGCGTTCAGTATTTTTGCCATTGCGTGCGGATTGCCATTAGGTTTTTAGGTTACGTTTGTTGCCTCTGTAATACGCAAATGCTGTTGTGGTAACAAACTTAACATTAGAGTTACGATAGTCTGTGATAGAGTTTGTGAATCGGATAAATTATTTTTGCCTTTATATAGTACTTAAATTAATTTGTTGGGTTCATTGATATTATGAAAAAAAAAATGTTTGTGACAGATTAATGCATTGTAGTTTAATAGGTACTAAGAAAATAAGTGATCACTAAAGTTAGGATTACGCTTCTATTGCATTTAAAAGTTTCACATCGGGCCATTACTTAATAGAATAGAAAAGAAATCATTTATTTCGGAATTACATCCATATACAATTAAGAAATACAGAATAAAGAAATTAATGGTCAAACACAAATGTATTCTAAATAGAAATTAGCCAACTTCGAAAAAAGAGAGCCTGCTAACCCTAGACTGACTGGCGGAAAGGAGAAGGGGAAAGCAATCCAGACCACGCACAACACTACCTATAATTAGTACAGTATTTCTCAGTACACCGTCTATTGCGGGTTTCTCATGTTGGATGTATTTTTAAACCACATGAAACGTGCAATACGTGTTGAAGAGTTGACTTTTCCCCAATCATGTTTGGAGAGTTTGTTAGTCATAATCATAGCAATTCTTTAAAATATTTTCATGTCTTCGCAAAGTTATCTTAGTTAGATTGAATTATTACTTCACGTGAAACCCTCAATATATTTTCAAAAGAGTGTCGGAATACTTTTTCTTCGAAGAATGTACCATATTTTAAATAGTAATCATAGTTTTTTTTTACAATATTGCGTCTTACACAGTGTTTATTATAAATAATGATTTTTATCCGATACAAAACGCTTAATACACATTACATTACAACGCTTCTATACCACGCGTGGTATAGTTTCCTCAATAAAATGTAGAGATTTTGGTAACCAACAACTTCTCAGTATACTGTCTCGATTGCGGGGTCTCACAGACCGGAGGTTTTTTTCTCCATACAATGCGCTCGATGTGTATAAAACTTTAGAGTGTACACTTTTCCTTAATAATGTGCCGGGATTTTGGTGTGAGTCACACCTGTTTTCACCGTTATGCGACGAAAACAAAATGTAGGAAGCAAATTGTGTGAGTTACTTCTTTAACATTTCTTTATCTTTGTTTGATGATGAACTTCCTTGTCATATTAATTGATACTTAAAAACTAAACTCGAAATAGCTATGTGAAAAAAACTATAATAATATTGATTTTGCTAGAATGTGTAGATTTTTTTAAAAGAACATGGTAAACAAGAGAGATTTAAATGCATATTAATAGTTAACATAATATCATTACTCTCCCACTTACCTATACAAGCTTGGTAATATTTTTCAATAAACAGTACAACTGGCATTGCCACGGGCAGACTGTAGGATTTAACTAGAATTCAATTATTAGAGATATATTCTAGACTAGTGGGTGCTCGCGGCTTCGCTCGCATTAAGATGTAAAACTTGCATCTCCTATTTCACCCCTTTAAAAGTGGCATTTCCAAAAATCCTTTCTTATCAGATGCCTACGTCATAACATCTACCTGCATGCCAAATTTTATCCCAATCCGTCCGGTGGTTTGGGCTGTGCATTGATAGATCACTATATCAGTCAGTCAGTCAATCAGTCAGTCACCTTTGAGTTTTATATATATATAGATACCTAGTTACTAATAGTGTATTATGTGTGTATTTCGTGCTAATAGCAGAAATATTATACCTTAGTTAATATGCTTTGAAACCACACAGTATTTCAAGTAACACGTATTACGTACAGTTACTCAACAATACCTATGTTTTTAAATAACTTTGTCAATAAGTTGCAAAACCTAGATTTAAGAATGTTGCTATATATGTTAAAATTATTGCCATTGTTTTTCTTGAATGTACAGCTTTAACATTTTTTGAATTATGATTGTATATTGTAACCATGAGAAAACTACGCCCATTTCCCTTCGCCTGTGCTTAGAAAATAGCACAACCATTTACTTAAAATGTATAAAATTGTGACAATAATGAAATATGCTAGAGGACGTGGAACAAAACACGTTATAGTTAACTTGCTCAACTTACCATGGAAATGTTTAACTTTCCTTTCTTTACTATCTTGACGTAATTGACTGGCTAATGTTCTAGCATTTGTAAAATCAATTCTGTATTAAAAAAGTAAACATTTCTGCACGACGTCTTTTAAAAATGCTAAATAAATTATGTGGTCAGAATACATTTAAAAGTTTCTAAAACATTAACATTCGCAACCCATAATACGAATTCTTCATTCCACATTAAAGTTCGCAAAAATTGTTACCCATAAACTTGATAATTTCTGTCGGCGCGAGTAAAAATCAGCAATAAAAAACTGGCTATAACATTCTCATGAGGCCCCACACAATGGCATTGTGGTCGCGACTATAATATAGGTGTCACCGGGTGTGGCCGTCACCACACTCTTACCCCCACCTACCCCCACCCCTCTACCCCCCTACGAAGCCTTGCGATAGAGGCTTCACCATTCACTTAATCGAAAAATATGTAGTCGCGTTTCGGCTTCATAGACCGTAACGTTTCAGCCCTTCCCAGCAACTATTCCTGTCGGAATGTGGATCAATCATCCTCGTTACAAATGGAGGAACATTCCTCGACTCTGCTACAATATTGCCAAACTTAGATTGAATCCTTCCGGCAACGTCTTAATCAAGACTTCTAAATTGAACACGATTTAATGTAATTAAAACCATATTTCATCCATCTTCAGGTTCAGACGGCTCGAATAATGAATTGCGTATTCCGCTCATCGTTATTGATGATCTTTTCTATTTACGTGCACGGTAACGCTACATATAAGAGTATACATGTACCTAGTTTCTCAATTCAACCGTATGCGGCAACAGCGCACAAAAAAGCGATAATTGCTCAATGGCAACGTCATGTCTAGAAGAACGTGATCGGAACAATACGGGGAGTGAAATCATATTTTCCAACAGGTTTCACTCGGGTAAAGCTTTCCGCGAAAGAGAAACCGAGCTCGAGGCGGCGGGAAATAAAGAAAAACTCGTGGAAGCGGCGACGTGACACCGCGTCCTGCACAATAACATAAATCGATAATAGGAAGCCCTCCGACTAGTTCAGCAGTGCGTGCGAGCGACCTAATACACCCACTATGGCGACCGCATGCAATGCGGGCTAAATATACATAGGCCACTGCGTTTCTGCGTTGCGCCGCGCCGAACGGAACCTATGTCGCAACGACAACGTCCACAATCGCTTGCGCGGAGAAAATAACCGGTTTCACCGAGACCGCGAACGATTCCGCACCTAATGGCTTTGAATTTGAGTCGATGTTTCCTGTGTGAGGGCGGCGGATGAAGGCCGTTTCGGGCCGGTGCGGCCGCGGTAATAACACAGCTAGGTGCATTCTCGCTGCAATTTCGCTCTCGGTCGGGCTCTGTGTTTGTGGCGCGCTGAAGATCAGGGCTAACGATCGGCCGCTCCGTCCCTCTCGCACCCGCCGCCTTTCTAGCTCGTCTCGCAAAAGAAACACTACAACTTTATCTGACAGCGACGCGACGCGACGCCCGAGAAGCTTTTGTGCGTTTTCCATGTTTATGTTTATAGGAGAACACGTACAAGGGGTGCTTTGAACGCCGGTTGCGCGCTGTGTGGTTATAAATTCTGCGATGCTCTTGCTTTTATTTCAGAGCGTGAGTTTGTTTGTTTGGGCGGTGTTACGAATCGCTCTAGATTGCATCGGATAATCTCTTGGCTGCGTCTTACGTGCATGACTTCGTACAGAGTAGAAGCGTATCGCTCGGTTTCTCGTCGATAAATTCGTTTTAATTCCCCGGCATGCGTAACATCAAAACCTCGTTTCGTTATCATAAATTTGAAACGAGTTAGCGGTACAGCTACGAAATCGGCTGCGGACGAGTCAAGGTCTACAAAATCGTACACTGGCCTGATAAAATACTGTACAGCGGAACGAATGCAGAAAATTGCGATTTGTATTATTTTTTTATATTAATGGAATCACAGAAGCGTTACATGGATTATTGCTGAGACGAATTTTATACCGGTTCGAAGTTAGAAGCGAATGTAATGGAAATGAGTTTCTTGATACAACATTTTGACAAAATTGTAATGTAATGACCTAAATTTTCTTCTCTGTTTAACTATGGTAACAGATTTTTTTATCTTCCACTTTTTACTTATTTAGCTAACTATTAATGGTAAAACCCCTCTACACCCATCTCAATTTATCCAACCCAAACCTCATATTCAAAACCAAAACTAATATAATTCTGCAAACAGTTTATGCGAATAGCTTGTCAACTGGCTACAGTCTTAGGGCCTTACTATTAATACCTGTTTCATTCAGTTTAGGCATTTAAACTGCAAGCACACATCCTCGTACATTGTTCATATATAAACTTTATTACCATTACATACGGTCTATAACCAAAGTACTTAACATTCATGGAGCCTAGAGTATATGAACCAAGGTGGTGGTAAGACTCCCAGGACTAGCCGAGCCCCTGGGTGGTATCCTGGTTTCCCATTTCATATTTTTCCCTTCCCACCACAATAACTAGCTGGTTTTATGTGACAAACAGACGTTAATTAGGGTGATAGTGTGGGGAAATTTATGACTGTTATCGGGCAATATTATTTATACGCGAATTCTTGTTTCTTGCGTCTTTTATGTCGTTTATCGGTATGTGCGGATACCTAATTGAGGTATAGTTACGATAGGCTTGTTTATTTTATAGGTTTCTACGATAATTCTTAAATTTTAACACACAAAGTACAGTCAAAACGACTAATTTATTTCTACCTTCGTTATGTTTCTATTGCTTAGATAATAATTATGGCTTTTAAAGAATCAAGAATTTTAATTGGCAAACTGTACTTCTATTTAATCACTACTTAACTTTTTACAAAGAACTTTATGTACGTCTGTAATCGCAAAGAAAAGTAAGTACTTAAGTTATTCAAAAGCGGAATCCGTCACTTTTTAACAAGTGTTCAAGTCACACACCCTATGCAGCTGCAATTTCTCAATCACTTCATTGATCAGATACCTACACCGGAGACGCGTTTCCCCGGAATCCGCGGAGATGCGCACATTTGACGGGATTACCGCGATGGCGTAACGGATTGAGTTTGAGTACTATATTTACTTTGGGGCACGTGCCCGCGTCTGAATGGGCGCAGGCCTTAACCTTGAACCCGGGAGGAGCGCACCGCTCGCACCGCCCGCCTAAACGACTGCCCGGCCTTACTGACTGCTACATATTCTGTGTCGACCCTTGTCATACTGACTCGTCTTTATTCTGTGGCTTCTACAGTACAAACTGCTGGCTAATCTGGGACTCTTGGGGGTATCAACTGCTGGATCAAGTGTGTATTCTATGTTGACCTTTTTCGTATTAACTACTCCTTCTGGAGTTACTATGCTGTGGCCCATGTGGCAACTGCAAGAAAAAGCGTGGTCATGGGAACTGTTGGTTATCAATTTTTGTTGAACCAACTAATGGTTCTTCTGTGGTTTTTGCAGTACTAACTGCCGGCTAATCTGTGACCCTTGGGGTCCTGAGTCATGGCTATTCTATGACTGTCCCTATGGTATCCATTACTGCTGCTCTTGCCTTTCAAATTAACTGCGTAGATTATGAATCCTTAGAGTACAAATTGCTGATCACTTATGTCAGTAAACTATTGCTTTTTTACTACAATCATTGTGGTAAAAATTGCTGGTAAAATTATGTCTATGTATACTAATCACTGGTTAAACTATGTAGAGCCTATTAACTGCTAGTTATTCTGTGTCAGACTGAATAACACTCCCCCCGGCTACCTCCCTAAGCCTGATCGATAATAGCACTTCCTCCTCGGCCTGCCAGTTTGGCGCCTTCTTTCAGGCTTTGTTGTGCTTTGTAGTAATATATGACGTAGATACCGTGCTTGGTGGAAATGTGTCATATTTGTCATGACATATTTCGACGCAATACTCTAGTCTGGATTTTTTTAATTCTGGCTAGTAATATTGTGGTTTTCGGGTGTTACTTTTTAAGATAATATAATATGCACTGAAATGTAATTGTAAATGTAAATATAAGTCTAGAACTAATTATAATTGCTTAATATTGATGTAAATACTAAATAACTGTAAATAATATTATTAAGACTTTTTAAGGACTGTAGAAGACATAATTATGTTTAAATCTTTTGACATTCAAAAATTTATTTTTTAGCTTGTCTAACTCTATTAGGTACTGTAATTAAGATCACTGGAAGAAACTAGCTACCTAACATAGCACGGGTGTGCCCTCACCCAGTATGTTAGGTAGTAATTAAGAAATATTGTAACACTTTTTCTGAATAAATAAATTTTGAATTTTGAAAATTAATTTTAATATTTTTTTTTTCTTAAGCAAATTTTGGTGTACTCTACAAGGATAAATCATATACATACTTAGCTAAGTAAATGCAAACATAATATTTATAAACATTTTGCGTTTGAAATATTGATCGGCATCTTACAATGTATACCTACAAAATATAATGTTTGTAATTAAAAATAACACAAACAATTCCCATGAGAACGACCACTTTTTGCATTCATTTATAACTAGAAAAAAACTACGAAACGTATCCGCTTTTTCACAACCCAGCGTAGTTAAACACACTGTGTCACGCTACCCTGATGGTATCAAACGTAAAATATTGCTGTTATCATTACCATAGTTATATACACTTAGAGCTAGCTGTTTTACAGAAAAAATACTACGAAATTCTTACTAATGTGTGGTAAGAAACTGTTTAGTAAACCATACCATTATATAACTCTTTATTGCAACATGCATACATTAAGAAAATAATAACCTAAACAGAGAAAAGACTGAAATGTTGTGCCACAACTATTATATTATCGCTCAAAGACAAGTCCAAAATGAAGCTCGTCTGTCAAATCCAGTCCTAAAAGATCAATGAAATTTATATCCGATATAGATATGTCCAAGGGCTTCTATGATGATGTATCGGTTTACTTTTCACGTGAAAACATAGAGATGTGAGAGTACTACGTTTAAGTTGTGAGTCAAATCATATCATAATAAAATTGTGTATATGTTTAGTTGTTGTTTAATAAAAAGCAGAACTCTGAATCGGACGTTAATTAACATCAAACATTTTTCTTTTGAGTGTTGCCAGAAAATAAATTAAAAATGTCATTGAAAATCAGGTCGCTTGGGCTGTTGTTGCTTCTACTGTTTTCACATCTGTCGGTTGTCGGTTCGCTGCTCAAATGGGGCAGAGAGGCTTTTGTCAATTGACAGAATGGTTAAGCAATTTAATCCATTGCTCTTGAAACAATCTTCAATTTGTAAAGATTAGAAAAATGATTTGAAGTTTGTCAGTGTTTTCTCTATCTGTTCTAGTTATTAGTAGAGCAGAAAATAAGAATTCATTACTTATCGGCTAAAGTTACGAGAAGACCACTAAAAAGTCCAAAAACTTTATCATTATTTTGAGAGACTATAATTATGTAGTTGTGTTTCACGTCAGCTAGA
Organism: Macaria liturata; assembly: GCA_964023185.1. Taxonomy (NCBI): domain Eukaryota; kingdom Metazoa; phylum Arthropoda; class Insecta; order Lepidoptera; family Geometridae; genus Macaria; species Macaria liturata. The sequence continues at coordinate 4,375,451 of OZ026812.1, read as the reverse complement.
ATATCTGTAGCCAACTAAGAAAAAAAAAACTTCAAACTGTTAAGAAAATAACACTACTTGTACTTACGAAAGATATTCACGAGAACCCGGTTATTATTTTAAATTCAGTCATGATGCAAGTAAGCTGTAACTTCTTCGTGCGTAAAAAAAACTACATTGTAAGCCGGCTATTAAACTGAGTAGGCAACTCACAATAGCACTTTTCATTAGACCGTGATTCACGATCTAGTTTCCAATACCTTAGTAACTCGCTGCTCTTGTTTATTTTTTATTTCGGTCAACGTCCGAGCCCGGCCCCATTGTGTTCGCTCCATTGACATCGATCTTGGGGTTAGAATTAAACTAACAAGAATAAAAGACCCCATAAATGATTCGAGAGCCTCAACGCTACGCCCTTCTGAATTCCGTCTTGTAATAGGCACGTGCCTCAAGCACGGCTCGAGGGGTGTTTTTTACAAATCACAGTTGAATGTAGTCTTTTAAAAGCTTCCTAAAACCAGTTCATGGAAACTTTGGCAAAGGGTGTCTTAGAAATTAAGGTATTAATAGCATTTGAAGTAACTATTCGAAACTATTATAATACTCGAGCGCTGATTTCAAAACCCACGCCATGGTTACTCGTTATTCAAGGTTTTTTCTTGTATTATGAATCGAAACTGCGTACAATCTGGTTGGTCGGAGCACTGATCGGTAAAAACTACGGACGTTTAATGAGAATTTTAACCTCGTTCTTAAACAAATTATGTTCATGTATATTTCTAGACTAGAGATTGAAGTTTACTTTGAAGCGTAAACATAAACATGGACCGGCAACTCTATTTCCGAATGCCTCAAGTCTTGAACATCTCAAGCAATCACGAGAATTGCAGAAACAACGGCAAAAACACAGCACGTGTGTTTTTCTTCTGGATTGTATGGTCGTCTTCCATCCTCGAGGTTTTATTATGGCGTCATTACAACCAATTCTAGGATCGAGACGTAATGACGAAAAATTGCTTCGCCAGTTTCGCGGCGTTGTTATTATTCCGAATTAGACATAATCAAGTTCTCTTGATCAGATGAGACTGTTTATTGGCTGGAAAATACTCGTGCCTCCATATTATATGTGTTCGTAGCTTAAAGCCGGTTACTAGTCGGAAGACACCGATGACGTCAGCAGTTAAAGGACGTTGACGCAATAGATCATTGTTCAAAGACCCACGGAACAATACAGAGGTCACCATCAAAATTTGTAGCGAGTTCTTTATTTATAGTTAGGTCACGCGAAAGTGTTTGGTCTAGGCATTCGATCGGATCGAGCGAGTGTTGACCGGGCGATTCACCTTGAGCTCGCACCTCGTTTGGTATAGCCCGGCCACGTTGAGGAGTCGCCGGCCGGGTCAGGTCGAGGAGTGGGCCGAGGTCTCCGCAAGCCGGTCGAGTGCTAGGCTGGTACAATGCTCGAAGACCGGTCCGCTTGCTGTGTGCTGTGGGTGAGCGAGTTGTGGAATGCAAGGGACGGACTGAGACAGCGGCATTTGAAAGTGTGTTCGATTTTTAAATCGAATAGCTTACGTCCGTTATCGGCTAAAATATTTTTGTCTGCCGGTTTTTTTTTGCTTATTTTGGTCGTGAATTTTATGTTCGCCTTTTTATCCGAATTACAAGACGAGCGTAGGTGTAATTTTTTCTCTAATTCAATATCGGGCGACCCGATTGTTCGGTGGTTCGAATTGCCTGTAATCATAGGCTTCTGATTCGCTCCATTGACAGAGAGTAATCAAATCGAATTAAGTAGGCACCTACGAACCTATTTTTTTCTTTATTCTATGTCAAAAAATATATTTACCAAAGCCAATTCTGGCCAAGTTTTTGATGACAATCCGTACTACAAACCCTATATGATACCTAGTAATCTATACTTATATAGTTGTTATAACATTGTTACCTGTTTGATAAGCGTGCCTGATTGTTTACTATGTGTCGTATAGTTACCTAGATACCAGTCAGCCTATTTATAATTCCTACAAGCTCGTTGAACCCTCGGCTGACGTGTTACGCAATTACAACCATAAATGCTGTGATTATCAAATGCTCCGTCATTAACGTAAATAACAACTTTCGTTTCGAAATTTTTGTTAGAATTGTAAGCGGCCTAAGGGCCTGAATAATATATTGTGTATTACCGACCTGCTTCTACTATTCAATAGATTTTATCTCTATTCATATTTAAGACTAGCTGGTGCGCGCGACTTCGCCCGCGTGGAATAGTTATTACCATAAATAAACGGTTCTAGTGAGTTAATCTTAAAAGATAGACATATACTGTCGCGGACATTTTATTAGATCATTTTAAGAAAAATAATTCTTTCAAACATATTTTTTTGATATCTTGAACCGTTTTCGCTGCGCACGCAACGGAAGCCCTAAAAGATGAATAATTTTTCCCGTTTTTTCCACATTTTCCATTGTTTCTTCGCTCCTATTAGTTGCAGCGTGATGTTATATAGCCTAAAGCCTTCCTCGATAAATGGTTTATTCAACACAAAAAGAATTTTTCAATTCGCACCAGTAGTTCCTGAGATTAGCGCGTTCAAACAAACAAACTCTTCAGCTTTATAATATTAGTATAGATTTCGAAGCATTTTGGAATTTATGTTAATTTTATATTGTAAACTATCATTATTAGTTTTAATTGGTTGATTATACGCTATTACATGAACATTGATAGTCTTATAATTGACATTACTAGGTTCACTATTAATTAGCAAAAGCACTAGCAGACGCGCATTTAGACACTTTTATCGATATCATTGCTTATTGAATGCTAAGGAAACTGAACTTTGTACTAATGGATTTTGGGTTGAATTTCCACTTACATATATTGTACGTTTTTGATATAATGTCCAATTATAAGTATTGTAGGCTCAGCCTAATTCCTAAACGACTGTGTCAGCATCAACATTACACCCATTAAACGCCTCATTATCATTATGATTAGAACATGAAACAAACGTCAAATAAACTCCCATGATTGGTCGCTTACAGATACGTGATACTACTGTCTACTTGTTGATTGGTCTGCTACCATGGCCTCGTGATAGAATTGATTGCTGATAAGTCCACGCGGCACCTAACCTACCTATTGATGATTGTACGTTATGTACAGAAGATAGGCAGTGCTCGTTAGTCTATAGTTTATATTGTCTTTGTCCGCAACGACTATGTCAGCTGTTATGAGAGCTGAATTAATAATTAAAATAATGTTATGAAGGCTATTTAGCTAGAAATTTCATATTGAAATTTAATCTAGGCTAAATAAATGCAGTAACTAAACTCAAAATAGATTAATATTCCATGAAACAGGGAAAGTTTTAAAATTAATTATTTATATTTTCTTATCTTAATAGCGATTTTAATTTCACTTTTCCCTCTTGTCATTATCTCAATGTACATTTACTATCGAACACATCTTTCCAAGTGTCTTGACGACTTCTGATTTATCTAACTAAGCGTTCACTTCGACCATTTCTATCATTAATACTTGTCTTTCCCATCAATTACCGGTAATGTATCTCTTGGGTTTATAGGTATAGAGTCTAGTATTGCATAAACCGCCCACTCAGGTGTTACAACAAACTATTTGTTTCCTCCGTCCGCTCCGGCTTCAAAACCTCGATGTTTTAACGTGGCCGCCCCAATTCGGTACCAAAATAACGTGATGTCCCAGATTCGGTGGCCCTCTCCCCTGCGGTGCGTTACACGTTCCCCAATTATTGCTACCATTTCACTTTAAGTGTTTCTACTTGGGGTGTTTTCAAAATACTTTAGTTTAAAGATGTTGCTTTAAATTTCGCTTTCATTAACATCTGCAGCAATTAAAACTGTTGCTCTATCTATTGCTTACACTTTTAATTGTAAGACTACTTAATTATTGGTTTCATTTACTATTGCCCAATCATGAACATTATGATTACATTATAGATAGAGGTAACAAACTTTTGGGTTTTATCTCCAGAATATCAAAAAGCTTTAAAAATCCCTACTGTTTACTAACATTATATTTTTCACTTGTTCGAAGCGTTCTAGAATATAACTCAGTCATTTGGTCACCCTATTACAAGGTGCACATAAATCGCATTGAACGTGTTCAGTCTAAATGTTTAAATATGCTCTTTTTCAGACTAGGCTGGAATCGACAAGTCCGGTCCTATGTCAATAGATTAAAGCGAATTAAATTAACGTCTCTTGAAGATCGCCGCAAATACTCCGATTACATAAATTTATTTAAAATTATTCATGCCCAAATTGATTCACCCTCACTCCTGTCTTGTATCAACATCAACATTAATATAAACCCTAATTCTCGCAGACCCCAAAATATATTCTCTCTCAGTACTTATAAAAATAATACATCTTTATACAACCCATTAGTTAGAATGTGTCGCCAATACAATGGTCTCCTAGTGAACCACCATCAGTCACTGGATGTATTTAATTGTGTGTTATCCACATTCAAGCGTAATGTTCTAGCTATTTTAATGCAAAGCTCTATATGATCACTAATTGTAAGATACAATTTAGTCTGTAATTATGTTGTCCTTGATTATCGTTATTTTTGTGTGTTTGTTAGACAGAGAATACAGTACCAGTTAGGTACTGTATTCTCTGTCTAACTCAGGTTTTTGAAATAATTAATCGCATTTATGTTGTTCAAGCTGTGTACACTTATTTTAGGAGTTTGTTCTGGATCAAAACCAGTTTTGAAAGTATACTTAGCTTATTTGTGAACACATTCTGTTTAGTGTACCATTATAAATAAATAAATAAATAAATAAATAAATAAATCAATAAGAATGTTTAAAGCGTTACAGTACATTAACCACGCCAAAAAGTTCTATCGCTTTCTACGGGTGAAATAGTATTCATTGAAATAAAAACATATTTGAAAAGTATAATACAACCAGCTTCAAACTTCTCTGAATCCAAAGCCAAACTAATCTGCGCCTGCTTGTTTGTGTTCCCAATTCAAACCAATTAGCATAATCGAGTTTGACATCGTTCAAAGAATTGCTCATTCCAATCTAAAAGAATTGGCTAATCAGAATAACAATGGGGCAGAGTGTCCCCCCCTGCAGTATCCTGCGGGCGAGCGCCACGTGCGTGGAGTTGAAGCCGGAACGTTCCGTTATCGGGCACCACTCAACACATCTATAAGTGTATGGGTGTATCCAAATATCGGCGGGGTGAATGACCCCACAGGCACCTGCAATCGCGGCGTCTCTGTTGACACAAGCAACCACTGAGGCCTCCCAAGTGATAATGAGTGTAGGTGCAATGTACTTGACAGACTTAAATATTAGACACAACCAAGGCTACTGTAGACTTCATGTTTATTCAGTGTTCAGCTGAGGTCAGGTGAAACTGCAGCGAAAGGGTGTGATTTCATAGGAATTAATAATTTATCTGGTTGTGATGTTTTAGTAACTTCAACAAGAATAAAATGTAAAATTAAAGCAAAACATAATTAAAACAAAAATGATGAGATAAATGGAAAGTGTCTCATTACTAATAAAAAATCATGGGTAGGTAGTTCCCGATATCAAGTTTCAACAACAGAAGAATTCACAAATAAATTCCACTATAGTGTGATTATAACATCGGCTTCAGTTTTTAGCGAAGAATTGAGGGCACGGCCTTGTCCTGATTTTGAGATTGGCACATTTTTATCTGCTCTTTGAACTACGGCCAAACTCAAATAGCAACGGCCTTTGATTGATGGTAGTCTACAGAAACTGATGACCTACCTAGGTATGCTCTAACAGATACTTTGTTAGATTAGTCTATTTACAGACGAAAAACATTTGGAGCCAAAGTATTACGAAAAAAGCAGATGGTATAAAATCCTGTAAAGTATTACAAAATGTAATTACTTTTAAGTATTCTATTACTTTTGTACAATGTTTGAGATCTACGTAAGCCGTGATTCCGTCATCTGGTGTCTTATAAATATTTCTTTATTTTTTGTAAAAGGTTCTGAGAGGATCAACTGGAAGTATCTTGTAACAAGAAATGCCTTTATTCTTGAGCAATACCATTAATTGCATTATTATTGTAAGCTCGGTTGTTTATCCAATGATGCTCTGCCATTGCATTGGCTTTCGAGCTAATTCAATTTGCTAAGCCCTTTAGCCGATGTTGTTGACCTGGGCTGTTTGCTTCTCTAGTTACTGCCTAAACACTACATTCAAACATTGCAATATTTTTATTTGTACTACTGAATTATTAGCCCTATCGATGTTTTAATCTAAATATTTTCGCAAAAATAAACTAAGTAAGCGCTACCGGAGTTTTGTTTTTGATTTTAAAAAGGCGGTAAGTAGTTAGCTAATATAAATATGGCCACCGAAAATAATACCTATCAAGTTGTTTTCGGATTTTATAACTTAAAACTATTACTGTCACTTTCAAACTTTTATACAAACACCGCGTCAGTCTCAAATCTAGCTCAAAACTCCTCTTCAAATATTCGAGTGACCGCAATTCGCTTGATCGTGTTTGAGACATATCCTTTTGTGACACAACAAATCAGCTGAGTGAGGCGGCGCGACACTGGCAGGCAGGCCCAGTCGGGGGCCACGCGACACTTCTTCGACAAGCAACTTTCCAACTTGCTCGCTATAAATATTCAACGAGTTCTCTGCCAGAAGCCGTAGCTCTCACCGATACCCACCTATATACAATTTGGGCTCAATTTTGCCGATGAACTCCCTCACTTTGCCGCTGAAACGGTAGACTCGCAGGCTCGTTTGTCGGTGTGATGCTGGCGCGTCTACTCATCCATCACTGCACATCCGCACGACACCGCGAGACACGATTTCACTGTCACAGCACGCGGCGGCCGACCGCCGGAGTCACAGCACGCACAGACACGTCGAGAGTTCCGCGCTCGTGGCCGGAGTGGAGCACGCGACCGAGGAGAAACCTCGGAGAACCGAAACTACGCGAGGTCGGCGCGACCTCCACGCTCGAGAGCGTGAGAGCCTGAACGTTGGCAGGTGAAGTGCGCAGAGTGCACCGCCGCTGCGGAGGGAGTGTACGGAGTACGTACAGACGACGCGCGTGGCTCGCCGTCGCCGACTGACGGCGCGCCGCCCGCCGCTCACCACCACACGCGCACGGCGCACACTCGCGCCGCCACACCGACACGGAGCGCCGACGCGACCGTGCCGAGCCCCACTAAAGATCCGCCGATATTTTAAACATTCATACTCGATTTGACTTTAAAATCTCACCGAGTCCATCGAAGAGTCTGTCCCGGCGACCGGTAGGTATACCTATTTACCTGAATTTAAGCTTGTTTCTGAACGCATCGGTTGCGCAGTGAATGGACAGCGTGTTGTATGCTGCCGACGACGCATGCGCCACACACACTTCCCTGCAACGTCGCTGTCTTCGTCTGCTGAAATTCACAAGCCTATGCATGTAGTGGTAATATGACGCCGTAGGAAGCCTATAAAATTTTAAAAATAAGTGAATCAATCTGGCTAAAACTCTGATTTGATGTTTACACATTTGGACAAAATTCAAAGATTTTTTTATCTTTTGTGTAAAAATAGGGTGTAAAATAATCTCTGACAATAGTAGTATTGAAATCAGTGGCGAAACCAGTCATACATCAAACGTCGTTGAAGCAGTAGCCTCCGCAGTAAACACAGTAAGGTCATCGGAATGCTTTAGCAACGATGCTACAAATTGCGCAAATAGATGTTCCAATGAACTCGTTTAATAATAGCGGGCGTATGTGGCGGAGGCGTCACTAGGAGAAATACCTACTAGTCGTAGAGAATACCTACCGGCCGGCACGAGCGCTCTCAAGGTTGCAGCATACGTACTACGGAGACATCGGCATGACATCAATTCTCGACGAAAAATCTTGTAACGACGCGAATCACGCCAATTCCAATCAAAACGACCCAATTCCTACAAGGTACAACGTTTTTCTATCAAATATTATCTATCTATCAACATTTAGTCAGAATGATGTGTATTTTACAAGACTGCACCTCGCCAACAAAAAAGTTATTGTGATTGGTGAAGTTAGAGATGCAACATTTCAGACCAAAAAAAACTCTGATCATACTTTTATTGAAAACGAATAGATATTCAATGTCACAACCAAATTGTCTCAAGAACGTTGATTGCGTAATGAAGACAGTGAATATTATCTCTCAAAAAAGTTGCTGACGAATTGGTACATAAATATCGCATACGTATTAAATTAGCTGTAATTAAGAATGACATTGAAATAATGAATGATGAGCAAAAAGAGCAAAATGGCGAACTCTTCACATTGCCGCCAGCAGTCACGAAACATCAGCTACGGCGAAAATAAATCTTTCTCATATGTACCGAAAATAAAATTAAAACAAACACTGTACATATTTAAGCTTCTTGTGCCGAAAATAATATTGTAAAGTGATATTCGATGTCAGAACATGTTAGGGGAAAGAACGTGTCACGAAATTCTATATCTAATTAATTTCGAATACAATGATTGACTGGACGCTTAAAGTCCTGTCTAAAAAATATGTGCTTATGTATCGAATTTAGTACATAATTAAAAAGTAGCCATTATTTCTTAATTATTTTTTCGGCATATCCAGATTTTAGGTCTTTTCTTCAGTCATATGCCTTCTTAGTTCTATTAATGTATTTTGTGCACCTTTAAAACTTAATGCACAAAATGTAGTGCTCAACTTGGCTGCTCACTCTATATCGCGTAGATCTTTATTGATTACAAGTCTAGACTTAAACCTCGGTCTTAGACTGATATTCCTACAAATGAAATACCAATTTTCAGTCAGCTTTGAACCATAAAGCTTCGCAGTGTTGGAACTATGGCTGATTGTATCTGTACCTACAGAGAGAATTATGTTCAAAGGATGCAAGGATTCATACATAAACGCCGGAGGAATAACAATGTAGAGTCACGTAGTTAAATCTATAGAATTATCCGATATTATGTATCTACACTCTACATCCTGTGCCTACCAGTTGCACATTACTATAATCATTTGCAGAATCATATTCCGCTAATAACGTTAGTTAGCAGTAACGAAATTGGATTATCTCTACATCATGTGTGTCTGTGTCATTTGGACTGATGTGACCTTCCGTAATATAATCTCTTAAACTTTTACTTACTTATGTCTTACATATATTTATTCAAAGTAAGTTGGTAAATCGGCAGCTTACCTTATAAATTGGGAATATGGATAAGTGGAACAACAACCATCAAAGAAAGTATGTGGGTCATTAAAAACAAAAAAACTGATGAATATCCATGTTATTGATAAGCATTATGATTTCCATCAGTGCCATTTAATTTGTCAAAAAATGAGATCGGTTGCAAATACAAAAAGTTCCAAAAGACTATACCAGCCATAGCCAGACTGAGATTCAAGCTAGAAATTTGCAAGCCCAACCAGACAAGGGCTGTGGGAGGTGGTCGGCCGCTGCCATTTGGGCACTTCCGCCGGCGCCCGGTACATTGCTAACACGATATCTTACAGGACGGGTCGGTTCTTGGTGGAGTGTTGAGGGACTGGCTGATTAGAGCTACTGAAATAAAATAAAAAGGCAAGGCAAATAAATGTAGAGCTAGGGTCTACAATCAATTAAAATTTGCCAGATTGATGAGATAGTTTCACTACGAACTATAAATGATTACATATGTGTATGATCAAGCTTTACAAAGCCTATAATATTAACAGTATACTATACTTAAAGCTGCGTAATTTCATTTAAATATTTTGACAAGGGAATTGGATGGAGCCAGATGGAACCATTTTTGTCAATTCCATAACGATTTGTATAATAATAATTAAAAAAATACTCATAAAATCATTGATTTATAGCAAAATAATGAATTGCATTTATTTAATTTTACACTCACTCTTCTACAATGCGTCATCGCGTCGTTTGAAAGTTAAGAAGTTGATAACGTTTCTTCAAAACGTTACATATGTAAATCTAGTCAAATTATTCACAGCCCAAATCAAAGCTTTTCCCTCCAATTTGCCCATGTTCAACTCCCTGGTATATAGTCTATTCACAGCCGATTCTTACAGAGATATCGCCGTGTGTGGTCTGCAACTAGTTACACTGATCGTGTAATTGAATGCGCAATTCTATTTTATAGAAGTTGTGTCTTTTGTGCTTTGCCGCCGACGCGCCACCGGCCGTCTGATTGGCTGAAATCTTCACATACAATAGCACATAAATGCTATAAACAGCGGAGTTAGGAAGCAAGCATGGTGACCAGTAGTAACTAGACGGTAGCTTCTATCCTCGAAAGGCTTCGTTTCATTGGTTTTCATGTTTCAGTTACTTTTTGTTCATAGTATAAAGGTTAGCTTATCCTCAATTATATGTTATGAATTTATCCTTTTATATTTTTGTGTATATCTGTTAAATATATATGTACCTATGCTGGCGTTCAGAAGTTACTGGTGAAGCATAACATATGAGGTTGTCGCTAACTTATTGTTGTCTTTTTAAAGACAAGTAAGGTGAGCTTTTATGATTTCAACTTGAAACAAATACTGTTACAACAATGATCAGACTTTTTGAGATTATTGACAGGTTAAAATCCTCTCGCTACATAGTAAAATTGCAAGTTTTACATCCCTTTACAAACTTATCTCAATTTTCCCACCACCGTGTCCGCTGCTTTATATTATAATAAACATTTGTATGTGTCTGTCGGACTTGTAAAGGTGTGTTCTGGTTAGACTTGAATGGGACATTTTGCTTCGTGCCAACATAAACGCGGGGAAATAGTCGTAACAACAAAATGGTGTAGCTACAGACTACAGAATGCACTGATGTACGACAGAGAAGTACCTATAAGTACGTAGTATTATTGTTTGTTCGGTGCTAGAGGTATGGCGAATTGTTATACTGTTTTAATGTACCTATAGTTGGTCAAGAGAAGCAACAAACAAAGGAGTAGAGTCAAAGTTAAAGTCATGTACCTATGTATGTGTGTCAGTATTGTTTAAGATAGGTAAATATAAATAAATATATGTCCTGCAATATTTTGAATATTGTTTATATTATTAGCCTGAAAGAGCGATTAAGCCGCTACAAATTGGTTTTCATCTACTAGAACTAGGAATTACCAAAACAAGAAGTTAAAAATAGTGCAGTAACTTGAAACTCTTTGTTACTTTATCTGTCTGCACAATTTTCAACAGATTTTAAATTCAAGACAAATAAATAGTCACAGCAATCATTCGTAAAGATCCAAAGATAAGACCTCAGGGCCACAAAAAGGGTATCGGCTGCCTCCCAAAGGTATCGGTCGGGCAATTTAGAGCGTTTAGCGGGTCAACGACCTCAGGATGTTCTGATATTTCATAAACGCACCATTAAAGCACCTTGGGAGTGACTCAGTGCTGTTGATATCGAACAGGCTCGACCCGAACGTACATAAACATCCACTGGTGAAGGGATTTGTGTTAAAATTATACCTGGTATAGTAGCTGGGTATTCATTGGAATTTAATAGCCGACTTGTAAATTTAAATCAACGAATCAACTTAATTATGAAGTTGGTGATTTGCTTTTTCATAAACTAGTGGTTAGTTGATTAGTGTTTTTTTTTCGCTCCTTTTCTGTTGCTGTTAAGAAAGGAACTGTAGTAAGACAGCAGTGAAATTACAAAGCAATATGAATAAAAACATGATCGAAATCTACGTATTGTAATTCTAGACCACTTTTATTTTTGGCATTTGATGCATTAAAAAAAGTAACGATGCGACGCTTTGCACACTTCTTTCACAGATATCTTAAAAGTTTTTGAAATGTAGGTTAAAATAATAATGAAAATCTCGTAAACTTCTATCAAATTTTCGAAAAGTTATATTTCTTGTTCGCACATTTCAATATTTTAGTTGAGTTAAAAATGACATAATACAGGCGGCTGCGACCCGATTATGTCATGGAAATTACGAACAAACACAAACTAAATTAAATCGTAAATGCAGTCTACTCTTAGACGGGACACCGATAGTTGCGATAGAATATATTATGTAGGTTAATTTTGTAGAGACAGTTATTGGGTGAAGGAAAAATAATATGAAATCTATCCATATAATAAAGCTGAAGAGGGCTGAAAGTCTGAACATTGAAGATAAATGAAAAAAAAAATAGAATAGATAGAACATGTTGCAACAATTTATAGAATTCTTATCTCTGTTTGTCTGTTAATTTAAACGCTCACCGCGCAAAAATGTCTTAACGGATCTTCATGCCAAATTTTGGTATGTGTGTGTGTCAAAGGCTACTTTTTATCCTTTTAATTAATGCGAGTGAAGCCGCGGGCGTCCACTATTCTACGAGTATATATTAAAAAATAGGCATCTAAGTATGTAATTCTTAGCGAGGCATATAAAAAAAGTCGATAAAAAATTTAGATGTTTAGATAGTATATCGACAAATAAAAATACGAGAATAACGTTATAAAATACCTTATGAAACAGAGACAAGAAATAATTTACAGTAATAACCACAATCTGTTTTATAATTAATGAATTAAATTAGTCTGTCGGGATTCATGATACCTAGAATAAAATTAAAGGTACTATTCCTATATTTACGAAGCTGAATAAGGTTAAAATAATAACACAAATTTAGAATTTAAATATCAAATTGAAGCACCAAAAACAACATTCGTATATAATTGCCGGTTTTACTTAGCAGTAACTGAATAATAATTTTATTAATCAAGATTTATCGTGAGGCTGATCAAATTTTAAGCGAGCTCGTTGAGAAAACCAAGCAGCCGCTCCGAGGTCCGCCGTTTACTCAATTAAGTAATAAATTGTTGGTTAAATAGATTACGGGTGAGTTGTGCAAATTATATATTCTTGCATTGTATGTAGGTGTTATGTAATTAGCACCTGCTAGAGTAGAGTACAGCCTCCAGAGGCTTTACTGCGGCGCTTCCACCCACGCCGACACCTACGCTTGGCAAAACGATAGGAATCAAACTGATCTAATGTTAAATGTCAAATTCCTAAGCTAGGCTTTGCGATTTGGGGTTTTTTTTGTAAAGTGCGAAATTTTTCCACACTTTGCCTGTTCTAAAAATAATAATAATAGATTTTTCTAAACTCAGTCGAAATTATAAAATTCTTGCTGGCTGAAAACTTAGCAACATAAAAAGCATTTGAATACATCCTTATAAGATATAGGTTACATAGGTTTAGATTGAATGTAGTTGTATGTTGTTGTATAATTTATACTGATTGTATTGTATTGCATTGCGATACAATAACTTTACCCTTTTGACATTTGTTGCGGGGCCAATGTTACCAAAAGCGACTTTTAATTATAACTTAGGTCTTATGATTTATCGCTGTTCGTAATTTTCGAATACACACTTACCTTTATTTTCGTTATATTAAGACATGGGTCCGAACATGATCGATACGATGTCTTTGAACTCTAAAATCGGATAAAATACATAAATCCTCAATTAACACGTTCTGGGTGATTTTTAACGCTCAATACGAAAAGGACAATGTTGTTTTCGAGATGTGAGGAAATGTGTAAACCATTAATCACATTGTGATTGCATTTTGCATTTTTCAGGTACCGAAAATGGGTTTGCCACTTAGTAATGTACATATTGTGCGAACAGTTATAAATTGTGGTGAATATTTGTTGCTTTAAAATTTGCGATTATACTATAGTGCTTTTGAGAAGCTTTCGATAAGTTGCAGTACAGTATTACCCGATTCACAATAATATAAAAATTTGGAAACTTATTTAAGTAGTTTTTACGATAAGTCATTCATTCATAAAATTGTATGTGCCACAAATACCAATAAACTTTTATTTTTCTTTTCGAATGAGAGTGGCCAACACTGACATTATAATTATTTATTGTGATAGAGTGTAAGTCATTTCCCAAAAATAAGAACCTAAACGACAACACACTAACACGTATTCAGCACACAATTTTGTTTTTACATGATATAGGCTTACGCTTGACTACAACTTGCCTGATGTTAAGCAACGTTATAGTCTACGATCTAGCGCGCTTGCCTAGAAGAAACCGGTTTACTCTCGACTTGAAGATCGACAAATTATAGTTCAAGGGGAATAGAGATTCGGGCAAGGAGTTCCACAGTTGGGCTGTTCGCACGATGAAAGTCGAAGCAAAACGCTTGGTGCGAGTCAATTTATTCTCCGAGAATACAACTTCACACATATAACAACAACTACATTTCATATTAATAGTTGTACTGGTTAATGCATGGACTCGCGTATCGGTTGCGCGGGCGCAAGTAGGATTTCCTTTTTAGACCGCTCTCGTCCATCATTGGGTCAGTAAGCTATTGAACGCCTGTCACTTCCTGTTACTTGACAAGCTGTTTTGTCACAGATTCCATACATATTTACAAATAATATGTCATATTGTTATCTGCAAACTAAAATCTAGCGATCTTCGTCAAGAGATTCTTATGGGGTAAGCACGCTCCATCTTAGGCCACAGCTACCGCTTACCATCAGGCGAACTGACGTAAAGACACACCCATTTTTGTTGGAAAAAAACTCAAACCACAATTATTGCTTATTATGCAAATTGTGGTCAAGTGCATACACGTTTCAATTAAAAAAGTACTTTTCTTACAGAATTGACCTACGAGCACCAGTGTCAATGGTTTTCAAATCACTCTCTGTCATTATGACAGACTTTCACCATTAGTTCAACGCCTGCCTGTAATATGTCAAAAAGGCCATACAATAAAATTTAACATCATGTTTACATTTGACTATGGGTCAAATGTAAACATGATGTTTAGTTTAGTGGTCTGAAGACCCAAATGGAATGCCACCTTCTGGTTTCCCATTCAAAGTGAAATTTGCTATTGAACATATCATCCGACCCATGGAAGGCCCAAATACCTTTTTCTGGACACCCATTCAAAGTGTGACTTTCGACAGTTGAAGTTGCTTCGATAATTCGCGCTTGTCGAACTAGACGGACATCTCCCAAGTACTAACAGGGAATAAATAAACTCAAAACTCCGGGATATTTAACACAGCGCCATCTAGCCCCATACTAGGCAAACGCAAACAGACTGACAAAATAGTCGTGTCACATTATTGCTCTTCAATGAAAGCTGTTCTATCAGGTATGAGATGTCTGCAACTTTGTAGTGGAGTTACTGAAGATGGTTGTAATGTCATGTTTATCTTAGTCAACTTTGTCTCGCGTGTTCCGGTGCAGGAATCCTGCTTTGCATGTCCTTTTATAGAGTTTAACTCTAGGATCACTTTTCATATGCGTTTTAGTATGGATGAACATAGTCTTACATTTTCTGTCTTTGAAAATAGATACGTAACGAACTTCACGTTTAACTTAGTTGGTAGTGGCTTAGCTGCCTTCTAATCTAGGAGTGAGGGTTCGATTTCCGCCTCAATTATGAATATAAAAATTTGTAATTACTTGTGTTGTGTCTGGTCGTTTCTATGTATAATAAGTATGTATATGCAAAATAAAAGTATAAATGTTATATCCGCTATCCAGTACCCATGATACAAGTGTACGCTTAGTATGGGGCTAGCTGGCGCTGTGTGATATGTCCTGATATATATATTTTATTTTTCAATAAGTAAATGTTTTTTTTATAAACCGCTTCCAAAGTAGTATAGTAGTCAAAGTTGTCTTCTCAAAATATAACTGAAACGTGCTAGACTGACAACCATAATTGCAAACACAGTAGACCAATAAAACCCCTCACTTTTTAGTATGCATAACAAAGCAAAAACAAAGTCAAAGTCGAATTGGTCGATAAAATTAATTTCATTAACATTACAGACACGATTTATGCGAACCTTAACATCAAAGCGTATATAATGAAGTTGTTTGTCACTGTGGAATTAAAATGACAAATTGGGGTACGCAACATAGTTACCGAGCAATGACATCATAAGCAATAAACTCCTCATTATTGTGACAGTAAATCGACACACATAATATTACTATATTACAATGGCAAACTCTTCTTCTCTAAGCTCAAACACTGAACTGGTTCAGAAGAAGTTTAGTCTAGAAATAAATTTGACTAACGCATACTATATAGTACTGTTTTTTTTTATTCTGAAGTCAAATTCCCTCCACGTGGCGGTCTTTGGTTAGGTTTTTAGTTGTATATTGCAAATGTGTTTTTTTGTGCCCTTAAGGGTCTTTAGTTCTTACTTGTGTTTACTATGTTACTTTAATCCGGGATTAATGCATATAGACATGTCACACGTCAAAAATTCCAAGTACCTATATGTAAGTTGTGAGTTAGATTAAAATTTCAAGCAACTTGTCTAACCGGTGTTTGAACTGTCGCCATGGATGCGTGTATGAGTAAAATGCTGGATGCTGATTGCTCGGTGCATGTTATAAGGTCTGTGACATAGTTATGTACAATGAACATACTATGAACAGATAGGCAGTTAGGCGTCTCCGAGATGTATTGTCTATGTTACCAACCTTTGGCTCTTTGATACATCGGTGAAGCCAAATGTGACCAACTACCAAAACAAGTCTCATTTATTAATGTCCCGGCCTTTACGCTAATTATTCGATTTTAATTGTAATTTACAAAATGTTTGTTAATTACGATTTATAGAACCTACTGTGTGTTTTTCTTTTATCTGTACATAAACTATTTATGTAAGAAATTTTAAATATTGATTTTTGAATATTTTAACTTTGCTTAGAAATAATGGTCACAATCTTCGATAATTCGACATACAAATAGATAATAAGACGTTAAACATACAAATTCGATCCATACAAACAATTTCTATTCTATGCTTACAAAGAAGTTATTGTGAATTCACCAGTTTTCTAGCTGTTTTGTACATAAGTAAGTAGATATATATACAACCAAGTAATTTACAGCATCACTACTACCGATTTATGGTTCAATAAAGTACATTATCATCATTAAAAATCATTAATTTAGTACAACTCGTAGTAATTAATCGTAAAATTTACAAAACATGGTGTAATCATTGCACTTGTGTTTAATGGTGACTATTAATGATTATTGTTAAAACCTAGATGGAGAATATTCACAAACAACAAAATTTTATAGAAAATGCTAAAAAATTCTACAATATGTAAATTTAATCAGCAGTGAAGCCAAGAAAGCTTATGAAAATAAAACGACTATAAATACTTGTTTAGATGCCTATAAGCAGCTCGGTCATACACATTTTAGAAGAAACAATAAAACCTAAGCTACATGTTTTGTGATTATATCTACTAGAATACCTACTTATATGAAGCAAGAAGATATAAGAACACGACCTAGAGAGGTGAACAAACGTCCGATATAGGTGAGTTCAACCCAAATTTTTGGCCTGATTCGATGTAAAAACGAGCCGCCGTGGGCTAACGACCCGAACTGACGTAACTTCGGATAGAGAAATAAAACAAGACGCGGAATGCAGCCAGTTTGAGGCTTTCTTTTAACCGAATAACGGGAATCCAAGAGCGACGCGCCTACAGACAGTGTAAGTATACGAGTATATACGCTTTCGCTTATGAATACGCTCCGCCACAGTGCCTCAGTGCCCCCGATCCAAGGGTTACACTGGCACATAATTGACATTATGCTTAAATGGCGTGGCTCTACGCCAAAAAACACAAATAAAGGTGACAACCGGCATCAGACAGAAATATCCCCATTATAAATACAAGCCCGACAAATGCCTGAAACCTATTTAGATCAAGGTGTCGATTTCAATGGGCGCAAAGTGAAACAAACAGGCACGTAACAATATATGAAAAGGTTTTTCGAACGATAACAAGGATGTAAGTAGTTGCTTTATAATGAATTATTCATGTAAGGGCTCGCAAGTTACAGATTTCCCTTTGATGTCAAGGTGTTTTGCTCGCAAAGGAATATTCCCAAACCTAATTGTGTGGTCGCGTATTTTCGATAATAATTCGGTATTGTGTTTATTGGTTAACTTTTCAAGGTGCTTTCCTTTGCAAATTGCGAAATGTTCTTTGTATTATTTCACGTGTTTATATATTTCTTGCCTATTAGAGTTACGACTTAAAGTAAATTGTTTCAAAGATTAAGGTTTGTCCTTCGGTTCTCCTTTGAAACGCAACGTGATAAACGTTTATTATATATGTACATACATAGATATACATATAGTTGAGTTAGTTACTGGCTTAGAAATGAAACCATATTTTGCAAAAGTAGTGCTCAAGAAATCCATTAAAACTTCCCTGGCTCTGAGCACAGACTCTGAGTTAAAACAGAGATGAGTTATAACGAGTTTTTCCTCTTGAAGTCGCAATAGGTATTTAAAATCCTGGACCCTTTGCTCTTCAAACTTTTCAACTTTTAAAACACATTTTGTGTTCCAGTCAACTTTTTTTCTCTAGGATGGATTTCTACGAATTAGTATTTTAAGTGTGTTAGATTGAAAAAAATATTAATATTAATTAATTTTCTTTAAAAAAATATGCAAAAAAACATATTCTGTATTTAAATTAAAGCAGTGATAATTAAATTTTTACAGCCGTCGTTTTATAAAAGGGCTCCGATGAAAGTTTTCTTTCTAAACTCTAGACGATTTAACAGATAAAGAAAACGCTTTTACCCAGAAAATTATCAGCAGTTCTCAGATATAAAAAGATGCCTATTAAACAAAATTATGGCTCTAAAAACATGTAGGCAGATAATAACTAAAATTATATTATTAAACTAAGCACCGCAAAAAGATTTACTAGATTATTTTTACAAAAAAGGAGACAAATTAAGCTAAATAATATTGTTCCCTCGACTGTGACGTAACAACTTAATGTTTTTTTGAGAAAAACTGCTATAAATCTGCTGCTCGTACATAAAAGAAACTAAGTTGTCTTCGCGAGTTCTTTGGCTGTTCTACAAAAACTCGTAGCTAATGTGTGGAACTTTTTGCGATAATCATAATTTGTTTCGCTGTTTGTTTACCCTACGTTCGTAGGCAGCTTAAAGACGTTCATATTAAAAAGCTGGAGCATTATTCACGTCACATTTATAGATCGTTCGCCTTTCCCAGAAACTCTTTGATATTGGCTAAGCCAAACATGTTTTATGGCTTAGTTACTCGCGTCGGGTATTCACAATGCTAATAATGATTCGCATAAACCAACTCGCATTGAAAGTGCAAGCAGTCTACGAAATTCATTCCTGCTTCTTGCGACTGGGCCAGTGCAAACACGCATACAGCAAAACGATTCAAACGCCGTGATATAAAAAATCTAAAATAAACTTTATTTCAAACAACTTAAGTACTAGTTTGCTTAAAATCAACGGAGGTGGATGTTAGTTTCACAGTCGACATAGGTCTACTATTTATAGAAGGAGTAGCAAAACCTGCGTGGCAGGATAATGAAAGAAGCACGCTCGGATTATTGCAGCAAGTAACTTGGAGTAACTTTGCGAGAGAAAAACGGAATTCTTTAGATTCTAGTGCCCGATTTGCTTACAAAATGCTTTTTAAAATTACCAGCTCTTCAATAAAGTTGTAACCTTATATTTACGTACAGAAACTAAACGGCATATAAAGAGAGACAGAGAAACCTAATACCTTCTTATTGCGTATTCAACGCGCGTACTTAATGTTAGGAGGAAATGAAACTATTTGGAATCAATTTAGAGAATATTTGGCTTACTCTAGAATTTCCCGGTAAAATCGATAACGTGTCTGGAATAACAGAAATTAGTCGTGACTTTAGATTTTGACCGATAACAGCGATTTGCTTAGCAATTAATATCGTTGGAAAGTACCTACTTTTGAGGCAAATAAAAGTTTTTAATGTGTGAATTATAATTTAAAAGACTTCTTCTTCTTATCGAATGAGAGTGGCCAACTCTGGTGTCGAAAGTTAATCAAGCCGCCCTAAGGGCCTCTGACATGGCTTAACGAATGCCGTACTAGAAAAACAGCCGGGACCTAAAATTTAACGTGTCATCCGACCCACGGAAGCGCCCAAAATGGATTGCCACTTTTAGGTCACCCATCCAAGGATTGACCGCGTCGACCTTTGCTTAATATTGGTAATCGCATGCGATTGCCTCCGTTAGCTGAGCTACGGGCGCTTATTTAAAAGAATGAGAAGAAGAAAGTAAAAGGATTGGGCATTTATTAATAGTAATCAAAGGAGTTAAAACCGTTGAGTTAATTATCATCAAACAATGAAAATATTATTTTTGAAATCACGTCCTAATAGTAACAGTTTTCGATATAAACGTATACGTATACCCACCAACAATTGAATCACAGGTAAATTCTAATAGTCACAGAAACGTATGTAAACGTATGTAACGTAAACGTATATAAACGTATACGTATACCCACCAACAATTGAATCACAGGTAAATTCTAATAGTCACAGAAACGTATGAATCGTCTTATCCGACTGTGTTACGAGGCCAAAATGACAAAGAAATAACAATAAAGTAAGTTTCGATAATATACATACCATAAAGATACGTTATCATATATGTACACATGTACTATTCGCTACAATAAATCTATCACATCGTAGTACTATTACGAAATCGTAACATATCATGCAAATCATTCAAAATATCAGCGTAAATGCAATCAGTCATATAGCGGTCGGCGACATCGCTTCACCTTGAAATGAAATGTGTACGATACAATTATGCTAATTCTGAATGCTATGCCACGAATCTAGGCATGTCATGTTATTGTTTGGTATGAGGTTAATCTTGAGAATTATAATGAAAATAATGGGAATTATGAGACCAATAAATAAATGCTTCCTTTCTTTCTTCTATATGACCAGTGTTCAAATACCTGGCCGTACTGTGGAAAATAAAACAAATATCAAAATTCAAAATTATTTATTGATGTAGAAAAATGTACATATATGAAGTGGCGGCTCTAGATACCGAACTAGGCGTTAGCCTGTATCTTGGTACCTAGTCCTTCCCAGTAGAAACATTATTTGTGTACATGTTACATAAATATATATTTATATAGTAACTAATTGTCTCATAATGAGTGAGACAACAGCCCATAGACTGCGCTGGCTGGGTCACTTGGTGAGACTGGGAGACGATCGTAGTGTCAAGAGAGCCTATCTCGGTGTCCCGAGTGGCCGTCGTCCCGTTGGTCGGCCGAGGTACCGCTGGAAGGACGTCGTGGAGTCAGATCTACGCGTGCTTCAAGTAGCTGACTGACGAGGAGCGGCTCAAGACCGGGACCGGTGGCGATCTCTTGTATCGGAGGCCAAGATTCACTTTGGATCGCTGCGCCAGCGGAGTAAGTAAGTAATTGTCTCTAGTTAATTTGTTTATTTCTGGTACACGATTGCATTTCATAATGATAATAAATAAATAATAATAAATGTTTTATCGCACACACAAATTCTCACGACACTAACACTTATTCATAATTAAATTTACCATAGAGCATTTTAAATTCAAAAGATATATAAAGACAATCCTAAGTCAATCATATTTTTTGCACTATTGAAATGCAGCTTAGTTACTTATCTATTTTACGCATAGTTCGGTTAAGATTAGCGCTTAGTCTAAATAAGTGTACCTACTTTCACGTTACATCAACAGCAAAAAAGGATTTTCAAAGTGCTCGGTAAATAATCTAGGACTTGGCTTTCACCCCAATTTGTGCCCTAGTTTTTAAGCCTGAATGTACCATTACCCGGTTATAACGATCAAACTGAAAGTTCTAATTATATTTTACATAGATAACGCTATCATAGCTTTTTTTTAATAGGTTATAGTTATACCAAAGTTTTTTTTTATTACCTATTTGACTTCACATTTTAGATGAATAACCAATCATTTCTATGGGTCAATTAATTTGCTAATATAATTTAGTTACATTGGCTAATGAGTTGTAAGAGTAATTAAAAACTGGATCAAACAAAATCCTTGTCTGCGTTAGATTTGTGAAGAATTATAAATACACAATACTGATTCCTTTCCAGTACAATTATGCTATACTATGGGTGACATTATCGCCTGACTGTCCAATATATAAAAAAACCTAATCGTCAAAAATAACACATCTTCTTATAAATAAAAATTAATCGCAAAATATGTTGGTAAGCGCATAACTCAACAACGCCTGGACCGATTTAACCAATTCTTTTTAATATTCGTTGAAGTTTTTACGGTGAGAAAAATTCGACAAAATCCCTGAAAACCGCCCTTTTCTTTTTCCCATACAAACGTTTTCTAACTAACTAAAGAGTAAAAGAGTCAAAAGACAGGACGAAGTCTGTCGGGTCCGCTAGTGTTGCATAAACCTAACCTCTGAAATATGAACAACATTCATAAAATGATCGCGTGAGTGAAGCGATAAAAATATCGCTGCCATTCATTCTAATGTAACATAGCATGAAATCTACGCCTACCTATTAGTGAATCTACTAGTGGAGTAATTTCACGACCAACTGACTTCATTTGCAAAAAAAATTGCTAGTATTTTAATAGTACCTAACATTTTACGCGGAAGATATAAATTTGATGATGGTTTTTTGCTATTTTTACACCGATTGGTCTTGCTATGCAGGCTGAAAGATTACTTAAACAACTTATATGAAAAAAAGGTTTTTATAAGCCTATGTGTGAATAAGTACGTGATTGAGTGTTTTGTTATATAGTGGGTCTTTTCAACTGCCTTTGTACAGACTTCCTAATGGGCGAGATTTAGCAAATCTGTCTTAGTTTTTATTCTCTTTTTGCATCAACTATGATTATCTAATAATAACAATGCAGTCGATCATCATTTCGGTGTTGTGGGCCGGACAGTCGGTACAATTTGTGACATCCGACGGCGTCTGGCGGCCAATTGCTCCTGCGCAGGCAATTGCACCCAGACGAGACGGTTGTAAAACTGCATCTATGACCTCATCAGTGGGGATAATGTGGACATTGCGGTAATAGAAATGACATAAATATATATTCAACTAGTGGGTGCTCGCGGCTTTGCTCGCATTAAGAAGTAAAACTTGCATCCGCTATTTCACCCCTTTGAAAGCGGCGTTTCCAAAAATCCTTTCTTAGTGGATGCCTACGTCATAACATCTACCTGCATGCCAAATTTCAGTCCGATCCGTCCAGTGGTTTGGGCTGTGCGTTGATAGATCACTATATATCAGTCATCTTCGAGTTTTATATATTTAGAAGTGCCACTTGGTGTCTTCAGGTCTACATTTATGTATTTGAGGTTATCTATTACCATCTCTACATGTTGTGGCGTGAAAGACGAACAAATTTCCGTATAATCAGCAAATACACTTTTGCTTTTAATTATGCTGATATGATGAAAGTTAATAAAGCAGTTTATCGTTTTTACACAACTTATTAAACTTTTAGTATGAGAATGCAGTAAAGAAACTAGCTGGACAACCGTTTAAATTACAGAACTAGACTTTTTATCCAATATAAAAAAGAAAATCTGTCTAAATTTCTTTTGCTAAAAAATATTTAGACACAGCTAATGTGACCATTTTATCTGCTGTGCTGGTTAGATGTCGGGGTCGAAACGCTTATTTTCAGGTTCGTAGGTGACTGGCTGACTGGTCGCCATGGTGACAGTCGATTATTGCCATCTCAGTTGTCATGACACTAAGTTAAAAAAAACCGTATACAGGAAAGTGGATTTCTGGTTAATAAACTAGGGTATTTAAATTTTTTCTTGAAACATTCTTGGTAAATGGTAGCAAAATGAAAGAAAATAATTTGTTTGTTTGTTTTTATCATCATGTTATAAAATATATTGCCATTTCACACAGCTAATTATAAGATTATACTCTGAAAATATATCATAGACATCTTTAATCGTTGGTTTAGGCACAGTATTAGCTGTATTCAAAATAGAGTTTAGACAAAATAATAAATCAAATGGATAACCAAACTTTCTAGAGTCCAAATCAAAAGCGA
This sequence comes from Macaria liturata, assembly GCA_964023185.1. Classification (NCBI taxonomy): domain Eukaryota; kingdom Metazoa; phylum Arthropoda; class Insecta; order Lepidoptera; family Geometridae; genus Macaria; species Macaria liturata. The sequence goes on along the minus strand of OZ026812.1, from coordinate 4,351,450 downwards.
TGCGTGACCAAACACTATCAATTTGTAAAGTAATTACCGAACTGAAAAGTCCTCGGCAAGGGCGTCCGTTGACCTCTAATTATGGCCCTAAATCAATAGCCTGGCCTCCCTTAGGGCCAACGTTTTTTTGTCCAGTGTTTACGAGATGGTTCGATAAACACGTGAAGGTCTATTGCAAGTGTTTATTACTAGATGCCTATTGATTATGTAGTTCGGTCGTGGGACAAGAAGAATTTTAAATGCAACCGTTACAATACTGAAGTACGTGTCTTCAAAACATTATTATACATATATGTTTAAGCTTTACGGCATTCAATTTCAGAAAATGACAAATACTTTTTTTTTGTTTTGAAATAACAATATAATGATAACAAATACATAAGAAACTCAAATTATTGATATGCAAAATACATAGATATGCATTAAATTGTAAAAATAATGATTGTAATTTTAGAATATTACGTGTAAAATTTGGTGTTATCAATAAATGATTTGTATTTGTATTTGATCTTCTTTAGCTAATCTTTTGAGAGTAGCCAACTCTAGTGCCCATTGTTTCTAAATTACCCTCACACGTGTTAGCTCCCATTATCTTAACAGACAGTTATTATATTCTAAATTCCCTAGCTTGTCTAGCTAGTCCATTGTGTCAGACATTTAGCTCTAAAAATCAATATTAGTGTGAATAACACCAATTTATAGCCCCGGCATTGTTGTTGAATAATGAACGATGGTGGTGAATGGACAGAGGTAAACGAACAAAATTGGTTTGAACTTACAACGGTATCGATTTCACATGGGCCAGGCTGGGTCTTCTAGATAGGTCTAGAAATACTAACGTTAATGGCCGTGGAAATGGAGTGTTTGGTTGTATAGCCTTTTGATGTTTGTTTTTTCTAGTAAAATGGAAATTATGGTAACCTATGTGTACTCTACATTTATGTAAACCATATTTTTTTCACTAAATTTCAGACCCGCCTTGTAATATAATGAAGTTGATAACTCATGCTAGCATCGTTTTGGTATGTGTATGTGTACAAACGAGTATAACATAATTAAAATAAGTAAGCAATAGCGTTTTAAATATCCCGAGCCAAATTATACGTATAATGACCTAATACCTTTAAAACATTGAAACATTCGTTATCTTTTATGTATATGTACATATTATAAAGCTGAAGAGTGTCATAGGCTGCTTTTTATTCTGGAATAATGCGAGCGAAGCCGCGGGCGTCCACTAGTAAATAATATAAATGTACACAAACATCCAATTTTCCATACCCTTAAAACCCCTCAATCAATTCCTGTCCAAACCCAGTCACAGATATCCTAAATCAAAAAGATACATCCTCAGGTACAAAGTATCGCGTTGTAAAGACGACATTGAAGCATTACCTCATATTTGTATGTGGACGACCTGTTTATCGGTCATCGTGGACGGACCTTGCATTTATTATTTAAATTCGAACCGACTGTGACTGACTGCTGGCGAGTGGACGTGACTTGTACAATTTGACACTAACGTTAGACACCTGCGAATTTTGGTCGCTTCGTAGAATACGAGCAGCAAGCGATGGAGCTACCGAGTTTGTTTTAACAGGTCTTGAGAACGATTTTATGCAGCGATTTTAATTTTACTTGTGTTTTTTTGCATGTGATTGGGGTTTATAGCTTGTGAAATATATTTGGGCTTCTAGGGTTTAAAATCCAGCTATATTTGTTCTTGATAGTACCTATTTTTATTTTATACTGAACTTATTCCAAGTTGAAATAGTTACATAATGTACTATTTCATACATCGCTAAGAGGAGAAAATAAATAAATACTTAAACTGATAAGGATTTTGATTTAGCAGTGACATAATAGTCTAAGAATTTCTTGTGGGAAATATCCTTTCACTTTTCAAAGTGGCTCATTAGAAAACAGTCCAATCACCGGACTTGACAAACAAATAACTCCAAATTGATTAGCCTTATTTATAAGGTTTTTGGGAAGAAACATGAAACGATATTGAACAATTGCGCTTTTTTGCTTGACTGGATAGCATCCGGTGAAACATAGAATTTCGACGCAAAATGAGAGTTCAAAAATCTCTGTCAAAAAGAGATTTAAGTTTAACTTGGTATGTAATTATATATCGCTAAACTGTGTAAATACATAAACTGTAACTCAAGCTCAATATTTGCTTGAGCTAATTAGTTATTAAGTCCATCAAATTAATTTCGCAGCACCTGTTTTCATTTTAACAAGACTTAAAGTCTAAAGATGCACTTATTTTTCTTCTTCTTATCGAATGAGAGTGGCCAAGTCTGGTGTCGAGAGTTAGTCAAGCCGCACTAAGGGCCTTTGACATAGCTTAACGACTGCCGTACTTACTAGACAAACGGCCGGAACCTACAATTTGACGTGTCATCGAAACCACGGAAGCGCCCAAAATGGAACGCCACTTTTTGGTCACCCATCCAAAGACTGACCGCGTCGACCTTTGCTTAACATTGGTAATGCATGCGATTGCCTCCGCTGAGCTACAGGCGCTTCATCAAGGGGAACTAATAAAGCAGTAAAGCACTGATAAACGCTAAGATTTAACTAAAAACTAGGACAAACTAACTCGTGGACGAAGGTTTGCAGTGACAGGTTAGGACACATTAAGGACGAAACTGTTCATTTGTCTTCCATTGTTGCGAGCAAACACTTCTACTGACTACTAATAAGAAGATCGACATTGAACGCTTTAACTTAAAGTAGGCCACATGGGATTCTAAGTTACTGTTGCCAGTCAAAAGTTGTTTACTTTCCTACGAGTTTTTCTAAATGGTTGACTTTTGGTCCCAAGAAGCATCTCATGGATGCAAAGTCAAGGATGAAGTGAAGTTTTTAAGAGTATTGGATAGACATTATAATACCATGACAACAAATTTGCAGATCCATTAAAAAAAAGAAATTATCCGATAAATTATGAGTGTGCTGTGCAGGTTATATAAACGCATGTTTCTATTGATTAAAAAGTAAACCAATTAATATTTGATAATTTCATCTAAAGAATTAAAACGTGTCACAGCTTTGTTATAGATGATGTGGTAGGGTATAGTCCCATTCATAAGTAACTTCTAATCAAAATAACCTTAATAAAACTAAAACTAGAATAACCATACCTAAAAAATCCCTACTTAAAAAATGTTAACATTGTTAACAGAAACTTTACTAACTACATTTAGCTATCTGTCCGTGAAAGTAAAAGTGAAAACCTCCCGCGGGTACTTTTCCACTACAGACCGATTTTCTTTCAGCAAAGTAAAATCTCATGAAAAATGTTGAACAAAGGGCGAATTTAATAACTTGTAGCTGCAGGTGAAGCAGAAAATGAGCTAGATAAATACCACACAGTAGTTTATTGAAACATTTTCTGTTGCTTTATGAAATTTTCATTCTACTCATTCTTGTGTGGTGCACAAAATGATTTGTGTATAGTTTCGACTAGCATAAAAAATAAGATTTAATTTTACAGGTGCCAAAATAGATGTTTTTAATAAGTTTTAAAATATTTTAATAACAATGACCCTGATCTTAATATACATACAATTTTCAACTAATTTAGCGCGTCCTAAAACTACTCTGTTTTTCATCTAGACGCACCTTGGTGCGAATCCGGCCGTACACCAATGACTTGTATTTTCAAGTTATGTGTAGATTTGCACTCGCTTGGAAGTGAAGGAAAACATCGTGAGGAAACCGACATTTTTGAGGACCACAATATCTGAGGACATGTGTCGTCCACTTCATCTGCCCAAGAGAACTTCCCTAACGAATCACTTCGCCGAGTCTTGAGTTCGGGGAGTCTTGACCCTCAGTCATGAGGAAATACGACTCAAAGAGTGTATCAAATCATATATCTCAGGTATCAATAGAATTTGATCTCCCGCTAAGACCTAGCTGTAATGACCAAGAGTCCGACTTGACATGTGATTGTACAATGATACAATTTAGATACGAGCGTGAACAATAGACGAGCAAACACGCGGCCGCAAACAATCGTATACAGCATTAATGTCGCGTACAAATGACAATGACATCGAACAAAAAATTTCGGCAACAATTGAACATTTATTCCGTTATCCTCTGGGGTTCTGCAGGTTATAACTTTTTGTTACTGTGGTAAAGATTGAATTAACACAGATTGATAGCAGCTGATGCTTCCTATCCTGCTCGCCAATTCAATATTCATATTCAGTAAAAAAAAACAGCCTATCTCTGATGGAAGGCGATATTGCGATTATAGGGTACTTTGGAAAAGATCTCCAGACTCCACGTCTGTAGATCTTTTCCAAAGTAGGTACCCTATTTCGTTTACACTTGTTTTAATAAATGTAATATATGTAGTCTTTTGCTTCTAGAGGAATGAACGTTCTTAGTGTAGTACTAATTAAATATCTAAAGTACTATCTACTTGTCTCCTAAGAAAGAAAAGTAATTCCTACTATACATCATAACATAAAAAGTGGTAAGAAAATGTAACTACTTAAAAACTAATCTAGATACTGCAGAACCCTAATCCCCTACGTCACTAGTAGATGGTGTCACGGGTAGTACGTGGTCTGATGATTGATCACCCATCAGTATTCGTGACGACTAGCGAGAGATTAACCACCGGCGCGGCGTGACTGTCGTCTGACGACTGACGACCAACTAGGATTGCGGATGCGCGGGTAGTTGGAAAAAAACTGATAAAAAAGATCTTTAAAATTTCCTCGTGTTACTGGTGTAGAAAATTCAAGTAAATGCCTAGAAATTGTAATCATTGTAGCTGTAGTGGATAGAATTTTCACTCAGAAATGAAATTTTGCATAAAAAAATATGTATTTAAATGTTATAAAAAAATAAAGGTGCATAAATTGGCAAGATAATCAATAAAACAAACTATTAATGCCCTAGATGGTATGTTAGTTCACTTTCAACCTAAAATTAGCCTATATATATATAGACAAAGACACATTCACAAAAGCGCTACAAAACGAAACATTGCAAGTCGTATTATGGAGATAGAATGCAAGCATTCATAAAATGTGCAGCATGACCGTCAGTGGAAGGAAATCCCAAGTCGAGAATCGGCGTGAATAATAAAACAAAACTGTGATTTGAATCCACAAGTCATTTTATTGCAAAGAGCCAGTGGAATTTTACTGAATAACGTCCTAAGCACACATTTTGCCCTCTTGCCGTGTTTGATTTGAACATCGATGTTTGATACTTCTTGTTGATGCCAATATACATAGCTAGATGTATTATACAGGTTTACTTGTCACTTACGAAAAACATTTTGAAGGTGATTTGATCTGATATATACTAATATCAGACAACTTAGGAAATTTGTGAGAAAAAACAGCAATAAATAAAGACGATCCGCAACCAAACGTAAAGAACGATTTTATTGCAAATTTTCAGAACAAAAGTTTTTTATGTTTTTTTTTTTATTATGTTTGCTTTAGATACTATAACCCAGTATTTGTTGCCAAATAATGACATAATGGCAGCCAGATTTATACCCGACGAGAGGAAAATCAAATAACTTATACGTGATTGGAAAAGGTTCATGATACCTCGCACAATCTAAAATATGTATATAGTTACATCTAAATAAGATGGAAAAACCCTTCCAAGAATCCGTCGCAAAAGGATCGGGTAAAATTGACACGCTTCGACTAAGACATGAAAGAAGCTGGATTGAATCAAAGGACTTTTTTTGTTGCAAACAAATTTGTGGAATTTAGAAGGATAAATCTAGTGAATGACATCTAGAATAAACGGTACAAGGTATTTTATATCTAAAATTTATTTCGAACTCATACTAAACAATCTACAAATTTACACTCCATATAAAGCTAAAAAAAACACCTCAGATCTGACAGTTCCACATCACACACGCTATGACACTTTGACATGGATAAATTGCCAAGTTTCGGTGCAAAAAATGCCTGCCAAAAACCACTTCCAAATATGACCTGTTTTTTCGTACGAGATCGTACTTAAGTACTTACAATACTTTTCCTTATAGCAAATGTTATTCTTAAATCAAGGAACTTTTATAAACGGTTGCAGTACTATATATACACATATATAACTAAAACTGAATAAGAGTATGTACATTTAACCTAAATTTAAAACATCTACATGTGGTATGGAGTACTTATTTGTAGCATTAATGGGAAATAAGATAAGTAGATTTTCAGTGAATAGACTGTCTTTTCTATAAAACAATTTAGAGGCAAAGACAAGACTCTGGTATAATAATTGAATGGTTAAGTTATGTTTGTATTCAAACATTGCTAAGCAACTAACTGTCTCGGTTAGATTTTCTATTATTTACCAGTTTTTCTTTACTCGCAAGTTCAACTTAGCTCTCATCTCATAAATTAATTGAGCTGACCTGCCTAATGTCATTTCCAAGAACATAAAACAAGAATAATGACTCTTTTAGTGAGGGCCCGGATGGATTTTTCTTCTATTTTCATGGCCATAATTTACAAAAGCGCGAACATAATTTATACGTAATTCGATTAAGTTTGTTAGCTTTCGAAAGCAATTTAATAGACCGCAGCAATTATAATGAGATTCGTATTTTTGGTGTTTTATTTTAATCCGTGCTGAGGCTAACATAATTAACAAGTAAATTGCTTACTTTATTTTCATTCATTCGCTTTTTTAAGAATTTTTATCGACAATTTTTATTAAATTTGCCGAGTGAATTTTACGTAACAAATATAATAAAGACCGTACAATCTTTCAATACGAACAAAAGTGACAACTTATTATTGTGAAAGAAAACTCCGTCACCTAAGAATATGAGGGTAGATTGAGAGAGTTCCATTAGGCCTAAATCAACTGTACCTACTCTATTCGATCATACTTCTGGGATATTTACTGTGGTCGTCATGTCAACAGAATTACATCTGAAGTATCGACATAATGTCAAGTTTAAATAACATGTTGGAGAAAGATGACAGGTAAATCTAGCATCTTTTTTTAAAGCGAGTATATCGGTTGTCACCGGGTAAGCTGGGGTACTGGCGAATTATGGGTACATAACCATTCAGTCTTAACATAAAAAGAAAAAGATATTTTTTTTTACGTGAGATAGGTTTACGTTTGACTACAGCCTGCCTGATTGCCGCAGCCTAGGGTGTAACACGCTTACCTAGAAGATACCTATTAACTCTAGATATGAAAACCCCTGGATTGTAGTTCGGAGAAACACAGCTTCTGGTAAAGTGTTCCAAAGCTTTGCCGTCCGTACAATAAACGTCGCGTAGAGGCAAAGCGCTGTGTTCGACACTTCGGCACTTCCACTATCAACGGTGTCTACCTGCTAAAGATAAAAGTAAATTGATTTAAGTCATTAGGAAAGTGAACATGTGAACATATAACCAAAAAAAAAACCCAAAAATCTATTACTTGACCGTATCAAGCTAAAATCTATACTAATATTATAAAGCTGAAGAGTTTGTTTGTTTGTTTGTTTGAACGCGCTAATCTCAGGACCTACTGAAGCGAATTGAAAAATTCTTTTTGTGTTGAATAGACCATCTATCGAGGAAGGCTTTAGGTTATATAACATCACGCTGCAACTAATAGGAGAGAAGAAACAATAGAAAATGTGGAAAGAACGGGAAAAAATATTCATCTTTGAGGGCTTCCGTTGCGTGCGTTGCGAAACCGGTGCAACTCGTGGGTAATAGCAATAATTTATAAAGCTAAAAATAAGCGACAGAAACAAATCTGATGTGAAAACAATTCCATAAGTAGCAAATCGATAACAAAGCCCATAAATGGTGTTGTGAAAATCTAAATGTGTGTGTACGTCACAGCTGCCAAATTACCTATGTAAACGATACGTATCTTTTAACGAATATGGATCGGTCTAATGTCCCATCACTAGAGGTCACTGAACCATGACGTCAGTCACAAGGTGACCTTGGCGCCATTTGTTTGTCAAATTTGTGTTTCAGTGTTCTTGACTCAGATTGTTTTAATAAGTAGGTAATACCAAAATTAAGTGGATGGAGAATGAAAGTGGGTTTGGAGTTTTGTTATTACTATATTTTTTTAATAAATCGATGTTTATGCGTTAGTATGTTTGCTGCGCAATGGTGAAAATAAGAAACTGTTGTTTAAGGCTAAAATTAAATGTCTGAATATTTCTTATATCAACACCTCTTATTAAGTTTCTATTCATTAATTTTCATCAGTAGTGGTCCAAGAAAAATACTATTGGCGACAGATAGGTCAATTTGTCACCACTCAATTTTAAAGACATATCACATGATGCTTATACTTACACAGACAAATATTATTATCCCAAACTGTCACCAGGAAAAAACATTGTCACCAGGTCACCTGAAATGACATCTTCAGAAGTGCCAAGGTACTTTACAAATTTTCAAATTCAAATTCAAATTCATTTATTGTTTGCGAACATGGGTAGGTATTTACAAAATGGTCTTAAATATAAAAATAAATTTAAAAAGTCCTCCATATTCCGTCTACAAGACATGCAAAATTTGTTGATTTCAAAGAATTATTACATTAATTAAAACTTACTGCATCATAACGGATTCCAAATACCATACACAACATTGGATACCATACCATACAAGGAAATGGAAGCGTGTTGGTCTTTCTATTCCATAAGTATGTGTCAGTACGCTCACTAAAATACGCCTCTTGTCTAAGGGGGAAGTTCAACTAGTCACTATCGATTGTAAAAGTTTCCGAATCATCACCCCACCCCGTCAAGAGGTCAGTGTGCGTGTGACGTCACTGTTGACCTTGTACCCCTCCCGTGCCTCACCCCGCTGCCGATGCAGTCTTCTGTTAGGGTAGTAGAGTTCTTTTACTAGAGGAAATTCTTTTAATGACAGAAGTAAGAAAGAAAGAACTAACCATACTCCTTCTTGTCGAATGAGACAGGCCAACTCTGTGTTGAAAGTTTATCAAGCCGCCCTAAGGACCTCTGACATGGTTTAGCGACAGTTTCTCTATAACAAACATAAAACAAACAAAAAAGTTAACTTAACATACCATTTCTAACTAACACAAAATAAAACATAACTTAGAATATGTCTTAGTTGAGTAGTATTGGATTTGCTGATCAATTGATGATGTTATTTTTAATTACTAAGGAAAGTTTAAATTACTAAATAAAATACCATCGGTGTTGGAGCTAGGATCGAACCAAAATCCGCCTGATTTTATTTTAGAAAAGAAAATCTGTTTTTCCTTGCACTGAACAGTCGATCATTGGAGTATTTGGTCACCTGAAGTGACTTCCGAACGAAACTGCGGCCCTAGTGAAGCATAATTTTACTCAAATGGAACAGGGCCATAAACAAGGTTGCACTGTTCAAGGATCACACTGTTATTAGCGTCGAAAGATTTTAACACTAGAAGACACGGCGGTAGATTGCTAGCAACCCACACTATCATTTATCAACAATCACGATCTAGCTCTAAAACATATTTGCACTAAATTATGTTATTTTTTACATACTTAACACATTATCCTAAGGTCACTAAGCAACTAATCATAAAGCATTAATGTGTCCGTCAGTGCGTCAGGCTAGGGCGGGCGGGGACAGGCAAGGGCGGGGGAAAGTCAGACGGTCGCGGTTTACTGCCCAGCTGGGCGGGCGGGAATTGCGAATTTCATACGCTGTTTGCACAGACTCGTTCATTACTCATTTACAGAGATTAGTGTATAGATGATTTCTTAAGGGAAAATGGTATTGAAGGTTAGTAAAGTATGGCCTTAGTAGGTAAGTAATTATTCGTTGTTTTTTTTGTGATAAACATATAATAATAAATAAATAAATAAATAATTATTCCGGGACATTGCACACAGCGCCATCTAGCCCCACACTAAGCAAACGCTTGTGTCGTGGGTACTAGATAACGGATATAATACTTATATACTTTTCTTTTGTAAATACATACTTATTATACATACAAACGACCAGACACAAAACAAGTAATTATACATTTTTAAAGTTACATAAATACTTGTGTCAGGCGGGAATCGAACCCGCGGCCTCTAGATTAGAAGGCAGAGCCACTACCAACTAAGCTAACAGGCCAGTCTATCTACAAATATATCTACAAATAACGGTTAAGGTTGTTAATCCGCCTGACTAACATCTGTGCAGGATCGGGACTTGTAGTTCGAGTACGAACAAAGAGATTAATAAAAGACAATAGTTAACTTTAGACACGTAAAACATATCCTAAAAGCAGTGCATATGAACCCAAAGCCACAAACTGCAAACAAAGCGTATGTAAAAGAAAGCTTTTACCGAGCTTAGAACACAACGTCATGATCAGCAAACCCCTATTTATTACTTCAAATGCTTTACACACATTAGTGCCATACATATCCATTAGATTACATAGTTAGCTTTTACATTTGACTATCAGGCCGCTTGCAGAAGGTAGATCACAAAAATCTAAAATTAAGTAATAGGTTCTACAACGAGGCTGCCGAAACGCCCCTGCAATAAATATACATGTGCACCTAGTGTCTTATCTATACTATAATATTATAAAGCTGAAGAGTTTGTTTGTTTGTTTGAACTGCTAATCTCAGGAACTACTGATGCGAATTGAAAAAATATTTCTTGTGTTGAATAGACCATTCATCGAGGAAGGCTTTAGGCTATATAACATCACGCTGCAACTAATAGGAGCAAAGAAACAATGGAAAATCTGGAAAAAACGGGGAAAATTATTCATCTTTGAGGATTTTCGTTGCGTGCGCTGCGAAAACGGTCCAGCCCGTAGGTAACAGCTATAATTTATAAAGCTGAAGAGGTTGTTTGCAAAAATAAATATGATGCCCAAAATAACTATTCCACGCGGACGAAGTCGCAGGCACAGCTAGTTAAAAATATTCAAATAGAAAGATAGTTACATATCCTCTAAGTTATATGGTCTATGTTTAAGCATTATCCGTTAAACCCCCAACTTTGGATGCGTACGGCCATAAATTCACGTAAGTACTCGTATATTATGTAGATTTTGTAGCCATAACGGTTTATCCATGCCGTGCCTAAAACTTTATTACATTTTCACTGACTCGTCAGCTAAGTACTGGCAACACCTTGTTTTATTTCATTTAAAGTAATCATTCCCCAAGGTATTTTCTTTGTTTTTTTTTATCATTTTATATTATACTAGCTGTGCTTATATAGCCTAAAGCCTTCCTCGATAAATGGTCTATTCAACACAAAAAGATTTTTTCAATTCGCACCAGTAGTTCCTGAGATTAGCGCGTTCAAACAAACAACCATACAAACTCTTCAGCTTTATAATATTAGTATAGATTATACTAGACGCCCACGGCTGCACCCGCATTATTGTCGGTAAAATAAAATATAAAAAGTAGCCTATGATACTTCCGGGACCCCTTACTACCTACATACCAAAAATCAAGATGATCCGTTCAGCCGTTTTTGCGTGATAAGCGTATAAATAAACAGACACAAATTCTAAAAGCTATAGGTATTAAGAGGAGGTGAGGCTGTATTAAGTTCGTTCGGGGGTGACATTTTCTCTTTGAAAAAACCCCCTTAAATAAAGAAGATTAAAAAAAAAAAACTAAAAGCTGCTGAAACGTGTTCTGTTATGGATTTAAAGTATACTCAAACATTTTTTTTGCGAATATCTTCTATGAAAAGATTTTTTATCCTCTTCAGCTTTATTATATGTATGTATTGATAGGTATATATATATATATATATATATATAACATCAAGTAAGACTTTTACTACACTAACTCATTTATTTTTGTTAAACTTCACTTACCGTTGATCAAGCCGATGTCATCTGGCGAGCTGGTCGTTATCGTCAATATCACACTGTATCTGAAAACAAAGAAACTAGTTTATATATCAAAATAATATTTCGCTTTAACTCGGTTGTGATTGTATACTACTAGTTACTTAACTACGAGTACCTCAATGTTTTTTTCAAAAAGGGACATGATTTCAAGCGTATACTAGCACGTAGCACCTACTAGATGTATTGTACTTGCATTGCAATTCAGTGGGTACTAATTTATTAAACAATTATTTTGATTTTATAATTTTACTAGCTGCGCTCGCTACTTCGTCCGCGCGGAAATTTTTGCAAACAACTCAGCTTTATAAATTATAGCTGTTACCCACGACTTGAACCGTTTTCGCAGCGCTCGCAACGGAAGCCCTCAAAGATGACTAATTTTCCCCGTTTTATCGACATTTTCCATTGTTTCTTCGCTCCTATTAGTAACAGTGCAATGTTTTATAGCCTAAAGCCTTCCTCAATAAATGGTCTATTCAACACAAAAAGAATTTTTCAATTCGGACCAGTAGTTCCTGAGATTAGCGCGTTCAAACAAACAAACAAACAAACTGAAGAGTTTGTTTGTTTGTTTGTTGCTTTATAATATTAGTATAGATTTTCATAGGTTTTATTTATTTTTAATAACGGTCTAGTAAGCTAACATTTTACCATGAAATAATTGGTTCCCGTACGCATGTTGTATATTGAGTAGAAACAAACATAAAAACGAATACAAATATCACAACAGTCAATCTAGGATTATCTCTTAAAGCCCAAACCTAACGCATGTTTCATGTGCCTATCCCTACCTTCGCAAAACTGTCTATATTCCTCTAACTTCACTACACACTCAATGCTTCTCACGTATCTGAATATTCCACGAAAAACAAAAGTAAGCCCCCATTTATTATGCTAATTAGGAACGTGCCTCTCAATTTCAGTAGAGAATTAGCACGTTGAGTCAATGACAAACTTCAATAAGCGTTAACATTGTGTTTTGGGTACAGACATTTTGTAAACAGCCTTAGATGGTTATTGGCAACGATTTAGGGTTGGTGATTGGTGAAATTTACATTCGATGTACTAGATATTTGATGGAGATATTCGAAAAAGGACGAATTGATTCGCATCGAGAATAGCAACTAGTCCCCCAAGATTTGCTCGAATACGAGTATTATTAAGCTTCGCATCGCAGTTTTAGTGTGTAAAAAGAAATTAAAAAAAATTCAAGTGTTATCCAAGTAGGTAATAGCTTCGCACCAAAAACTTTTGCGCGAAATGAAAGGATTTCAAAACAAGCACTTCAGTAAATTGAAAAACTTTTGTATTTATGTTTGGCGTCATCGGTACATCCCTAACTCTCACTTTCCAGGAAATGTACTTTCAAGACGCGTTGCTATGCGAAAACAACCAATAAACTGTGCTTTATCATTTCAAAGATGATTTATAGACTGTCTTTTGAAGTTCAATATACATAATATAAAGTATATCAACTCATTTTTAAAGAGTTCTTCTTCTCTCTTCTTCATGCCTCTCCAACTAGTGAAGGCTGGTCATAATCAGCTCTGCATAATATATACTTTTTAAAAAGTATATGGCATAATAATTTGACCATTTTATACAGTTTTACGTAAAGTCAACACACTTTATTTCAGCGATAAAACTAAAACGCAAAACGCTTAAAAGTTCATCAAACAGTCAGTCAAAGGCTGGAATGGTTAAAAATAGGTGATACTTTGCAATAAAGAGGTTTCTTCAACTCACATTATCAACTACTTACAAACCACACTACAACATTACAGTTCTACCACAGCTCGCAATTAGAAGAAAAAAATAAAAGTAGCACGTTTAAATGTGCAGCTGTTAAAGCCTGCATAGCCTGCACGTGAAAAAACAAGAAACATTGGAAACCAAAGTCGTACGTCAAAGTCTAGAAACAATGTTGCCCTCGCTCCCTAAGGCATTTTTAAATAGTCGAAGTCGTAACAATTTAAAGTATTGCTGCGGCTAAGTAATATTTCGTATGCAATTACTGGGCAAAGCCACGCCAGAATAAACAGAGTCCAAACATGGTTTCATAAATGCGCCGCGGAGTTTGCGTCTTTTATTTTCCAAGCTCTAAAGATTTCGTACCTTGCCTTTTCCCTGGAGAGGTCTCCATCAGTCTGCCAACTTGTGGATATCTTGAGACTGCTGCTTTTTAGATGGAAAGCGAGATTGAGCAGAAGTGAAGCGCGTATTTTTGGAGGTACGGGTATACTACTTTTATTATATGTGATACGGGTAAAAATCAGGTTTGAGTGGCTTATTTACTGGATTTATCCAATTTATTTGGTTATATAACTACTTCATTGAGTTAGTTTAAGACATGAGTATATTGATTTGCTCTAAAAAAATCTCTCTTCATTTCTTACCAAATCGTAACAGAAACATGTATGTTTAGATACATAATCTATGCACGTATTTGATTTATAAATCCTTGGACAAATACATAGATTTTGAAGGGCCCAAGAAATACTTACACGAGAATTTTCATCAGTTAAAAGAGTTTTTCTTTGTATTCATCTTAATAAAAATCAATCTCCCGATTCCCCAACTCATGGCGACAACTCCAAGCTGCATATTCTTAGTACACACTCTAGAAGCTCGAGCTATTTTGTACCGGTTACTTATCAGATCTGTTTTGCTAGTTGAAACATTTTTTGCAGCAATCCGGTTCAAAAATAAAGCCCTTTTCGCTAATTTATGTAACCGGTTTCAGGCGTGTATTTAATGTTAGTGGGCAGTCGACACTTTTGTCGTATACACATAGTTAAATATTAATTAAATGCTACTTATTGTTTTAGGAATAAAGCGCCGGTGATAAGCTTATGGATGAGGTCTGCACAAGATCGATGCAGCTGGCATATTCAAAGAGAGGCCTATGCCCAGCAGTGGGATAGAGAAGGCTGTGGATGATGATGATGATGATGATGATGATAAGCTTGAACTAAAAAATTTCGTTATTTATCTGCAGGCCTACCATAACGTTTTTAAAAGCAGTGTCATTGCCGCTCCGCTGCGATTCCGCTGAAATTCAATGCTGCTAATATTCGTACCACAAGCTTATGACGTAATATCGCGTTCCAGCGGATTTCAAGCGGATTAGGGATGAGACACTGAACGAATGATTTCGCTAAAACTGCATAAAATGAAAGAGTTTGTGATAAAATATAGCACAACCTATAGTAGTTTTGCTTTCAAAATTTGTCACTGTCACTGATTCGAAAACAGTTCAATATTTTCTTTGAAACTATCGTACTTGCGTGTTGCCAGATATCGGCTTCAACCGTATTTAGCTCTTTTTTTGAGTTGGTATACATTGTTTTGTGTACATTTTATGCCGAAAAAAGTATCCTGTATTATTTTCCTAACCATTTATTTTATTTAAATTTGAGCCCGGCTTTCAGCTGGTGTACATTTTCAAACTTTTTTCCAAAGAGTTCGTGCTTATTTGTATACAGAAATGGTACGAACTGCCAGATCACTATGTCTTATTCTCTTTTTTGCTTGTGTGTGTATAAAAAATGTCATGTACGGTATAAAAAAATATTCTGGTAACACTGAATGATTTTGTAAACAAACTACCATAACAAACTGCCTATAAATTATAACTGTTTTATATATAGAAATGCATTGGGTCCCCGATTTAGAGGTGATACATTTGGTGCTGTATGAATACTACACAGTATGATGGACAGAATACCGCATGAATGTGTTCATGCACAGTGAAAAACTTATCTAGATAAACCAAACACTTTGGATACGCTTCTTAACAAAAAGTTGATTTCTTCAAGCGGCTTTTTGTTCTCGATACAAGCTGATGGAACGTGGTGGATCACCATGACTGTGATCACGATACCAAGACGGTGACAAACCATCATCAACTTCTTACGAGCAAGCAAGGCTGCAGTCGGATATACTCCATCTATTGGAGCTGGAAGATGATCAAATTCCTCTGCAAGCAGTATAACCACTTCGTAGACGAACGTTTACTCGTGTAAATTACTTTTCTGTGTGAATACTCTAAACATACGATGTGGATACATAAACTTAAAAGTTTTTTTCAATAAATTGATGTTATAAGCTTGAATTTATTTTTACTGGACGACAGTTATTATGTTGGGGAACATAAACATATAACACAGAAGTTAGCTCTAATTAATCATCCTTTTTAACTCTAAGATATCATTTAGATTGTTAGCTTATGCGTTCTATATTGTGTCTCAACTATACTAATTTATAAAATAGGTTTGTGTGGTGTAGGCATAGTGTGTCGTACATAGTCTAACTATACTGCTACTTTATACCTTTAAGCACAAGATGGGACCTATTTAAGATTTATGTTTAAATTAAACAAATAGTTATTGTACATTTTGTCTTATTAACAGTTAATTTAATACCCTATTCACAATAGTATATATAGAAGGGCACTGAGCAAGTCACTGTTCTCAAAGCTAGGGTACACCAACATTCTGCATAACGATGCCCTGCTGCGGTACTGAATCATCGTTATATTGCCATCTCATCTGCTGTGGCGGTAGTGTGATCTCGAACTGGGTCCCTGCTGTAGTTTTGGGTCGTGATAGTTGGCTCTTTAGCTTGCTGTTGGCTGATGAATAATAAATAGCTGCAGCTTGAGATTTTTTTTCGTTGCTCCACATATTCACTGGTGTTCGGTATTTTCGCAAAAATTGTGCCGAACCACACACACATAACCATTGTATATCAATTAAATTCAGTTTTCTTTCATATTTTCAATAATTCAAAGGATTTAAATGGAAAAATATCTCAAATACGCAAGCAGATAGCAGCGTTTTTAGCATCTCAAAATAATGTCAAATTGACAGCTCAGCGATAATGATTCCGCTGGCAATTAGACGTTATGGTACCGATTTAGGCAAAACGCCTAGGAAATGAATGAACAAAATCGCGTGACGTCATCAAAACCTCGTCGCGCCGCGACACTGATTCCACCTTATTTAAACGTCAGAAACTAGACGTTGTAGTACCGATTATCGCAGCAGCACTGCTGCAGTACTGCTATAAGACGTTGTGGTAGGCCTGCAGTGCTTAATTCAAACTGTAGTAGTTTTAATGTTTTCTTATATATTTCGGTAGATATCACTGAAAACATAATATTGTTTTTAGTTGAATCTGTTTGACAATGTTAACTCAGTTTCAGTTACATCACATCCCCGCTAAAAATAATTTTCTTCTGTGTTCATATTAATATACCTAGTACATATGTACAGTATATTTGTAAATTTCTTTGTTATCTAGTTAGTGCTTCGCGCCACAACGGAGCTATGGATCATTAAGATAATTGGTATGAATTTGAAAGGGTCTCAAAAACGATAAAGGCAAAGAATACAGAATACCAACTAAATAAGATTACATTTTGCCTTGAAACAACGTGAACCAATCCGTGCATTCTATAGTGCAAAATGAAAACACATTTTCGTATCTTTCCATCAAGATACTCAGGCGTTGAAAAGCATTGCGAGCGTATTTTTCAATGACACCCATTAGCAATGACTGGGTGACTGCGAATGAATGAGTTCTGTACTGAATTCAACACACCATGGTATCTGGCACAGATTAATTTATTTTTCAGATTCCAAAGTGTAATAAAGTTTGATTTTCAAACAATTAACGGAAAAGGCATCTTTTTAAACAATGTTTTATTGGATACTACGTTGAAAATTTCATTTGCGTTAAAATACAACCCTACTTTATACCTACTGTGATTTTGCCTACACTGACGTTTGAACGCCTGCCTAGGCTAAGTAAAAGCGGTTGTATCAGAATAATGATTCCACCATATTGTTACCTTTTACTTCGCAAATAAATATTTTGAATTTGAATCCGATTGTAAATCATAATGTATCAAGCTGAAGATATATCTATTGTGTAAAGGTTTTGGCGGTTCGTTCAGCTCAAATACGCATAAAACAATGAACAATTAATACCATTATATATTACAAGCAACAGTGTGTTTGTATGTTTATTTTCTTGGTCATTTTGTTACTATTTCATGCATTTCCTGACACATAGTCTGTATTTTATTCTGAAACAAAGCGGGCAAATACGAGATCAGCACAGTTAGAATCTAAAGAGTTAGTATGTTTGCTTTTAATTTGCAGTTTGTACTCATTATTGATGTTTACCGCGCTCACACAAACTTACCTTTTTAACGTAATGGTTAATTTACATCTGTACATATGCTATTATACATACATACATTTGTACATAGTAGAGAAGGGCACCGGATGTACAAGTACCGAGCAGATGTGATCATGACGTAAGCAGTAACACGATACATCGGAACATGGCTGCTTTGATCTTTCAGTTTGATCTGACGGCCAGTTACGCTGAAATTGGCGATTTGTTCCGTTTCGCTGACGGTTACGGCTGGGGTAACTATGCTGGTTAATTGAGAAACTGGTATTGTTTCTTTGATTAAATAAACATAGTGTTGAAGTCGAATGTTTGTGAAGGTTTAAGTATACGAGTATAAGCTATAACCTACTTTATTAATTTCTCACATTTAAATAGCTAAGCTTGAAGCCGATGTAGAGTCCCACGTTTGCAGTACAACCAAAGTAACTTTTACCGTGTATTTCTAATTGTAATTCGCTTCAGTAACCTGCAATCACTATATAGTATTTTAATACAAAAACCTTGCACATTACGTCAACTTATACCTACTTACTTACTTACTTGGCTAGGTAAGCGAAGTGTAGGAAGACCTGTGCAACGGTGGCTGGATGATTTTAGAAAGTTAGAAGGAAACATCTGGGCAAGAACAGCGCAAGACAGGGAGTATTGGCGTAAAAGGAAGGAGGCCTATACCCTGCAGTGGGTCCCAATAGGCTGATGATGATGATGATACCTACTTAAAAAACAACAACCAAATGGTAAATCCGCAAAGGTATTGCATAATTATGTAGAGTTAAACAAGCACATTTTATGAATGAATGCATTCGAACCGCGTCTATTTGCTCGAGGTACTAACACTACAGTGAGGTTGTTAGTTGTTGTTATTTAAGAATATCAAGTAACACGTTATGTCGGTGCATGAATAGTAAACAACTGCATTATGCAGTATTGCGTAAGTAAAACGTGCAGAGATCAATATGCATACAGGGCAACTTGCAGGATAGCTAGTATTAAAAAAATTCACGACATAAGTCGGCATCCCTCGCGGTAAATACAATCTAAGTACCTACATAGTTACTTGATTGGAATTAAATATATGCATATGAGGATAAGGTGCATCTATGTACTACTTAAATATACATAAGTAAATGTTTTTTAGGTTTTAATTTAATTTAGAAAGAAAAAGAAAGAAAGAAAATCATTTATTGAAAATAATATTTAAAAAACTTCTGGTTTATCTCCAGTGTAAGCGTATTTAACAACAAGATGAAAAAGTGTACAGAGCCTGAAAATTGTGCGCAATTTTATTCCTGAAAATCCTGTCTGAGTAATAAAACACACCTTTCTAATATTTCACATATTTTATGGCAGATATTATTTACATAAACGTTATATTAAATTCTGTCTGCGTGATCCAGTCAGTGCACCGCATAAAATGGCATAAATTATTCTCGCACCATAAAAAATATTATTCACAACAGAAATTAACCACATCAATCTTTTTCCCGACGTTATGTGGTAAGTATAGTATACTTGTAAAGATATCATAATATCGTGCATACATTATTTACTTACATAGTGTTTCTACAACAAAAAATCACAAAAAAATGTAAATATCTAGGCAAAATCCTCATAGGATAATAATTTATTTTTTATAATAGAGAAAGAAAGAAATGAAATTTAGTACTTAAGTTATTAAAGTTGAAAAAAAAATAAACGTTTATCTATTTTAAAAATATTCTTTAATATTCCATTTCCTATTAGATCCGATGTATAAAATCTTGTTACTGCAATACCAACGTGAAGTAAACTACGCTTCAGAGCAGGCTATATTATAGTCATTATAAAAATAAATTGTAGTTGGTGAAGAAAGAGCATAGTTTGGAGCGAGGGCTTTATCAGTACTAGACGGATGAATGGCCGCAAGCTATGCCAGTCTTATCCGCAACTTGCTAAGGAAGGTACAGGGATGTAGCTAAGGGAAACTTCCATTTTCATATGATATCTATATTATATTATATAAAACTCAAAAGTGACTGACTGACTGATTGACTGATATAGTGATCTATCAACGCACAGCCCAAACCACTGGACGGATTAATTTGAAATTTGGAATGAAGGTAGATGTTATAACGTAGGTATCCGCTAAGAAAGCATTTTTGGAAATGCCACTTTTAAAGAGGTGTAAGTTTTACTTCTTAATGCGAGCGAAGCCGCCAGCACCTACTAGTCATTCTACCTATATAAAAGCAAAAGTGTGAATTTTGGTCTCATTGTCCTTCAACGACCGAACAGATCATCGAAAGTCGAAACGTAGTCACAAAGTCGCAATTTTTGGTGTGAGGTGGTTTAGAACCCTGACAGTGATATATACTATATAGAGAACACGGGCAAAGCCTCGGGCATTCGTTAGTAATATCTTAAAAGTAAATTTTCCCTGTTTTGCGTTCTTCTTACAGTAATAAAATGAAACGTGAAATAAATAAATGTTCCGGGACATTGCACACAGCGCCATCTAACCCCACACCCACACCAAGCACACGCTAATAAGACCATTTGAAATATTGGTAATGAATGAACCGCGCGTTTATGCCTTGGACGTCCCTGATACATCCTACGTGACAATGATACGTACTTTCACTAGAACCCTTACGTCCCTTTTGTCTGAAAATGCATAGAGATAAAATGGTATTTTGCAACGCTCGCTGGCGGGCACTCTGATTACGGCAAGAAGATTCAACCCTGACCTGCAGAAAATGAGCTCTAATACGCTGACTTTAATCAAACAATTTGTCACAAGTATTTTTTTCGCTGTCAGTAAAATTTGCAATAAACCTCGAGACTTAATTACTACAGAGCGACCTAAACAGCTTTTGCGGAAGTTGAGTAATAGCGTAATAATATTTATTAAGCCCAGGTGTGGCAGCTCTAAAAACTACAACTATAACAAAATATTATGTATTATACCTTACTTCTTTTTCTTATCGAATGAGAGTGGCCAACTCTGGTGTCGAGAGTTTATCAAGCCGCCCTTTAGGGCCTCTGAAATGGCTTAACGTACTGCCGTACTAGACAAAGAGCTGGGACCTACATGTTTTTTATTTAACTTATAATACCTTACTTAATTTTTATGTACCCACCTACTTTCATAACAGAAGTAAAACCTATATTTATCAAATATAGCATTTATCGAAATTTGAGGTGATCACATTGTTAGCACATATCATCTGCAGCAAAAGTAGTCATTGCACAGTCTTTCTCACTAAACAGATGTATGCCTAAGTATCTACACATTATAATAAAGCTGAAGAAGATCGAAAGGTTGAATATTGAAAATATAAAAAAGACCGTGAGAGAAACCGCGTGCGTCCACTAGTTTAAAATAAAACGTACATCGTCATCATCATCAGCCTGTTATCGTCCACTGCTGAGCATAGGCCTCTTTTCTTGTATGCCACTCGTCCCGGTCCTGAACATACGTCACAATAAAAGTACCTATAATACATCTACGTGTAGATTACTTAATTAAGACGTATGTCGTAGCCTGTACCAAAGAAAGTATACGAATACTACTTCGATCAATTGATCGAAGGAATACTATGATAAATAAATACAAGTGACACGAGCAATACATAAGCATAAGTCGATGTAATCAAATGTGAGCGTAACAACACCAACGCCCTCAGTCCAAAACGTAGGGCGTTTATGGGATTTTCCCTGAGGGATTAGATTAGAGTTGCCAAAAACTCCATTATCGATATGTTTAAATAGAAGACGAACCATCGTTAAAGTAAATTAGAATAAAATGTAGAGACGGCAATTAATAAATAAGATACATATTTAGATAAGGCTAACGTCGTGATCTTAGTCATGAAAACTTAATATAGTACCTACATTATGCTTATAAAAGAATTGTATCGAGTACCCGAGCACAATTTGATTATTAAATGAATACAGGAAAAACAAACGATACTCAAATGATGTATATGTGATTTATCATGGACAGCTTTTCCAAAAATTCGAATACCAAAATGAATCTAACGACACAATCAGGAAGACCAGCGCTGGTTGCTTCCACACAACCAGCATTATGCTGAGTTGGGGCTGTGTTGTGGCAGATTTTTATGTTTATTTATTATGTTTTTACTCCTGTGTGTTCTTCTGTTAAATCTGTCACAATAAATGTTTTCTTTCTTCTTTCTTTCTTTCAATCTAAACTATCGATAGTTTCCCACCAATTCTCACCCTCGCCCTTGTCACCATGGCTTGCCTAATGAGCCCAGATAAGCGTATACACGCTGATTTCCCCAGCGAGGGACAACACTAGGCATGGAGTCAAGGGCGGTGAAGCGACGGCTTTCTCGGAAGGATCTCGAAAAAATAAGGGAAAAGTCTTTCTATAGGATTATTTCGGTACATTGGAGACTAGACTTGCTAGAAAGATTAGTACTAAAGAATTCAATCAAGACCTATTTTTTTTTTTTTTATTTGTACTTATAAGCTGTGAATTTCAGTAACTGACAGAGCAAATTAAAATCTGATTATGATCAAGTGAGATTTAGAATTCGAATATCAATTGTATGTATATATTTTTTGTAAATTAATTTCATTATCCCAAATTGCGCAGTTTATCACAAAAGACTTCATAAAAACTTAATATTTCTTAATTTCGAATAAATTTTATTATGAAGCCTAAAATGATCAAAGAACATTTCTAAAGTCAACAGATTAAACGTTTCTTAGAAATCTAATAGTCTGTTACGAGTATCTGATTGAAGATATTAAGCCATTGAGTAGAGAAATTACTAAATAACTATTTCGAAATTACAAACTATCTTTGACATTGAGAATACCTAATTAGATCTCTCTTAATAATGTAGATGAAACAAGAAGGTACTAACCAAGATAATAACATTCCAAGGTTTGTCTTCAACTAGAAAATTAGTCTACATACCCTAATCTAAGGTTATTTTACATTTGAAGTATACAAGAGCTCTAAGGGATTCAATTTAAAGCAAACGTTCATCCATCCAATTCAATTACTAAAGAAAATAGCAGCGGCGAAAGTGGAACTTTCTTATTCAAATAACCCTTTACTGCGGTGGAACAAAGCGGCTATTCATTAAAATAGTCCCGGTGCAGTTTTTGCGACATATACTGGGAAATACAGAGGATCAACTTAAGCTGAAGTTAAACTTGGTTGTTTTTTTAACGATATAAGCGCACGCTTGACTACAACTCGCCTGATGTTAAGCAACGTTATAATCTACGATCTAGCGCGCTTGCCTAGAAGAAACCGATTCACTCTAGGCCTGAAGACCGATAAATTATAGCTCGAGGGGAATAGAGATTCCAGCAAGGTGTTCCAGTTGGAATTTATGAGTGTAAGTAAATAAATAATATCGTTTGTTAACTCTTTAAAATTACAGCTGAATGTAATCAGTACTTTATTATATAAATATTATGTTATTTCTGTACTCTATAGTTTTACCTGGTTATATGTATGGTACGTGCGGTGCGGTAGGTTTCAAAATAAAGACTTGTATACCCACAGCTTTCATAACACTTTTTCTTATACATAGACGCAAATTATATGTTACAATTAAATAAACAAACATTTTCAAAAAAATAAACTTGAAACTACGATTAATTTGTTTGACAACTTTGACACTGACAAATAGTTGGTCCCTTTCAGGTCTTTTATTTAAAAAAAAGTTTGATTTGAGGAACCATGAAGGAATTGTTAAGAATTTCATGGGCTAAATATTTTTATCAAAATATTGGAGATTACAATACAATATTTTTCAGTGATTATTAAGTGAAACATTAGTTCCCGTTGTGTTACAAGACTGTACGTTAAAATCAATCCTAAGTCCCTTAAAATGGGTTTTCAACACAAAATAGTATAAAGCCAAGTCGCTTTCCGCGTCTGTCTGCATGTAATATATGTACGCGTATGTATGCTTGCATAGATCTGTAAAACTACACAACAGAATTCGATGCAGTCTTTTTAATAAATAGAGTATTTCAAGAGGAAGGTTAATTATGTATGTATAATGAAACGTGCGAATCCGCGGGAAAATGCTATGTACAAAGTTAGAAATATATTCAGTAGGTAATACAGTGAAAGATCAAGTACTCCTTTCCACAACATGTCTAATGCAACTTGCACTAACTAGAATATTATAATGCTCTCGTATTAGGGAGGAGAGCTACTTTACCCACTCGATGCTTTGTTTGTACTCGTTACCTTGCGAGTTGCTACTCTATGGTTATGCAACTCGGTTGCTATGCGGAGAATTTGCATTTGCAGACGCTGCAGGGATATAGGTGTTTTAAAGTTAGAATTGTAATAGACGCTATGGAATTTATGAAAATCTTCCAGATTTTAAGGTAAATACGAGTATAGAGATATTAAGTTAATTTGTTAGGTTGTATACAATCCAGGGGTCTTCAAATCTAGAGTTAATAGGTATCTAGGTATCAGGCAGGCTGTAGTCAAACGTAAACTTATCCTACGTAAAAAAAATGTAAAGCTTTCTGATCATTTATTAGTTTTATTTCGCATGTGTTTTTGGGATATAAAGTTTCCCCGTTTTTACTTGAGAACTGGCACAATACAATGTTATGGCCAAAGAAGAAAAAATAATCTTCCAGGTACATTTGGTGCCTAATGGTTATGGGGTTGGCTTCTGATCTAACCTAAATAACAGATTTTAATAGCCATCACACCTCCACAAACCAAAATAGTAAAGAAATAGATGTCATAAAACTGTAAGAGAATTTTATATAGGTACCTTTGATTCATTGCACCTTCTCTTATTGGTCTGTGATTGCGCCGTTGTGCCATAAAAGAGTAACAAACCACTCACTTCTGACTATCTATCTATCTTATGTATAAAGGTTAAAAACAATAAGATGTACCTAAGTATATTCAAGATATGAAACCCTAAACCTATCTATAATATCTATAGACCAGACCAAGCAGAACAGATCAAGATTGCAACTTACTAACTCCTATCTTCAAACTTGTTTGCTAAGAAGAGAAAGTTATCAAGCAGTAATTAAAGGACAAGGTGCCATGCAAATAACTGCAACCGAGATTGTCGACGTGACTTCATTTGTTCAGACGTTTAATTATATAACTTTTCCTTTCAAGACTTCGTCAGAAGAATATTGTATAATTTTATGATACAACTTGGAGGACGAATTTTTTCAGGTTTTCCTTGAAGTTGGAAGAACATTTACAATTGAATAGCTGCTCTTAGCGCAAGATGTAATGGGTCGAGTGGCTTAAGGAGAAAATTAAGAACAAACTTCGGTAGCTGAATATTTTAGCATCATGCTGTGATATTATTGTATTGTACCAAACCATATTGTGAATCTTGTAAGTTGTAGGTATTGTATAATTATTGTATGATTGTTTTACCCCTGACTAAAAATAGAGGTGTTAATTTTACAAACACCTATGTATATTATGTCTATCTGTTTATTATCGTAGCTCACATGGATTCTTCTTCTTCTTCTTATCGAATGAGAGTGGCTAATTCTGGTGTCGAGAGTTTATCAAGCCGCCCTAAGGCCCTCGCAAATGAATTGACCTATTTATAGTCTATAATATTAATATGTTTAGGTACTTATTAAAATTTGTAATTACTATAATAATATATAAAAACAAGAGAAGAAAAACTAAACATACTACTTCTAACTACTACAAATAGGGGCACTTAGAAAATCTTTAGAAAAGCCTAAAGATAATCTAAGTGCTCCAGCCCACTACCAGAGGGCAGCGTGCCCAGCATACTGGCCGCATTACCACGCTGGATGGCAATGCTGATACGTTGAGCCAGAAAAAGGCCAGCATTTTGGTCATGCGTCGCGTCAACCAAGCGCTCCGAGAGGTTTTGGAAAAAGGTTAAAGGTAAGGTTATTTTAGGTACTTTGTATAAATGAACTAGTTCGATTTTTTGTTTCAGTAGTATATAAATTTCAGGCCTTTAAAAATACCGCTAACGTCATTTTGTTCTTTCCCTTCAAAACAACAGTAACTATGAACGCTAAGTTTTTTTACAAAACAGTCAGTCCAAAACTCACTCTTATCGCTTCTAAAATAAGTCACACAATGCCTTACTTCTTTACAAACAACCGCCTGTAAACACAAGAAAGCAAATAAAAAACAAGTCCTGCGAATCCATACTTTTTAATCATCCAATAAAGACTCAAGATCACGGGGTCATCGACCTCTGTGTATCATTTGTGCTACATGACTCATTCGGATGCAGTTTTGGATTATTCTTAGAAAATAGAATGTGAGTCAGGCGACTTATAGCAAGGACTAATGCATAGACTATGTGTGAAGAGATCCCTATCTATTTCTCTATAATTTAGAAAGGTACTTTGTCCGGTAATGCTATACTTAGCACCCGAGACTTTTATATCAAAAAATATACATATTATATATGTAAGTGAGTTCGTATGAAAGTGATGAAAAATGGGTCCAAATTTGAGCCAAACTGGCTCAGTGGCATCTGACATGGCCACAACATGGCGTAACGGCTACAGCAAACGTTAGAATTTAACGCCAAAGAACTTGCAATTTATCGTATTAATTCACATTGTAATTAAAAAAATATGTATTTAGTATGCTCCTATAAAAACCTTCTCTTCAAGTTTATGCCATAGGCAAACTTAGTCTTTAGAATATATTTCGACCATTTTTTAATATCATCATCATTCTATGCCCGTTATCGCATTCCTAAACAAAACCTCTCTTTTTTGTACGACGTTTTATTTGGCGCTAAGTACATAGCGCTGTTTGAATTGTCCTGGAGTATTTTATTTACTTATTATCTATTTATATAAGTAATGTCCGCCATGACAGTGTAAACAAAACATTAGCTCCGCAGAATAAAATCAAGAAAAATGTTTACTGTGAACCAAAGTGCCAAATAAATAATGTCCGTGAACGCAAGAAAAAACTGCTACAGATTTGTTTTAAAAATTCTGTGATTAATCTACACTCAACACCAATAATTTTAAAAACAATCTTCTCACCAACAAGTGCAAAAACAAAACAAAGTGTTTCTTATCACAATAACAAAAGAATGTGCTACAGTGATCATTGATTCTAATGTAAACAAACAACAAGCAATACCTACTCAATAGTGTTTACCTACAACGTAATTTCAAGCTCCAATAAGTGTAATAAACCTAACCTACAATAAATACCAAAACAAAACCAAGTGAGAAACAAGGAGAGACATTCAGTAAAAACTCCCTACCAGCGCCATCTGTTATCACCTACCAGAAACAAAATAACCAATATATTATACTGACCGCGTTACGTGACGCATTGCATACTTCTATTCAGATAAACAAAAAAAAAAACTTTAAAATGAGAAATTGCAATGCATGCTCGAAACATATCTCCGTCAGGGAGCACCTTCCTTGCACAAAATGCAGGCTCAATTTTCACAACCTGTGCGTTAATATATCTCAAGAACATTTTTTCGCACACATGCAAGACTTGAAACGTACATGGATCTGTCCCCAATGTCTGGGTACTAAGAAACGCATAATTAACGACGACACCTTCGTACTGAGCTCAACACTAAATGAGTCGCAAACTTCAATAGCCCAACAAATTATGGAAGATGACATCACCGTGTCTGGAAACACACTTAACTTAGACATTACTACTCCAGCAACAAATCAACCGGTAACCCTTGAACAAATCAGCGCCCTTTTAGACCAAAAACTAAACAGGCACAATGAATCCCTATCGAGAAAAATGGAGGCTTTTCTAATGTCAATACAAGAAGAAACACACATAGCTATAAATAAGCTTACACTCGAACTCGACCTCCATAAACAAAACAGTGTTGAAACTCAAATGTTACTTCAGACAGAAATAAGGATAATAAATGAGAAAATAAATTACTTGGAAGAAGAAAATAAACACCTGAAGAAACAAATCTTAGATCTGAGTTTAAATGAACTACCTGAAAAAACCACCCCAACTAACACAGAAAACAACAAAAAAATTGTCCTATATGGATTTAAAGAATACAGGGAAAGCGAAGCTAACCTCCACAACCAATTAATACGTCTATTCCACGAGATCCAAAACGTCAACCTACAAGGATATATAGAGGATATCAAAAGAATTGGCAAAAAAGGATTTAAACGACCACTAGTTATTGAGCTACTCAGCAAACGCATGACAAAATACATTCTACAACACAAACATGTTTTTAAAAACACTGGTTTTGCAGTATCAGAATATTTAGACAAAGATAAACTACAGAAAAGGAAAATGCTCATAGATATCCTTATAAATGAGCGAAACAAAGGCAGGCATGCTACCATACGTAACAATATTCTGTATATCGACGGAAAGGAGTTTATAGAAAAACCAGCGACAAGAACACCCTCAAGGAATACAGAAGATACTGTACCTGAAATACCCCAAAATCAACCAATGACCGAAGACACATTTCTAAGCCCTACTAGTCAAACGAGACTCTACTCCCAAGTAGCTTCAAGTACTCATAAACCTAATACAAGTAAGTACACCCCAGAAAATCAAGCTAACATGAACAATACCAACCAAGAAAGTTCACGCACAAACACCCCAGATAGCAGGATTAATGACTCAGGACTCCAAAGCAATAGGTCTCACAGCAACACAGCCACAAACCATACATTTCGTGGCAATCTTCCAAAACATGCAGAGTCTTAAAAACAAGACACATCTACTCGAAAGTGTCATAGAAGAAGACCCAAGTATAAATGCTATCTGCCTATCTGAGACATGGATAACCGACAAACAAAAAGGTTTAATCCAAATCCCTAATTACGTGTTTGCTGCTGGATTTTACAGAAAAACTTATTCCCGTGGCGGAGTTGCCATCCTAGCCAGAGATGGTGTTGAATACATAGAAAGAGCTGACATTCAAGAACTCTCTATTGAATTTATAGTCGAATGCTGTGCGTTAGAAATAGTAAAAGAAAATATGCTACTTATTACAGTTTATCGGTTAGATAGAGATATCGAATTATTTTTTATATTCATCTATAAATTAATGTTAAAACTAAAACTACAAATTACTAAACATATTGTCATCACAGGAGATTTTAACTTAAACACTAATTATAGCAAATACCTCAAACACTATCAAAGATTAATCAACGTTATGCTCCAAAATAACTTCCATCAAAAAGTACACGAAAATACCAGAGACACAGAAAAATCATCATCTTGCATAGACCTCTTATTCACTAATAAAATAAATGACTGCAGTACTACAGTAAAAGATTATGGCATATCAGATCATAAAGGTATCTATTATTCTACAAAATCAATCAACAACAACATCACGCACAAAACTAACTACATTTTCAAACGATATTTTACGCCCAAAAACATAAACTCATTCAAAACCGAACTTGGCAAAGTCATTTGGAGTGATCTATTATCAGAAACATTAAATATTAACGAAAACTACAATTTATTTGATGAAAAACTTGGTGAAATCTTAAACAAAGCCATACCTATCAAAAAAGCAAAAATAAACAAACAATCTAAAAGAAATCATCTAACAAAAGGTATAAAAATATCTTGTAAACATAAAAGACAATTACATATTCTAGTATTACATACAAAAAATAAAGTACTTAAACAGCATTACACAACTTACAAAAAACAACTAAAAAAATGTGTTAAAATATCAAACAGACTTTACTACGCAAAAACAATGAGAGAAGCCCAAAACAAAGTTAAAACTATGTGGAATATAATAAGAGAAAAAACGAATAAGCCCAAGAAGGAAAAACATTCCAATATAACTCTAAAAATAAACAACATAAACACTAATGAGCCAATCATAGTCGCAAATACGTTCAATGACTACTTTTCGTCAGTAGGCCAAACAGATCACCAATCAAATAAAGCTACTCAAACTACTTACAATGAATCTGTGACAATAAATTATAATATTTCCAGTAACTCAATGTTTCTATCTGCAGTATCTGAAAAAGAAGTCTGTAATATAATTAAAAGGCTAAATAATAAGCATACCTGTGGAGTTGATGACATTCCACCATCACTAATCAAGCTGTGCTTGGAAGAACTAACCCCCCCACTGACTAGATTAATAAACATGTCGATAGACCAAGAATGCTTTCCTGATCGCTTAAAAATTGCAAAAGTAAGACCCATATTAAAAAAAGGCGGGAAAAAGCTTGAAGTAAGCAATTATCGCCCAATAGCTTTACTACCGGCAATATCCAAAATATTTGAGAGAGTCATTTCAAATAGGATTTACAATTTTCTTGAAAAATACAAACTCCTCGACGAAAATCAGTATGGCTTTCGGAAAAACTCATCGACAACGCTTGCCATGTTCAAATATACACAAGACATTCTAGAGACTATAAAAAATAAACATATTGCCATCAGTATACTCCTAGATATGACAAAAGCCTACGATAAAGTCTCACATAAAATACTTGTTAAGGACCTGTCAGATATTGGTATAAGAGGCAAACCATTAAACTGGCTCAGATCATACTTACAAAACAGGATTCAGTTAGTCCAAATAGAACACCAATGCCCAGACACTGGACAAATTAAAACAATTCAATCGGAGATGAAAACAACCAATCATTCAATCCCCCAAGGCAGCGTCCTAGGATGTGTGCTCTTCCTTATTTACATTAACAAGTTGCCCAAATTATTAGATACACATTGCACACTATTTGCAGATGACATCTCTCTCATATTCAAATGCTCTCCAAGTACCAACTCTCAAACACATGCTAATATTATAAAAACGTTATCAACTATAAAATCATGGCTATCATATCGAAACTTAGAAATAAACACACAAAAAAGTAAACTAATCCAATACTTACCACACCAAAGGAAAACTATCGACCTAAAAAAATTATCAACGACTCTAGAAATGGAAGAAATAAAGAAATGTCGATTCCTCGGTGTCAATATGGATACAAACATGAACTGGAAAGAACACATAGCAATACTAAAAACTAAAATGTCTCAATTCACTTATGCCCTCTCCATACTTAAAATCAATACAAATATCGAAACAGCATTAACAGCATATTACGCCTATGCTTTTGCCTGGCTACGCTACGGCGTAATATTGTGGGGAAACAGCACCGACGTCCAACAGATATTCATTATGCAAAAAAAATGTATCCGAATAATAGCAAACATTAATATCAGCACCAGCTGCAGATCACACTTCAAAGAAAGAAAAATCCTAACTTTGCCCTGTATTTACTTATATGAAAATGCTGTCTTCGTCAGGAAAAATCTCAATCTTTACACAATAGACCCAAATCCACGCAGAACATTTAAAATAGTACTTCCGGAACCAATACTGGAAATATACAAGAAAGGGCCATACTACATGTCTATACGAATATACAATAAACTGCCAAACTACATAAAAAAAGAACAAAATATTAAAACTTTTCAAACCAAACTAAAATTATATTTAATACAGAAATGCTACTACACAATAGAAGACTTTTTTAATGACGAAAATAAGGAATAGGATATAATTATGATCTCAATGTAAAATAGATTAATAATAAATAATATAAGAAAATATTGTATTACACATAGGTACTAGTTTAAGATTTTAAATTTTATATTAAGTTTTAGATTTTAAAATATTTAATTTTAGTTTTAGTTTTAATTTTAGCTACGCCCTAATTCCTCTCTTAACAGGGTAAATGTAATAGGTACATTTGAGCTAATAAAGGAATTGAATTGAATTGAATTGAATTTTTGGTGCCATATTATCGTCGGAATTTATTCAAGTCAATGGGTCGTCTAATAGGTAAGATTGCGTTGTACTAACGTTACCACGCTAGTAACGCAACGTTGGTGACAAGTTATTTTTGACTGGAGTTTATTACTGCTAAATATTCTGTGATTTGGAAGAGATTGTGAATTGAAAATTTTAACCGACGCACTGAATGAAGATTTGCAAGAATGTTTTGATTATTTTTTGTTTAGTAGGCGTTTGAGCATGAAGGAGTGACAAAACATACATACAATTTCACCCTCACGCACAAACTTTCGTTTTTATAATGATAGTGTGATTCAGCGAGGTAACGCAGCCCGCATATAAGGCTTACCCGCGGATTGCAATGTAGGCTTAGTTTATAATTTTTAAGATAGTATTTATGGTTTTTTTTAATTCATATTGTTTTCACTGTATTATAAGTTCCCGTAAGGCATGTCTGGACGAGGCGGCCAACCGGGACGCGCGTGCTGACTGGTACTACTGATGATGGAAACCTAAGTTTTCCGAAACTTGTCGAGCTAATTCTCGACATAATTATTGAC
The DNA here is from genome assembly GCA_964023185.1 of Macaria liturata. Taxonomy (NCBI): domain Eukaryota; kingdom Metazoa; phylum Arthropoda; class Insecta; order Lepidoptera; family Geometridae; genus Macaria; species Macaria liturata. The sequence continues at coordinate 4,318,998 of OZ026812.1, read as the reverse complement.
GTAAGTCAGCACTTATATAATTAAATTTAGTTTACTTCACTTATATAATTTAATTAAATTTAGTATACTTTTATATAGTTTTCATATATTGTAAGCTGATTCTGCTTAAAAATATATAACTGATAATAAACTTATAAATTAAAATAAGTCTTAAAATGCCCTTAACATAGTGCTCTACAACTCGACTAAACTGGTCGAGTATTTTTAAGTCTCTGCAGTAATATTTCAAACATCTTCTAACCTACGTGTGAAGTTTCAACAGCATATTTAATCACAAGGGACATAATGTAGTTACATCTGCTGTTTTACAAAGTTACAAAACTTTACCTAACCCACAGTTTTAACCACACATTGGCTTTGACATGGTGTTTTGTAACAAGTAGGTGTTACTTGAAATGCCGCGTAGGCATTGACATAGTACTCTAATAAATAGGCTTTGTCATATTTGCCTCCAAGAAAAATGGCCGATCAGTCACTAAAAAGTTTAAAGAAGTGGCCCGGCGGTCTCCAGGAGATGTTGTCAACTCATGAAAAAAATATTCGATCAGTTTGGTTCATCTTGGACCAAAGTGATTGCTTGTGCGGGTATCGCTTCAGATTATTGGATAGTTACAGTACGCCAGTCATTAAGGCGTGTCAGAGGCCCTTAAGGCGGTTTGAAAACTCTCACACCAGAATGGCCCCTCTCGCACGAAGAAGAATTGAATGGTAAAATGTCTGACTGTACAATGGTAACAAAAATAACGTCGTTAAATAAGACCTGTCTAAAAAAGGTACCCGTATGGCGTATGGGCATACTATCAATGTTTTTTTGAGTTCCATGCACTAACAAAATAGTGCGCTAAGCCAGTCTATTCCTGTGCTATGTATTGTACATTAAGTACAGTGGTACATTATCTGGTCGTTGACCGGTACAGAAAGATGCTAATAAATCGCCAGTAGTATTTTTACATGGTTTGATATTTGCATGCGAATTTGTAGACTTAAAGAATAGCATACCTACTTGGCAAAAAATTGTGTATGACCACAACTTCGCGTCATCTTTTTGGATATAACTGTTGAGCAAAAGCAGTAGTTGTTTTGTTTTACAATTGCTTGGTTTAACTTGAAAATGTAAAATAATGTAACCATTGTTAAAGTCCACTAAGATATTAAATTTTAATTAAGTTTGCATTAGGTGTAATAGAATTGAAAAACAAAATCCTTGTCTGTACATTATTACCTGGATCAAATCTCAATAATTTATCTTCTATGCATATATAACAAAGCTAAAGAGATAAATCTGTACATAGAAGATAATAAAAAAAATTGGGTATACTTTCAATTAACAACAAAACATTACAACAGGTTTTAAAAAAAAACCTGTTTGTCTGTGTATTTAAACGCGCCCTACGCAAATACCGCTGAACATATTATCATCATAATTTTTGGTATGTAGGTAGTAGGAAGTCTTAGGGTAATTTTTATCCCGAAACAAAGCATAAATCCACTAGCTACCTATACTATAAGGTACTTAGTTTGAGCCCAACATGCTTGGCATAACTAGAATCGTCAAGTAACATTGTAATTGAGTTGGAAAGATACACTGAATGATTGTGTACAATTTCCGCGTAGCTAGCTTGGAAAATTATAATTCTTGTTATATCGTGTTAACATATCACGTCTTAGTTATAGGCTAGGATGTAGGGGAATGTATTTTGAGGGTTGGTTTAAGCAATTTAAGTATGTTTCAGTGGGTGGTTTCCATAAATCTGATAAATTTTAACATAGGTATGTACATATACATATGTACCTGTGTTTAAACTTATCAGATTTAAAGTTAAAGAGTGTTTATGTGTTTACTTGTGCGTGTAGTAGATAAGCTGAAAAAAAAGGTTAGGTATGTTTATTAATAGGATCAAATCATGTAACTGAGAATGACTCAAACGCAACCTGATGATTATTGTAGGCCTTTTATTTTTTTTAATTAAGAAACAAATAACATTTCATCGTTAATAAAAGTGAATAATAATATTACGTAAGATTTTTGCATATCGCTCTGATTTTTAAAAAGCTGAAAGTTGAGAGTTGAGAGTTTAACGGCAGTTTAGAAAATCTGAGCGGTAGGATCTTCGCATAAGCAGTCAATTTGATACCTCGATGGTTTCCCAATATTTTGATATGCTTACCTATCAAACGGAATTATGATGTGACAGCTAATAACATTCGAGGGTACGCTTAGTATTACGAACGAGTTGATTTTAGGATGACATGTAAATTATGTTGTTCATACTTACTCCCACGTTTCTATAGGATTAGATCGTCGAATCTCAATCGTGCCATTAGGTACTTAGAATCGAGATGTGATCGAGAAATTAATTATTTATAGAGTACCGTGAATAACAGCTTATCTCCGTTAGGTTATCGACGGTTTTGGTAAGTCTGTAAGGATTACTTATTTTAAATTGTTGTTACTTACCTACTCTTTTCAGGCTAATTCTAATTTGTAATGGATGGCGAAATTAGAATCTTTTCGTGATCTTTTCACTCTGGGTGAAGGCTGCAGAAAAAAATATAAAGTTAGGCTTAAGCCTTGGTACACGGTTTGAGCCTTATCAGTATTCAAAATAAAAAGGTTTTTTAAATTTATTTGCATTCTTTTACCCGCTTTTAAAATCTATCCAAATTGGCTATTCAAAGCGCAAATTTTATTTCATTACAATCAAGCATTTTTACCCACATTGTTCCCAACCCTACATGAAGCTCTTTGAAAATAATTTTTTTATTTATACTAATTTACTATTCTAATACACCAGCTCAAATTCCACTACATCAACACTTTATCTCAGTATATTTCTCTGTTTTGTAATTTCTGTGGTTTATGATGTGAGTACAATAAACGCCACCGACTTTTACATGTTTCTTTCCTAGCGATCTTTACTGAGGTTGCCTAAAAAAGATCGAAATACGCGATAAGGCTCAATCAACCTAGGTTAAGTAATATTTCTGTAAATTGTTTTGTATTTTTGTTTTCTGGCGTACAATAAAGCTATATTGATTGATTGATTAAAGTTATATTCTATTCTATAACAACCATTCAATTAAGAAGTCAATTACCACCACAACCAGGTGCATGCGACCCGGGCGCGGTGCGTGCGACCGGGTTGTGGAACTGGGTCAGCCTTGCCAAGGTCCCGGTGACCCGGTTATATCCTCATTCCTCGTGGAACCCGGGTGTATCTGTAATGCAACTCTCGACCTGTGACGTACGTTGTGTGAGTTTCTGGAAGGATCTAAGATACCGATGTAAAAGTTTGTTTTGTTAGAAATAGATTAATAGACTACTGGTGAACGCCCGCGGCTTCCCTCGCATTATTTCGGGATAAAAAGTAGCCTATGACACTTCTAAGACTTCATACTGACTGTGACTACACACCAAAAATCAAGAGATATTTTGGCGTAATGTGAATTTCCTGCAAGGTTGATGGGATCTGGTAGGTATATTACGCAGTTTATGGTAATCCTTTGACTTAGAAGTATGGAATATCTTGTTGTTAGATAACTTATTACCTAACAATTATAGTTTACCGGTAAACTAAAAATATTCACAATAATTATATTTTACGAATTTAAGTGAATACTTCAAGTTTAGCGAGAAGTATAAAAGTAGCTCACACATAACCAGATTGCCAGATTCCAGAATTTTTCTGTCAGATTGGTTGCCTGGAAGAGATCGCTCTTAGCGTTAAGGCCGCCAATAATATAGACGCTAATTTTAATTTCTATGTTTTTGTTTTGTATTGTTTTTTATATGTGGTGTTTTAATAAAGTATTTATCTACCTATCTATAACCATTAAATACGTCGTTAATTGTGCCCATTGTTTATACTCTTTATCTCATGACAAAGCTTGGACAGATACCAATCAGCTGATCATCTGAAGTCGATTTTTTAACCGCTGTCCTAGAGATGTCGAGACAGCATTTATCTCGTTTATAGAAGACACAGTAATTGTAGGGACGGTCTGTCGTTAATCGAGATCGAGTCGATAATGAACTTGATCAAGTATCGGTGGTGCTGTTTTAGTATTTGTCCCAGCACTAATTGAGTCAGTGTTTTCAGTAATAAATTTAACTTCAAGTTGTACTTTCAGCCTGTAAAAAAATTTGATAATAATGAATCATCTTTTCATGTACCTCACAATACCTCAGATACTTCGGGCATTGTGGTAGAATACGGCTAGAAAGGTAGATACTAGATTTCTTTGGAGCATTAAATAGTTTAAATATCTTATTTTGTATATTATTTCCTGAAGCGGAATTTTTAACAGAAAAAACTATCTTAGAAATACTACCAAAAATAGTTATGTTTTTACACAGAATTCGGTTTTTCTCCAGGTTTTAGCAACAACACCCTTACAAGTGGTTCGTTTAATACATATTACAAAAATCATTGCAAAAATCAGATAAAATAATAATTTCATCATCACAACCGGATGTGCCCATGATTCATGAATTTCAGAAAGAGATAAAAAATATTAACGTTCTGAAAGAGTCATAAATCACTGGAAAGTAAACAAAACAACCTCCAACAACCTTGGCGATATTTATAGTCTGTGAATAGTAAACTGATTGTCGACCTACAAACCGTTTCACGAAAGAGTTCCCTCAGTTAAGGCGCCATAACCGCATGATTATATCATCTAATAACTATAAAATGTTAGTTCCAAACTTTTCCGTGGGACTTATTTCGTCAAACAGTCTCTACATGTGACAATGTGCCACCTAGCGTAGATAATATTACTTAGAGATGTCCTACCCATTACCTATGTTTAACAGATTCAAGCCTACATATTATGTTCTTCGCGAGTCGGCTTCCACGGCAATAGCAGCTAACAGCCTTAACAACGATCAAGTCGCTTAATAAATATTTATACTTTCATCATAATTGGCCGACACATAGAATAGAAGCATGCAAAAGGGGAAAAAACTGTACTATGCCTGAACACAAAGTTTTCCAAGTAGGTATAATAAGAAACAGATATGTATTGTGTCGTTGTATACGTACTTTACAAAAATGCCACCTCTCTTTGTTTTCAATCATTCATTTGATCTTACAGTAAGACATTTTTTTTTTTTTTTTTACGTGGGATAGGTTTACGTTTGACTACAGCCTGCCTGATGTTAAGCATTGCTGCAGCCTAGGGTGTAACACGTTTACCTAGAAGATACCTATTAACTCTAGATTTGAACATGCCTTCTTTTTCAATACACAAACATATCTGGAATCGAATAACATTACAATAAATAAATTAATATTCCAGGAAAATTCACACATATGTAATAGCAGAATTAAGATGCACAAATTATTTGTGATGTGCGGGAATCGAACTCGCAACACTTGAAACTAGATGAGGACATTCTACCAACCTAGATAAAACAGATAAAACAATTTATTGATAATGTTTTACAATGTTTTTTTTTTCTAGCTACGGGCGGTCAATTAGGTGTCTATAGAATGTAATATTACCTATTGATAAATCATGCACGTATCGCGTTGCTCGCGTGCAATGCAACGAAAATAGAGATCGGCTGGATCCGCGAATGAATCGGCTGTATTCGTACTCGCTCGGGCTAGATCGGATCTCTTTCAATCCGTTGCAGTTATTGAATACAAACATAAAGGTCAGAAGCCGATGACCCAGTTTCCTGCGCACCCAAAGGTCACCCAGACGCAGTACGGGAAGCTACTGATAACAAAGCTGCAGTTATGTAACTTTGCCTATATGCAGTTTAATGGCTGTATGTACAAGTCGTATTTCCTCATGACTGAGGGTCGTGACTCCCCCGCAGAATTAATTCGTTAGGGGCGTTTTCTTGGGCAGATACGTCGGCGCTAAGTAGGTACCTTCCACGGAAGACGCATATCCTCGGATATTGTGGTCCTCAAACATGTCGGTTTCCTCATGTTTTCCTTCACCGTTAAGCGAGTGCAAATTCACACATAACTTGAAAATACAAGTGAAGGTGTAGGATCGGATTCGAACCAGGGTGCGTTGGGATGAAAAGTAGACGCTGAAACCGCCGAGTCACACTCGCTTCGTACATAATTTACGCTTGGCGTAAAATAGACGAACATCCCAACAAGAAGAGAATGGACGGGATATTTGTTCCCAATTCACCTTTTTTTGTGAACGATTTTCCAATATCAAATTTATTTTAGTAACTTCTGTTGCTTAGAGATAGCGCATTCATTATAGCGTGATATACTGTTTTGTAATATTCTCACAATTGAAATATCAACAATTTTATTCAGATATTATTTACTTAAAAGCAAAATTTTACGTTGGTTCGCCATCTAGGTAGAGTTAATCCATTTTTTTATATCTTGTCTATTAATTGCTTATTAGTTGAGTTGCCTGTTTGTCGTCTGTTTGCAAATCATTTGGCATTAATTTGAAAATAGAAATAGAAATGTACGCACACCTTGACAGGATAAGGAGTTTTAATTTTGATTTGTATGACGCATACAACAGAGAAGTAAGAACTGAGAACCGTTAGTTAAACTCAAACAACCAAAACTAACCGTGAGAGTTTTCGGTTCATGATCGGCGTTCAACATCAATTTGTGTATAGAAACGTGCGTTCATTCCAAAGTTCATCAACGAATCATCATCAGCCCGTTATCGCCCACTGCTAAGCATAGGCCTCTCTTTTTTTACGCCACTCTTATTATCAACGAATAAAAATACATACATTAATAAAATTATATGCGTAGGAATAAATTTTAGTGTGAAAATTCTATTTTTTGCGTAACAGCTTGAAAGCAATTATTATACAAAGTACTTATTATAACAACTCTATCTGTCATAACTATTCCTTCGTTATTTACAAAAGTTGTTTGTGCAAATTGCTTTCAGAATGTTGTTAGAAAACAACTACAGCCGATGTTGATTTTAGCTTAATTGGACTTTAACTTAGTCATAAGATCTTACTCAGTAAAACATGCGACTTGAAAGTAAAAAAAACATGGGAATTAATAAAAAGCAATCAAATTCATTAATTAATAAGTCATGGGCAAATTAATCATATTTTTAAGCTTCAGTTCTAATAAAAAGTATAATATAAAAATGTGCTTTTTGCTTTTATTTAGGTGTAAAATAAGTTATTAATTAATTATTAATTCTGCGGGGGAGTCACGACCCTCAGTCATGAGGAATAAACGACTCACAGAGAGAAAATAAGTAAGCTTTATAACTACTATAATAGTAGTCAATTCTAGAGAAGAAAGTATTCAAACCACTCATAGGGCCTCTGAAATGGCTTAACGACCGCAGTCATACTGACTAAATGACAAATAGCCCGGACTACAATTATTACAAGTCATCCGACCCACAGAAGTTTCAATAATAGTTTCAAATATAAATTCCTCAGAAAACTGAAGCTTTATAGCTTTGTCCGCATTGCTACAAGAGAAGTGTCGCAACTTCTCTCAACCTACACAAAAAAGGAGGATTTAATTATTCGAGCCACTACCTTATTAATAAGAATGATAAGATAACAAACATAAAATCAAAGTTTTATAAAGCAATAAAAATTTAAAGGATTTTTATGTGGCTTTTATTAGGGTATGCTGTTTGTTTATCCAAAATGCAATACATCCGTATTGTTTTAGAGTTCTCAAATTTCAATAGAATTTAATTAAGACTTACAAATATTTTTAAAATCTTTGTAACAAATAAGTATCACGACATTTACGCTAAAAGCAATTACTTAGCAGCAATTTACAATACAATCTAATGTAATTGTATTGCAATTACGTTGTATGTGTTCTGATTTGAGCATTTGTGAAGTGAGACGTATGAGTCATGATGGCTAATTTAATTTAACTGTTTTTTTCTCCTATATTTTCTGATTATCCTATAACATGACACGGTCCCTTAAGGTCTTAATACAGTTTACAGAAAATATATCATATATAAATACATCGTATACCTACCTACTAATTTTCTATCATGATTCTCATGATCTTTACAATCTAACGGTGATATATATATATATATATCACCGTTAGATTGTAAAGATCGTTAGATTACAATCTATCTAGCGAGATTGTAAACTATCGATAGATTGTGAACCGTATCATTATGATTGCAATTTGACTCATTATTCTTCGCTATATTGTAATCTACCGAAGTGAAGGCGTAGGACGCAATGCAAGTCGCGCTCTATGTTTAGGTATTGCGAAGTTACTTGTCTGTGACAGGAGGTAAGATTAGGTTCGTTAGGTTGCTTTCTACCACGCACATGCGACGACGAGCGAAGCGAGGAGGAGCCAAGTCCTGTTGTAGTGCAAGTGTTGGACTCGAAGATGATACGGTTCACAATCTATCGATAGTTTACAATCTCGCTAGATAGATTGTAATCTAACGATCTTTACAATCTTACGGTGACATATATATATCGCCAGAACGAGCATACTTTTACAAATCGGACCTCTTAATAGGTACTTTTTTGAGATATAAAAATTACATTAGGTCTTATTACAAAGTGTAGTTTAACTATTAGTCCAGAACTTTGAAAACATGCAGTCCGTGTCATAATAATCAAACTGTCAAAATGAGATACCAATAATAAATGAACGTCCTAATTTCAAGTTGACATTTGATTGTTTGTATGTTATGTTTGAACAACAAGAACCGACTTTTTACTTTCAAAGTCCTGGACTAATATTTATACCGCGTTTGGTAATAGGTAGTACCTATACATTTGTTTTGTGTGGCATTTACCAAAGAACCAGGCTGTAGTCAAACGTAAACCTATCCCAGATAAAAAAAAAACCCACAACTTTGAGTGCATGTCATTGGTACAAATATGGTACGTGTTATACTTACATAGATAATATATAACTGTGTTTGTCCCTCACTACCGTGTTTGCAGAGCTATTGTCCAATGACAGGTAGATTGACTGGGGTGGCTGCACATTTTATGGTAAATTAAGGTAAAAATAGCTTTTTAGGCTTATAGTTTTTACTGAATGACTTAAGTATAAACGTGAAGATAAATGTTGAATCATTTGCACTTCGTTAAAAATAATAGGAATACAATGCCATCACATTACTGTACAAAACCTTTTTATGCCAATTTTAATGCAAATTAAGCTATTAAATGTCATGTAAAGTCCAATTTATAACATTACAAACTGTAATCAAACGCATTGTCGAAAGATATGGTTTATTTAGTAAAGCTTGCAATATTTATTAAAGATAAAAAGATAGGATAAAGAATCTTTATTGATACTGTAAAGTTGTAACATACATAGGTATAGGTATAGGTACTAATATCATAGAATATGCTACACAAATTACAATATCTCGTCAAATTGATTGTATAACATTTAGTTTTAATAAAATTTTAGGATTATTTAAGTTACAATCTGTTTTATTAATAAAATAATGAAAAATTTTGTTTTTAAAATCATGTCAATCATAATAGGTACCTAGGTATGTAAATACAATGTGTCAACTTAAATAAATCTACGGTCATTTTAGCTGTATAGGGGCTAAAATGACAATTTGGCATCACACTCCTTACCTAGAGTAGTTAACTACTTAATTTCTAAGCATTATTACGTAAATTCTCTTATAAGCGTTATGTAGGTGTACTCGTACACTTTATAAGCACCCAAACTAGCATTCTCACTAAGCCCGGTATTTTTAAGTAAATCTCGTGGAATCGTGCCGCTGCCTAGATAATGTACACTGATAGGGAATACGTGAGCTTGGGCCTAATTAATCGCCACCTAGAGGCTTCCTTAATTAACGTACTGCAGGCCTACCACAACGTCTTATAGCAGTACTGCAGCAGTGCTGCTGCGATAATCGGTACTACAACGTCTAGTTTCTGACGTTTAAATAAGGTGGAATCAGTGTCGCGGCGCGTCGAGGTTTTGATGACGTCACGCGATTTTGTTCATTCATTTCCTAGGCGTTTTGCCTAAATCGGTACCATAACGTCTAATTGCCAGCGGAATCATTATCGCTGAGCTGTCAATTTGACATTATTTTGAGATGCTAAAAACGCTGCTATCTGCTTGCGTATTTGAGATATTTTTCCATTTAAATCCTTTGAATTATTGAAAATATGAAAGAAAACTGAATTTAATTGATATACAATGGTTATGTGTGTGTGGTTCGGCACAATTTTTGCGAAAATACCGAACACCAGTGAATATGTGGAGCAACGAAAATAAATCTCAAGCTGCAGCTATTTATTATTCATCAGCCAACAGCAAGCTAAAGAGCCAACTATCACGACCCAAAACTACAGCAGGGACCCAGTTCGAGATCACACTACCGCCACAGCAGATGAGGTGGCAATATAACGATGATTCAGTACCGCAGCAGGGCATCGTTATGCAGAATGTTGGTGTACCCTAGCTTTGAGAACAGTGACTTGCTCAGTGCCCTTCTATATATATACTATTGTGAATAGGGTATTAAATTAACTGTTAATAAGACAAAATGTACAATAACTATTTGTTTAATTTAAACATAAATCTTAAATAGGTCCCATCTTGTGCTTAAAGGTATAAAGTAGCAGTATAGTTAGACTATGTACGACACACTATGCCTACACCACACAAACCTATTTTATAAATTAGTATAGTTGAGACACAATATAGAACGCATAAGCTAACAATCTAAATGATATCTTAGAGTTAAAAAGGATGATTAATTAGAACTAACTTCTGTGTTATATGTTATGTTCCCCAACATAATAACTGTCGTCCAGTAAAAATAAATTCAAGCTTATAACATCAATTTATTGAAAAAAATTTTTAAGTTTATGTATCCACATCGTATGTTTAGAGTATTCACACAGAAAAGTAATTTACACGAGTAAACGTTCGTCTACGAAGTGGTTATACTGCTTGCAGAGGAATTTGATCATCTTCCAGCTCCAATAGATGGAGTATATCCGACTGCAGCCTTGCTTGCTCGTAAGAAGTTGATGATGGTTTGTCACCGTCTTGGTATCGTGATCACAGTCATGGTGATCCACCACGTTCCATCAGCTTGTATCGAGAACAAAAAACCGCTTGAAGAAATCAACTTTTTGTTAAGAAGCGTATCCAAAGTGTTTGGTTTATCTAGATAAGTTTTTCACTGTGCATGAACACATTCATGCGGTATTCTGTCCATCATACTGTGTAGTATTCATACAGCACCAAATGTATCACCTCTAAATCGGGGACCCAATGCATTTCTATATATAAAACAGTTATAATTTATAGGCAGTTTGTTATGGTAGTTTGTTTACAAAATCATTCAGTGCTACCAGAATATTTTTTTATACCGTACATGACATTTTTTATACACACACAAGCAAAAAAGAGAATAAGACATAGTGATCTGGCAGTTCGTACCATTTCTGTATACAAATAAGCACGAACTCTTTGGAAAAAAGTTTGAAAATGTACACCAGCTGAAAGCCGGGCTCAAATTTAAATAAAATAAATGGTTAGGAAAATAATACAGGATACTTTTTTCGGCATAAAATGTACACAAAACAATGTATACCAACTCCAGTCGCAATAGCTATGTACATTTTACGAATATTAATAAATAAAAAAATAAAAAATTATTCCTTGCATACTGCATGTACCCCTTGCATACTGCATACTTGCATGATTATTTATAATTGTTATTGTGCTTTTTTACTACATTATGTATTTGAAAAGAGCTAAATACGGTTGAAGCCGATATCTGGCAACACGCAAGTACGATAGTTTCAAAGAAAATATTGAACTGTTTTCGAATCAGTGACAGTGACAAATTTTGAAAGCAAAACTACTATAGGTTGTGCTATATTTTATCACAAACTCTTTCATTTTATGCAGTTTTAGCGAAATCATTCGTTCAGTGTCTCATCCCTAATCCGCTTGAAATCCGCTGGAACGCGATATTACGTCATAAGCTTGTGGTACGAATATTAGCAGCATTGAATTTCAGCGGAATCGCAGCGGAGCGGCAATGACACTGCTTTTAAAAACGTTATGGTAGGCCTGCTGGTTTGTTTACACGCTAATTCCTTTAATGCGACATTTTGTTCCGAGAGGGAATTCTCGACTAATTATGTTATTGGGAAGATTGTGAAAAACATCCACTTTTATTGGATGGTGGGCACGAAATTAGTGTGAATCTGTGCAACTAAAGTGGCTTAGGTATTAAATATGCTGCTTAAATTAAATGAGAGTAATATGTATGTAAGGAATTGTGGATTGTTTGTTTATACTTTTTGTGGATTTTAATTCAAATTGTATTTATATACTTATTTTAAACAGAAACTGTACAAATTGCCACGGTTACTAAAGCGTTTACTTCCGACAGACGCTATCATAACCTTTGCTTGCAGCTTTTGCCTAAATCATGCTCTGTGGGTCCTAATCTATAGACCAAATTAAATACAAACACAAAATTAAAAATTACAACTGTGTCATTAAAATTCTAGGAAACTTATATCTTATCTAGTAATCTCACCTGTCTGCTACCGGGGTACTTCCCACATGGCTCTTCTTCGATGTCGTTAAGTTCTCCACTTTTCACACTTCACTCAACTTTATGTCAAAATCTACTTTATTTACAAGTACTTAAAACAATTATTGCGTTTAGTTACCTACTTAGAACACCATGTTTAATATTGACTCGCTTTTAAATTATCATACAGCTATCGCGATGAATCTCTAGACCTGCAACAAACAAAAAAAATCATGAATGGAGCTGTACACAACAAAAGTTACAAAGTCACGTTTCCATTTAGAAATTAAAAAATCAAAAATTACTGATTGTGTCCTACAATAAAAAGAAAACCTCCAATGTCATGCGGAACATTCTGCGGTTCCTTTAATCAAGGCGAATGCATATTACAGTCTATTTGAATCCTGAACCGAATCACGAATATTGAAAGCGATGACGGGCGAGAAACAATGGGGTCCGACCGCGAATTCATATCGGCCTCGGCTAACAATAGCGAATAAGTCTTTCAGAGTCGAATCGGTCAAATCCGACCGAATAATTCGTACCCTTGCCCTTGAGTGTAAAATGCACGGTCGTTACGAAGTGTCGAATGCAGTCTCCAGATGCAATACAAGCGCGAAAATGGCATTTTTGCATATGAAATTAGAGTGTGTTTCTGTGTGCGCGCTGCAGTTGTCCGTCAAATGGGTACAGCGATGCAATGAGCTAGCGCTGTCTGAATGTCAAACCAATGATCGGCCACGTCTGCTGCACCGACGTACACAATAAAAATATAATTTATTAGCGTCTCAGTAAACAGCGTGATCGTGCGAATTGAGATTTGGGACCGAACGACCAACTTTAGGTAGTTGCGATCTGCGATGTTACCAACTTGAATAAAATACTGGTTTTGGAGGACGGCCAAAAGGGAGATGAGTTTAGATGAAAAGGAAAATGTTTCCGACAACCGACGACTGTTAATTAACTCCGTGAATATTTTCCATTAATTTGAAAAGGCGATTTCCGATAATTTTATCGCGAAAATAACAATTTTTTATTTTAATATTATGTTCCATTTCGCCGAACCCGCTTCTATATTTTTCGTTATTATTTCATTCTAAAATAAATCATCGCGCATAAAAAAGCGAAATTGGCAATAAATTAAAAAACAAATTTATTTAACGACGTGATCCATGACTAATTTTAATTTATATATCAACTGTTAATGATCTTTAATGGGTGTTTCGTAATTTTTAAAAGAATAATCGCAGCTCTGTGGTTAGTCTTATCCATTTATGGAATAATTATTTGAATTTGCGCAGAAAGATAAAAACAATATTTGAAGAAGGCACTCGTTTTACACGATAAAGGAAGCACGGTATCATCAATCAGACAAACTTATGAGGAATGACATTCACGATATCAAGATGGATGGGTTTTACCCTCCCTGGGGTGGTTTGGTGATAGTTCGGGCTGTCTTATCAACTATATACGGACACTAGCTGTGCCAGCGACTTCGTCCGCATGGAACAGTTATTAGCATTTTTTTTTTTTTTACATGATATAGGCTTACGCTTGACTACAACTTGCCTGATGGTAAGCAACGTTATAGTCTACGATGTAGCGCGCTTGCCTAGAAGAAACCGGTTTACTCTCGACTTGAAGACCGACAAATTATAGTTCAAGGGGAATAGAGATTCGGGCAAGGAGTTCCACAGGAGCATAAAAACGGTTCTAGTGAGTTAATCTTAAAAGATAGACATATACTGTTACAGACATTTTGTTAGATCATTTCAAGAGAAATAATTCTTTTGTATATATTTTTTTTATATATTGAACCGTTTTCGCAGCACACGCAACGGAAGCCCTCAAAGATGAATAATTTTCCCCGTTTTTTTCACATTTTCCATCGTTTCTTCGCTCATATTAGTTGCAGTGTGGTGTTATATAGCCTAAAGCCTTCCTCGATAAATGGCCTACCCAACACATAAAGAATTTTTCAATTCGCACCAGTAGTTCCTGAGATTAGTGCGTTCAAACAAACAAACATACAAACAAACAAACCCTTCAGCTTTATAATACTAGTATAGATTGAAAAATACCCTAGCATTCGTGACCCTTTGTTATGCACATAAAGCGAAAATTTTAAAACAAACAGGAAACTTGCAGGAATTAGCAATGATATATGGTAATTTATTAGGTATTTATTACAAACCATGCAGTTCTTGTCTTTAATTTTTCATAAGTACCTTCGATATTCTAATCATAAAATCGCCGATTCGAATCATAATCCACCAAATCCAAATTACATATATAGTACATAGTACATACATATAGACAAAGATATCAGATGATATCAGTCTCTTAATTTCCGCAATGGATATTAAAATGAGCGAACATTTTCCCATTGTATATTAAGCTCGAGTTATATCGTAAAATGTAAACTTAAATCTAGACTTGGTCACGGTTGTGAATCTATTCACACGAGGATTGGAGTAAAACTGGAACCATAAATCAGTAACTACTATTAATTTGGCACGCCCTCGATCTTAGTAAACGTGGTAGAGGTGTGAGATCTTCGAATTAATTCGTATAGACTGCTGGGTTAATGAGTGATGAAGAATCATTAGCGTTTGATAACACAGCATTGGTTGAAGAATGTTTAGTTTTTGTCGTGCAATAGTAGGGCTGTCTACGCCAAATGATTCGAAGGTCAAGTATTGAGACGGTGATCTAAGGCATTGAACTACGGAAAAGTGCCGGAAACGAGGCCGATGACTGATGGACGCAAATACGCTGACACTAGGGCTGGTACACATCAATCAAATAAGATATTTTGTTTATTGGTTGATAACTTTGTGTTTTGAGTCGATACTTTTGAATCCGAGATGTTGGCGTACGTTATGAATGAAATCATTTGCTTCAAAAAGTAACTAAAATTAAACATTGGATTAGTCGTTTGTTTAATTGATGACCCGATTAGAGATTGATAAGTAGTAAAATATATAAATTAAAAGTGGCTCGTCTTAGCGTGTGCAATTCCGTACGCCCAGATAGAAAATACAAATGGGTAGGTATCTGACAAATGTTTGATGAGAGAATTCTGAAAAGCTAGAGATAAATCAACAATGAAATAAGTCACGATGGCAGTAGCTAACATTAGATACAGCAGAACAGTAAAAATTCAATCAGCAATTCGGTCCGCGCTTGTCTAAACGTCTCATCTTAAACCTTGTAACCTCAATTTCTTTCTCCTCCAAACAACGAGAAAATACGACGCCCATAAATTCCATCTTGGATTGTTTACGGGCTTTTTTAAATGGCCGTCTGTTTTTGTGTTTTCGGCAAATGATTGAGAGTTTGAATTGAGACGTTTATACGGAATGCCCGTTCAGTGTACAAAAACCACGAGATCTGAGTTCTCGAGATGATTTCCAACCATCCCGATCTCGGTCGATGACCGCGGTGTTTTGACTTTTTTGATTCATTTGTTGGGTTTTCGATGACCGTATTATTTACAAATTCGAAAAACACCGAGGACTTACTGTCAACTCTTACAAAAATTACTCGACCAGTTTGGTCGAGTTGAGAGTAAACGTTTGTCATAACAAACTGTTCCTAGTGTTCTAAATCGTCTTTGGAATGCAAAGATGATCTGTAAAGGCAGAAGAAGGTTTCATTAAATATTCCAATTATTCAAATACCGATGCCCTCAACAAAACAAAACAGACCTCGCCACGGGCCAGTACACACGTAATTTATATTTTTTCACCGCTTGAATCCGAACTTAATTACTTTTTCGTCCGACGCATTCGTATAAGTCAAAATAACAATTAGACGCTGTACAATCTCGGCTGTTGTGGAGTGATGAGTTATGTCAGAACGTTATATTAAAAGGACGCCTCATTAAAGTAAAAAAAACGTCATGGGCAGGTATCAAATCTCACAGAATATGACCAGACTCTGATTGTGCTGATGCAATTAATGTACATACCTAGATAGATAGATAGATATTTATTAACATACAGAATAACAACTAACTTATTACATAATAATAAGAGATGGCATCAGTCATGTCTCGTCAAAAAAAAAATCTAAT
Organism: Macaria liturata; assembly: GCA_964023185.1. Lineage (NCBI taxonomy): Eukaryota > Metazoa > Arthropoda > Insecta > Lepidoptera > Geometridae > Macaria > Macaria liturata. Next base: position 4,302,404 of record OZ026812.1, on the reverse strand, counting down.
TAAAATTACATTAAAATTAAATTAAACTTATAATTATTTTAGCTGTATAGGGGGTGCACGCGAGATATATTTATGGAGGGGTCAAATTAAAGGCCATATTTTAGTGACTTTCCAATTTAACTAAACGCATTCTAAAAGAGCACATTATAAGCATTGCCAGTGCATTGCAAAGATGTGCTTACTGCTTACTGATAAGAATTTATTACGTCACGGATAATTCACACCTCACAAAACCTGTTGTGAGTCTCTGTGTTATTCCATCTATGTTTCAGAGTGTTACCAGCCTACAATACAACCACATTGTTCCTTACTGCGGTGTAACCTTGGCGTTACTCTGAGGACGTTTCTCATTTTTTCCTCACTTTTTTGCCACATATACTCGTAATGTCTCAAAATGATTCTTGAAAGGAATACATTAGCGGTCAGGTCGATGGCTTCTAAAGGCCAGTTTAGGCACAAGAATGATCAGATAAATCCATGCAATAATGTATCTGCCCTAATGGGCCAGCAGAGCTTTTAACACCGGGAAACGAATGCTCTTTTATTTGTACTGACCCTTGGGCTTAAATTACTTTGGAAACGCTCGCGGTTGAGCCTTGATTTGTAAGTTATTAAGGTGGAGTTAGTTTATCGGTTCAAGAGTACATTTTTTCGATTTAGAATGAATGAATGACAGTGTAATTAATGGCATACAATTTTAGTCCTAGCTCTATACTTGTGGGTTATTTTATTGAATTGTAGGTCTTGGTTGTTCGTCATAGTACGATATCTGTTAAGCCATGTCAAGAGCCAAGTTAAGGCGTGATAAAATCTCAATACCATCGTTGGCCACTCTCATTTGAAAAGAAGAAGATTGAATAAACTTCCCAGCAGACACTCATATAAGGAACCAGAGAGCTATTACTGTCTTCATATCTAGAAATCAAGAGTCAATACTTTCTGCAAAGAACTATCATTATCGCAACTGGTTCATGGCACGTTCCTAGATGATATAAACACTTACATACAAGTAAGTGCCAGTGAAAGGATTTTTAGTGGCGGCTCAAGATGGATGCCTGTCATTGCCCGTATTTTAGAGGTGTTCAGATTGACCATCAAACAAATGCGTTGTCCTTTCTTCTCTGTCCTTGAAATGTTCGGCCACCGACCGCGGAATCCAATTAAGTTATTCCGGAGATAGATCGCCAGAGGCTTTATTGGAGAATCTGTCTTTGGGATTAATCAGAACCACCTCACGTAGAATTTATCGCCTAAATAGCTCCGAGCAAATTGTATCGGCGAGGGAAATTAGTTTGGAGTAGGCGCTATTTGACGACAGATGCAATTACACGAGTAATATAAACTACCACAACTGTAAGTAGGTACATACTATACTTTATATATATATATATAAAGAATACGCCCTAACATTAGGACAAAGGAACCAACTTATAGTAACACATATACCTATTTCTTCTACCACCTAATACTGATTACTTAAGCGCCTGCATTACTTTGTTACCTAGTATATTGAACACAAACTCAAGCTATACAAAACTAAGTTGTAACTGTAAAAAATAGTAAATAGTTATATATTTTTTGTCTGTACACCTAACTAAATAATGTTAATAAGTAACTACATACATATTATAGTAAATAGAAAGAAACTAAGTACCTACTACTGTTTTAAGATTTAACATTGTATCAATGTTTTGTAATCACTAGATGTTAAAAATATTATCTAATATCACTAACAGTCAACAAAAAATATTGTCGTCGATTTTTATATATTCTATTTACTTCGTACGAAACATAATTTACTATCCTTGCCGTCCTATCTTTTAACGCGCTGAGTGTGTGCGAGAGGGTCGCCGTCGGCCGAGATACAATCTTCGGATTAGTTCGGGGAAGGTGGTGTGACTTTTTGCATGCACGCATAGCCAATGTTTACATTTCAACCTAACCTTAAAACAAACTTTTGTATTTCGTGATTAATATTAAATTACAGAAAATTGTAATCGATGTTACTACCGTAAACCTATGTATCGAGACCAAACAGTTAAAGTTGTGTGAATGCGGTTAACTTTGTATGTGAACTTCTGTAATAATACCTAGGTAAGCATAGTTTTCTGTAAGTAGGCTAAGTTATTACAAATAAACATAATATACAAATATACTGGATTAATTAGTCTAAATTGTAGTTCTTATCTACACTACAGACAATAATAGGAAATAATAATCAAATATTTAGGACATCTGTTGACGGAACGGTTGCATGATAATGATGACATAGAACGCGAGCGGAGGGCCCTCGCTATCAGAGGCAACATGCTTGCTCGGCGATTCGCGAAGTGCAGTGATGACGTAAAGACCACACTCGTTAAGGCGTACTGCTTAGGCATGTACACCTCCCAGCTGTGGATAACGTACACGCAGAAAACTATGAGCAGAATAAGAGTCCAGTACAATGACGCGTTCCGGGCTCCTATGCGGCTCCCGCGGTGCTGCAGCGCGTCGGGCATGTTCGCTGATGGGGGTCCCTGATTTCTTTGCCGTAACTAGATCTAGTGTGGCCTCTTTCTGGCAAAGAATGCGCCGTTCCAGCAACAGTATACTTGTGGCTGTCTCTGACAATGTCCGGAATCCAGTGTTTAGGCGCTGGATATCTGTTCACATGGACCGAAACAAAAAGTGACTGCACATACGCATATGTGCATTTTATTTTACTCTTTAAACTTGACTATGACACCCCTATACAGTGTATAAATTTAAGTATTTTAAGATTATGGGTACAAGACTGAAATAAATGACTTTTATTTATATATTTTAATAAGAAAGTAAGTTCGTATGAGAGTGGCCAACTCTATTATCAATGTTTTCAAATCACCCTAAGGGTCTCTGACATAGCTGCCGTACTAGGCAAACAAATAAACAAACAACAAGAAAGTGAGAGTGGACAAAGTGTTACCAGAATAACAAGTAATGCTTCTTCCATACTCTTGTTGCTTGCAAAAGTGGTATAGTAATTACCTGTTGGACTGCTGTTTACGTTTGGTCACCTTCTTCTTATAGAATTAGAGTGGCCAACTCGGGTGTTGAGAGTTTTCAAACCGCCCTAAGGGCCTCTGATATAGCTTAACGACAGTCACCAGATTGACTGAATTCTCAGCAGCCACATTTTACACCATGGTAGCATATATATGAATAGATTTGGCTCTTCATAAAAGTTACCGTAAGTTTGTTTCTTAACGATAGACTACACCACTCCGCTGGCACGCCCCCGCACGCGCATACCCCGCGTGTGGCAGGCCTCCCGCGCCTGATGGAACAGTTGCATTCCTTTGCAGATTACTCAATAATTTGTTAGAATATCTAGTAACATCCATATATATTTGTATTCTACATAAAATTTCCTATGTGATAGCATATAAATTCATTAATAATTTGAAAACATAAAGCATAGGTTCTAGGATAAAGTTACAAGTACAACATTGCTCACGGCCGCGCGCATTTTCAAACATGAATGACAGTGACACTTTGTATTAAACTTGGTCGTAATATAGGCTTGGCATGCTAGCCTTGTCTATCCTGTCTATGATTCTGTGCGTAAAACAAGGAGAACAATAGAGATAGACGTTGTTTGGCGCCTAAAATGACTGGGTAGCTAATCGTACCGATTTGGGAGGCATGCCACCTCTCTACGCATGCCACTCTTGGACTTTTGACAGATTCCCGACTTGGGACGCGTGCCAGCGGAGAGGATAAAGGAGAAAGATCAAACTGTTTCACACCCAAAAAGCTCTTTATTCCTTACACGCAACGCAAATTTTCAGGTTTTTAAACCCGGAAAATATTAAAAGGCTTTTTTATTACGAAACCAATTTCTTCAAAAGCCAAAATCAGGGAACAAGTAACTTTACAGAACAATACAGAGAAGCCAACAAAATATGTCCGCATTTTCTATTATAAAACGCGACATTAATCCCGATCAAAGTAATCGGTGTTTTGTTAAGAATTATGAAAGGTTTCATACTGTAGGTGATTTCTTAGAAAATATCCTTTGTATGCCGCCTTTTGTGTGGGGAAATTTACAGAGTTACTACAAGGCTGGGGTTTGGTGTAAGTGAAAGAAGGTTTTTTGTCAGAAAAGTTACATTATAATGTGTTAGTACATAAATGAGACCATGAGAATTAAATCAAAATTGTAAATTTTATTATTAAAAGTTTCGTGACACATTCTTATCAGTGTAACTAATACGGTTTTCACTCACGTGAGAAAACCGTTTTAGTTACACTGTTTTTTATTTCTGTTCATTGTTCACCTCTGATTGTGTCAGAGACCTTATGTAACTATTATATTTGTTCACAATTTTGTCTATTTATACATTGTAAAACAATATGTCACTTTGTATGACATGTCTATTATTTCCTGTTTTATACTATTTTTTCATCTCTTTTAAGTATGCTATTTTCTCAATTACATATTAATATTGTATTTGCAAGGACGCTGCTATTTTAATGGCGGTTTTCTTGTCTTCAAAGGAGTCAATTTAATTTAGTAGGTTATAGCCATTCCAATACAATACAATACAATACAATACATTTATTCATAATTCCATTATTACAAGATTTCCTTGACGAAGGACGAGATCTATTCTATTTTCTCCTGACTATGAATGCACTTTTCAGCCTATTGCTATAAAATATGTTTGATCCACAAATAACAATAACATATTAATAATACTCGCTAACCGCTCCCGCGTATACCTTAAATACTTCCCCAATCTAATATAGGCACCATGGTTCCCACAAACTTATACCAAAACCAAACTCCATTTCAAGGCAGTACCTACATATTATTAACATATTTATAGTGATAACTTATCGATACCGTTGCTAGGTGACACCCTTCTAACTGACCAATAGTGAAAGGATTTGGGGTTTGATTTATATTGTAGGCAAAGTCACTATTTTAAATCTGGTAGAATTTAAACAAAAACTGATGACCAATTAAAAAAAAAGTATATTATTAGTGTAAAACAGAGAAATACAAAAAGACTGCTACACAGCCTTTAGATATGATATTATCAGTTTTTTATGAAAATATTGTTCAAATATGCACAGTTAAAACGAATTATAATCTTACATAAGTATTTATTATACAGTAAATACGACTCTAGATGAATTAAAGACCTTGATAAGAATATCAAAATAAAAATATTTCCGCTATCATCAGCAAAGGTTTACTTTGATTCAGTGCCTTCTTTACTATTATTTCCTGAATGCTTGTTCCATGTTTCTATCTCTATTCTATATTTTTGTTGAGTAATCGGTGATAAGGTAAACAAATTATGCTGAACAAATGTGCTTGTAATAGTAGTACCGCGGTTTTACCCGTTTTAATCAGGGACAAAAGTAGACAACCAAATGATAAATATCATAATATTATCTACAAATTTATTACAAAAATATTCATAAATAAATACCTACTTTGTGTGGGAGTACACGATACAAACTATTTATATAACTGGCAAATTATAGCCTTATAAGCATAATTGATCACAAATCATGTCAGATTATTCGTAGCTCTCATGCACTTTACTAATAAAAAAAATGACAAAACAGATATATGTATGTGATGTAATTTACAAAACCTATCAAAATCAGTTTAAAAGTTTAAGCGTTTTAAAGAATAGCACACACAGATATTAATTACGTATATAGCCATAAATTTAAAATCTGGCTTCGTTATAATTATTATTGCAAACAAAATATTAAATATAATATTACATTATTCAGGTTTTTGGAGCTCATGAAAGTCTCAGCGTGAAACCGAGATATTAAAACAAAGAACTTAAATTTTATAGCTTTTCGCATGTTCATATGTAAATAAGTAGGGACGTAGGGCTTTTTAGGGTCAGCATTTTATTATTTTACCAATAAAATTTAGTACGGCCACTTCATTTTAGCTTTTATCGACTAACATCTACATTTTGTGACTGGCCTTCAAAATAAAGATTATGATTTTTGTTGTCATTGAAGATTTCCACGGTTAAAACGATTTTATTATACTTTAGGAAAATGTGCTAAACTGAATGGACATTTATGGAACTACCTGCCTGACTCACTATTCCCCGCAGAATATAAACTTGCGATCTTCAAAGCGAGAGTGAATCGGTTCTTACTGGGTAAGCACGCTCCATCCTAGACCGTAATGTTTGCTTACCGAATTTCGGTCAAGTGCAAACCCATTCCTTGTTAAAAAAAAAACATTAGGAGAAAATTTAATACGCTCTTAGTACTAAGAATAAAAGCAATAAATACTTAGGCATATTAACAAACCCAGCTAAATATATCATTTGCAAAGAAATATTTTAAATTAAAATTTAACTGTTATTTGTGGTTTTTAGAACATTATAAAAGCTCTCAATGAACTCAAAAGCTCTTTGAAAACCTCTCAGTTTTACAGGCCAATAAACATTCTAAAAACATGTTTTTGTTTATTTTAATAGCAAGCTTCAGTTCTGTATTATAAAACGCAAGGTGGCAAAACATACTAATAAATGCAAGTTTATAGGTTCCTTTATCTTATAAATAGATAACTAATAATAAAAAATCAAATCAATGCCACTTTATTTGCAAGTGTAATTTTTCATTATTTATTTATTTTTATACAATCATAAGTCATAAGTCTATAATATTGGTGCTTGATTTTGATTAAATGATTGCAAATCTCAAGAGACCCAAAACGACCTGATTCGTTCTTCATCTGGAGAGGCATCTTTGATTGGATGTTTCGGTAATATTTGTTTTTATTCAAGCCAATGCGGAGCGACGGATTATCGTAATTTTCTGTATGTTTCTAGTGAGTGCCAAAGTTTGCTTTATATCCTGAAATATTGCAACCGGAACTAGAAGTACCCACTAACACACTTAAAGCTTTGAACTGCTAACCATCAAGCGAACTCTGGTCTAGTAGAATCCATTGTAAAAATAATAAGAAAGGGTTGATTATTTATTATTTGTGCTGTTCACGGTTGTGTTATTATTAAGTTGGAAAAATAAATTATCAGCTGCCTGCCGTCGTTCTAAATTTAACTGGTAAAGTAGTTCAATAGATACTAGATACAATATATCTATAAAAAAACTTTGAACCAGTTACGAACAAAAACTGGGCTGGTTAGTAAAACTAGTTGATGCATTTAACTATTAATATTTATTTATTTAATTTAGTAAAACTAGTTGAGGAATTCTTGTTTTGTTGGATGGTTAAAAACATAGACAAGAAAATCCTAGAGACTCTTACTTAACCATATAGTTTTAACTTTTTTTTAAAGACCAGTGTCGAAATTCTACCATGGCGATCTGACCATACTTATGCAGATAGGGTTTTTGACAAACAAAAAAAAACTTGACTCCATATTTAAAAACAAACAAAACAAATATCACATGGATATCAACAAAACATTATACTTATTGCTGATAAGCCTTTCTTCTTGGATGCCATGCTTGAAAAAAGACCTATGTTCAAGACGTGCTTAAAAAAAGACCTATGTAAACAATGGACAATACTGATGATAGATAGATAGATAGATAAATACTTTATTAAAACACCACATATAAAAAAACAATACAAAAATAACATAGAAATTGAAGCTAGCGTCTTAATTGGCGGCCTTATCGCTAAGAGTGATCTCTTCCAGGCAACCAATCTGGCAGGGATATAATCTTCAAATTAAATGAGTATTATGATGATGATGATGAGTTTGTGATTCAAGAGGTGTCTATCACGTGCAAAGTCGTTGAACAAAACCTTCATTCTAGCAAAACATGTACCCCTGACTAAAATGTGCACCAGGACCGGTTCTAGAATGTTCGATCGGAAATGCACGACGGCTTGCTCTTGCAATGCACATTGCACATGCACTGCCGGTTTATATATACATATACATGTGACCCTGAACTTGACCCATATTCTCCGATGCATAAAGGGAGACTCACAAAAGGGTTATGCAAAATACACAGGGTGTGTCATTCGTTTGTGTAAACTAAATTGCTGATTGCAGTTTTTATGCATTCAATGGCTGTCAAACATATTGTTCATTAATCATGATCAGCTCATTAGAGCTCACTGCTGGGCATAAGCTTCTATCCGTCTATGCCAATAATCCCTGTCTTCGGCCAAGAATTTTGACAAATAGGTATCCATCAAATTGGCTAGTCATTTGTGCTAGAACAAAGATTAATATTTAATTTTGTCTAGACCTGCATATGTAGGTATAACCTTTTTCTTTTTTTATAAATTCCAATAAGTTGCCGGAAGATGCTTCACCAAACAACAACAATACACAAACTAAGTAATAAATTAAAATACCAAACAAATATGTTCTGTACATATGTATATGTTACGGCTAATACCCGAAGTGCGGCTACACCTAGTTTTAGCCGGTTAGACCTAGGTGTAGCCACTTAGTCTTGGTTAAACCTAGTACTAGCCGATTGTTTTCGGGTAAAACTAGGTCTCAAGTCCTGTTGTAGTGCAAGTGTTGGACTCGAAGTCACTTGTCTGTGACAGAAGGTAGATTAGGTTCGTTAGGTTGCTTTCTACCACGCACATGCGACAACGAGCGAAGCGAGGAGGAGCCAACTTCTTTCAAAACATGTCTCGATTCGGGGTTTAACCAAGACTAAGTGGCTACACCCAGTTCTAACCGGCTAAAACTAGGTGTAGCCGCACTTCGGGTATTAGCCGTAACATATATAAAATCATTGTTCAAAATACCAAACAGAGAAATACTTTTCTACCTTTCCCACCCTGTATAAGTTAGCACAATTGCATACCAAAACAACTGCATAGGGTAATCCAAATAAAATGCAACGCATTGCTTCGACAATGCAGTACCCGATGCATTGCGTTTCCGTAGGGGCCCAAGGGGCGCTTATATTACGTAGCACAGATTTTGTGTGCATTTCTTTTGTTGCTTCCGTAAGCTCATGAGAACTGTGCTTTATAACGACATTGTTTTTTTAAGGACAAGATAGCGATTGATCTCTTAGTTTATAGTTTACATTAATATCAATGGCGTCATCTGAATAAATATGATCACAGCCATCTAAAAACCTTTAATACTCTTTTACTCTTTAAAGCGAAAGTGAATCGGTTCCGACTGGGTAAGCACGCTTCATCCTAGACCGCAATGATTGCTTACCATCAGGCGAATTACGGTCAAGTGCAAACCCCTTGTTAAAAAAAAGATAGTGTATGCATTCACCTGATAAAAAAGTACCTAAAAATGTAACCGTAGCCACCTACACCAATACCGGCCCATACCTTAGCGCATTGGTGTTTTTTTTTTGTTTTAGACTATAGCTATTATTATGTTATGTTTTGATTAGATTATTATCCCAATTTAAAATAATATAAACTGGCGGTTCTTTGTTATCAACCACATTCATTCTATATGTAGTTCCACAGATACTTATGATACGATCCCAGTAACGTTGGCGGCAAGCTATTTACTGCGCCTACATTTATAGTAGGAGCACACCGAGTGCGTCACTCGCGGCGCACCTTCACTTACACTGCACACACACACACACACACACACCCACACACACACATACACGTGCATAATATCTACATACACAAGGACGGAATAAAGTGTTAAGGAATTGATAGTCTAATATGTCTTTTGTGCGGCTTGTCAAACTAGGTTTGACGGATGTCACTTGCATGTGGTAGCTCTGTCGCACCACTTCTTCCGTTTTATACTTTGCCTTGATATGTGCCACAAGCACGAGCCATAATGTAAGTTATCGATTATTATATTGCTGTATTAATTTAATTGCCAATCCGACGCTTATAATTAATATAAGTAGTTAGTATGTATTGGATTTGCTGCGTTTTACTGCTCTCTGCCCAAAGTTAGGACCCCAACCAATCAGAATATAAAGGACGGCTAAATAAAACGTCAAAAGGCAAGACTGCAACTCCTCGCAACATTTGTATGAACCACTTTCCTGAATATCGATCAAAATAAAGCAATGCATATTCTATTGACTGCCGCTAGGTCACTCTTACTTTTAGATGCAGAATGGAGGCAAACAAGCAGCTAGATATCAAACACTTCTCGGTATTTTGACACACTAGTGATGTATCTGAGCTGACACCGTTAAAAATCTGAGTTTATTTTAGAGAGTGCCCTCAATTCAGCGCGCTAGGCGCTAGTAGCGAAAGTATCTCGCAGCCCAGGCATTAGACAACACTGATCGAATGAACTATCTTGATCACAAATACATAGGTACGTATAAATCGAAACTCACCGTTCCAAAACTCCTCGCCACCTCGATGATGTTGTGATGACAATAACAACACAGGCGGGGGATGTCTTTGGCTATTGCTTTGACGTAATCGGTGTTTTAGGTTAGACAGATTTCACGGGGAACGCGCGTATGTCGTGACGTCGCGGACACGTCACGGTTCGCGTTTTTTTCGGCAAATTATGGTTTATTTTGATGGGATTGTTGTGAGGGAAGGGTTTTAGAGAAATGCGGCGACGTAGTGGAGCACGGAGCGTGCGCAGTGGAGACCGGGCCAGTACTGGAGGGTGCCGCCAGGCGGCGCTGCGTTCGTATTGATAAAAGCGCAAAGGGCGCGAGCCCGGGAGATGCGCGACTGCAGCTCTAGTACTAACTAGTGATTATACTGTGACCTATACATACTATCAACAAACATGCGCGCACTGACGACCAGACCAGAGTAACAACCAGAATGACGCGCCGCGCTATGGTGTAATCAAGTTTATTGATGCGATCACTCGACCAACCTTGAACCCTCTGTATCGGATATTAGATAATATGGGATTAGATATAATAATGTAACGGGTCACACGACTGGGGGATATTTATTGAGTGGAGCTGACGATGTCGCGAGAGCCTCTTCAACTCTAGTGAATCTTGGCTGAGATAGGCAAGCTTCTGTTACTGTTGGTAAGAATTGAAACAGGGGTTTTCATAAAAATACTACAAATTTTAGCTTGAAAATATGTAAAAAGTAACATAGGTATTATTATGTACCCAACTAGTACCTAAACTACACTTCACTTAAATTTTGGAAATAGTAGGTTAAATTCAAAATGTAATTTTTCAAAAAACACAAGCGCCAAGTTTTAAATTTTCTTACCAGTCTATTCGAAGTCGAAGTTTTTTACAAGTCCTCATTCTTAGGTCTTTACTACTCAAATGTAATTTTAAGTCGGCAATGCTTTCAATCAAATAATACCATGACCTTTGCAAATGCCAATTTTAATTACTCGACTTTGAAAAGTATAAATCGATCTTCAAAAAGGTTAGGTATGCAAATATGGGATAGACTTTACATAACCCTTTTACGTAACGTAAGGGACATTATGTGACGTTAGTTTGAATTTTAAATAGAAATAAATATGTTAATCCACAAACATAAATATCGTCGTAAATAAAATAGACTATAAAATATTTCCAAAAAACCCATAACAATAAGCTATCTAATAAGTGTTTAAAAATTATAGACAATTTGGAATAGTAAATTATGTCTAAAACACCCTATTGATTCTGACATGGTTTCTACATTTTGACAATAGCAACCACACATACATTTGCTTACAATGATGCTTCTTCTATTATCGCTTTACGTTACTTAATGGGCAATGTCTGACTTACACTTTAATAAAAAATAATACAGACAAAATAATGTAGACAAAAATCTAACACCATCTTTAATCTATAGGTATAGTATTATTATATGTTCGGTGTCTATATCCTATAAGTATGAACATACATAATATGTCAGGCATGTACATATAACACCGCCTTAAGCAGACTACATCTAGCGTAAAGATAGATAGATAGATAGTCTCTACGGTCGGTAAATACGAAAGGTGAAGTAGTCTATGCGAGGCGAGACGCAGCGACCTTGAGATGTTGCAACCCACTCACTTACCCCCTCACCCCCTGCTACCCCCTCTACCCCCTTGTACCCCCCATTTATACCCCCCAGGGAAAGGGGTAGGTATTGTGTTAGTTGTATGTGTCGGGATCTCTTCTCGCGCTAAGCTTCAGACGATGTTTAGTACCGCGTTGTCACATACACAGTGGACATTGGGGACTATCGCGATTGACATAGAATAGCTATAGAATGGGTTTAGTGCAATATGAAGCGCCCGTAGCTTAGCTAGAGCAGGAAATCGCATGCGATTACCAATGTTAAGCAAAGGTTGGCGCGGTCAGTCCTTGGATGGGTGACCGAAAACTGGCAATCCATTTTAGGCGCTTCCGTGGGTCGAATGACACGTTGAATTGTAAAAAAAAAAAAAAAAAAAGGTACCGGCTGTTCGTCTATTACGGCAGTCGTTAAGTCATGTCAGAGACCCTTAGGGCGGTTTGAAAACTCTCGACACCAGAGTTGGCCACTCTCTTCGATAAGAAGAAGTGCAATATTTTGTGAGCGCACAGAATACTTACAGCTAAAGGTTTTGTAAGGCATAATTAGGCATCTAGTAGTAAGAGATTACTCTTCTTCCTTAGGATAAAGCTAGAACAGCGCTTTAAACTTATGTGTCGAGTTTTCAACATATTATTTGACAAGTACTAGCTAGAGTTATTCTTAATTTTACCATGATGGCTGCCCTAAATAAACTAATTCCCTCATACTTTGAAGGCGTTTGTATTTAACAATCATGTTTCATTCGAAACCCACAGTTAATTTATTATGCGTTTGCTTAATGTGAGGCTAGATGTGCTATGTGCAATGTCCCGGAGCATTTAATTATTTTAGGTCTATCTTTTTCTGCATCATGTCGAGAACTATCACGCTAGGTTGGACTTTAAAGCAAGATTTGTGATATTTGCTCGAGAAAATAACTCTTGTCTAAGCAGAAGAATTCTTTGCAGGAAAATCTTTAAAGTAAATGTTAAGCAAATACAAACTAACTCCTACAGAACAGATAAGCTTTTTGTTGTTAATTTCTTGATTGAATATAATTGCAAATAAACATCACCTTAAGATATCTTAAGCTTTCTTTCTATAAGTATGCTTATAATTATACTTACTTACTCCTATGGCGCAGCGGCCAGCGACCCGAAGTGGGTCTTGGCCTCCAGCGCAAGAGAATGCCACCTTCGCCGGTCTTGGGCAGCCACTTGCCAGTCTTGCTTATAATTAAAAATAGTTATTAATTGCGATATCAGAAAACAACAACAAAATCAGATTGCGGATTCGTCTTAAAATTTAAAATTTTGTATTAGCGATCCTGAATTGTATAAGACAGGATATTACTAAATAAATAAATATAAATATTCCGTGATAATATATATAAATAATACAGCGCCATCTAGCCCCACACTAAGCAAACGCTTGTGTGTGTCGCTGATATTATAATAATGGCCTTAACTAATTTACTCTGCAAAATGTATATTTTTGTGTTTGAAATGGCGAGAGCCTTTGCTTTAAATTAATAGCATTGTACGATTAATATATGCAATCCAATATATGAATTTGAGAGCTGACTTCTAAAAATAGTCATCACAACAATAAAAAACATTGAGCTCTTTTGGTCACATAATATAAGGGTAAGCTTGTACAAAATAAACAAGTCCATGTAACTTTCTGTTAACTGTGTTTGTCACTGAAAACTCCACTTTTCCCTTCACTTACAAACATTAGGTACATTGATTACCCATCCAAGCTACTTGCAATTAGCTAAAAACCCCTGCTTTGTAAATCTAAAAATTATCAAGGGCAAATGAAACGCGGTAGAGCAATGATCCGACCCTGAATAATTTCCTGGCAGACTACTAATGTACAAAACATTATTGCAAAAGTATTGTTTTTGTATGGAACTGGGCATGTTTGTAAGCGATGACATGTTGACCACCTGTATTATTTACTGTCTTTTCCATAAAATTAAACCTGGATACAGGCAGCTGAAGATCAAGCGAGAAGACATCATAAGGAGAGTAGGCCTATACTTAATGTCAAGTTAAAGTTAAAGTTTGAATGTAATGACTAAAATATACATTTTACATTATTATTAATTAATTATTATTATTATATATTATTATAATTATATTAATCTTTTATTTTCCGCTGGTTGTCCCATAAAAATGCTGCAGTTTCGACCACACTATTTACTATACGAATACCGTTCCAAATGGCATAGTAGTCAAACTTTTTTCCGTTTACTTTATGACAAAAAGGGTATTGTTAGTCATATACATAAGCTACCTTGTTTCAGCAACTTATCTGTAGTTTTTTTTATTTTTTTTTATTGACATTCCACACTTATATCTCCCCCTGCCGAAGCAAGGGACATTACTAAGTCTTCTACTGTAGTAACTCCCCCAGCCCGTAGGTGAATTTATCAGCCTGACGAGGGTCCAGATAAGATGCCCGGATCAGCACCGACCGGGCACAGGCAGGATGTACCGGGACATTAGCACACGGTGGAAAATTGGGAAAAATGGGTGTTTCATACAAATGTAGTGTGTATAAGTTATTGATTTGAGATAAAGAAATAGCCTATATAAAGGTTTATTCTATTTTTACTTAATGAATCTATCTAAACTTTCCATAAATCAGTCCAGTTATCGATCCTGAGGTACAGATAATTATAATCTTACACTTGATGTACCTCAGTAACTTAAAAGCCTTTTTGCGTTTTATATTTAACACAATAAAATTCTACATCATACTATCGAAAATGATACGTACGGGTCGTAAATTTTACGAAGCGTTATTAAAACGACTCACTAAGAACGAAATGCGAAACGTTATTCAAACTTTTCAATGTATCAAAGCGCCAGCACATCAACTAATCATCATCGACTAATCTCTTCACCGGTGATGGAAACAATCCAAACTAAACATACACATACAATGCACATCCAATCGACCGAGACACCAAGACCCCTGCATCAAAGTTAGTCCGATACATTTGTCAACACATTTAAAACATACGTGTAAAGAGGAGAGGTTTAACAAGACTGGTGGTTAATAAACCAGCACTGTTAATGGCTGCTGATTGATATTTATGAGTTTGGAAACGCTGGTTCGTATCGCATGACACGTCCCGTGGATGGTGTTATGCCTCAATCAACCACGCACTGAAACAAATGTGTAAAGCTGGTTCACAATTTTGGATTCTGGCTAGATTTTATGACACAATACACGGTGATTATGTGATACAAAATTAGGTAACAAAGTATCATCAACAATCAATGTGTGTACATTTTTTTTTGTATTGTGGTAGTAAAGAGCAATAAATGGATCAACCGAGTACCATGCATACACTGATTTAATTTTCTACTGTCGCCTATTTGTTCTTACATTATTTGCAGTTTTGAATTGAAGATTGGATTTTACTCAAATTTATTTATGATGTGAAACTTCCCTTACATCATCACGAAAGTCCTAGGTCCTTGCTCATTAACTACATCTTAGTGCTTAATCTATGTTAAACTCGCCTACAGACGCATCCATTCCAACACCTAACTTAAGATTAACTTAGATTTATTAGGCAAAGTTAAAACGACTTTGTATGTTGTTAATAAATTGCGCGGGAGCCAAACTAAAACATCTAAAAACCTTGAGACGAGAGAAATTCACAGAAAATACTAGTAAAGATCGATTTAATTGTACAGATATAGCTCGTTCCAGACGTAGGTAATATGTCAGACATTTTTATGTGTAAAAGTCCTAGTTCATATTCTACTACAAAATCTAAAGAAAAAAAAACAGAAACTATTTTAAATATTTAAAAAAGTTTCTGTACATAATGTGCGTGTGTAAGTGTGTGTGTTTGTAACTTCATCACGCACAAACGACTGAACTGTTTAAGATGAAATTTGATATGAAAGTAGAATAAATAATATTACTCATTCCTGTCCGACACGCTCAATATCTGCGGATGTAAATTGTCCTTAACAAAACTGTGTTCCAAATAAAACGTATTTTCCAATACATTATTTAGTTACGAAAGTTAATCTGTATTGTTTATTTGTAACCAAAGTTTTTCTTAGACCTTCCGCTAAGCCATTGTCTTTGTTTTTATCGTCTACGCTACGTTACCACACAAAGATATTGCTAAAGTAAGTTGTTAAGGTAAGAATAGAGTCAAAGAATATACCATTTTGTTTACATTTTCCAGATACATTACTTGTGATACTGCTTAAAGTAGTTGGGTTCTCTATATGTGCATGTATGAATACACCTTATAAAAAAAAATTGACAAATAACATAACGCACTTTATTTATGCTCACAGAAAACAGCGACAGTATTTTTTATTGTTTATATTGTGGGATTATTCATCAAAATTATTATCTATCTATGTTGTATAAGTCATCCGTCCGTGATGTATGTCATCGGTCCCATGCGCCCGCGCAGTTCCCGTCATACGTCACTAATTGCAATTGCAGTTCCAGACTGACACAGAATATGCAATAGTTTACAAACTATTGCAGTACTTTCAACTTCTTAGTGTCATAGTCGAATATGTATTATGCCTTGTCTATTAAAGTATGACAATTCTTTATGTGGTATTTCACTACACATGTAACGTCAAAATTTTAAAAAAGTACGGTTATACGTGGAAGTAGTCAAGAGTAATCCTATCTAGTTTAAAAAAGTTCAACAATCGAAGGAAATCAATATTAACAAACATAATTAAATTTTTGTATAGAATAAGTACTAGAAAAATACTAAAGCGCACTTTTCGGACCCCAAACTGACACAATAATGAACTTTACCAGGAATTCATCTATCTCTTGGTTATTAACAATTACTTATTATAAGGTATTTAGGTAAACGTGGTAAACCCTAGGCTGTAGCATTGTTTAACATCAGGCAGGCTGTAGTCAAACGCAAACTTATCTTACGTAAAAAATAAGCAGTAGGTATTATGTAGCTACGAAAACGAATTAATTCTGCATTGGAGTCACGACCCTCAGTCATGAGGAAATACGACTCAAGAGATAGAGAGAGGGAGAGAGAGATTATGTAGTTACCAGAAGCGTTATTCTGAAAACTATAGATTGATATTCACTAATAAAAAGTGCAGGTCGTTTGACCTGAATCCAGTGTCTGTCGGAAGCTAGGCGTCCTCCAATGAAGAGCCCTTACGATTGACTTGCATTGAACAAGCTAGGCAGCCACGTCGGCTAATAATTTGTACCGCAGTTTTAGATGAAGTGACTTTAAAATTATCCAGTAACAAACTTCATGTTTGCTAAACCATTTCTTTTTAAATTCATCAAACCATAAATATGATGCTTCAACTTATGCCTAACCTTTGGTAGTTACACGTGCAGTGACACAATATGTCACGTTCAATAATATTACTATAACGTCTTTATAGTCTTACCCAAGGATTTTTTATTTCATCCCTCTCTATGGTCTTGCCTAAAAGCACCGAACAAATAATGACACCACAAAGAAGTAGTAACAAGAAAAGTTTAAGCCGGTTTTTATCCGGCTTTATCATAACCATCAAGCAAATCATAGTCAAGTGCAGAACATATTCATTACACTTTTCGATTACTCCTATAATAGGCCATAAGATTCCCTACGTACTTTAAGGGCTAAGGAACAACCCCTAACGCTTAAGTAGGTATGACGTTGCCCTATTTCGCGTCGGTTGCGCAAGCCCCTGTGGCCTAATGGATAAGGCATCGGCCTCCTAAGCCGGGGATTGTGGGTTCGAGTCCCACCAGGGGTAATTGAATCCTTTTGGTCAGAGAAGTTTTGTGGTTTTTCTGTATTTTGACAGCTTTGTTTTTAAAAGTAGGTTACTTTGACTTGTTTGCTACTATATTTATATAAGATAGATAGATAGATAGATAAAACTCTTTATTGTAACACACATTGAAAATAAAATAAAGACAAACAAAAACACAAACGACTTAAAAAATAGTGCCACAACTGGCGGCCTTATCGCTAATAGCGATTTCTTCCAGGCATATAATATAAGAAATTAAATTAAATTTTTCACAATTGCCTCATTAACCTTGTGTAAATATAGTATTTTGAAATAACTATACCATAAATTAATATAGACTTAATATTAGTAACAATAGTAATACTTATATATTCAGCAGGTTAAAAAAAAGTTCAAAATCTTCTTCTGTATTTCGTTTATTTATAGTTCCAGGAAAGCGTATAAAAGTCTAAAAACCGATACATATGTATCTACATAATATATCTACGTAAGTAAGTTGAAAGTCATATAAGAAAAGCAAACTCCTCATGGAAACTTTATTTGGTGACCCTTCCACAGACTGACAGTCGATTAAAATTTATAATCGCTTACGAAATCATTGTTTCCTAGGAAACAGACGCGTTATTATCCTATTTACTCTTTAACATAAATAAATAAATAAAACCCCTAGCTAATCATATATTCCAATACATAACACCTATATGCGAAACGCGTAACATTTGACATTGGATTTGTACTCAAACATTAGCAGCCTAGAGGTCGTTAAGGTCTGACTGAGTTTAACAGCCTCTGCCACAGAATACGTTATAGTTACTAAGTGAGCAATCCAGGACTCCTCAAATCTAGAATTAATAGGTCTGTACCTTCTACGCCTTCTAGGGAAGCGTGTTACACCCTAGGCTACAGCAATGCTTAACGTCAGGCAGACTGTAGTCCAACGTTAACTTATCCCACGTAAGAAAAGAATACTGAAGTAATTGTTAAGGCCTAAACTAGGATTATCACTTAGGTGGGGTGCTTGGATCGGACTACCTTCACGTTGGGTAAGCCCAACTAATTTCATCTCTCCATATGGGGATTTGGGGTTAGTTGGGGAGGCCTGGTGCACCCCGTCCACAGGTTAGTAACTTCCACGGTCTGGTGGATCTTTCTAGCATGTGTCCAAATGTCCGATCGAGTGGGGGCCCTCGCCTATACCTTTCCTTTGAGAGGGCTGGTGTAGGGCCCGGGGCGAGGAGCTCGCCGCACCTCGCGGTGTAGGTGGAGCTGGGTGCTCTTTTAGAGCACCCGAGGTGGTCGCCGAGAGGCGAGAGGAGTTCGGTGTACCAGCCGAGAAGCGGCGACACGGGAACCGAACTCCGTGGGCAGAGGGCGCATTGGAGGAGGGCAGCCGCTCTGGCGCGCGACCGCCTGACTCCTGGGGGCTCAGGGCGGCAGGTCGGGGAACCTGTTGCCCTAGAACGAGTCTCCACAGGATGCACGACGTGTCCCGTGTTCTGACACGTCGCCCATAGAGAGTTGAGCTGAAGCTCCCCGAGGCGGGGCCCGTTACCGGGCCAGCATCACCAGGGCGGCGGATGTTTGCATCGCAATCTCGGGGCCCTGGACCAACGATGCGGAGGTGGAACACCCCAGGTTTTTAGTGGGTATGCCGCCCTTTGGAGTGGGGCGGAGACTCCCACATACCTAACCATCCGCCCTCTCCGGGGTTGGGTGGTACCTGTAATAGGTTTTCCTGGGTCAAAAAAAAAAAAGATTATCACTTAGGTAGTACTGTCGGTCTGTGAGCTAACTGTAATTGTGGAGAAACTTTTTTACATTTTATAGTCAACCTTGTCGATATCGATGATAAGTACTTGAATTAGCAACACTATAGTCAAAGAAGAAGCATCTCTGTGATGAAATACCCTGTCAGGCGTTGCAGTCAATGCTAGGATGGGTGACCGGAATAGCACTTGAACATTTTGTTACGCACAGAATATGCTATTATATAACTAAAACAGGTTTGCACTTGAGCATAGTTTGCCTGATGGCAAGGAATAAAAATAAAATAAAATAAAAAAAAGAAATTTTTGAATTTAAATCTCTTATCTCTACACATTATCACCAGTTACTAAGGTCTAGATTATGTATCAGTTAGTAGGCCGATGCAAGTACTGTACGCGTGTGCGTGTCGTTTGCATGTGTGTGTGTCGTTTGTGTGTGTGCGAAGTCTGCGACCTTGTCCACGGTCGTCTGAAGCGAGCCTGAAACAGAGATGTTAAATTTTATGAAGACAGAAGTTGAGGTTCCTCTCTGAGAGATTTAAAAGTAACCTGAATGAAACTAGAAATTTACAGTTTTGACTGCACTGTTTTAAACAGCTAGGGAGTTTATTTTAACTGGATGTTTAATTTAACTCTGACTCAAAAATCATTGATAGCCAGGATTGAGCGTCAAAGTTGATAGCAAACTGTCAGGAGTGTGGATGTCAAGATCACTTCAGACTAAACATTGTGACGCAATTCCGAAAAGATGATTTTGGTTTTTAGTATTTTAGTTCGTTACTATAAATAATAGTTTCAGAATTTCTCTATATACAAACAAGGCAAACTATTAGGTCTTAGTTTTCGTAAAATAATAAGTCCTTTACAAATAATGTACTTACATAAAAGAGGGTAGTTGTAAATGTGGTAATTTTAATAACTGTTTTCCACTGTAACAATCCTGAAACTGAATTACGTGCGATGCGGCCTACGGAGATAGGGAATAGGGGGATAAATGGGAGTAAAGGAGGGGGGAAGGGCTAGGTCGATATTCAAATTTCAATAACGTTATCAAAGTTTTGTTGTGTTGCCAATAGAATTATGGACTTGAACTTTGTAATTAAGGCTCAACAGATTTATTCTGTAAAGCCCTTTTGAGACATAAATCAAATGAGACTTTCCACTGGTTTTATAAATATGTATAAGCGTTAGGGAATAAATCAAGACACGTGTCCCAAATATGATCTAACGGATTAAATATTTTGGGAGAAGTATGTTTGTCTTACATAAATTAAAATATTGCCTATATTTCAGTTTATTGTTTCGTCCTAAAATATACCAATGTAGTAAAAAACTAGAAACACAAATACAGAGCACATACAAATTTGAATAGCGATATTTACATCAGACAGAAGTAACTATGTGTAGCCTAGCGGATACCTCCGAGGTATAGCTTATGTATCAAAGTTTTTTTTTATTACGGAATACGCTTACTCTTGGCTACCTTACCTGATGTTAAGGCGAGTCACCAGTGAAAAAGCGGAAAAAACGTTTTACTATATCAAATTTTTTAGGTATTTACTCCTTAATATCGGTCTTGCAAAAAATATACAATATACTTAAGGATATTGTCTGAAGAATGTGCTAATTTGTTACACGATAGGGTATACTTTACTCGATCATAAAAAATTCCAAAGACAGCTTAATGTAAAAGTCTAAATCGAATATCTTATTAATAAAATTTCTGACTTTACACATCATTTTTATATAGAAATGTTTCTCTTTAAATACTACAGAGAACCTGCTAAAATTTGGGTTTCAACTAAAGTCCTATAATTTTGAGTTAATTATTAATCCCAAAACTTGAATATTTCCCAGCAGTTTGACAAGACGCCGCGCCGCCCGCTACCCCGTCAGTCGCAATCGGGCGCTTGCCAACGTTAGACCTGTGCCAAATTTTCTCCGCCCGTTCTTACATTCTTGCCACAGTGTAATAATTGAAAATGGCTAATAAAAAAAATAAAGTTAGGAAGAAATCAGTGTTAATATCTAAAAGAAGGACAGGGAAAGAGAACTATAAGAAACGGTATGTAAATTACTCCCTTTTATAGTAAAATTATGAAGTTTACTCTTTTTTTTAAAGTAAAATTACTAAGTACGCAACAATATTTCTAAAAGTGGCCCAATAAAATATTCTTTATGTTTCACCTCAGGTATATGAGAATTCTCTATAATTTTAGTTGATTTCGTAAATTTTCGTCATTACTTGCCACAGACTAAATTATATCAGTATGATATATCATACTTTTATGTACCTATGTACGAGTACTCTATAATTAATTAATTTAGGTCGAAAAAGCAGTCTCGAGTATCTAATACTACCAGTGCATTAGTAGATTTGCAACCTGTGAATTTCAATAGTTCAACGACAGATAGGTAAGTGGGTCATGTACTAAACAATAATACCATAAAATAGGCCGATCTATCTATTTTTTATATTATTTACTATTGACTATAAACTCTAAAGCTGATAAAGAATGACTTGCAGAATGTGATGATAAATTATCTCAAAATAATATCAATAATGAGTGAGTATAATGTTATAACATCATTAGTTTGTCACATAATACACAAAACAGAACCAAGCTGAATTTATACAATCATAAACGTAATAATTATGGTAATTTATATTTGTTGTTATTTGTTGTTACGACTGTATGTGTTCGAAATAAATAAAATAATTGCGGCAACTGAAATACATCTTCTAAAAAAAAAAAACTGTCTAACTATCACGGTTTATAAGATACAGCCTGGTGACATACGGACGGACAGACAGACAGACAGACAGACAGACAGCGAAGTCTTAGTAATAGTGTCCCGTTTTTTACCCTTTGGGTACGGAACCCTAAAAACAGATCCAAGCAGAATATCCAAACAGAATGTATACGATAATAAACGTAATAAATGTGGTGATATTTTTTTTTGCATGTTATCTAAGCAGCGAATATACAAAGTCACGGCAATTTTATTAATATAACCTATGTATTTTTTTTCAAACAACAAACACGACTTTGTTTTATATTTATAGATATAAAGTAATAAATTATTACTTAGCTTATTTAAAACTGACAAAAATAACATTTTACATTAATAGAAGTTGATCATAGTATAACAGCTGAAATATTTATACTGTGGCGTAGTGCTAACGTTACGAGAAATGGACAGCGCGCGGAGTGACGCGCGGGCGGCCCCCCACACCTCACCTCCTAAAATCGTAGTTCGCGCGAAAATGCCTCGCCTTAAGCACCAATGTAGTGTAAGATGTAGCATGCTTGCCTTAATTAAATTTATCTACTCTGGATTTGGATCACTTTTTAATTTATTACCAGTAGTACAAGAAAGGCATTGCTAAGTCTTAACTAACATAATTGAATCAGGCGTTACTTTGCGGAAATACATTGTAAATGAAACTCTGGAGATATATGCGGCGTACCTACCTATTTCTGCTGCGACTGCTCCTTAACCGGCTTCAAACAACAAACTTGGTGGTTTTTCGGTGTTTACCTCTATATGTATACCTACCACCGCCACACCTCTACTCCTAACTAAAAACACTACTTATTTCTCCAGTTTCATTTAAGTTTTAAGCATGGGATTTTAAGGATGGGAAGTTTGTGGCTTGGTTTATAGGAAACGGTATCTTATTACCAATGTTTATATTTACTTTACGTACTTAACATTTTTCGGTTGTTTACATAGGGAAAATAAATCGAGCGTTACGGAAACTCGGTACAAAATCAATTTGGGTATTGAGAACTTGTTTACGGAAGTTGGTGACGCCTGATTGAGTTCCAAGTGTTCAGAAGGCACAAGTTTTTAACAGATCTGCCATGTTTTGAATATGAAATAAGATAAGTTAAAAGACTTCGGGATGGTGTCTGTGATCGAAGTTTTATATCGATTAACGCTAAAAAAGGTTTTCTAAGAAAAATCTAATTATACAAAGATGGTTTAACATTTCATTTTACTGCAAGGTTCAGTTGCAGAATGATTTTTAAACGCTTTTAGTGACAAAATTAGCTAGAGAAAAAAATTTAAACGTGTTTAAAAATCGCTGTGAAAGCGATCCATACTGTCGTAAAACCTAGGTTTATCTAAATAAACAGTTTTAACTACATTAATTTACTTAACACCACAATTTTATACATTTATAGGATAAAGTTTTGCTTCTGAAAAGCAGTCGCATTTGTACTAAAACATTCGTTCCAAGTTAATTCATTGAATAAAATCATAACACAGACGCAGTCTGAAAACTTGAAGGCATTTCTCGCCTACAACACAAGCCATCACTTTTACTTCTCAATGCATCTATCAGCATTCAAGAAACCAAGAACTCACTATCGAAATATTTATCACCCTTATTACTAACAACTTAGAGATGCCTTTTCAATGTTTGAAAGTCAACGCGTACTATTTAAATACAGCGACCTCTAGCGGCGGACAACGAACGTGTGACATTGAAATAGGACGACTGCCTAGGCCTCTACCCACCCCACTAAAATATGCCTCTTTGCACCCCGCCTGCTTGGGGGGAAAGGGGGGATTATAAAAAGCCTCAACTCATTCAGATGGCAACAATGAGAGATATTAAAATTAAAACTGGGCTTAGCGTGTTGTTGAATTTTAAAACAATCAGTTGTTCTTTGTAAGAATGTTTCTTCGGAAGCATAGGTTATTTTTTGACATATTTGATATTCTTTTGCAGAACTCAAGTATGCACAAGTCTGCACAAGATCGACGCAGATGGCACATACAAAGGTACGCCTATACTTACCCAACAGTGGATCCCAAGGGCTGTGGAATACTGTGGATGATGATGATGATTAAATATTCAGGCAACAGTGTAATTACTTGAGACATAAGATTGTATTGTTATACATTAATCTCATCAGTAAAATTCTAAAAAGAGTAGTGAATTACAAAATTCAGCTTAGCAGAAATAACTTGAAAATATGTTGTTTCAATAAGTTATGTCAACAAATTTATCTCATTTTTACTTTCATAAAAATAAGTCGGTAAAAAAAAATTAGGAATTTCAGCTCCTCCTTTTTTGAAGTAGTTTAAAAATGTATAAACTTTGGTACGTTGTATAAGCTATAAATTAGAAAATCAAAATACGATGTTCATAATACTGCCCTGCTTACGATAAACAACGCATGTGACATTTTTGGCGAAATTGAGTTATATACATATTCGGAATCTACGCAACAAGATCTTTCTGAATCAATTTTTATTTTTTTTTACATGTTTGATAGAATAGAAAATAATGATAAGAATAAACAGCGCAAGAGCAATATTGTCTTATTCTTCCTAAGGATAAACAACGCATGATACATTACGTCCAAAAGTTTTGGCATAAATCCTAGACATAAGAAACGTAAGCGCAGATGTGATGGTATTCGTTAGGATTACTTGATTGCGCTCGTATCGCGTACTAAGCATTAGTATACCATTAGCCATATATTATGAAGCTTATGATTAGTTTTTTATAAAAATTTGTTAATAAACTTAAAATGTAAACATATTAAGTTTATTTTATTATTTTTATTCATAAACTCTCGTATTCGCTGTCCTTTTAGATCTCATGGAAGGGCAGGTGATCAACCAAAAAAGAAATGATTCATACTAAAATATTGTGTGAAGCTGATATTTTATCCAAAAATATTCAAAGTCGTAGTAGAATTAACTTATGTGCGAGGAAGAACTACTTCTTTCTGAAAATGAAAACGAACCAGATACACCAGATCCTGATTGTTGGAATAATTTTGACGATAGCTTCGATATGGACTAAATTCATGATTCTTATGAAAACAGCTCTGAAGAACAGGCTATGAACAACTACTAGACTAATTCAATGATGTTATTTCCCGAAACAACAGTGTATCATACTACATGCGAATACCCGAATGTCTTGCGAAAAAATCTACTAGTATGCAACGGTGAACATATTGTATCAAATTACACTAAATATATCAAATCAACAGTTGATAAAACATTCAGCCACTCATAAGACACAAGAAAAATAGTACTACCTACTAAAAAAGAAACAGGGCAAAACTGGACCACAAAAGATAGAAAATTAGCATGCAGGAGAAGAAATTAGAGCCACAGGATAAGCTTAAAGCTACAAGACAAAAACAAACAACTATCGTACAGAACAGACAGAGATAAAAACATGTTTATAGGAGATAATAAAATATTGACTTACCAAGGGAAAAAGAAAACGACGACTTACTGAGAGAATTATAAGACGTGGTAAGAAGAGAAGATAACAGATTCCTTAAAAGAAACAAGAAAACAGAAGAAATAATATCCGACCTACCCAGGGATACAATAATTAAATCGACAGGAGGACTAAACCACGACTTAGTGACAAAAACAGGAAACGGATCTTTTGAAATAACAGACACTAACTCAAAATCTAATCAAAATCAAAAATATATTTATTTACCATGCAAACACTGGATTTTGTAAGGGTTTCACTAAATCTGGGAATCTTAGAAAGAGAAGAAAGTTTGAAGAATCGCTGGAAGAAGGAATTTAAGAAAAAAAGGAACAGGAAGTAAAAAACATTAAAAGATCCATACAGTATCATGGCATGCAAGAAAAAATGCTTTCTTAAAATAACCGAAGACCAAAGACAAGAAATATGTACGTTAAAATTTTGAAGCACAAGGATTCTATATTAAATGGTTAGTTTATGAAAAACTAGTACAAAACAGATTAGAAACTTGCAATAAAAAATAGGAAAATAGCATACAGTTACTACATGAAAGCTAGTAGTTTAGAGAAGACTGAAGTGTGTAAAACATTTTTTTTAACTACCCAAAGTTGCAAAGTCAGGAGTGTCATAAAAAAGATATAGATTCACAGAAAAAAAAATCGTGGAAGTTATGAAACATCCAACAAAATTGATAAGGAAATAATAATTAACCACATACGGACTTACAATCCGTGTATTTCTCATCATAGACGAGAAAATGCCCCAAATTGCTTTTATCTTACTAATGATCTTTCAGTTTCTGCGATGCATAGTCATACAAAGTCAGTTTAGTGGTTCAGTTGTGAAGGAAGTCATGAACATTTTCATTCAATCAATCAGGCCATGAAGTATGTGTGCAAAATTTGGACACAAATAATAAAGATCATCTAGGTCTAGCTTGTGAGACTTGTGCTCGTTATATAGCACACAAAAAAGGTACGATGAATGTCATTCAATATATGAAAGTTATACATATTATGAACAATATCCTAGTCATAAGCAACGCAACTGCCCATTTTCCTAGTCACAAGCAACGCAACTGCTGCACATGCGATGTAGATATCTAGTAGATTGAACGAACTTATTTGACTTTTCCTAGTCATAAATATTTTTTGAGCGAAATTTACATGAAAAACAATAAAAAATTCAGAAACAAGGTATTAGACATAAAATACATACATTATGGCTCTATATAAAGTTACAATAATGTGAATATTTTATTTACTTTAGACGCGGAGCAAAAATAAGATAAAAAACTTTAGGCGCGTTTTTTTCGAAACTTACCGCCATGCACATGCGTTGTTTATCGTAAGCAGGGCAGAATAGTCACAAGCAATAAAACCGCCACCTGTGTTCCTAGCGTTGCACTAATTTCCCTTTCCGCAAATAGCAATTTAAATTCCCACCAATCTTTGAACATGGAACTTAAGTTTCCGTTGCGCGCAAACTTAACTAGATGGCGCTAACTAATAACTTCTTCTTGTGACTAATCTAAAACAAAGTTTACTGGAAATGACTGAAATGAATTAAATAGTAACTGTCAAGAAATAATTGACTAAAATATTCTGTCTACGATAATGAATAATTTTCTTACCATAGTAGATTAACGTTTCAATAAATTGATAGTGAATGTAACAGTATAACAATTATAAAGCACCTATGAGGTTGGTAGGTACTTATCTTGAGAAAGACGCCTAAAAGTGATCACTTTATGTAATAAGGCAGCCCAACATAATTCATGATAAGTTAATGTATTTACTGGTACATTCCATTTTGTATGTAGGTATATAAAGATGAGAAATTAACTGAAACATACCCTACTATTAAGTACTTTGATTATTTTTCTAACGCGTTGATGTCTTTTATATGACAAAACAATTAGATCTTACAAAATACCAATTTTATTAGAAAGTATATTCGTAGAAAATATCTTATTTTCCTCAAGTTGCAAAAGTTGTTTTGAATATCGGGGGTTCCACAAATATGACGAAATGCACTCGATTCATACTAGACTCCATAGGTAAAAGTTTACTTTTTGCGCAGATAAAATAAGAACTAAAAATTTATAACTGCAAAATCGTCTTTTAAAGTAATAGGCGAAGAAAGTGCTGCCACCAGTATATTCCGTGGTTCGTAGTTTCGCAAACACGGCAGCATAGCTTACAGATTGCAGCTTAACTTATTATATAATCCTCTGAGAAGCATTGACTATATTAAACCCATATTGTTTTAATTTATCAGTACCATCTTGTTTGCACGTTGCTTGTTGTAGGCTATTGTTTGGTAGGGAACCGATTATGCTAATAAATATGACTTTTAAATAAATTGTGTATTAGGTACTTGCTCAAATGAGAGAGACGTGAAATATCTTAATATGTACCTGGCTCAAATATCTTCCAGGAAGTTTATCTTTTACGAAATAAATAAAACATAATTTGTAAGTAGACAATTGTAAAATGTAATGTGATATGTGACAGTTTTTGTGAAACATTCTATGGTAAAAACATAAATTTTAAATTGTTTCCTGATCATCAGAATAGATCCAGGTCAGTTTTATTTTCTTATAAATCTTCAATTAACATTTTGACTTACAAAAATTGGTCTTATATTTGGACCTCATAACAACTTTAATAATTGTCACATTAAAATGAAACATGAACTTGCAATTGACAACATGAAGTTATAAAGGAAGCAAACAGTAATGGCCGTCTTTAACTCGGACGTGACCTAATTGTGGTATTAAGTGATCAGATAACTACTTACTTGAAATACAGGGCTATTTCATAACAACCACAAAGCGTAAATACCTATCACACTAATAGTAAGTTATAATGGCCAACTTTGATGTCAAGACTTCAAACTACCCTAAGGGATTTGACGACGCCTGAGGGTTCTTGACAAGACTTAACGACTGCCGTACTATGCATGAGAAACAAATAAAATAAATAAATATTTCAGGTCATATCACACAGCGCTATCTATCTCCATAAAACAAACAACTAGAACCTACAAACCATAGAGTAATATAAGCAAATGAATGTAATATTCGACCCACTAAAGCGCCCAAAATAGAATACCACGTTTCGGTCACCCATCTAAAGACTGATCGCGTCCCTATCACACTTATTATACCTATTTGACAGCCAAATCAGATCGTGGGTTGGATGACATGTTAATTAGTAGGTCCCGGCTGTTTGTCACAAACGTGGCAAACAGTTTGTGTTTTGTGTTTGTACGGCAGTCGCAAAGCCATGTCAGAGGTCTTTAGGGCGGCTTGATAAACTCTCGACACCAGAGTTGGCCACTCTCATTCGATAAGAAGAAAAAGACAGCCCAATCAGAACCCTAAGTGTGTTCTGGCTACCTCGATTGGAACCTAGCTCCGTTGTATCTGAAGCATGCCATCCTTATTACCACAGCGTCGCCTGTGCAGATGTCGCTGCAGGTAACTTACTTTAAATTCAAACACCTGACTACTAAGTACAATTTTAGCGCATCAAGTTTTCGGAACAGTAAGGTAATACAACTTTGTATTCATTTCTCAACTCTTCTGTAAGTGTTGTTAGTGCCCCTGTATGAAAATTAGCTCAGAGATTTAGGTCATTACGGTTATTATTTAATTGAAATCTGTGATTGAAAAATGAGACTTCTTAAAAAGAACCACTTACATACAAATCTTATTTTCGTACTCACAATAAAGAAGCGATCGTACAGGAAATAATTATCTAAAACGACTATAGACTACTAAGGAGATTAAATATAACTATTATGGTAAATATCTGAAAAAGATAACTAATTTTCAATGTCAATGTCACCTTTTTAAAGCCACTGTCAATTTCAAAATTAAACTGTCATCGTTGCGTTTCTCTCTTGAAAATCCAAGTAGAATTTTTAACATACATTGTGATAGCCAGGAAACCAGCGAGAGTATCTTTAAAATGTTATGTGGCGTAGAAATTTGCTAATATAACTCCGATATGGCTTCTAAGTACGTAGAAAAACTTCACGAAGACCTCTTAAAGCGACTGATAGAAGAATCTGGACTAGAATGCCAACGGGAACAGGAAGAATCTGCTGAATCTGAGATTTATGAAGGGGAATTTGAAGAACTAGGTAGGTACTTTTAATTCTAGTTTTATTTTCATGAATAATAAATAAATAAATATTTCAGGACATATTACACAGCGCCATCTAGCCCCATACTAAGCTTACGCTTGTATCATGGGTACTAGATAACGGATATTTATAATACATAATATACACTTTTTTTTGTAAATACATACTTATTATACATAGAAACGACCAGACTCAACACAAATAATTTCAAATTTTAATACGCATAATTACTTGTGTTATGCGGGAATCGAACCCGCACCCCTAGATTAGAAGGCAGAGCCACTACCAACTAAGCTAACAGAGCAGTCATACAGTACAGCAGCATAATAAATTGCACATCGGTGTTTACATTTTACAAACCTACAAATTCTTAGGTAGGTAGTTCAAGGGAATATAGGAAATTTGCTCAAAACTAAATATACCTATCTACTTATTCTAATTTCCATTGTTAACACTGGATAGGAATTATTTTGTGTTTAGGGCTCCGAGAGTGGTCATCATCATCAGCATCTTCAGTTCCTGTTAACCCACTGATGGATATTAGTCATTCTCTTCCCTTAGTTGCCACAGGTGTCGGTTTAAAAACTTTCAGATAGATATCAATTCTTCTTCTTCTTATCGAATGAGAGTGGCCAACTCTGGTGTCGAGAGTTTATCAAGCCGCCCTGAGGGCCTCTGACATGGCTTAACGACTGCCGTTCTAGACAAACAGCTTATCAATTAAATATCACAAATAACATATTATATTTTGTTACGAATAGCTCCAGAAGAAGAACAACAGGCAGTTCTAGAAGAAGCGGAAAAGCAGGAAGAAGAAATAGAAATTGAACCAGAAACACAAGATGAAGCGCCAGCGCCATTCCCAACTCCATCACTACGTCGCATGTTACCCGACAAAGTTAGGAAAATAGAAGAACAAAACAAAATCCACGTTCTACCCGACGAATTCAAAACAGACATAGACCCAGATATGATACCGAAAATAAATCAAACACAGCATCAAAAGTATATAGACATATTGGCTGAGATGGTCGGCTGTACCAAATATAAGAGCTCGTTGGCAGAATTTTGGTTTTTGGATACTTTGGCCAATTTGCTGAGACGGGCTCAGGAAGATGGGTTGAGTAGAGGTGACATTTTTAAATTCCATTATAAACTCGCTAAGATTAGTTTTTTTTGAGCTTAAACTGCTGAAACGATTTGGATGATGTTTTGTATGGAGATAGATTAGACTCTGTACTACTACTGCTACTTTTAATCAGTATTGACGCCAGTATCCGCGGGGCGCTGTTAGTATGCTATAGATATGGTCATAATATACTAAAATATATAATCCTGCGTATTTCAGCTACTCAAGCGCTGTTAATTCTATGGTTTTGTGAGTGGATGAAAGAGATTCAGCAGTTTGATGCGGCAGATCGACAACGGATGCTTCGGAGGTTTAAGGTGAGGACACTATGAGTATATTACATGTGTTTTAAATAAAAACTTTAGACCTTTTATCGGCACTTTGGTGAGATCTTCAAAATCTGTGTGACTTGGCCGTTGAATTGTACCCACTAACGTATCAAGAAAGTTCAACGGCCAGTCATATAACATTAACTATAATAATAAAGAAATCGCAGTAAAGAACCTAAGACTTGGCACGACCTTGTCTAGATTTCATTACTTTTTAGAGATAAACAAGTAGCTCCATCGAGACTTGGCTAGTTTTTAAACTAGCCAAGTCTCGATGGAGCTGCCTATTTAGTAAATAAATCATATAGACACAGATTATGACGTACTAACGTATTGCCCCCCAACCACCAAAATACAAATACAAATTAATTTTAAAAGATCTTTTGAATATCTTTATTTTTATCTTCGTGGCCGCCGAGCCGTAAAATGACATTATATAGAATTCCGAAAAACATCCAGCGACACGTTTCTTCTAATCGAATGAGAGTGGCCAAATCTGGGTGTCGAGAGTTCCTCAAGCTGCCCTAGTGGCCTCTGACATGGTTTAACGACTATGCACAATCAGCCGGAACCTACAATTTACCGACACGCTCTGTAATGGGTAAAGATTAACAAGATTTAAAGATTTAACATGTCGTTTTTTGCTCACGAAAAATAGAAAGTATTAAAAGTACGACTAGAACTGCGGTAACATCTGTGTTTAGGTCAAAGTGTCTATCTGTGATGGGAAAAAAAGAGTTTTTTTTTAATATAACTCTATATACATACATAGAGGGAGACCTTTGCCCTGGAGTGGGACAGTACAGGTTAATAAAAAAAGTTATGCTTAACTGGTTTCAGGACAACATGATCTCGGCAGCAACATTCATAGCCACGGAGCTTCGAATCCCCAACCCTCTTGAAGCCGGTGTCTACTACAAAGCACTGGAAGAGCTATCTGAAGTCACTGTAGGCACCATGACGTCGAATACTCCGATAGAGACCAAAGAACACGGAGTCACTTTCCAGGGCACTCCGTTTGAATGTGCCATGAGAGATTTGACTAAGATTACACATTATATTTATGACTTGTGAGTATCCTTGTTTTTTTATCTTAAGAAGGTGGGTATGGCTATTTTTTTTTTCATGTGTTTGTCCCAAAACAGTATCATAGACGTGTCAGACAGGAGCCCTCTAGGAGAAGTTGTTGGTGACAATTTATGTTACCTTGAACTGAATGGAAGTTGAACGCAAAAGTTTACCCATAACTTTTTATTTTTCTCGTTTAATCTGAACCGACATGTCTGAAATTTGGCATAAAGACCATACTTATAGCTTAGAACCTGATCTTTAGCAAAAACAAGCAAACTTCCTATTTCTTCGGAATAAGAGTAAGCTAAGCATAGGGCAACTTGTAAATTGGTAAAACACTCATATAAAAATACTAGTGGGTGCTCGCGGCTTCGCTCGCATTAAGAATTTAAAACTTGCATCCCCTATTTCACCCCGTTAAAATTGGCATTTCCAAAAATCCTTTCTTAGCGGATGCCTGCGTCATAACATCTATCTGCACGCCAAATATCAACCCAATCCGTCCAGTGGTTTGGGCTGTGCGTTGACAAATCACTATATCAGTCAGTCAGTCAGTCACCTTGACTGCTCCGTTAGCTTAGTTGGTAGTGGCTCTGCCTTCTAATCTAGGGGTGCGGGTTCGATTCCCGCAAAACACAAGTAGGTAATTATGAATATTTAAAATTTGTAATTACTTGTGTTGAGTCTGGTCGTTTCTATGTATAATAAGTATGTATTTACAAAAGAAAAGTATATATGTATTATATCCGTTATCTAGTCCCCATGATACAAGCGTAAGCTTAGTATGGGGCTAGATGGCGCTGTGTGATATGTCCTGAAATATTTATTTATTTATTTATTTATTTACCTTTGAGGTTTATATATTTAGATTCACATTTCTTTCAGATTCGGCACGGACTATCAGTACGACTTGGTCCGATCCGTGTTCTGTTTCTCACCGGACTATATTCTCATAGACTCACCCTACCAGCTCCAAGTGCCAAAGAAACTGTACGTGGTCGCCAAACCTAAGAAGGAGAAGTCACCGAAGAAAGAAAAGGCGCCTAAGGATGCTAAAGGAAAGAAGAAGGAACCAGATACGGCGGAGTATCTTGCTTTGATGGAGGTAAGAGAATCTATAAGTTTCCCGTAGTGCTTCTCTGCTTTGAAATATTCTATGTGTTAATTCGAGATAAATAATCTCAATTCGCATATGTACCAAATTGTATAAAAACTCATTTTAAAGCCAAATGTAAAGTATAAAAATGTTAACTGTAAAATTATTTATAAATTATCTGATTCAATGACGTACCAAGGTCGACGTTGAATTTAAAATTGTTAAATATTAAAGTTAAAGAACATTGTCACTATTTTGTATTTTATTTTATAAAAGGTTGCATCATTTTTACCTACATATAATTCTTTTGCGGACAAACAGTAATCAAAATGTCTTATCTGTCCCCCTAATGCCGGTACACACAGACAGACAGGGGGACAGATAAAACATTAAGGAGGTGAATAAAGTTCAAACTGTCCCCTTATCGCTAACAGGGGGACAGTTCGAACTTTTTTGTTCGATTTGTCACCCCATGAGGACAGAGCAGGGGGACAGATCGGAATATTTCCTATTTCAATTTACTTACCTCGGATATGATATACAAAGTCTTACTTTTTCTTTCATTACATTTCAGCTAAAAGCCAGAGACGACCGCGAGTTCGAAGAGATAGTAGAGAAAGGTCGCGAAGAGTATAACCTCCGCAGTCACATCTTGCCGCTGAACTTCGCTGCCACCCAAGAGTTGTTCGACAAGTACTGGCCTCCGCCACCGCCTGAGCATGAACCGGAGCCCGAGCCGGAAGTCGCGGAACCAGTTAAGGGAAAGAAGGGAAAGAAGTAAAGAAGGGATGAATTAATTTATTAAGCCTCCAAAGGTTAGACTCCTCGAGTCGTATTCCTGATTTGGGACGCTCTCGCAGAAGTAATACATTGGAAAAAGTGTATTTTTATAAAGACACCCCATTATTAGAGCCATTTCCATTCCAGGATATGATTGCTCCGTATTCGGCCATAGTCTTTTGGGCTGGTGTAAATTTGGGAAAACTTGTGGTGGTGGTCAGCTGTAAAAAATACACTAGCTGTCTAAACTTCTTTTAAACTCACGTTTTAGTACCACTGGTACCACGCGGATAGTGCCAATTTTCTATGTTTGTGTTGCAAGTACATATAAAACTAAAATAAAGAAATAATGAACGTAGTCGTACCTTTTAGAGTTATATGATAGAACAATGATTATGCAATTAATTATTAACGTATAACTACTGCTATTATTAAAACTATCAAAACTAGTTCTTTTGAGTGTTGCAATTTTCATGTTGTGATTACTTATCACTAGTAAAATAATGAGGTAAGCAAAGACAAGGCAAGACCAATGAGAAATATAATATAAGCAAAGCTATATACCAAAGTTTTCCTAATTACTTCTCTGTGTGATTGCTAAATACATAATATCTAGAACACATTTATAAAAAAAACTTTTGTTCACTAAGTACTCTTATACAAAGTTTTTATTTTAGACCAGGATTCCATACTAACTTCTGTGACCTTGTCACATTATATTTCAGTTTACGGATTCGTTTTAAAACCGGTGTTTTGAGATGTTACAAGTTCACATAAGTAAACCTTATGTTAATTTATTGATTGCAGACGAGTTAATGGATCTAAGAACTAGAAATGACGTCATAACGAGGTAAAATATAATAGTGGGACAGTTATATAAGCAAGGGCTGGGCCGGTCACTGGGACGAATGGCCGAGCGACGGAAACCACGGCCGGTTTAATAGGGTTGGCACTAACTAGTGATAAGGTACCGCCTGTTTACAATTCTAAGTAATGTCCATCCAAAAGGTTGCCTGGAAGAAATCGCTTCTAGCGATAAGGCTGCCCAGCGTGCAGCACTTTAATCTAAGTATATTTCTCTGTTTTGTAATTTCTGTGTTTCATGGTATACATTAAAGTAATATTCTATTCTACGCGAAAGATCGAGCTTTTTTGACAGCTACAAAGATTCCCGATACCAAATATGTAGATATAATATACAAATGCTCGCTACAGGTCATATTTTAAACCTTTTTATAGGAAAACGAACGAAAATAATTATGACCGGCAGGATTCGAATCTGCATATTCCTAAAACTAACTAAAACGCCTAAACTTTTCGGCCACTGTCTACCAACTGCCAGGCGCGAAAATCCACACTTATCCACTTTATGTTTATTTTTTAAAAGTATATTTATATTTAGACAAGCAGCCTAAAAATGCCGAAATGTATGAGCTCTTGTCCAATAAATATAATGACAATCGATATAATTATGATTTTGTACCTTTCTACTCAACCTAACTCAAATACGATACAACTTTAAATACGATAAATTGTTCAAAAACAAACTAACACTTGAAATAAAAATCAATATCGATCACGACATATCTGTAACTGACAGCCCTAACTTCAAAACTATGTCAGTAGGACCACTGACTACGTCTGCGCAACCTATGGGTGCTGCAAACATCGCCACAAGACTGTTAGATAATATTGTGGTGACCTTTACAAAGTTTGGAACACGTTGTATTCAGCGGGCAAGTCACGGCCGATGCGGAGAAGATATATAACAGGCCTTGAAATATATAATTGTTTAGAAAGTTGAAAATATGAAATAATTACAAAGTTGTCTTTTCGTCATGTGAAAATTTACATGTTCGTGTTTGAAATGATAAATAATTCATTTTGAGAATGAAATTCAGGTGGTAAGATCTTTACAAACACCAGTTTTTTTTAAACTAAAGAAATATCGCAACTCAGGGTCAGCATTGTTTCTAAAATTTGGAAAATTTTCATTCGCTGTAAAACAAAACGCGAAACAACAAAACCTTTGGAACTTCTATGATTGGTGGATCATATTTTATGGGCGTTTCGGTTTTATATGAAATCTTTTGCAGATCCATGATACTCTATTTTTACATACAATTCCTCAAAAAATACTAACCACCGTACACATTTACATACTTGTAAATTTGTGCCCTTAAAATTCTAAGGCTTGATAAAAGTCATTTACTAAAGCCTTTATTTTAACATATTTTATTATCATGCTACTTATGTAATCGATGGAGGTAAATAAAATACATAACCATAAATTAATTACTTAAAGGTCGTCTATTATAAAACACTAAATAAAATAACAATATAACCAGAATACAAATTTATTAAATAACATTGAAAAAGCCATTGATTTTTATGTCTCCATTAATATTCAGTCAATGCCATATAATAAACGATTAGTGCATAGATTTAACATATATTAACTTATCGTCATGTAAAATGACCCTAAAAATACTTATTACATTACTAGTGGACGCCCGCGGCTTCGCTCGCATTATTTCAGAATGAAAAGCCTATGACACTCCTAAGACCTCATACTACCTACGCGCTACGTACCAAAAATCATAACGATCCGTTCAGCCGTTTATGCGTTATGTGAGTTTAAATAAACAGACAAACATAAACGCAGATAAACAGACAAAAGTTCTATAAATTGTTGAAACGTGTTCTGTTATCATTTCTAAGCTTTTTTTCTTAAATGTCCTTAATGTTCAGACTTTCAACCCTCTTCAGCCTTAGGTATTATTTGTATAGATTGTGTGTGTTTTAAAAAGATTTATAGTATTTCTTGAGATTTATTTAAGAAACACTAACAATAAATTGTATTTTGGGTAAATTTTGTTTTTCTGATTTGCTCTGTGCTTACATTAGCACGATAATAAGATAAATAACATGTCAAATTAATATTTGTTATTTATATAACTCGTAACTATTTGGGTACGAAAACTCAAAAAAATTACTATAGTTAATTTATAACAGAGACATCCAAAACTGTATATAATATGATTTCGTTACAAACCCAAATATGAACGCCTAAAACTAAGTTCTCAAATTGTAATTAAAATGACTGCATACGTAAAAACACTACTAACTAATTACATAAATAGTTGTCTGTTGCATTGACCAATGTGTTACTTCAATACATTCATATCTCTATTAACTTTCTCTCACCATCGATATAATATTGTTATGTACATAGGTACCTATTGCACATATGTCTACACATTATAAGAACGTCCCGAGTTTAAACTGACATGACCTGACCAGTCAGTGCAGATGCACATATCCGATAAATGAGTCGATGTTATTGTGATTGGTTTATTTATATTTAAATGGGCCAGAAATGTTTGTTGTCGATAACTTTAATGTGTAATTTACTGAACAAAGGTTGTAACAAATTAGGGTGACTTTAATACGACAAATTTAGTGTCGTTAAGCGTTCCTAATGATTAATTATCTACATGAATTAATGGATTCATTTTAATATTATTAAGTACTAGTCAATTCACGCAACTTCACTCGCATTATTTTGAGTTAAAAAATAGCCTATGACACTTCTAAGATCTCATACTACCTAAACTACATACCAAAAATCATGACGATCCGTTCAGCCGTTTTTGCATTATGAGCGTTTTAATAAACAGATAAAATATAAAAATCTAAAAACTGTATTTTGTTGTATAAATCAATTTTGAGCCTGTCAACTACTTCAAAATATGATCACAAAAAAATTAGGTACAAAAGTCAAATTTGTACCCTACATTACACGTCACAAACAATCGTTATATGACCTACATAAAACCTGCAACACTAAAATATGATTGTTTATAGTTTGCATTGTGCTACCTCCCGTTACATTTATTGAATGGTTCATACATCTGTACATAACTCGTGTTTGCATATCATATTAGCGGTTTTGAGACACGGTTAGTGTCGAGTTCAATGCACTCTTATAAAGGTAAATGTATTAAATAAATAATAGATACAACGTAAAATTAAAGAAGTTTATTCATATGGTTTTATATTATATTATTCCTGTCTAAAATTTAAACGAAACTGGTAGGTAGGAAAAAAAAGTTACGTGCTAATAAAAATCGTTCGTGTTTACTACGATGAAAACATCTTTTACTCTTATTTTCTAGCACTTCAGTTATTTCCTTCCGTGATAACGTTTATGTACCTTCATTTCACTTAATATATAATTTAGTAAGTTATTTATTTGTTGGGGTACCAATTTACTTTAAAAAATAGCATGGAGGTAAGGTTTTTGTTGGGAACAGGGAAAGATACGAAATAAGTAAGAAATACAGACCTTTTTTGATATCCATAAATTCTTTTGTTATATTTAATAACTTTAATTAAATAGTGTCGTTGCTAAGAAAGGAGTAGATTAATCTTATGCAAACCAACAAATCAATATGTGCAGTGCAGTCAACATTATGATAAACAGATACTTTACAAGTTGCAATTGTAATAAATAAATTCTGCTTATTACGTCTTTACCAACTTAGTATTGCAGAGAGGTGTAACTTTTGAACTTTGATAAATTGATATTGCTTAAAATGTTCATTGAATATTGATCAAGATCTCGCACATCATAACTTAAAAAACAAATTACATATTTGTGTCTGATCTATTGATCGAAGTATGAATTTGTAATTTTCTCTGTTGTGCAGAATGATTCTGA
This sequence comes from Macaria liturata, assembly GCA_964023185.1. NCBI lineage: Eukaryota > Metazoa > Arthropoda > Insecta > Lepidoptera > Geometridae > Macaria > Macaria liturata. The sequence continues at coordinate 4,263,363 of OZ026812.1, read as the reverse complement.
CTTTTAATTGACTGACCTGTTAGCTTAGTTGGTAGTAGCTCTGCCTTCTAATCTAGGGGTTGCGGGTTCGATTCCCGCGTGACACAAGTATTTATGCATTTTAAAAAATGTATAATTACTTGTGTTGAGTCTGGTCGTTTGTGTGTATAATTAGTATGTATTTACAAAAGAAACGTATATAAGTATTATATCCGTTATCTAGTACCCACGACACAAGCGTTTGCTTAGTGTGGGGCTAGATGGCGCTGTGTGCAATGTCCCGGAATATTTATATTTATATTCTTGCGTAAACTGTATTTAAGAATAAGGATATTTTTTATCATAGTTGCCCGAAATTTAGATTTAACGAGAAACCCCCTTGTGTCATTACTATTACTGGTTAAGGCGATTTTTGTAGAAAATAGTAAATCCTACGAATTCCGTTTAGTGCAACTGAGTAGATCTCGACGTACTCTTAAAACGTTTTACAACCGGCCTTTTAAACCTACATTTGGCTATGCTCTCTCTCTCTCTCTCTCTCTCTTGAGTTGTATGTCCTCATGACTGAGGGTCGTGACTTTCCCTCAGAATTAATTAGTCAGGGGAGTTCTCTTGGGCAGATACATCGTGGTGGGCGCCCAGGTACTTCCACGGAAGACACATGTCATCAAACATGTCGGTTTCCTCATGATGTTTTCCTTCACCGTTAAGAGATAACATTGACTTGTATTGACACTAGTATTTTCAAGTTATGTGTGGATTTGCACCACACATAACTTGAAAATACAAGTCATTGGTGTAGGGCCGGATTCGAATCAGGGTGCGTCTCGATGAAAAGCAGAGACTGGAACCGCTGAGCCACACTCGCTTTCAAACTCACTCTGGCAACTGCATTCGCTCTTAGCTATGTAACTGACAATCAATTAATCAAATATTTTCTATTGCTTTACTAACATTTACACCCAAAATTTGAAATGTTGGGTTTTAGCAACATTTTAAAGAGTAAAGAGGCACTTTGGCATCAAGTGGAAGGGCTGTAGGTCGATAAAGGTTAGTGGTGGTGATGAAGTATCACCTACGTTGCGATTTGGACTCTTATTGCCTGCCCCCAGCAGAGCAATTCTCCCATCAATCTCCCGACTGAATAGTACAATGTAAGGTCTAGTGTAGGTATGTTGAACCCACGTGTAGATATCACGGAGGGGCCGTAGATTGGACGTGTCCGCTCTCTCTAATCAAATTGGGTATAAGCTACGCGAATGGCGCAACTAATGTACTATTTATATGGGGCGTGTTGGAAGAGTGATCTGGAAGGATTCGTGTTGATGTATTTTTAGAATTTGTGTATTGTAAACGAAACTCTGGAGAAATATGTAGTGTTATTCCGCTGCGACTGCTTCTTAACACTTATATATTTCTCCAGAGTTTCATTTACTATGGATTTCCGCAAAGTAACGCCTGATTCAATATATTTTTGTTTTGATCCAACTAAACACTGAGTCTGTAATTTTGTCTCAGATCTTGCTTTCAAACTTGAATAAAAATTAAAACAAGTGCTGTTTGTGCTCGCTTGATGGCAACAAAATTAAAACAGAGAAAGAAACAGAATACCTCACTCTTTTGTCTGAGGGATTATTTTATATTAAGTACGTTATTTTTTAATAATGCTTCATTTTGATATAATAGTAGCGTGTTTAAAATATTTCATAGCCGCAAAAACTAAACTAAACTATGTCTAACTGGACTCATTGAGTTCAAAGACTGTAAATCTCGGTCACAAATACGAGTACACCTTACTAACAACAACACCCGCGGCACCTTTCGCCACAGCTCTAACAACAGTAACCGCATATTTTGCTCAGTTTATTCAACACACTATACTGTAAAATGTCTTTTACGTAGATTATTTTAATAGTTAGTATGTGCTCTGGCCCGGATTCGGTCGGTGCGTCCACATTGCATCACCGACCATCATTTTCGTCAACAGCGTGGCTTGGCCGGCCGATTCAAAGAACTGTTTCAGCACCACGAATTAATTATTTGTAAGCAGGTAGGTGGTAGTGTGACGGTATGTTTGTCAGCTGTTGCGATATTCGGTTACATGAGAGAAATGACGTTAGAAACGTTTTGCCGGATCTTTCGGCAACGCGTAGATTAGCAAACTAGATAAGGTGCGGGGTTTTACAGACATGCAATAAGACCAGTCTTTTCAAAACAGCAGCTAAGTATCATAGACAAACGGAACCTTAAATGTGTGTTAATATTACTATGTGTGTTATACCCAGTCCCATCAATTATATATTTTTACTCAATAAGCACCAAACATTTTTGCAACCTGTTCCCCACGAACTATAATCCAACGATCTTTAAGGCGAGAGTGAACCGGTTCCTATCTGGTAAGCACCATCCATCTTAGCTATTGCTCGCCATCAGGCAAACTATGGTCAAGTGCAAACCTGTTTTAGTTAAAAAAAAGCACCGTGTACAAAAATTTACAAACTGTACAATTAGCAAAGAGACCATCGCAATGCGCGTACGCCACTCCCATGTCTTCACGACCGGCGCCGGCGCAGTGGTGCGTGCTACAGTTTCTATACTCCAGTTCCCATTCTCAATTTCTTTACTCATTTTACTCGAGCATTCTATCTGCAGCTTTTCTTACTTGTCACGGTTTGACAGCTATGGAAACCACAGAATGAGCACGGAAGTGGTATACTTTGCACCCGTAGAAAGAGGCCATGAAAATATTGAAAAAAATATGTAAATTGTGAAGCAGTGTAATTTCTTGAATTATATGGTATTCGATAGGTCTGATTTATTTATTACATTTCTTGTATTTTTTAATGATATATATATATTGCTAAGATGAACATGACGCTTCCCAACCCATATTTGTATGTGAAAATTAAAGACAACCTTTCTACTCTAGTTGTCTTACTTTTAAAGCAGAGAACATATAATTTACACTCTGTATTCCTATGTACTTACTTTACGCACTGTAAACATAACAATTTGCCAAGAAAACTAACTGCATAGTAGCATTGCAAGTCGAACAAGTTTCTCCACAGCTGTAATTATTATTCAGGATTTTCCTTTACACTTTTACTCTAATTCGCTTCATCTTGCAAATTTTGCTAAATACGTAGCAAAATTTGCAATAATTTTGTCTTATAAGATGATTAATTCTGTTAATTGACTAAGATCTTTTCTAGTTATATCTAAATATATATAGATTCGAATCGTGCCGGACTTAATTATAAATAAAATTATGAAGTAAATGAACTTATAGAATGTACCAGTAATTGTAAAAAAGAGAGTGAATCGGTTTCTTCTAGGCAAGCGCGCTAGATCAAAGATTACAACGTTGCTTAACATCAGGCGAGTTGTAGTCGAGCGTGAGCCTATCTTGTTTAAAAAAAAATAGGAAATATGATTTTCAAAGAGATATAAATCGTGCTTGAGCCCCAAAATGTCACCAAAATTTCAACAAAGGCGTAGTTTCACTTCTTCCGTAACAGTAGACCACAGTAATAATACGTATGACCCTCGCAGTAATTAGGGGCAATCTTTCTTGACTTGGTCTGACTTTAACAATCTACACGCAAGCGTAGCCATCTTGCTTGTCTGGCTGGGATCCGCACATTACAGAACAATACTACCAAAAAGTGTAATCTAAAAATGGAAAACCTAACAAAACAAATGGAGATAGATTTTCCTCGTTTGTATCTTAAATTCTTCTAAATATATAAAATTCAAAGGCAACTGACTGACATAGTGATCTATCAACGTACCGCCCAAACCACTAGATGGCTCGGGCAGAAATTTGGCATGGAGATATTATGATGTAGGCATCCGCTATAAGAAAGGATTTTGGAAATGTCACTTTTAAAGGGGTGAAATAGGGGATGCAAGTTTTACTTCTTAATGCGAGTGAAGCCGCGAGCACCCACTAGTTTTATAAATAAAACGTGGATCCCAAACACTGAGACACTCTATTTGTACAACGATAATTAAACACAATCAGCATCAAAATTACTTGTAATACAATGGCTAAATGTGTTTAGAATCGTAGTGCAAGCGGGCTTAGTTAGTCATATCATATAAATTGATTGTTTTCATTATTTTTCTTAATATTATTTGCCAATGCTTTTGATTAGCGTAGGAAAAAAATAAAGCGAACATTATTATTTAGTTCTTTCTTGCTTACCTAAGTACATGTTATAGCATATTCCTAAAGTTATTTACTGTATATTAAAACTCGTCACAATCTTGATTCTAGTGCTTATTAGCTTATATTATCGCTTTTAGCGATAAGGCCACCAGCTAAGACACTAGGCTTAAGTTTTAATATTTTTATGTAAAGTTCTGTATTGTGCTGGTGTTTTTAATAAAGTGTATATCTATCTTATTTTACGTACTTGCGCGTAATTTCATTATTTTGCCAAACTGTGGAACTCCTTGCCGGAATCTCTATTCCCCTCGAGCTATAATTAATTTATCGGTCTTCAAGTCGAGAGTGAATCGGTTTCCTTTAAGCAAGCGCGCTAGATCGTAAATAATAATGTCGCTTCCACATCAAGCGAGCTGTAGTCAAGCGTGAGCCTATCTATTTAAAAAAAAATACAATCACAAAAATCTCTTGTACAAATTTCTATTGACTCACCCAATTTCACCGCGTGGAACTGATAAATGTACGGGCACTTTAAATTCTACGGGACAATAGTAGTTTCCGATGTTTCAATGACGTGTAAAGGAAATGTTAGATGCGTCGCACCAGCCATTGTTTCTTCGCCAAAATACTGTCTGAAGCTAATTATAAAAGAGACAATAATTGGTTACTGTCAACAATATACTATACGAAATGTGAGAGGAAGGCCAGTTTTGTTTATTGTTTTGCTGAGCGTAATTTTTACGTCAAGTTTATGAGACTGATATTACAAAATTTGTACTCGGTGAACTTGTTTGTCGTATGACGTACTCGTTTTGAAAGTAACTAAAGCACAGTTGAGTTTCTTGCCATTTTGGTTTCATTTATTGGTATTGGGAAAAAACCACGATCAGATATTTAACTTTGTCACATGCTTTTGTAACAGGTCAAAATATTTCATTGCTAGAATGCATAAAGATACCCATACTTATCACTTTACACGTAGTATATAATAAAATCGTTAACCGCTGTCTATCCCTTTAGATCTTTAAAACTACGCAAATAATTTTTAAGTGCTTTTTAAGGGATAGACTTTTAAGAAGAAGGTTTTTATGTAAACACTAGCTGGTGCCCGCGACTTCGTTCGCGTGGAATAGTTATTACCATAAAAACGGTTCTAGTGAGTTAACCTTAAAAGATAGACATATACTGTTGTGGACATTTTGTTAGATCATTTCAAGAGGTACAATTCTTTCATACATATTTTTTTGATATCTTGAACCGTTTTCGCAGCGCACGCAACGGAAGCGCTCAAAGATGAATAATTTTCCCCGTTTTTTCCACATTTTCCTTTGTTTCAACGCTCCTATTAGTTGCAGCGTGATCTTATATAGCCTAAAGCCTTCCTCGATAAATGGTCTATTCAACACAAAATGAATTTTTCAATTCGCACCAGTAGTTCCTGAGATTAGCGCGTTCAAACAAACAAACTCTTCAGCTTTATAATATTAGTATAGATAAGTATTATAAGAATTTGTGCGTCCAATAAACATTTTTATTTATTTATACGAAGCTGGGCAGAGTTGCTAGTACATGAAACTTTCTATACAGTTACTTTAAGTAAATATCAAGCGATTACTTTATCGCAGTCCCACACGGCTAGAGTTCTAAGAATGATTGATGGATGCTGCGTCTGAGAGTCCGGAAGATAGTCATAAAGTCGTAAGTGTTATAATATCGGTTAAATGCTTACTGAGAATTAATAGCAGAAGCGTTGTTTAGAAAAAAAAAGTAAAGACATCGTATATGATCCGTATTGTTATAAGTGATAGTTTAAAGCTTTAGTACGTCAAAATCTAGAAAGAAAAAGAGGAGAAGAGAGATCAAAACTAACAGCCTTTCTTGTACCGATTTTTTTGAATTTAATTTACATATCAATAATAAATAATTTACTATCTAATCTTTTTCTTAGCATTTTGGCACTCATACAAAAAGCTTCTTTTATAATCTTAAAATATCGTGGCGCCTACACTATTTACAAAGCTATTGTCTACACTTTTAAAGTTTTAAAATTCCTTATCACTAAACACCTGAAGCTTGGTGATAACGTGATAAGATCTGTATTGTCTGTCAGGCAGCTTTGTTCTCTGGGACAAGTTTATGGTCATAAGAGTATAAACAAAATACTGCGCGTGGATAAAATGGAACTAAAAAGTTTTAACCAACATATTTACTATCTTGAAGGTCAAAATATGCTATAGTTTTTTGGAAGAGGTCGACTCCAGGATACGTTTACCCTGTCTGGACTCTGACGCGTGTTTTTAAGCCTATAGGTATTTAGAACCTAATTGAAATATTTTAAGGTGTTTCATGGCAATATTTATACTTTTTAAATAATTTTCATTTTTTATGTAGCAAAAGTGCTGCCGCATGTATTGTTCAGGTTTATCTGGCGAGACTACGAACGACTAAAAAAAAAAAAAAAAAAAAAACCGGTACATTGCACACAGCGCCATCTAGCCCCACACTAAGCAAACGCTTGTGTCGTGGGTACTAGGTAACGGATATAATACTCATATACTTTTCTTTTGTAAATACATACTTAATATACATACAAACGAAGAAGTAGACAATGGCATGATTGGAGCAAATAGACGATAGATACTCTAACTAAAGTGTTAGGGCTTGTGCTCATAGATAAAGAATAAGAGCATAGGGTAAAGCGTTTTTTGTACACAGTGTTTAATCTATTTAGTTGGTACTGAGTTCAGATAATGCTCAAAATTGATAATGATTACTCTAGCTAAAAGCGGATTATGAAAGGTTACCACTAAAAAGAAGAACGGGAAATACTAGCCGATCATAACCCTTTTTATCGAAAAAATAATTAAGTACCTGCCAAGAGAACTCACCTAGTGAATTGATTCTGCGGGGAGTCACGATCCTCAGTCATGAGGAAATACGACTCAAAGATAGATACATAAAACCTACATTACATAGGTATTCTATGGTTTAAACGCTGTTTAAAATATTCTTGAATGATAACTATCCTTGCGTCCAAATTAATAGGTCGTCGACTTAATTTAACTGACATCTGTAGATTTTAATAACAAAACCTTTTAGTAGGACTACAAACGTATTGTCTTGCATGATAGACAGATTACCAAAGGCTAACAACCTACTACAATGGTCTTGTCGCAAACTGTCAGAAGCAATATTCAAAAGGCTATTTATGTACCTACTTACATCATTTTACTAACAATTTAAACCTAAAGTACGTTATGCAAGTAAAATAAACCGGCAAAAACTATCTTTCAAATATTGCATGTAAATAATTCCGTAATGAGATTCAAACTATATTTTGAAAAAAAAAAAAAAAACATCACTGACATTTTGAATTTCAAGGTAGAGTTCAAGCAAGATAAATCTGCGCGCGGATAAAATTGGAACTAAAATGTTCTGATTGCAATTTGATCAATTAGCACAGAATACATATTACAACAATTAGGCCAATTCTTCCAAAGTTATGTTGTACGGACTCTAAAAAACGTTTATTAGTTTTTATACCATTTTTTTTTTGTTATGGCTTTTTCTAAGTTTTGACTTTGCAATTCTGCCATGTGATGATTTATTATCTGATACTTTCATTTCGATAGATATTGAATCAACTTTCAAAGTCTGTTGAGCTTTCAAAATTACAAATCATTGACATTTCAAATCCCAAAGAAATGCCGACACCGTTATTACAGCATTATATCAACATCTAAATATGTATATAATAATGAATAGGAAGTTATAATAATATACTTCTTGAATATTATATATATGTAACTATGTATAACTGACCATTTTGTTGGCCAGTACTAGGTCACGAGTAATTATTATGATAAATAGGAACTATAAATATGCAATATGTTTATTTATCTTGCCTTGACCAACAACATAACCTTACAAGAATAAATTTTGCATCTTCCATGCTATTTCTATAGTTACCGTGGACACCTTGGTAACGATATTTTTAAAAGTTTATCTAATTAGTTCAAAACTATTTGATTTAATTTAATAATGTGTGTTTTGACCCGCAGACTTTGATAACCAGTCACAACTGTGTTCGTATTTGCAAGAAGAACTATATGTATATGTTTAGTGGCTGCATAAATACAAAATCCATATTTAATTAGTAAAAATAAAACTTTATGAAAAGACACATTTTGTAGTGTGCCTTATATTTATGTTCTCGTATGCTGTAGAAAAAGACATACAAAATTCAAACAGTTGGTGGTAAAAATAGTGGAAAATACACTAGTCCCCCTTGCCGTGGTTGACCGCCTGGTCTATGAGGCAGTAAAATCATCGTGGGAGTAGGGACCCTGCGCGCCAAATGTTGTATGTAATGTCTATTCATACCTACATTAGGACATAGCTAATGCTCCAGCAAGGTTGATCCCTGTCTCCAGGCAATTTGGTCGGGACTCGAGGTCAAGTTCTATTAGTTTTCGCAATAACGGTCCAGAGGAAGCTATTTAGACTATTCTGTAGATGTATTAGTGCGTTTGCACTCTGATGTGATGTTTCCGTCTGACATTGGCACATTCCAGTCGTCAGTTAAGATTTTGTACGAGTTTGTGAGATCTTTGTAAAGATCTAGCTTTTGCACTTGAGAATATTGACGTAAAAGTAAGGTCTTGAAGAAATTGTACCATTCCATACTAATGAAAGAGTACCAGGAATATGCAGGTTTGAATCCAGGTGGTGATATTTTCAGATTACTCGTCTCAGAAAACAAATTTAATATAAGGTTCTTAAATTGACTGAAACCAACTCACAAATGTTTCTATTTCATATGATAGTTTAGAGATACATATGTACAATAAAATAATGCCTATTGTTTACCAAGAAAAATAAAGAAAACAGACAAAAATATGACGATATGAGTTGATCAGGTTTAAATATCATTTTGCTTGTGTTATTTTTAATCATCACGAGTTTCCTAACTTCAACCACTCTTATGACTCGACCTTTATGTTAAAGAAATATCCTGAACAAGCCAAAGCAACTGCAGTGATGTCACACTTACCACGAAGAAGTACAGCTATTATTAAAAATAATACTCAATTCGAGGTAAATGACTTGGTGACAAAAAACACCCACTTAAGAACCTCTAACGGTTTTAGTTCTTTCTATAGGAAAGCAACAAAAAACAATTACAAGTGGAAACAGATTTCAGCGCTAAGCGAAAAAGTTCATTTCTTATGAAATCTTTATTTCAGTTTGCAACAAATATAGAGAACTTTGTAGTATTTACCGATCGCTAGTGGAATCTTTACCATTAACGCAATTCTATAAATTTATCGTGTGATTATCAAACCAATCAAAGTCAAATCAGTTTAAAGGTTTCAGTTAACTGGATCAGCTTGCCTGCGATAATATAATAATGTACATATTTCTTGCATGTTTCTTCCTATTTGAACTAAGGCTTTACCTTAGAAAATCTTAGTTAGAAAATCTTACAAACGAACAAGAGAAGATAAACATCAGAGTCTATTTTCGTTTTTTTACTATTAACCGAGGGGATATTTCAAAAGGCACAAATCATTAGACGAACCTTCAAGCCGTGATATTCTCGAGGCTTCAACCTTCGTTTGCGGCCAGAACATGCATCATTTAAATCCATTTAAAAACAGTGCGTTTTCAAACACGTATTTATTGCTAAGACCGGTAATTATTGCGCTCGTTTACCTTGTTCGTTACTAAGTTACGTTTATGTAGACCAAGTTTCGATAAGTAACGAGAATTGAGCTCGTCATGGGTCAGATATAAGTAAAGGCGACACGCAAAATAGTTATGTAATTTTGGGTTTTTTTTGGGTAGACGGCGCTGTGGTCTGATAAAGTAATAAGTAATTTATAAATGTGATAATATGAGTGAGTATTCAGTACGTCTGGATAGTAAATAAAATAAAATGTAATTTGATAATATTTAGTAACTAGAAATGTTATAATACAAATATAAATAAATAAAAATTAGCATTAGTTGAAAATAGGTAGTATAATTAGTTTTAAAGTAGTTAAATAACGTTACATGTTTTATACGGTTTTATGAATAAAAAGGCTTTTTATTTTATTTTTATTTATTTTTATTTTATTTTTATTCAGTACTTCTGGCTTTCTTAATAAATTTGTGGGTAGCCTATCACAAGCTGTATATCTATACTAATATTATAAAGCTGAAGTGTTTGTTTGTTTGTTTGAACGCGCTAATCTCAGGAGCTACTGGTGTTAAAAACATAACATTTGAATGTATTTGTCACTGTCATTGACATTTCTAAATAACATATATATTATCTGTGTACACTCTGATACAAAAATAACCTCTACGACAGCTGTGTAATATAAAATAAAAATCTAAATAAATTAACTAAATCCTTAAAAGAATATTTTATTTATGGGCGACACGCCCATAAATTGGTGCCGAAACTCGCGTATACGGAAATATTTCCGTCGAGAAGAAAACAAAACAAAAAGTAATGCCACCTGTCGTCGACAATGAGGTCAAGCGGCTCCGCGCCGCCATCGGAATATTTAAAGGGCAGATAACAAGAGGAATCAAATTCCTGCAAGAACAGCAAGATCAAGTTTTACTGGATTCCGAAGCAATTGTGCTTCGGATAAAATTATTACAAGATGCCCTAATCCAGTACAGAAGCAACCACTTAGAGCTGAAAATCTTGATAGACGAGTGTGATGACGATGCACTCGCGGAAGACGACGTTGAGGAATCCTGTCTACAAACTATTTCAAGTCTACAAAAGGTCATGACCGTATCTGCGTCGATGCCAAGTTCACCGCGGATGACGGACGAGAAACCAGACGCAGCGATGTCTACAATGACCAGGAAGCTGCCGCAGTTCGACATACCTACGTTTAGCGGTGAAAGTGCGATAGAATACCGCGCGTTTATCGACATGTTCGTCGCCGTCATAGGGAGTGCAGAAACGCTAGCTCCAGTCCAGAAGCTATTCTACCTGCGGAAATATTTAAAAGGTGACGCGCTGACCCTCATTATAGGCTTGCCATTAATTAATAGCTCATATGATCAGGCAATTGAATTACTAAGGAAGCGTTATGATAACAGAACCATCATAATAACACACCACATAAATAGTTTAATGGATATAGAAAAAATCTCAAGAGGTACTGCTCAAAACTTGCGACGGTTAGTGTCTCAAGCCAGGCAGCAACTAGGTGCGCTTAAAGGTTTGGGTCAAAAGGTGGAACATTGGGACGTGGTAATTGTGACTCTGCTTATCAGGAAATTAGATGCCTTCTCCTGCCGAGCCTACTTCACTGAAAGAGATCATGAAAGGTTGCCTAGCCTCAGCGACTTTTTTGAGTTTGTGGAGAAGAGGGCTCTAAGCTTCGAGGAGAGCCAGCAAGCAGAATGTAAGTACAAACCAATTGTTTCTAACCAACTTAGCGAATCCCTTGTAGCTTTTCAATCTAAAAGTACGAACATGTGTTGCATTTATTGCCAAAGTGATCATAAATTGTTTCAATGCAAGAAATTTCAAGTTTTAAGTGTCAAGGATAGGGTTGCCTTTGTCGACAAAAATAAATTATGTAAAATATGCCTCAATCCACACACTAACAAGTGCAAATTCTTTTTTAAATGTGGCATATGCAAAAGCAAATCTCACAGCACTGTTTTACATGAACAAATTGAAACAGTGACCTGTCAAAACAGTATAGTTCTCTGCGATGAAAATACAGAGACTGTAGCTTGCCAAAGTAGCATGTCTACCAATGAAGTTTTACTTCCAACCATTAAGGTCAAGATTGAGGCAAAAGACGGCTCCCAAATTATTGCCAAGGGTCTTCTAGACTGTGGGAGTCAGCCTAATGTAATCACCTCCAAACTAATGTGCCAATTAAAAGCTGACACATTCAATCATGAGGTCAAAATTGCAGCCTTAGGTCAAAAAGGCAAACCTGCCACCAAGGCTGCCAATATATCGCTCAAGTCAGTACATAGCGATTATAATTATAATGCATTATTTTCTGTGGTTGACAATATCACTTCCTTTCTTCCACAGAACAAGATTGATGTTTCTAGTGTTGTGTTACCAGACAACATACTACTAGCCGACGATGAATTCAATAAACCTAGTGAAATTTCATTCCTGCTCAATGCCAAGGCATGTTTCAAGCTTATTGAAGCACACAAAATTGAACTGCCCAACTCCCCTAGCTGTGAGTTGATTTTGCTAGCAACCAAATTCGGATATGTTGTCTCTGGTGACATAATACAGGATACAGACAATGTTTGTCTGTCAAGTGTATGTTTGCATGCTGCTGTAGACCAAGGTGAGAGTGTAGATCTCCTCCTGCAAAAATTTTGGGACGAACAACACATTCCTGAAATTAATATGGAGGAAACAGCAAAGCCTGATGTGTGTGAAGCCGGATTCCAAAGTTCGGTACAAATAATCAATAATCGTTTTCAAGTGAAAATGCCACTGAAGGTTCCGGTCAATGACCTACACCTGGGTGAATCTTTTAACACAGCATTGCAACGACTTAATCATTTAAATAAAAGGTTTTCAAAAGACCCCCAACTCAAAGAGACTTATTCCAATTTTATTAAAGAATACATTGACCTTGGCCATGCTCAGGTCATTGACCTGTCAGCTGTAGACATAGACCAATATTATTTTATGCCACATCACCCAGTGATTAGAGAGGATAGTCAAACCACAAAACTCAGAGTTGTGTTTGACGCCAGTGCTAGGACAAAGTCAAACCCAAGTCTAAATGACATCCTACACAATGGGCCTGTAGTACAAAACAATTTGTTTGATATACTGATGCTGTTCCGCTCATATGAGTTTATAGCACTCTGTGATATTCGCCAAATGTACAGACAAATTAGAACAGATCCCTCACAAAATCACTTACAAAATATCCTTTGGAGAAATAATATTAATGAACCATTAACATGTTTACAGTTGCTGACCGTCACATACGGCGTCAAGAGCTCAAGCTTTCTAGCGACACGATGCCTCATAGAGCTGGCATTGAGGTATGAAAACAGTCATCCCCTCGCAGCTGAAGTTCTGAAAAAGAACACCTACATTGATGACTGTCTCTTTGGGGCCTCTGGTGTCTCTCAACTGACTGAGGTATGTGACCAATTAATAAACTTGCTGAAGCTAGGCAGCTTTGAACTTCATAAATGGAGCTCCAACAGTCAACAGGTACTATCCAATGTTCCACCTGAGAAACAAGCCATAGTCAAGTCTCATGAGTTCAATAATAATTCTGTGCTAAAAGCCTTAGGGTTATTTTTAGACATACAAAATGATAATTTTAAAATTTGCAAACCATCAGGGAACATTCCTTCAGAATGGACCAAGCGAACTGTCTTGAGTTGCATAGGAGCATTTTATGACCCCTTGGGATTAGCCGGCCCTATTGTTACTCGGGCCAAAGAATTTATGCAAAAATTATGGAGAAACAACTTAGATTGGGATTCGTCCCTCTGTGGTGAGCTATTGTCTGAATGGAACAATTTCTTTTGTGACCTAATGAATATGCAGCCAATAATTGTAAACAGGAATTTAAAAATCTGTAAGGCTGATTACATTGACTTGATTGGATACTGTGATGCCTCTGCTTATAGCATATGGTTGCTGCATTTACATCCGGGCTATTCATGGAAATGATGTACATGTCTCGTTGCTTTGCAGCAAGTCAAGGATTGCTCCAGTATCCAAGCAGTTAACCATACCCAGGCTTGAATTGAACGGCGCTTTACTTTTGTCAAAGTTATTTCAAAAAGTGATGTCCATATTCTCAAATGTAAATTTCAGACATAAATACCTATTCACTGACTCACAGATAGTGTTATATTGGCTCTGTTCAAGCAAGAAAAATATTACATATATTCAAAACAGAGTCAATATCATAAATTCATTGAAAGATGATTGTAAATGGTTTCATGTCAAGAGCCAAAATAATGCATCTGATGTATTATCAAGGGGACTTAATCCCACACAACTAGCTTCTTGTGAAGTTTGGTGGAAAGGACCACCAGAGATTCAAAATGTAAATTATGTACCTAAAGAGTTCATTGTCACAAAGGTCATTGACCCTGAACCTCATGTACAAATAATCAGTTGTAATATACAACAAGGGGAAATATTACCCATTTCAAAAATGTCTTCACTGTTGAAACTGCAAAGAGTATTTGCATATGTTTTAAGATTTGTAAAAATAAGTTCATTCATTGAAATAGAGTATTAGCATATGGTTTAAGATTTGTGAAAATAAATTCATTCTTTGAAATAAATAATTGTAGTAATAATATTCATAACTTCATTGAAAGATGATTGTAAATGGCTCCCATCGAAGAGCCATCAATAAGGTAGCTGTGCTGCCTATTTATGAGGTTCAATAATTGAAAATGCCAAATATAAATGTAAAGTTTATCAATAATGTTGTTATCTCACCATATTTCTAATACATTTAAAGTTTACATTTACAAAGGTTTAAAACCGTTTAAGTTTACAGTACATTTTAAGTTTGTAATTGCAATTTAATTTTATTATAGAACTTACTTATTACAATACATAATTTAATAGCATTCCTCATTGTTTGTTAACTATTTATTTGCCTTTCATTACTTACTTATTTGATTCAAATTAAAATTATTTATATTTGATTGTATAGCTTTCTAAGGCAAATAATTACAAGTAATTTTAAAAAAGGGGACCCTTAGTTTTCAGTCTGTTATAAACAATTTTTTAGAGTTTTTTGTAAAATGTATGTTAGCTATTTCGGTCAATAATTCACATTCTTAAATTTTGATTATTTTAATTTCTGTAACATATAATAGGCAACTTAAGATTATATAGCTTTTTCAAAATTTTGTGGCCCCGCCAGTTTATGTTAAAAACATAACATTTGAATGTATTTGTCACTGTCATTGACATTTCTAAATAACATATATATTATCTGTGTACACTCTGATACAAAAATAACCTCTACGACAGCTGTGTAATATAAAATAAAAATCTAAATAAATTAACTAAATCCTTAAAAGAATATTTTATTTATGGGCGACACGCCCAACTGGAGCGAATTGAAAAAATATTTTTGTGTTAAATAGACCATTTATTGAGGAAGGCTTTAGGCTAATAACATCACGATGCAACTAATAGGAGCGAAGAAATAATGGAAAATGTGGAAAAAACGGGGAAAATTATTTATCTTTGAGGGCTTCCGTTGCGTGCGCTGCGAAAACGGTTCAAAATATCAAAAAAATATGCATTAAAGAATTAATGCCCAAAATAACTATTCCACGCGGACGAAGTCGCGAGCACAGCTAGTGTTACATAAGAATGAGATGCTCAAAAAAAGTTTAAAAGCAAGCTTGGCAATTATCTTATTGTTATTTTAAATGTTATTTGTTTTCTCGTAAATGAGTTTAGAAAGACATCCAATCTGTGACAGATTCTATCGGTCCTGTATATCAATTATCATTCTTAGGACTACCAATTTTTTTCTAAGATACGACTGACGCTTAAGATATACGTGCCATCAAAATTATAGGATATTTTTATGAAGTGAATAATACTAATTGTCCAAGGTTCCGGTCACAAAACACAGTGCTAAAAATTAACCGAGTTTCGATAAAAATAGAATAATTGTTCGTTATTTTGCATAATGCAGGTATTTTAAAAAAAAACTATTACCTTTTATGTTTCCATGTTCCCGTATTTTCTTTAGTAACTTATTAAAATGTCTAGATTTTTCTTCCATCTAATTATAAATTCTATACATAATCTAAGATCAAATAATATCTAGCTCTTTAAGTAAATCGGCCAAACACTCCTATACGAAATTACTTTATAAGTTTCTAAAACCAAGTCATCAGCTTCCTTAAAAACATTATAATGTCGCGTGTCCAATGAAATCTCTTCAAATGCAGTGTGCTTTTTTAGTATCTTTTATGATATAAACCTCCCACGTGGCGGCTCTTAAGGAAATGTGGAACAATAGACGGTGTCAGCTTACTAGAGCTATACAATAAAGTACTGCCTCTTGATCACGACCAGGCATATGAAGTGGGGTTATTGATTTTATTTTGGTTAGATTTATACCTTTTCTGCCTTGCTTGCATATCTTTTGTAGAAACTAATTAGACGATTATGACTTTGAGACTTTATTGTTTTAGAAATGCACAAGCATGATTTACAACGCACTAGTAAGAAAACGGGATAGAATTTTCTCTGCAACGCTTTCTAATGTACTTTCACATGAAATTTATTTTCTGTAGTTATTATCTCAAATAGTAAATCACTCGGGACCATCGATTCTCTTAGGCACGGCGACAGCATAATGGAACGGTCCAGGTAAAGATAAAAAAAAGAAAAGTAGAATTCCGTCGACAATGAGACGACAAAAACCGTGACAAAGTTCATAGACTCCTTTCCTAATCCTTTATTAGGGCCTCGCCGCGGGACGCGCCGGAGCGGTTCTCATAATCTTATCTGAGAGTGTTTCTAAAGTTGCGCGCGCGCAGTGGGGTGGGTGCGCTCGCACCAGCATTTCGCGCTCTACCGCCGTCGCCGAACGCCGCGCGCTGCGTCCACGCGTACAACCAATCACGACTCGATTTTCTTAATTTCAAAATGTTCTCCAACTCAGTGACGTGAATTTAGTGCTTCATTAAAAAAAAGGACACTGAGTGCTTTTAAACTGTGAACGACCAGTGAAATAGTTCGTGTGAAAAGGATTTATTTTCAAAGGATCCGAAGCAACCCTCGAAAAACTTCAAGGTGAGTTGTTTTATTTTCAGTAGTCGGGTGGTTGCGACAACGGTGTCGAGGCGATCAGTTGCAAAGTGCAGTTTCGTAGCGGCTAGTATTTACAAGTATGTAGGTACATTTACAGCATAACGTACATCGCGTCGTGTCCGGCTGCGGACGGACTTTCTCGACGTTTTGCAGACATTCATCTGAGACTGGATAACTAACAGCTTATCGCGTATTCGTAGTAAACACTCGCGTTAATTAAAATAAAGTTATTGCTTCCTTTTCTCCGTCAATGAGGATGTTTGCATATTCAAACATAAGAGAGAAAACGCGAGATTTTCCTTTGATAAATTCTACGCCTTGTCTCTCTATTAATAATTTTAATAATAGAACTAACTCTAAACAAGCTGTTCGTGTGTGCATTTTAATCCAAAAAGTGGGTCAATCGCAGCTATTATGCTATTTCTGTTGATTGAAAGCATTTAATTTGAAACTAAATCTATTGCCTAAGATCTATTCAACCTACTGAGCCGCAGTTTCGCAATGTAACCTTAAAAGCATATTTTTTAATGTGGTAAAAGGCGATTTAATCGGTTGTACATACCCTCTAGTACGTTCGACTGAAACAAGTTAACATTTGTTCAGTTTGTACGAATTTATGGACAAAAAGTGATTTTAATAAAAGAACCATAAATAAGACTGCGATAATTTAAATAATATAAAACGAATTTTTGTATTGACGATTTAAAACAAAGCTCATGCGTATTTTTATAGATTTTTCGAGTGAAAGAGTAAATGCCCTACATAGTTTTAGTTTTTAATTAACCATGAAACTAAAGTCACTTATGGTAATTACGTATACCGTACGCGACTCTCTTTTTTTGCTGGAATACAGAACTGAAACCGCTAGAGTTTGCTCATCTGACCTGAGCCAGTTGTAGCATGAATATAATCACTACGTAACTACATGGTTATATGGAAGTTATATTCATTATAAACTTATTAACATTTGATCATTAGAAACGTACAAATCTTCCCTTGTGAGATAATGTGACCGTTTGACTAATGATGTCAAATAATTCCTAAATGTACACTAATTGCAGTAGCGCTTAGTGACTCAGAGATTTTCTTTAGAACTGATTAACCACTTTTATATATTCTAAAATTTCTAAATCTCAGTTTAGAGACACTTAAAAGCTCCTTAAAGTCTTGGTTTTAATCTGTTATGAGACCTATGTGATTCTACGATATGACAAAGAAAAACTTTATAAGACCTCTTGAACTTTTAAGGTGGATTCCGATTTTTTGCTACACATTATAAAAACCTCTTATATATAAGTACATGTATTTAATATAATATTTTATCTACCAATGTACTTAACTGAAACATAAAGAAAGTTCCTTAACATTAGCCTAGTAGGTACATAGAAGTACATATACGTGTATGCCAGCCAGAACATCTTTTAATTTTTTAATTAAGCCATCAGGCAAAGTGTAATCGTAGCACGGTTGCCCAGAACAAGCTATTCATTCCATTTTTGAAGTCATCCGAATTATACGACTAACTAACTTTCTAACTTTAATCAATAGAATATACTTTCATTTACAATATCTCTCAAATAACTCAGTATAAATGTATCGATCTCATCGGTTTATCCTGTTCGTTTATAATCTCCGTGAAAGTAGGTGAGTCTGTGCGAAAGAATGGAACAATCGCAACAAGATGCTCCACTTGGCTCTCTGTTGAATAACATTCGATACCTTTTTGCATGTTATAGTTCCTCTTACATTCTGTAATGGAGATTGTTTTGTCTGTGAACTTAGCTCATTGAATTGTCACAGTTCGCTATAGAACATTTTTAAGATATATATTTTTATTGAACCTCATGGAAAAAAAGTATAGCTATGATTTAACCTATACTGTCCCACTGCTAGGCAAAGGTCTCCCATAATTCCATACAATTTTTCCTAGCCATGGCCAGTTCTTCCCTGTTGATGTGGAAGTTCAACAATTATATTTTTTTTGCTTTTAACAAAATACTTTTAAAACAAAATCATAATTGAATTGTAACTACTCTGACGTATGGAAGAGTTAATTTTGGATAATTATGATTATCAATAGTAAAATGTATTACATATTTACAAGTAGGTGCTTATACGAGTATATGTACTGAATAGAACAAGTTCTCTTCCCATAATTGGATAATCTCATGGTAGGGAAACAGTAACATGAGAAAAATAAATAAAATAAATTTCTTTATTGTCCGACACATAATCCATTAAAATAACTACGGATTTCTCCGAAACTATGGTAACATACATATTTTCTAATGAATTATTAAAGTAGCATATGCTAGTAGATAGTGTTAGTTTTTTTACAAACATAGAATAAACTAATGTTTATTATAAATATTATACAAACATGATTAATAAATAATTCTTGTATTTTATAGATGTGTAAGAAATAACAAATATACAACTGCAATAACCTACATGAAGAAATATATAAATATACAGTAAGTATGTGGCAGTATATCTATACTAATATTATAAAGCTGAAGAGTTTGTTTGTTTGTTTGTTTGAACGCGCTAATCTCAGGAACTACTGGTGCGAATTGAAAAATTCTTTTTGTGTTAAATAGACCATTTATCGAGGAAGGCTTTAGGCTATATAACATCTCGCTGCAACAAATAGGAGCGAAGAAACAATGGAAAATGTGGAAAAATCGGGGAAAATTATTCATCTTTGAGGCTTTCCGTTGCGTGCGCTGCGAAAACGGTTCAAGATATCAAAAAACTATCTATGAAAGAATTATTCCTCTTAAAATGATCTAAAAAAATGTCCGCAACAGTATATGTCTATCTTTTAAGATTAACTCACTAGAAGCGTTTTTATGGTAATAACTATTCCATGCGGACGAAGTCGCAGGCACCAGCTAGTTATGTATATTTATGTAGAGGATACATCCTAGGCTGCAGTACAGGCTGTAGTCAAACGTAAACCTATCCCACGTAAAAAAAATTGCCTAGCTATTTTGTGTGTTTAGTTTAGTGTTCATAATATATAATAGGTTTTAATTATATTGGCGCCAATTATATTAATAAACGATGCTGTTCTTTGGAATTACATAATTGATTATTAATTATGTTAGGAACAAATGACTCATTACTAATTAATTATTATCTCCCTAGTAGTATTTGAAATAGTTTAGTGTAAAAATGTAATTGCACTAATTAAAATTTTAAGCACATTATCAATTAATTAAATTATTTAAAGTTTAATAGTCGAAGTAGGTACAAAATACCATTTTACCGATTTAAAAAAACTACCTAATACGAATGTGACATTGTGGTCATTGGATTGTTTGAGTATATATCATTCTGTAAATATATATTTTTAAGTATTTGTGTATTTCTTTGATTTTCTTTTGAGACTATTCATTCATGTATGGCTCAATCTAAATATATAAAACTCAAAGGTGACTGACTGATTGACTGACTGATATAGTGATCTATCAACGCACAGCCCCAACCACTGGACGGATCGGGATGAAATTTGGAATGAAGGTAGATGTTATGACGTAGGCATCCGCTAAGAAAGGATTTTTGGAAATGCCACTTTTGAAGGGGTAAATAGGGGATGCAAGTTTTACTTCTTCATGCGAGCGAAGCCGCGAGCATCTACTAGTAACAAATATATACAAATAAATAATAGCCCAGTACAGTACCACAGACCAAATTTAAGATAAACTGTTTATTATTAGCTTACAACTTATGAATAATTCATATTTCGAAATTACCACTCATGAATTAAATAATATTTTCAAAAGACATAAATATATTACAATTATAATGTAGTAATAGTATAATTAATCAAATTTACAAGACAATAAAACAATCTTTAATTACCACTGAATTAGCAATTATGCAAATATGGCTTAAGTTATTTTTTTAAGACAAAAACATTGTATTATGTGCTTTTGTTTTTTAAATCTCAAAGTCATGAATTTGTAAATTTTAACGTATATAATATACAAAGAAATTGGATACGTAAATGCTTTTATGGTGCAGGTAGAGCGTAAAATGTATCATACATTTAGCAATTTAAGCAGACCATTCAAATGTTTCTGTGTTTGTTAGTAAAAGGTACCTGTATTATGATTTTTTCATCGACACGAAATTGAAAAGCATCAGCTGTGTCTTGATCTTTTCACATTGCACCCTAATATGTAATTATTTTGTTAATAGTTAGGATCGATAAAGTTTCAATGTATCACTAAACTAAATTTCTAAACCATTTTTACGCCCTCAACATGCATGAACGGTCAAACGTGAGTCAGACTTTGTACATAGGGTTCCGTGACACTAAATTCATGAAAACATGTCAAAAAAATCCACGATACATTTTTCTCATAATGTCCTCGCATAACGCCTCATTTGTAGGCAGGTAGGTCTGTAGTCAAACGTAAGCCTATTCCGTGTAAAAAAAAAACATAATTCATGTAAATTTTTACTGGTTAGCTGCCAAGTTTTATGAAATACAGCCTGTTTATAGACTGAGAGATGGACAGACAGCAGAGTCTATTTTATAATGTCACTAGCTGTGCCTGCGACTTCGTCCGCGTGGAATAAGTTATTTTAGGCATTAATTCTTTCATACATATTTTTTTTATATCTTGAACCGTTTTCGCAGCGCACGACACGGAAGCCCTCAAAGTTGAATAATTTTCCCCGTTTTTTCCACATTTTCCATTGTTTCTTCGCTCCTATTAGTTGTAGCGTGATGTTATATAGCTTAAAGCCTTCCTCGATAAATGGTCTATTCAACACAAAATATTTTTTTTCAATAAAAAAAAAACATGCAGTTGTTCCTGAGATTAGCGCGTTAAACAAACAAACTCTTCAGCTTTATAATATTAGTATAGATTCTTCTTCTTTCTTCTTCTTCTTTTCCCTTGGGGTACAGATACAGATGTTTATTGATAAATTATGGAAATTTACATGTCAAATTAAATAATCACATTGTTCATACATATGTGTACGAGTATTAACCGTATCAATCAATTTTTGTATGAATGATCATCGGCGGTAAACTTATCATCTAGATAGTGGCTTATCTTATAGTAAGCTTTATTTGCTAGTAGTGCTTTTAATTTACATTTGTAAATATTATCGGACGCTGTATTTTTAACACTTTCAGGCAGGTGGTTATAAAACTTTGGGATATGAAACCCTAAAATCTCCCAACCTGTGTGAATAAGTACATGTCTACCTGTTGAGCAAAAAACACTGACTCTAGGGGCACGCACGTGTTCTCTACTCCTGTTTACCTGCTAAGGTAGTATTTTTTGTAGAGGTCTTTTGTCCAAGGGATAGGAAGAATAATGTACCTACTCATAAAAGCGATACGTAAAAGAGAAGATAAAAGTTTGATTGTGAAGCTTTATGCAATCTGTATTGAGTCACAGTTTGCACTGCATTTTAGTTGTATTCTGTGATTTTAAGTAGGTTTAGATTAAAAAGAATGAAGCCAATCTACCATGTAATCTTCTTTTTTCTGGTAAGACCATGTCAATAAAAAAAGAGTATAAGCGATGGAGCTTTTATCCCGCTGTGAGCTGTTTGAGCTGATGATAATTATGATACGATAATGCGATATGAAATAAATCGTTTCTAAATACGAAACAGCCAGTGCGCTCT
Organism: Macaria liturata; assembly: GCA_964023185.1. NCBI lineage: Eukaryota > Metazoa > Arthropoda > Insecta > Lepidoptera > Geometridae > Macaria > Macaria liturata. Next base: position 4,240,723 of record OZ026812.1, on the reverse strand, counting down.
CGGTATAATCCGCATTAACCTATGATAAAAATAGCGTATACTTAGTAGTAATTCATAGTCTAATCAACATCCATACAGTTTTTTTTTAATATATTCAGTTAGGGTTAAATAAAGGCCAAACATGTTTACACACTTACAAACTTTCACCGTTGTTAATATTTTTGGGTAACGTTTCTTTTCTACCGCTTACTTTAGCCAAGTTTGTCGCGCCAATTTTTCCTGCCACGATCCCAGCTGTATGTCATCGGTCACCCAACACTAGTACCATTAACTCGACCATAAACTGATGAAACAATACTTCATCGTCACTCAAGTCACGTATACTTACATACATACAATATAGGACATAGGTTACGGTCTGCATTGAGACGTTAAAACACCTGACGGATTCTGTTTCGAAAATCACTTCACTCACATTATCGCCAAGGTTACATAGTCGATTTGAATTCGATCAATCGGTTGAACATTCTAAAAATCACTGAGTGCATTTTTAAAGTACATATGTAAATTACCTATTATTATTACCTCGGAATTACCAACGTGGCCATGTTGATCGGCTTTGTAACAAATTTTATTTGAAGTTGTATTGTGATCACCATTTTGTTTCAATTGTCTGGATCTACTGTCATTTGCCATGTATAGCTTATATTTTTAACATTTTAAGCAACTTGAGGAAATTAAATTCTTACACAGGTCTACGTTCATATACTACTTTTATCATCTACATTACGACACAATTTTGCAAGTCTTTTTCATTGCCCAATATTATATAGATAGATAGATAGATAAAACTCTTTATTGTAACACACATTGAAAGAAATAAAGACAAACAGAAACACAAAAGACTTAAAAAATATAGATTGATGACTAAAATAAGAACAAAATCATAATAATATTACGAGTATCTAAGATTACAGTAAGTGTTTGTACAATATGTAATGGTTTGTTAGGTAATATAACAAACATATTTTTCGTAGTGCGTCGAGCGTACTGAAATTGTTATACAAGAGCATTGTTTCGTTCACATACCAAGTGGATCGTTATCTAGTACTTATACTTAGATATACTTAATATTATGTCGTTATTTAATGTGGTTTGTTTATATTAAGTTTACCAGTAATTGGGTCGCTAAGTGATTATTTTGTGGACTGTAGAAGATAGTAAGGCATGTACTGACTGCAGAAGATATAATAATACATAGTTAAATAAATAGAAAACATAATAAACATATAAACTTTCACTATGCAAGCTATTCGCTTGTGGAATGACCTGCCACTTCATATTAGGCAGGCCAAATCCCTTCCTATTAGTTAGAACTTGGTTCATAATTATTATATGCATGACTAATTTGTGGACTCAGGTTTTTTTTTCCTTCTTTTTGAGTAGGTTTATTATGTGTTTTCTTTTCTCTGTTTGTATAGATGTAAATGTAGGCATTTTACATGTTTTTAGGTTTTTAGTTGTTCTATTTGGTTGTATTAGTTTTAGTAGGTACGCCAGCTTTATTGTTTTCCTATCGTTGTTTTCCAAACTAGGTTGCCTGGAAGAGATCACTCTAAGTGATAAGGCCGCCCTCTGTCCCAATACTATGGTGTACATATTTTATTCATACTTGTGTTCTTTTGCTATTGGTGTACAATAAAGAATTCTTGATTGATTGATTGATATAAAATAAAGTTCTTAACAGTAGGCTATGGTGTAAAACCTTTTAGCAAAGATAATTTAATACTGCAATTTTCTAGTTAAACAAAAGAGTAAATACTAGATCACTATAGATATTATTCCTATCTTATAATTTTGTTATCATTACAATATAACACAGATGATTGCATAAAGCAATGTAGGCCCTTAAAAAGTATTTTTCGACCAGTTTCTCCGCCAGTTAAGCAAGTTTACTTTCTTTTTGCTGTAGAGGTAGGTCAGTTTTTTATTTTATTTTTTAAAACCCGTTACAAACATGGCCTAAGTAACCAGCGTAATATATCATCACGTCTTGTACAATGTTACTCATTAAATATAATTCCTGGTACTCTATGCAATGCTAAAGGGTTTGTTTTTGTTGTATTGATACATATTGTATTTGTACATTATGTACATCAATACCTAGTATAAAGATAAGAACCAGTAGGTATATTTTATATCTTTGATAGTAAATATAAGACAGTCTATGCTATGCTACAGCTTTTTTTTTTTAGTTTTTTAGATATTTATGTCTGCCTAAAGATATAGGCACGAGGCATTATTTATCAAATACTTTTGATAGTAAACATAAAGCTCAAAAAAAGGTTTGGTGTCAACAGAAAACCGGTAATTCGATTTTAGAATGTTTTATTCAATCGACTATTTCCTAGTTGACTCACTTTATAAAATTGTTGTTCGATTTCAGTGATTGTCAAAACCGCAGTGGAATTCAAGTTAATTCAGAACAAATGCTTGGTTTATTATTAGCTCACTGTATTAAATTAAATAGTTTTTTTTACGTGGGATAGGTTTACGTTTGACTACAGCCTGCCTGATGTTAAGCATTGCTGCAGCCTAGGATGTAACTCGCTTACCTAGAAGATACCTATTAACTCTATATTTGTAGACCCCTGGATTTATAGCAAGATTGGAGTAGATAGCAAATTAAATTTAAAAGATATTTTCCTTGAATTTCACGTTGAAATTACAATGAGTAGGTAATTAAGGATTTTCTCGATATACGTGTTTTTTTTTTACTATAGGTAGCTAAGTATTGGAATAACTTGGATGCTAACTTGAAGGCAATCAAGACGATTCAGCATTAACGGATGCCTTATGGTGAATACATCCGGTAGACTTGCTTTTGCCGCCGGTTGTTCTTGTCTCCACTTGTATCATTTCCCATCATGCAATTTCCTCGTTAGTACGTGTATAATATGTTTTAACTGGTCATATAAAATACATACCTACCCAACTTTTTTAAGTATATACTGTCGCTAATACTTAAATAACGCTTGTCAACAACATATTTCCATTTCTCCAAAGTTGTACTTTACACTTTACTGCCGCTCCTATACATATCACGATTTCAACAATCCATTATTATATTCAAAATCTGTATTTAAAAGGTACCCCATTGCATGCTAACGAATTTTCTAGCTTTGTTCCTATTTTTGTATTGCTAGCCTAGAAAAAAATTAAAATAAAGTTTTAAAGCTTCTTACCATATGTTAAATAGCTAATGTTTCATTCCATTATTTTATAGGAAATTATTTTCCATCCACTACATTACATACGAGTTAGTATATGCAAACAGATAGTCATCACAAAATGATAAACGTGAGTTTTACGGAAGAAACTTATACACATACGAGAGGGAAGTAATTATTTATATACCATTTAATATCATCGTAATGACGTATGTATGTGAAACTGGAGGTGAACCACTTTCGACTTTTAACAGAACGAATTAAGTTTAAGTAGCTACCCAAAACTGCAATATTAAGGTAGGTAGGTAAGAACACGTCAAAAGTTCACGTGTTAAGTTATGCTATCCTTCACATTTGAGATTACGCAAAATGCACTCGCAAAGCGTTAATTCGGATGCAAGTTAATGGTTGGGTTAATATCTAGTATGTTAATGAGATCATATTTATTGGTACGTGTTTGTAATTTTTAACATCATAAAATTAACTGCGAGCGAATAAATTATAATGAATATATATTATTCGTAAACCAATAAACCACCAATGACAGCATTAACACATTAATAATAATTTGCAAACGTGCAACATGTTAGACTACAGTGGTGCTTACCATCAGGCAGGCGTTAGTCAAACATAGGCCTAAACATAGAAAATCTAATCCAACATTGAAAACAGATTCCAAAGATGCAATTGCTTTAATTGATAACAACATTCATTTGTATAGATTTTTACTTCATTTGTTTTTGTAGGTTAGTAAAGTCTATTTCTAGATTATGCAGTGACTTAGCTTAGTACCAACTTGATATAACTTTAACTGACTACCATGCTCACACAAATTGCAAACATTTACGCCTGTATTGCCAAGAACTACTTACATATTATCTAGATCTAGAGATAAACTAGTGCACTAACTAAATGCCAAACTGTCACTGACTTCATTTAATGTTTCTTTTATTACAATTTATGATTGGTTTTTAAGTTATGTGAGCTTTTTTGGTGTAACTTAATTCCAAACTACCTTACATATTCCAAAGAATTCATTTTCACGCGTGAATATCGGTATGCTGAACAATGTACAGTAAATTCAAATTTATAAGGTGCTTAATTAATTTTAAACTTACATTTCTGTGAGTTGATATAAAATTACCCAATGTATATGTTTTGATGGGACGATTTACAGATTTGCATTTTACAGATAGATAAAAGAATAAATTAGGCTAAATATTTGGTTCTGTATCATAGTAAATTACTTTTACCGTTTCATTTTTAGTAGATTGCATATCTTTATGGCAATTCGTGTGTTCGTATATTGTAATAATATAATTTGTACCTACATACATACAGGATTAAATGTAAAACACCAGCAACCTCGCTAAACCAGGGCAAAACGTTAATATCAGCGTTTTGAATGTATGTAACGAATTTTATTGCGAATTCTCAAAAATCGTAGAACGAAAGAACATGACGTTGTCCTAAGAGGTTGAAAGTGTTCTAAGTAAACCTTGTATAAAATCATAAAATATAAATAATAATGGAAACCATACGAATACAATATAAACGCCTATTACACGGTAGCTTACCGATGTAGATCGTCGGTAGATAAGCACGCGATATCGCGCTCCGGGCCAATGGCAGATCTCATTTAGATACCTTTTGTATCATGACAGGCGTATGCGCAGAAAAAAAATACATATTTTTATAATAATTATATTAAGTACTACTGCAGGGCTAGCACGGCACCGGTACTAATAGTCTTTCCACCATTTTACCCACCTGTCACCATACAACAAGTGGATAAAATGGTGGGAAAGACTATTAGTCCCCGTGCTGTGCTTGCCCTGCTGATGTTAATAGTTGGTACTAGATTTAAATTTTACTTTTATTATATGAAAGCAAGTAAGGTAATGTTAGTTGTTAGTGCCGAAGTGTCGAACACAGCGCTTTGCCTCAACGTTTATTGTACGGACGGCAAAGCTTTGGAACACTTTACCAGAAGCTGTGTTTCCTGCGAACTACAATCCAGTGGTTTTCAAATCTAGAGTTGATAGGTATCTTCTAGGTAAGCGTGTTACATCCTAGGCTGCAGCAATGCTTAACATCAGGCAGGCTGTAGTCATACGTAAACCTATCCCACGTAAAAAAAAAAAAAAAACGTTTACGGAAAAATTATAAGCATGCCTTTGGCCAGTAATCGTGTTTGCAACAGGTTAGATTAATGACTTTAAATCAGCTTTCAAATAATAAATGTTAGAGCACTAATATCCGCATCTTGGCACATATCACTCTAGTATTTTTTTGTACAGCGTGATATTATTCATTTCTATTACAGATATTAACCTCGCTTGATAAGTAATCGGTGCTAATTATGCAGTAACATATCAAACTTCCTTTAAAATTCAACTTAAGTTACCAAGGCTGTGGCATTTTCTGTAATGTGTATAATATATTCCTGTTTGTGATATTTATTACAAATGTTTATAACATTTCATCACGTGTGTGCGTGTTTTTGTCAGCAACATCTCGTTTGTGAACATTTTTCCTAAATTAGGGTAGTTAGCAAATTAAGTTTAATTATATTGTAACGTACCTACCTTTAATTATTTACATTCTTATCGTAATATTTAGTACCTAATACTAGACGTAATAATATAATATAAGCCTCACATTAGGGAGAAGACTCTGGCCTTGTAACACAGTCTCACGACTAGCACAAGGCCAGAGGTTTCACGAAATTTATTGTAACCCGTTTTTATTATGTCAATAAATATTTTGTATTTTGTATTTCATCACGAGTATTTTTATTGAAATGGGTGGAGCATGTACACAATACGTACCACCTTATTTACGAGTATTTTTGTGAAAATAAATTGCAATATTTCAATCAATACGTCAAGGCATTCACTTCTAGTGTACTTAGTGTGATTTTGTATATCTATGATGAAATGATATGAATTTACAGAAAACTTCTTCTTTCTCATAGGTGGAAAAAACACCTTTTTAAAGAATGGAACAAAAAATATTTCATAAAAATTTTAATTGATTTTACTTATTTTACATATGGGCTGGTTTGGGAGATTACTTCATAAACAATTGTATTATTTTAAAGATACTGAAACACTTTATCTGAATACAGCTAAACAAACATAAATTCATACACAATATACATATCTATCTTAACATTTAATTAATTAATCACTTCTCATACCTATGCTAAAAGTATTTAATCATAAAATTTTAAGATGTTCACATAATTTATGCACAGTTGCAAAACACCCTTCACCCCCGGCGAGGTAATCAAGTTGTCAATACTTACTTAAATTATCGAATTAATATTTAAATAGCCATAGCATAAATACTTAGCTAAGGCCAAATCTAGTGAACGTGGTAGTTAGAGGTTCCGGAATAATATCGAAACGATTTAGCAGACTACTGCGCAGATCTAATTTAATCTTAATCTATTTGTATCATAATCTGAGATGGTTGTTATTCAATAGCTCTAGTCAAGGTGGAAAATTTTATAATTTATTATGTAAATAAAGATATTTTAAAATTGAAAATTGAATTGAGTCAAGGTGGCGATTATTTGGGCTTGTCAAAATGCGGTGAAATTATTTTCATACATATTTTATCATTTGCATAGGAAAACATATAACTTAACATGTTTAAAAGGGCTTGTTACCATTGAACTTACTGTTCAATATTTTTATATGCATGAATTTCAGATGTTTCTATTCTACCAACTAAGTAACTAATCTTCTTATTATAAAAATTCTATAAATTTATACATTTATTTTACAGTAAAACTAAGCTCAAAATTGCTTAAACAGATAAAGTTTTGACATAAGAATGTACAATAAATATACATAATCAAATGAAGAAGCACATACCTACTAAATTAAACTTTTATTCGAACCAGATTATTTTCGCTCATTTTCCAATCAAAGTTTAAGTTAAACAACCATAGTGCGCGCTTAGCACTTGACAAAATAACTCACACATTCCTTCTAGTTGACTTAAAATGTGAAAACACACCTTTCACACGTTATCAAGAAATCGATAAACTCTTTTATTCGCTCATAACATCGAGCTCCGCCGAGCAGCGAGAAGTCACGTTGGTTACGTCACTAGTTGCACCCGGCGACATAGTATAGAGAATAGACTGTTTTAAGCGCACTATTGTTTACGAAGTGCATGCTAGTTTAAAAAATGAGCATCTACCAAATCTGCTTAGTTCGACACTCAGTCTTCCGATTGTAATGTTATGTTTTTTTATTACCATTTGACAGTCTGACGCTTGATCACTTCATCAGCCGAGGCGACCCCTGAACGAACAAAACGAATTCAATGACAGTATGACTATGCTGGAAAGGAATTGTACTGAGTTATAATTTTTGAGAAAAATGTATATTTACAAGCAAGGCCATGGGGCTTACCACGGAGTGGTTAAGCAACATTAAAATAATATGCACTTACTAGGTACTATTTTAAAACTATACGCCGCCTGATAGATATCGTTCATGATGATCTAGGATAGACTAAAACCGATTCATTCTAGTATAAATACTGAAAACAATTGTTTATTTATTTGATGTACAAGTTATTTAACGGTTACAAAAGTCTGATAAAATATTTGCTCACAATACGTAAAATAATAGCTCTAACTTGAAAATCTATTCTCGTATCTCTCGGCCATTATGCCCCGTCCTTTACTATACTATGTCAATAGTTGCACCACACTCAGCGTAGCAGAACATTGCGACAACGTCCCACCGCCTTCCTGGACAATTTGTGTCCGTCTGTATGACTGCCATCTTCTGGCCAAAGGTGGAAGTGAAGGAAACCACTCGATTAGGTAAACTTCCTACGGATATCAGATAGGTAGGTATAGCTATAAGTAGTGTGGTACTTTGTCAATAATATTGGTTTGATGTGTTATTTTATTGAAATAAAATAAAAGTAAGCGTGGGCTTGAAAACGATATCAGATTTTATAATTTTAATAACACCTTTTTTTAATAACACTTATTTAAAACTAGCAGCGGTCCGCGGTGTTACCCGCTCATTCGGGATTAAAAGTAGTCTATGTGTTAATCAAGAGTCTAATCAACCTCCATACCAAATTTCATCCGAAATGGTACCGCTGTTTGAGCGTGAAAAGTAACAAACACACACACAAGTTTTCACCACATATATTTCCACATAATGTATATTTCCAAACAATTGCGTATGTTATGTATATAATGTATATTAGCTATACGTTACCCTCATTTGCAGTGGAATCACAAAAATCCTACGAATGTCTTCTTCAATTAATACAAATACAAATTAATTTACTTATAAAACCGATTACAAACTTGACTATTACTTCATACTTATATTATGTACAATGTAGGTACGAGTACATATATATTTATTTGCCACTTACTTAAACTATTAAAAGATTTCGAACAACTCTCAAGGAGTAACAAACGGCCAAACCCAAACTGTGATCTCATGCTCTTGAGAACGGAATAAAAACTCTTCATACAATTACAATAAGAATTATAAAGTTTTCCAACAAAAGTGTTGAAATAATAAAACTGATTGAGCGACGTTATAAAAAGTTTGTAAACATTCGCTGTTGTAAAGACATCGTGCCATAATATTTTTCTTTCTATTAGTTCATTAGTGGTGTGAAATACTCGTACTAACTGGAGACTTCTAGAAAATCAATATAAGTATCTACGTATAATAAGTATGTATTTATTTACAAAAGAAAAGTATATAGGTAATATATCCGTTTTTTTTTTAACTTGAACGGGTTACCTTTATCTAGTACCCACGACACAAGCGTTTGCTTAGTGTGGTGCTAGATGGCGCTGTGTGCAATTACCCGGAATATTTATTTATATACTTTACTATTTATTCAGTATATTTATGATTTTAGACTTTAAATATCAACTGCTATAAAAGTTAATAGCGTAAGGGTCTTACCTTCAAGGGTCAGTAAGGGTCACGACCTGTTGCAAAAAGCGTGGCCTACGAGTTTATAGCCATGATATTAAATTAATGATTGACCATGCGCATTGATAATATTGAAGATGGAGAAATTTTTAACCAAAATTTAGCACAGATTAAATAAAATCTCTTTTGTTTTGTTTGTAGTTTGGAAATGAGTGAAAACGATAAGCAATAGTTATTTATTATAAAGGTTGACCGTCATTACCTGGCAGCCGTAACTATAAAATAAATAAATATTTCAGGACATATAACACAGCGCCATCTAGCCCCATACTAAGCTTACGCTTGTATCATGGGTACTAGATAACGGATATAATACATATATACTTTTCTTTTGTAAATACATACTTATTATACATAGAAACGACCAGACTCAACACAAGTAATTACAAATTTTAAAATTCATAATTACTTGTGTTATGCGGGAATCGAACCCGCACCCCTAGATTAGAAGGCAGAGCCACTACCAACTAAGCTAATGGAGCAGTCTATAGATTGCATCTTGAGTTTGTTTTTAATTGTTCCTTCTTCTCTTCCTTCTCTCGTTGTAATTCTCAATACTGAGATTGTTCCTCATTCACCTCCTCCTCCTCCTCCCGTCGTAGTCCTCATTACTGAGGATCGTAATTACCCCGCAGACTTGTTACATTGTAGAAGTTTTCTTAAATAAGTACATCATGGTGGGCGCTTAGATCATTCCAAGGAAGACTTATGTTCTCAGATTTTGTGGTCCTTCAACATGTCGGTTTCCTCACAATATTTTCCTTCCCCATTAAGTGAGTACCTACCAATTTTCCCAAACTCCCTCTCTCTCTCTCTCTTGAGTCGTATTTCCGCAGACTGAAGGTCGTGACTCCCCCGCAGAATTAATTCGTCAGAGGAGTTCTCTTGGGCAGATACATCGTGGTGGGCGCCCAGGTCTTCCACGAAATGCACAATATGTCCTAGGATATTGAAGTCCTCAAACAAGTCGGTTTCCAAACTAAATAAATATAAGAACTTAGAAGACAAAAAAGGACGGATACAACAAGCAGCGGCGGAAACATGGCGTGCTGTAATGAAGTGCTATCGCAATATGTTGCAGCAAGCGGCACACATAACCACTGTTATAGACAAGTACCTATTTAGCCAAAATGGGTTTATAAGAACCGATGTGCAATGCGCTTAGCTAAGTAAAAAAATTAAGACTTTTGTTCGTATAGAAGTCTTCTTTTTCTTTTGGTGTTTGGTGTTTCCTTTACTTTACAGAAGAGGTCTTTAATGAACGCATGACGTCAAATAAAGAAATTAACGTAAAACATAAAATTGTTAAAGTAAAATAATAAAATAATATTTCATATTTTACTATAGGTCAGCACTCAGCATAATAGGTCAAAAAACAATGCTTACTTTCACTCAGTTTCATAAACAGTTATTTTATGCTTCTGAAACAAAGTTACTTTACTTTTCTTGGCAATGAAAATTAGTTTGATGTACCTACTCCCTCAGACAAGAGGCGTATTTTAGTGAGCGTAATGTCGCTCACTTATTGAATAGAAAGAGCAATGCTTGGGATTGACATCGCGACGAGCTCCGCGGGGTAAATATTACGTCACTCCCATACATTGGTCTTTCTATTCCATAAGCGAGAGTCAGAACGCTCACACCTACGCCTTTTGTCTAAGGGGGCTGTCTGTAGCCACTACTTTTACATGTAATATTGAAAATCCCTTTTATTTCTTGTTACTCATTTATGGCATAAGTAAATGAATAACTTGTTTTATAAACTTTCCCTTTACCTCCAAAAAGTACGTACTTCCCTCTTTATTTTATTTTTCCTTTTTCCTTATCAATAAGTCTTCGATATCGCTTCCAAAAACAGCGTTGTAACTATTTAAGTTTCTCGCCAATAAATCTTAGTAGATGGAAAGTTATCGTTGGCATCGGTATGCGATGACACAGTATTGCACGCGACCACCCCTGCTGTAGTAATTAACAATAATTACTCATTACTTATTATAAAAATACAAGGCACATTACATTACTGACTGGCCTGTTAGCTTAGTTGGTAGTGGCTCTGCCTACTAATCTAGGGGTTGCGGGTTCGATTCCCGCCTGACACAAGTATTTATGCATTTTAATAATGTATAATTTCTTGTGTTGAGTCTGGTTGTTTGTATGTATAATAAGTATGTATTTACAAAAAAAAAGTATATAAGTATTATATCCGTTATCTAGTACCCACGACACAAGCGTTTGCTTAGTGTGGGGCTAGATGGCGTTGTGTGCAATGTCCCGAAATATTTATTATTTATTTATTTATTATTTATGGTCTCCTATAATTACCTACCTACGCTTTACTTGACTTGAACTTGAACGAGTATATAACATGGTATCCTTGATTCCGTGAATGTGTGTTCTTTTTTGTATAATTTAATTGTATCAATATATTATGACTCACAACACCATATAATACCTGATACTGTAATCTTAATTTAAATTAATTACTTTGCATGTTAGTATTTAAGCGTGTAACCAAATCCATGTAATTAGGTACCATCTAAGTTATGTTACACAAATAAATCATTATTATTAACTTAACGGTTTTCACTCACGTGTAAATCGCGTAAGTAATCGCGTAATCGTGTAAGCCGTTTAGTAAATATATTGATAAAATGTCTCACGAAAGTTTTAAGTTATTATTATTATTTTTTAAGCAGCTATTTTTCTCAACGATTGAGTCTTTCTATTCAAAGAGGAAATACTGCCAGCATCCTGGGATCCCTGCCGCACAGCGACAACATGGACGGTGTGCTGAATTTTTTGTAAATATCTGTTTGTTTTTTGTTACTTTTTCTGTATGTTAAGTCTTTTTTGTATATACTTGTGAAATATATGTAAATATTAGTTAGTTATTGGCAATAAAATTTAAACACTAAAGTTTTAATATTAATTTAATTGTACATTCGTGTTTACTATACAGTGCATAAAGTGGGTTTCTGAGAAAATAATAGAAACGTATTTTTACGTGGGCTAGGTTTGCGTTTGTTTTTTAGAAGGTACGGTAAGGTAAGGAGAAGGTCAGCTCACAATTTAACATGCCAACCCGTAAACCGTTACCTAAAAACGCACACCTATCCACATCTTTATAACCTCCTAGCCCTAGTTTATATAATCTCTTATGTTGAATCAACCTTACTGTAAAACCCGTTTGAATGTTGAAATAAACGCTTTATGTTATGTTTATCTATCGAAAAAAAAGTAATTGTAATCAAAATGTATTAATTTCTAAACGCCTGATATCTATCACGTCATGTAGACACGTACGTGCATTAATAAAAATACATGTAACTAGCAACTGCGTGGCCGGTCTTATAGCATCAATTTCAATAGAATAGAATAGAATAGAATATAACTTTAATGTACACCATAAAAACACAAAAATTACAAAACAGAAATAAACATACTTAAATTAAAATGTTGCACATTGGGCGGCCTTATCGCCTTAGGCGATTTCTTCCAGGCAACCTTTTGGATGGACATAACTTACAATTGTAAGCAGGCGGTGTACAATATACATATATCTTATTTATATTATTAAATTAATTGAAAGATACAATACACACTCAATCATATAGGTTATTAATAATACACATACTCAATACAACTTATACACATTATACAAACACTACATTACACAATACTTATATGTATATGCTATAATGACGTTAAATAATGTTGATATATCATATTTTGGAAAATGTTCAGTGACTTAGCCTGCCTTATGGGCAATTCTATTATTATTAATTATTGGGCCTTCAATATAATTTTCAAGAACACCACACTTTTAATACCTCATTGTACATTCGTCTCCATTGCCAGTCTTCTTGTAGCAAATCCACAACAATGCTGTCGGATGTCACCACAATTTTCTTTACAATGAATGATTTGAAAGATCTGCAATAATCCACAGAACCGAGTAAATCCTTGCATAAATACTATAGACAAACAAGAACAAAGTGAATTCTTACACTATATGCAAAATCTGTAGTCAAAATAATAATAAATAAATATTTCAGGACATATTACACAGCGCCATCTAGCCCCATACTAAGCTTACGCTTGTATCATGGGTACTAGATAACGGATATAATACATAGGTATATACTAAGACGATATCGAATACTTTAGCGATATCGAAAAATAAAGATTCGTTTAGGAATCATTACGTTACCTGAAAAACACCATATTAGGACTAGGTACATAGTTAAATTCATAAATAAATAAATAAATAAATATTCCGGGACATTGCACACAGCGCCATCTAGCCCCACACTAAGCAAACGCTTGTGTCGTGGGTACTAGATAACGGATATAATACTTATATACTTTTCTTTTGTAAATACATACTTATTATACATAGAAACGACCAGACTCAACACAAGTAATTATAATTTTTTAAAGTACATAAATACTTGTGTCATGCGGGAATCGAACCCGCGACCTCTAGATTAGAAGGCAGAGCCACTACCAACTAAGCTAACAGGCCAGTCAGGTAAGGTAATAAATATCTACAACAAGCAACTGTTTTATTATTTTTGGGAATATTAACTGGCTAGTTTTGCGATGTTGTTGGTTTTCTTTTCGCTTGGCCTTATATACTAACTACTACTTTTTCTATATATTATACAACTTTGTATTTAGTATTTTGTAAAAAGTTCTTTTCATCATCTGATTTACATCAAAAGTTAAATTATCTTCCATTATAAGAATAGGTAAGTGGTTGAATAATTACAATAATTGATAATAATGTATTTACAATAGCAACAGATTTTCTTCAAGATTTTTGCATTCGTTTCGCTTAAATTTGACCTTGTTTGCTGTCAGATCTTTCGACACTTGTTTCTATTCGGATAAAGTCTATAAAGAATTTGATCTCAGAATTTGTGCCATGCTGATATTTATGAAAAAAAGTATATGAGCATGCAAACTATTTAGTCTCTTGCTAATTTTCATTGGCACATTCGTATGGATTCGTTATGGATAAAAAAAAACATACTCTTTAGTCTATGACCACACAGAAAACCCACTGGAAGACCAGTGACCACCCAATAAACAAATTAGAGCCTCCAAATCGTCCACGATCCATCACCATCAAATGGTCCACGTATCGTTGGAAAGGTCGCGTGAAATAGGCTCAACGTCGCATAACAATGAGCGCACAATTACGGAAGTGCCCGATAAGGAAAGCCTATTGCGCCTAAAGCTGTGCAAGCAGCCTTGAACGCGCTCTCTGTTAGATTGACATCGTACAAGTTGTTTTTGCAAGTGCACTAAAATAACAAACTCAAGAGTTATTTTGTCAAGTGCTAAACCCGCGTTATGGTTGTTTAACTTAAACTTTTATCGGAAAATGAGTGAAAATAATCACGACCGGCAGAATTTGAACCTGCATATTTCTAATCACCGCACAGAACGCCTAGAAATACGTAGGTTCGAATCCTGTCGGTCGTGATTATTTTCGCTCATTTTCCAATCAAAGTTTCAGTTAAACTAAATAGTTTGAGCTCAAGTATATTCTGTAACTACACTAGCTATCCATTATTCATTAATATGACTGTTACTAGTGTTTCGTGCTGTTTGGCTAGCGTCGTTGTGGGATAATAGGTAACCTGTGTAATATCCTATACTATTTCGTTACACAAAATCAAAATAATCCGTCACTGCTTTTTAAAGATAATTATCTTTTACTGTTTTATGTTGATGAACAATATGACTGTGACACAACCTCGGAGCGTACTAAGATCAACCAAGATCTGCAAGCTTTGACAATTGTACTTATATACATATATGTAAATCTAAATGAAAAGGTGATTCATGAATAGTCTTCTTTCATCCTTTTACAGAATCATTAACGTTTGTAGGAGACAAAACACTGTTCGCCCTTGTATCTGGCAATAATATCAGAGTGACCAAGAACATCTGGTTTACCATGTGACACATAAGTACAGAACTTTTCCTCTCAAACCCTGTTATAGTACTTACTTGTACTAAACGTTGATGACCGGCCTTGAAGCGACCTCGGGTTTTGAGATCTAGTTTAAGCGTATCAAGCTCAAATTCGCGGTTGACACGATTCTGTTGTTATGGCCGTTTAACACACGATTTTGGTTTGTTTTAGCGGATTCTACTAAGTTTAGTTTCGTTTTGTTTTATACGTGATGGATTTACTTATTATAGATAATATTTTACTATACTTGTGTACATGTTCACCGGTTCATAATGGAAGTACCAAAGACACGAAGCGTTTTGCTTCTACATTCATAGTAAAGGAAGATTTTGGAACTCTCTACCTGGAGCCCTGATTCTATTCTGTTTGAAAGCACTTAGTTTAAAGGCAGTATTGACATACGTAGTTTGGTTTAAAAAATTAAAAAAACATTGTATTCAGCAGCGCTATTAAAATACTTAATACCATATCCATAGATTAACTGAGTTATTTCATGATTTCAGACAGTTAAAATTAAATAATATTGCATACTATTGTTACGGCAAATGGTTTATTACGACCTTCGTCGTAGCTTATCGTAACGTTTTGTAAATTTAATTAAATCACTTCACTTTTAATTTGATTTTATAACCTTGTTCAAACTAACAAGCTTTACATAAAAACAGAATGTTAATTTTACAGCTCATGGTTAATCTATATAGGTAGACAGATAAATAGATAAAACTCTGTACACACACAGATCAAAACTAACAGAAAAACAAAAGACTTAAACATTAGTGCCACAACTGGCGGCCTTATCGCTAACAGCGATTTCTTCCAGGCAACCGTAGGATGGGGAGGAGTCGATAGAAAAATAAAGGACGGGATGTTCAAAAAGAGAAAATATAACCAAAACATAATTTTATCGTTGGATTTTTTATAAATACATATTTATTTCCTACATCTAAAGCAACTTTACGTTTGTACATTATCTATCCACATAAATATCTGCTTGCATCTAGTATTGCGAAAGATTTGTTGTCTCGTCACAGTGACAACAAAAAGGTTAAATGTTTTTGCCATCATTCATGGTGTATTGTTTCAAGTGCACCAAAAGGTACATTTGTCATTGACAGTTTTTAGATACTAGACAGATAAGCCTATAGATATACAATATACTAACAAATGAAGCGAAACGGAGTTAGAATAGAAAAATTGCAATATTTTCATAATCGGATTCAATTTTTTTAATCGGCTTTTTTTTCTTTAAATAAGATAAGTATATTATGTAATTTTAATTTTCTGAATGTATATTATTAATTTATGTTTTATACAAAAAAGACTTAAACATACAGAAAAAATAACAAAAAACAAACAGATATTTACAAAAAATTCAGCACACCGTCCATGTTGTCGCTGTGCGGCAGGGATCCCAGGATGCTGGCAGTATTTCCTCTTTGAATAGAAAGACCCAATCGTTGAGAAAAATAGCTGCCAGCCCTGAGATCTCCTGTGGCAAGGACCAAACGTTTGCTAATCTGTTTAACAAATAATTTTGTGTCCGGAGACCACGGGCCCAAAGTCTCAACAGATAGCGCAAAAAATTCGTAATTTGCGCTAATCTGCGAGTATTTTCGTTGTTTCCCGAGTTGGGCCTGTAGTGCTGCACCCCCAACTTTTTGTACATACTTGTGAAATATATGTAAATATTACTTTGAAATTCATGAATAGATTCTGATTTATGTTTTTTTATTTCTTACATGGGTCCCGAGTAAACCGAAATAAATAGTTTTTAATTCAATTTAGGTAAAAAATATAGAATAGCACCAGCATTTTTTTTTATTATTTCATCTTATTATAATTAAAAACATACAATAGATTAAGGCAGTTATATTCATATATATCACATTTTTTATCATGTTTCAAAGGTATTGGTCTAATACGTCCGTTATTTTAAGCTTTTATTTTTTTCTTCGCTTCAACCTTTGAGCCATCTAATCAGAAATGCGAAATAGCTTCTCTAATCTACATCCAGCTTACCAGCTCATGTCCAAACAATACTGTTACATCCACATATGTATTGTGTACGTGTTCTCGGCACAAATGATGCGCCACTAACGAATTGCTTACGACACAGTCAAGCTCACTACATGTCACAGAGATTTATGACTTAGTCGCCACCTGCTTGCCTCAGAGGGTCTCGAGGCGACAATACGTGTTTTTGTGACCTTGGGAAGTAAAGAATTAACTAAATCTTTAGTTTATCTGTTGTTTATATTTATTTCTAGTACTGTACTTTTGAAAACTTCCACTTTAGCACAATGGTTTGAGTTGGCGCAAACGTAATTTGAGCTTCCACATATGATAATTTCAAAGTGTCGTTAATAAACGAGTAAGTACCCCTCATACATGTATTTAAACTTACATTTTTACGTTTTTTAAACTACTTTTTGCACTGTTTCAAAATTGAATCGCTATTGCTTCATGCTTTAAGCACGACTTATTTGACGAGTCAACGAGATTTTTTAATTCAACAGAGCTTGCGAATAATACGTATCAGCTTATCGCGCAACGGATAATAAGCATTATAAATTCATGTTACCAGAACAACAAATTTTCAGGACATGTGTAATCCGTAGAAAGTTCTGGTCGCCCACCACCCACCACCGCTATAATAAGTATCTCGTATCTGAGTAGTATTTCCTCATGACTGAGGGTCGTGACTCCCCCGCAGAATTAATTCGTTAGGGGGGTTTCTTGGGCAGATATGTTCATTGTGTTGGGCGCCCAGGTCCTTCCACGGTAGACACAATATGTCCTCGGATATTGTGGTCCTCAAACATGTTAATTTCTTCGCGATGTATTCCTTCACCGCTAAGCGAGTGCTATAATAAGTAGGTACCCTTAATTCAATTCAGTTTAGTTTACCTCCAAGCAGATGAGATACAATCAAACTCCTTCGAATCGGTATCAAGCAGTCTCTACAGTATTCTGTA
Source organism: Macaria liturata (assembly GCA_964023185.1). Lineage (NCBI taxonomy): Eukaryota > Metazoa > Arthropoda > Insecta > Lepidoptera > Geometridae > Macaria > Macaria liturata. The sequence continues at coordinate 4,222,593 of OZ026812.1, read as the reverse complement.
TTCTGTGTCTAGAGTATTGCCTCTTCCTGGCTGAAATCTCGAAGAAGCTAGCCGTGTCTGCTAGGCCGTGGCAGGAAACAGCAACTGTCCAATTGTCCACAACCGGGTATGATTACTCGATTAGTACAGTCGTAGATGCGAATGGTAGTTGCCACTTAATACGTACTGGCTGTAATTTCTATGTCCCTGTTTAAAGCTTGATTGACGGGTATAGTGAGTAGGTAAATATAGGAAGGTAGACAGAGACATTTGTCGATTTTCAAATTTAAGATTAAACTTTATAAATAATTACTATTTCGCCTAACTTTATAAGTAACTTAAAACACTGATTTATCAAGCTTCAAGTTAAACTTGTCACTAAAATAAACAGTCGTCATATTTTATATCATTAGTTTGTTTTGCTAAGTGCTAAACCAGGGCTAAGGTTTTATTCATGTAGATTCGTTCCTAGCAGTCGTGGTTTATTTTCACTCATTTTCAAATAAGTTTTTAATTGTATCGCTCTTATACTTATTGCAAAGACGAACATTCTCCAACTTACAGCCTGTAGGATAGTATGTATTCTACAGGCGTTCACTTTTTAAACTCAAGTAGTTCTGCTATTAATTTTCTTCCTTATATTCCTCCTAATTAAAGTTTACAAATATATTTTTAAATCTTTTTTCAACACAGTTTCCAAATACCCCCAGTACCCTTCATATCACCTCAGCACAGCTCCCACAATCACCACTCGACCATCTCGAAACCCTGCGTTGCAAACAACACAAGCAATTCGATTCTATTCGCGTGCCACTAATTAGAGGCAGTCAAATTAAGAACATTAAGAAAAAAACATCAGCACGCGTGTTTGATAATAAAGTAATATGCGACAAGGCTGTGTTGGCACTCAATTCGGTACTTAGGACTATTTATTTAGGCCCATTTGCAGAACGATTCTTAAAAGAAAGAAGGTAAGAAAAAAAATATTGTGTCAGATTTAACAGAAGAACACACAGGAGTAAAAACATAATAAACAAACATAAAAATCTGCCACAACACAGCCCCAACTCAGCATAATGCTGGTTGTGTGGAAGCAACCAGCGCTGGTCTTTACTGACACAATATTGATAAGTGAAAATTTGGCTAAATGTATTTAAAAGTCATTATGAATAGCCGATCAGACCGGAGATGTATGGCACTATGCACAGTAAATAACAAAGCTATATATTATGCATGCTACTATGAGTAAGTAAGATAAAAAGAAACAAAACGAACAGACAAAGAGAGAGAGAGAGAAAGACAAAAACAACATAAATGTATCTGTAAGTCACTTAAATAAATGTTACTCACTTAAATGTTAATTGTTTCGCGAGAAAACAACGCCATCTAGTTATTTATTTTTGCTTGAGACTATATTGTAATAGTGTGTCAAAATAGCCTTGTCCAGCTGTATCTCTATCAGCGATGACTTTGCGGCCTCTGAGACTAGAAACCTCTTTCATAATATAATTCTACCACAAACGGGGACGCGCGAAACATTATTATAAATATGTAATTATTAATATGAATGCTAAAATTACCAACTAGTAAAGCAAGTACGTGTAATATAAATAAAGTTTTGAATAAGTACGAAGCAGTAACTTAACTATAAGTAGCACAACCTTACTTAATATAAGTACTTTATCGCCAACCATAAAACATAGCATTATTTATCATCAATTTAAATTATTTTATGCTAATTAATATGCTAGTATAATCTAAGTAAATATTAGTAACGTACTTAACAGTACCAATACTTTGTATAAAGATCATAAACATTGTTAACTTATTTACAACTTAACCTTAACTTAGTAGAGATGCGTAGTCTTTATCATAATCATAGATTGTAATCATCAAGATTTTAAAACAACTTTAACCTTAATAAGCAGTAATTTTGAAAATAAGCATACACTTAGGTATTAATATCACACCTTGACCTAAACTGTCTTAAAGAACAGTTTTAAGTGTAATTTCGTCCAGGCTTGACCAATTTTAACGCCATTTGCAGTTTTTTCTTGTCTAAAATGTTTTATTAATTGTCTGTAAAGAACTGCGAATAATTGATACTAGAAACGTAACTGAGGCAAGACATAAGTCCACGATATGGTCAACCGCCGCCGCTGCGGTTGAGTTGGTGGACGGAGTTTAAGCCATCTAATCCTGGATGTTACTAGCCTGAGGGCAGGGTGCACCAGGCGACCCCAATAACCCCAACTCCCCATTGAGATGAAATTAGTTGGGCTTCCCGGCGTGAAGGTAGTCCGATCCCCACACCCCACCAACTGCGAACAAGCAGTCGGCAACGATCAATCAATCAATATAGCTTTATTGTACACCAGAAAACAAAAATACAAAACAATTTACAGTAAAATTACTTAACCCAGCTAAATTTTAGGCATTATAACCAATCACGTGATAGAGCGAGTGTGGCTCAGCGGTTCTAGTGTCTGCTTTTCATCCAGACGTACCCTGGTTCGAATCCGGCCCTACACCAATGACTTGTGTTTTCAAGTTATGTGTGGATTTGCACTTGCTTAGCGGTGAAGGAAGGAAGGAAGGAAAACATTGTGTGGAAACCTTGTTTGAGGACCACAATATCCGAGGACATGCGTCTTCCGTGGAAGGACCTAGGCGCCCACCACGATGTAGCTGCCCAAGAAAACTCCCCTAAGGAATTAATTCTGAGGGTGAGTCACAACCCTCAGCCATGAGGACATACGACTCAAAGAGAGAACCAATCACTAGTAAGCTTTGTGTGCAAGTGGCGTGTGGAACGAAATAAAATATGGAAGCATTTTCTACGTGACATTTGTAAGGAGTTACTGTTCTATTGTATTAGTTATTCGTTGGTAAAGAGTTAAAGAGTCATTGTCATCCGGCCTCTAGCCTTGACATGGGTCAAGACAATTGCTCGATCAACTGTAGGGTTAAGTTAAACAACTTAATCACTTAGTAAGTTCCTCGTTCGACCTAATGGTGTTAGATAGTTACTAAATTATTATAAGCTGTTATAATGTGTGAATAGATAAGTATGTACATCAAAATGGATATTTTTACACATTTTTTTATAAATGTGATTGTGTTCATTACCTGTTTTGTAATTTTAACTTGAGACCTGGTCTGGTAGGTATATGGAAAGGTACTTGCCCTCGTTATTTTATACCGAGCATTGCTGTAAGGAAATTAATGTGGTCTTATGACCACAGTATGCAGAGATACGAGTATTAGTTGTTTGTTCTTCATATGCTATTAATATTACATCTTTTCACATTAAAGTAGTAAATAACCTCGAAGAATCTTAGCTAAGAAAACACCGAATGCGAAAAAAGAGACAACCTTTGGGTTTCTTTGTTTGATTTTTTTACTTTAGTAAATTTAAGTAAGTAAGTTAATGTTTTTTATTTTGTCTCTTGTATTAAGCTATTATTATATATGTATGTATATATTATTGTAATATTTGTTTATGATTATTCATACATAAGTAGTATAAGCCTTTTGATCTTTTTTCATATTTTATTTAATATCTTAAACACCTCGTCCTACTCACTTAATTTGAAGATTATATCCCTGCCAGATTGGTTGCCTGGAACAGATCGCTCTTAGCGATAAGGCCGCCAATTAAAACGCTAATTTAAATTTCTATGTTTTTTGTGTTGTTTTTTATATGTGGTGTTTTAATAAAGTATTTATCTATCTATCTATCTAAACCTTATTACACTATTAAAAATCATAAACTTCACATTATCCTCAGGAATGTGCCCCAAAGCCGTGTGCTGCGATTTCCAGCGCACGCAGGTAATCGAGCACGCAATTAAGTAACAAGCCAAGTTGTGGCAATCAGGAGTCAAGTGACGTAAAGTGCCGTTGACCGACCCTGTTTACTTTCACAGCGAGGCGACGTGTTTGCCAGATGTGTGGGGCTGGATTGGAAGATAAATGTTTACTGGACAATATACCTATATTTTATACTAGTGGGTGACATTTCGAATTTTATACCCACAATTTCGAGAATAAACTCGCTATATTATTTACTTACTAGTGGATGCTTGCGGCTTCGCTCAAAGTAAGAAGTAAAACTCATATTTTACCCCTTTAAAAGTAGCAGTTCCAAAAATCGTTCTTACATCGACCTGCATGTCAAATTTCAGACCGATCCATCCAGTGGTTTGGGCTGTGCGTTGATAGATCACTATGTCAGTCAGTCACCTTAAGGTTTTGTATATTTAGATTTTGCATACTCCATTGTCGGAAATAGCTAGTCTTGTGGGCGAGTCAAGTGTCATCATTCCAGTACATTGTTTAATCTTGATAGCCTAAACACGCTACTATTTTCTATTGTAAATACAACATCAACCAGACTAAACACAAATAATTGCAGATTGAGAAGTAACAAGTATTTATTTGTGTTGTCCGGAAACTGTACCCGCGCCTAATTAATCATTTTCAAACCATTGCTCTAAATACGGATATAAGTTAAATATTTTAGTGACCTGTGAGTTATGGCTGAATGAAACCATAGGCAGAGGAGTCCAAGGGACCCCAAACATGAATTCTATGACGACTACACAGTGCCACCGCCACGTCTAGAATGTTCTTCATACTCATTCATATTTGTATCGAAATTAATAATTAAATAGCTTTACAGTGGCTTGTACAAGATTTGCAGCTTATTTATATTATACCACGAAGTAACTGTAGGTGTGTGTAGGTAAATATTGAAATTTTGCGAGCATACAATAGAAAATTGAATTTGATATAACTATATTAAAGCGTGTGTGTTAATTCTGTGTACTGTTGGTTCCACGCCGCAATAGAGTAACGGATCGTCGTGGTTCTCGTAAGGATAGTACAGGACAAGGTCTCTAAAGAGACATAGGCGACTTTTCATCCAAGTGTGTACTAAAATGCTGGCGGTACACATATATGGCTTATACCCTAATAACGTATATGAATGTCACAACTTGTCTTGTATGCTTCTTCTTCTTATCGAATAAGAGTGGCCGACTCTGGTGTCGAAAGTTTATCAAGCCGCTCTAAGGGCATCTGACATGGCTTAACGACTGCCGCACTAGACAAACAGCCGGGACCTACGATTTCACGTGTCATCTGACCAACGGAAGCGCCCAAAATGGAATGCCACGTGTATGGTTATCCATATCCTTACCTGCTTAGTACATCTGGTAAACCCAACATGGTGGTAAAATAAAACATGTAAATAATATTATTTTGTGCAAAAGTTTCACCCGAACAATGTAGCGATGAGTCAGCCCTGGAGTCAAGAAGGTTCAAGACCGGAGACGTTTGTTGTCTCTTGACACACTTTTCAAGTTTTTTTTTGTAGCCGACTCAACGGCTTTTCTGTTTACGAGATAATTAGGGATTTTACTAAATATTTTTTGCGGATCAACTAATCTTAGGCAATTTCGGTAAGACACACCTGGCTAATGCCGACAATAAGAAATGTCGATTCCTCGGTGTCAATATGGATACAAACATGAACTGGAAAGAACACATAGCAATACTAAAAACTAAAATGTCTCAATTCACTTATGCCCTCTCCATACTTAAAATCAATACAAATATCGAAACAGCATTAACAGCATATTACGCCTATGCTTTTGCCTGGCTACGCTACGGCGTAATATTGTGGGGAAACAGCACCGACGTCCAACAGATATTCATTATGCAAAAAAAATGTATCCGAATAATAGCAAACATTAATATCAGCACCAGCTGCAGATCACACTTCAAAGAAAGAAAAATCCTAACTTTGCCCTGTATTTACTTATATGAAAATGCTGTCTTCGTCAGGAAAAATCTCAATCTTTACACAATAGACCCAAATCCACGCAGAACATTTAAAATAGTACTTCCGGAACCAATACTGGAAATATACAAGAAAGGGCCATACTACATGTCTATACGAATATACAATAAACTGCCAAACTACATAAAAAAAGAACAAAATATTAAAACTTTTCAAACCAAACTAAAATTATATTTAATACAGAAATGCTACTACACAATAGAAGACTTTTTTAATGACGAAAATAAGGAATAGGATATAATTATGATCTCAATGTAAAATAGATTAATAATAAATAATATAAGAAAATATTGTATTACACATAGGTACTAGTTTAAGATTTTAAATTTTATATTAAGTTTTAGATTTTAAAATATTTAATTTTAGTTTTAGTTTTAATTTTAGCTACGCCCTAATTCCTCTCTTAACAGGGTAAATGTAATAGGTACATTTGAGCTAATAAAGGAATTGAATTGAATTGAATTGAATTGAATTGAATTCCCAAAAAAACAACCTGTTTCTCTTCTATGTTATAAAATTAAATTAAAAAGCCTTAATTTCTTTAACAACTTTTTAAAATTGGTCAAAGCTAGGTTAACATATCTATATAATACCTAATAATATTAACATTTATTATAATTATATAATAAAACATATTATTATAATTATATATTACACTTTACCTTCATTGTATTATACTTTTAAGTTCTTCTATGTTAATCCATGTTTAAACTGTTAGTGTTAATTCACACTTGATATGTACCGTATTCGGCAAAATATTTAGCGGTGCTTCCACAAATGAATCAAATCCGCTGAGCAGCAAAATCAGCAAACGGTTCTTCATATTTTGGTATAAGCTTAATCACCCAAACTAGCCCAATCACTGGTTGTTAAAAATTTAAGGCTAGTCGCCTCAATACATTTTTCAACATATAATTAACAGCGAGCTAATAGTGGCTAACTGTAGGTATAAATTGATTCGCCTTGTATATCTATGGATATAGTGAAAGGTATCTAAGTCGGCTGGTCAAGGAGGTCTACAGCTGATGGTCTACATAACTTAGTGTCAGTTTTATATGGACAGTGGTTTTTCGCGCGATTTCGCTCCGATTTTCCGAGGTTCTCTCAAAATTAGAAGAGAAGCCTGTTTTAATAGTAATTTTCAATATGTTTTTGTCTTCTTCTTATCGAATGAGATTGGCCAACTGCGACTGCCGAACTTGACAAACAGCCGGTACCTACAATTTAACGTGTCATTCGACGGAAGCGCTCAAAATGGAATGCCACTTTGGGCGCTAATATGTTTTTTGTAGAAGATATATTATGCAAATATTGTTCGTTTTACCTACATAATTGATTGATATTACTTTGATATTACACATCATCTGCAATCAAAAATATTTTTACCACATTTTGATACATTAGTGTACAATCGAGCTGCAAAACAAACAGACCAAAAAACCATATCTTTCTTGACCCAATCATTGATTAAAATGCTCGGTAAATTAATCAACACAGTCATAGGTAAAACAAGTGACTAGTCTTGGCTAAACAACTTCGTTAGTATGTAAGTGGGACGTGCAGTTTTGAAGTCTGGCAATCAATAACGATTCTAATTTACCTCAGGAGGTTTGTCGGAGGAAAAGTTGTGGAAAATACTGGCAAGGAAAGAGGAATACGTTTCAAAAGTTAAGGAAATATAAAGCATAATTTAGGTTTATTTTATGTGTTATGTTTGTGTTTGTTTGTTTGTGATCGCTTTTGACTTTAGCCTGCTTTTTTAGGTAAGCAATGCTGCAGTCTCAAAGAGATACGCCTAATTTTAGAAAGTGTTTACGAGTGTTTATTCTATATTAGTAATACACAAACTAAAATAAAAGATGGCACATACAAAGGGAGAGCTATACCCAGCAGTGGGGTCCCAAGGGCTGTGGATGATCGATGATGATGATGAAACTCAGAAGAGAAAATAAAAATTCAGTCCCCTGTGTGACAATATGTATTAAACTAGGAAGAAAATAAATTGAGTATTAGGTCTGAGCGCGGCTAAACCAAATAACGTAGGTATTGTAGGTATTCACCCCTTTACAGTGTTCTATTAGTATTAAGTTCTGGGTTGAATATGCCTGAAATAAATGACTTTTATTTATTTATTTATTGCACATCACAGTGATATGTTTATTTATTTTCTTCTAACTTACCAAGAATAGACTCAGACTGATATTTATTAGGCTATTTCATATTTAATAGGTCTATGTTTGTGAATTGTTTGTATAATTTGTATAAGACATTAGGCATCGGCAGTCATTCTTTAATCGGCCTTCATATAGAAGGCAATTTGAAACGCTTTGTCTTTTTGTAATCATCAGTGGCTTTTAGTGGTAACATAAAATTATGAAATAAGACTAGTTCAAGACCATCTAAATATATAAAACTCAAAGGTGACTGACTGACTGACTGATATAGTGATCTATCAACGCACAGCCCAAACCACTGGATTGGACTGAAATTTGGAATGAAGGCAGATGTTATGATGAAAGCATCCGCAAATTATAAAGGATTTTTGGAAATGCCACTTTTAAAGGGGTGAAATAGGGGATGCAAGTTTACTTCTTAATGCGAGAGAAGCCGTGAGCACCCACTAGTAAGTAAGTAATTTAGCAAGTTTATTCAAGAAATTTTGAGTATGAACCTCGCAAAAATGTTTTATCTTCTAATTCCTAAAGGAACGTTTTTTTCTACTTATTTAATTTTATAAGACTGTAGTGTTTAGTTTGCTAACAGAGACCAAATAAGTAGAACGGAACAAATATACGGTCTTGCTATTCACCCCACTGTATTTTATTTCTAACTATTATATATCTAGCATAGAAAACTTTGTTTATTTTTTTTTGAGATCTAAGCATCAACATGTTCCTATGTACATAGTGTTACTAAAGCATAACTTTTCCTTTTAAGGGTGGTCGTGATAATTTAAGGAACAATTGATTTAGGTTCCCGAATTTCTAAAAAAAATGCAGCTCATAAGAATTTTGCTTCGACCTAAATCCACCTTTAAAAGTTATTGCGGTAATTAACAAAAAACTGTATAAGTCTACATTCAATGAGTTAATAAATAGGTATATTATTTAATTGAAACTTTATTTACAATAATAAAATATAAAAACAAGGGAAGAAAAACTAAACATACTACTTCTAACTACTACAAAAAGGGTTACTTAGAAAATCTTTAGAGAAGCCATAATTAATTAATTTATTTAATTACCATACTAATATATTCATATGATCAATTTTACAACAAATAATTGTAATAACACATGCTCTATATTTTTTATATCAAATCTACATCTGTAGGTGCTTGTGTTTTGTTTAATAAATATACCAACTATTTAAATAATCTAACGTGTTAACAAAAAATCAGCAAGATTTTATTTTACGTGGGATAGGTTTACGTTTGACTACAGCCTGCCTGATGTCAAGAATTGCTGCCTAGAGTGTACACGCTTAAGAAGATACCTATTAACTCTAGATTTGAAGAAAAAAATCACGTCAATACCCCAACTTGAGTAGATATTGACTGCTCTGTTAGCTTAGTTGGTAGTGACTCTGCCTTCTAATCTAGGGGTTGCGGGTTCGATTCCCGCATGAGACAAGTAATTATGAATACTAAAATTTGTAATTACTTGTGTCGAGTCTGGCCGTTTCTATGTATAATAAGTATGTATTTACAAAAAAAATGTATATTAGTATAATATCCGTTATCTAGTACCCACGACACAAGTGTTAGCTTAGTGTGGGGCTAGATGGCGTTGTGTGCAATGTCCCGGAACATTTATTTATATCATCCAAACAGTTTACTGCTAAATTCAAACTTCAACATTATCTTATTAGTAAACTAAACCACTTTCAAACATGCTAAGAATGCACCACATGTATAAAAAAAATAAAAGTGTAATTTAGAAAGTGAAACATGTTTTTGAGGCTCGTTCTAGTCGTGTACCGAAGATTTCACCTCGCACCTTAAAACTATTTTATCTAGCTCATTAATAAGATAAGCTAATGCACTTAAATACATATATTGCTTTAAATAAGTTCAAAAGTATTTTCTGACCACTCAGTATATAAGTAAGAAACAGTTAAGTACGCGCTTACTTATCCGAAAAGATTCTATAGGCGAAGAGAGATAATAAGTACCTATTAATTCCAAGAATTGATAAGTAGGTATAGAAATTTTCTAATTTATCGAAACCAGGATCATTATGAGAAGAAGGTTTGGTTCCATTCTTCCTTTGTGACTGAAATATGTAAAAATAATGGCCCTAAATTGGTTACGACCGTATTAATTACTATTATAAATTAATTTCATATGTGTTGGTTTGTTGTCTTCATTTTTTAATCCATCCGTAAATTATCTTCATAAGAACTGCTGCTTATTTGCTGTCAACACCGATATGGTCGGTGATCATACCCGAATAAAAATCAAAGTAATACATAAATAGTTATGTGAATTTTATCACATAGTAAATACTTATACAAAAATTTGCGATTACATGCTAATTAATTGTTTTTATAATAGAATTTTCGTGTTTACGCGCTTTGAAAATCACTACAAAACAAATGTACTTAGCCAGGTATTGACTACATATGTACCTATATAAATTTAACCAAAATTATTATTAATACCTATTATTGCCGAGCATAACAAGAGACGCAAAAATGCTAACCTCGGCCGAGGTTACATATTTGAGCCTTTTGGAGTCGAAACTTTGGGGCCGTGGGGTCCGGGAGCCCATACTATTTTCCAAAACCTCTCGGAGCGCTTGATTGACGCGACGCGTGACCAAAATGCTGGCCTTTTTCTGGCTCAACGTATCAGCATCGCCATCCAGCGTGGTAATGCGGCCAGTATGCTGGGCACGCTGCCCTCTGGTAGTGGGCTGGAGCACTCAGATTATCTTTAGGCTTTTCTAAAGATTTTCTAAGTGGCCCTTTTTTGTAGTAGTTAGAAGTAGTTTGTTTAGGTTTTCTTGCCTTGTTTTTATATTTTATTATTGTAAATAAAATACCAAAAATGATATCAAAACTACACCAAAACAGTACAATTAATTTTATGTTCGGCGTCAATACAATAAAATGCACAAATAGCCCAAGTATGAATATTTAGTTTAATAAATACTCTATTCTATTATTTTATGATTTACAATTTTATTTCGTCATGTAAATAGTTTAGTCCTATGTAGGATTCGATAGCACAACAGTTAAGAGCGCTTAAATAAACATGTTTTAAAAGAAAAACTAATGTTCTTTACCAACACTTTCTCAATTATTATTATTTTTGGAATAATTATTATATATAATAATTATAAGGAAGTTTTAGAAAAAGCGAAAGAAAGAAAACATTTATTTTTATTTTTTTACGTCTGCATCTTTTGCCATTTGGTGTAAAAGCATATTTAAGGCGAACCAGAAACTATTCTTAAAAATCTTTCGCGCGTAATCTTAACTTGTTGCGGCTTCAAACTAAATTATAGTCGCCCCAAGCGTTGTTGAAACCTAACCAACAGTAATAGAGGCTCCAAACCACAGGTAATCATCATTATTATTGTCAGCAACCGCCGTAATGACTATTATAAATGTAGATTTAACTGACCTGATTGTCAATACCCAATTTAAACGTATGGAAACATAGATTTCAGTTTGTATACCTATTTCATATAGCTGATATATCATAAATCATTATGTGCGGTTATTTTATGTGTACTCGAAGGTGTACTCAGTTAATATAAAACTTTTTTATTTATCCTTTGCTTTAAACAGATCATTTATTTAATAACAATCAAAACGGCCGAAGCCAATTACATTAATTATTTAAAACAATACTTATTCTACAAACACATAATCAAATATAACTTAATAATAATCATCATAATATAGTCAAACAAGTCAAATTTATATATTATGTACATTAAAACATTCACACATTCATTCATTTCTTCTTTTGCTCGCAAAACCTCAGACACGCTAACATTATTACCGGCCATCCGTCCGTAAACAAATCACACGTTGGGTTGGCAGCGAGCAGCGTGTTGAGTGCGATTATGATGTGTTCGAAGTTAATTACTACGGGGGCTACGGGGAATGTGTATTTGGACTCTAGATATCCGATTTGTCTTTAATATATGGCTTATATTATGCTATAACATATACCCAATTGACACATTGCGAGAATTAGTACAAAATTCTAAGCATGGTTAGAAGTTAAGCACATTATACACGAATTTATTTTACTATATAACGTAATGACTACTAAGCTTAACTTGCTCAATATCAGAGTTACATGTAGCATTAGAGTTAGTTCTATATGTCTCGTTAAATAATAGCACATACGAAACTAGTTCACTTGCTATAAACAAATAATTAGGATTCTGTTTATGAAGTAAAGTTAGCGCGTTGATGTCTTTTGTACTGTTCATTTGTTTCGTAGCTGTCTACGTTTTATTTTAATTTTAATTTCTAAAAAAAATATATCTTTTCTGTCTGCCTATATTTGAAGATCCTAAGTTTGAGTAAATCGAGAACTAATGTTATTATAAAAATAATGGTTGCTCGCGGCTTCGCTCGCATTAAGAAGTAAAACTTGCATCCCCTATTTGCTTGCCAAATTTCAGCCCGCTCCGTCCAGTGGTTTGGGCTGTGCGTTGATAGATCACTATGTCAGTCAGTCAGTCACCTTTAAGTTTTATATATTTAGATTAAAAATGTTTAACTAGCTACAAATCATCATCATATAAAGTAATTTATGATAATTAATATTAATTTTAATAGGTTTGTTGCCAATTATAATTAGGTACATTAGCTAGCAGTTCTTAAAATTAGCATTACGACGTTCTGCGTAAAAGTTGTCGAATGTTTCGTTCGTGCAAAAGCATGACTAAGTCAATATTGGAACTGGGCTGGGCGAGTTTACAAGGTAAACATGCAAAATTTACAAAAATGGTTGTTACAAAGGATATCGCGGTATTTATTTTCTCCTTACAAGAGTTTTGTACCTATATATGTATGTAGATATGTATACAAAGCGGCCTAATTCTTGGTATTTGGTAAATTTTATTCGATGTAAAACTGACAAGCCATGGCTAAATTTCGTTACTTTTAAATGCTGGACAGGAACTGAAGGAAGCAAATGAAAGCAAAAGTGAGTTTCTTGTTTCGTTAGCTTGGTGACTTTTGCAATTCCTACCTGTTTCGCAACAGGTAGGAAGGACAAATCCTCGCGGTTTTTGGCATTGTGGTAGTAAGGGAGTGACATAGGATCCATAAATAACGTAGTCGTACGGTTAGCAAATAGTTCTGTAAGTGTCAGTAATGTCAATTATGTAACACATACATAATGATACTAATAGTACTTAGAACTCTAGGACTCTTCGGTATGTACTTTATAATATCTAAAAAAATATGTTTTAATCCACCTAAATCTATCTTACATTCTCCCATGATAGTTTTCAATTAACAAACATTTAACCTTAGCTTTGTATGTGCGCTAGGAGTGCGTGACGTCACCGCCAGCCGCAACAGAATATCAGCGCTGGTGTCCCTGTGCCACCAGCATTAGGCTGAGTTGCGGCTGTATTGGGGCATCACAATCTTAACTTGTATTGTGTGCGTCTCAATAAAGATATTTCTACATATTTCATCTCGACTGGCCTGTTAGCTTAGTTAGTCGTGGCTCTGCTTTTTAATCTAGGGTTGCGGGTTCGATTCCCGCATGACTCAAGTAATTATGAATTTTAACATTTGTAATTACATGTGCCGAGTCTGGTCCTTTCTATGTATAATAAGTACGTATTTACAAAAGAAAACTATATTGGTAATATATCCGTTATTTTGTACCCGCACGATACAAGCGTTTGCTTAGTGTGGGGCTAGATGGCACTGTGTGAATTGTCGTAGAATATTTATTTATTTATTTTATTTAAGTACCTATTTATTTTATCTTTTTCTAGATGGGGGGCTGCAGGCTGACGATAGTGGACGACATCCTGAACCGGTCGTTCTACAAGCTGGGACTGCTGGTCGGCAGGAACCCTGGCTACTTTATCATCATACCACTCCTACTTACCTTGCTTATGATCACTGGATATCAAAGGTAAGAAAATTAAGCGAATATATATTATTTACTTGAGATAAACTATAGGTACTGGGCTATAGTAACTAAAGCAAAACTATTAAAAGGGTCGCTTCAAATAAGTTTGTAATCTTTTATTATATACATACAATGTTTAGCACATAAGTTGTCCTTAATAAGTTATGTACAAAAGCCGACGTTCAAATATTTTGAGTAGACACGATACCAGAAAATCTATACAGCCATTCCATATAAATTATTATTAAAGTATTGCCTTTTTTAAAAACGTTTTAAAATTCTCTGATTGAAAGTCATGATCTTTCGACCGTTCACAACAAAAAATATTACTGGAATTGAAATTATTTTAAGCGTCTAATTGCCAAATTATTTTCCCGTCCATTCTTCCTATTTCTATTGTCGCACTTACTAAATAAATTGTATTACTTCTACCCTCAGAATTCACTATGAGATGGACCCCGAGTACCTGTTCTCTCCAGTCAGCGGGCAGGGCAAATACGAGAGGAGGATCGTAGAGGAACACTTCAAGGTCAACTACTCACACAGGTTCAATGTTGGACGGATTACTAGGGCTGGTGAGTTTCTTCTTTTTTTTTACTTGTGATACGTTTACGATTGACTACAGCCTGCCTGATGGTAAGCATTGTTGCAGGCTAGGGTGACATTCTTACCTAGAAGATACCTATATTTGAAGACCCCTGGATTGTAGTTAATATTCATATTTAATGGGAGAAATTTTGGGCTACGATCTGTGAAATTACCGCGTTTACTCATTGGTGGTTGGTGGGAATTTGTATGTGTGTGTCGTGTATGTTTGTTAGTTTTTTATGCTCAAACCGCTAAACTGATTTGTATGTGATATTATATGGGGAAAGATTAGTTCTTAAATCAACGCATAGCTACTTTTAAATCCAGATTATAGCTAGTAACATAACGGGGCACCTCTAGTTTTTATTAGAATATTCCTTGTTTTTGATTTTAATGAGAAACATGCATGACAAAAATCATGCGCTACGCAACACACTAATTTCAGACTTAAATGTACTTATATTGAAAGTTCTTGACTTAACAATTATGACTAAGCAATTATTGCAACATTTTCCTCCACAAATTTTCCAGGTCGTTTCGGCCGCGTGATCGTGGTAGCCAAGGACAACAACACCAACATGCTCCGCACTGAGATCTGGAAGGAACTGCGCCAGCTGGATGACCTGGTGCAGAATGTGACCGCCACCCTGCCTTCCGGAGAAACCTTCACGTATAGAGAAGAGTGCGCGAGGTGGGAGGGACAGTGCTTTACCAATGATATACTCAACTTGGATAAAATCATCGGAGAGGTGAGTGGAATGAGGTTTTTTTGTTATGTGTTGGTTGGTCATCATTTTTGGGAATGATTTCCGATATTTTTACTATATAGCATAATGTGTTGTATTGTGGTGCCTTACATGTCTAGAGTGATGACCCTGTGCCTCCAATTGGAATTCCAATATACAGTATGCGAGGCCAGATAAGGGCAATATTTGAGAACTATATTATATAATAGATATCTTAAATAGGTAATACAGTCTCTGAGAATTTCTATTAAACAATAAGCTGGTCAGTACAGCCCAATTCAAAAGCGTTGATGTGTAGCAAATCCTCCCAAAAAAGCCTTCGAAATCGCAATTTCCTTGGTGTTTTCATTATCTCCGTGAAATATTTGCGAACAATGTGTAAATTTTAAGAATCGGTGTCAGAAACAGAAACTGAGGACTACCTTGAGTTGTGTTTCAAATAAGTATTACCTACCCGTTTACTTTCATTTTCTTGTAAGTCTTGTGACTTTCACTTAAACATTGAATTGAAAGCAAAAACCAGGAATAAAGCGTTCGCTATCGTGTCATTTACCTACTTTTGTAATCAATGGATCTAGACGATATTACATTTTCTAGCACGTCGTATTATGTAATGCAATAGCTGACTTTAATGCCAGATTACAACAGCTCAGATACTCGTAGAACATGACATGTACCTTTATATCATTTAGGTACTACTAGCTAGGTGCTAATAGGGAGGTGTACAAAACGTACCTACGTAAATTTATAGACTTTGATACATACCTCATACGGCATGCAAAAGAATAAATACCACCTGACATGATTTAGTTAACTTGACTTGCTGTTTATCGTAGGTACTACCTACCTACCCATATTTGCAATTTTCATAACCTAGGTACCTATTTCTGTTTAGTTTGTTAAAAAATACAATTAATATTAGTTTCCACGGAAGAACCCTGGCTACCGCAACACAGGGAATCCTACAGCAGTAGTCAGGACACACAATGTAAATTTTATATTATATTATATTATTTTATATTATCCATACATTCTGTACCTTTTATCAAGAACCTATAAAGAAAGATCTTTCGTTGTTTACTCAAACTCTTTGTGATTTCCACTCCTCAGAACACTGCTCAAACCGCATGCGTACATTAAGTACCTTTTGTGAGTCAGATAAAAATCTCGTAGAAAGGAACATTTCTTTCCTTATTGTGCAAGCCTTGCGTTGAAGATATCATAAAACTCAATGTTTATGTTTGATGCTGCTCGTGATAAATTTTATGAGTAGGTACCTAACCTACCTATGTCTGTGTAACTTTTTTTACATGAGATAGGCTCACGTTTAAATACAACTTGCCTGATGTTAAGTAACGTTATAATCTACGATCTAGCGCGCTTGCCTAGAAGAAACCGGTTTACTCTCGACTTGAAGACCTTAACTTAGCGAACTTAACTTTAATTTAAAACAAATATACGCGCCCGTAGCTTTACTGAGCGAGTTACTCTTACGCGATCAACAAAGTCTGTGATCAAGGGCTGATGTGATGAGTCACTGGAAAATTAAATTCTAGATTTCAGCTAGTCACAATATTGCACTTCTTCTCGAATGAGAGTGGCCAACTCTGGTGTCGAGTTTTCAAACCGCCCTTGGGGCCTCTGACGTGGCTCAACGACTGCCGGACCTACAATTTAACGTGTCATCAGACCCACGGAAGCGCCCAAAATGGAATGTCACTAAAATAAACACTAAAATCGTTACAAATGCATTGTTCCCCATGCCATTGACATTGACACTAACAGGAAATCCAGTTCAATACCATGGGTTTGTTTGGGCATCTGCTTTATATTCGCATATCGATTTCTTAGCTCAAACCCAAGGCAACGATGATTTGTCACAGGTGATTCACAGCAATAAAATAAACCTACGAACCTGTTGCAAACAATGGCTAGTAACTCATAATAATTAGATAAGTATGAACGATAATGCACACATGTAGAAAGCATTATTCTCCGATAAAACATTGTCTTTACTTACCACAGACATTGCCGCAAACCACAGGGACCACAATCGTTGTTTAATTTCAAGAATCACCATAACAAAGTGTGAATCTACCTATTCGTCGTTTTTTTTTTTACAAGGAATGGTTTTGCATTATTCGCCTAATTCGCCTGATGGTAAGCAAACATTACGGTTTAAGATGGAACGTGCTTACCCAGTAAGAACCGATTCACTCTCGCTTTGAAGATCGCAAGGTTATATTCATATCAACTACCTTCATATTTGCGCAATGGAATAAACGCCAAGGAACTTGACAATAGGAACGCAATAACTTATTTTATCTAACTAATCAATGTTAAATTGTTCGTGTCGCCTCACGTGTTCAACATGATTTGTATTCCAAGCACACTCGTGCATTTATTTTCCGATGGGATCTCTGTCATGCAAGGATTCGCCTTATTGCGCTGACGCTAAATTAAACAATTTATCATCATAGCTGTTATTTTGCTACCAATCTAACTGGTTCTTATTGGGTAAGCAAGCTACATCTTAGACTATAGCTATTGCCTACCATCAAGCAAACTATAGTCAAGTGCAAACTTGTTTTAGTAAAAAAAAACTAAGTACTTCATTATTAAAATGTGAAAACTGTAGACAATAGGTACACAAGCACGGAACCGTCGTATGTTATAGAAATTATTTTTTTAATAGTAGAATCGAAATATAGCTACCTACCATTAAGTGTTTGAAAATGTGAGGACACTTGAAATTTATCAGAGCTACTATACCTACAGGTACCAATCTAATGAGACAAAAGCGTTTTCTTTGGTAGGTCTAATCGTTTTGTCGCATCTGTCACGGTACCTCAGAACAATCATAGATGCTACTCATACCAGGCCTACCTATCTTAAAACAAAATGGCGCGACGCAACTGACTCATATACCTACTCTCATACAAACAATAAAAGTAGCACGTGCCTTTTAGTAGACTAAACACGTGTCGTAGTTTTTACGACAAATTGGTTTATACATCTATATTTATAGGCAATTACTGTTAAATAAAATTGTTATTAAGTGCAATAATCGTTCTATAGCTCACGACAAAGAATAGCATTGTAAGGAAACTGGCATGCTACTCATTCAGGACATCTTAGGACACGTGTCCTTTGAGAATTTTGTTACCTATTATAAGCAACGAAATCCCCGACATAAGAAAAAGCTGTAGCGGTTATAAAAATTAAGTGTGCTATTTTTTTAAAAATCGCATTAGGAAACATTGTTCGCAACACAAGCCCATCTATGGGACTTAGCGCGGGACAATGGAATACCAACTTGTACTACTAGGTACATGTAAGATTTAAACTCCCTGTACATAAATCTAAGTAGGTACTAACTGTGTTTATTCTGGCATCATAAAAGACTTTGTATTTGTATTTTTTATTAGTGTAAATATACAGATATATTTTGTATAATTTCCAGGTGGAGCGTGGTGAGTTGAACCTAACGTTTCCCATAATGTTCAACCCCGTGACATGGGAGGCTCACGCATTTCCTGTCTACTTCGGCGGGTCCACGGTGGTTGACGACACCATAGTGTCAGTACCGGCTGTTCAGCTGGTTTGGTTCGTCAGAACTGATACTCCGCTACAGAAAGATAGGTAAGTAATTTTATATTTTTCTATAAGTAGTTTTTTTTTAACTTGAACGTGTTTGCACTTGGCCATAGTTTACCTGATAGCAAGCAAAGGCTATGGCCTAAAATGGAGCGTGCTTACCCGATAAGAACCGATTCACTTTCGCTTTGAAGATCGCTGGATTATAGTGCGTGGGGAACAGAGGATATATTATTTCAATAGAGGAGGCCTATACTCAGCAGTGGGTCAACACGGGCTGACATGATTATGATGATGATTATTATTTCAATACAGTCTGCTATGCTATCTGACTAAATACTTAACTAACTCTACGTACCTATGGATAAGCCACTTCTATAGGTACTTATTACCTTCCACATCTATAGATTTTATCTGTAACACATATTATGTATTGAAGATGTTTTGTCATTAACTCTTGGAACAGTTCGTGAGAACAGATTATCTCAAATATCTAATAAAGGATATCCTCAGGACTAAATTATTATCAGTTGAGGCATTATGATTCATGACCGTGCATGCAATGCGAGGAAGAGCCCATTGCTGCTATGATTAGATTTATTTAGAGGATACAGCCGTTTCTATAATTCACATTCTTCATTCATCTCATTACTCATTGCGTTGGATTAAAATTTAAATAGCACTACATTTGATGTAAACACAGGTGCAATAACTTAGATAGTGGACATCGATCTTGACACGGTTACACAAATCGCATCGAATACTAAGCACTGCGTAACAGTGGACCAGAATACGAATAGAAAGGCCGGCTACAACTAGTTGTAGGTCAATATTTTGTAAGGTTTTTCTAGTTTCCTGTTGTTTGTGCCAAGAAACATAAATGCGCGATTAGGTTTTGCATTTACTTATATATTTGTCTGTTTAATTCCAGAGGAGCTGCGTGGGAAGACGCTTTCTTGGACGCCGTAGGTATCGCTGAGGATACCGGCCGCTTCAAACACATTTCGATCGCCAGATTTGCTTCTCGAACTTTGGATCATGAACTCGAAAAGAACACGCGGACAGTCGTTCCATTCTTCAGTTCCACGTTCATCCTTATGGGGATATTCTCAGTTGTCACCTGCATGATGGGAGACTGGGTCAGGTCTAAGCCCTGGCTGGGTCTGCTCGGGAACATCTCTGCGGTGATGGCCACTGCCGCTGCTTTTGGATGCGCCATTTATTTGGGAATATCTTTCATTGGAATCAACTTGGCAGCACCTTTCTTGATGATTGGTAAGCACTTCTTTGTCTATTTCGTCAGTGACTCCTATAAGTACTAGGATTTACTAATCTTTTAATTTCATTTTAGGTATTGGAATCGACGATACATTTGTGATGCTGGCTGCGTGGAGACGGGCTTCTCCAAAGCTTCCTGTGCCAGAACGGATGGCGATCATGTTGTCCGAAGCAGCCGTTTCAATAACAATCACTTCTGTCACCGATATGCTATCATTCTTTATTGGAATCTTCTCTCCGTTTCCATCTGTCCAAATCTTCTGCATGTACTCAGGTAATGCAACTAAACAATTTAAAAAAAAATACTGTATCCTTATCGTTGTAAAGAATGTAAAATGTAACGTAAGTATATTTTTTACTTCCAGGCTTAGCTGTCTGCTTCACATTCGTATGGCATTTGACATTTTTCTCCGGATGTGTCGCTGTATCTGGTTATCGTGAAAAGGCAAACCGTCATACTATTACTTGGATGAAAGTTCTGCCAGAATCTAGGGCGAGGAAAGGTAGACTTTTTGACAAATAATAATTGTATAATGCCACATCCGTAAATTTATGAGTCTTCCTAATTTGGATGTTACAACTTATGTTGCAGAAGAGAAATCGTGGATGTATCGAGTATTCTGTAGCGGCGGTATAGATCCGGCGGATCCCGACAACCCTGTAGACAACAATGAACACTGCATCATGGCTTTCTTCAGGACTACAATGGCGGATTTGCTCAACAACAACGCCGTGAAAGCCTTGGTCATATTCGTGTTTATCATGTATCTGGCAGGAGCAGGCTACGGAGTCACAAACCTACAAGAAGGCCTGGAGAGAAGGAAGCTGTCGAAAGTGGATTCATACTCTGTTGAGTTCTTCGATCGCGAAGATCTATATTATAGAGAGTTCCCGTATAGAATTCAGGTAAAGACAACAACAAATTAATTACTAACTACCTTCGTACCGTACCTACCTACTGAAATTCTTACTTACTTACTTACTAATGTGGCGCTGCGACCCAAAGTGGATCCTGGCCTCCGACACAAAGAGACGCCACTTCTCTCGGTTCTGCGCCACCTCCTGCGACTCGGTAGCATGGAGTTGTTGCAGATCCTCCTCCATCTGGTCCTTCCACTGAAATTCATTGTGTTTTTTTCTTTATTCATGATTTTGTTTTGTTTTTTTTTGTTTTTAGGTGGTGATTGCTGGCGAATACAACTACTCAGACCCGTCCGTGCAAGAGGAAGTGGAGAAATTGACTAAGAATCTGGAAAACACATCGTACATATCAAACTCATTGTATACAGAATCGTGGCTCCGGACATTCGTGGAATATGTTTCGAGAAATAACGACTACCTGAATGTTACGATCGATAACGAAGCCGACTTTATTCACAACTTGAAGGAGGTCAGTGCACGCACTATTTTCATATATTTTTTCCATTGTAAAAATGTTCAAAAGTTATTTTCTGTACAACATAGGTAGCTATGTTGGTTTTCCAATATCTCAGCCATGTTAACAAAGTTTTTTTTTTATTTTCAGCTATGGCTGTTTCCAGCGAATCCTTTCTCGCTGGATGTACAATTCAACGAAGGTGGTGATCGCATTATTGCTTCAAGATTTCTAGTTCAAGCCGTGAATATAAGTGGCACTAACCATGAGAAAGAAATGGTCAAAGCTCTAAGAGACATCGTCGCCGCCTCACCTCTCAACGCTTCAGTCTTTCATCCTTACTTTGTATTCTTTGATCAGGTAAGACTTCACTTAGGTGTCCTAATGGATTGCTTGATCTGTTGCAGAATCACATAACAAGGTTTTTTTCTTATTTTCAGTTTGAACTGGTGCGGCCGACATCACTTCAAAACCTATGCTACGGAGCACTCATGATGATGATAACTTCCTTTATCTTCATACCCAACATTCTGTGCTCATTGTGGGTGGCATTCAGCATAATTTCAATAGAAATCGGTGTCGTCGGCTACATGGCACTCTGGGACATCAACCTCGATTCGATATCCATGATCAATCTCATCATGTGCATTGGATTCTCCGTAGACTTCACGGCTCACATTTGCTATGCCTACATGGCTTCCAAGGCGAAGACTCCAGATGAACGTGTGAGCGAATGTTTGTACTCCCTCGGATTGCCGATAGTGCAGGGATCCTTCAGTACAATACTTGGAGTGGTCGCGCTACTTCTTGCCGACAGCTATATATTTTCGGTATTCTTCAAAATGGTGTTCATGGTCATATTCTTCGGAGCGATGCACGGGCTCTTCTTACTTCCTGTGCTGCTCTCGCTGTTTGGACCCGGATCATGTACGAGACGTGAAAAGGATATAAAACTAGCCAAAATAGAAAAACCATATCCAGCTCCATACTGCATCCCGCATCCCCAACTGATGTTAACTGACCAGCTGTACAACGGAAAGAACCCTAACGGAGTTTATAAGATCTACGCAGATGACAAAGACCTGGGCCTGGGAACATCTGGCGAGGACACCAGCGAGAGCAGCTCAAATCAATCGCAGCGTCGCCAGATAGGAGACGATGACGGGAGGAAGAAGTACGAAGACGGATGGAAGAGGTCTAGTTACGCACAAAGCGGGAGCCAATTCCAGCCTTCAGGCGAACTCGACTTGTACGCACACGATTTGGACAGGAATTGGCAGAGGCAAAGGTACGAGGACAATCGCCGTGTGTTCGACAACTACAGGAAGGCGCCCGTGATAACTCGCGCCAGGGACGACGAGTGGGCGGTGTCGGCGAGGAAGACGAGTGACTCGGGTCCGTCGGGCCCGCACCGCGAGCCCGCCTACCGCGTGATGCGCGCGCACTCGCACCACAACCTCCACCGGCCGCGCGCCCCGCGCCGCTCCAACTCGCACCACAACCTCGACCATTTAGATTATGTCGCGGAAATGCGGTTTCCTTGACGGTAACAGACATCGCTTTTGTTAACAAAGTGCTCAATTTGTGGACCAAAGTATTATGACTAAGATGAACCTTTCCAAACAGTGATTGGTCGATGTGTAACGTAATTTTTAGAATTTTCTTGTTCTAGTAAAATGCAAACCGTAGTCCGTTTGCTAAATTGTAAGCCGTGCGTTGTGTAAAGGGAAAAAAATTATAGATCAAAATTAGTTCAAGGCTGCATTAAAACAGGTTATGGTTTCGACAATATCTTGTAAGCGAAGATATCCAGAATAGAAAAATGTGGCCCAATACGAGATCTATTTTTAAGTTAGATAATTTATAGATACTATGGAGTAAAACCAAAAATCTATATTATATATAGCAGTCTTTAAAGTATTTATCTTCGCCTCTCATTTAGCCTACACTTTCTATCATATGAAACGCATAAATAAAGGATATATAATTTTCGGGGCAAACAGAAATAGCGTATTGGTAATTCACGTACTTTATTAGTTCCTAACAATCAAATAAAATACCAATTCAGTCAGTGTTAGCCTTGAGAGCTAATCTGTCCTCTAAGACAAACATTTACAGTAATAGATACTAGTTATTTATAACTATAATATAATATAAAATAATAAAATAGGCATGGTGTGATATTATTCGGCGCGGGTGAGTCTGTACATATAATTGAGTGTATTCTTATGTACGAACACTTATCAAGTTACATGGCAACTTTCTGAGAGTTTGTTGCACAATAAATAAAAAAAACTTTCAGAGTTGCCATATAGCCTGATAATAAATCGTAGCTGTCACGGTTTCAAGTGCTGTAGTTTAAAGAAGCTTTAACGTTACCTGTGCTAGCTAGCTGTATATATTAGTTGTGATAATCTTGATGCCATGAATACATCCCGTTCTTTTGTATTTTTCTACAATTGCAACACTACAACTGTCAGTGACATTCATTCAACGAGACTCGATAAATAAAAAAAATAAAAAAACTTTCAGAAGACTTTTTTTGGAAGTCGGTTAATAAAAATGCGATCATATTTTATGATCGCTTTTTTATTAACTTATTACAAATTAAATAATTATTTTTAAATAAGATCTTTAGATTATAAACATACATTTGTTTCGTCGAGTTTTGTACTGTTATTTCATAGCATGTTGGTGACAATGAATGAATGCGTATATCTGGACATTGGCCACCAGATCAGTGTCTTGACTGAATAATGTAAATACTTGTTTTGTATTGAATAAAGTAGTTCCAAAACATACAGTTGTTTCTCTTTGAATACACCCAACTAGAATAATCACACCAATTACATATTTGCCATTCTGTTTGAACAGACTTCCAAACTTAGTAATATAGAATCACCGTCAAAAATAACTTCAATTGAATAAAGTAAAACGAATCATTATTTAGCGTCGCAACATTACTGACTACATTAATATTAAACGATATGATCAAACGTAAAATTAATCTCCTTTATAGACAATTAATATTCAAAATAATACAATTCAATTTCATGATCATAGTTATCCAAACAAAAACGAACTCTAAAATTGATATTTTAAAAACATACACAAGTTCACTATTAAGAAAGCAACCAATCACAGCCTCGGTACATGCTGAGCTGTGATTGGTCGTCACACCTCGGGAACATTCAATATTTAGGTTCATAACACGAAGTTTTGGTGGGAGTTCGAACTACGCTGTTCCTGCAACTCGACGACTAACAGTCGAGCAAATAACATAAAAAAATGCGTTTTGTGCAAATGTTTGTGTGAACATTCACACATTCTGTTTTAGCAGAGTACAAATACAAAAAAAAATGACGTAATAAAAGAGTATAGGTACATAGACACATACATAGGTACTACTGTATTGTACTCTTATACATTCCTAGAGATACGTAAATGTATATATTCTAAGTTGTTGTCTAACAACATAAATGCTAAATTAAACATCGCGGTACATATCGTTAATAATGATTAAAATCGTAACTTAGAGGAAGCAAATGGTTTTGAGCCTTTATTTCTAATAGGAATTACTTACCATAATTCTATTTAGTAATAAAGATTATTGTCAAGCAAAATAAATCAATACACTTTTTTATATACAGTGTAACATAGAAAGACCACCAACCTAGCAGCACTAGAGCTTTAACACCATATACAACCATTTTTGTTCACAAAAGTTGTTGAATATTATGTAAGCTAGTTCAGTAAGGTTTTTGGTGTTTTTCAGATAACCTTGTATGTTCAAATATTTGTACATTTTCCCCTTACGATTTTTATACCCATTAATATATGTACGAGCGGTGACGTGTAAAGATCAACTTATAGGGAACAATGATGGCATGGGCTCCATTTGAATGAAGCAGGAATATTTTTACTTTCATAAAAGGTTTGTCATTAACTCAAGTTACTGGTGGGTGACATCAGCCAATCAAAAGTTGCTATTTACGACAAAGATCTGTAAATCAACTCATCAATTTTACTGATACACACCGTGATTGGTCGAATTAAAATCAATCAATAAAAGCGTGCATTTTGAATTTTGTATGATTATCTGAATTATTTAATTGGTCCTAATTCTTGAAAACGCGAGTTTTCTATAGTCAAAATACGTTTATGAAAGCCAGCTTAGACAAAAGGCGTATTTTAGTGAGCGTACTGTCGCTTGCTTATAGAATAGAAAGAGCAATGTACGGGATTGACATCGCGACGATTGACATGCTACGTCACTCCCATACATTGGTATTTCTATTCTATAAGCGAGCGACAGTACGCTTACTGAAATAGTACGCCTCTTGTCTAAAGGGGCTGATATCTCTTATTAGCAGT
Organism: Macaria liturata; assembly: GCA_964023185.1. NCBI lineage: Eukaryota > Metazoa > Arthropoda > Insecta > Lepidoptera > Geometridae > Macaria > Macaria liturata. The sequence goes on along the minus strand of OZ026812.1, from coordinate 4,196,668 downwards.
TTTTAAGACAAACTTTTTCAGAAGTCATATAGGTAGGTGATTTTCAGTAACCAAACAAAACAATCATAGTACATAGTACAAATAAATAAAGCATAAAATAGCAAGCGCTATTTAAAAGGCAATTATAACACAAGATTAAAATCTAGGCCCTTAGTCAAGTTTGTCATGTACACTGTCTAATACTCTACTGCAGAATCCGATCAAATCTTTGTTACCAAACCTTTGACAGAGGAATTTTTTGAAGAAATCCATGTCAGTTGTTTTTTCACTATCTGATTGTTGGTTTCTATGATCCAATATTTGGCCCAAGAGTTGGTTAAAATTGGACTGCTTCGCAAACATCTCGACGAGTTTCTCAGTGGGCAGTAACTCGCATAATCTTTGTATGAAGTCTGGTCTCTGGAAAATGCAAATGAGCTGTTTAATATTAAAATTTCTATAAATCGTAGAACATTATACATTATTGCGCTGGAGAGGAGGCCTATACTCAGCAGTGGGTGGACACAGGCTGATATTATGATGATAAAAGGTTAATAATATTTGTAATTTAATAGAAACAGGCTGAACGTAACTTGTTTTTCAAGTATGTAGTAAGTGCGAGTAAAATAAGTTTAATTATAATACAACTTACCTCTGCAAGACAGGATGATATAATTTCCGACGTGCTCTTAGAACCAGACTCCACAGTTTGAACGCTCACATCTTCATTTGGCACTTTAAGAGTTTGTGTTGCAACTGGTTTCACAACTCTACTTTCAGTTTGAGCATCCATATCACATGTTTTCACAATCTCTGTTTGTGTGTCAGTCGTGGCCACTTTCGTTTCCGGTTCCGTCATTTCGTCGTCCATTTCCGTTGCTATTGCGGTTTCGTCTTCAATCAATTTATCTTCTGTTTCAATTACATCTTCTGCGTCAATCCTGTTGAATGCGTAGTCATTCAATACTTTCTTGGCGATCTGTACTTTCGGTGCTATTATACACAATCTATTTACGTCTAGTTCAGTCATTTTCGCCAGTTCACCTATCGTTGCAACTTTTCCTTCGAGCTCCTTTATTAACAGGTCCTTCATAGTGGGCGATGAAAGTTCCAGAGCAATATTGCTAATAGGATCGTTACAGTCTATTAAAGCTGGGCAAATAGGATCAGTGTCGTTTAGTTCGCTAGTATTCACCACTTCAACTGCCGGCGTTACTTCCAGAGATGTATAAGTATCGTTAGAGAGACTGTCTGTTGGTTCGCTGAAGCTTTCTAGAGCTTTAGAAAGCACTGTATCTAGTTTAAACGCAGTATCCAATCGTTTGGGTGACTTGATAGTGTTCCGTATGGCTTGCCGCTTGTGAGACGAACTCGGTGATCTGATCAATGCTGGCTCAATGTACTTGTGTACGGAAACCGTAGTGGAGACGGGCGGGTCGTGGAAACTTACTCGTTTTCTCTGAAAATTAAAAAAAAGAAGTATTAAAACGAGCTATATAACCTTAAACAGACTTTATGACCAACTAAACTAAATATTTGTAAATTTTCATGATTTCAATTATTTTGTCATGTGCTAAACCCGCACTATGATTATTTAACCTAAACTTTTATCGGAAAATGAGCAAAAATAATCACGACCAGCAAGATTCGAACCTGCGTATTTCTGATTACCAGCCAGAACGCCTTAACCTCTCGGCTACGGTCTTGCTTGATACTATTTGTATTGAATTTAGTATAGATACAAGACACAATTACTTACTTTGCCAGCTGGTGATCCATTACTTTCGTCAATGATAAGCTTTCTCTTTAGTATCGGCACAGACGGACTACTATCTATCGACGGCAACGTTTTCATCAGCTTCAAAAAGTTGGTTTGTTCCTCCTCCTCTAAGTTATGTTCGACGTTATCTTCCACTGCATTATATAGCACTCGCAGGTTTCGTCTCACCGGAGTACTGGTGGCTACTTTCTTAGGTTCTTCAGGTTCGGTTCTATCGAAATGTTTCAGTGAGTCAGGTATGCAGAGGAGACCCAGCATTTGTGCCGCTCGACCTCCGGCTCGCTTCGCTTGAGGTTTGTTCTTCTTCAAAGATAATGAAGAGCTCGGGCTACTACTAGAAGTGCTCGCTTCCACTCTAGGAGGCGACTGGTCTCTCTTGTCAGGAGACACTTTGTCGTCAGTAAAGAACTCTGGCGAGCCACTGTGATACGGCTCTCCGTTGCTATGCACGGGAGAAGATAACCTCACGACCATGTAGTCGCTGCTAGTCTCTGCCTGCTTCTCAGGCGACTTCTCTTCGTCTGGTCTCTGCATTTTGATAGGCGATATCTCTGACGTGTTGTTTAGGAAATCTTGTTTCCTTTCCGCGTCATCTTTGAACGGAGAACAAACGCCAGTATCCAATTCCACACAGTTAGATTTAGATTTACTGCTACATTGCGTTTCTGTAGTAACTTTAGAAGCGTCTTCCTGAGTATTGGGAGTATGTTGTGAGGGAAAACTATTAGGAGTCATCGGTTCAGTTACATCCATTGCAGTATTTGTGATCTCTTCATTTTCGACGAGATTTTGAGTTTGAGACTGTTTGTGAGACTCAAATTCTACAAAGTCAGCCGGGTTATTGGGTTGAGTGTCTGCTTCGGCGAGCTCTAGTGTCTCTTGTCCGATATGGTTATCGCTGCTTAATGTAATTGGCGTATTCTCGTCATTTATCACAATGACATCATCAGGTATTTTTTCGTGTGCAACTGGTTCTGTGTCCAAATTTTCAGTGAGCTCGAACATATCTTTGTCTACTTCTGCAGTTTTATTCTGTGGCAACTCAATGTCGTCCCTCGAATCTTGATTTGCAGATTTATTTATATCTGTTTCACATACCACTTCATTTACAGAATCTTGAAGCAAGCATTGAGTTTCAGTTATATGTTTAATATTCTCCAGTTTTTCAACAGTTACAACAGGCACGCGTATAGGTGTACGTCTTGTTGATTTTACGCTAATAGTTGTGAAAGTAGAATCTTGTGAACTTTCTATAATATCCTCAGAGCAGGGGGGTTCTTCGGATGGAGTGTTTTTTTCTTGACTCTCCTCAACCGTAATCGAAGATTGTGAAGAGCTTGGCGATGACTTGTTCGTTTCTTTTAACTTTTTACTGCTTTTGGGTGACGACTTAGACGGCGTTTTAGTTTTAGTACCATCTTCAGTAACGCTTTTTCTTTTACCTGTAGTTTCTGTTCCTACTAATGTCTTACGCGTCACTCTCTTATCCGAGTTTATTTTAAGGAATGGGTGTCCTTCAACCATATCTATAGCCAATTCTTTTTCAAGTCGAGACTTTCTTTGAGTGCTCTTTTTACTTGTACTACTTGATTTTACATTATTTGCTTTTGTTTTGGGAACTGGAGTTTTCGTGACGTCATCTTTCTTGTTATTATTTTTTTCAGTGTCACTATTTGATTCAGAACTTTTATTCGACTTGCTCTTGGACATAATCTGGTCTTTGTGACTCACGCTTATTTCTTCATCGTCTAGTTCTACGTTTGGATTGCCACTGTCTTTATTTCTATTTTTATCAGCTTCCTTTGTATTTGTTTGACTTTCTTGTGAATCTAGAATATGTATTGTTTCACTGAGCTCTTTATTATTTTTACCTAGATTTTTCGTTTGAACACTCGAACCGTTGTTCTCAACAAGAGATTCCATTTCATGATCACAAATATCGCCAGTAACATCATTTAATGAAACAGCTTTATCTGCACTGATTGATTCTACATTTACTGTGATGAGGACATCAGCATTTTTTTGAGTATCTTGACTGAAAATATCTGTCGTGGTTGAGGAGCTTTTACTACGATTATCGGAAGTAGTAGAATAATTTTCACTAATTAGGTTTTTTCGTGTATCTTTATCGTCTTCACTGTTGTTTTTATCTTCATCACTTGTAATCTCTTTGTTATTTGTCAATTCTGTATTGCATGCTATGTCATTTTGGACCTGTAAGTCTGGAATTGAGTCTGTATGTGAATATCGACTCTTTTTCAAACCAAACAATTGTGTATCATCAAACTTTTTAGGTTTCCGTTTCATTCGAGATGGTCGATCAGCAGGTATTTGGCTGGGAGCAGACTGTATCAAATTAACGTTGTTTATCTGTTCTACGGACGGCGGAGTTATTGGTACAACATTATCTGGACATTCAGCAACGTTTTTAGAAACATTATTATTAGGTGAGGACTTTTCTATTAGAATTCCAACGTTGCGAAGAACACGGTCTTTTAATGCCATTCGAGGTGATTTACTATTTTTTGGCGTCACTGGTTGGATTTTATTGGATTTATTATTTGTTAGCACAGGAGACTCAGTATTTGTGACATCACTATCCGTAGTTTGGTTTATATCATTTTCATTCATCATATTTTTCATTATATTGGGAACAACATCAAAACTGGAAATGGTTTTGAGAATATTGGAAGCATCTTCCTTCGCGGTTTGGTTAGATTTCGTCGATTTGCTATTTGATGCAGATGTAGACGTGATAGTATCCTGGGAATCTGTTTTCCAACTTTTCAGCTTGAATTCATCCTGAGATTGTGACAGGTCTTGGTATAAAGCTGGGATATCTTCTCGTTTTCTTTGTAGTTTTTCTTTTTGATTTTCTGTCAGCTTTCTAGGATTGAATCTCCAGTTAGATTTGACTACTACATATTCTTCACCATTCTCAACGAAAGTTTTTACAATACTGCTGGCTTGTTTCTTTGCTTTAACTTTTGGTGAGGTAAATTCTTTCACATTTGCCCCAAGGTCAGTGGTTTTATTTGAAGTATCTTGTGCTTCAATGCGCGTATCAATAGTATAATCTTTTGCATTTGTTACTGTTGTGTTTGGCGATGCATCAGAATGTATCTGCCCTGGAAGCGACAGGTTACCAATACTGTCTAGAAACTTGTTTATCGGTTGTTTATATTCTAGATCTTCCAACATGACTTTTAATGCTGCGGTTAGTTTGTTTAGCATAAATGGTATGATGCAGTTCTGTAACAGTAATTTAATTATAGTTAATTTCAACATATTTCATAAATATAACAACATTGCATTCATTGTAGAAAATAAATTACCCCAGTATTCCTTTCTTTAGAAATCAAGTTTACTACGTGTTTAACACAATCCAAGGCATCATTTAGTAGGTCCTTATATTTGTTTTTTTGTGTAGTAATTTTATTGAGCAACAACACAAGAGTGTCAGATAGCACTGGCATTATTAGTTCATATTCATTGTACTCCACCATACTGGTAGTCAGTTGTTTGAGCTTCACCAAAATTGGGTTTAACTTTGGAACTGAAAACAAATTTTAATAAAATATATAGTGTGTATAAATTCTTATGCTTGTTATTTCATCTGTGATATATGTGCAACATCATATTACTAAAGTATCATCAAATAACTGTCAACTCAACAAGCTTAACCCAAGTTGCCTCGTTACAAAACTAATGTACAATTCACAGATTACATGGCAAAAAACTTAAAGAGGTATGTAGATAAAAATCATATCTGTAAATTGCTCACTTGAACAAAACTATTGCATCATTATATCAAAAACATAAATGGGCCAGAAATTACTTTAAAAATATACAATAACGAAGAAAACCTACAAAAATGACCTATATACTAGTAATAAGATAAAAAAATATGTGATGTGAATGCAAGAATTTCGTTGACAGAAGTAGTCACTGTCTCACTGGTTTTACAATGAACATTAGATGAAGTCTATTGCCACCAAGATTCCAGGGAGCGGGTCGTGGGCCGAGTCTGAAGCTTCATTGTAGCTGACAGAATTATTTATGCACGCCTTTCTAATCATCTGTTGCACTTCCTAACATCATCATCATCTACAACTGGTTGGTACTAGTTTCTAAATGGAGATTTAACATAGGTACTCGTCAGACTAGATTAGTTTTCTTTTTCCTTCTATGGCCATAACTTGGTGTTGTGCCAGTTCTCACGTTAAATAGATTTGAGTTGAAATGCAAAATTATAACTGAAAATGACATATTTTATATTAGCTGTCATTAACATCTACTGTAACATCCTCCGTCAAAACAAATCCAGTTCTTGTTCAAAATCAAGTACATATTGTGTACCAACAATGGTTAGATTTAACAAAAAAATTAAACAAACCTTGGTTTCGCACCAGCCTGAGATTTAAAACGGTGACTGTGACTACCAGGTTAAAATAATCCTTATCACTTTGGCCATTTGGCTCAGCCGATACAAACTCAAAAATTTCTTTATCAACCTCAGGTACGGTGACATTTTGCGCATGCACTCTATAAACAGTACTCCATATATTTGATGAATGCTGGTCCTGGAAAACATAGACATGTAGCATATTAATATTACTACTACTATACAGCAAACGCGAGTCAGGCCCGGCGGTTTCAGCGTCTGCTTTTCATCCTGACAAACCCTGGTTCGAATCCGGCCCTACACCAATGACAATTATTTTCTAGTTACTTATATGTGAATTTTGCACTCTCTTAGCGCTGAAAGAAAATATCGTGAGGAAACCGACATGTTTGAGGACCACAATAACTTAGGACATGTGTCATCCGTGGAAGAACCTGGGCGCCCACCACGATGTATCTGCCCAAAAGAACTCCCCTAACAAATTAATTCTGCGGGGGAATCACGACCCTCAATCATGAGGAAATATGACATAAGAGAGAGAGATTATATACGTTAAATGTGTTTTTCTATGATACATCAGTGATAAATTTGGATAAAAATCAGCACATTGTGTGGACCAAATTACAGTTGCTACCGAAAATTGGACTCACTAAGGGACTTACCATATACATTTGAAAGGAGGATTCAAGTAACATAGTTTCCAGGATATTTTTTGTACAAGCATTATTATGTTCATAATAGATCTTTGGTTGGTCAATCTCCAATCTCATATATACTTATTTTTAAATAAGCCATCATAATTTCTCTTGAGGACAAGTCATTGTTTTACGATTTCCCTTTGTTTGTCCATACTGTTATATAGTGACATATAAAAAGTAAATTTATGGCTTTTTAAGTTGTTTCTTGTTACATTTTAACTTGAAATCTCAAACTTGGAATGATTTAACTAATTATTTTTTATCAATTTTTGATAAATTTATTCATTTTGTTTATCTTGTGATGTGTATCAAATATCTGTTATGAATAAATGACTATGGCTAATATTTTTAATATTGTGCACTTACCATTATAAAGTCAGGTTTGCTTGAGGCTCTGATAGGCCAGATAAGAATTTGAGTGAGTAACTTTGAGCTAATGTCTTGCTTGGCATTCACTGTGTCGGCTACAGCTGTCCATATTGTGATAGCAGAACTTGTGTTCTTGCTCTGCATCAGGCTCCTGACAAGACATTCAATATTCTTTGATTCCGCAAACATATCTGTCAGCGGTTTCAGCATTTCCACCATTTTTCTCGTCCCATATCTGAAAATTAAAGAAACATCACTCTAGAAACTCATTTGAAAATGTAGGTGTAGGTACATAATATTAGATAAATATACATAAATAGGTAGGTACTTTATCAAAATAATACACAAGAAAAACTATACAAAGGAACTAAAGTAATCTGAAATTGGTATTTTAAATGGGAAGTGCCACTTTTTCTTTTTAGGTTTATGAAATTCTTTGTTCATCATAAAGTTACAGTATGAATAATAGAGATAATGAAAGTGTTCTTATAATAACAATAAAATTGAAATACTCACCCTCGGTATATATCTGCCATTTGCGGATGCAAAATGATAGGAATTATTTTGTGAAGAGGGTCATCATCTATTCTACCTTGTGACAGCATATCCTTGACGTTTAAGTCTTTTTCCGCCAGAGACAGAACCAACGAAAATATTATGCTAGATAAGGTATTCTTATTTATACCTTCCATCTAAAACAATTATTTTTTGTTAATTCATCTCAAAACACATCATCTAGGTACATCACTAGCAAAAACACCAGAATAAATACCTCATTTCTGACCAAATCAAGCAGCACATTCAACAATTCATTGAACAAGTCATTCCTCACACCGTTGGGTGGTAGCTCTGCTATTAATTTGAGAAAGGCAATCCAAATGCATAGCACTTGCAAGGATTCACCATGAGCTTCATTGTCATCGCTGCTCATCACATAGTGTGTTGTGATGATTGCGTTCTTCAATGCATGCATCCAGTGCTCAAAAGAATTCATCAGCAATTTTTTATTCAAAAACTTGTCGATTGAATTTGGCAAGTCACTGCAACAGTTGCAGGTGCTCTCGTGTCCTACAATTTGTACAAACGCCTGCAGGCACAGGTGCCTCAAGTTACTTTGCTCACAAACAACAGGAATCTGAGAAGGTTTACACTTTTCGCTCTTGCCAAACATAAAATTAATGAATGAAATCACAACTTCCTCTCTGAACGGCTCGAAGCGATTTTGAAATTTATGTATTAATTTCCACCAGGTGTGAAACTTGGCTTCTAGAGTGGGCGGAGTCTTTGCATTGTTCACTCTCATTGGGATCAAGAGAAGTTTGATGTATCTGAGACATTTAGGTGAGGTGTCCGTGGACAAGATGTCAATGAGAGTGTCCCAACATTGGAAGGCTCGTACTTTGTGTGCATCTACTTTGAAGCCGTTCTCTACGACCCCCAGCATGGCCTGGATGGGGGTGCCGTAGGAGCACTGCTGGGTCACCTGCAGCTTCAGTAACTTCACCAGCACTATCCACATTCTGTGCCACACTTCACTGTTATTTGTCAAGTGACTCTTGATAAAGCTTGGAAACCTATAAAATAAAATTGGTATTTGTTTAATTTTTCAATATCAAATTTCTACTTGAAAAAAACATGAATGACTCATAAAAATCATTTTGTGTTTATATTATCCTGCTTCTTTATTGATTCATTTATTTTTATTGACACTATAGTTTTAGAGACATCTATTATTTGAAGTTATATGACATTTTATATTATTTCTGTTAATTGTTCAATAGAATCCCACAACTTATGAAGAGTCTTTGAAATTATTTTGGATAGGAAATACAAAGAAAATTTAAGATGAGATTACAACATACAAATGAGCTAAATTTGTACTAAGCTTTATGTTGTAATCTCATTTCAGTGTCTCAGTTTAATTTTTCAGTGTTTACTTACTTTTGACTATCACAGACGCTGCTTAAAAACTTTTGTTTCCACACTAAGTGTTTGGTATAATCCAGGACTTCCAGATCTTCTGCCAATTTTTCCAATAACTCCATATAGGCAACATGGAACTCAGAATTGCCTGTATATGGGCTTATTACTAGAGGAATAAAATCTCCAAACCATGTTCTAAGGCCTTCTCCTAAAAACAACTTCTTCTCTGGTAGCGGCATCTTACAAAGAAGCTCTTTCAAAAGGTAATATGCCTGAAAATAAGGTAGAATCTTATAGAAACCGGTTTGGTACATAATATAAGAATTGCAATCTAAAACAAGTTTTTTTAAATCCTGAAGTTTTTTAGAGTAAAACGCCATATAAATTTATAAAAGACTTTTTCTGGCTCCAATCTATATTGTATATAAAACTCAAAGGTGACTGACTGATTGACTGACCAATATAGTGATCTATCAATGCACAGCCCAAACCAATGGACAGATTGGGCTGAAATTTGGCATGCAGGTAGATGTCATGACGTAGGCATCCGCTAAGAAAGGATTTTTGGAAATGTCACTTTTAAAGGTGTGAAATACTAATACTATAATAGGGGGGATGCAAGTTTTACTTTCTAATTCAAGCGAAGCCGCGAGCACCCACTAGTTTAGTATAATACTACAATTGGCTTTCAAACTGATTCATTGGCTATTGCATTTTAATGTCAAAAACCTTAATTCTTTATGACATATATAAAGTAAGCTATATTTTAGAAAGTTAACAACTTTATGTACCTACTCACTGTTTTTTGAGAAAATAAATATGTTTGTATTTGTAAATATTTGTAGAATACAGTACACTTAAAAAATTACATTTCTTATAATTGTGTCTTTTACTGTTTTTTTTTTGTAAAATAAAGCTGATACAGTCATTCTTAACACTACAATATAATAATGCTGATTTGAAGTGTATGTGCTACTTTGGTTAAAACTAGTACAGTGGGACATTGCTTGGTAAGCATTATTTATTATTTAGCCTGTTAACTGAGCAATAAATTTTTTTTTAAATGAATATTTAAAATGAAGCTATAAATTTAATCATAGGTAGGATAGAAAGGCAGCATCAAAATGTTTTCTTGTTGTACAGTCAGGAATAGCACTACCAAGTCACCTAAAGTAACACCTACACTAGTAACAATCTTGCAGGAACATTTTGGGTCAAGTTGCTGAAATCAAGACAATCCAAACTGTGGAACTCTACATTCATGAAATACTGGATGCCTGAAGTCTCAAACACATTGTTATAGGATATGTGTAAAGTTGTAAATTGTACTTTTAATATACCAAAAATCATTATGATCTGTCACTCTGATATGGAGTGAGAGATCAGGAGGGTTTACTACAAATTTGGAATGTTTCTAATTTCAATTGATGTTTCATTTCCGAGCGGAAACATTCGGAATTAGTAAAAGGCCCTGCAGACTAACAAACACACCTTTGCATGAATATACTTAATAGTAAGACAAGTATGATAATATTTACCATTTTATTAATTCCTTCACGCGACTGAAAGTTTGGTTCTTTAAATACTTCAAATATTTTGATCACGTCATTGGTGTGGAATCTAACAATGTTACAAAGCACATCTGTGGGGTATTTTAATATTACTTGCACACCCAAGTACCGCACATTATCTGCCCTCGCAAATACACCCAACATTTTTATAACTGCTAATGCTGATGGCAGTAGATCTTCAGTGGACAACTTACTAATGGCCTGTAATATAGAATAAGGTAAGCATTTATTGTGTGAGGTCACTGTAAAATATTCAGTACACAATATGTGATAACTCAGAGAGTATCAACATATTAGGTATATAACAACAGTTAATAATGTGTATGGATATATTATGATCATGAATTAAGAATTACGTTACTAACCTTCGCATTCGATAACAATGATAAAACTGCAGACAGACCATATGGCAAGGACTTGACATCTTCTTTCAGACACTTCTCAAGCACTGCCAGTATCCTCATGGCTTCTTGCGGTGTGACACGAGTGTCATTTTCTTGTAATAAAGTATTTAAACTTATGAGGCCTGTTGAGAGACTTTTGTTGGTGAATCTTGTGTCTTCAAGGGTCTCCAAACAGGAAGCTACAGACACGACGGATTTCGACATTCTTGCCTGAAAATCAAGATTATTTGTGTGTTGGAAAATACAAATGATTATAGTGAATTCAGTAAATATAATTTTATAATTTCGTCAATTTGAAGCTAAAACGAGGACAGAAACCTATAAAATAACGGGAGTAGGTACACACGCCGATGAAGCCGTCACCAAAAAAACCTACTTAATAACCAAAGTTATTCAAATTCTACTTTAATCTGTTACTTTGAATAAGCTATGAATATATTATGATGTTTAAATTTACAGATATACATCTACTTACTCAAATTATCCTTCCATTATCTAGAGAACACAAACGAGCACAAGTCACAATGCGACATTTTATTTTTGTTTGACAATTCTCTTCTCAACGACAATGCATTTCTGGCGCGAACTTTGACGTTGAAGAATTTATTGCCACGACAAAAAATACAATATTCATATATCTAATACAAAATACACACAATTCACATGAGTAGTTGGCTTTATTTTTAACATTCTTAAAAGAACTTTTTTTTCTACACTAATAGATAGAGCAAAAGTTTAAATATTATTGATTACTTTTAATTTCGTGATCACAACAGTGTAATTGAAATTATTACGAAGTCAGGTAAAGGACAATTATTACTACATGTATCGCCCCCACATTTTCCACTACCTAACTAATTGATTCATATTATGTTATCAAGGTATTTGGTTTTGGTGTACACTTGAAAAAATAAATAAAATGCAATAAATTGATACAAACTTACTTTATAAATTAAAACCGGCCAAGTGCCGGAGTCGGACTCGCGCACGAAGGGTTCCGTACTATTTTATGTATTAGATTAGGTAGGTATTTATTTTTATAGTTAATATTATTACTAAATATTTAAGTACTTACAAATATTCAAGTATGTCCTGTCCTGTCTATTAAGATCGAGTAAAAATTGCTTTAAAATTACGTTTGTTGTATAGGAGCCTCCCTTTAATATTTACATTATTGTTATTTAATTATTTATTTTGAAAGGCAATATACAAGTAAATATTCTGTGAAAATTTGAAGCGTCTACCTGTATTTAATATTGAGCAATAAAATACGAAAAATACACGTTTATTGTATGGGGAGTAATCACAGAACAACGATCGGGCCACATCGCCCCCGCGCGCGCTCCCCCCGGGCGACAAGCATGGACTTCAAAGCTCTGTGGGGAGTAATATTTTATATTTTTGTAATTTTTAGTAAAATACATCATTTGTGAAAATTTCAGCTTTCTAGCAATCATGGTTTATGAGATACAGCCAGGAGACAGACAGACAGTGGAGGCTTAGTGCCTAATAGCACTAGGGTCCCGTGTTTACCCTTTGGGTACGGAACCCTAAAAAGTAACGTTATTAACATTCTGTAACCCCTCTTTTTTTTCACTAGTGGACGCCCGTGGCTTCGCTCGAATTATTTCATTAATTAATCGCGTAACATACCTACACATAAAACTTGGAGAAGAATCGATAACCTCCTGATTATAAAGACAGTTAAAATAATAAAAAAACAATTTTAGAATGGTTATGAAATTTGTAGGCGTGTAAAAATTAATATAATAACACTGAGATATTTCAGTACCAATTCAGTAGTTATTAACCTTGCTTGAAACCACAATAACAATTAATTCGCTGTGCAATATCATATAACTAATAGGTAATCATCAACATTTTAATGATCATTGCACCTTCGTGCGCTCGCGCATCGCTATTTGAAGGGGGTGGAGCGGCGCGTGCTTGCCTCACTCCGGTGCTCATTGCATCGCTGTCGAATGTCCGAGCGAGCCGCGGCAAGAATAACAATCAGTGTTTCGGAGCTCAGCGAATACGACACTCCATATCTGGAAGCGCGGACGTGCGGTGATGGTTATGTGTTCAAACGACTGTGGCTGATCATTTAGTGTTCGTAAACCATACAGTGCGACAGTGACTTAGTGAAATTAAAGATGCCAGGACACGCTGGGAGTCCGTACTGGGCTGCTGTCGACTTTGACAGCGAAGGAGACGATGTGCCGACACCACCTCCCAGCCACAGGGTCTATTTAGACCCCTGGGATACAAGCAACGATTCCCATGGGATAGCACAGCCAGAAAGGGCAGAATCAACCAGCCAAGATGAAAATTTCAATTCGTTCGCCGGCGAACCAGTCAGCGCCAGCTTTTACTACGTACCCACAAAAAACTACGATTCCGGTGAAGAACCACCACTGCCACCGCCGAGGAGGAAAATGTCGGCAAAAGAAGAGCTCATGATGAATGACGACTATGCGATTTATGGAAGGAAGATGTCCAGAACAACAGCTCCTGAAATACATGCAGCTTATGGAGATAGACCAATGCGTAAGTAGAATTCAGATAAACCTAGTTTACATATCTACCCATATTTCAGTAAGTTGGCATTTGTACTAATTGTTTTGAAATAATAGTTGTAATTACTACTTCATACTACTTACTAAAGTAGTGTGACGTGAAAATTGTAATTTTTTTAAAGGTTTTTTATTGAAATCGATTAATTACTTACTTGTTAAGAAAATACCACTTTCGGAAAATTCTATAGATTTGTCACTCACTTAATGGGTTAGGTAGGTAGAATGGACCATAAATTCACTGCGTCATGTTTAACATACACCATCTTAGTTATAAACATGTTTTGTGTCTATACATGATAAAACAGCTCCTCATTTAAACTTTTTTTTGTCTTATATCAATAAGAGAAGTAAAAGCGATGATTATCCAAGCAGCTGTATAAATATTAGGTACTTAATTGTTTATAACTATGTAAAGCGGGCGTTGTACCCAAACAGCAGTCATCACAGCAGGCCGCATAAAAAATTACCTACTCAAATAATTTATTGAAAATACATCCAGTTACGTAGGTAATTGAGAGAATCGAATTTATCCTGTCATATCTCATTAATGTATAGATAATTTGGTTAGGATTTGCAATTATTCATTCGGTTAGTCATTATTTAAGAAAAAACTAGTGGCAATTACATCGAATAAATTCCTAATACCTGACTTTATCTAATAATTGATAATAATTCTAATAACTGAGATATCTCACTCCGCGTTGTTGGCCGGAATGGAAAGAAGCGTAAGATAATTTGCGCGGTATCTATATTATTATAATCTACCTAGTATCGTTAAATAAAAAATAACAAAACACAAAACTCTCAATTACCTTTACTAATACGTTAATTTGTGGGTTCCAGCTGTTTGTCACAAAGTAGGGCCTTGTAAATGTCAGATGCTCCTACGGCGGTGTGTAAACTCTGACTCCGGAATACTTTGAAATGCAGTGTGTCCAGAATACAGCTAATTCGTGGAAGAACTTTGGCATAGGCTTCCATCAGTATATCTGACTTAGAGAACTCACCCAATGAATTAATTCCACATTGAAATCATGACCCTTAGCAATGAGAAAAACGACTTAAGGAGATTCAAATTCATATTCAACAGATATATCTCATATAATAATGCTAACATTGCTGCCGTCAATTGCTGTCATAACAAAACTTTTCAGTGTTTTTATACGTTTGGTCCTTGCCACAGGAGTTCTCAGGGTGGCAGCTATTTCTCTCAACGTTTGAGTCTATATATTTTGAAGTTAAAAAATTGATATTAATTTCTTCTGGCCTGTTAGATTAGTTGGTAGTGGCTATCTGCCTTCTAATCTAGGGGTTGCAGGTTCGATTCACGCATGACACAAGTATTCATGAATTTAAAAAAATATAATTACTTGTGTTGAGTCTGGTAGTTTGTATGTATTATTAGGCATGTGACGATGCCCAGCATAAAGAATGAGAGATGCGTTGTCAACTTCTCACGAGTCTCGTCCTATCAGAGCCCAGGGTTTGCTTATTGTGGGACTAGATGGCGCTGTGTGCAATGTCCCGGAATATTTATTTATTTATTTATTCCAGGGGATCGTCGAAGGTCTGTGTACATAGAAGAACCGATGTACGTCCCACACCCGATGCCTCCCATGATGTACGAGCCTATGTACGGAGCCCTGCCCCCGCCGGGGTACATGCCTCTGCCGCCGCCGCGACCCAGGACCAGGGTGTCTCTGCCGCACCAACCTGACTACGTCATGGCTCATGGGTATGGGAAGGCTAGGAGGCATTCCAGGTTGGTTCCTTGTATATGTGACGGAAAATTTGATAATTGCTCATGAGGTTTTATAAAATTTGTGCCAAAACTGGTATTAAGGAAAGTAACTGAGTAATAGTATCCTACTCTGCCTCAAAAATGGTCTGATGATATGTGACGTTTCACTTTAGTTGGTTATTAGTTCAAGCTGTATGCCATACATAAATACTTATACATAATTAATCAAAAATACTTTATTGTACACCAATATTAAGTCACATAAACAAGGGGGAATTAATAAAAGCTGAATATAATAAGTAGGTACTTACGTCAGATTGGGACAGCGGGCGGCTTTATCACTTGTAGTGATCTCTTCCAGGTTGCCTCACATCAATAACCACGCATAACAGTCTCAAAAGATTCGACACAAAGTCGTCATTTTTATCAAATACCTAACTACTTATGCATGTTACACATTAACAACACCTTTTTTACAATTACTCAAATGGTTACTAAATTCGACAGCCAATTTAATGTAGTCAAACTCATACATAAAAGCTACAGTGCAATTACATAAATATTTGAATTATGCATTTCTAAGTGCTTTTCTAATTAATGGTACTTACTAACAGCTGCAATCAGCTAACGTCCCACAATAGTGAGTCAATACTAGTTATATTCGTTCAACGAACTGTTTATGCCCCATCTACACGTTTGGCTTATGACTAACAGTCTTCCAACAGCCGAAACTACCAACACAAGAGAGTAGACGAAGCATTCGTTGCTATTCAAATAATGACCTATCCATTCTCATATTGCTGGTAAATGTTGGTAAAGTTGGCTATTAGGCTTCTGTCAGCCAAGCGTGTGCACGGGGTATTAGATACACCGACGGTAGTTACGAGATAAATAAGCCAGTAAATGTATGAAATATCGTAAAGAGCAGCGTTACGCGGACTGACCACGACACGGCTGCGTCGCTCAACAAAACACGGAGATGTTTTCACGCTAATGATATGAATAATACGCTAGAAGCACGGAACATATTTACTTTGGTGCTCGTTTATTAATGGCTGCTGAGGTTTCTATTAGCTGTTGCATTGAGTCTGTGGTTATGGTACCGAACAACTGGTACTTACTTGATTAATTTATAAAAAAATATAGAAACGAAATGCTCATACGAATTGCCTCCAGAATGAGACCTTTATCACTAAACTTATCAACCGATTTAGACGGTCTATTAATATTAATAACTTGGTCTATTTCTCAAGTTGGAACCAGTTTAGAACACAAACGAAAACGGACATATTCGTATCAAAATATAAATGTCACACATAAGTACGTCTACGTTAATTAGCACACATCTTAAAAGGCTAAAATAGTTCATAGAACCTCATCCGAATCAACAAAACAATCACAAAAAGAAATCGGAAGTCTATTGAAAACGAATAGCTACCGCAGAAAATTCTCTCTCGCAAAATGGTCGTTTATTCATAGAAAATACCTATGGTTATGGTAAACAACGTAAGAGCGCTGAGCGCAATGATTATGGTGGCAAAACGCTTGCACTCTCGTTATAGTGAAATCGTAGATTCACTATAATTACATCCGACCTTGCACCGAGACACCGCTTTCTTTCATGTGATCTCTATAAATTCCAATGAAACAGCGTCATTTTTAGTATTTATCTCTGTATATGGTCATATCTAGATTGAAATACATTCCGTCTAGGTACGTGATTAAATAGAATACATTAGAAACGTTATAAGTACGTGGCGAATCAAACATTTGTAATTATTATGCATACAGTACAGTGGTACCTTCAAAGCGGAATCATCGATTCCATTTCGGCAACATGATTATTGTTTAACGATATAACTATGATTAACAATAATTTATTTATGATCAAGATCACCAAGAAACCATCATCACTCTTTCCATTCGACGGGATTCTTTGTAAATCTCGTTCCCATGGAGAAGTGCGTGACATGACTTTCAAGGAAAGTATTTACGGCAAAAAACGTCCATCCATACATGGCTACACCCCAGTAATAGAAGATAACAACGTAACAGAGCTATTTTGTATTTTAATAACGCTTTGTACATAAATCCATCGTGTGAACCTGCACCAGTTTTTTGTTTTACTACAAATGAAAGTTGCACTTGTGAGAATTCAGCTTTGTTTGTTGTCAAGAGAAACTTGTTCCTAACATTGAACTCAATGACCGTTCCATCCCTAAGGTCAGCTTGGGGCTTTAGTTTATGTGGATATAAATTAATTAATAATAACTAATTAATCAAAGGGTGACTTAACTATCTACATAAATAGTACCAGACATAAATTTAAGTTAGTAAGTACTTAGATAAAATAAAAATTGGCCACAAAAAATATTCGCTTTTCCGTCGGTTGAGTTGTATATAGTGTCGACAAACTTACTGTATGAAATTGCTGTATTTTTGTGAATCTCCAAAAGTTGAATTTAAAACTATTTGATATTGATGTACCTACTACCTACCTACTAAATCTTTAAAAAGTTGCTCATTACGTACAATAATACTGTTGGTGTAAGTACTAAATTTACACAGCTAACACACATTCCTCTCGATCTTTACTTGTAACTCACTTAATTACTCGAGTTCTCAATTTTTGTGTAACATCTAATCATTACACCGGAGTGCGCCGGAAATAAATTTGTTCCTTTTGTCTACAAACGGCATAAGAGCAATTATTCCAGTACCCACTACTTTCTAGTCACGTATTACGTGATCACAGCTTGTGGAGTAAATTTAGCGGACACTAGAAAGTCAGTCAAGCTACTATATCCATAAGTATATGAGCATTCCTCATAACCGTCATATCGCGAATTAGTGCGAGCCGGGGTGGAGGCATGGGAAATCGTCTGATGTTATCTAATCGGCCATCTCTTGACACGGCCGAGAGATCACAGAGCTGCGGTGCACTTGAGCGTCTGTTCCGTATGCAAACAAACGTAGGTGTTATGCTAGTCGGCGTTATGATGATGGTTATGTTATCAACCGACCTACTAAAATTATGACTTCATTTCTACGAAGTAATTGATAGTGCAGTCGTTTTACAAGTTCTACTACAATAATGTAAATATAGGATTGTGAGACTATGATCAGACCTGAACTTTAACTTTTTCTCGGTATTTTGTGCTTAAGCATGTATTTTCTGTTGTTTAGTTACCTTCATCTCATTGAGTTGTTTTGTACATTACAAGACTTTTTTTCATCAAATTCGAGGTGTTTCCACATTGTAATGACCTGGAATTTATATATCTTAGTAATTTTAACGTAAGGAGTTACTTTACTAAATAATATTGTACCTATTCTAGCAGTTTGAACCTTAGAATAATCACACTCTTGCGATTGTGTAAAACCAATGAGCCGTCAAGAATAGTATGTGCCTTTTTAATTCTGTCGATTAAACTTACATTGTTATATGAGCCATAACTGCGATTTGTAATAATGAAAGTGTTACACATTATAGGCACCTAGGTAAATGGTGCGTTATCACGTTACACTCGTAAACCAGTGAAGGTGAAGGTCTCGTTTTATATATTTATATCTAATAAATTTAGCTTTTACGAGATTAGTGTCAAATAATAATTACTCTATCTGTGAAAAATCGAATAAGATAATAGTAGCCTAGGTACCTACTTCTCTAATAACGCTGCGATAAACAAAATGTGCATCCCTAATGATTTGTGATAGACTTTCATTTCCTCTATCATACTGTGTTGGATGCTTACTTCCTTAATAAGTCTCTAACAGATAAATAATACACACGCGAAAAAAAAAAACATTTTTTTCATAAATTAATCATGATTTTCTGAGTGCCCATTTTTTATGTTGTAGTTACATAGAAGTAGTATGTTTAGTTTTTTTCCCCTTGTTTTTATGTTTTATTATTGTAAATAAAGATTAATCATTATTATTTTATTCTCTGTCAGCAGACTACCAGATGCTTACAACGCCGAGTTCGTCTACGAAAGCCTGGCGCCAGAATACGAGGACTGGGCTCGTCCGTTGCCGAAGACAGCTCCGGATAACTTCCACCTGTCCAGGTATGGACATCTTCAGATCGACTACTCGTTCAGCTGGAATTCCTTGGACCGCCTTATACGCAACCAATAATTATGACCTTCGGAACATAACGTATCACGGTAAAGTCCGGTAAGCCTGATCGACAGGGTGTTTCGAAAATTCGATTGTTTTTACCCGAAAATGAAACATCAGCCAAAGAATTCTCATCTGACATATTTAAACTAATAACAGAAGAATAACGACGATCTAAGCTACCAACCATAAAAAATTTAAAGGCTTCAATGATTGTCGTTCTTAAATGAAAACTTTGCGAATTTATAAAATAGATACCTACCCTGTTCTTGTAGTTTCGAGCGTACACGGAAATGCATTTATGTAATAAATGATCTGACCGTGGAAAGCATGAATAGGTAGGTATGACCGGACTTTACATTATGATATATCTTAAATATTAGAAGTACATCTTTAACAATATTTTCTTTATTAGGTCCCAAGCGTAATTCAGGGAAAAATATATGCAGGTACTTAAACTATTTGTGCAATTTTACTTACTCGTAGATTTAGATTCTTAATTTGTCCTGTAAAGTATAGAATTCATTAATTTAACTAAAAGAAGCTATTATTCCAAAGTTTAAGACTCGATGTGCTAACGGTTGATACTTAAATAAGTTCTTGTTATTTTTATAGAATTGTTTTTTTTTAATCATCACAATGTAAGTACTTAAATAAATAAATGATTGTAGCAATAAATTGTAAATGTATTTGTTTTATTTAATTTCATTCTATTAGTAGAGTCATAAAGTGTTTTTAAACTCGCCTAACTTCAGACAGAGTTACTAAAAGTTAACATGTTATGAGTAGGTAAATACTTACTTTTGGCTTAGGTATTCCCATATAATGGTATATATTTATATATTCATATTTGAACACACACAATTTTCCAACAAAAAATTTGATGTACATTACAGGTACCTATTGGGGCGTAGCAAGAGATAATGGCATCATCTTTAAACAAACTTTTAATTTAAAAATCATCAACTTTGTAGAGACATATTGTGACTAGAAGGTCTAAAAATGTATTTTTGAATAATTTGTCTCCATGCTCGCATTTATTTTCGTAAATGTGATAACATTACCTATACCTACTAATTATAAAATGTTAACTAATATATTAGAGTTCCGTTCCCTACCAACTTTTAAGAAAGTTTTCTAGTAACGAGGTGTTCTTATCTTAGATACCTACTTACTTAGATTTTTATTATGAGGTGTTAGAAAAACTATGTGTTTAACTTGATCGGTGGCAATATTCTACGGTAAGTAGGTATATTGATGTGTGGCTAACTTTCTAATAGAAAATATCTTATTTTACCGTCCCAAAGACTGAGATGATTAATATGGCGACAGATACGAGGTAATATTATATACCAATAGGGCTCACATATTATATGACTAGCGGTATCAAAGATAAAGTAGCCTTTGTTGAACCCTAGAGTCTATTCAATCTCCATAATACTCTAAATCCAAATTGGTTGAGCATTAAAAGCGTAAAGAAAGAACAAACACACACACACAAACGTTCGCTTTGATTGTATCAAGAAGTACATACTTACTACAATATAATCAACGTAAGAAGGTATGTAACATAACAAATTGCTTCTTATTTCTGTCAGAAAATGCATTGCCAGTAAAAATAATCCAGTATCTTGAACTGGTAAAATCGTAATAATCACGAAGATGATGCTACATACGAGTATCTATATCTATTTATACATATAATAAAGCTAAAAAGGGTCGAAAATGAACAGATGATATTAAAAAAAAATTTTGGAGATAACTACTTCGAATTGATAGCAACACGTTTCAACAATTTCTAGGAATGTTATCTGTGTCTGTTTATAAACGCTCATCACACAAAAACGGCTGAACAGATCATCATGATTTTTGATATGCAGGTAATATGAGGTCTTTAGAGTGTCATAGGCTACTTTTGATCCTGAAATAATGCGAGCGAAGACGCAGGCGTCCATTAGTACCTACCCTAATATCACCCGTGACCATTCGAAACTCGTGCGTATAATTACGGGCCAGTTTCAGTACTTAATAGGTAAGTGGTTAATTAATAAAGCAATTCACGCTCCAAGGGAAGCACATGCTTGTTTGAACGCCCCAATGTGGGTCATGATGTAACTTATGAATTATGTAGTCATGTAATAATTTTCATAATCAAATTCTTATTCGTAGTAACAATGTGCGATCATCATCATCATCAGCCTAAAGGACTCCTCCCTCTTACGGTTACGCCAATACTATCTGTCTTGCGCTGTTCTTGCCCCAATGTTTCCTTCTAACTTTCTAATATCATCCAGCCACCGTTGCACAGGTCTTCCTACACTTCGCTTACCTAGCCGTGGGTACCTCAGTTATTGCTTTGCTCCATCTGCCGTCAGTACGTCTCGCCAAGTGTCCAGCCCATCGCCACTTGAGTTTCGTAATACGAGACCCAATGTCTTCCACCTTCGTTCGATTTCGGATCTCAGTATTACGAACCCTGTTGCGTAACGTAATGCCAATGTGCGATATCTGTGCGTAAATCGCGAAAATCAGACGCTCTGTCAATTATAACAGTAATTAAACTAATCTACGACGCGGACGATTGCTAGGTGGTAGCTTTACTGTCGCAATAGAAAATAAACGATAAATATATTAGTGGTAGTAAATCAAAGACAATTATTTTTTATTTAGAAAACAACACAAACAACTGAACGTAAGAAATGATTAACAGAAAAGTTAGAAGTCTTCGAAATCCTTCTCACTGTACAGCTTTCGTTTCTTGGTAATATTAAACTGTCCTTTCTTATCTGCTCTCTGAGCTGGTGGTTTATTCCCATAGTACATTACTTGAAGCGTGTTTTGTTTTGGAGCCTTATTTTGTGTCATCGGCGTCTGCTTAACACTGCTCGGTCCTTCTAAAACTGGATCAACGTCCAAAGAAGATGTGTCATATTCTCTAGTGCTGGTGCTAGTATACGGCCTCTCTCCTTGAGTCTCATATTGAGATGGATAAGAACTCTGGGCCAGATATTGCTTGAACTGACTCTGTTTGAGTTTCTCCTCAAGCTCTTCCAAACGCTGCGAATCAGAAAGTGAAAGCATTTATTGATGCATCGAAATGAAGTATGCAATATGCATGCATTCTATTTTATACGACAAAATAAACGAAAATAAACAGTTGCAGATTGTCACCTAGATTTCGTAATTTATCTGTCTGGACATTGATAATTAAATAAATTAATATTTTTGCATTCATATGCAAAGTTAAATTGGTGTTCGTTTGTAATAAATAATATAAGTAGGTGACTAAGTAGACAAGATTACTTCTTTGATAATGCAAAAAGTTAGTACCTATGTAATTTATTAATATTCTAGATTTATTTATGAGCACACGTCTAAGTTGTATCCCTTTTTTCTATGCTAAAAGAAATTTACTAAAGTAAATATGAACTAGGTACCTATTTTGACGATATAAGGAATATAGGTTTATTAGGTTAGTAAGTCAAGCCAAATGCTTAATTGTGACTTTTAGACATAATATTGTAATATCTATAAAACCTGTAACAAGCAAAATATACGAATATACCAATACGAATGTAGGTGTGTGTAAGCATCAGCACACACAGTAAAAACATTGCACATTGCATTGAAGTTGCACTCGCTTAACGGCGAAGGAAAACATCGTGAGGAAACCGAATTGTTTGGGGACCACAACATCCGAGGACATGTGTCTTCCGTGGAAGGACCTGTATGTATCTGCCCAAGAGAACTCCACTAAAGAATTAATTCTACGGGGGAGTCACAACCCTCAGTCATGAGGAAATACGACTCAAGGGAGAGAAGCATCGGTATTATACCATACATTACCCGTCTATAAGCATCAATATTGGCGTCAGTCCGGGCCGCCTGTCGTGCCAGTTGCTCCTGCAGCTGTGCCACCTGCGCCGCTCCTCGCTGGATCTTCTCTTCATATTCCAGCACTACGATGTTCATCTGTAACATAACGTTAGTTAGTACATAATATACCAGTGTTAGGAGTCGTTAAGCCATATCGGAGGCCCCTAGGGCTATTCGAAAAGGAAAACCAGAGTTGGCTATTCATTCAGACAAACCTAGGATCGAACTAGCCCTATATCAACAGCTTGCTTTTCAAGTTATGTGTGGATTTGTACTCGATTAGCGCTTAAGGGACACTTATCACGAGGAAACCGATGTTTGAGGACTAAAAAATCAGAGAGCATATGTGTTTCTATGGATACATGTTTATGTGGGTACTGGGTACTTAAGGAATTCGGGCCAAGGAAGGTAAAACATATTTAATTTAGCAGTAAAATTTTAAGTTTTGCAATTATTTCATTAATACCTAAATCTCGAACACAATGACCTGATAGGCCATGTTTTTTTTATTATGTTAAGTAGTAGCAAATAGGCAAACTAGCCTACCAATGTAAGCAGTCACCATCACCTTTGGACATTTTCATCGTAAGAACAGGGAGATTGTTGAAATGGACGGTAGATTTTAGAGTGCTGTCCATATGGAGATTGCTTTGCTAGTGAGAACTATATAATTTCTTGAAGTAACTAATGGAGAATTAATAAAAATCTATATATACAAAACTCAAAGGTGTCTGACTGACACAGTGATCTATCATCAATCAACGCATAGCCCAAACCACTGGACGGATCAGGCTGAAATTTGCCATGCAGGTAGATGTTATGACGTTGACATCAGCTACGAAAGGATTTTTGGAAATGCCACTTTGAAAGGGGTGAAATAGGGAATGCAAGTTTTACTTCTTAATACGAGCGAAGGCGCAAGCATCCTCTAGGTCGCTAAATAAAGTGTGCATATTTACCTACTTACTTATAATTGTATCTTGCAAAGTACGTACATAACAATGAACATTATTATCTTACCTTATCACCACTCTCGGCCTCAGTTTCTTTAAGTTTAGATCGAAGCTCCTCAATTACGCAAGAAAACTGAGCGATCTGCGTTTCAGCTTCGCGACGAACCTGTTGAACTTTAAACAACAAATGTTAATAAAAATTTAAATGTAAATTACAAACATTTGCATTCGCATTTCAGTTGTAACGTTGATTGGTTGACACGTAAGAAAATATATAATACTACTGTATAATCATCGCAAACAATATAGCTAAATGTATAATAACATAAGTTGCATAACAAATGCAAAAAGATGATATTAGTTATTATCTAATTCATTGGAATTATGCAACATAATTGATTTTAGTATACGACACGATCTAGATTTAAGAATAGAATATTGTATCCGTTCAAAGTTATATTCAACAAAATATGTTCATAATAGCCTTCGATCAACAATACAAACTAGATATCGGGTCGTTGAAAAAAAAACGTCTCGATAAATAAGAGCGCACTTGAAACGTGAGCTCTTATTTTGTTTAATTCGTTTGTAACACGGCCAATGTAAACACGTTTCACAATGCCGCAATATGTATTCAAGAGTTGCAAAAATAATGCCCGAAAAAGCAATTTATCGGCCGGAGTGTCTTACTTTCGGTAAGTACATGTAAATTAAGTTATATTATAATTTTTAAACTAGCAAATAATATCTAATTTTTAACAAAATTACCGATTTTAAACCACCGCTACAAACGTTTGGCCACGGTTTGGCCAAGGTCGGCCAATACGTGCCCAAACTTTGGTGTAACAGAACAGTAGACGCATGGAGTAGATTTATGTTGTAGGTAATAATTTAAAATAATTTGTTACTAGAACTTTCAAATAGGTTAATACTACTTTTGTGTCTGTTTTTTGGACTCTCATTAGATAGTTACTTATTTCTTTTTTTTATTTTAGCTTTCCTAGCAATCCGTTTACGTGTGCAGAATGGGTCTTGAATTGTGCAACAAACTCAACTTATTTAAAGGAAATTAACCCAGGTACGCAGAATGGAAAAAAATCTCCAATGTTGAGTTTTTTATAAGCGTTTTGATTTATTAATTACATTGAACTGTACTTGTATTATGAAAGTGTAAAAATGATTATAAATATATGTATGTGTGGAATCACTTGATATTTTTATTTGTGTCATCCAGTCATAGACACCTTTGCCAGCCGCCGACATTACATACATTTGAAAAACAACAAGCATACTTACATTTTTGTGTACAACACATTAAGAAAAACACATAAAAACACTGATCAAGAAAAAACATATTAAACACAAAAACAACCCTATTAAAATAATAAGTACTAGCTTTTGCCCGCGTGGCATCGCTCCCGCTCTTCCCTTCTCCAACATACTCTACTCTACAAACAATTTATTATAGGATTAAAACAATTAAAATTAAAACGGTGTAAGTATAGATAAGTATGTATATTAACAAACGTAATCCCCAAAACATACATAATTTAAACTAAACTTTTACGTTCATATTATAAAATATTTTAGTGTTGAACGCGACTCCATACCTCCTGTAGTAATATTCGACAAAGCAATGAAATGACATATTTGACTTATGTCATTTCATAAATTCACGCGGACAGCATTTGATTTTGATTTTGTACGTGACCCGTTATCTAGTTGGTATTGTTGATCGAAGATAATAGCATATAAAACTTTCGGCCCCTATACCTATACTATCTTCAAAATAATCGCAGTGATCCGTTGCTATTGCGGTGTGATGAAATGTCAAACATCAACTAACTAACCTCTATCAAGTTTCCGACGATCAATAAGTAAATAATTGTACAACGTAAGTATATATACATAAGCATTATACAATTATTTACAACGTATTTTTATGTCTAAGTATTACGTTTTACTGCTCTGTCACTTCAGAAAGTAATAAACAAATACTAATTAAATATTATGTATATTTACTTTTCTTCTCGTTGTTAATTAATAATTCCTCGATATGCCTTTCATGTGTGTTACGTAACTCAGCTATATTTTCATTATGTACTAGGATTAGATTTTCGTGGTCCTGAAAAATAACAATTCATATAAAATGGCGATATAGATAGATTACTTTTATCCTTATTTATGTGTAATTCTATTTTTTAATTTTATAGCATTGCTTAAATGTAGATGGGTTTAACTTGTTATGAAAAATGTTACATTTTGGTGTCAAGCGTTCCGGTTTGATACAATTGGGTATCATACTACCTAGGTACTTATATAATGAAATGCGGTTATTTCTTAAAATAAAATTAATCAAACCTTTTCTAGAGTACATATAATTTTGTCCCGTGACAATAACTCGTCTTGCATTTTCTTGCTGTCACGCTTTAGATAAACCAACTGTGATACTGTTTCTTGAAGGTTTTCAATCATATCTCGCGAGGAAAGTAAATGGTAACGATGAGATTTTTCTAGTTCGCGTGCTTCTTTCAATTCCAATTCTAATTTAGAATTTACTTCTCGTGTTTTCTTGCATTCTTCCTTTTCGTTTACAAAATCCTGATATGCAAACATTAGGTAAGTAAGTAGTAAATTTAAATTGTAAGCATTATAACGAATTTATAATTTTGCCAAAGTTGCATAGGAGTAGTATACTTATTAAACTTATCTAAATAAAGTAAATGGTCGTACGTAATAAGTACTAGTTTACTCACGATTTTACATTTTGATAAACATTTTAAAATATGTTGCAAGCGATCTCCTACAATATCTTTCTTGTCTTCTGTTTGTGCCTTATCATCTTCCATTTTACTCGATATTTGTTATTAAAACAGTAATCCGAAATAAAACTAATTCAATTCAATCATTACATATAAAATTACTGAACTTGGTGATGTTTTGTTTATTAAGTTTTTTTGTTTTTTTCCCGCTAAATTTAAATCCGTCTATTCACAAAAGCAACAGTTTTGATTCCAGCAAGAGAAGAATAAACTAGCAACACCGTTTTTTTAACTTCAATGTCGTCATGACTTACTGTTTCTATCTAATGCCAATGTCAACTCATACGATCGTTCGTGAAAAATTGAGTTTTTAGGTTAGAATTGAAAATAAGACAACTTTTATTTAACTTCCTTTTGATTTGAATATATTAAATTAACTGAAAACAGTTCTAGCCATATACATTATTAAATAAGAAGACGCAATTACCTACAATGGCTGCAGCATATGGTATACATTTGGGCAATAGTTCGGCATGTTTGGCAGCATTCAGCAATGGTGCTCCAGAAGTGATAGCAAACGATGCAGGCGACCGCGTTACTCCAGCTATTATTGCTCTCAACGGAACAGAATGGGAGATTGGACTTCCAGCAAAGGCCGGCCAGCCGTCGTCGAAATCAATCATCAAACATAACAAACGCCTTATGAACTGTGATTTTATTGGGGAAGATGTATCTTTCGTAGAGGCATCGTCATCCTGTCGCATTCAAAATGATGAAAAACTAGAGTATGTATTTAAAACAAGTGAGACAACTATTTACTCCAACCCAGACAATATAGCCACAAAAATGTATGACAAACTTTTTACTATTGCAAGTCATTCTATGCGCGCTGATGGTGATTTGAAGCTAGTGCTGGCTGCTCCTTTACACTGGTCCAGTGAGAGTAGAGACCGCCTGGTGAAGTGTGCTGAGTTGGCTGGGTTTGATGTCCTACAAGTGATCAGTGAACCAGCTGCCGCTTTGCTTGCATACAACATTGAGGAATCCATAGAAGATGCTAATGTCCTTGTATACAGACTTGGAGGATCCACATGTGATGTTAGCATTGCTAAAGTTTCAGGAGGATTCATATCGATAGAGAGAAGTGTATCCCGCTCAGACTTGGGAGGGCAATGTCTTACAAGAGACCTGGCAGATTATATTGCACAGGAGTTCAGACAAAAGTGGAAATTGGACCCTCATGAAAGTAAACGAGCAATGGCTAAACTGCTGAACCATGCTGATAATTGTAAACATGTGCTCTCCACCTTGAATTCAGCTCATGTATTCATTGAGTCCCTACTGGATGGAGTTGATTGGAGTCAAAATGTATCCAGAGCAAGATTTGAGAATATTATCTCATCCAAGATTTCTGCATACATAGAGCCAGCTCAGAAGCTGATTGAGAGTTTTGATGGAAAGATCAATAAAATAGTTGTAAGTGGAGGGAGTTTGAAGATTCCCAAGTTGCAATCTGCAATTGCAGCTTTAATTCCCGAAGCGGAGGTGCTCTCTGGAATTAATCCTGATGAGGTCATTGCTGTGGGTTGCACCAAACAGGCAGGACTACTTCTTGACATGCCCGAACTTTCACTCAAAGAAATGAATGCAGAAATTGAGTTCTTGGCTAGAGATGTTTACTTGAAATATTTGGATCAAACAGTGCAGATTTTCAAGGAAGGTTCCCCACCATACTCACATAATGTCCAAACTATTGATGCAGGAGATGTAAAAGACATAAACTTCACACTCCATGCTGACCCAAATGGGGAACAATTTGCAGCAGAATCCTTCAATATTGAGAATTTGAGCAAGCCTTTCACTTTGAAAGCTACTCTTCAACAATCTAATATATTGTTACAAGTGGAATGATGTACCTATTTATTTTGTGATACAATAAATTTGAAATAAATGATACTGTTTTAATTTGACACCCTGTTCATCATTAGTAAGCCACATATATAATTTGTATTTAAGTTTTAATTGACAGAACTAATAATTAGTGCTACCAATGATTTACATAAGGTATTAATTATAACCGATACCTAATTGGGTAGGTCCTGCCCGATAATTGTTTTAACTACTATAAACTAGTTAAAGTCTTTCCTTCCTAAAACCTTCGAGCATCACTTGTAACGCATTGGCAAATACACAAACTCAATGTAATCTTGACTTCTGTCAATGTCAAACTAAAAAGAAAAAACTAAGTACCTACCTACCTAAACAAAACAAAGGTTTTCTTTTCGACCAATTTTTCAAAATTATTGTGTTTTCATTTCATAATGAAATTGCAACTGGGTGGTATCCTGTTGGTTTTATTCATACAAATAAGCGTAGCCACACAATTTCCTGATGTGTTCAACCATCTTGGCGTGAGAACGCCTTACAGGTTCAAATCAAACAAACACGATGCTGTAGTGGAATATCCCGGTATGTTTGACTGAAACTACGCAAAATAATCAACACATAAGATTTTGAATCTCCATGCTCTTTCATAGAGTTTAAGCTACGTATTTATTAATGCCCTTTCTACATTATCTTTATTTGAAGCATGGATGAATTTAGAGAAAGTTGTCAAGCAAGGTAGGTGCCTACCTTACCTGTATTGTGTAGACAAGTAGGTAATTCATTACCTACTTATTGACATGGACAGTATAGTATCTACATACTATGTAGGTACATGGTATATACATACTTGCCTTATTCTCTTAATAATGCTTAGACTTTAGGAATATAATCATTACAATTCTTACATCATTGTTGAATTTAGTACCTACCCTACCTTTTGTTAAGCACCAGGTAATGATTTTTATTTTGGATTAAAAGCAAAGCCACTAAGAAAAATAACCTTCTAATTATGTACCTTGTACCTACCTAAGTTATATACTTTTCTTAAGTAATAAAATGATGTATAAAATAATAATGGAGTTGTATTGTTGTGCATTTCAGGTTGCAAAGCTAAAAAAATTTGGATGATAGCTCGACATGGCACCCGGTATCCTAAACCTAAAATAGTCACAGGAATGAAAACTACTTTAAGAGATCTGAAGTATGAAATCTTATTACAGCATAGGCTTGGAAAAGGTAAATAAACATTTCAATGTTCTAGCGAGATGTAAAAGTTTCAGAATGCTTGACAATAATTTTTATTTTTAATGCACACTGAAACACTAAAAAAAGTGATAAGTAATATTCCATTCCTGAAATTTTATGTATCTAAACAAAAAACTCACCTCTAGAAAACAAACCATAGTTTTTAAATCTTACTATTCTTGAAATTATGCTTAAACAACTGCTCCTATGTTATTCCTATATTTATTTTATTTTATACTTTTTAATTGTTGTTCATGTTACTTTCCCTGGCAAAAGCAGAAATGTTCATGAAATTACATAATTGAAATGACAATTTTTTTTTTTACCATGGATAAGTTTGCATTTGACTACAGCCTGCCTGATGTTAGATCATAAATTATAATTTTGTTTAACATCAGGCGAGTTTTAGTCAAGAATGTGCCTATCTAGTTTAAAAAAAAAACTAGTTAGGTAAGTACTTATTTAATATATTATTTCACTTTCAGGCAATTTATCCAAAGAATGCCTGACAAACTTAGAAGACTGGTCGGTCAAAGTGACCAGTGATGATGATGACATGTCTCTTACTCGCGAAGGTGAAGAGGAAATGACAAGACTTGCAGAGAGAATGAAAAAAAGATTTCCTGATATTTTCAAAAATACATATGATAATAAGACATATCTGGTAAGTTTCATACAAAATTATTTTATGACATGTATAGGTACTCTGATGTTGAAGAATTAATCGAAATTTTTACTCTATGTTGCACATTTGTTGCTTATTTCATCTAAAACAGAGTACCTACCAGATTTGAGGTGAATCATGGATTTCAAGTATAATTGGATAAAATATAAAAGACATAGGCATAATTAAAAAAATAGAAGTAATCTTTAGTATGTACTTGTGCTTACAATGTTAATGAGTCTGCTTGTTTTTATGTCTATCTTTTTTGTGTAAAGAAACATCTTATTTTTCAGTTTCGCCACACTGCCACAAAAAGGGCTCAAGAAAGCGCGCGCCATTTTGCCAATGGCTTGTTTAGTCAGAAAGATGCTAAAGATGTTATATTTGCTCCTAATGCCAAAGTTGACACAGTTCTCAGGGTAAATTTTGTTTGAATAGCTATATCTTATTAATCCTTTTATATACATGTATTGATTTTGGATTGCTTAGACATAAGTAAAAAAAATAAAAAGAGTTCAAATATACATAAACTATAAATTAATAAGAGATATTTTAGTTAACAAGGATTTACTTAATGCAGCTATATATAATGAATGAAGTATAATTTATACACACTATATTATTATACACGTACACATTGAATTGACTAAAAATGCCTGGGCGCTATAAAACTTATTTAACCAAGCAATCAGAGGCACGAGATCTATTATATCGTTTCTAAAATCAATCATTATATCTTTTTATGTGTGTAGTGGCCACGGTATTCAGTTGTCTAGTACCTACAGATTGAAAAACATGATTAGTACAAAGGCAGAAGTTTGCAATATATTTCCTACTTCATGTTCAAACTTAAGCCTGTATGTCTGTCTGTATGGGATAGAACTATCTAAATCTAGTTTGACCCAAGCTACTTTTATCCGGAATTTACGCGAATGACACCACATTTATAAAATAAATAAAAAAGCCTTTATTTCTATCATATTGAATTACATTACTTATATCTAGTATTTAAAATTGTAAACACCACATTTAGTAGGTAATAATAGTTTCCAAACTTTCTCAGCTTATTCTTCACTGAGTTGCGATGTTTCCAGTTTTACAAACACTGTGACAAGTGGCTAAAGCAAGTAAAGAAAAACCCCGACACTTACAAGGAGTTTAGACAATTCGCGAGCTCTCAACATATGAACAACACTTTGGAGACCTTGTCAAATAGGCTAGGTCTATCCAAACCTCTAACATTGGGTTTGTAGTGTGAATGCTACCACTTGACTGATCTGCTGTACAAAGCTTGCTTTGCTATTTGCTGCAAAACATTTCCATTGTTTTTAGTACTTATTTTCATGCTATTGTTATTTCTGAGCACCTTGATGAAGTTCTTGCAGTTAGTATGTTTTTTTTGTTCCATAGACATACAGGTTAGATAGCCAATAGTATAGTCTAAAGCAACTTGCAAAATGCGAATAGTAATGAAAGATCCTGTAAGGCTTTTTCATGAAATCCTGTAATAACCATATAGTACAAATATACCTTACAAAACAATGTATAGTACCTCCTAACTTCATTGCTATCATAATAAAGATCTTGTAGACCGATCCACGTTAACTTATAAGTCTAATATAATTAATATCATTTTATACCAGCAAAACACATCTTGTAGACCAAACTCATATAGCGTTGAACATATATTGAATAGAATCATTGTAACATTACAAACTCACTATAATGTTGTTTCTTTCCTTTTCGCACTATCACTATCTGATGCTGATTGCTGTGTGTCACCTCTTCATATTTTTACTTCCAGAATAAATAATTAATTAACCCCTTAATTATTTTGCAGAGCAATTATCTTTGATGTTCGTAACATGTGGCTTTGAGACTGCTTGGAATAAGTATTATTTGTCGCCCTGGTGTCAAGTATTTGATAAGGAGAGTGCTGAGGTATGTATTGTGTTCAAATTCATGTAAACACGGTCGAAAAAGATGCTTTGTCTAATTGTGTTACCACCAATCACTGCCCTGATTGGCAGATTAGTGCAGCAGATTTTTGGGGCTGGCAGTTCTTTCTCTACAAATAAATCTTATCCAAATAATCTAAGATACCAAATAGAGCTGAAAAAAGCAATATTAGAATTTTCTTTTCACTTATACAACAAAATTTAACGAAAGACACCGATCGACTAGATTAGTGCTTATTAGTAATAACTCAATGCTAGGTACTCATCAACAATTTATCAGTCGACTCGACTGTATAAGTAAGACTGCATATCCTTACATTGCAAGCGCTATCAAAAATGTAAGTTGCTTATTGTCCATTTGTTATGTTCCAGGTGCTGGAATACTACTTCGACTTGAAGGAGTACTGGGCTAACGGGTACGGCCTCGAGCTGACGTACCGACAGGCGTGCCTCGCTATCAGGAACATGTTCAAACATATGAAGTAAGGATATATATTATTTAGTAAGGATATATTTAACTAGTAGACGCCCGAGACTTCGCTCGCTTTATTTGGGGATAAAAAGTACCCTATTCCTTACCAAAAATCACGACGATCCATCACTCCGTGGTAGCATGAAAGAAATATATTATAAACACAGTTTGGTGGAGCGACTTGTATCCATTATTTAGGTTCTATGTATTGTTATTACTTTCTTCGCATTATATTTAATTTCATAATTACACCCCTTTCAAATGGACCGCTTATTGCCTACCTACTGGTGTAAATCAATGAGTTTGGTACATTTGTTCGCGTGCCCAGCGAGAGATAGCGCCAGTAGTCTCAAAAAGCTGCTACGCCTTGTCTCCCCTGGGCCCCGCATTCGTCTTTGGCGCTTCCATCGGTGAGGTCAAGATTATATCGTGAACCCGGTGACCCGCGACCCGCAAGTTAAAATAAGAACAATAAAATAGACTTTGTGACCAGAAAGACTTTATGGTACAGTGTGTACTGAATTACATATAGTTGGTGCCGCCTTATATCTGTGAAGTGTTGACTCTGCAGAACCTGGACCCTCGTCCAGGTTTCACGTTAGACGCCAGAAGGACGCCAGGAAACCGTTGCCGTGTGCTGTGCGCCGGCTCAGAGGTTTGTACATAAATAATATATAATGGGCATAAATTACGCGGTCTGTTTTGTTTTCTTAATTTTTTTACTGCATTCATCGTGGTATTTTCGCGCTGGAGTCAGGCTATTTACACGCCACTCCACAGTTTCATTCTTATGTAATGGTTTGATGTAGGTAGATGCTTACAATTGATACAATACCTAGACATACTGGTCTTACCGATTTGGGTTCGTGATAGTCCAATGGCAGGCATTCTGATTAAAAACTCGTATTGTGCCAAAAAAACGTGACTAGTATTATTCACAGAAACAATGTGAATACGGTATGACTTTCGAAATAAACCTTAAAAATTTTCCCTTTCATCCATTTCAGGAACAACAAAGATCCCAAAGCGGTGTTGTTCTTTTCTCACTCCGGAACTCTGCTGAAGGTGCTGAGCCACCTGGGTCTGTTCCGGCCCGACACCCACCTGACTGCCGCCATGCAACGGGACAGGGGGTGGAAGACCAGCCATATTGACACCTTCGCTGCCAATCTGGCCTTTGTATTGTTTGAGTGAGTACTAAGCTGACAATATTTTTATCATACATACATATATGACCGGACTGTTTTGGGCGGATAATTGGTAGGCATGGAGTTAAATTGAATCCTGAATCTATGAAAACTCAAAGGTGACTGACTTACTGATATAGTGATCTATCAACGCACAGCCCAAACCACTGGACAGATTGGGCTGAAATTTGGAATGAAGGTAGATGTTATGACGTAGACTTCCGCTAAGAAAGGATTTTTGGAAATGCCACTTTTAAAGGGGTGAAATAGAGGATGCAAGTTTTACTTCTTAATGCGAGCGAAGCCGCGTGCACCCACTAGTAACTCATAAACTTTTTGAGAGACAGTGTAAAAGTCATCTGTGTTATTACTTTTTGGTTCAGTTTAGTGCATTGGACTTGAACCGAGGCACCTTCCAATGAACACTTCTATTTCTTGTTTTTTTATTATTATTTGAAAATAATAAATAAAGATTTATGATAAAGAAAACAATATAGGTATGAAGCAAGTAAGACAAAACAGAAGCCCTACATTTTCATTACTATTTGTTTATTTACAAATCTATTTTAATAATCTATCTATTTAATCACCAGTAACAATAACTATTGTCTTAATTCCCAGTTGCAAAGACGCCCACTACCTGCTGGCTCTGCACCAGGAGTACCCCATACAACTACCGCCGTGTTCCTCGGAACTCTGCCCCTTACACACTCTCACCGACTTCTACCACGACTCTATACACAACTGCAACTTTAACGACATGTGCAGTCTCAGTAAGGAGGAACTATGAATGGGAAATTGTGTGTGAGTGTATTTTTTTACTGAAACTCTGGAGAAATGTGTTTTTCCGCTGCGACTGCTCCTTAACCGACATCAAACAACAAACTTAATGGTTTTTAGGTGTGTTCCTCTAAATACCACCGCCACACCTCACCTCCTAACCAACGTGACCTCCGTGGATCTCAAGATCTTACCAACACCGCACCTTGTGTCTTGAAGCTTTGTTGTTCTCCTTCGGCAAGATTTTCTCGTCGACACGTGTTTCGCCTCTCCACGAGGCATCCTCAGGACGTGTTGACTCCTCGAACGTCGGTACGAAAAAAAGCATTTTAAAAATATTTTTTAATAAAAAGGGTTGGAAATTAGCTACTTAATTAAAAAAAAAATATCAATGAAATAAAAACTGATAAGTTGTTAATTGTTGGTATTTAAAGCACCGGGCAACTGCCCGGTGCTTTTTACAGCCTATGACAAGCTAGTGAGTTTATACTAAGACCATACAAAAAATTATGATGATGCGTCGCTGCAAACAAAGTAAGAGAAACCAAGAGACAAACATACAAACCATTAGATAAACATTCGCGGTTATAACTATAACGTATTATAGATAACTTTTATTTTTTTCTCATATTGATAGTTTTGACGAGTGAAAACACAAAAATAATATTATTTGTTATTGTTGTGGTTTCAAATCGTTGATACTTTTTTGTGTGACACGGTTATGGTGAAAATGTATGTTTGTGGTGTGAGTAATCTTAAAGAACAACGTTTTATGTTTTCATGAATTGAAATTAAAAACATGAGATTTTCTTTTCTATTGGACACTGTCGGAGGACAATATCATGACAAAAGTAAAATAAGTTATATTCTTCATCACTAAATCATGTAGAATAATGTTTTTAATTTTAAACTATATTTTTTTATACCACAAATTGTTTGTGGTTTAGTCAATTTTACCAGTTAGATTATTTATATTTACTTTACTTGAGTAATTTTTTTTTTAAATAAATACATGAATGCGAAAAAGATAAATGTTTAGTGTACGATAAACTATGTTTTTAACTATACATACCGAAATGTGCTTTGTAGCTTAGCTTTAAAGACTGATGTATGCTCGCTATTAAAATATTAATGTAGTTAAATATTGCGGCTTTATGTCTGTAAGTTAGTAGGTACTTACTGTCCGACAAAGTCAATTATTTAAAAAAATAAGTAAATTTTCGTTGTTGAAATTATTATATATAATGATTATACTCTGACATTAAAATATGAGATTTGAACTAACAATGCTGTAAATCAGCATTGTTAGATTATCTATGAAATGTAGTAACGCTGTTTTTATGTATTTTTTTGTATTGTACCAGTTACGTTTGACATATTCCAGTTATAGGTATAGACCTAGTAAATTATTCCTTAATACTCTAATAATTCTGTTTATGTTTGAAGTTAATATAAATTGCAACATTATACAGTGTTTAATTTAGTAAATATATACATATGTACATACATAATCCGGGTTTCAGGAACGCATAAACTTTTTAGGGTGACCTTAGTAGGTAGCCGGTTTCTTGTCAACGCGCAATATCGTAGACTAGCTGTGCACGCGACTTCGTCCGCGTGGAATAGTTGTTTAGGGCATCGTATTTATTTTTGCAAACTACCTCTTCAGCTTTATTAATTATAGCTGTTACCCAAGACTTGAACCGTTTTCGCAGCTCACGCAACGGAAGCCCTCAAAGATGAATAATTTTACCCGTTTTTTCCACATTTTCCATTGTTTCTTCGCTCCTATTGGTTACAGCGTGATTTTATATAGCCTAAAGCCTTCTTCGATAAATGGTCTATTCAACACAAAAATAATTTTTCTTTTTTTGAGATTAGCGCGTTAAAACAAACAAACTCTTCAGCTTTATAATATTAGTATTGATTACAACGTTGCTTAACTTCAGGTGAGTTGTAGTCAAGCGTGAGCCTTTTTTTATCACATGTAAAAATCAAGTTGTTGCTTATGAGGTTTTAGAGCCACCCTAACAAGTTATGTGTTAGAAATTTCAGTATTATTGAATATATCAGAATGCACTATTACATTAGGTTCAGATAATAAATACCTACATAGGTATACACAATGAACATATCAAAGACTAGTGTTGGTTACAGGTTCAGTTTTCTAAAGCAATAATATCTAAAAATAATGTTAAATTGTATTTTCTATAACAAGAGATAATATAAGCGTTAATGATTTGAACTTAATTTTAGTAATTTTTTTATAGGTAGCTATAAAAACAATGCTGGCAGCATTATAAAATCCGCCCGCTTGTTCACGTTAATTCATCAAGTTCTTATCAACTCTTGAGGTGACTAAGTATAAGAAACAGTAAGGGGAAATTACGAAAGTATTTAGGTAAGTCGTTTTTTGTATATTTTCGGTGCGGTTTGCCCTTTTGTTCTATTCGTTAAATGATTGTAAATCCAAGTTTTGTTCATTTTGCGAATAGGACGATTTGCGGGTGGTGGGAATTTTGCTTTATGTTCATTTCGCTCCGTAGGGGATAATTTGAAGCTATACCTATGGCACTGCGTGTCAGTGAGACCCGGAAAATGCAGTCTATTTAATGTTTCGGGATACTAAAACCATAATGAACCATGCGGTGCGGAAGAGGAACAAACAGATCAAAATGACGCCTTCGCTTTTATCCAATGATTTTTTTAAACTTCATAGACTTACGCTAGACTACAATTTGCTTGATGTTAAGCAACGTTGAAGTC
Organism: Macaria liturata; assembly: GCA_964023185.1. Taxonomy (NCBI): domain Eukaryota; kingdom Metazoa; phylum Arthropoda; class Insecta; order Lepidoptera; family Geometridae; genus Macaria; species Macaria liturata. The sequence continues at coordinate 4,158,547 of OZ026812.1, read as the reverse complement.
TATGAATTTATAATTTCTTTCAATTTATTCAAGATCACAATAACCTAACTAATAATACTTATATTTATACAAAACCATTCAAATTATGAAAGAAAGAAAGAAAGAAAATATATTTATTGAGACACACACAAAACTTTAAACCTATTATTATGCTATTTTTTGTTTCTACCAGCCGTGATCGACCCAGTCTGTAATTTCCTTACTGTAAGTATAATGTTTCCTGTCAGCTAAGTTACTTAACGTGACACTCCAATCAAACTTAAAGCGATATTGTTGAGGACTTTACCAGCTTATTGTTTGGAAGCTAACAATAAGGAATGGTAACTTAGGTTTAAAAAGGAAATAACCTACATACCTATCTATACATATAATAAAGCTGAAGAGGGTCGAAAGTCTGAACATTGAAGATATTTTAAAAAAGGTTTGGAGATACTTCCAATTGATAGCAGAACACGTTCCAACAATTTCAAGATTTTTTGTCCGTTTATCTGTGTCTTTGTTTTTCTGTATATTTAAACGCTCATCACGCAAAGACGGCTGAACGGATCATTATGATTTTATGCTGATATAATGCTAGTGAAGCAGGTACTAGTACTAGTATTATTATTATTGTTCTTATTTTCAGGCTTTGTAGCACAAAATGTTGAAATATCATATTATGTAATCCGGAATATCTTAATAGAATTTATTATGTATTAAGTATCTAGGTATAAGCCGACCGGATAAACTGCGTATTGCCTCAAAATACTACTTAGTATAAAGCAAAGCCGCTTGCCGCGTTTGTCTGCATGTAAGTATCTGTGTATACTTAGATCTTTAAAATTACACAACGGATTTTGATTTTGATGTGGCAAAGCTTTGAAACACGTTACCAAAAGCTGTGTCTCCTTGAAGATACAAATACTTTTCTAAACACCAAAGTTTGCCAAATCGCCGTACGTAAAATAACTTCAATTAAGTATGGTAATATAATTTCAACATAATAAAATAAGGCATCTACATAAAGAGTAATATTTGTATGTACTTATCTACTTAATTACTTTTTGGTTCGAATTCATTAACATCGTCAGGCGCAGAATTTGTTTGCTTTTAATATGAAGGCTCTCTTGAAATTAAAATTACTTGGAAACTACCCACGCTCTTGTTACATATACCTACTTTGATTGCCGTTTACTTATTTCATTTAAGTAGATATTACGTTAATACTTATTATATTAGCACGGTCACCCTATTGAAATGTAGCATTGTACTATTCATATTTTGATATTTTTGTAAAAAAATTGCATACCCTTGTTGGTTGACATGGCACGCCTTATAAACCTTAAATAACATAGGTATGTGTACAACTTACCCATGTTTAGCTAAAATAAATGATTTAATTTGATTTACATATAAATATTTTTCATATTGTAATGGCTCACGTTGTTTACGATTGAATTATGTAAATGTAATTATTGGCTTTTGTTTTTTCAGTTCTTATAGTTATCATTTTGGGTGGATTATCAGCACCTAACGGTATTACTTAACGGTATTACTTAACGGTGCAGGAAAAAATCGTGAGGAAACAGACATATTTGAGGATCACTATAGGAGGATATGTGTGTATCTTCCGTGGCAGGACCTGCCTACCTACCATGCAGACTGCTGGACTGGGCTGGACGCCCACCATTATGTATTTACCAAGAGAACTCTCCTAACGAATTAATTCTGAGGGGGCTTCATGTTCCTCCGTTATGAGAAAACGACTCAAAAGAGAGAGAGAGAGAGAGAGAGAGAGAGAGAGAAAGAAAGAGAGAGCGAGAGAGAGAGAGAGAGAGATAGATCAGCACCTAGTCAAAAAGAATAAGTTAACTTCCAGGATAGTTCTAGAGTAAAATTTTTTTAGGCAAATAATCTAATTCAAAATTTAGCGTACAATAGTATAGAACTCCCAAGTCGAAATATATAATAGCTAAACGTGTTTAAAAAGCTATATATACCTTCATACTCTGCATGCATAATATATATGTAAATCATAAATGACACCATTTCAGTTTTTAAGCGGTTTGGCGAACCCTTCAGAAGTTTTCATGCATAGAAATTCTGAAAGACGACAATCATACGCTTAAATGACCGACATGAGATCTGCCGGCCTCCGCAAGGACCGGGATTAAAATTACACAGGGCGGGATTTAGGGAATTATTTGTAAGGGTTCTTTAATTTATTTTATGTATATAAGGCCTGCAGGTATGTGTTAAATTCAAAAGAACGGTGTTTGTAAAGTAGGCAATTCAAGACATATAAATGATTTTCACGACTAACTTTTAGGAGACTGAATTATACACGACTGAACGTAAACTAGAATATTTAGGTTAGAACGCTGCGGGACGTGATTATTTTAGCTCAATTCCAAAAAAAAGCAGTTTTTTAGTATCCTGAAAAGCTAAATCAACTTTTTTATGTAGATGTTTACTTTGTCCGGGTAGAAATAAAATATATTTAATGGAACCAATTCTTCTTCTTCTTCAGCCTTTTCGCATCCATTCCTGGATAAATTCCCAGATTCATCCATGATGCACGATCTTCTGCCTTAGCCATCCAATCACGGCCCGCGTGTTTTCGTATGTCATCCACCCATCGTAACGGTGGGCGGCCTCGTGGGTTCGTGTCTGCCCACTCTACTAATCTTCGTGTCTTCGTGGACACGAATGGAACCAATTACTAACCGTAAACTTCTTATCTGTACCTATTTATGTGTGTTAGCCCCACAGAGTTACTATATACGTCCCACGATGGTCACATCGTATCCCTGCCTTCATAAAGCTCAAGCAGCCCGGAAGGATACTTTGTATTCTCCACGTAAAAATATTTCTATAAAACCCTACAGGGCTCGTAAATTAACGGTTTAAAACATAATTGTGCGCGTAAAAATGCGGGTCGAGGGCCTTTGTTTAAAGGCTTTAAAACGTAAATGTAAAATTAGATTGTACATAAAACTGGACGTTATTTGAGTGCAGAAATATAGAGCTGCAAAACACTTACTTTTTTATGAAAGTTACCACAGGAAACTTGTTAAATAAAATACAGGGTTAACTCTTAAGTTTTTAAGAGTGCCCCTTATTATAAATCTGGGATGAAATCACTTGATTCAATAATGTATAATTAAATAAATTAATACTGTTATAAATTTATCTATTAAATGTATTTCAAAAGTTATAGATAGGTAGGTACATACAGTGCAGTTAGGTAAGAATTTTACTTACTATTGCACTATTGCTATAATCGTCGTAACGTTCCAAACAGTCTTATTCTTATCGAATGAGAGTGGCCAACACTGGTTTCGAGAGTTTATCAAGCCGCTCTAATGGCCTCTGACATGGCTTAACGACTGCCGTACTAGACAAACAGCCGAGACCTACAATTTAAGGTATCATTCGACCTACGGAAGGTCCCAAAACGGAGTGCCTCTTTATGGTCACCCATCCGAAGAGTGATCGCGTCAATCTTTGCTTAACTTTGGTAATCGCATGCGAATGCCTCCGCTAGCTGATCTACGGGCGCTTGACTTTAAGTTACATGAACCTTATACTCGTAAATATGTGGGCCAAGAATGCATCATAAATCTATTTAAATTCTCCACACATCTCCTGGAACTGAGAGCACTAAGAATAAAAGAACATTAACGTTACTGCACGCATCGTTAAATTAACACACTGTCCTATATTTAGTTAGAGTTACGTAACATTTGAATTAATTAAATTTGGATTCATGAAAAATATTAAAATAAAAAATCGATAAATTTATTTATTTGATTAAACTTAACTTACCAACTGAACCCTAGGGTACCTAAATTATCATTATAAACTATGTACTTAAATACCTATATCAATAAAAAAAAACATAGTACTATCTGTTTTTTGCAGTGACAATTAAAAAAAAACTGTAACGTCTTTGTTTGTTCCCCAACCAAAAAAAAAACTACAATTTCAACGACTACTTAAAACTTTCATAATAGTGCCTCAAACAAAAGAAATCTTACAAAACTGGTCAAAGTTTCCAATTTCTCCAAGTGGTTGGTTGGGTTTGGCAAGGCGCGTGGTTCATTTCCTTGGCAACCCGACTGCTGTCAATGTAAGGGACTGAATCCGCAACAATAGTACGAATAGTGTAGTTTGGCACACGCACTCTCAGAGTTATGGTGTCACGCATTTGGCAGTGCATCTACTTTCCAGGGATGGAGTCGGATGTATCATGGTAAACAATTCATACGTACATAAATTTTAACACAATTTACCTGGCGAAATGCAGCTCTGTAGTTATTCAAGCCTCGTTTGACCAACGATCTCAGCACACAACACAATTAGCAGAGTGTTTCCTCGATGTTTTATAAATTCTAATAGATTTTACTCAAAATTTGGAAAGTTTTTTCTAAAACGCCATTAAAAGATAATAACTAACATTATTTTAACCAATGACAGTGATCTACAAGTTAAAATAGTGCCTAAGGCTTCTATGATTAGCATTTCGTTTTCAAAATGAATAATTTGCGATTTGTCTATCAAAAATACAGTAGAAATTCCTTCGATCTTGATCGAAGAGAAATTCAGACGCACCTCAAGTTTACTTATTTCCTAGTAGACTAGTTTGAATATCTTGCTGCAATGCGCAGCAATAATTTTAATAAGTACGAGTAGACGTATTCTTTTTCAAATGTTTTATAAATTAATTTCTTCTTCCCAGTTTCGTCAATTCAATTTATTTTCGTGGGTAGGTACACTTTTATAAAAAGCTTGCCAAAAATTAAAAAAAAAATCGCGTCTAGTTTGCAAACTAGCGATACCTACTACTATCGCAATAAAGCGAAGTTAGCTCAACAGTATATTAAATTCATAATGGCTGGTGCAGAGAGTATAGAAACACATGTGGTTTTGATGAGATAAACAAAGTAGGCCCAACAACTAAAGTAAAACTTGAAGAGAACTACGAGAACCACGCACTTAAAAAATAAATAAATAAATAAATATGTATTTCTTAGCTAATTATTTTATTTGAAAAATAAAAAAGAATGCATACCATGCATATCTATTTTTTTTGGAAATTTGGGATTATTTTGTGTAAAGAAAGCTTTGAAAGACAGACGACGACCAAGAAAACTCTCTCAATGAATTGATTCTGCGACAAAGTCATGACCCACGATGAATATTACGTTTCAATGAGGATGCTAAATATAGAAATTACAATACTTTTATGAAACTCTGGAGAAATAAGTAGTATTTTTGAGTCACAGCGGAGTTTCATTTACAATGGACTTCCGCAAAGTAACGCCTGATTCAATATCTTAATACTTCTATGGTATAAACTTTAAACCATAATATCTCATAGTAGCCCTGTTAGTAACGAAGGTGGGCGGCATTTTACTATGTGTTAGCACTTCCGCCGAGGAAAACGACCGACAGGCAAAATAAAACGTGGGAAATAAAATGTTGAGCGTCTAGTCTTCTTGGACCGCCTACAATGTTAGGGAGTTTATTGGATGGTAGGTAGGTTTGTTTGCAAGTTTGGTACATGCAATATGTATGTACATTGTATATAATGTATACTGGTCGGTATCTTTTTAACCGACTTACTTAATTTATGTATCACACGTATATGAAAAAAGCAGCGGATGCCTGCCGCACGATCTTTATCGGGATAAAATGGCTGCCGTTACTTTTGAGTTCCCTAAACTACACAAATCATGATAATTTGGCACTCCGTTGCAGCATGAAAGCGGGACAAATAGGCCAAATCCACTAACACTTTTTCGCTTGTATATAATGATACAATAGCAATAGCAAAAAAACAAAAATAAGTAGCTGTCTACTATATTTTGTTATCAAAACTGATTTAATTGTTATAATTTGCCATGTGCATGTACACCTGTAAATTAATCTCGCTTTGATGATCAAAATAAATTAAAAAAAAGGTAAAATTATTTACTGACTACATGAAAAACCAAAATTAACTGCGTAAGCAACATGTTTAGTCTAACAATGTCTCTGACAGCCATTGTCGGAGGAAGTATAGACGGAACAAAAAAACCTATTTGCCAAGTCCGTCTCTGGCACGATGCGATGTCTCGGCAGCATGCCACGTCGCACCACGGTTCAATGCAGGGCATCGGCATTGCTTGTCTGCTGCTATTCACATAGGCTTATAACTCTTAATCTCAACCTAAAAATAGTATATAAAAACAAGTCTTAATCCCAGTCTATAAAAAGCAAAAATTAAAAAACAAACGGTCTTATAAACATACACAAATTTGTAAAAGTACTGTTGATTTGAAGATAATTTTATTCCTATTTCTTCGCTTCTTTCACTTTATTTAAGGCCTTACAAAGACATTTTAGATAATCATAATTCTTCGCTTCTTTCACTTTATTTAAGGCCCTACAAAGACATCTATACTAATATTATAAAGCTGAAGAGTTTGTTTGTTTGTTTGAACGCGCTAATCTCAGGAACTACTGGTGCGAATTGAAAAATTATTTTTGTGTAGGATAGACCAGTTATCGAGGAAGGCTTTAGGTTATATAACATCACGCTGCAACTAATAGGAGTGAAAAAACAATGGAAAATGTGGAAAAAATGGGGAAAATTATTCATCTTTGAGGGCTTCCGTTGCGTGCGATGCGAAAAAAGTTTAAGATATCAAAAAAAATATATGTAGAATAAAAGATTAATGCCCAAAATAACTATTCCACGTGGACGAAGTCGCAGGCACAGCTAGTTTTAGATAATCATCTAAGTTACCCTAAATATAATCAAAAAACTCAATTATCCTATTTGGCGACATTATCGCTAAAAGCTGTTTTTCCCATGTAATTAATCTGCGTGAAATTAAGGCTAGGTAGGCTAAGCTTTGATGCTTTTTTGTATAATATCATGATTACTTGCAGTGTTTCCTTTGTATTTATAAAATAATGGATGACTTTCCATAAGCATTAGAAATTATTTTACAAAACGTTCATTGTATCTTTGGGCACAGTATAAGCACAGAATACAAGAATTAGTTGAGTTTTCTATAAATCTATTTGCCACTTTTTTATTTAGTCATCTCATCAATCACACATTTAATAAGTCATCGAGCACTTGAACTTTTCATTTGAATAATAACCGCCATTATAAAAACAATGTTACCAAAAAGTAGCAATCACTTGCTATAATTTCAGCACCCCAATCTAATACCAACACAAAAACACGAAAAGAAACTAATTAAGCCCACTGCTTTATTGACGACGCATCTATTGTTGTCACCATTGCCTGCTTTGTTTCGCCCTTCTTTGATTAATCGGACAGATACAGTTCCTTCACAAAAGAAAGTAATACAAGGGGGAATAAAACTGTGGATTCATTTACTTGCTAACCACGCTCGGGAAAATTGTGGATTATTTTATTTGCTTTCAGAACCCTCGTTTCTTGGGAGTAAATTAATATCTAGACACCTAATTTAGAACCGCTTTATTGGAGTAGGATTTATTGGTGTAATGTTTAAAGGTACGAGTTTATTAATATATTAATGAATATCTGAGATTTTGTACGCGTTGTTACGAGACAAAAAACAGTCTTTGTCATTTTTGGGATCTTATGCTACAACATTGTAAAAAATACAATGATCCGTTGCTCTGGTTCAGCGTAAAAGAGAAACACATAAAAATACTATCTCGAATGCTGCAATAAATTATGTGACAGGAAATGTATAGATTTATGGTGATAATGAAGATAGTAATCTAATAACGAGTATACATATTACAGATTTTGTCTGAGAATTAATCTCAGCGCTATTAGGTAACTCGAAGCATTGAAAAATATCCCAAAGACTAAGCTTAGAAACAAAATAGTATAAATTGAGCTTACATTAAAAACAAGATTTTAGTAAGTATAATGTACGTAGTATATACTTATTTTAGTAAAAAATAATATCGTATCAAACATTATATTAACTACCCACATAGATAGGTACGTATTTCACCGAAATTGTAAAATGAGTTGGGCAAACGTGATTTAATTCTTCATCAAAGCTCGTATTTTCAATGAAATCTCGGAAAATATCGGATTTAATTATTAAAGCTCGATGCGTTTATACGTGTAGGACGATGGATATATGGTTTTCAACAAATATTTAGAGAATGTTATTATTTTTGATGAATTACTTACCGTTATCTGTTTGTAAAATATGCGATGAGTGTGATGCGGAAATAACGCGTTTATTTTTTTTGGGCGAAATAAACTTAAAGTATTGACGTTTATTTTTTATTGGATTATTGAACCAAGAAGATGGGTAAAATTCGTGCCTCATTGGATTCACCTCGCGTATGCATCATTGATAAAAAGCAATTAAGTTTATTTGCCATAAGCTTACAAATCTCATTTTACTCGTTAGAATTTAACCTGTTTGGTCATTAAATGAAATTGGTGATTAAATTAGTTTTTAAATTTCTTTCATCATGTAATTTTTTGGTTTGCATTAAAGATACATCTTATCTTATCTTAACTTAGAATTTAGCCACAAGATTTTATTCTCTAAGTTTTTAGTATACGTACCTTAGAAATATATAAGTTATCTGTTTCTTCTATTCTAATATTATGTAAGGTGGAAAATCTTGAAACTTCTCTCAACAGGCAGTAATTGCATTGCGTTTCTGTCGCGTCCCATTGATTTTAATGGCGTCGGGAGTTCATTACAGCTTACGTAGATTTTGTTTGACCTAACCTTTGTAAATGAGGTATGGTTTTATAGTTTTTAACAGAATAGTCGTAACATTGGTAAAATACGTTAGTTAGTGTGCAGATATATTGTAGTTTATGTACCTGTATTCGTTAATATCACTTAAAATGGTGAGTTTTTATTTAAGGAAAATATTTTACGTGGACTCACTAGACTCGAGGTTCAAAATCTTTGTCTGGTGAAGATAACTTTATATGAGTGAAATTACACTCATAAGTTGTGCTTCATGCACATGGGATGTCGCTACAACTGACATAGTAATTCGGCGTACTTATCATTTAAATTATAGCACCCAATATATAAATTTGTTAAAAAAGTTTTACTCATTAAGAAACCTATGATGATCATCGTGTTTTTAGTATAGAATAGTACTAGTTTAGTGACCCGAACATGATATCATAATCAACATCAGCTTAATAAAACCCGCTGTAGGGCATAAGCCTCCTCCCTCTTACGCCAATAATCCCTGTCTGGTGATGTTCTTGGCAGATAGCTTCAAACTTTCTAATAACCTCCAGTCACCGTTGCACAGGCCCTACTTTGGTTCCAATACATGGGTACCACTGTAAAAAAATAAAATGGATAAAAAAGAAAATTTAAAATAAAATTTAGTCTACATTGACATAATGTAGCCCATGATATGCGACTTCAGATGCGGGCAGTATACAACTAATATATTACATTTACATTCAGATACTTTTACAAATAACCAAACCGTTTCAAAATTCCACTTTGAAAGCAAAAGGCGTAGGCGATGACGTATGTGAAAATTCAGAGGAAATCACTTATCTAATGGCTATAATAACGGTTGTTAAGACGTGCTGAAATATTTGACACTAGAGCTTCCACACCTGCCGTGATTGCGCGATCAACATTCAATAATGCTATTATTGAATGCCTGTGGATTCGATTTGAAATAACTTGGATACGCATACAATGTTTAGAATACCTTTACCTATCTGCTAGTTAAGAAATGAAATAAAAAATAGTACTAATAAACCGTGAACGTAGATAGATAGAATATATGTATTATTAAATATACGTACTCAAATCATCTTGTAAATAAAGCAACTACTCTGTATTATTATAGTCAAAAAATCACAGATGGAAAAATTTAATAAAACAAAATTGAACAATATAAATTTATATCATTTTCAATCAACAATATCTGGCAGATCCAGCTTCCAAACAAGCCGTGGAAAAACTTGAAACGATCAATCATGTCCGCTAATTGCCCCATTAATAACGTTACAGCTTCCTAAAGAATGTTGCTCTCAATGAGAAAATATTTCTCCAAAGGATTTAAGACTTAAAAAATATAAAACTCGAGTGAGACTATCAAAAAACCGTAAACTTGGCAAAAAATAATTACCACGCGGAAAACATCGTGCGTTAAATAGCGCCAATTTAATAATCGCTGAAAATACATCGCAAATTCGCGTTCTTAGCGAAATTTTTATCGCGTTGCGGGAGCATAAAGCTGGCGTCTGGAGTGTATCAGGGGATATTTATGCAGCCACTGATTGATCGAATCATTGTTATCCAGGCGGCTATTAAGTCTGTTGATAGACAGGTTAGGTACGGGGGGGTTTACGCGTTTTTAACTGCCGGGGGAAATAACGCGTGAACACATTATGCAGAATCTTACGAGCGGGAGTGTATTGTACAGTATCTACTGAACTTTGCAGACACCCGCATTGCTCGCTCGCTCTGCCCGCGCGTACGCACGAAACGCGTTACTTTTTGCAGTGATTTCTCAGTAATTTTCCAAACTGAATTTTTCAACAATTTTTATGAGTGCAAGGTGATTAAAATTGACACCGATATTATTCAATTATTTTGTTGATTATTTATTTATTGATTGGTATACAACCATAGTATGTTAAATAGAAATGTGTTTGGTATCACATATATTTTTAGTTTTGTGTGGATTTATCATAATTAAAAAAAAAATGTTTTATTTTAGCATCAGTGAGACCAACACAATGAATCTCAAACTCAATAACGACAGCAGTGTCAAGAGCTCAACAACTAATGTAAAAACACGGGAATCAATAATTAAGGTGAGTAAATAACCTAATTTAAAAAATATTGTGTTAAGTCAATAGTTTAATCAATTCAGAAACTCGAGCTTTTGCAAGCAAAACGTAAACATATTTTACTTGAAACTAACATATTATTTCACCTAGCTAGACTACCAATATATTAACTAAACGGTTTTCACTCACGTGTAAATCGCGTTAGTTGTTTACGCGTTTCGGATGTTATGACATCCATCTTCAGAACGTATGTTCTAGGACCGCGGCAGCACGTGGACTAAAAAAAAAAAAAAAAGATTGAAAAATGTCTCACGAAAGTTTTAATATTAAAATAGCTAGACTATGTACCTACTATCAATCAAACCTCTGATAGTTATTTATTAATTTAAATTTTATGTTCCTTGTCATAAAACTATTTGCTCATAGATCCTATTGTTAGTATACTTCACCGTTTCTTAAATTCTACAATTCTACGTTAAAGTTTTATAATTACTTAAATCAATTAAAATTTGACGCCAAGCATTTTATTTTGAGTCACGTCTGCCTCGTTTGAGAGCCAGAATTATGCTCCTACTTGATAAAAAAACCACAATGTGGCTTGTGAGAATGTCGTTTTAGGTAAAGCATATCAGTCATCGATTGTTAACAATCAGTTTAATAGCCAAACGCCTGTCCAGTGTAAAATAAACCTTAGAAACGTGTCGTCTACACGAAATACCGAGAAAAGGGCACAAAAGATTAAATTAACCCTGACCCGTCTGTAATATGATTCAGGGTTTGTTATCTCCTAGTCCATAGTCCATACATATTAAATGTCTGAGAATCTAGGACAGGAGTTATATAAATACACTGAATAATATAGGTATATATATACATTGGCACCTCGCCTTATGGCTAGACAATAGGATATTGAGTTACACACTAAATGACACTCGAAGGGCTTTAAATAAGGTTTAATGCTGGATTATAAATAAGGGTATTAATATACAAGAATGCCAATTTCAGACGCTAATGTCTGTTAGAAAATATATAAAGTAAATACTAAATTAGAAATACCATTTTCAATGTCTAGATTATTACCAAAAATGCATTGCAGATGATAATTACAGATTTTTGAAAATGTTGTTCCGCTTCTTCTTTTTCTTATCGAATGAGAGTGGCCAACTCTGGTGTCGAGAGTTTCTCAAGCCGCCCTAAGGATCTCTGACATGGCTTAACGACTGCCGTTCTGTTTTTTTTTGTTCCGATGTGACAATTACACTACAGAAAAAAACCAAAGTTTCGATGTGTCTTTTTATTTTAATTTATTCTATGCATATTTGTAAAATGTTCCAAACAAAACTACTGTAATTCATTTTAATTTTTTAATGTAATTCATCCAAAAGGTAGCCACCGTTGTACCTACATAGCAACCAACCAATATGTTTCACAAAGGATACATATAAAATTCTATGATCCGTAACAAGTTTACTGAGGTTTGAGTTCGGGTCGGTTAGGTTTTAGGTGTCCCTTAGGCAACCTTACCTAGGATTTAACGAAATCTACCCAATTAAGGGAAAATCTATGCTTACTGCTTATTCATATACCTACGTAGTATCATCATCATCATCACAAATTTAGGGGCGAGGCCCTTGTCTGTGGAGCATGCGCCATCGTTCACGATCTTCTGCCAATTCTTTAATACGTTTGTAGTATCCTTATGTATTATTTCTGTAATATTTGTATTGATAATGTTACGATATATTATACAAACTAGCTGTGCCAGCGACTTCGTTCGCGTGGAATAGTTATTATCATAAAAACGGTTCTAGTGAGTTAATCTTAAAAGATATACATATACTGTTGCAAACATTTTGTTAGATCATTTCAAGAGGAATAATTCTTTCATACATATTTTTTTGATATCTTGAACCGTTTTCGCAGCGCACGCAAAGGAAGCCCTCAAAGATGAATAATTTTCCCCGTTTTTTTCCACATTTTCCTTTGTTTCTTCGCTCCTAGTAGTTGCAGCGTGATGTTATATAGCCTAAAGCCTTCCTCGATAAACGGTCTATTCAACACAAAAATAATTTTTCAATTCGCACCAGTAGTTCCTGAGATTAGCGCGTTCAAACAAACAAACTCTTCAGCTTTATAATATTAGTATGGATAAGTATTTTCTGACTAATAAAAGTGTTTTGTGTGAACGAAACAGTAGGTCGGTATTCTGTTTGGTTTAATGATTCTAAAATTAATATTTTTCTCTCGTGGCCATTTTCCCTGATTTGGCTGATAACCAGCTTAATATTTATCATTTTTATCTAGATTTCTATTTAACTGTCTTAACAAGTAAGTACTACCTACCTAAAAAAAGAACAGCGAAATCTTTAAAAGCTACTTAATCTAAATCCCAGCATCCAATTTATTATTTTGTAAACATTTTTTAGATCTAAAGACGCAGGTATTTTAGAAAATAGTGAATAAAAAGTAGGAAAATCGGATGTGAGATTGTACGTTACAATAACTGAGTTTCTTTTGGATTTTTAAAGCATGCAAATGCAAAATTGCTGTAGCAAGAAGATTGACTGGCTGGCGTCGGTAAACAAGTTTTAATGTGGACTGAAATTGGAGGATATCTAAAAAAAAGGAAAACGTTTCAATTAAAGCTCGATAAATACCTAAGAAAATCGTAAAGATTTTTTAAATCTTAATAAAGAATGTCTCGTTAATGAACGAGAAAAATTAGAGATATTTTTTCTTGATCTACTTGATCTACTTAATAAGACGAATTTGAAAAACTATACGCATATTAATCCTTTTTCATAAGTAACTAGGTACTTTATAAGAAAACGTATATTCTTTATTTATTTATAGACAATTATCCCTTTTCACGTTGTAAATCAGAGTTGTACGAGCATTGAATCAGAAACATAATCTATTTAAAATTCTGAAGAAATCCATAAAAGTTTCCAAGATTGGCGCTTATTAACTCCTTTCTAAGTTGAACTCAAGTTAATTGGACAAAGGTTCAACGACTCAGCTAACTTAACTACGGTAAATCTGTAACTTTCGCTTTGTTGTGTCTACGAGCTTTGCTAGAACAGGTTGTTATCTGTAAAATACATAAAATACTCTCATTAGCAAGCTTTATTATAAAAGATTTTCATTTGTGTACATCTTTTAACATTTAGGTACCATACCATCGGTAGAGTAAAGCCCCCTGTTTTTTTTTATATTAATCTAAATAAAAAAACAAAGGTGACTTATTGATTGATAGTGATCTACCAACGCACAGCCCATACCACAGGACGGATCGGGCTGAAATTTGGCATGCAGGTAGATGTTATGACGTCGAAATCCGCTAAGAAAGGATTTTTGGAAATGCTTCTTTTAAAAGGGTGAAATAGGGGATGCAAGTTTTACTTCATCGAAACCCTTTAACGGCTTATGTATTTTTATATATTTAGTACATAGACTTGATGAAAACTAAACACTAAATCTGTGGAAAATACCTACTACTAGCTTTAGCATTAATTTTACAAACCTAAAGGTCAAATTTTTGTCCCAGATTCAACATCAATATTACGCCTGCTAAATATTTATTTTACTTTATCATATTTCATTGGCAATCAAGTTATCCTTTTCAATAAAAAATGTTTGTAATGGGCTTGTGCCTACGCCTACACAAAGACAGAATTTTCGCAAGAATAAAGTCTTCTTCTTTTTAACGAATGAGAGTGGCCAACTCTGGTGTTGAAATAAGTTAGATAGTCTGCGTATATCGTTATTAGACATAAACTACCCTAGTTTAGTATTAAGCGGTTATAGTATGTAGGTACCAATTGTTGTTAAAGTATCATTACCGATTAATGATTAACTTGTTCAATTTACAAAATACAGGGTTCTTAGAAACCAATACCTTTTAGGGGTATTTTCATATCCAAAAGTCGTAGAACAAATTTTGCTTTTACTATTATCGTACTGAAACCATCCTACGAGTATATTCAGAAATATACATTTCTTAAATTAATTACAACTATAATTTAGTTTTATTTTTTTAAATCAAATAATCGATAGGTATATACACATACTCGCTATAATACTAGTGGGACACTATGTTAGTAGACTAGCCTAATTATAGTGGTTAAGGCGTTCTGGCTGGTAATCAGAAATACGCAGTTTTGAATCCTGCCGGTCGTGATTATTTTCGCTCATTTCCAATACATTTGAATTGTTTCGTACTGACTGAGAAAGCAAGTACTAAACACAAAAATGTTTAAATCCATTTTTATTTTTCCAGGAAGAGCGTCGTCGCACAGGCCGCTACATCGCCATCTTGGTTGGCATAATGCTGCTTTGCCTCGCCTTGTACCACGCCTGGGTGCGACGCATCCCGGTCGTAGCCAGCCTCGTGGTGCCAGCTCTCATCATGTTCGTATACGTGGCCTGGGTGCTCTACACTGCTTCTAGGGATAAACTGCGGGTGAGTGACATGTTCTATAGATATTATGTAAGATCTGAAGGCAACCAATGATTGAGCACTACTAACAAACGCTGAGATTGGACTTTGTGACAGCATTCATTGCTCCGTGACGCTTGAGCTCTAATACTCCACAACCTTACTTCATTGACTATAGGCAGACTAGATATAAGTAAAGCTGATAATAATTGTCATAGTACGATACATAATACTGTTCTGCCTCGCCTTGTACCACGCCTGGGTGCGTGAGTAAAATGTTACATCGATATTACATGACATTTTCCTAGGGTGGTTCTAGCTGTGGTGTTGTCCAAGATCAACCAATGAACACAAGCCAAAATCGCAGAGATTGGATATGATCGCTTCGTAGCTTTCAGCGCCCCTAGAAACTCGACCATATGCACTAAACCCGTCAGACGAGCTTTAAAGAGATAATAAAGAAAATTTATAACTTACTGTCGGGTTTTCGTATGGAATCCATGGAATTGTAATAAAAAAACATTGTCATTAAGTAAAATAAGCTTAGATGATTCAGCAATTTGGAATTAGTCTGCTTGGTGGTAAGCGGTCATCTTTTATATTAATTACAACAGTCTATGGCTCTTTAAATTTAAACTAAAATGCAGCTGCCCCTTTTTTAATTTTACTTAACTTAAACTTTAATTTTACTTAGATTTAAGGCGAAAATCTTTTTGCGTCTTTGAGCAAAAAGCAAACAGTATCAAAATAAGTTTTAAGAAAAACTGTTAGAAGAAAACTGAACATGTTTGGACAAGTAATAACAACAAATAGCTATTACATCAATTCAGACCACCACCCACCAAGCAGAGTAGTTTCCTACATAAAATTTATCTTCAATGTTTTATTCTACAGTAACTTAATAGGTTTACCTGACAGCCCGGCAGTATAAGCTATTTATAGATGAATTGGTATCCCGTTACACGGGTGTCAGGTTGCTAGATAGAAGGACTAAGATGTATACTAGCGTGGACCGTGTAGGTTACCACGCATAGATTGAGAGTGGGAAAAAACACCGTACCTACTAAAAAGAGTGGAAATAAAATCAGAGTATTTTTTCATTTAGACCATTTTTTATGAAAAAGAAATTACAAGCATTATCAAATTGGAATGGTGTTAGGTGGCCTGATTGTTAAGCTTTCACGTCGCGGCGTCGCAAGTGGGCGACAGGTCATCGTGATTTCTGTTATGATGATAGTACAGGGTGTTGAGAGTGGCATAGAGTATTATATAATACTGTATCACGATGTCTGCTAGCAACTAGTAATCACTAGTTGGAAGCATGCTGGTGCGATCAATTGAAGGCTTTTTGGAAGCGACCATCGGAATCATTTCAACAATTTCATTAGACTGCAGTAAACTTATACCATCAATGAAATTATGCAGTTCGTTTTCAATTTTCTTGTTCTTTTTCAATGTTCAATTTTGAACAACAAGTTGTTCAAAATTGGTTCTCTTCTGGCATAATAATCAAATTGTCAAAAAGTAACAAATGATAAATCAGGATTCATCGTCAAAGTGATAAATCGACGTTCTAATTTAAAGTTGTCATTTTGATTGTTTGTTTGAACAACAAGACTTTTTATTTTCAAAGTCCTGGACTAATACTTAAACCGCGTTATGTAATGAGACGGTATGATTTCTAATCACAGTAATCTTTTAAACCTAGCTAGTACATAATTGGCATAAATAGCTCAACTATAGCACTACACACTAGAACACACAGTGTAATTGTATGTCATAATATTGCGTCGAGCACAAAGGTTAGACTAAGCTTAGTTTCCAGGCATCTAGGTATTTCAGTAGCTGACGGAGAAGGTTATTACACGGAGCAAGTTTAGGTATAAGATAGTTCTAGATAGAAGGTAGGTCCTGTTAAGTAAGTTGACTTAATCACTGCTGCTGCTTTTGCAGTAGAGTAACGTTAAGTATTTGGAATGAAAATCAAAAGTGAATAGATTGCATTATAATTAGTAGCTAGTAATTTAAATAAATTACAAAAATACAAAAATAGACTATTTAGTCTATTTTAACACCAGCTTTCAATTTGACAGTTAATGAGGGTAAGTTTTAATTTATTTCTTAATAATCGCGCTTAACTGAGAAGATTTTAATGTGGTTTCTGTAGAAAAAAAAAACCGCTTTTAACATTTTTAGTAGACAATATAGGACAAAATTAGAAAACTAGTCAAAAGACATAGATTTTTTTATTTATTAATAGAAAAGTACGTTTTTCTCCTTTTGTTATCAATCTCTGCTGAATTGTGTTCTCTATTAATGAGATACACTCAGAAACACTCCATCCTGAGGTGACAAGATGTACCAACACGAACAAACCGACAACGTCTCCTGACAATTTGTGAAAGTTGCTCTAACTTGAACAGTGTTCAACTTATGTCACTTAGAACAAGTTATTTCTTGCGCAACTTTTGCGTCACTTTTGCATTAAAATTGTATCTAGCTACCCCTTTGTCTTGGCTCCATTTGTGGCTGGACAGACTTCATAATGGTTATGAAGTTTGAGAGTGAACTTCAATGCATGTTGGAAAAGTAAATTGTAGGTAGCAGATTTTAAAATATTCTCTACTTATGAGAGTATATTTTTGATAATCTAAATATATAAAACTCAAAGGTGACTGACTGACGGACTGACTGATATAGTGATCTATCAACGCACAGCCCAAACCACTGGACGGATTGGGCTGAAATTTGGAATGAAGGTAGATGTTATGACGTAGGCATCCGCTAAGAAAGGTTTTTGGAAATTATGCTTTTAAAGGGGTGAAAGGGGTATGCAAGTTTTACTTCTTAATGCGAGCGAAGCCGCGAGCACCCACTAGTCAAATATAGTCTTGTAGAAAATGTTTTTTTTTAGCAATTTTTCTTTCCAAGATACTAACATTATTACCTATGTGCGATATTTTAGCACGTTTTATAAAATATGTCAGTGGCAGTAGGTAGGTATATCGTAGCTATTTCTCAAATTTGCCGTTATTGTGAAATAAAATTTCTCATTTATCTAAGCTCCAAAGACCACCACGTTCTACTAGTTGACTAATTCAAAGATTATCGTCTAAAAAAGTAAGACCCGATGGTCAAGTTCACCATCCCACCCAAGGCGGCGTATTTCTAGCAGTCAATTAGTGACGTCACGTACAATGAAAGAAGCCCGCAAAAACATCAAAGTTTAAAGGGCGCTACTTTGTAAACATTGTTGGGTGAATCACGGAGTCTGCGGTGCTGTAAACATCTGCTCCAGTATCCCGATTGATGCTCGTTTGACGCTCTGTTTACGAATACACCGCCGGATTAAAATGCGAATAGCAAGGACGGTGGGCCTGTTGTTTTGTATCATAATAGCTTCCTTAATTACGCGAACTTTTGATGGAAACGTGTTTATTGCTCTGTCGGAACTGGATAATGGAAAAGATGATGCTCAGATTAAAATTTTAAGCGTGTATAATATAATCTTTGTGAAGGTTAACTTGTTCAATTTCAAGGTAAACAGTGATATTTCTTTGAAAAGCGCATCTGTTATTTCAGCTCACTGGTCTAAGTTTTTCAAACATCTTTAACCTCGTAAGCAAACCCGCGTAATAAAATTAGCTCACTCCAATTGCCATTACGTTCAAAGCACTTTATCAGCGGAACAATAACAAATAGTTCTAAATCCCAGTCTAAGCAATCGACGTCATAATTTAAAATATCATCATACGTACATAAAGTTGTATTTTTACGCGCTCCATCAAAATAATATTTATCGTTTAATTTATTGGCTCTTAATCTCGCATCAGAGGAGCTGCACTTGACTTTGTTATTACAACCTTGCCACGGATTTTGTATTAAATATTATAAACATCACGCAGATATAAACAAACTTTTGGTTGTTTAAAATAACAGTAAGGGTATAATTAACAAAGATTTTATTGATTCATCAGGAAACTTTACACATTATTTTGAGCCTGGGTTCCTTGCCTGGGTCGTGTAACCGAGGTTTCTTCCTTTTAATCATGTTTGTCTGAAAGTGTGTATAAAGTTCTTTAAAATTATAGTCATAGATGTTATGTAGAAATGTGTCTAGCGCAGTGCGGCATTACAGCACACGTTTCAAACAATTTACACATTTTTAATTATTTTAATACTAAAACAACAGAACTTTTAATACGCTTTGTTTATTTAGTGTTTATTGGAAAGGCCGTTTCATATTTAACAGTGTTTATGCGATGGCAAAGATATCAAATAGAATTGGTATTTTTTTTAATTATTTATTTGTATGCTTCGCTTCATCACAAAAATCTTACTTCTTCTTTTCTTTAACTTTTACCGTACCGCAAGGTTGTGGAACTCCCTGTCTGACTCTCTGTTCCCCACGCACTATAAGCCAACGATCTTCAAAACTTCATTCAACTTCGTGAATCGGTTCTTATCGGGTAAGCACGCTCCATCTTAGGCCATAGCCTTAGCTTGCTATCAGGTAAACTATGTCAAAGTGGAAACCCGTTCAAGTTAAAAAAAAAACTTTTTATCTGCAGAAAATGGATTACTTGCTAATAATGTATTTATCCTTACTGCTTCCTTACTATATCATATAATACCTCCCACAAGCCCTTTAAACTCATTATTCATAGCTATCAATAACAAAGTGTAAAAGTTTTCGTCATCAAACATTAAACGGAGGGGAAATTGAATTTGGCAAAACAAATTGTTACAAGATGACAGGCCAATCAACTTACGGGACATTACAGCAATTCGTAGAACAAGCAGTGAACGTAGACGGAACGTATCATCTTGAATTTTAGACTTCTTCGTATCGAATGAGAGTGGCCAACTCTGGAGTCGAGAGTTTATCAAGCCGCCCTAAGGGCCTCTGACATGGCTTAACGACTGCCGACGACGGCTTACTAGACAAACAGCCAGGACTTACAATTTAACGTGTCATCCGACCCACAGAAGCGCACAAAATGGAATTCCACTTTGGTCACCAATGCAAGGATTTACCGCGTCGACCTTTGCTTAACATTGGTAATCGCATGCGTTTGCCTCCGCTAGCTAAGCTACGGGAGCTACACAGCTTTAGAACAATGACAAGAACTTGACTGGTTCTATAGAAATTGCAGGCACTTATTAAACTGTTTGTCTGGTTTGTTACAGAAAATAAAAGAAAAATAACCACAGAACTGTGCAATTACCCGCCGTAAAATTAAACTGCACTCTTTTTTTCAATATGGCAGCCTATCTCTCTACGTGAAACTAACAGAATTGCAAAGTTTAAAGTTTCTAAGAGTAATAGTGTGCCATACAAAATCTGATGTTTTTGTAACTTAGATAAACCTAAGTTATTCATAGGACATAAGACTATACAATATGTATTTTATTTTAATTTGACGTGTAAATTGGTTTTATGAAAATATATGAATATGAATATGATAGTTTGCAATCGAATGAGGGCGGGCGTCATTTAAAAAAATACATGGTGTCCCTCTAAAGAATTACAAGATCTTTGTGACAATGGAACTTTTTCCATTTAGCATTCTGGAGGCGCCAGAGAGCACTTTAAACTTGTTGTTCTTAAGTTGTTATTGAGACGTACTTGTATTTAGGGAGCAATTATTCCTCTCGCCAATATCTTAAAGTGCTTTATCACAATGCTAGCTTCGAATGCTTGAGTACCTACTTGTTACTTCATCCAAGTGTGATATATGTAAGACATATGAACGTTAAAAAAATCTTTGAGATTGTCTTGTTGCCTAATACTTTTGGCCAAGGCTGTATATTGTTAATTTGCATTTGGCATTAGCTTTGGCAGAAGCTTGACTCGTCTATCCACTTGAACCAAAAAATAAAGGTACATTATATATTATATATGTACATGGAATGCAGAATACATGTTATTTATAAGGAAATTTAAAAAATCGCTGCTGGTGGACCAAATTCACATAACATTTCCGTAAGTCATTAGTGAACCTGTATACTTACTTGAATAGGTAAATCAGAATCCTCGCAGTTTCTCAGTCGACGTGTGTAACACTGACGTTAAAGTTGTTTGTACACAGCAAGGCTCTCTTAATTACCACCTAGTTCGTTTCAGCTAAATATAGTGGGATACTAATTAACTCCAGTATACATGCAGTTACTGATTAATTTGGCACAGAAACTGCAACGTGTTAACGCGGGGTGCTATGCGAAATCGACATTTCATAAAAATCAAATATAAGATAGAGCTAAATTTTTTTCAGTTCATATAATTTTGATTCAGTGTTAAGACAATAAAAAACGCCAAAACATGATTACGTATACTGCGCTCGATAGTTTTATTTCTTGAGAAATAGTTGTTTTGAAATATTTTTAACCTTTTTTTCCAAAAGTAGTACAGTAATTTAAACCAATTTAATCATATCTAAAAGATAATGTTTTTATTTAGAGGAGTAAAAAGCCATAAATATAATATTCTGAATTGCTGATTTTATATGAATTTATTTCGTCAAAAACGTCTGCAAAACTGCTCAAATTGTTCAAAATTGTTTGCGTGTGGACAAGACTCGTCGGCCGGAGCTATGCGCGCGATGCTCGCCCTTGCTCTCATGTTAATACGGCGGGGAATTGCATGCGAAAAAGCAACTGTAGGCATTTTTCCAAGCGCAAAGCGTTTACGGGTGAAATATCGTGGCCTTAAGTCTGTTCGATTGGTTGTTTTACTTATAAACTTTATTGAAGGAAAGAATAATTGATTAGTGCATTTTTAGACTGGGTGTTAAAACATGTAGGTACAGTGTGTAAGAAACAAAATGCTACAGATTTTGGAAATTTATTGTGACTGTAAGTCGTGATGTGGTAAATGTTGACTTAATATGGACTCAAAATCATGTATAAATTGGTAATAACAACATTTATTAAATAGACGTAGGTAGAGTATAAACAGCAAATTATCAAGCCCAATTCACAAAAATGCTCACTGATCACAAGTTAATAATAATTATACTATGTAGGTGGTAACCTCAGTATTATTTTGAAAGCCACTACTTTATTTTCCAACTTAGCCCGTTTTTATTTTTAGCTAACCCACCTCCTAATCTCTAAGTATCTACTTACCTGTTTTATCTTTCGCTATTAAGTACCTAGCTTGATGCAAGTTAATGAGCCTCTGCATAAAATATCCATCAAGCATAATATAATGTTTCCTTGCAATCACCATTTTGCCGTTCATAGTAAAGAGAGGAACAAGCTATCTAATAGAATCACATTATGTGTATGTACCTATATGTTTGTATGTATATAGGAGTAAGCGAGGATATGCTTAGGAATGATTAAGCGGGCTTTCGAAACATACGTAGTATTGTGTTTATATTTTCTACATGAATGAAGTGTGTTTTGTTTTTACCTTTAAACCGTGGGTTGATCATTAGATTGGGCAAATCGTGATATGACGGCGATAGGATGCCGTGTACATATCAACGTATGATACAAACATACAAAAAAGGAATGCATTAAATCCAAGCGACTCATTAAGTGATTTTTAGTGTAATTAATTTACTTTTATTTCCTTGTATTTCAGGCTATGGATGCAGAAGCAGCTCTTCAGGCTGAAATGGAGGCGGCTGAAAACG
This sequence comes from Macaria liturata, assembly GCA_964023185.1. Lineage (NCBI taxonomy): Eukaryota > Metazoa > Arthropoda > Insecta > Lepidoptera > Geometridae > Macaria > Macaria liturata. The sequence continues at coordinate 4,135,680 of OZ026812.1, read as the reverse complement.
ACGCCCAAGTAACCGAACTATCGCAACACAATCTGGAAATTTCCATCGTAACCAGCAGAGAAAACTCTAACCTAAACACTCCCGAAGAAAACAAACGCTGGTCAGATATTTCATCAGCATTCAACAAAGGGGAGAAAAATATCAGAACCGAAGCAGAAAACCACGGGTTTATCATGCCAATCATCTTAATCAATGACAAACCGCCGGAAGATCTAGACCAAAAGTGGCTAGACATCGTTGAAAAAGTGACGAACAGCGATAAGTTAAAAGGTTTTCACACGAGGAGAAAATACAAGAGAAAATTCTGTAGACGAAGACGTTACGCCGCTTTCAAAAGGTCGTATTCGATCGGTTGAGGTAATTTATTCGCGTGTTAATAATTTAATTTGTATTTAGTTAATAAGCCAAAGAATTCTAGGAATTATCGAGTCTTTTAGCAACGAGCTTATAAACGCTTGTTAATTATACTCTTTGATACATTCGTTTGAATATTGTTACGCGGAAAAAGAGACTTGACATGAGAAACATTAAAGTACTTAAAGGAATTGCGTGAAGTGTTTGTTTTTTGGCAAGATTTGTAAAAAGCAGCGGATAGATTTCAGTAGGTTTAGATAAAGTAGGCGACGGATATGACATGTTGGTGTAAGCTGTAGGCTCTATATCCTTTAAGGGTATGTTACCATGTATTATGTAAATATTTTTTTCTCCTTATAACGTCGTTTTAGGCAAGTGGGTGTGATGTTGAGCCCACATCATGAAACTTATTTTCGAAGAAGCATTGAGATGGATCTTTTGGGTTTACAATATCATTATAATAAGTTTACTTTTTGTTTTAAAAGTAAAAGGTACATATATCAGTAAGTAGTATATCAATTAATCTAAAATGCCTGTAGTAGAAGGAAAGGTCCCCAAAATGTATATCAATTTATTTTGTAAGTAACCGATCCTGCGGTAATAAGTGGAGGGCATATTAAAAAATCTAAATCAGTGGTGTCACAGACAACCGTTAATAATTAGGAATGCAACCCACAAATACGCAGAAGGAAGATTTTAAAGTGACCATTAGTAATTTAAATTACTCTTGTGTTATTATCGTGTGCGGTTGAAATGCCAACCAACAATATAACTTTAGAACGAACAAAGAGCTTCATTGTTTTATGCGTTTGGCATCTCTTTGTGCAATTAAAATGAGATAAAACAATTTAGTGTAGGCCCTAGAATAACTTTATGGGTAACTAATTACGCCATGTTGATTTCCTTGTACCTAAAATTTAATCATAAGGTAAACTTTATCGTAGTTTATGAAAATGTTTTGCCACAGCTCGCTTGATATTAAGTAGGTATTTTACCTAAAAAGTACCTTGTTACATTAATTTCGGAAATTATTATTCTGTGATTTGCAGTAAACTATGATTTTGGCAGAGCCATTATAATGATGATACTGGTTAAAAAGCTAAACTATTTCATAAACAATAAATGTTTTACAAATTTACGTAACACCAAATGAAAATCAGCAGGAACGCAGAAGAATCAGACGTGAAAGATTTATACGCTAGTTAGACAGATTCTCCTAGTTAGTTACTCTGTCTATATTGTTTACTGAACATTTATATACTTGCTACAAAACACAGAGCTGAGTTGGATGTTGAGATTTATTACTCTGTAAAACTTTGTATGTACCCGGTAAAATGCGAAAAACTTTTCTGGAAATTAACTTTCCATGAGTTGCGTTTTTCCTTAGACAATTTTATTTTTGTTACTTATTATATTTTAAAAATCATAATTATTTTATTTCGCAAAAATAAGCTATTTTCGTTAAGGGTGAGTGTCCACTAGAAACGTGACCTTGACTTATGTAAATTAGTGTTGAGCAAAAAGTAATGATTCAGTTCTTCGCATTATTGAATTAAGGAATGTATATGACAATATACATTTTTGCTACAATAACGTTACATTTTTTTGTTTACCCAATCGGGACACCTTTAAAGTACGATAATATAAAAAACGATTCCTAAACCAAACATTTCTAACAATCTAACCAGCTGTTGAAAGACAGACCAACCAAATGGGTTTAACATCATATTAATTGATATCTAGAAGAGTGTTTTAGTGTACTTAGTCGGTAACAATAAACAAAATATACCAAACAATCTTACAGCCTGTTAAAAGGCAGAAAAACTAACAGCAGAGCTTTAGCACCATTTCTCCCCTTTAAAACAAAAATAGACAGCCGTACTGTCGTACAGCCGTACTGTCGTACAGCCGTACGTCTGACAGCCGTAGCTGAGCCGCACCTTTTTTAGAAAGAAATTAAGAAAACGGATCCCTTTTAAAATAATCTGTTATTGTATAACCAGGCTGAGAGCCTGCCCCAGTACGTAACCAGGTCAGTCCGGGTTCTTGCCTTAATTGTGTCATTTCACTAGTTCCGGTCAGGATTACAATCAGCGCTGAGTGCTTGCTTACTGAGGAGCTGATTGTTGATTGTAGCATGCATTCTGGGTTAAGTAGCCGTAATTTTATGAAATTTTCATATTTATAGATGAGCTAAAAGTGTGGAACATCCGAACGTATTACGCTAGCCCCTGTTTATTTTTTATTTCATATCAATAGATGCGCCAGAAATGTTAATAGCATATAAAAAGTACTACGTCAGTTACTATTTATATTATAACGATAATGATGATGTAAATAGTAACGGATTCATTATTTATTATTACCAAAAAGTTTTTTGCTGTAACACTATTTATACACATAAATAGGCTTACAGCAAAATTTTAAAAAATTAGGGAGAGTAATTTATGTATACCTATTACCATTTTTAAAATTTTATTGTGATCACTTTGATACTATCGATCTCGAAATTTAATGAAGAAGATGACATTAAAATTATGTTCTTTATAGTTGATAACATCATTAAATTATTGCAAAGTACTCAAAGCGATTATCAACTTGTACAAGACTTGCTCGATTGTTTACCTCCAGTGGGATTTGCTTTGACTTTGTCGACTGCATTGTGTTCGGAATACAGAGAATACATTTGATATTTAAGCTACTGGAAACACTCTTGTATTGGTCGCCTTGTTTCAGACGCCAATTATGTCTGTGATGCCAGCTAGATAGGTGTTTAGTAGTACCTGCAAGATAAGTGTTAGTTTACATTGTTAACGTCTTGAAAAGACGGGCTTGCTTATAATATCTGTTTTTTTAACCTTTTACAACTAGTTTAAATAGATTTACGCTTTATTGCATACTACTGGTGCCACAACTGGCGGACTTATGGCTAAAAAATATTTTAGGTTATCTCAGAACGAATCTTATCCATACTAATATTATAAAGCTCAAGAGTTTGTTTGTTTGAACGCGCTAATCTCAGGAACTACTGGTGCGAATTGAAAAATTCTTTTTGTGTTGAATAGACCATTTATAGAGAAAGGCTTTAGGCTATATAACATCACGCTGCAACTAATAGGAGCGAAGAAACAATGGAAAATGTGGATCAAAACGGGGAAAATTATTCATCTTTGAGAGCTTCCCTTGCGTGCGCTGCAAAAACGGTTCAAAATATGAAAATTAAAGAATTAATGCCCAAAATAACTTTTCCACGCGGACGAAGTCGCGGGCATAGCTAGTTTACTATAAAAGCGGAGAAAAATTCAATTGTGTTGTTTGTTAATTTAACATGATTGACCAGTAACCTAGGATCTACTATTATGGCAAGTAAGCATGTTACTTTCACGGAATTTTATCTCTTAGTTATTCTTACCAAGTTAAAAGCTTTAATCGATTAAAATCCCGGACAAAAAGCTCTTCTCTTACCGTACCTGCTTTTATCTATTTTGTCCTGAAACTTTGCAAGTTAGGAAACTGTAAATTATGAAGAACTAGCAGCGCCCCGTGGTGTTACCCGCTTTTATCCGGGATACAAAGGAAAGTTTATATCCTTATAAGGTTTGCTTCTAATCTACCAACTTGCGAAATTTTATCTAAATCAGTTCAACCATTTGACATAAAGAAATAATAAATATGCACAGTCACTCACAAATGCACAAACTATCGCTTTAATAAAACTAGGTGAGATGAAAAATACACTTTCCGAAATTCAGAAACATATTTGTCGGGATAAAAGCTTGCGTTGAATAAGAGTGCATTTTGTATGGCAAGATTAATGGTGCTTTTAGTGTCCTGTCACGCCCCGCCCTCGTCTGTGGCTCGATGCATTATTTATGGAGATATTTCGACACTTTTGCTGAATTGATTTTGCAATACTTAAAATGTTTTGTTTTGTTCTACTGCTTTTTATGGTGAATGCAATGAGCGAATGATTTTAGATTCAAGAAACTGGTTTTATATTTTAAGACTCGTATTATCATTTCATTTTTATTATTAAGACTTCATTTTTTAAGGTAATTGTTACAAAAAGGGTATGTACTTACCCATATCATAGTAATCACTGAAGTGACATAAAAAGAGTAAAACATACTTATTTGTATTAATTGTAAAATTAATAAAGATTATGAACAATAATCTCTCATCAATGTGTCTAACTTACCAATAAATCTCTACATAATTTTGTATAATACTTATGTAGGTGCAGAAAACTTAAAAACACAGTCAATTAACCTACATAGTTAGATAAAACAATAAAAGAAACCGAATATTTCTACCGAAAAGGTTAATAAGACTATGTATTTCAAGTCCTCTCCGCCCACGCAGGAAGACACGAAAAGAATTCAAATAAGAAACAAAATATCGGGGGTAAGTATTGAGATGCCAAGATATTCTTCAGATCAAACGGAGCACGTAAAGTCGCCGACGCGCTCTGTAAGCTGATTGGCCAAATCAGGCCCTGCTACAGGTGTAATGGACGAGGCCGGGAGAGTTGTGCTTTACGTCAATGAAAAAAAATGTTTAAGATTTATGGCTGGATTTTGTGTAGTTAGTATTTGCTTAGTACCTAGTGAATAAAGAGTTGGTGTTGTTTTAATTATTTTGTAGGTTTCATTGTGTGTTTAAAGATTTATTTTAAGTGTGATTGTGATTAATTTGTTACTGATGGCTTACATGTGGTTTGGTGCAAAAACGTCTGCCTTGTAATCAGACGATCTCTAGTTGGAAACTGATACGCTACAAATGATGACGCTATGCTATCTTTTGGAGATAGGGTTTGTAGATAATATAGCCTAGCTAGAAAGATGACTTTGCTCATAACGATTCTTTTATCAGTGATGAAACAAGGAGTTACCTCTTAAAGAAATACGATACGTTTTTTGTTGGTTTTAACAAAACCTTGCATCACATTTAGTGCCGGGACCAGTACAATCGAAGTGAAATAAATTCGAGGCCGGGTCTTTATCGTCGTTTCCCTCAGCGCCGTTGTCTGACGAAATACGATTTTGGAGATTGTGACCAACGCATGCTTACTTATACTTATGTTTACTAAGTATTCAGGTGGGTTAGCTTGTTTATCGTGTTTGGGTCTGAATCTACAGGTAGGCTCGAAGTGTTACGAATACTAAATTCGTTTATTTGGCATAATATTTTTAGTTACAATAACGTGAGGAAATAATGTTACAATTAAAGCGTAGGTACGAGTATGTATTTATTATTATACTATTGTAGTGCGTAGCTTGGTATACACTTGGCTTGACAATAATCTCTTGAAAAATTATAAAGAAGCAAAAGCACGAGAGTGTTCTTTCATTTTGTTGATGGTTTTGTAGCTTTGTATAGGTTAATTTAAGCTTAGTTTTAGTAAATAGGATTGAATAAAATTTGGTTTTGGATAGATGACAATGAAAATTTAACATTTAATTATTTTAAGTTCTCTAGATATTACTAGATTAGAATTTTCCGAAATGTAGGTATGTAAGCGTGAGTCAGTACCCGTCATAAAAAAAACATACGGATTTACTCCCCATAGCTTCCTGGGAACCATAATACATAGGAGTACATACACATGCTTGTTCCAATTAAAACCACAGTTTGCTTCAGGTGATCTACGCTTGAAAGTCAAAATGTAAAATAATAATGAACAGGCAAAATATAATCACCCAAAGCGAGGAAAAAGGTAAGTCCACCTTTTAATTGCTAAGCACACATCTGCGTGTTATGTTTGACAAAAGTGGGCAGGTTTGTATGAATAAAATTCCCAGTTTCTCGCGCCGCCTAAACGCTGCGTTGGTTAATGTTTGAATTTATAAATGTTCACAGAAATTATGCTGCTTAACTCGTCATCTGCTGACCTATTTGCCGACCTCTCGTTTGCATACAGTTTCATGATCAAATGAGAGGTTTTTTTGGCACTTTTAACTCATACTGCTAGTATTTAAAAGCAATTTTATACTCTCAACGCTTTGAAAAGATAGATAATTAGTAACTGACAAGTAGTATTTAGATACTAAATTTGTAGTATTTAGGTCTGTAAAGAGAGGGACAATATCGGAGCCTACACAACCCGCAGGAGCGAACAATCTACGGAACGGTCGCCGGTTGAAAACGATCTCTTCCTCGTTAGCAAAATCTCGCAAGCTAACCGATATAGCAGGTCCAGAAGTTTATAACAGGTTACCAGATACAGTCAGGTCAGCGACAAATAATAATATATTTAAATTTCGCCTTAAACATTGGCTTATCGAGCAGACTTTCTATGGTTACGAAGATTTTCTAAAAGTCGACGGCAGCATTAGAATTAAATAATAATAAATAATTGTAATAATAATATTGATTTAATTAATGTATACATTACATTACGCAATAATTACATGAGATCATAATGTATAACTATGTACTTATGTATATGGATTGTTGTACCTTATTTTATGAATGTATTTAGATTTAATCAACGACATGTAAGAATTTACTTACCAATTAACTTTGACTTTGAGTCTAGATCGAAAAATGTTGCAAACGTTCATGTATGCTATTTTCTATGCTGTTAATTGATGCAATTAAAATCATTACAGATTAGCCGAATGTTCCCGAATATCGCAGCACCAGAAAATTACAATAAAAGAGATAAGTACGGAATAAGTAAAACTGTAGTAGGTAGGTATGTATATTCCTCACGCAGATTTCCCAATAATCTGTGCGTGGTGATGAGATGATATCTTGCAAATTCGTATCTTATGAATATTCAATATTAGTTAACACCTTGCGGCTTCGCTCATTTCATTGTGTGGTTTTACATAAATTATGTCGCGGGGAATTTGCAAGACGGGTAAGTAACTTGGAAAATAATTAACTGAAAGGTACCTACAACCACTTTGCATCGGCTTGGTAATATTTTTTATTTGGTTAGCAGTTGCAGTTGCACATGTATTTAGAGATATTTAGAATTAAAATATATGTTTAGAGCTTCAAATCCTTTTGAGTAATTACTTAATTGATGTCCTTGAAATTTACATAATATTTTTATTTGCAATGAAGGTCAAGCAATATCTAGAGATGTTTTACAAAAATAAATTACTAGATAAAATATGTTGGTTGTTACTTTTAAAAGCCTATTTATCTATTCGATCTAGACAACATTAAACCAATAGATAAATTTTAAATATTTTTTTTTAATATTTTTTTTAATTTTATTTTAATTTTAATTTCAATAGTTGACACACTGGAAGAGCCCTGGATACTGCAACACAGGGAATCCTAAAGCAGTAGACAGGACCCCAATTTGAATTTGAACTGTAATAATTTAGATACTTTTATATAATGCAAAAATTATAACAAAAAAAATTATAACATGTTTTAGTGGAAATAAATAATTTTTATCTTTTATATTTATAAATTCAAGTAAAATTGATATAAAAATAGCAAAAATTTTAATAACACTCAAACGAATCTTATTTATCTGCGGCGTGAAGATGTTTGTTATCTGAAGATGGCGCCAAAGACAATGGGCTGAAGGGTGAAGTAACGTCAAGAGTTTCTTTGTGTTCGGTGTTTCTACCTTTACACCTCTTATGGAGGGTCGAAGCCTACCAGAGCAGGGAAAATAAATGATATAGATCAATCTGATATCGACGGTATTTAAAAAAAAAAAATTATGTTTAAAGAATAGTAACAAAAAAGATGTAGAGGAAATAAATATTCTTGTTGCTAAAAGAAAATATATAAGTCATTATTATATATAGATACATATGTGTAACTTTCGGGTAAATTGCTGATATTATCTTCAAACAGTTTTGTGTATACGATTAGGTACCAATATTGAATCTGACAGACAGTCCAATCGCAGGCAGAAACATAAACATTCTTTTTGGAATAAGTTCTGCTTTACATAAAGCGCTTACCATCTGTCACCCGTAATTTTAACTGATGACTTATTGTTAGGCACGATGCAACCAGGCAACATTAATTACAAGTACCACACTATTACTAAGCAGACACATATCTCAATGCCTTGTTGCACTGAAGCGCATCAGGTTACGGAGTGACATGTTCATTAAGGCAGTATTCTAACAGGAGTTACAGAGCGCCGACGCGACGCCATACAAGACGCACGCCTTAATAACTGGGTCACGTTATCTGTAACTATATGTGGGTGGAACTATATTATGTACCGGGTTACTTCTTCTTATCGAATGGCAGTGGCTAACTCTGGCGTCGAGAGTTTATCAAGCTGCCCTAGTGGCCTCTGACATGGCTTAGCGACTGCCGTACTAGACAAATAGCCGGGATATATAGTTTTCGGGTTACTAACATAATCTTAATCATCTATGCCAATTTCGGCAACAGCAACCGCTAGCATTTTCAAAATAAAATAGCAGACTAGGTACTTAATTTAAAAAAGGTTATTAGTAACTAGCTGTGCGCGCGACTTCGTCCGCGTGGAATAGTTATTTTGGGCATCGTATTTATTTTTGCAAACTACCTCTTCAGCTTTATAAATTATAGCTGTTACCCACGACTTGAACCGTTTTCGCAGCTCACGCAACGGAAGCCCTCAAAGATGAATCATTCTCCCCGTTTTTTCCACATTTTCCATTGTTTCTTCGCTCTTATTAGTTGCAGCGTGATGTAATATAAGCCTAAAGCTTTTCTCGATAAATGGTCTATTCAACACAAAAAGAATTTTTCAATTCGCACCAGTAGTTCCTGAGATTAGCTCGTTCAAACAAACAAACAAACAATCAAACAAACTCTTCAGCTTTATAATATTATATATAGTACAGATATAGTATAGATTAACAAATAACGTACAAGTAGCTTTTTACACTTTACAGTCAACAGCGATACAACAAGCTAACATTTAGGCCCGCAGTGGAGAATGCTTATTCTGAATTGAGACTTGCTCTCAAAGAAAGCGTAGGGCACACAGAACAACGATCGGGCCACATCGCCCCCGCGGCGACGCATGGACTTCAAAGCTCTTTGGTAGGGCACCAATTTTGTCCAACGGTTTTTGGGATTCGAGATAAAAAAACAGTTATTTCATTCATAAAGTTCATCGCTCCTTGACAACATGTATCTGTGTATTTTGTTTTTGAATTTTACATAAACTATAAAAGTCTTATTATAAAAATTGATAAGTCACTCATAAAATATTATTATTGGTTAGTATTCAATAACCCTGTACATATATAACTATACAGGGCTATAAGAAAAGGGGTGCGTAAGTAGAACAATGGACGCTAAAGTTTGATGCGGAAATATAACAATAGGCAATAAAACTGTAGGAAAACAAAATAGGGTGGCTGATGTTGTTCGTGATGCATTTTTGTAAGTAAATCGATATTGTTTACTGCTATTGGTTTATTGTTGTATTTTGCGCAGGCTTCAACATGATATGATAATGTCTTGAGAATTAAAAAAAAAATATTTGGTTCATCATATTAGTTTTTTAAGTTAAAGCGTTTTAGGTACCTAGTAGATATCGCTTAATATTAGGCGAGTTATAATCTTATGCTCTCTTAGTCATGTTCCCAATTTAAACCTAGACCTAACTTATTTCATATAGAATTCTAATTTTTCATACAAACAAAACCTACTTCCAGACTGATGCAATCCGATTAACTTCTAAAGCTGGTTCAAAACAGTTCTTAATAAGATATTTCTATAAGTAAATAATAAAATAAAGAAATATTCCAGGACATTGTACACAGCGCCATCTAGCCCCACACTAAGCAAACGCATATGTCATGGGTACTAGATAACGGATATAATACTTATATACTTTTTTTTTTGTAAATACATACTTTTTATACATAGAAACGACCAGACTCAACACAAGTAATTACATTTTTTTAAATTCATTATTACTTGTGTTATGCGGGAATCGAACCCTCGACTCTAGAAGCCAGAGCCCCACTATTTCAGTATATTTTAACCAGTATTTCCTTGGTTATTGTTGATACAAATTGTCAGTAATAATACATTCGAAATTTAGTTATTATGCAATGACATGACAGACAATTTCCCATACATACTAACCACCGTTCCATATAGCAGTGTAAACAGATTTACGAGGTATTATATCGAAAGTCCGGAGGAAAATTTCGTTAAGTCATCGAGATTTGTGTAGGGGGATTGGTTGTGATAGCTCTTTGGTCCGATGTTTTGAAATCCAAAGGCAAGCACAGTTGATAAGGAAAACTCTGGAATTTATTGGCCCCTTTTATTTATTCACTTACTAACCAAGTGTTGTTTATGCAAAATAATATAGTATAGAGAACAGTCTGTTGTTACGAGTCAAGATAAACAGATAACTGTGAATATTTAAAATGGCCAAAAATGATGTCGTCTTTTATATTTTTTGGAGTAAAATAGAATAGAAGTACATATTTATTATCGGAATTAATTACTTCAATTTACTTTTTTACTTTAATTATACAATTCAAAACACAATACCTATTTCAAAATTATAATGAATTACACAAACAAAAAGATGGTAAACGATAAAATTAATATACAAACACTATCTTATACATATACATTAAAATTGCCACACTATTACAAGCTAGTTAGTTAGTTTGGTTAGATTTATCAAAAATAAGCCAGCGAAACTTAAGATTGTGTTTGCATTCAATATTATCCGTAACTCATACACCAAACCTTGAACGTAGCAAACAAGCCGGTCCTGAAATTGAGAAAGTAAATCCGTTTTATAATCTAATCGATAAGTTCAGCCGGCGGGTGTCGAGCTTCATAAATGTCAATAAGATGTCACTGGGGTCCACAATTTATGATCCCTCAGCTTTCGCCCGTGTTTACGGCGCAAGATAGATTCATGGAAGGACAGGGGCCCTAAACCAAAGTAAATAGGAGACCAGTATTTACTACCTACGTAACTCTATAAATCTTTGTATAGCTTGGCCAAATTGTTAAATGATTCAATTCTTAATGCACGAAAAAAATGCTTTCCGTTAACTGCATAGTTTTCCATAATTTTGCTGTTGTCGAAACCCACTATCTCTATTATTAAAGCATTTACTGACAAGGAAAAAACAACGGGAATAACTACGTCCCGAATTCCCCGCAGTGCTCAAACATAACTTACCTCCACAGTAATTAAAACATAATCTACAACTTGTTATTTGTCCAAAGCCTGGCTCTCGGTTCCAGGGTCACCATTAAACTCCCATTAACTCCATTAAGTCAACATTATTAATCGCAGTCTGGTTCAGCTGTGACACCCACCAGCTTTCCTAAATGTCTAGCAATTTCGTGTCATCCCGCAAAAAGCCCGCGTGAAATACAACATGTGTGGAGTTTTGTAAATTTTATGTATTAATCTTTTCAAATATAATGCTCGACGCCGGAATGATGAATAATCGAGGGAAGGTGGTTCCTTTCATGAAAATTTTGCGCACGATATAACATCTTAGTTACATGGATATAGTGACGAGTTTTGTGTGCGTGAGTTCTCTTGATGTAACTGATTGCGATGTTACGGAGTAGGCGGCATGCAAACTGTCGTGGACCGCTAAATGATGGCGTTTTCGCACATACTCGTATTTTATCGTCTAACATATAACACAGCTCGACGTTGTATCGTCTCAGTTGCTAGATATTTGTAACCTGCTATTTATTGCTAGACGCTATTGTTGTGTGCTTGCTGCTTCATTTGGGTTATCAAATAATGTAGTGGGCGTCAAATGTTGTTATACTACGTACTGAATTATATTATAGCACAGAAATATGAAGAGCTAACTATGAGAGTTAATATACTCGAACAAGAAAAATCTGACTCCAAAAAAATATATTCGTACTTTGGAAAGTAGAATCGAGTATATGGAACGCAGCTCGCGTAGTTCAAGCTTTGAGGTGCGGAATGCACCAAAAAAAGATGGTGAGACGAAAGATGACCTCATAAACACGCTTACAAAAATTGGCACTGCCCTTAATGTCCCGCTCCAGGCGTCAGATGTGCGTGACGTGTACCGCGTTAACACCAAAAATGAAAAAAATCAGCCTATTATAGCTGATCTAACGTCAGTCGGATTAAGAGACAAAATTATAACATCCGTGAAGAACTACAACAAAAAATATGCAACAAACAAATTTAATACGAGCAATCTCAAATTGGAAGGCCCATCTAAGCCAATATTTATTTCTGAAAGCCTGACGATACAAACAAAAAAACTGTTTTTCCTAGCTAGAGAGTTTGGAAAAGCTAATAGTTTTAAATACTGCTGGGTGACACATGGAAAGATTTATTTAAGAAGAGCTGATGGAGCACCTTTCGTAAAAATAACAAGCGAAGAAGATTTGGATAATCTAAAAAACAAGTGACTAGTTATACACTTTTATGTCATAGTATTTTTTGTTATTGTACTAGCACTTTTTGCATATAGTCTGGAACACTTAAATTGTTACTATACTATAAACTACACTACTACACTCACACTAACCATACAAAAACAAACACACCCAGCCATCACACGTAACATACAAAACCATACACACACAGCCATCACACCTAACATACAAAACCAAACACACACATCCATCACACCTAACATTCAAAACCAAACACACACAGCCGTCACACCTTACATACAAAACCAAACACACACAGCCATCTCACATAACATACAAAACCAAACACACACAGCCATCACACCTAACATACAAAACCAAACACACACAGTCATCAAACCTAACATACAAAACCAAACACACACAGCCATCACACGTAACAAACAAAACCAAACACACACAGTCATCACACCTAACATACAAAACCAAACACACACAGCCATCACACCTAACATGCCAAACACAAATGTACCACTAAAGTTACTTCACGTATCTATGATAGATATTGTATGTATATATTTTCATAATTTGATTACCGATTGGAAACATCTTCGAGGTATGGTTGTAGATAAGGGAACATCCCACATATACTTAGTTTTGACATTGTCATGGAATATTTTCAATTTTACATCAATCATATATGATGGATGATAATTCTTTTATAATAAATGAGGTTGACATTTCTGATTCTATACAAAGTTATGTACTCAATACCGTTCAGGAATGCAAAGAGACACTGTATTCGGATAAAACGATTAGTTCAGACACTCTTAGCATATATACAGTTAACATCAGAAGTATAAATTGTAATTTCAAATATTTTTTACCGATAGTGTCAATTATTGATATTCCGGTTGACATTTTTGTTCTCACAGAGTGTTGGACGAATCCTAATAATGAACCACCTAACATCAATGGTTATAATATGTTTTGGACACAGCGGTTTTTTAACCAAAATGATGGAGTCGTAGTATATGTCAAAAATGACTTACAAGCCACTGCTTATGAATATGACTGTGCTGAAGGAAACTGTCTTGTACTAAATGTTAAGCCCGATTACACAATATTATGTAGCTATCGCCCATATTGCTTTGCTGATCCAAGTAAATATATAGAATCGCTAGATAAAATACTAAATAGCACATCTACTGCTAATATTATCTTAACCGGTGATATAAACATTGATACAACAGAAAACAATCTTACAAAGCCAGCACAGACATATTTAAACATGTTGGCATTCCATGGGCTAAGACAAGGTATAAAACAGGTTACCCATGGCAAGACATGTTTAGATCATTTCATGATAAAATCACCCTATGTATGGAAGACAGTAGTTTTTGGAGATAAAATTACTGATCATAATTCAATATTACTTTTTGTTGAAAATGCTAAAACAAATAAAATAGTTACTCAGTATAAAAAAGTTGTAATAGATTTCGAAGCCCTTAATGTTAGTTTATCGGAAGCAAAATGGATGGATATATATGAGTTAAACGACATTAACATAGCTACAGAATTATTTACAAATAGACTAATTAATTTAATAAACCTACATACACAAATTAAAATAATTTCTAAAAAGAATCAGCCACTTAAACCATGGATCTCTAAAGGGGTAGTCAAATGTATACGAAAAAGGGATAAGTTACATAAAAAAACTAAATTAGCACCTAATGATGAAGATAAAAAGAAAAAATATACGAATTATAGAAATATTTGTAATAATATAATAAAAAAATTAAAGAATGAATACTACAAAAATAAACTACATAAAAGTAACGGAAACATTAAAAAAACATGGAATGTAATTAAAGAGGTATGTGAAATTAAAAAGTTAAAAACTCCATCTAGTGACCTACTACTTAATAACCACAATCCTACTGAAGCTCTTGACACGGTAAATAATTATTTTACATCAGTTGGTGGACTACTAGCAGACACAATACTTAAAAAAATGAGTATAACAGAAAATGAACTTGCGGCTCGTGTAGGGGACTGTAGGTCTACTTCATTTTCAATGGCCTTTGTACCTACAGATATGTATGAGGTCAGATCTGTAATACTGGCTCTTAAATCAGACAGCGCTCCGGGATGGGACAAAGTTACAGCTAATATTATTAAAAAATTCTTGTACATATTAATTGAGCCAATCACCTTCATCTGCAACTTTAGTCTAGATACCGGCGTTTTCCCAAAAGCATTCAAAAGAGCAGTTGTATGTCCTATTTACAAGGCAGGGGACAAAAGTAACCCATCAAATTATAGACCTATCTCTCTTTTATCTACATTGTCTAAAATTTTGGAAAAATTAGTCAAGAAGCGTTTAATGGCTTACCTCGAAAAAAACAACCTCCTACATGCAAACCAATACGGCTTTAGGGAAAAGAGGTCAACTGAGGATGCCGTCTTAAAATTAACATCATCAATTACTAATTATATGGATAAAAGAAATAAGTGCGTTGGGATATTTTTAGATCTCCAGAAGGCATTCGACACGGTGTCAATTAAAATTCTTTTAATTAGATTAGAAAAAATGGGCATTAGAGGATTGCCACATAAATGGTTGACAGATTACTTATCAAACAGATCGCAAATGGTGCGAGTTGATGGGTTTGAAAGTAATGATGCCAGCTGCTCTTTTGGAGTGCCGCAAGGAAGCACGCTGGGGCCTACACTATTCCTCATTTATATAAATGAATTGTGTGGGCTTGAGCTACCGGGGACTGACTTAATCATGTTCGCGGATGATACAATTTTGTTGAGCCATCATAAAACTTGGCCTAAAGCCAAACAAGTGGCCGAGTTTTCACTTTCGTGTGTAACGAGATGGCTGGAAGATAACTTACTTACATTGAATACCAACAAAACGAAGTACTTATGCTTTTCTAAAAGAACAACAGGAGCGCCTATGAATAATTTCGCTATAAAGATACATACATTTCCATGCAATAGAACTAATGAGAAAATGGCGGAACTGGCGTGTTCTTGTCCAGTATTGGAAGGGGTTAAAGTCATTAAGTACCTAGGCGTTCTATTGGACGATAAACTTACATGGGAGAAACATATACAGTTTTTGACATCTCGAATTCGAAAACTTATATACATTTTTAAAGCACTAAGAAGTGTAGCAGACTTAACGTTAAGAGTACAGACATACAAGGCATTGTGCCAATGCTTAGTTAGGTATTGCATCTGTGCATGGGGTAGTGCTGATAAAACACACCTAATGTTTGCAGAGAGGGCACAGCGTGCTGTTCTGAAAGTTATGATGTTTCTACCATTCAGGCACCCCACTACAGATGTATATGCCCAGGCTGATGTGTTGTCGGTACGAAAACTTTTTATATATGAATGTATAAGAAGATATCATAAAAATACTGTACCAAACGCCACATGTAAAAATGACAGGAGAAGACCACAAATCCATGCTGCACCGCTGGTTCACCGAAGATATGCGCAAAAACAGTATAACGTTGTTTCCACTAATTTGTATAATGCAGTTAATAAATACAAAAATATTCATATACTTTCAAATCGGGAGGTGAAAATGGTAATATTAAACTGGTTAAAAGGATTAGATTACAATGATATAGAAAAGATGCTTGAAAGCTTTTATTTTTAAAATTTGAGTAGGTAATTGTTACAAAACTTATTCTATCTCTACAATAACTACACTTGTTGATAATGGTGTACACTCACTAGTACAGGTAAAAGCATACACAGTAACATAATAATTATGTACATGCACTGGGCTTGTCACACACACACCACATACACACACACACACACACAAACACACACACCACACACAAACACACACACACCACACAAACACACACACACCACACACACACACACACACACACACACACCACACACACACGCACGCACCTTACATTTACAATAGGTCTGTCATCCCATCTTAAATGTTTGGCGGTATTCAGACCTATTTAAACACAGATAACAGTATACACCAAACCACAGACTTACAACAAAGCACCCAAATAATGTTATACATCCAGACGGTTTCTTGTTGATTTAAATTTGAATTCTACTTGGATTATATTAAATTATAAGCCGAGCACATTTTACATGTATATTGAAATTGTTATTCAAAATTGTAACTTCTAAGCCAAAATAATTTTAATACTTGTTTAATTTAATTAAGTTACTAGAATTAATTACTTATTTTTATGTCAAGCTAAACGGGGAGAAGCCATCGGCAACCGAAACACAGTTATAAACTAGTTCGGATGCCTTTGGATTTTCATACAATGTTATGCCATAAGTATAATGCAAAATAAACAAATTTCATTTCATTTCATTTCATTTCATTTCAATTAAAATCGACTAGGATATTTATTTATGCAAGAGGTAGAAAAGTTCACAAATAAACTGTTTGAAAATAGGTACACGTATACCAAATTGAAACAGCTGGTTTGCGAGGATAAATCAAGCGATGTTAATTATCTGTATTTCAGAACGACCTACAAATTGAATGGTTTTAATTGGTCAGGACCTTTCCTTTAATTCTTTGCTAGATTGGGATAGATAGTGTTCAAATTGGTTACACATCCCATTTGACCTGCTAACACATTATATTATATACCATTTAAAAATTATATTAAGTAAAATTATTTTTATATTGCAGATTTTACAATGTGACTTCATTAATTGTAATATATGACGTACCTATTGTAGCGCAATGTTATAAGGTCAATAAATATCTATGAATCTTTGAATCTTTAATTGACCATCATAATCATTATATCATAATCCAAATACCATAATTTGCGTGTAAAAAGTTGATATACAGCAACTTTTTGCAAACGTAATCACGGAATGAAGTGCCGAGGCGGTGAAGTAATTTAAATATTCCGCTTCCGTACATTAAACGGAAAAAAATCTCGTCACTGGCTTGGGGAAATCAGAACTGGATTGCTTTACCTACAGGCCGCCCTTTTAACCGCAACCTTACTACTCGGCTTTACCTTAGGGATGGGGTAAAATTTGTGAGAAAATCGATGTCGATATTACAAAATTTACAGTCTTTAATTCACAGCGGTCATAGTAAGGTAGTCAATGTGAATTTATTGGTTATCAATGAATAAGATACTCTAATCATTTGAGGAGTTTAAAATATACTTATTTAGTCAAATATAGCTTTATTTTAAAAATACATGATTATAGATGGCACACAAAACAGAATAATAAATTAAAAACTAAACCTTATAATAAACTTAAAAATAATAAATTAACAACTATATAAACTAAAACATTAAAATAATTTTAATTACTTTTAAAATTAATTAATTTTTTTTTAGTCAAATTACAAATGAGTACTATGAAATTATATACATTTTCTATTTTAGTACCTGCTAAATTTATCATAGTTCTGGGCATCAACCCTATTACATTGATACATACCTGCTAAAAGAGAATTCCAGAAAGAACTTTGTTACTTTTAAAAAGGTGTACTTTATTCAAAATAACTTACAATATTCATAGGGAATTCAGAGTAACGAATTAAAAACTAAACCTTATAATAAACTAAAAACAACTATAAAAAAGTATCTATTCTTCCCATCCCTAATTCCGAGATAGTTGTTCAAGTGAGGTACCACACAAACGGCAGATCCATCTGTCCAATGCGATTACAAAGGAAAAAGGCACTTGAAAAGGTCAAGCCTACGTTTGTAATGCCTACATCTTGTAAGTAAACTGCACTGTACAAATACTTTGATCCAGTTAGTTGCCCACATCTTGGGAAGACATCTATTTGCAGTGCTCTAGAAACTTCTTCTCTGAAAGCCTTTCTTTGACAAGCGGTAAAAGTAAAATACTGACATCGAACCTTTCTAGTCAGATGGTCTAACCCTATCAATATATACTAACGCACATATATATACTAATATTATAAAGCTGAAGAGTTTGTTTGTTTGTTTGTTTGAACGCGCTAATCTCAGGAACTACTGGTGCGAATTGAAAAATTATTTTTGTGTTGAATAGACCATTTATTGAAGAAGGCTTTATTTAGGCTATATAACATTACGCTGCAACTAATATGAGCGAAGAAACAATTGAAAATGTGAAAAAAACGGGGAAAATTATTCATCTTTGAGGGCTTCCGTTGCGTGTGCTGCGAAAACGGTTCAAGATATCAAAAAAATATGTATGAAAGAATTATTTTTCTTGAAATGATCTAACAAAATGTCTGCATCAGTATATGTCTATCTTTTAAGATTTACTCACTAGAACCGTTTTTGTGGTAATAACTATTCCATGCGGACGAAGTCGGTGGCATGTCATACAGATGTCAAATTTAAATTAGTTAATAATTCTAGAACTTTGTAGAATATTTGCATTTTCTTTCTGATATTTTAAGAAACCGTTTTTGAGAACTTCCTTAAATAGCAATGAAAAGACATCCCAAAAGGGTAGAGTTTTTGTACGAAGTCAATTTTCTAGACGAACCACTTGAGACTTTTATTGGGTCCAGAAAAAGGGAAGAAAAAATCCTCTCAAAAGCTTTTTCACAAAGCAGTTTTGTCTAATAATCGACAGATTAACGAAAAAAGCTTGTAAAGTGCGAGTTGGCAAAACGGATTATGTAGAGCTACCCGGAGCCCAATTCTGAATTCGGAGCCTCTGAAATTCAGAGTTTAAATTAATCTCAGTTAATTGATAAGCCGGCTTCAACTAATGTTTATATACAGTTAGTAATAATTCAGAAGGGATTTCATAAGCTATTAAGTTTTACCTGTTTACTGCGGTATAAATAAATAAATAAATATTCCGGGACATTACACACAGCGCCATCTAGCCCCACACTAAGCAAACGCTTGTGACGTGGATACCAGATAACTGATATAATACTTATATACTTTTCTTTTGTAAATACATACTTATTATACAAACAAACGACCAGACTCAACACAAGTAATTATAAATTCGTAAAATGCATAAATACTTGTGTCACGCGGGAATCGAACCCGCAACCCCTAGTTTAGAAGGCAGAGCCACTACCAACTAAGCTAACAGGCCAAACATAGGTATAGCCTATTTGGTTATTATGTTAAAGATATATTAATACTTATAGTTACAGGTTTGATTGTCTTGAATTAAGTAGAAATTAGCAGACACAAATAGTTTACTTTTATTTGTATTTCAGTAAACTGAATGTGCTGTTTTTATGTTACTGATGAAATTTATTACAAAAATACATTAACATAGGTAAGTAAAATTATAACTAATTTAAGAGCAGCTACTCAAATGTTGAAATGCGAGTCAAATTTTTAAAAGCTCATTTAGCATGTTTCTCTTCCAGCAGTTGGCTGTAATCTACAAAGCTCAGAAAGCTCGAAATAACTACACTTATACAGCTGGAAAGTAAAGTGGTTCCACTTATCCACTCACTACGTATGCACTCACCTCATGCCGCGCGACAGGGAACTCCTTTTACTTATTAAGGTCCTACTGTAGTACTGACAATTACAGTTATTTCCCTAAATTGCTATTATATCCAATTCTGACCATGGTACTTATATATACCTAAGTGATATAATGCCAGGATGGAGTATTTTGAAGTGTGATCTATACATATAATATACTTAGCTGATGAGGGTCAAAAATCTGAACATAGAAGATATTTCAAAAATATTGGTTAAGGGGTATTCCTTAAATCCATAACAAAACACGTTTCAGCAGTTTTTAGATTTTTGTCTGTACGCTCATCACGCAAAAACAGCTGAACGGATTATCACAATTTTTTATTTCAAAATAATGCGAGCGATTCCACGGGCGTCCACTAGTATGTTATTAAAATTTCCATGTATATGTGCTTATTTTTTTGTTTTGTGTGTGTTTGTACCTCCTTTTATGAAAATTGTAATAGATGTAGAAAAAAACCTGGATGAACTCATAAGTTACTTGCAATCCCGGATTCACGCAATTAACACCAGGGAATATCGCGAGTAAATATTAAAGAGATTATATTTTCTTTAAGGTTATGTACTCGTATGTGTAAGGTTAAGTCGATTCGTGGATCGAATGACACTTTATGCTGTAGGATCCAGCTGTTTTTATGGTGCAGTTGCAGTCGTTAAGTTAAGCCATGTCAGTGGCCTTAAGGATGGTTTAAAAACTCTCGACACCAGCAGGGCAAGCACGGCACGAGGTAGTCAGTCAGTAATAGTCTTTCCACCATTTTTATCTAGTTGTTGTATGGTGATAGGAGGATAAAATGGCGGAAAAACAATTAGGCCATTTTTATACACACTTGTTCTATTTTCAAAGGCGATTTTCAATTCATTATATTGTATGAAAAGTCAGTACTATCAGCAGTAACAGGCTTCCTTAAACAAAAACCCCGCCTTTTAGTGGAAACGCTAGTTCTGTTTGTAGGTAAACGGCAAAGGTCAAAGAAAAAACTTTACTTGAAGTAAGAAATAAAAAGCTCGCAGCAAAAAGCTTTGTTCGAATAATTTGTCGGAGCTTTTTGTTTTGACAGCTCTATCAGCTCGAATTTAAATTATTCTAACAAGTGGATTATGATATTTTTGCAAATTTTCGTATAAAAAGATAACTCACAAAATATCCAGCTATAAAGTTCATGGAGATGAATTTAGGTTTTTGGACATTACAACTGGAATAACTAAATAATTTGAATTTCAATTTGAACTAAGTTGATATTTTTAATTCATTATTTTTTTTATTTTTTTACATGATATAGGCTTACGCTTGACTACAACTTGCCTGATGTTAAGCAACGTTATAGTCTACGATAAATTTATTATTATTGAATAATACGAGGCACAACTAAATAAGATGAAAAGTCCGATGTTAGTTTGGTTTATTGAGTGGTCTTTATCGCTAACATAAAATAATGAAATTACTGATATTTTAATCCAAAAATGTATTGATAAAACCGCCTTATCATTTGGATTTGATCAGTACGATTAGAACATGCATTTTATGATATTTACCCAAAATTCCTTGTCAATTCGGTCAAAGAACCATTAAGTGCAACTGTATGTTTGGAAATAAAATTTTACGGCAAATATTTTATGTTTCGCAAATAACACTGTAAGAACAGCTGGTGCAACCAGCTAGTTTGATATCCTCGAAGCGAATCAGATGCAGCAGAACCGACGAGTCTTTTACGAGCTGGCCTTTCCGCTTTATTACCGTATTCACCTGAAGTGGTACCGGATTTTACGGTATACCGTTATAGTACAGCACTCGCCGTTTCATGAATAAATTATAATGGAATACAACAATAAAATGTATATGTGACTACGGAAATTAAATACTAAATTACTAATGAGATTAATTTAATTATTGAATATATTTATACGTCAATTGCTTGGATTCTTTTTAATCTTTATTCTATTTACATATCTTCTTTGTACAAACACCGATGAATTACAGATTTATTGTTCGTTAAGATATAGATGTCGTAGGATAATTTGATACTTCGAACCTTCGCGGAAATCCTAGGGGTTTTGCGAAAACGCGGATAATTAGACATAGGCGAAAAATTATCAAATCTTACTGGACAAAGTCAGGATTTAAGTCCTGTTGCAGTGCAAGTGGTGGACTCGAAGTCACTTGTCTGTGACAGAAGGTAGATTAGGTTCGTTAGGTTGCTTTCTACCACGCACATGCGACGACGAGCGAAGCGAGGAGGAGCCAACTTCTTTCAAAACATGTCTCTTTTCGCCTATGTCTAATTATCCGCGTTTTCGCAAAACCCCTAGGATTTCCGCGAAGATTCGAAGTATCGAATTATCCTACGACATAGATATAAAATGGATAGACTTTGTTTATTTCTCATTATGAAATCAAGAATACTAATAAGCTTAGTTTGAGCAAAATGTGGCCAACCGCTAGTTATGTGGCAGGTAATATGCGATAAAGGATATAAACTAACAGTCAGTAGCTAACATTTTTAATCATTTTCATATTGCCCACATTAATTCGCGATAAAAATTGGTAGTTTATGTTTTACAAAAGTCAATAAATTTAGTTATCACAATAGTGTAAAGTCATCTTTATTTAAATAAAGATGACTGTACTCTGTTTTAATGTGTATTCCCCACTGCTGAGCATAGGCCTCTCTTCCAATACGCCATTCATTCCGGTCGTACACAAATCAATCCAGGTCCTCTTTGCGGTTCGAGTGTATATCAAATTTTAACGAATACAAGTTGATAAAGCATAACGGAGTGTCTAACATACACATATGTATCTATTAAATAAATAAATAAAATAAATGTCATTTATTTCAGACCTTGAGTCCATACACATAAAAGATAAAATTAAATTAAAATTATTACATAGCAGGCATGTCAAACAATAATCAATAATTAAACCAAATACCGAGTTATTAAAATCAAATGTCTACTAATAAAAATAAAATTAAAATGACAAAAATTACAGTAAAAATATAAAAAATGTCAAACTCTAAAATACTTTGTTACCCCACTTATATTTTCTTTTGAAAGGGTCGTAAAACATGTGTAGCTGTGCGGCGTGATTGATGATGGGGCAGTCGAGTCGGGCAGCTACTCGTACAACCCGCAGGATGCTGTTAGTGCTGCCTCGGACGTGGCTGAGCATCGAGGTGGCCCGTTTGCGGAGTACGGCGTGGAAACCATCTACCCTTGCATCCGAAAACATCCCCGACGCACTGCAGCGCCACGGCAGCCCCAACAGCACCCTGAACGTGTTGTTGTACTGCACTCTTAGCGCGTTGATTGCCTTGAGCGTATATGTGACCCACAGACTGCACGTATAGAAGGACTGACAAAATATTAACTATTATATATTAACTATTACTCAGAACCTTTCGTCATCATGACATTGGTAGGTTTATTATACGTTTAAGCTACTGCATCTTATAGTTTAGGTATAGGTATGCATGCGGTCGACGGCGTACGAGTATATCGATTATGTTGTATCAACGCACGTTATAAGTGACACTTCAATATAATATTAGGTAATATTACATAAGGTTGTAATAGAATTATAACAATGGATATTTCAAACAATATACGATATTGTTAGATTTTGTTATGAAAGTCTGTAATGTGTTGTTTATTATAGGAACACAATATTATTAGTATAAGTAGTCAAATCTCGATATCTATCTCTACTAATATTATAAAGCTCAAGAGTTTGTTTGTTTGAACACGCGCTAATCTCAGGAACTACTGGTCCGAATTGAAAAATCTTTTTGTGTTGAATAGACCATTTATCGAGGAAGGCTTTAGGCTATATAACATCACGCTGCAACTAATAGGAGCGAAGAAGCAATGGAAAATGTGGAAAAAACGGGAAAATTATTCATCTTTGAGGGCTTCCGTTGCGTGCGATGCGAAAACGGTTCAAGTCGTGGGTAACAGCTATAATTTATAAAGCTGAAATGGTTGTTTGCTAAAATAAATATGATGCCTAAAATAAACTTTTCCACGCGGACGAAGTCGCGAGCGCAGCTTGTTAAAAATAAATGCGTTGAAGTGTTGTTTGCTTGTATTCTCACTCAAGTTTAAGTTTTCTCTTGTTTTGCGGCAGGATTTTACAAAATAACTTGTCTTTTTTGTACCGAATAAATCTTATTTTTTTATAGTAATTATATATACCTTTATTATACATTTTTTTTTTTTTTTTTTTAATATTCCGGGACATTGCACACATCGCCATCTAGCCCCACACTAAGCTAACGCTTGTGTCGTGGGAACTAGATAACGAATATAATACTTATATACTATTTTTTTTGTAAATACATACTTATTATACATACAAACGACCAGACTCAACACAAATAATTATAAATTTTTAAAATTCATAAATACTTGTGTCAGGCGGAAATCGAACCCCCAACCCCTAGATTAGAAGGCAGAGCCACTACCAACTAAGCTAACAGGCCAGTCAACTAAGCTAACAGGCCAGTCACTAAGCTAACAGGCCATATTGTATACTTCAAAAAGTATTCACAAAACTTACGTAGAGACGCTTCTCGTAGACGGTCTACGTACGTAGAGACGCTACGCCTTTCACTACTTTACTTACTACTTTATTTACTTACTTTATTACTACTATTTACTTACTTACGTTATTATTTTTCATAGCACGTTCCAGTCCTTTTTCATCCTAAATAAAATGCAATCCGAAGCAATCAGTGGTTCAACAGCTCTAGAGATCCAATATCTGGCCCTGATGCAGCCATTTTCACTCGAGACTTGAATATCTTACAGAAAAAAGAAAAATCAATTTTAGTATCGGTGTTTTGTGAAATTGAAATGAATTTGAAAATGTGTACCGTTTGAGAAAATAAATTGGATTAGATAGCTGTAAGCTGACGTTGCAACTTTTTTGATCAAATTGTGAGAAACGAAAATTTGCTAAATGACTTGATATATCAGCGTCACGATTATGAATACTCAACAATGGCAAATACGATACGATACAATACATGTAACGATATTATAAACAGTGAATGAATAAAAAAAATGTAGTATTGTTATACAAATAAAAGCAAGAGATACCTTGCTTCTATTGGCCTTTTTCTGGCTCAACGTATCAGCATTGTCATCCAGCGTGGTAATGGGCTGGAGCACTAAGATTATCTTTAGGCTTTTCTAAAGATTTTCTAAGTGCCCCTTTTTTGTAGTAGTTATGTTATACAATACAATACAAAAATGTTTATTGAGTTCAAAACTACTTATTTCTAGGTTCACTATATTAATACATATAAAACAAGAGTAATTTCTTATAACAGTGTGTTGTCACCCGGACGAGATGTTCCTGTTTCCCGGGTGACAGCGTCTTCCCGTTAGGTTTAAGTTTAAATTAGGCAGTCCGCAGTTATATATATATATATATATATATGAATAATAACTAACCTAGCTAGCACGAAGTAACTGAATATTGGTCCGATATTGCATCTATGTTTCGGGCGGTCTTGTTAGTCGGTTCGCGCGGTGTGCGGTGAAGATGCAGTCAGCTGGCTCTCTCGAGCACAACACTAATCAAGCAACGTGTTGCATGATTGGTTGATTCACAAGTCTACAAGATATGTGGTACGATTGATGAATTTTGTATGCTTGTTCTTAGAAATCGATTTGTTAGTTACATTAATGATCAGGAAGGAAAAATCTAAACATTCTACTGTTTTATCATTATCATATGGCCTAATGAGACCCACTGCAGGGTATAGGCCTCCTCCCTCTAAGAATCCCCGTCTTGCTTTTTTGCCCAGATGTTTCCTTCTAGCTTTCTAATATCATCCAGCCACCGTTGCACAGGTCTTCCTACACTTCGCTTACCAAGCCGTGGCCCATATAGTCATTATATTCTATATATTAAAAAAGCTTCAAAAATCTTAGCCTAAAGATGGTTTAACTGCTAGAGGGTAGTTTGTCGTAATTACGACCGTGGATGGCATTGTAATTATAATTACTTGATAAATATTAATTTAATTGATTCATAAATGTTATTCTGATTTTTTTTTCACTTTATTCGGTATAAAAAATACTCAGGATAATATCTCTTTTACATCACATAAAATACTTAGAACAAAATCCATCAAATAATGCCACAAAACTTTAATATCTTCCTCTGTAGTGAGAGAGAAGCTTGACCGCCGCTCCGTGGTCGGCCAACTCTGTCATTAGCCGCACCCGGCCAAAGCGAGCCTTCAATAAACGTAGCCTAATTTGTACCGCCCTAGCCTTGCAATATAGCCAGAATACTGAAATGGAAATCAAACGGCGATATTACCTGTCCCAGTTACAGAAGCTAATAAATGATAAACATAACCTTTTTAGTACAGTTTTTTGTTCAAATATTATGTCGATATACAAGATTATTTGGTATTTACGAAGGTTTAGTAAAGTTTCGTCCCGCGACAATATATGTATAAATAAAAAAAAAATATGTATGTATCTTCTTCTTACATCTTCTTTATCTTTTAGTCTAGTCCTGAATTCTTAGTTCTTGCACCAAAAAATGAGATACATAAGATTTTCGTTCAGATCCTCTTTTTCCGTAAAACTACATTCTGCTGTAGCTCAGCGCGATTAAATCTATGCAAACAGCAACTATTATCATGTAGTAATGTATTCAGCGCTGTTAGCTGAATGGAATCGCCTCACACCTACAACCTACAATGGGAGAGCTTTGTTCGCTTGCCCGAGAGATATTTACCTGGAAAGGACACAAAACTATAATATTATTATACTTGAATTATTAAGAAACGTTGTAATTCAAGATCTAGCGCGCTTGCCTAGAATAAACTGATTCACTCTCGACTTGAAGGCTGATAAACTATAATTCAGGGGATCAGAGATTCCAGCAAAGAATTCCACAGTAGATTGCAGTCAGAAAAAAAATATCTGTCGAATCAGAGAAGAAGAAGAATCAGCCCCCTTATAAAAGTCGATTCAAACTAAGTTTGCATTGCCGTTGCAGATTTTGTATCTAAAATCTATCTAAACCTAATCTTATTTACAAATAAGCATATGAAACTTAATTGCCTGAAGCGCTTCTTTGTTCATTATTTTTAATTCTTTGGATCTGTAATCTTACGAAGGTTAAAATGATGATCGAGAAAGACGCAGTTTGGTGCTTTTTTAAGTACCACATCCATTTATTACTATGGTTAGGGTTATCTTGGTATTTCCAGAGTTCAGTGAAATTGCCCTATCTGTTAACTGCATATTAGCACTTCTGAATGTTACAAGCTTCATGTGACTTGAATACAAGGAGTGTTTAAAATAATCGGAACATGTAATGTATGTGTTTTTGTTGAATTGACTGATTGTGTTGTAATTTGTTAATCTTGTTTACGTTTACTACGCATATAAATAAACAAATAAAATGCCTGTCCTAAATCTGCTAAAAATATGTGTGTAAAAATCGGTTTAACTGCTACCTATGTTAAAATTAGCATTTATTGGCATTATTTTCCCAGTGGATGACAGCTCATATACAGCTAAAAATCGTTTAGTATAACGTGATTAAAAAAATCTAATTAAGAAATGGCAATTATTAATTTAATTAATATTATTTATTTATTGTATGTATGTGTGAGTGAATATTTGGTAAATCGGTCTCAATAAATGTTTTTCTTTCTTTCTTTCAATTATTGAGCCTAATATTTTTTTATGATACAGTAGCTGAACCATGAAAGAACAAACAACATACTATTTTTACCATGCATTAAAAACAATTGAACTTCATCAGTAGACCATGTAATAAATGCTAGCAGCAGATGTTCATCTCAGCTCTGCTCAGATCGTATCTCCAAAGAAGTAACAAAGCACTTTGTGCCGTCGCCGGTGGCGGTGACTGAGTGGAACTTTGCAAATGAATCAGAATGAGAAATGAATAGAGATAATTTCACGCCATCTCATTGTAGTTGGTAGAAGTTATCTGTGATATTTGAATAAGGGTTTTAGTTTTGTGTTAGTGTAAGTTTTGATGCATGGATGTAAAGATGTTTTACTTATCTTTACTTATATTAATTATCTAACTATGTAATGTGAACTTGAGAGTGGACGTGCTCTGCGCTTCAGGCTTGTTTAGAGACCTACTGCAGAGCACAACACATCACAGGTACTACAACATAACAATGTAAGTTCTATTCTATCTTATAAGTAAAAACATGTACCTAGATGTAAGCTTTTGTGAGAACAATAAACGTATTTTGTATTTTTTTCGTATTTGTATTCTTTTATTGATAATTTGATATAGCATAATTCATTTCATTTTTTACTTATGATAGGTTTGCGTTTGACTACAGCCTGCCTGATGTTAAGCATTGCTACAGCCTAGGGAGTAACAATTAATTCTAGATTTGAAAACCCCTGGATCGATTTAATTTACTTGACATCAATGTTATGTTTTGAATTCACAGCTTTAGCTGCTTTAAAAACTATGATAAACCACATAATATGTCCATAAGGGATAGTTTTAAGGGATAAAATAATACTTTTGCCCACGACCATTCCAAATTCACATATATAAAATGTCATATAGCGATGCCTTCGCAAGAAAAACAAACACTTACCGTAAACATGTTCAACGTACTACAAACGTAATAACACAAAAACATTCCACCGACACCACGCCCACGTTTCTTGGAGTGTTCAGAAAATTTCCGCACCACAATGGAAGGGTAATTTATGTTTTAGCATAAATTGACAATCTCTCGCCGCGAAGTTTTCCAATCACAACCGTAAAAACGGTTTGAATACGCAGGGCGTTGACTGGAAAACAATTATGTACTTCTGCTTTGTATATTTTTTTTATATTTATAGCATTTAATAAGACAATTTCAAGTAATTTATATTTGAGGAATTGAAAACACACTGCATTGATCAGGGAAACATATGACTATCATAGGAATGAATGGAATCATTTAATGAAACGAATAAATTGAATAATTCCTTGTATATTCTCCTTTTGTACATATCTTGTATCATTTTATTGTCTCTAATAAAATAAAATTGTAATTATGCTTGTATATATGTATTGTGTTAACACTCAAATAAGCTCAATAAATTTCAAATAAGTTAGTAATTCCGCACCGATCAAATGTTAATTATTTTTACTGGCTAATAAGATAAGCGTTTGTCCCCCTTGTGACGTGACATTGGCGAAATTGCGGCGGTGCCGCAGAGTCCATTAATAAAAAAAAAATTGAGTAATTGGTAGATTTTAATATTTTTTGACAATTATAATTTGTGGACGTTCGGCAGAATAATGTTGGCTCCACAGAGCTTTGAAGTCCATGCTTGTCGCCCTGTGACTAGAGGCGAATTCTTTCTTTATTCGATACAAAACAGGTGTCACCATTTACTAAAACTAACACACTTTCGGCACGCACACTACGACGCACGAGATGTTCATGTACACAGTACGCTTCAACTTCATCGGCTGTGCAATGTCGATATTTTTTTATCGATTATTTACATATTTACTTCGAAAATGGAAATATATGTCTTTAGTATAACTATATTATTTAAGTACAAATTATAGTTAACTAGCTATGGCCCGCGGTGTTATCCGTTGTAAAAACTTTTTTATCCCGTGGGATAAAAACTATCCTATGTCCTTACCGGGGACTGAAACTATCACTATAGCAAATTTATTTTTATCTATTTTATTTAATTATCAAATCATCTTCAAAATGACTGGAGCATATTCTGGCATTTTTATGAGGAAACCAGTTGTATCTACCGGTCGCCAATATCCATTTATTTTTTAACACTGTAAGTAACAACTAAGTATGTGTTAAATAAAAACCGTAATCCAGAAACATTTCCATACAAATCCAGAAACATCATATACATTATATCGATTATCGATAATTTGCTAGGTTCCATTTACACATCACTTAGCTATCGAGAAGTAGCGTCGTCATGACAACGAATGTGTTAATGCCATTCAAAATGTCAAAAGTTTTATTTATTAAAATTACGAAATTTTTCTACTTACCGATGGTATTTCACGCCGGTAACACTGGAACTTGTTCTTACAATTTTTAACTTGACACCAGGACATATTTAATAGTTTATCATGCTGTAAAACCGAGTAAAACGACCGAAAACTCTCTCTCGCTCGGACTATGTTTGACAACAGACTGACAAGCGCTGTCGTAGGTTAGGTTGGCATGTTTACTGGTCCAAACGAGAACCACGTATTATTAGTCATTTCGCTTCTATGGGGGGGCGCGCGCGGGGGCGATGTGGCCCGATCGTTGTTCTGTGGTTGGCTCAAATGTTATGGCGGATTGACATACTTAACATAAATAATAATAATAATAATAATATAATTCATATAGATATATTTTTATCGCAATTTATAAACTGTAAATAGGTTTTACAAAAGGTAAAACACTAATCACTCACCGATTCAACTTTGAAATAAAACCGGTTGCAAGTTTTCCAACTGTAAGATCGATGAGATTGCACTAAGCTGTTTATCTTAAACGAAAGGAAATTCAATCAGCCCGGAAAGTGTACATTGGTGCATTGCAGGTGCAATATAAATAAGGCTATTCGACGAAAATCTACGAATAAGTTATACCATAGAAACATTGGATGCCATGTTCATATAGAACTTCTGGAAGTCAATTGGAATAAAAATCTGCAATCCCATGCTGCTTCTTTTAGATGGGAATAGCTCAGTTAGATTTTTCTACACAAACGTAATTGATATACTGTTGATAAAAACGTAGCTAAGCATAAAAAATGCTTCCATTTCATCCCACTTGATGGGCGGGGGTGTAGTGTGTGAGAGATATGGAAAAATGGAAGCATTTCAGACGCGAAATTTGTATAGAGTTACAGTTCTATGCTATCGTTATTCGTTGGAGGAAAACGAGCAAAGTCCGATGAGAGACATTTGTAAACGCTTAGTCGATATCTCTAGGTATACTCCCAGGTCGAGCGATAATCGACCTGGGAAATAGAATTCGGACTCGCCTGGAGACTGAGTTTAAATATAATATATTTCTATTAATTTCCAATAGGGAAAGGTAGGTACTTGTTTAATTTAATTGCAGTCAATTATCTTTATTATTTCTCTTAAATTAGTTCTATTAAAAATCTATCCTGTCATCGTGTTAATTGTACAAAGTTTCTCAATCAGCTTTATTAGTCTGTCCCTGAAGTCCCTGGGGATAAAATTAAACATGTTTCACACAAAATTGGATTCCAAGAAATTACATTAGAGCAAAAAGACTGATCGATAAAATAATATAATGATATGTCTCACTTTTTAAATTGTATAATGGTTTCTTATTTACTTAATTTGAATGTTGGTTGCACGTTTTTTTAAAATTTTTCTTACATATATTTATATATATATAATTATATATATATATTACATATATATATATATATATATATTTCGTAGTTTTCATAAACAATCTGCTTATCATTATTTCAATACATTTCTGTTGTTTTACACAACCTTGAACAAAGCAAACCTATTTGAATTGAAATTGAAATTAAAATCACGAGATTTCGCAGAAAAAGTGTACCGTTAATTATCTTCATGTTTGAACTAAAACTCGTAATAAATTCATCACGAGAATTAATTCAGCAGCCGTTTCAAAGAAAGAAACGTTAATTAAAGCATAAATAACAATTTACGATATCTTAACTAAAAACGAGGGGATTTAAGAAAATAAATAACGCAAACGGCTTCACCAATGGAAACTAAATAAAGAAGTAGGTTTTACAACCCATGGCTTTAATGTGTTGGATTCCAAGAAATAAATTCCATTACATATATATACATACTTACTACGCGCTTTGTGAGTTGAACTTTCTGCATATAAGAGGTAAATCTACTGCCAAGTTCGTAATTGTGTGTTCTGGCAGTTTCATTTAAGAACTGTTACTTTTCGACCAAAGATTTTGTACGTAAAAACATGTTACTTACTGAATTAAATTATGTTCAAATATATTTACAATTTTCAAAATTTAAAAACCATAAAATAATCAATATACACTAACATTGTATAATATATTTGCGCTAACCTAAATATATGTTCAAATAGTTTTATTAGAAAGGATTTGAATCGGATCAATAGTGGGCGATTGCGGCTTCGCTCGTGTTGTTTCGGAATAAAAACATAGTTTTTATCACTAAGTATTACTACCTAATTTATACTTACTAACCTTTAGCAGCTATAAATTTTACCAAATAAACTTATTTACTTTTATAATCGACTTCTCAAAAAAAGGCCACTCATTTGAAGAACTCTGGATTCTAGAAAACAGGTTCTTTGGTAGAAATCACAGCTGTGAGGAAAAAACCGACCAACCATTCAGTACAATACATATTTCTATACAATGGTACGAAGTATTACATATAAGTAAGTAAGTTTCCTCATAAGTCTACCCTCTTCAAACCAGCGTTATTAACGTCAAGATATTCGATATCGCCGTTGATTGGCTTTACCACAGACAGTCAATTAAGGGTCAGAATCAACAACCGGACATTTTAACTTTCCATTGATAAGGTAAGGGCCAAATATCAATTTGTGTTTACTGTCTAAGCTCCAAAGAGGTCAAGATATCTATGAAAGTGTACGTTACTTGCAATAAACATATAATGATTTGATTTTGACTTTTACAATGTGTCAAACTAACAGCCTTTGACGATCAAAGAGTAAGCAATGGAGGTGCAACAGCAACACAAAACTTCAATCTACGCTCGAGCAATATCCCTTGGAACATATTTTAATATCTAACATTAATTTGTCGCTGATTTAGTTCTTTGGAAAAATATACCAAAGTTCATAATTTGTGGTAAAGTGGAATTAATAAACAAACAATAGTTTTACGGCTGTTGCACGTATTTTCCTTATTCTGAATGAATGAATGAATGAAAGAATGAATGAATGAATGCATTTATTGTCCTAGGTATAGTATAGATGTTAAATAATGCTACTAGAATAGACATTTAAATTATAAGAATCCGTCAATATAACATTTAAAAAAGAAAAAATCAAGATCAATCTGAAGTTGTATGTACTATGACACACAATATACCTATATTCATACTTCTTTATTGCATTGGTTCACTTTACTCAGGATTGACCACGCCGGCATTTGCTGAAATAATCGTAAACGCATTCTGTTGTACCCCGAGATACAGGTGTCACATCACATAATCGTCATCGCATTTATAAGATCATTTACAAAAATTAATTTTTTCATCCAATAGGATGAAGAAATTCTGAATACAGAGTTCAAATTCTACATTTACAAAATGTCGGTCCCGGCTGCGTTGTTTGTAATCGTATAAGAAAACTTTCCATTAGATTTCTCTCGGATTTTGCGAGCTAATGGTACATTAAATCAGCTGAATGGGGGTGTTGTGCCTTCGAGGAAGGGATTGCGGGCCGAGCCACATGCTGGCATATGTATGCGAGCCGCGTTCGTGCGTAATATCATAATGACACGATTATTCAAATACTGGGTTATATAAAGCTAGTATCTGACGCAACACTTTTTTAAGGGTAGGTTTAGGTTACCAATTTTATAACAGCTTTTGAAATACTTACTCGTAAAAATTCGTTACTAAAACGATTCTTCCCGGATCGACGAACAACTGGTTCTATGGAACCCCTAGTGCTCATAACTCATCATCATCATCATCATCACATATTTAAGGGCAAGGCCCTTGTCTGTGGAGGCGCCATCCTTCCCGATCTTCTGCCAATTCCTTGACCTCCTTATACGACATGACACCCGCCTTTCTTTTACTTGGTCCATGTATGACTTTCTCGGCCTTCTTCTTATTCGGGCTTCCAATTTTCCCTCAATTATGTTTTTCAAATCATCATCATACAAGGGTAATAATCCGTGTATGGTGATGATGAATGCCTTCTTAACCTCATACGATTCTTGATACGTCCGCACAATATGGTTATGGTCCGCACATAACCAAGGTTACCGACATAGCCAGTAAAATCAGCGAACTGAAGTGGCGATGGGCTGGCCATGTTTGCAGAAGAACCGATAATCGATGGAGTAAGCGGATCCTAGAGTGGAGACCGCGTGTCGGTACACGTAGTGCGGGAGGCCAATTGGCCAGATGGAGCGAGGCCTATGTCCAACAGTGGACGAATGTAAGATAGGCTGATGATGATGATGACATGGTTATCATGGCAAATTTTATATGTGATCCTCGAACATTTACTTAATTTTACAAATATACATTACTTTTTACTTACATGGAACATCCTACCCTAATAAAGCAGTACTTATAGCATAGATTTAAAACTAAGTTTCTTATTGCCCCGTTTGTATGTTAATTGTGAATAAACATATAAACCTACGTGAGCACAAATACCTCAGGCTTATAATTAACTGATGATGATGATGATGATAATACTAATATGCATACTTCATGTACAATATATAAGGCACTTGCCTGAAAGCAAAGTCTTTTCATTGTCTGCACAAGTAGGTCATTAAAATTATAATGTTAAAATATGGCGCTCAAATATTTCAAATCTTCACAGTCATTAATTTTATTGCATGGGAAATTTGTAGAATTATGCTCGTACTAAGCAGGAGCAGACGTCACATTATGATGTCAACCTTAAATTTAATTGCTATAGCACAATAGCAATAATGATTTTTTCGCGGGGATAAGAAGTTTCCCCGTTTTTACTTGAAAACTGGCATAAAATAGTTGTGGCAAAAAAATGCAATTGTAAAGCCATTAGGGTACCAGATAACTCCTAAAATTAATTAATTTTGTCGTATGTGTCGTGTAAGTCGCAAACAATGTGATAAATTAACTTTTACTTGTACTCTTATTGCAGGTCAAATATCCTACAGTAAATAATCTAGAAGAGGCTCTTATGAAAACTACAATGGATGATGTGTATGATATACATAGCTTATTATTCATTCATACCAAATTTTTGATAACGCAGTATCCTTAATATCCGTAGGACGGACAGAGTCCCCAATAAGATACTACGTTCCATGACAGGTGTCGCTGACGTTAGCCAGAAAGCAGCCAAACTAAAATGGGATTGGGCGGGTCACGTAGTTCGTATACGACCCGAACGCTGGGCTGGGATCGTGACACAGTGGGAACCTCAAGGGCGACGTGGTAGAGGAAGGCCCAAGACCCGCTGGTGTCAGGATCTCGACCGGTTTCGGGATGCCTGGCGTGAGGAAGCCTTCGACCGGGACGCATGGAGGGAGTTGGAGGAGACCTTTTCCCAGGAGTGGGACAGAATAGGTTAATAAAAAAAAGGCAAAAAGTACCGCCCCCTAAAATACGCTCACTAAAATACGCCTCTTGTCTAAGGGGGCTGTTCACCATAATCAAGTTTAATACCTAGAAATAAATTAAGCCACAGCCTGTGCAATGCGAAATATTTGTCTTTCTCTGTCGCTTTAGAGGTATTCCGTCTATTTCTTGGAATCAAATAAAGATATTATAGCCTTCCTCTAAATCATTAGCGCTAAGCATAGACGTTATAATCTAAAGACTACTTTTATTTCTATTGTTTGCACAAATCATCCCGCCAACCAAATTTACGATATGCGTAGACCATTAAATGATACAGTGCTATTATTATGTATATTTTTTGAGATCACACACAGCGCCATCTAGCCCCATACACGGATATAATACTTGTATACTTTTTCTTTTGTAAATACATCTTATTAAACATAAAGTAATTACGAATTAAAAATGTATAATTACTTGTGTAATGTGGAAATCGAACCCGAAACTTCTAGAATAGAAGGCAGAGCCACTACCAACTAAGCTAACAGGCCAGGTCTATATGCGTTCAGATTTATTCCATGATTTATCTAACACTAAAGTGAGCTAGTGACTAACCAATAAACAAACAAACGTACATTTACACTTTTCATGTTATGAGAAATGATGTGCATTGGATTTTAATGCAAATATTTTTTCATGGTTAGCTTTGATTTCTTCATTACGCATTTTAATTTAACATCTCATACATACTCTTACGCCAAATTCGCAAAATACACTTGGAAATGACAACTTTTAAAATAGTCATGCTATAATGTACATAGCATATAATAATGTGATTCCCTCGTTGTTGTTTTATAATAAACCGTCTATGTATTAAGACATCAGTGTATCGAATGAAAGCCCGTGTCGGAATTGCCTCCGCTCCGGCGATTTATGAAGACTATAAACTTGACAACGCCACTTAAGAGTTTCCTCACGTCATGGATTCAACACCTACAGATACTTATATAGTAAGTAATAACAAAAACAGTAGACATTTTGTACATATTGTTTATATTATTTTGACTGTGTTTATGAAATTGTTATTAGATTAGCATAACATTCGCTTACTTACCTACTTTCAATATGTTAAAAATTGTATGAAGGTATAGGATTAACAGAATCTCAGATGAACAAGTTTTTTTAAGACGATTCCGTACTGTAAAGTTTAACATAATACTAACATTCTTAAGTGTACCTATTATTTATTACTCTTATCTGTTATTTAAAACTTATAGACACAAAAATATGTGTCTAAAAATATTTTAAATAACTTTTGTATATTCATGCTTGTTTATTTAGTTGCAGGTAAAATCTTTGTCTGATATCTGGGTACACACCTGAAACCTGTCGGAATCTACCTTAATACCTACCATTTGTTACGCTAGAGATGGAAGACAAAGACAACGCAGTAGATATACCCACATTTTGAGTATGTTGACAAGATTTCTTGTTTCAGAAAGAGTCTTACCCTCGGTTTCATGAACGACTATCAGTTTAGCTCAGTTTTATAGTTTTAGTTAATTATGTATTATCAAAACATGATGATGGAAGAATTAAACTGGTCTTCCTTTGTTCCACAAACTGTAATCATATATTTTTTTTACTAAAGGGTGTACGTGTTATGTAGGGATTTAAATGTTAAGTATCATATTATGTTACGATCTCATTAGGCCTTCAAACATTAGTGTTTAATTCCGTTATTTACCTCAAACACAAAGACGCCTAGATTATAACATACGTTCTTTACATAGTTATGTATATTTCTTAAAGATTTTTCCTGCATACATTTTCATTGTTTCAAATCTTTTTCACCTTCCGTGACTTACCTGATTTTTCGCCACTGTGCATGTAAACATCGGACCCTACTTCTCCACCCCAGGGTCTAAGATCTGCGGCCGCGTCAGATAAGTGAAGGGTCTCTTAAACATTGACATTGTATAGTTTAGAACATACCTACATTTAAAAAAAACTAAGTCTACATACCCGGATTAGGACTACCTATAAAGGACTTGTGCAGAATTAAGCATTTTGTTTATTTAGTTACGTATGAATATATTTTACTATACTAACTTTCGTGAGACATTTTGATCAATATTTAACTAAAACGGTTTTCACTCACGTGTAATTCGCGTATGATGTTTACGCGATCTGCGCGCCCAGAGCGCACGTTCTGACGATGGGTGTCATTACACCCTAAACGCGTAAACAACATACGCGAATTACACGTGAGCGAAAACCGTTTCAGTTACATAGGAACTAATTTGTATTTTTTTCTTTTAATAATCATGTTGTTTACTTTTAAATGTTGAAATTGTCGAATTGACGTTATCATAGCCGCAGTTAAAGTAATGAAGTATCTTAATTATAGCTACTTAATATTTGAAATAATACTTAGTAATATTAATAAATTTAATTTGGGCTACTATATTCGTGTTAGTTTACGTTGTTTGAAACTGAGAGAGCTGCGTACTCTTACATAGTGGCAAATTTAAGATCAGTCCATTAACGTCATATGTCGACACTTAAAAAGTGTGCCGAAAAGCTTAGCCCGCCCGGGACCAAGTGTAGGTCGGCTCAAGCTCTCTTATCGAGGTATTTAGTAAGGTTCGCTTATCTCCAACCGTGTTTCAGCTAGCGGAGGTATTTGAACGCGTGTACTATGTCACTGTCGACGCGGTTAGCGTTTAGATGGGTGAGCAAAATCTATCTATCCATACATACATATCATAAAGCTGAAGAAGGTCAAAAATCTGAACATAGAAAGATAAATATTTTGGTATACTTTAAATCGATAATAAAACATGGTTCAGCAGTTTTTATATTTTTTGTCTGTTTATCTATTTCTCTGTTTATCTGTGTCTCTATCTCAGTCTGTTTGTGTATTTGAACACTCATCACGCAAAAACGGCTGAACGGATCATCATGATTTTTGGTTTGTAGGTAGTATAAGGTCTTAAAACTGTCACTACTTATTATCTTGAAATAATGTGAGCGAAGCCGCGGGCGTCCACTAGTTGGTAATAATTAGACGATGTCGTGAGTGAATAACTAGAATGGATATTATAAAGCTATCACGGTGATATATTGCTCTTTTGCGACAAGATACAAACTTACAATGAAATATCACTTTAAGTTTTTTATAATGTCCACGGCTTAGTCCGCACATTGTCAGGATAAAAACTAGCTTATGCTTAGCTCACTCTCAAGGTCTTATTTTATCATCATATCAAAAACGATACGTCGTTACGTTATGGAGTTAGAGCGGAACAAATACATATTCGCCACGACATGAGGTTAAAGTGGAACACAAAAAAGAACACTAATAAACTGAAGTGTGCAATGAAAAACAATTTCGCTTATATTATAATGGATTATTTTCAATATTTTCAATAGACAATATATAACTTTACTTTTTTGCCACTATATTCACTATAGTAACGTCATATCTACCACACATGAGGTATATATCTACTATATATGGCAGCCGCAGAGCCTTCGAGCCGCTCAACAAGTAGGCACCAAAGCTCTGAGCTTCCTTCGCTAAGTGACAACTTCTGCCGTAGATTTGAAATTACACGGAAGAATGGAAATAAGGTTAATATAAACCTATTTTTATACGATACTTACGTAAACTACTAGCCTGTTTTTTTTTTTTGTAACTTACTTGCCAGTATTTACTTAACCATACGCGCAAAAATAAACGAATTGTTGTGAATTATAATGAAAAAGGTTTTATTACAGAACAGACACATATTTTATTGAGAGTGCTAAAATGACAATATGTCATATTTACACTTAATTCAAAATTATTGTAGTACTTATAATTAACCTATTCATGTCCTTTGCTCGGTAGAGTTCAATGCGATCACAACCGTACATTTATTTTTTCGTCTGATTTTCTTACCATCTTTAAATCTAATTTGGAATTATAATGAAACACCCTATCTACATGTCAGTAGTAAATCTCTGGTCCTCCTTCGGAGAGGTCGTGGTTGCAAGTCGCGGCGATCGATGCGACGCGCGCAACAGGTCTGCCCGCCCCTTGCCTCCACAGCCTGCTTCGTGGCTGCTGGAGCATTTAGTTATTGTAGATATATTGTCCTACATGTGATTTTGACAAAAACAGATAATAGTCTACCATTCAGTTATTGTAGGTATACTGCATATACTCGTACAAGTGATTTGGACAAAAACCGAAGACGATATAATAATATAGGCAGTCATTTCTCGGCTTTCCTAAAAAAAATCTAAGTGCCCTTTTTTATCATTTTAAAGTAGTTCGGAATAGTAAGAGTATGTTTTTGCCTTTGTATTTATGTATAACTAGTGGGTGCTCGCGGCTTCGCTCGCATTAAGAAGTAAAACTTGCATCCCCTATTTCATCCATGGCATTTCCAAAAATCCTTTCTTAGCGGATGCCTACGTCATAACATCTAGTGAAGTAGGAACAAACATAGAAACTTCCATACTCACAAACTGTTAAGGTTAATAAATAATAAACTATAATACTTTTTTATGAGGATTAATCAGACGGAAATAAAACAATAATCGTAGTTGTTTTTAAATATGTGATCTTGTTTCCGTTTATTTAGAGACACGATAGTATAAACATGTTGGTAAGGAGTTAGCAAATTGGGATAATTTTGGAAAAATTACGTGTATTGTTTACATAAACCAATATCTTGACCATTTTTACATATTACTGTTAATTACAAATCCAGTGCAAACGCGACATTCAATAAACTTTTTCCTTAAAAAGTGAATAGAGAATCGTATTTTTTACATACTTCATAAAATTTACATAACTTCAAAAACACATATAAATCTACTATCGTCTATTTATAAATGGAAATATAGTGAAACTTATTACACAATTTATAATAATCTACACTTCTCAAATCCTTCTGTGCCCTGCATTTCAATCAAAATATAGATAATAAATTTGTAATTATTATTTATAGAAAACACTATAATATTAACGAGATTAGGTACATAATTGTACATTCATATCACTTGAAAATTATACATGTACTTATACGGTTTTAGTTTAAGGAATACAATTTGTAGTAAATAATATACATCATTATCGACTGATTATATTTTCGTACCGCTTGGCTTCGAAACTTTTGGTCCGTGGGGTAAAAGCACGAAGTCTTTTATAAAAAAATTGAATAAAAGGTTGAATGACATCACTAGAGACAAGAACGCTGGCTGGTTCCTTGCGCAAAGGATTTCTATAGCAATCCAGCGTGGGAATGCAGCCAGCGTTCTTGGCTCCATACCACATGTAGATGTTTTAAATTTAGGTTAAATGTACATACTCTTATTTAGTTTTATTAGTGTATATATGTGTATATATTGTTTATTATTGAATAAAATAAATATTTGTAGTAGTTTTATTTGAAATATTTACGATTCTTACAAATCAGATTTACTTTCAATCGAACACGACCTATGTATATACTCGTATATAAACTTAATTTTATTAGTTTATGTCACTTAAAATCCTGTACTAACTTCACACAAAAATCAGAATGATCTGTCACTCCATAGCGACGTGACGGAAGAACAAACCAATAAAATCTATCTTTCACTCTTTTTTTTCTTTCATACGCAAAACAATGGTGTACTAATTTATATATCGTTACCTGTAAAACATAGCTTTAATGACACCTACAAGTTTGATTGTTTACAAAGGGCGGACATTTCGGCAACATATTTTTTGTGAACGCGGGGCGCCCTACGGGTTAAATACACATAATGGTAACTATAATCTGTACACACACAATTTCAAATAAAGATATTTATGACCATTTGAATTAGCAAAAATATATTTTAAGCAGATAAAGTCAGCTAAAGATATAAGTAAAAATATATTTTTACGAACTAAATTACGTTAAAAAAGGCACATCCATATAATAACAGGAAACTCCTAAACATAATTTGATTGGTGTATGTAATATTTACCTACATAAGTAGAAATAAAGATGATCGAAAGTGTGGTCTCAGCTGATTTTCACACAAACCACAACATGTCTGAGATTGGTTGTCAAGAACCGATCTCTTTTTATAAATACCTAATTTTTGAGGTATATAGTATAACTAGATATTTTATCATCATAGGTACCTAGATTTTAAGCATATTTTGCAACAGATTATTGCATTAAAATACGCACAAGAAACTTTACTTTTTAATATATATGTTTTTTTAATTATAATTTTGTTTAAATAAGTAAGAATAGATTATTTTTATTTACAGAACATTCCAGATAAAAGAAGGTAATATTGTAGTATTTATATGGCTATACCTATCCTATTTGTTTTGTATGTTTGTGCAGGAATGCATACACACATACTCCACAAAAATGTAGAAACATATTATATGCAATTTTAACCAAACAAAATTCGTTAATACTTGAAAAAATTAGGAACA
Source organism: Macaria liturata (assembly GCA_964023185.1). Classification (NCBI taxonomy): domain Eukaryota; kingdom Metazoa; phylum Arthropoda; class Insecta; order Lepidoptera; family Geometridae; genus Macaria; species Macaria liturata. The sequence goes on along the minus strand of OZ026812.1, from coordinate 4,093,667 downwards.
AATTTTTCACGTGAACGTTTAAAGTGTAAACAATCCACCAGTATACTACTAAAACCCCATAACAATATATCGTCCACAAAAGGTTTTGCGTAGCTAAGTTACCAGGAAGTTCACAGATAGACCCAAGTTCCTACTTGTATCCTTAGATTGACATTTATCAAACCAAAAAGCAACTGGAGCGTGGAAGAGACAACCACTAGCTAGAAGCAGAGTACCGCTACCTCATTAACTTTGATCGATAGCCGTCGGGTTCTGACGGTCTCGGGAAGGAAGCGTTTAATCATCACAGTCGGAAATGTATCCGCTTTTTCTCTCACAAACTTCGGATAGTTATTTTCTTCTTTCAGTTCAAAAGTAATATTGTCTCTGTTGAGCTTTTAAGAAACGAAGCTTCATACTTAACACCAAGATTTATTATAAGAAAATGAAGGGGCTAGACAAATTCTACAGAGCTTTGGAGAGTAACAATGGTTTGTTCATAATTATTACGTTAATGAACAATGTGTTTTCTTCTACGTATTTTTGTGGATGTAATCCCAAATTATTTTTGTTTTGTTTTCCTTGTTGTTGCATCATTAAGTTATTTATAGAACAAATAAGTGTAGGTATAAGACTTCAATCAGTCTTTCAATATCTCAGCTGTTAATAAGTTTAATAGGTAATAAAGTTCATTTACTTTAAAAAACAAAAGATGCTTCGTAGATCACTGTCTCATCTCGATCGAGACTTAAATTACATCAATTAAACTGAAGATTAAAATCTAAAGTAACTGATTCACAAAGTTTACGGCGTAAGATCCAAGAAGCTTGGCTGGCAGTGACGAACGACTGACATTAATAATTGTGAATGCTGCTTTACAGTACAATTCAATTATGCTGACGAACGTAAATTAGAACAGTTCATGGAAACTTGAAACCTTCGTCAAAATTGAGGGAAACTGGGCACATGAATTCAATTTGCCATGGACATAAATTATCACAGAAATTACTGAAATTTGACTCGATTTTCCCGTAACGGTTTTTCTCTGAATTCAATTCCATGTGAATTTTATTTGAACGTTGATCGTAGACACGGGTAATATACTCAACGCAGACGTAACATAATGGCGTAAAACACAATATTTTCAATAAACTTTTATTGCTTTCGCAAACATTTTATGGACTAGCGCGGCGTTAAAATTTATAGAGGAGCATTGCTTTACAATGTTGGATATTGAATTTGAAATTTTTTATGTGCCAGTTCATATTACATTCTGCATCTCAAAAGCTACAGACAACTTTTGTTATTCAAATCCACATTTGTCAATATTTTAACTTTATAATCTTAATAAAAATAATTCAGTAACCAGCATATTTAACTATTATTCACTGGATGCGTAAAGCAGGAGACCGTGCAGTGTGGCGATCATTGGGAGAGGCCTATGTCCAACAGTGGACGAATATAAGATAGGCTGATGATGATGATGATGATATTTAACTATAAGAAATACGTACAAACTGGTAAATACGAACACGATTACGACTTCAAAGTTGCTTGGTATTACGAAACGCAGATAAAGAATAATTAAGTAGATTATTTTACATAAAACTAGATACGATATACCAGTCAGAAATACCCTTCACTGTACATTATCACCATTGTCTACCACTCCAATTAATTACAACCTTAATTACCTTAAAATACCAAGACACCAACACTTGGCTCTATCGTACACAATTTGGGAGGTTAATTAAAATTTAGGCAGTTTATTACTTTGGGCCACAGGTTTATTACAACGATTTTGCCGCCGGTGACATTTACAATATGGAAAATTATTTGGTAGCAGCTGAAACCAAATTATGTACCTAGATCAGTGACAAGTTAATTTCAAAAATAGTTAATAGGAGCGAATAATGAAAGCTTTTCAATTACACTGAATAATTAGGTGTAGGTTGGTCGTACTGTTTTGCTTTTATATTTATTTAATTCAAAGGTTAATCTGCCAATTAAATGTTATGAGTGATTTGTTGTTTTCTTTTATATGATTGATTATCTGTTGGTTATATGTAAACAGAGGTCCACCAATGCGGTGGGTTGACGACTTTAGACCAACCGCAGGGAGCGCCTGGATTCAATCTGGACAGGACCGGCACGAGTGGCGTACTAGAAGAGAGGCTCAGCAGTGGGCGTTACGAGCTGATGATGATGATGATGATATGTGAATCAAATTCACGAACATAAGTTATACAATTGTCACAATATTTCAGTATCTTTTATTTTCCCATGTTTAATTATGTCGTAAACCGTTCGATGTGTAGGTAATTAGATCCCGCCTGAAGTAATGGCTGCCAAGTTTAGTGCGTCCGTAATAAATTAGAACACGAGCCGAAAATTGTTATAGTTATGATTCCACCACACTCATCGTAAACTGGCCTTCATTACTTTATCGCTAAAGAAACTTCATCAAAATGTCATCAAGTGTCATAATTTTTATAGTAGTAATTGTTATTGAGGAATATTATTTTATTTTACTAGGAAATTGGGGAAACTATGGTATAAAATCTAATTAATTGTTGTGCTTTAGTAATTTGTTAAGAAAGTTTTTGTATTTTAATCGTTAATAATATTGGATAAGGTACTTGTTATAAAGTTTAGGTCCATAAAATATTAAGTTGCTATTCTAAAAATAATGTATCGACAACGTTTTTATGAACTTCAGCTACTATAATAGTAAGTACAAAACACCACATAGCTACAGATATACATACACATACGTAGAAAATTCGAAACTTACGATCGACCTTAACGTGTCATAAAACTTATACTAAACGCGCAGTGTCCCTTGCGTCATTGACAAAAAAACTAAGAATAAATAAGTGATTGATTAAATATGTTTTTCATTCCTTGTTTTTGTATTTTAATATTATAAATAAAGAAAAGTTGAATTAAATATACTCAAATAAAGACCTAGCCTCTTCTAGCAGCCCAACTGCATAGGAATGCAAAAAATAGTTTTTCACAAAACTACAAAAACCCACCAATTATAAAAGGTTAGCGGCAAGTTTTTTTAGAGTACGTAAAATTTTAAGTACCTATAAATCATCACTTAATCTTTCTTAGTTTTTGAGTCTAACAACAATTTGTATAAAAACGCGTTCGGGTTACTGCAATTTCACGTTAGATATTAATAAATTTTCGGAGTCTCCGTGTTGGTATTTCACGGACGAAATCTCAAGGAACGACATAAAGCGACAATTGGCACATTAATTCGATTCAAAGATATAGAATTCAGCACAACCCATTCAACCGTCTTCTCACCCGAGCTCACATTATGTTCGATATGCTACATTTTGTTGAAAGCTTAGCAAACAGTCAATCTCCGTCCAGTCTTTACTTTATTGAACACGTCTCGTGAAACTGTCGCTTTACATCGTAAGTAGGTAGAATATAGCTTATGTTTAGGAAATGATACAAGAGTTACGTTTGCTGCTGTGACGCTCTCGGATCTGTTGGAGGTGGGCTAATTGTGCTGGGGAAGGGACGTGCGGGGCGGGCGTTGTTGGGGTCGGACTGGACCCCGGGGGTCCTTGGGGCCCCGTCGGAAGAGACTGTCGCCGGCGCCGCCTCAGAGCCGGTGACAGGTTATATTTCACCTTGGCCTGCACCAGCAGCTCTTTAAATATCTGAGACACGTTGACGTTGTCTTTAGCCGAAGCTTCCACGAAACCATTCTCCCAATCAACTGTGACTACTGATTCTGTTGTGTGGAATTCTACCTGTAACAATGAAATTAAAATATTATTTGATGCACAATATGTAAATAAGGTTATCTAGTCAAAAAGGCTAGTTTTTATTTAGTTTTACTTACTCATAAAAAATTGGGCAACGGACCTAGATGGTAGGTACGTAATATTATAAGGTAAGGTAGGTAGGTATTATGTTGGTAAGGATCTGACCAAATTGTATTATAGCTTAGCTTGTTGGATTGAACAGTATTTTTTAATTCCTAGAACAGTAAGGTACGACGTAGTTAGTTGTGCCAAACGAAAAAAAAAACTAAAATATCCTTGAATGCGAGGAATGAATATTAATATAACTTCCGGTGTCAAGTACCCAATTCTTGGTTTTGGGCCTTGTTTTGAGAACTTGTTTTGCAGAGATCTGTGATCTGTGAATGATCATGTCATTGCATGTAATTTGCTTCAAAAGACATATTTATTGATGTAATACAATAAAATTATGCATTCCGAATCAACAACATTATACATTATATATTTGAGATAATTATTAGCCGGTCTCAAATACATACAACATTTAATTGTATTTAGTAAAATGAATGCAAATTACGGTTTGATAATGTGTTTTAAATTTAACCAAATTTACAACGCGAACTTGCTTTTCATTCTATATTTAAAATGTTCTGAATAGATTTTATGTTTTGGAATAGCATAATTTTAAATATAAAACGAATACATGATTAAATAATTTTTCTCACTTTTGTTTACTAACAAAATTTATCATTGTATTCATTTTATACTTAAAATGATGCTGTTCCGAAACATAAACTATTCATAACATTTTATATATAATAAATATTGAACCATGCTCATTTAATTTTTTTTTAAACCAAACAGAAAGCACACTAATCTCAATTATAAACCATGGAGGTTACCCAACTCTCTAAAACTAGATGTTAAGAACTTACTTCCCGATCGAAGCAACATTATCTCGAACTGGCAGGAGCAAGTTTAATGAGCTCACGAACATATGGCTGTTTGATGGGGGAAGTTGGAACGATCTTCAGCGGATCTATGTAGTGAAATGTTCTAAACAGAGATGGTTTCTATGTGGTAACATTCTAGATTTCGAGCACTAACACACGTTTTTTTTATTTACTAGCATCGTACTACATGATGATTAGAATAGAATAGAATAGAATATATCTTTAATGTACACCATAAAACATAGAAATAACAAAACAGGAAATAAGCTAAAATATATTAAAGTGATGCACATTGGGCGGCCTTATCGCCTTAGGCGATTTCTTCCAGGCAAACTTTTGGAAGGACATTACTAAGAATTATAAACAGGCAATATTATAAATATGATTATGTTTGTGTATATTATTTATCTTATCGCATCTATTTCTTTTGTACACCACGTCTTTTTTAATCCTTTATTTAATACTCTCCATCCAATGGTTGCCTGGAAGAGATTTTGGCAATAAGGCCACCACTTATGGCACAAGAGTAGATTTTGAATATAATGTTTTATGCATTTTCTATCTACATTTAACACTAATATTGTTAAACTGAACTTTTTGCTTGTTACTATTTGTTTGTTTGTTTGTGTGTGTTTATTCATAGTGTTCAAACGCCTGTACTGATTTCGATAACATTTGTTAAGTAGATTGGTTACACTCTGAACATTATATGTACTTACCCTACTTGATCATAAAATAACTCGAGTAATACTGCAGATGTCGCTATTTTATAATATAATATTATACCTCTCCCATTCGAACAGAAGCAACTAAATTATTTGATCCTAAAACTGTAAATCACATAATTACCTGCAATTCGCATAATTTTTGTTTATGGTATGTACTTACTTACGTACGAGTACTTAAAAGATATTTAAAGAAACAAATAACATTATCATTAAGAGCAAAACCTTGTAATTGCACCCTTAACACTTTAAAGGAGAGCCCTCTTAACTCGAAAGTAGAATTGAATCCGTCACTCAGACGTAAGAGCAGCGCCCCCTGTCAGAAATTGCCGAACACGCATCAAAGACTGTCGAACCTAATTTAATTACGTTCGGAAATTTTCACGCTCATTTTCGTGTTACCTTCACGTTAATGGCAAATTGCAACGTTACTTAGACGTGTTTGCAACTCAGTTGAGGCGATTTACACACGTTCAATATGACGTAACTATTACAGTTTTCACTCACGTGAAATTTCGTATATGTTGTTTACGCGCTTCGGGTGTGATGACACACATCTTCAGAACGTACGTTCTGGGACCGCGGAAACGTGCAGACTCACTCACTCGAACACGAAAGTTTTAATAATAAAATAAAATATTTATGAGTATTTCTTTTGTAATATAACACATTAGAAAAAAATGCACGCATTTACAGGTATACCAAGTACAACTACAGATAAAATTAGGACAACCACAAACACGCAAATATATAGTCAAAATTCCAGTTTCAAACGAAATAGTTTATAAGTAACTAGCTGTGCCAGCGACTTCGTCCGCATGGAATAGTTATTACCATAAAAACGGTTCTAGTGAGTTAATCTTAAAAGATAGACATACCTATACTGTTGCAGATATTTTGTTAGATCATTTCAAGAGAAATAATTCTTTCATACATATTTTTTTGATATCTTGAACCGTTTTCGCAGCACACGCAACGGAAGCTATCAAAGATGAATATTTTTCACCGTTTTTTTTCCATTGTTTTGCATTGCACATTTTCCATTGTTTTTTCGCTCATGTTAGTTGCAGCGTGATGTTATATAGCCTAAAGCTTTCCTCGATGAATGTTCTATCCAACACAAAAAGAATTTTTCAATTCCCACCAGTAGTTCCTGAGATTAGCGCGTTCCAACAAACAAATAAACGTCTATAGATATATATACTATAATTATGTACTATTAAATAATGAATGACTGAGGAGATAATAAGTAACCATTGTTATTTGAGGTACTTAAGGGGTACCTCAAAAACATGCATGCCCATTGCATTAAAAATTAATATGATTAGTAACTTTGTTGCACAGCTAAATGCCAGAAGCAAAAAAAATACCACAAATAATAATTCTCTCAACGAAGTTAAGATATTCAGTCCCGGGGTAGCTCAGAAGCCAATATTGTGATGTGATGAGCTTTCTCATGCGAGCTTCCGTCGCATAAAGCTAGACAATGTATGCAGCACTGTGCACAGGCTAGCTCGGATATTGGAGCTAGAGCTTGTTTGTTTATATAATATTAAAATCGTTTCAATAGGATGATGAGGATATTACCGCTTCAAGTAGATTTAATAAAAATCGCTAGTAACGGTTTACCTATAGAACTTTTTATTCTAGTGCTATAATAAAATCAATACTGCTCTGCTCCAAAAAGAGCAGTGTTGTTTTTAATATAGCATTTGATTTATCTGTTTTCTGTTCAGAAACAAAATGGTGATTGCAATACCCACTCAAGCGACATTCTTGTGATAAAAGGAGACAGGAAATGATGTCGTACAAAATTTCTTTATTTAAACAAATCCAATCATATGCATCTAACTATCATCGGTGAGCGACACATAATGAACTATAGTGTGTCCATAAGTTAAAAACCTAAATTAACAATGATTTACAAAAAAATATGTTTCAACTAGCTGTGCCAGCGATTTCGTCCGCATGGAATAGTTATTACCATAAAAACGGTTCTAGTGAGGTAATCTTAAAAGATAGACATATACTGTTGCAGACATTTTGTTAGATCATTTTAAGAGAAATAATTCTTTCACACATATTTTTTTGATATCTTGAACCGTTTTCGCAGCACACGCAACGGAAGCCCTCAAAGATGAATAATTTGCCCCGTTTTTTCCACATTTTCCATTGTTTCTTCGTTCCTAGTAGTTGCAGCGTGATGTTATATAGCCTAAAGTCTTTCTCAATAAATGGTCTATCCAACACAAAAAAAAAGAATTCGCATCATTAGTCAACTCTTCAGCTTTATAATATCAGTATAGATAAAAACACACACACACACTCTACACTTTCCCGTGATCTATATTTAGAAACAGGGAAGCAAGTAAACTATAGCAACTGCATCCAGTATTCCGCATTTCATTTCCGCGTGAGTCGCCAATAGCGTGGAAAAGCTGCATTGTGGCAGGAAACGCCAGTTGTATTCAACTTCCGGCGCCGTGAGAAAGCCGGGAGTTGACCACCTAGACATTATATATTAGAGACTCCTAAATGGTTTTCACTCACGTGTAATTCGCATAACATCCGAAACGCGTAAACAACATACTCGAATTACACGTGAGTGAAAACATTTTAGTTAACGTATTAATAAAATGTGTCACGATAGTTTTAAAAATAAAATAATATTGACATGTTGACTATTAAGATAAGAAGATGAGACTTGTGGCATTTATGAGCCTACATCAGACCTGTATTGATTAACTATCTATATATTCTCTACACAAATCCTAGTATCAACCACATGCAAAACCTAATTAATCAACCGGTCCGAACGTGTATATGTACATGTAGATAGAACCAACAAAGGACCAATTAACATGCATATTTATGACGTGATGATTTTCCCTTAACAGTAAGTCATTGCTCCGCTAAGTCACATCAAGCGTCACTCGCTCAAGCAAATACTGTGATGCAAGTTGGAGCATGACTATATAATACTGGCTTCAATTCCTCATCTTATCGAATGAGAGTGGCCAACTCTGGTGTCGAGAGTTCATCAAGCCGCCCAAAGGCCGTCTGACATGGCTTAACGACTGTCGTACTATGACAAACAGCCGGGACCTACAATTTAACGTGTCATCCAACCCACGGAAACGCCCAAAATGGAATGCCACTTATTGGTCACCCATCCAAGAGCTGACCGCGTCGAACTTTGCTTAACATTGGTAATCGCATGCGATTGCTTCCGCTAGCTGAGCTACGGGCGCTCCGATACTGGCTTCAATAAAGGCTCTACTTTTACATTATGTGCCATCTGCTAGGTATATTCTCGCCGGTTGACCAAGCCGTGACGCGTTCTATATGTCAGGTGTGCTGACGGCCCGGAAATTCAATTTTACTCACACCTCTAACACTCGCGGTTTGGCTTCGAAAATAAATAATATCTCGCAAGAAGTCGCCGTCGTGACACTGCTGACAGGTGGGATAGAAGACAAATAAATATATGATCATTGTTCAGTAAGAAGTTTATGAAAAGGGGCTACGAGAAGTTTTAGCTATGATGGTATATAATACACATATATACATATATATATTATATATTTATATATATATATATATATATATATATCATATATATATGATGGTATGAGAACATATTTTGGATCACCATGATTTTGTTGTTGAGTTACAATGCTGCCTTGGTTAGAATACATTTGAAAGAAAGAAAGAAAATATATTTATTGAGACACACACAAAACTTTAACCTATTTACTTACTAAACTTACATGCTAAGAATGTGATGTCTCAATACAGCCGCAACTCAGCCTAATGCTAATGGCACGCGGCCACCAGCGCTGATATTCTGTTGCGGCTGGCGGCGACGTCACACACACCAAGTGAACATAAAAACACATGACATATGCCACTTTCTATGTCGCCTACAAGCAAACGAAGCAGCGAGCATCCACTATAGTAACGTAAACTATAATAAAATTATAAATTATCTACATACATTTCAATTTACAAAGCACATAAAATAAAACATAATATATTAATAAGCCTTTACAAAAACTACATAATCGCACAAAAATAACCAACCTGTCTCGCCCCAGACTCCGCTAAATCCACCTTATTCCCCACCACCACAATAGGCACCGCTGTACTATCTTTAGTCTCATGGATTTGGTCTCTCAACGCTCTCACTTCCGCGAAACTATTTGCATCAGTTATATCATAAACTAGAATAAATGCATCCGCAGATTGCATAGACAACGCTCTCATTGCTGGGAATTCGTATGATCCTGACGTGTCCAAAATATCTAATGTCAATCTGACTCCAGCGACGTTGAAATCTCCGTGGTGCATCTCTTCTATGGTCTTCTTGTATTTGGGCGAGAAGGTGGTGTAGAGGAATTGTGTTATGAGAGAGGATTTCCCCACTTTGGCCGCGCCTAGGACTACGATTTTGTGCCGAACTGCAGTGTTGTTAAGGTTGCCGCTGCTTGATACTGTGTCTTCGGTTCTTTCGGTTCTGAAACAATGAGAACGCTTTGTTAATGTTTAACGTTTAATTAATTCACATATGTATTTTTAACATGATTTGATACAAAACTTGTCATTATTTTGATTCGGTACAACAATTATTATTGATGCACTATTTGTCAAAATAGATAAAGCTGATATATAATAAGAGAAAAAGTTTTTGTTTCTATTTTGAAAGTAACTTAAGTACCTTATATGTGTACCAATTCGTTTATTGATGTACCTACAAGCCCTCTTTAGAATACTTGCTGTTTATATGTTATTACGTTATATAGGTATCCTTAGGCAAAAATGTGTACGACCAACAACATGCAATCAAAATATTTCCAAATTTCCATGCCATGCAAATAATTTCTAGCACAAGCTTCGAAATAATTTTCACATTCTGTGATCGCCATCCGAATATTCCCGATTTGCGTAACTCGATTACAAATGCAGAGGCGAAATTCGTATTTCGGGTAAATCCGCTGAAATATTCGAGCTTGTCACCAACTAGGCAACGAGTAGGTAAATGTGTTTTACTCTACGAATAATTGATTACTATGGAAATGTAACCGAGCTAAAAAAATATTCCACGAGATAGACAACCGGCGTCGCCACGGCTGAGTTTGAGAGCTAGGTTCAGCTCTTTAGCGACCATCTGCAATCAAGTATTGGCATCATTCGGCTATTTCCGGCTGTTGTTACCAATCACGATCAAGCTTTGTAGAATAAGTGTGTGTGAGAGATAAAATGTGGAAGTATATTCAACGAGACATTTGTAAGGACTTACAAATCTATGGTATCAATACCGTGGAAAAATCAGGGCACCCACGACGATGTATCGGCCCAACTCCCATTACGTTTTTTTTTACATGGGATAGGTTTGCGTTTGACTACTGCTTGCCTAATGTTAAGCATTGCTGCAGCCTAGGGTGTAACACACATACTTCGAAGGTACCTTTTAACTCTAGATTGAAGACCCTGATTTAATTGATTCTGTGTGGGAGTCACGACCCTCAGTCATGAGGAAATACGACTCAAAGAGTATCAGTTATTCGCAGGTTTTATTGGATACCGAGCGTGCGTGTACATAGTAAATACCTACTGGATATCGGACTAACGCGGCTCACACAGTGCCTCAACAATACTGATAATTAGGCTGATGTGGCGATGTTGCTTGAATCCATGATAATCACTTTATCATTAATTACCTTAATTGTTAACATTTTTGTGTATACATCATTTATTCATTTGCTATATTGTACATTGGGTTTCATATACCTAGTAATTTATTTTACTCCAGATAATGCTTGTCCTGAATCACAATGCGAGTATTTTTTTATAAATTTAGAAATCTTTTTAACTCTAATGGTGTGTTGACATTGTTGCCAAAAAAATAATCATAAAATCGGTCTATTGATTTTATATGTATGTGTAACAATAACAATCATACTGTACCTAAAACGTAACAAAATTACTGCAGCGCGAAAACATAGTTATGTCGTCTAACCAAACTTTTAAAATATGCAGCGCTTAAAAGCGTACAGAGTACAGTTTTCTCGCGACCAAAACGATTTAAGCGGCCGTGTATTTGCAAAATGGCGGCGCCCGGCAGCCCGATTCTCGTGAGCATTGTTACATCGCGAAAAACTTTAAATCAAAGAGTTTTCAACGTTTAAATGTCTACTTACCGATGAAATGTTAAACCATCACTTTTTTTTTGATGTTCTGGAGTGTATAAGGCTGTCTTTAAGAACACAACCAGGCATTTGATGTTGTTATTTATGCGAGCCAAACACAACTATTCTCCACGGGCGTTGGATACTCACTAGATAGTTGCTGTACAGCGTACAGCAAAGCGTGGCGCAAAATCATGCAACGCGTTGACTTCTCTATACGTAGTAGTAATATCTCAATGCATGAACCTCTATAAACACACGAGTAAAGGAATGAGGGGTGAGTAAACATTAATCCACTTACAATCATTTTAATATTAATATCTAAGTACTTATTTTATCAATAAAGGTAAATATTATACAGTTACGAGAGGTATTATTTTGTGTTACCAACTCATAGAGATAATAAAATATTATTTTTTAATTTAATTTTTTAACAACCATTATTTTATTTTGTTACATATTTCTCTTTAGGTTTTCTTCATAGGCAAGGTAATTGTTGAACAAGATGTTATTGAAAGAAGAAAATAGAGGGTGTGATTTGTACACCATCAAAGTATTAACACTAAATACTGACATTTACACTAAGATATATTTAATTACTAGTGGACGCCCGCGGTCTCGCTCGCAATAGTTCAGGATAAAAAGCCTATGACACTCTTAAGACCTCATACTACCTACATTCCAAAAATCATGATGATACGTTCAACCGTTTTTGCGTGATGACCGTTTATATAATCAGATAAATAGACAAAAAATCTAAAAACTGCTAAACATGTTCTGTTATGGAATTAAAGTATACCTAAACAAACAAAACATAAACATAACATATAAGTAAAACATGTACGTGTTGCAAAATAGTATTTACAAAGAAATAAAAAAAACAGGTATCAAAACATAGTAATAACTTGTCCAACACATTTGTGAACGGTAGAAATGATTGAGTAGATAGCATTTTTACTGACGGAACTATTATGTTAATTAATAAAAAATAAATATTTCAAGACATATCACACAGCGCCATATAACCCCAGACACACTAGGCAAGCGCTTGTATCAATATTCCCGATTGTCATGGATACTACATAACTGATATAATACTAAGATACTTACATAGTCTTATATACTTCTATAGTCTGTGAATTAAATACAGCAGGGAAGCCTACAACATGGCAACATTTAAGTGACTTCCTATTATATGCCATTCTGTGTGACAGTCACGTCATGCAGAGTTCCACAGTTGCATTGAGTAAAGGACAAAGGTGAGATTTGCCTACAAAAGGCTTGTGATAGATACAATTCCTACCAAACTGACTCGAGTCCCCTGGGATAGAACCTTGATGATCACTGGCTGTGTTTGTGTACTCAGTACTTTGTACTTATATACTTTGTCTGTCACTTATGTATTGATCATAATATGATACGCAGATGTAGATGATCTGTAGATTTAGATTTTTGTAGATTTTGTGTTTTTTTTTTGTAATGTGTAAATATGTGTCGCAATGCCCGAATAAAACTAGGATTCTGTTAATAGGATCCGCTTGTACAACAACAATAATTAAACATACTTATTTATTTTTTATCAAGTAATTTGTAATAATAATAATAAATGTATTTAGAACTCTTATGCTAGTGGGCCCATATACAACGAAACAATTAATAAATTATAAGTAAGTTCTACACATATATTGTAAGTGTTGAACACAGCAGCTGAAAAACCACTAAATATCAACACATATGCCTAAATTTAACATACAAAGTCAACTTTACAGCAGCTTGTGTATACGAGGCCCGTAACGTTCCTAATTTCCGTTGTTTTGTCAACATTGAAGCCTACGCAGCGGATAAATAGACAAACGCTCCTAATTTGGTGTCGGAAGTGTATTATTGGCTTCCCTTAACTACGAGGCAATTTATTTCTGGTGAATGAAGCGCGCATTTTAGTTTTCGTTGCCATGGATACAACACTGGAGAGACTTAATTATACAAACTAGTGTCATTGGGTGTTTAAAGTTGGTTTTTTATTTTGAATATTTAAAAATGATTACTTTATTTTTTATGCTCGCTTATTGTGTTCCATAGAGCTAGAGAAAGACTTTTATCACTTTAATAAGGCTTAGTTATGCATTTTGCCTTGTTTCCAGAAAACTATACCTAACCCAGCGGTCTTCAAATCCAGAGTTTTCTTAGGCAAACGCGCAACATCTAAGACTACAGTGGTGTTTAACATCAGGCAGGCTGTAGTCAAACGTTGGTTTCTATTCCCTGTTAAAAAACACACGAAAATAAATATAGGTAGAATAGACGATACCTTAATACGTCATCATAATATTCAAGCATCAATTTTAATTTATTTTATCAATGTCATATACATACATATGAATTGAATCGATGCTTACTTTTCAAGTCCTTTGATAAACATTTTACAATGTTTTTCAAAGGATTTCATATTCAAATACCGAGTGTTTACCATGCAAATAAATAAATAAATAAATATTCCGAGACATTGCACACAGCGCCATCTAGCCCCACACTAAGCATACACTTGTGTCGTGGGTACTAGATAACGGATATAATACTTATATACTTTTCTTTTGTAAATACATACTTATTATACATACAAACGACCAGACTCAACACAAGTAATTATAAATTTTTAAAGTAAGTACATAAATACTTGTGTCAAGCGGGAATCGAACCCGCGACCTCTAGATTAGAAGGCAGAGCCACTACCAACTAAGCTAACAGGCCATATAAATAGGTACATATTAATTTGGTAACTATGAATATACAATTACATTGTTTCAATCACGTTTCACAAACCAAATTACCGGTATTGTCAATATGAACAGCACTCCTGCTATTGGTTTTATGATAAATGCACTTCATTACTGCGAGTGCATTGATTTATTTAATGGAGCTTGCTTTTATCTACTATTCACAATCATAATCATTTATTTGCAAGGTTTTACAGAGTTGTTCAAAAATAAGATATTGACCGCTACATTCTCACCCATAGGGCGTGCAAATTTGTTTCACAAAGTATGAAGTTAAATTTTTAAATGCCAAAAAAATCAATCAGCATTGGGTACATCATAAATGTCAAATAGTTTCATCATTCAAAAATAATTTTATGAATTAATAACACTTTTCCAATAAAAGCACTCGGAGTCGTTTTTGAAATATAGCTTCAGACTTGATTTCTTTGATGGTCGCAGGGAGCTTGTTGCATAATTTTGATGCCCATATTGAAAATGCTGTTTCCATATTGTACAGTTCTATGTTTTTCTGTGCAGAGTCTGTTGTCATATCTTGAGCTTTTTAATATTTTATATAATATTTATGCAGATTGTTCCTTGTCATAAGTGATGCTTCATATATGTATATAAATGTAGATGGAAGGTTCATTGAAAGCTACATATGGACGCGTTTTTGTTGTTTAAAATTACAGGGTTTTATGCTTGAATCTATACTCGCCACAATCAATACTGTTGTAGAAGGTGGAACTTGTAAATGGAGCAGAAAACAATGAGTATATTATTTTACCTTTTAAAAACTTTCTCATTTTTTATACTATCCTTACCAGCCGGTTATGTAGTAACTATAAGAGACTGGTCTTAGATAGTAAATCACTTATTTATCATGCTTAAGACTGATCTGGTGACGTCTACACGTGTATTCTGAATCATGGAAATCAGATTTGAGACAAACATTTATGTATTGTAGTCTTACAAAGCGCAAATACGTGTGCCATTGCTTCCAAAGCAATATGCGCAATTACGCTACCGTGTCCATCAACTGCGTAAATTTTAATCAGTTATATACTAAACCACATAAGAGAATACATAATGGCAAGGCTATTCAGTGGTAACCTGGAGGCTATTATCAGTATTTTCCTCAACTGCGGTGCTGATTGCGCCTATTGTTCGGGGAACATGGTCCTTGGTTAAATACCGGGATACTAAATACAGTAGTAAATCAGTTTTTGTATTTACAATCTGCGTACATAATATATGTACATATAAATAAATTGTTAATTAATGCATTAATATAATATACCGTACTAGTAGGCGTTCGCAGCTTCAATCGCGTTGCTTTGAGATGAAAAGTGGAATATGTGGCTGTCAGGTCTCTCTCTCTTAGACTCTTTCTTCCTTATGGTTTATTACTGTCGCGTTGTTTATACCCAGGCGATATTTATTACGTGTGTGCGAGTGCATAGTGAAGTACTGTGTAGTAAACGTGTGTGCTTCGTGTTTTACGTAGTCTCTACGTACGTGTGTGTGTGTGTGTGTGTGTGTGTGTGTGTGTCAACATCGTCAAATTAAAGGCAATAAATTAAAGCATTGTGTTTTTCCTTAAAAACATCCCCCTAACCCGTAACATTACCAAAGGCACTTATCGAAAATTCTTCGTTTTACGCCACCTAAGTATAGCAGGATTCACGGTTTAGTATTGTACGAATTATAATATGTACTAACTATCTATGTACAGACAGATTTACTAAATATCACATTTCAATATCAGCCATTACTGACTGAGTAAAATGAGCGTAAACGTAAAGATTTTTTTCAGTAACAATAAAGAATGTTATGTTATGATATGTTATGAAGCTCCAAAAAATAGAAAATCTAGCAAGCAAAATAAACTTTGCTATAAAATGAATACCGATTTTGTTGGTATACCTACCTGTCGGGCTTTATATTGAATTTTCTGTTATTTTAACGAACCCAATTTCAATAACAAAAACATAACAGTCGCCGGGTTCTAACGAATGGAATAAAAGAGAATATGTTCGCTTCTATATAAAAATAATATTCTGCCGTATCAGGACCGTTGGCCACCATTCCTACTGGAATATTCGGAATATTCCATTTTTATCTTCTCATTTTGAGAGAGATAGGAACTAAAATATAATTAGCTTACTTTTTTGGTATAACAGATAAACATATAAAACAGATAATAGTATATTATGCAACTAGTGAATAAAGGACGGATTTAAAGCGAGGGCCGTAGATGAGTCACGAGCAAGTGAAGGATTCTAACAGTTGAATCACTCGCTGCGCTCGTGATGCAATCATTAGAATCCTGAACGACGCGAGTGATTCATGGCTCTCGATATAAATTCGTACTTTATTCAGGAGTTGCATACTATACTTTATACCATGACTACGAGAAAAGACATAATTTAAGCGAAAATAGAAATTTAATCAAGAAATAAGAATTGTTACATTAATTGAAATGGACATTAAAATTAGAGCAATGACTAAAATTAAGCGTAATTTTCTTATTATTATCATTAGGGTGGTCAACTTGTGAAACAATATTTTATTAATCTAATGCCAAACTTCTTGTCGCAAATATCGACCAATCAAATCTCGAGAATTTATTTGCACCAAAGAGTTTTGAATTTCGAATCTTAGCGCAAGGAGTTTGTGTAAGCATTGAAATAGAGACCGGATATACCTATTTTTGTGTTCCAAATTCAAACACCAAAATAGTGAATAAAAACAAAACAGTGAATAAAAGGCCTTTTTATTCACTGTTTTGCGTGAATAAAATAAGCTTTTCAGAGTAGGTATGGTATAAACATTTTATTGATAATTTGATGAATTATAAGTCAATGAAAGAAAAAAATACAATAAAATTTCTATGAAATAATCATAATCCAAAATAATCATATTACAAAATTAACAGGCAAAATTGCATTCATTATAAAAAACTATAAGTAATTTATTTGTAAGCCCTAAACCCTCATTTCCAAAGGAAGCTTTTTCCTTTCCTTTTTTATATTTTTCTTCATTGTATTATGTACCTACAGTCAACATTAACTCCACTGCAAGAAAAAGTGTCCATTTTAATAATAAATAAATAAATATTCCGGGACATTGTACACAGCGCCATCTAGCCCCACACTAAGCAAACGCTTGTGTCGTGCGTACTAGATAACGGATATCATACTTTATATACTTTTTTTTGTAAATACACACTTAATATACATACATAGAAACGACCAATTATATAGGTATTAAGTTCTTTTATATCCAACAACATAATATTAATTAAAGTCCACACAAAACATTTATTTAAAAATCTAACTGCACTTATAGTACAGGATCCCTGGTACACTTTTCATCGTTTATTACTATCAAGCTGATTTTTTCATGGGTAGCTTCCTTTTGACTAGACGCCCAAGTTTTTCTTTACAGTAATGTTGGTACATGGTAGCTTAATAGGGATAGCAAGGATGAAAAATGTTGATATGACGAATTTAAAAAAAATATTGCTAATCTAATTTATTATTTTTATTTATTAACTCAATACCCTATCATAAATATCTAAACAGATGTTTTGAGGTAGCAACAAGGGCCTATGACGACAAATATGTAAGTTTCTTGTTCATTCTGGCAAACATTCATTATTACGTAACATTGTTACAAACATATTTGTACGATGATAATACACAACATTGATATTATTATGTCCATTTATAAGAAACGAGATTTATTATTTGGATATAGTCCGGTCAAGTTAGCATCAAAAATAGGGGTAAGGTTACATTAATTCGCACCTTGCTAAAAATTGGCATGAATGTTGGGAACCCTATTAAACACACTTTATCAATTATCCACATCGATCCGAAGTGTGGAAAAAAAAAATTCAAGGTCAAAGGTTGCAAAAATCGGTTTTTTGAGTTTTCCAGCTAAACGGTAAGTTTTATAACAAAAGTAGGTAAGAAAAAAAAATTTATCATGCAATTATCTATAAAAAAAAATCATACACTTTTTTTCCTAATATAGAAACACCAAAGTTATATTTTATTTTATTTTTCTTCAAAAATATTGGTCTAAGAACTAAGACTGCAGCCAGCATGATTTTAAGCATTTCTTGCTGTTAGATATAATATAACAAGCTTATGAAAAAACTGTCTAAATACTCGTACCTTAAATTTGAAAACCCAACCAGTTTATAGGCAGGTTACATTATATATAATTTACAAGCAGTTCTAACAAAAGTTAGTTCGAGCACTCCCCCTCTAAGTCTCATAGTTTCCGAGATCCGTTGGGGTACTCCAGGGTTTTTTCCACTTTCAGCTGATATCGGATTTTTCCCGAGGTCACTGAACCCCCCACTTTACAAAAATGTATAACACTTGGGGGGAAAACGACTCCTTCTGGGAGAACAATTCTGTCAGTCAGTCAATCAGTGGTAATTGAATTTTATATAATATAATTCACGAACATAAAGAATTACCTAGACTATAAAAACAAAACAAAAAACCAAATGAAAAACTAGTGGACGCCCGCGGTTTCTGCTTGCATTATTTCAGGATAAAAAGTAGCCTATGAGACTACAAAGACCTCTTACTACCTACATATCTACTAAAAACCATGATGATCCGTTCAGTCGTTTATGAGTGATGAACTTTCAAATAAACAGACATTAGAGACACAGATAAACAGATAAACAGACAAAAAATCTATAAATTGTTGGAACGTGTTCTGTTATGAATTCTAAGTGTCCCCAAACACTTTTTTTAATTCAACCAACCCTTAATACGTACCCGGTGCAAAGAAAAGAAATCACATTTAGATGAACGAACATCTTCAAGATTTTACACAACTCTTCTAAAAATATAACCTAAAAAGATGATTCTCTAGGTAATAAGTTAAGTATCTTCAGCCACATAAAAGATAACTTTTAGCAATCCTCACCAAAATAGCACAAAGGTTGTAGGTATTTAACCTTCTAACAGACCAGTTCGATATACTCTGAACAATACCCTCATTTTGCTAAACTACGTAACAACAGAAGATAAAACGTTAAACATAAGCATCTGTTAGTAATGACTCATAACCTGTTAGGAATGGGTGTGGTGTTAAAATATTGACATATAATAGGTAATAGAATGGCTTCAGGCTTAGTTAACGTAGAAGCACTAGCCCGCGCGTGTCGAGCAGTAATCGACTAACGAAATTACCGAGTAATATTTTTTTGTTTTCCATAGGAGTCAGAACTCTTCTCTATTCTCGCTCCTCATATTATGTTTTGTTTTCTCAGCTGTAGTTTTTTTACGAAGAAAGATGACGGCTGCTAAATTACACTATAATTCATGGACAACGAATATACCTTCTATGTTTGGGCTTTTGTTTATTAGTAAGTAGTTATAAAAGCTTTATGTTTTGTTTTTTCTACTTATTATCTACGCTACAAAAAGTTGTAATTACCTTTTTACGAGTACAGTTCAAAAATATATTGGCATGGCTTGTCTTGTGTCCTATGTCGTTGTTTAAAAAGGCAGTCCCAACAAGTGTCAGAGCAGACAGTTATTGGCAGTAACGGCCGAATCACTTTATTTAACAGCAGGCGCCGTATTAATTTTATTGGGCCATCGCAACCAGCCGTTCTAAATGTCACGGCGCTGAACAGTGTTGCCCTTTAAACCTTTAAGCCTTTTTAACCGACTCAAAAAAATAAAGTTATAAATTTGACCTGAGAGTGTGTACATTATATGTGACATAGTTAGATTTTTTATTTGTTTGTTTAAGTATTTTTTGTATACATACTTACTCCTATGGCGCAGCGACCCGAAGACCCATCTTGGCCTCCAGCTCAAGAGAATGCCACCTTCGTAGGTCTTGAGCTTTATTTTTGTGTATATATGTATGTAAATAAATAATTTAGCAATCAAAAGTTAGAATCATATTGAGTTTGAGATCTATAACTCAATGCACGTATGCTATATTTGCATTAGTAAATATTAAAAAGGATATGTCTTATTGAAAGTCAGATATTTGTCCAAAATTTTTGAAGTTGTTGTGTTCATTTCATTGCACAACGAATGAAGTAGCAAATAAATCAACCATCACTTAACATTCTGTAGTTGTATGTAAGCCTATTCCGTGTTAAAAAAGACATCATATTTGAATTTCTCATTCAGCTGAGACGAGATATTCATGTAAAAAATATGAAGCCTAATATAGTTACTTAGCAACACTAGTATCGAACCCACTGCCTGTGAATATTGTTTTAAATTTTATTGTCGAGTTAACCTTTGAGACACTTAATTTGAGTACGTACTTAAGTACGCGAGGCAAATGATAGATGGTATAAACGGTTAACGGAATAATACAGAAATTCACTGGAAACTAAAGTCTTTTGAAGTATCGTCGACGAATTTGTCTCAAGGGAATAAATATTGTTCTTTTATCATCAATCATTTTGTTTGGTTAGGTAAGAAATTGGAATTGTTTGGGAACAAAGAATTACTATGGAGTTACTATAGTCTGGCTCCAGCTTCAGGTGATTTTCAGAACTATTTGTGTACAGTACCTATGTAAACGGAATACTTATTAGGTAACGTCAATACACAATTTTGTTCTTTATAATACAAATTAAAATTAAATTTGATGACAATAATTTGGCATTAATAAATGTGTTTTTCCTTACATTCATTTGTTATTATGAACGGGTATCGTATTTTATTTATAGTGGTATACCGTATTTTATATTTATACATCAAATCGTATATTATGCAACCTTAACGCTTGTGTTACAATATAAAAAGATTATTATCAAAAAAGTGTCATATTTTTTTTACATGATATATAGGCTTACGCTTGACTACAACTTGCCTGATGTTAAGCAACGTTATAATCTACGATCTAGCACGCTTGCCTAGAAGAAACCGGTTTACTCTCGACTTGAAGACCGACAAATGATAGTTCAAGGGGAATAGAGATTCGGGCAAGGAGTTCCACAGTTTGGCTGTTCGCACGTTTTTTCATATTTCGCCTGTTCGTTTCTAGCTTCCAAACTTGTGCGGGGAATTGGGATTTCTTCTCGTGAGCGAGATGTGAATAAAAAGTAACGCTCTAGAGTTTCGTAACAGAGTTATTTTATAGGTACGTAAAAATAATATCTCCAACATTTTCTGCTTAAGAAAGTTGTCTTATAGCTCAAGTAAAACGTCAGAAGGGTGTCTTATCTAAAAAGTTGAAAAACATAAAAGATCTATTATGAAAAGAATGAAAACATGTTAATATTTTTAATGTTTTTTTAAAAGGGAAGGTTGTTGGGTTTTAAGGGGAAGTTTTTGAATATATAATTTGTTTGAGATAATACATATTATAATAATTTGGTATCCTAATGACAAAGGCATATAAATAAGTTTTCTTTCAGTGTTTATTCAACATTTCTGAGTATAATAATAACTAATATAAACACTTGTGAATAAAAAAGTCGAGTAGAAAATAATTCTACGTTAAAATACGTAGAACTTATTCTCAAATAAAAAGGGTTAAGGAAAACTTAAAAAATACAGTTTTATGGAAACCAGTTTCTTTGATAAACAAGCAAAGTTTTTGGCCAAGAAGTTACATCCTGCTTGCCATGGGAAAAATTAATCGTATCAGCTTTTTGAGCTTTTGCCAGATTGCAAAATTCGTATAGCAGTTATAGTTTAGTACCAGTTTTTAAACTTTAATATGACCAGCAAACCGGAGTTTTGAAGTAGCAGCTTGTAAATATGGAAAGGTAATATCAGTAACTTTGCAGTCTGTTGCTAATCTAGGTTACCAAAGCAACGTAATCGCTATCGGTAACGCTATGTTTTGTGATAAATCATGTAGTTAATAATAATAATAATAATAAAAACGTTTATTTGACCTTATTAGAAAGAAACAGGTAAGTATAGCAGTAGTGAACATAAAATTTTACTATGAGATAGGGCTTATGACTATACAATAGTTGGTGAACCCTGGACATCAAACTAGGTCATCACCTGTGTGATGATGTCCAGTTATTTCTAATAAACAACAACAAAGCTAGTTGTTATATTAAGGGGGAAAGTTATGAGTTAGTGTGGTTTTACATTGAGCAAACTTTGCACAACACAGCAACAATCTTTCCAAACGAAAACTTTTTAAACTACTGTCTGTACTGAGTTGCTGTCTAATAATCTCTCTAATCTGTAAATTACTTATGCGAAATAAAGACTTTTTGAAATTGAAAATTGAAATTGATTGTCACAAAATACATAATACCTAGTCTTTGTCTACGCATTATATTTAATTTTGACTGCTGCCATCTCTTATATTTTAAATCATAACAACAAATAGTTTCACTGTTGTTAATTCGAGTGGCTCTTCATTCTATTTTTATTCATTAATTTTAGTATCTTTGTACCTTATATTAATTAGAGTTTATTTGATTAAAAAGACTTATCGGTACTATAACTTACTCCCTTTACTTCATTAAATAAAATCATGAATTAGACTTCTAAGGTAAGTATAAAATGTATCAACAATTTTGACATAGAAACAGAATTCCTTGTCACGGCAGCTGCTAACACAAACCGACCGCGTCGATATTTCTCCAAATGAAACAAACGAGTATTGTTACAAAAAACATTCCATTGTATTTCAAAGCTATTGACTACCGGAAAATCGCTAACGGAATTTGTAACATGAAAGAACTTTGCGGAGAACACTTTGAAACGCTCAAACATAAATAGCGAAGCCACAACTCGACAAAAATGTGTTTTAATTGTTCAAACAAGCAAATTTTTATACAAACCATATAGCAGGTAAGATTCATGTGGAAGGACCAGGGCGCCCACCACGATGCATCTACCCAAGAAAACTCCCCTAACGAATTAATTCTGCGGGAGAGTCACGACCCTCAGTCATGAGGAAATACGACTCACAGAGAGAAGGTTCAGAAACTATGAAACCTCTACTGAAAGCGAATCAAACAGGTTGAGCAGTTTTATCAAACATTATAATTTTATAATATCTTCCGAGACAAGCAAGATGTGCCTGATGGCAACCTTACAGATATGTACAGTCTAATTTCAAAACATAGATAAGCTATCATTGCACTGTGCTCAACACTGCGTGTCATTACTTTTAGTCATAGTGCGGCAGTTGCTAAGCCATGTCAGAACTCTCGACACAAGAGTTGGCCACTCTCATACGAAGAAGAATTATTAGATGGTGAAACCTGTAACGTTACTATTTTTTTTAAGTGGAACGGGTTTGCACTTTGCCATAGTTTGCCTGATAGTAAGCAAAAGCTATGGTCTAAGATGGAGCGTGCTTACCCGATAAGAACCAATTCACTCTCGCTTTGAAGATCGCTGGATTATACTACTACCACTAAGTATTATGCCAATATCGAGGACAAAAACTAGAAGTACATTAATTGTAATGTCTCTTCGTCCAATTACAACACCGTAAATAATAATAACTACAAACACATAGAATGATGTATAATGTAATTAATAAAACAGTGAAATTTGTCTGTAAGTCCATAACTATGTCCATGAATGTGAGTCCTGCGTACATAGCTCCGGGCAATACAAAAGTTAGCTAAGCAATTAACTTCGTATAATGTGTGGGTTTTACACAGAGACTATAATTTTAGAGATCACACATAATATACAGATTCATTGTTAAATATATCACTTCGTTAAATATATCATTGTTCTATATAACAGTTAGTAAACATCATCACCGGGTGCCATCTTTATATTGAAGTTCAAAGGTCAGTTGGTAAAACTTCTTGCCAACAAACATATTAAATAGAGATAGAGAGATATGTACTAAAAAGCATTATCCGCCTTTGCTAGTTTGTGGATGTTTCAACGCAATCACAATCGCTCAAAAAAAAAATACAAAGTAGAAACAGAAACAAATACAATAGCCACCAATTTGTCTATTAGTCTACTTGTCTTCTTTTACGCTGTAACGAAATTAAACATGGTTTCTTATTTTGGTATGCTTATAAATAGAAACTGACCTACCTAACATACACTAGTTTTATCTTAAAACTGCAGAAGCTGCGGTAACTTATATTACCTAATTCTAGGTAAATGTCATTGATGAACTGATATGACTTCTAAACCCTTCCAACTTAATCGATTATCAATAAGTCAGCTGAAATTCCAAATATAATATCTTATGATAAAAAAGGTTGGTGCGTAGTGTTTTTTGTATCATCAACTTTTACAAGTTATCTATAGTCTAATTAGTCTGTGCTCTGTAGGCTTGAATAATAGTCGCCTAGAGAGTAAAAGGTCAGTAAATCTGCTAAATCACATTTACTTGTAGGTACCTTTTAAACCCTTGAATGTAATCAAGTGGCTTAGCACTATAATTTCTGACATGCGATCGACGGTTGAGTTGGTTTTGTGATAATAATTTCGAGAAATTTCCCTCTGGTAAACCTTTTTTTAATAAATGCTGACTGGTTCTAGTTATTTAATGTTTAATTAACGTGCTGAGAGGTATAATATAATTAAAAGTTATGACTAAATAATCTAAGATCTACGACATAATTATTTTTAATTCAGGAACAAAACCAAATTGTATGGTGGTTTGTTTTTGTAATTCCCGTGCTGCTTAGAACTTCAGGAGAGAAAACCATGCATGGTTTATAAAATATCTAGTCATGGTTTTTAAATGGAAACAGTGAATAAAATAAAAAATAAGCAAATAGTTTATAGTAGCAGTCATGATGGAATATTTTCTATTTATTTTGCATCGGTTCATATTTACGGTATGACTCCATTTCTACGACTTGTAAATAAAACAAAACATATAAGAGAACACAAAACATATAAGAGGAAAATCTTGTAGCCCGAAGCTACAATATCGAGAGACATGTTATGTATCTATAAATACGCATTCGGTTCATACTACTAATACAGAGTTACTAGTAACGTAAACGCATAACTTGTCAAGAGTGATTATAGTACATGAAACCTAAGAATTTAAGGAAACTTGCCAGAAAATAAACTTCCCAGCTGTTCCGTACCGTTCTTATTTATTAATTATTATTATATTAAAGCCAGCCATAAAAGTGTATGCGACAGTTATCACTTCTTCCGAATGAGAGTGGCCAACTCTGGTGTCGAGAGTTTATCAAGCCGCACTAAGGGCCCCTGGCATGGCTTAGCGAATGCCATACTAGACAAACAGCCGGGACCTACAATTTAACGTATCATCCGACCCACGGAAGCACCCAAAATGGAATGCCACTTTTCGGTCTTACATCCAAGGACTGACCGCGTCTACCTTTGCTTTACATTGGTAATCGCATGCAATTGCCTTCGCTATCTGAGCGAGCTAGTTATCACTAATTCTATATTTTATACAAAGGATGTAAGAAAACAAAAAAAGGTGAATCGAAGAGACTTTTTTTTGTTTTAGATACTAAAGCCACAAAAGATTATGATTGGTAAGCTGTTACTCTGTATATTTGTAGTAAACATCACTCGAAGGGGAATGGAACAAACGATTCTGTTGATTTTCCGAAATATGCTGACAGGTGCTGACTCAATGGTTTTACTTTACTTACCGCCTTTACTCGGCTTCTATATTTATGCGACGCTGTATTATTAACTAATCGTTATGTGTAGAGATGTGTATTTTGTATGCTACTTGAGAGCTAGGAAAATTTATTTTCATTTATAGAAGGTTAACCTAGCTTAACCTAGTAGTAAGTTTGCACTGCCATAAATATTTAGCGTGTTTCTAGTTTAGATACTGAATTGCAGTCAAAAAACTGAATGAATTTTTTTTTTGTTTTTTTTTTGTTAATGTTGCACTAGTTACGCTCATAAATCAACCAACAAATATATATGTACACGAGTACGTAAATGAATTATGTATGTATGAAATATTATGTTAACAAGGAGTGTATAAAAAGCGTAAAGCCTCTAAAATGACTTGGACACAAGCCCAGAAATAAAAAAACATTAATTTCTTTATACACAAGTCACGACAGTTGTACAAGAACTTGTCAATATTAATATGTAAAATTAATAATACAAAATAAAAGTAATTAATTTCAGGTATGTATTGTGAAACCAGATTATAATACCTATCAACGTTAAGTAAGTGCCCTGCATATTATTATAGTTGTATGCGTTGGGGACTTTAGTTAATTGGTTAGACGTTCGTAGTTCGGAGAGTATCAGCTAAGTAGATTACTGTGGGCCGCAACACGTACTCTTATAGAGCAGGTTAGTGGGGCAGATGTATATGTTACTACACAATATTTTAGGAAAGAAAATTTTCAAGTTTCAGTTCCATCACACCATCCCATTCCACCACCGCACGAGTAGAAGAACGGCAAGAAGGCGCCGATATACAGTTAAGGTACCAAAGACTCGCACCCAGCGTTTTGCTTCGACTTTCATCGTGCGAACTGCCAAACTGTGGAACTCCTTGCCGGATTCCCTATTCCTCTCGAACTATAATTTATCGGTCTTCAAGTCGAGAGTGAATCGGTTTGTTCTAAGCAAGCGCGCTAGATCGTAGATTACGATGTTGCTTAACATCAGGCGAGTTGTAGTCAAGCGTGAGCCTATTTGTTTAAAAAAAAAGTTAAGATGGAAATTTAAGAAATTTAGCACACGATTCCTATGCACAATTAATGACAAAGTAACGAGGTAATTAAAAATGGCTTAATGTGTTTACGATTCCTTGTGCAAGCCGATGACTTGACAAGGAACGAATTTCTTAGGCTACGCCACCCTGAATTATTTCATGTTTTAGTATTTTTAACCATTTTTAAAAAAAGGTAAAGGTTTAGTAATTCACGTAAAAATTTCATTTTACTTTGCAGGGAGTGTGTATTAAACTGGTTGCCCTAAGGGAACGTTTTACAAGGACAGTGTGATTAGAGGGACATAATATCTGTACTAAAATGGATATCCAGGAAAAGTATTTTCATTATTGCATAAACAAAAATAAGTTTAGGATTAGATATAGTACTATCTTTCTATTCTGTTATCGCTCTTTATGTTTCAATAAAGAACAACCAATATTATATTAAGTACTTATTGTACATCTGCACTATTATACTCAGTGATTATACCCCAAATGTGTTATGTTTGCGAAATGGTGATCGAAGCTTTGCAAGCTCGAGTAGATACCTACTAGGTATGGTAAACATGTACGTTGTGGATTTGCGACGATACGACAATCAAGCTGCTTATTGTTTCCCGGGATAAGATTTTGTTTTAGAAAACTTGGTGGGAAATACCCTGATTTTACCTTGAATTATTTATAATAATATGTACGTTACAAGAATCTTATTTTTTAAGGAGCGTCTTCTAAGTACTTCTTCTTATTCTTTCGAAAGAGAGTAGCCAACACTGGTGTCGAGAGTTTATCAAGCCGCCCTAAGGGCCTCTGACATGGCTTAGCGACTGCCGTACTACCCAAACAGCCGGGACCTACAATTCAACGTGTCATCCGACCCACGGAAACTAAGTTGTAATAAATATATGGAAATCAGCAACTAAATAGTTGATAACTGACAATTGTTTCGTTCTCTAATAGTTAAGATTTAAAATGTAATGGACAAAAGAACTGAATCGCTCGAAGATTCGGGTTTAAAAAAGACAGAATCATTCAAAATCTGGCAACAAAAACTACAAAGATCACATGTTAATAAAACACTCTACTTCCCAAAGGATATTTTCCCAACTCCTATTCCTGTACGACGTAAATTCATTTCCCGCGGTAAGCACGTTCGTACGCTATCTGCGTTATCATTTGTCCGCGATAAGAGCCTCGATAAAGCCACGACCCTCTCTCCTCGAGGGCAAGGGCAATTCCCGAGCCATGTTCCTCATGTACTTACTATTTTAATTATTTTAACATAAGCATACAGCTCTGTCAACAATTCAACAGATTTACTTTTTCTTTGTCTTTGTTGGAGTGTTGGTGGTGATCGCGACTACTAAAGTTAAGCAACTGCAGTTGAGGACAGTACTTGGATGGGTGACCGTGAATAAGGAAGAAGGAAGAATGTATGTTTAGGTCCTTCCAAAATTCACATAACTTGTTAAATTTGGTCTCGATTAAGTACAACAGTCGTCAAACTGTGTCAAAGTTTCTTGAAGAAATTTGATAGCTCTTACTATTCGTCACTCCCATACGAACTGACTATAATTTGGTACCAAACCAAAATACATGAGTCAACTAATAACCTACAAAGTAAACAAGTAACAATGTAAGGTTATTAACAAGCATTTTGTAAAGGTCCTTGTTAAATCTCCCAATTGAGCATAATTATAATAATTCGGTTCGTTTGCTCGGTGAAATGGTATATTCAAATCGGGCTTTTACCTGATTTGTGGCAATCGTAATTCGTGCAATCATTCGTCAAGATTGTACAATTATACCCTTAATTTGAAGTAGAAAATGCTGGTCCGCTCCGACAGTGAATGGTAGAAAAAAGGCATTAATTTCACATGAACGAGCAATAATAATCACGCATTGATGCCTGGAGGTATTTTTACATCGCTATAAAGGGGGTAGTTTCTATGAAAACGCTGACGCGATGTGTCTTTGTATGTCTACTGAAAGGATTTGCAGGGTCGGGTCAGGTTATAAATACGATACATTTGCATTCTTATCTTGCTCAATGTATAAAATGGAATGATATTTCTAGGAATAAAACTTACGATTGATATGTCGTAATCTTCTTTTTTATAAATAAAAATGAATTGTTGTTCGTTAGTCTGATTAAAACTCGAGAACAGCTGAACGGATTTATCTTATCTTAGTCTTGAAATGTTCGTGGAGGTCTAGGGAAGGTTAAAAAGGGAAAAAATAAAAATAAAAAAAATAAAAATTTAGGTCGCAGTACGAAGTCTGCCGGGACAGCTAGTTGATGATAAATCTCACTTTGACATAATTTTGAAAAAAAGCAGTCTAGCCTAAGTGAGATAAAAATTGATACAAAATTTATATGTAATATCTTCTCTGCGCTTGCAGCGAATTCATAAATTCATGTTATTTTTATCTAGACTCGTGGCATTTATTAACTACGCTTCATTGGAGTCCTTTTACCCCGCCCCTGAACCTATGCTAGGGTAATATTAAAAAACTTTCAACTCACGACCGCTGTAAGATAATTATTCGCATAGTTTTTGAGAAAATAGTTCAGAGAAAATAGTTTCAGTTGAATTGTTTGTACAGACTTGGTAACGGGGAATTTCTCGTGATGAAATTGATACATAATTTTATTGTGGATGGAACCCGATACAAGGCAATATAACCCGATTTGGGAGATAGGATTCGATCGACAATATATTCAAATGAGGTTTCCCAGAGCGCCTGCGATACATCGCCTCAGATGAGCGACACTTTCCAAGCTTTATTAGTTTTCCACCTACATAATGTATGTACATGGTTCTAGTAATTCTTTAGAGAATAATATATAATGAGTTATGTACGAAATCTTACAAAGACTGTTTATACACAAGTCTCAATTTTCTTGTCTCAATTTTAATGGTATGCGTGGCAATGGTAAGAACAATCAAATTATTACAACCAAGGTAAAGGCTGTTTTCTCTCTTGAATAAAATACTGAAATACTTTAAGCTTACCTAAATAATAAATCGAAATAGAACACTTTTCAAAATGAATTGAGTATTTTCAAAGATAGATTTAAATCCTTTGTATAAAACACTATGTATTCTGTTTTTTGTTCCAAATCCCACCGCACAGCTTAAGACGCAGGCGATATTAAATTGCAGAAAATGGTCTCTTCAACGTAATGACTTTGAAGTACAAAACCTTTTTCATACGAGGTAATATCGACTTGTGAGCCCAAGATTTCTTTTATCTTCACTCTTGATTAAGTGAAGCGAAGATTTAAGAGTTGAATAGCATATAATACCAGGGTTATTTCTCTATATTTTATTTTTTAGTCAAGACAGTTGAGAATTTGTGCATCCCTTACATACATGGCTACTTTTGTAAATGCTTAGTAACAGATTCACTATTTTTGACGTTACTGGACAGGCTCGTTTCAAAAAGTGGTCTACCAATGTACCATGTAATAGGTAAAGAAATATGTATATTAGTGTTATCTCATTATAAATATGCGATTTACAAAATTTTATGAACGTAAACTCGATTATTGTTACTCTAGTATCCATTAATTATTATGACTTACGTTTAAGTTATTGTTACATATCAATAAATAGAGTTAAATTTTGTCGTAGAAGCTATCTGAATTTTTGACTAAGCCCTCTCTTTTTTGATATCTATGACTAAACTGAATTATGTATGTATGTCATACACGTACAATAAAAAACAAAAGCTAAAAGTATCTATGCTCTCCACAGAACAACGATCGGGCCACATCGCCCCCGCGCGCGGTCACAGGGCGACAAGCATGGACTTCAAAGCTCTGTGATGCTCTCTAAATCAAAATCATCATCTTTAATTTACAACATTAATGTGTAGTTGTACCCGCGATAATAAATTCAACCCAATCATGATAAGATAAGATAATAATTTATTCGTCAATAGTAATACTCAACTTATGAACTAGACGTTAACAGTTGGTAATTCTATTTTCTCGTCATACATATCATGTTCCGTTATATGAGGCCCCGTGCCGTAATAACAAATTTAATATTCCTTTATAAATGCTAACGACAAAACTAATTTATCTCCCTCTATTTGTTTACGAGTTGATATAATAACGGCGCACGTACACAAACAAATCGTCTACGATGTGCTACGTGCCGCTACGTAGCTACACATATATTAAATTCGTAGACATTAGCGTAGCGTTTTTCTTAATAGAAACAGTAATCACCTGTGGGCCCTGCGCTCGTCGTCATGGTCTTCTTTCATAAACGAGGGCTGCAGACTGAATCTGCGTCGGAATTGGTGTCTACCTTTCATGTTGGTGTCGGATTCACTCAGCACATAGTACGATAAGTCCGTGTCGCGGGCGGCGGCGCGATGCGTGCGCTCAGGGCGGCGGGCGCTGGGCGAGTGAGGCGCGACCTGCCCGCGCCACCGCGCGCCGAGCCCGACTTTTCCTTTAATGAAAACATAATAACACTTATAACCGTGCAAAGATGTAGATTAATCCCGCCTCCTGATGAACTCTTCAACCTTATTTACCAGATGCCTATCTTATTTACTAAATAAATACCGACTACGGCAACTTTTCTATTTGATCTGTTCTAACAAGAACTGTGACTAATCGAATGATTAGCTTTGCACGTGGAAACGGTAGATAAATAAATGCAGGTATTCACGTGTATTGATCAGGTAATCCGGTAAGATAGCAACAAGCCAATGGAAGCGCACGGACTGGATGCATACAGACATGTTATCTAGAATTTTCCTATTTTCATGCTAAAAGCGTCCGTTATTGTTCGGTGAATTGATAAAGGATTCGTAGTTTTTGCAATCATACGAGTACTTTTTTTATTTATTTTTATAAATGGATGGCATTTTGTTTTTATTTATTTATCGTTTTAACTTTACTTAATGCCTAGAAAAAAATCTCACTACTTCTAAGATTTTGAATAACAGCTTTCTTATTAGCATTAAAAACATCAATTATTTTGTATAAAAATAATGACAAAACATTATGTAATATTTTATGAAAGGGATTCGTCAAGTAAACAATTTTCTAAAAGGATACGCTTACCATATAATCCTGGGAAGCCGAATGTGTCGACAAAGCTCCATCCATCTCCATCTAAATGTTATATAATACTTTTAAGAGATTTCTTTCAATAATTTAACTCACAAATGTTATTTTCCTTTACGCTATTTGATGGCCTAAAAACCTTTGTGTTTCATTAACTTCTAAGAACATATTTTTTACTTGAAATTAAGTAAACCTTAAGAAGTTTTATTTACAGGAGAGCAAAGTAGAATTTTTAATTACGTAGTGGGTAGGTACTTAGCGTGTCTTATTTTTTTTTGTTTTAACTGGCACCACGATATACACCTAACATTATCTTCAGATGCATTTCTTATTGCCGTCAAATAACATAGTATAGATTCAATTTAAATACCTATTATACCTTTAGCGTACGCCAATAAATAAATTGAATGTACTTACATAACAGCCAGAAACTTAAATTAATAAGCCTCAATTCAGTCCAAATAACCTCAACACCACACATTATAGTATAACTTCAAGGGTGAGCGCGGTCTTTCATAATAGATATACCAAATACCTACTCCATCTAGATAGTAAGTAAACCTCTATAGATATAGCCTGTTGCTTCGGCTGCCTAACCCTTAAATAAGTGGATGAAAATATTGGGGTGCCTTCGCAAACTTCTCAATGTTTGCCGAGACCGTTATAATGCTGTGAGGATATTTTGTATGTCCAGATAACAGACGCCATTTCAAATGTACTTTATTTGGGTCCACGTTTGCTCGTTTGCTATTAGATCTATTTACATGCTGGACAGGTGTTATATGAATTTTTTTAGTAATTCTTTTCTTTTTCTTCTTCTTATCGAATGAGAGTGGCCAAATCCGGTAAAGTAAATCTCTGAAAAATAATATGATTATTATATACAGATAGATAGACATTGATAAACACAATCTCTTCCATGCAAACTATCTGGCAGGAACATAGTACGAATTTATCAATGTGTTTGAAGCGAGAGCGAGAGACTGCGAGAGCCCCGCGCGCTTAGGACGCTCAGTCCATGACACATTCAATGTCGACGATTAGAGCTATTTGAGCTAGAATTTAAATGGGTAGAGTTTGCTTGAGCCGGTTTGAATATAAGTAGCTGGATTAGCAACGTGGTGCGAACTAGATTAAACTAAGATGTAGGCTGCAATATGGAGAAAGGTTTGCTTAATTCTGATATTCTACTCAACTGTTACAGTATATAAGTAGTTTTTATTATATACAACACTAAATTACAGCTACGATAGTTTTAAAATTACAAAATAAACTTACAAGTATTCTGTGTTTCCTTATGGTGTATTGTGTAAATGTGTAATTTGTTTTCAAATGGTGGAGTTTACTTTGATAATAGTACTCGTTACTATTATGATATTAGATTATTAAACTCACACTCGTGTTTTAATACCCTTCATTATATGACAGTTGCATACACTACTTTATCTTCAGTAATTCAATTAATCAAACAACAAGAGTAAAAGCTGACAATAGTTTATCTTACGTGTATTGTCACAGTGATTTTGCCGCCATTAAAATCTAACCAATGAGAGCGCAGCTCGCGCGCATCAATAAAACGCGACCAACCTGATTAGCCCTGCAATCAGGTTGGTCGCGTTTTATTGATGTTATAATGAGATATTACGATATCGATGTGGATATTATACCATCATGTGAAATTGCTTAAATTGAGTGTTTTGTTGTCTGCGCTATAATAGTAGTAATTATAAGTCAAGTATTGGAAACATAAGTAGAATGTTACAACATTAGTGTAGATAAAAGCTTTTATTTTACTCTTAATTTCTTATTCAATCTAAAGACAAGATTTTATATCCACCTCTGCCACTGAATAATCCGTCACCACATCCATCTTATCAAGTGCCCTGCTGGTCAAATAAGTTTTTATTTTTTATCTTAGTTGTAAATTATTTATCAATAAAAGTTATTATAGTTGGACTTTCTGTCTTTTATATATTCTTCGTCTTATCGTAACTAATTTCTGATAATGTTGATATTCCAATTAATTCTGATTCTGTAAAATCCCCTGTTAAAATTGAACGCCATAAAATATGTAAATGATGTCTATAATGAAAATCCTTTTAAAATTGCTTTTGCAACTTTATACCAATATTATCCCCATAAATTATGACATTCTCATAAACGCGCTTTTATGTGTACTTTTATGTGTTTATTACAATTTTACGACGACGCTAATATTGCTGTATAAGCTAGTTCACAATAAACATTTAGAGGTTTATAAGTAAGAATGAAGGAATAATTAACTAAAGTTTTTATGTACAGTGTCTTTTAATTTTCACTTGTTTCCATTTCTATTAATATGGATAAAAAACAAAAGACCGATTGTACAATATTATGTTTTTTTAAATATTTATTTTCTTAGAAAAGCAAGTTGCTTTTGCAATAAAAACATTACGCCATCTTTTCACAAATTTTTAGCTCATCACATTAAAAAAGTTGCGAAGTAAATACTATGAGTCTCTTCACAATTATTATTAATAATAATAATAATAAATATTTCGGGACATTGCACACAGCGCCATCTAGCCCCACACTAAGCAAATGCTTGTGTCGTGGGTACTAGATAACGGATATAATACTTATATACTTTTCTTTTGTAAAAACATACTTATTATACATACAAACAACCAGACTCAACACAAGAAATTATACATTTTTAAAATGCATAAATCTTGTGTCAGGCGGGAATCGAACCCGCAACCCCTAGATTAGAAGGCAGAGCCACTACCAACTAAGCTAACAGGCCAGTATTTGCAAAACAATGTTTTTTTTTTATGTAGCAAAGTATGCGTGGGCAACATAAAACATTAGAAGCGGAAAATTTTCTGTTTAATCATAGCTCTTTTAGAGACAATGTTCAAAGGGCAAAATTATTGAAAACTTTTCATTGTACCTTCATGTACAGCTATTGTTTTAAAATTTAACAGATACTTTTGCTGTTTATTAAAAACTGGTGACTGCCCGCGTCTTTGCTTGTGTTTTTTTTTTCGTAAAAAGTATCCAGCAACTATTTCGTGACCCCACATTATCGCTTTACCAAAATTGCGCCCTCTTTTCGTTGCAGCGTAAAAGAAGAACAAAGAGATCAAAAAACAAGAAAACCAATGCTATATATTCTTCTACACATAGGATAAAAAATATCCAAATCCAATATGAAACAGAAGCAAACAAGTTTTTTTTTTTGCTAAACTCCATAAAGACATTTAGGTTGTGTCCAAAAAATAACATTTTAACACAATTTTTTGTCTGCTATTACTAACTAAGCGCCAAAGTTAAGCAAAGTGCGACGCGGTCAGTCTTTGGATAAGTGACCAAAAAGTGGCATTCCAATTTGGGCGCTTCCGTGGGTAGGATGACACGTTAAATTTTAGGTCCCGGCTGTTTGTCATAGTATGGCAGTCGTTAAGCCATGTCAGAGGCCCATAGGGCGGCTTGACAAACTTTCAACACCAGAGTTAGCCACTCTCATTCGATAAGAAGAACTTCGAGGGTATGACAAAATCGTGACGTAATCTATATTGTAATTATAAAGACGCAGTGAATCAACACGTAAAAACACTTTCATTGGAAAAAAGCTGATAAAATAAAGCTTCGAGTTTGGAATTTCTGCGTTGAGACAGGCAGGGCGGCATCGAAGGGAATTGCAAATTAGTCTCAAGCGGGGAGAGGAGCTTCTACAGATCAGGAAAAAAACAGAGAGACTTGCGAATAGTTTTATATAATAGAGACCTATTCTATTATATAAAACCTCTTTTTAGATGGCGCTGTGTGCAATGTCCCGGAAAATTTATTTTATTTTTATTAATTATCTATCTCCATGCCTGATTCCATCAAAACAGGCTTAGCCGTTTGAGTATGAAGAAAATCAACACACATTCACCGACTTGACGAGATTTGATGTATTACTCCAATATAATATCATGAACAAAAACAGCTCGTATGCTGTGCCTCGCACTTATTGATATATATGTGGGGATAGCGGAGCATCTTCGTCATCCATAATAATAATTCTACCGTCTAGGCGTGGGTATTCGGGCGTGGAGAAATAAAACGTAGTACTTCAACTGATTGAGGGTATATTACAATTTGTTGAAGGTTAAACTATGAAATACAACTGTAGGTAGATTGTCTGAAAACTAATTACACTAATTCGGTCGACACTCCAACCAACACGTAACGCCACAACGCGATGCGAACCGATTGCCGTCCCAAGTCAGAATGGCGGTCCCTCGCACGGCACTAGCGCTGGTTGTTGCGTCAGAGCAGGACCCCGAAGTTAGTCTCAAGTCAACGTCAGCCGTTATTGACAGTGACATAAACATTATAACACATTTCGAACATTGTGACAGCTGACAGTGACATTGAAACCAACTCCGAATCAAACATTAAGAACAACTTAAACACTCTTCGAATCAAACGCGCCGTCATATAAAAACGAGTTGTTACTGTTTGGAAATAATAATGCAAGTAAACCTCTGTGTGTTTCTGTGTCTCTCTGTGTGTGTGGTGGGGTAGGCGAGTTCTGGGGTTGAGACTGCAGCTCGGCAAGCGTAGTGTAGGGCGCCCTGCCACTAGGTGGAGCGAGGACATCATGAAGGTAGCAGGGAACAGGTGGAGACGAGAAGCACAAAATCGGGCTGAGTAACGTGCCTTGGGACAGGCCTATGTCAAGAAGTGGACGACTGTAGGCTGATGATGATGATGTTTAAACCTCTGTGATTTGTTACTCAACAGCGGGGGGTCGGCAGTGAGAGGTGGGAACAATCGACTGAGGTTGCTGAAAAATAGCGCTCAACAAGTGAGCTTGACGCTTCCACAGCCACGAATTTGTTTCCGAATCTACAGCCAGAAAAAATACTGTTACTACCCTCTGAATTGGTTTTACTATTTTAAGAATAGCTTTTCTAAGCCATTTATATAAGAGAAGGAAAGAATTTATTCGAACTTATCGACTGTTGTTTCGATAAACGGTTTATGATACAGTAATTTAATTAAACTTAATTTTCATTAAACATACGTATTTGAAGACTGTTAATTTCAAGAAAGAAAGATAGATAGCACATTTTTTCATTAGAACATGTTTTTTATTAAACTACAACACCATTGAATCTTTGTAGTTTATTACCAGGAACCGACTTTCAATAATTTGAGATATTATCCACAAAAAAGTCCTTAATTTAAGGTTACCAAAACTATATATGAATTATGTACGAAAAGGTCACAACTACAAGCAGAGTTGTCCTACATAACGTATACTATTCCCGCTAATAGACTATCTATCCAGTGGTTTGGGACAATTGATATTGTTTAGGATATCCCTACATCGGCATTCCATTTCAAACTTCCTGCCCAAGTAATTTGGAGAACCTCCAACCTACAAATCAGATATAGAGATTCCACAGATATTAAATCTAATTTAGAAGCTTGTGGCTTTTACGGCTATTTTAAATATACCAATTTCATATTTTATGATATATATGAGCTATAAAATTCTTACTAATTTGCTTTCACAAAACTGCAATAAACAACTTTTAACACTCTTTAAATTACGAACTAAAAAGCTTAATTCAATTTTATTGCACTCGTTAGGTATTTCACGTGTTATTTTTTAACGAAGACAAATACTTTGAATATTGTATACGTTGTAAAACAAGAGCAATATATTCAGAAACGCACCACCGCCTCGTAAAGAGATAAAACCTGAAAAGCGGCGTACATACATATACCTATGTATATACACACTGTAGAATATAAAAAGTGCTATGAATATATACTCGTACGAAGAGAGTACGAGAAAAGTAAACGTAAATTTGTCGTCGTGTCTGATTTTTAGTTTATTTTTTAGCTGTTCGTCATAGTACGGCAATCGTTAAGCCATGTCAGAGGCCCTTAGGGCGGCTTGATAAACTCTCGACACCAGAGTTGGCCACTCTCATTCGATAAGAAAAAGAAGAAGTATGGAGAGGTTATTTTTTTACGTTTTCCAAACTTTGATAGTATAAAAATATGGTTATAGAAGGTTTGGGGTGTCGGGACTAACTTGAAAAGTTTTGATAACAGTCGAATTAAACTAACTGATAATACTGAAATATAAAATGTCCTAAACAAAATGGCATGATCAGAAGTTTAGCTTTTGAAATGTTGGTGGCCTTTTCCGCTAATGTGTTTAAAGTATTTGTATAAAAATAAGTAATATTCATTCTTCCGTTTTGATTCATTAAACATCTGATAATAAGTGTTGCTTACGCAGAATACAAGCCATCCATAAAATGATATCTTAGTACAAAACGGTAGAAACTGAAGGGTCGGAGGCAAACTAAATAAATTACTTTCAAACCTCGTATCATGGCGTTGCGAAGTGATTTACTTTCTCAAGAGTTTGTCCCTCTTTTAACTGCGCTCTTCTTTTTTCTTATCAAGACCCTGCTTTTTGTACAAGTGTATTGCGTCGACTTCTTTTTATCCTGATCCTTTTTAAAGGAGTTACCATACGTTTTCTCTAGACAATTGACGTTGAGTTAAGGGCAGTTTGTATCAATCAACTCCTAGTACGTAGGTTGTATATAAACGAATTTATTACTGATTTAACAAGTATGAGTAATAAGTCACAATTACATAAGAGAAAAGAACGAGTTGTATCAATTTCGTAGCATTGTCTACGTCGTAGCATGCTCGTAGCACATACCACGCTGCACATAATATAATATATGACCAGTTTCTGTACGCGAGCTGTCAGCAATCGTTTTATTTCCTATGAATATTGTTTTCAATTTTTCGTATTTTTTTAAATTTTTGCTATGTATAAAATAGCCGTAGGTAACTACTTTAATTTTAATTAAATTACCTGGAATATATTGCGGATGCTACGGCAAATAAATAATCTTCCGCCTGAGAATGGCAAAGTCCTCCGAAGTTGAAACAACTTACGCAGCCACTGTGAACTGTTGAATATTCCGCCATCTTTAAAGTTTGCTTGTCTTATAACTTTGCTTGTAGTTCGTCACGGTTCCAGTTTTACTGTTAGCATAGAACTCAACGTTCAGAACCCTAGTTTTTAAATAGAAAAGGAAAATTGAGACATTAAAACAGGTAGAAATCTATTCTTAGAATGGTCTAGGCTGAAATCATGTCTGTTGAAGCAATAAAATGCGTGCGCTTGAATGAAGTTTTATAACGAGAGAAACAAAGTTTGTAATAATAAGAATCTATACGAAATGACGGTAGAAAATCATCATAGATAAATAGTTTTTGCAGTCCTAAAATAACAGTTTTACTAACTTTGATACGTTTGAATTTACACTGTGGTAGGGCTCTTTTTCTGTCTATTTAACTTATCAACCTTGAAATAAAAAACTTCTCCTTCAACCTCAAATTCGATTGTGCGGGTATCGCTATTATGACACGATGTTCAAATATCTGATGACTTGGGTA
The DNA here is from genome assembly GCA_964023185.1 of Macaria liturata. NCBI lineage: Eukaryota > Metazoa > Arthropoda > Insecta > Lepidoptera > Geometridae > Macaria > Macaria liturata. The sequence goes on along the minus strand of OZ026812.1, from coordinate 4,054,101 downwards.
AAATAGGACAAAAAAACTAGGGTAGCTTGTATATCAAAAGTAGGTTAAATAAAATCTTCGGAAGCGTCGGAAATCGCGCTCCGGCTCGGGCTATAAATCTTCCATAGAGAATCCGCCTTATAAAGTCGTGATTACACTATCAATAGTGTCACTATGATCACATAATGTATGTATGTATTTATAATAAATAAATAAAATAGGGGTGATCAGAAACACGCACGTTCGAATCCTGCCAGTCGTGATTATTTTCGCTCATTTTCCAATATAAAAGTTTAAGTTAGCCTTTATTTCCTGAATCGAAAAAATATTACATTTAGACATATTTTTTATATATATTCATTGGTGTGGTTTTTTATCAACCTATGCTGTCCCAGTCCTGGGTAAAGGTGTCCCCCACCCCCCTCCATGAATCTCGGTCGATAGCCGCCTCACGCAAGTCACTCCATAACTGGTCCAGTCTGGTATGTATTACTAATTTTTAATATTAGAGCCCCCAAAAAGCGGGTAGAGGCCACCCCGTTGCTGGTATGTATGGGAGTGATAAAATCTGGTGTCTAGTATTTCCACACTGGCTTAGGCCATGATGTAATTTAGCAATTGCTGGTCTACATTAAACAGACTGAACAAACTATCTACAGAAATGCCCATATTTTTTTTGTTTTTTAGTTCTGTATACATTGAAGAACTTTACAATATGCGGATGATTGACGTAAAAAAACTTAATTACAGCGTCTTTTATGATTATAGACAATCTAAACTAGTAAGACCACAGCTTTATGCTATCTTATAGGTATATCGGTAAGTACCATCAATTCCTTTTTATTAGCTCCAGAGATAAAATTTAATGATAAGAGAGCATATTATTTTGCTCGAATGCACGTATGACGTATTGAGGAAAAGCTTGATTTTGCTTACGTCCGGAATATGGACGTACATTATTTTTATTTGAAACGTAGTTGTTATAACGCAACATTAAGTGCAGTTTGAAATATTGCGGTTTTACGAGAAAAAAACATGGTCATATTTTTCGTTATTGAAAACATATTGTGGTAAAACTAGTATTTAAATTATCTCTATATATCTAAACATATAATAATGCTAAATATTAATTTCCTTAGTAAAATTTCCGAGTACAACTTAGTCTAATTTAAAAATCTGTGCTATAAATCCCAAGTGATGCAATCTGTCTTATTTCTCACTAGTTCAAAAGTTTTTAACTTCTACTTTATGTTTTTCTTTCCTTTCGCTAAGTAACTCATTACAACTATGTAAGTAAGTATCTGAAACAAAAAGGAAAAGAAGTAACAGAAAGTTGAAACTTCCGCTACCAGCTAAGTAAACTACTAATGCTAACCTTTTTAACCGACTTCACTAAACAGGGCGTTTTTCATTCGGTGGAATTATTTTTTATATAGTTGAGTGAACATCTTAATATACACTTATTATTTAATAATATTTTCATATGTTTTACATAAGTCAATAAATAAAAATCTGAACTTCAGAATATGACTAAATATGTAGCTTTTTATCACAATAATTCAAGTAATCATGGCCTAGCCTTTACATGATTACATATTACGATGGTAATTCATAAATATCATCATACATTCGGCTTCAAACCTAAACTACCGCCCTTATAACACTAGTTAATTAATTATAAGTTACACAAGTCCTTTTCATAGTCAACTTTTAAAGCAAGCTGTTCATACTCAAACAAAGAACCTTATCACACCGAACCAAAAGCGAAAGAAATATTACCAACACTCTAACAAAGTGACATAAGGAATTACCTACTTCATTATTTACTCTGAAGACAAAAAGAAAGACATACACATAACATAAAACCTACGTGAGTAATATAAAAAGGAAAGAGTATTTGTTACTTCCTTTTGTTTTTTATTTTGATAGTTCCCTTTACGTGATTTTGGTACGGTGGTGGTAGAATAAGATTTCAAACATAACATAAGCTACTTTTTAATAGATGATGCAAGAAAATCCACATTTATCTACTAGTTATTATTTTACCTCTATAAGTATCGTCATCATCATCATGTCAGCCCGTGTTCACCCACTGCTGATTATAGGCCTCCTCTCCAACGTGCCACGTAGTACGGTCTCCAGCCTGCCTGATCCAGCTCCTACCTACGTGCTTAGAAATGTCATCCGACCATCGGTCTGGTGGTCTGCCTCTGAGTCGGATACTGCTTCTTGAATACCATTCCATGACTGCTCGGGTCCAATTAGAGACATTCCTTCGCACTAAGTGTCCTGACCATCTCCACTTCATCAATTTTACCACAATCAAACAATAGACTTGCGTTTCAGGTTTTCCTGACCACCAAAAATAGATGACCTACACTAAACTTCGTAACATAATAGAATTTTATGTGAGAGCGCTACGTAGACGGTGTAGATTATAAGGTATTAAGTTAGTACGAGTACACAGTCATATCAAAGTCAATAGTAGTCAGTCAATAATAACTATTTACACACAAAAATTAGTTACTCAAACAGTTAAAATGATAAAAAAACAAGGTACCTTTACATATATATTTGCCCTAACTCTGTGTCTTCTACTTATTGATTGAGTGCGAGCCACTTTGTCGTCAAAAGTTTTAAAACATGGCTTATATAAGTACTAGAAATTACTATTCCAATAACAATACCGCTTTTGGGCTGTATATATATTATTATATTATTACCTGACAAAAAAAGCTTAAACGAAAAATCTTTTAATTTTGTTTGTATGTTAATAAATCGATATCTACAGTGATGGTGCAAATCATAAACAGAAGTAGGTATAAATTGATATTTTTTTCTATATCTGATGCTAGTAAAGTAACTGAACAAAATAAGGCTATTCAGACATAACTTAAACAGAAAAGGTCAAAATAATTCCGGTCAAGTGAATCGAAATAGCAATTAGTACTGGATCCGGAGCAAAGACAATCTGCTTGTTAGTCTGCTCACGGAGGGACTGATAAACTCGCCAAACAGAGTTATGGCTTGATTCGTGATAGTTTGATCAGACCGGACTATATGTGACTGCAAATGAGATGCTCTTGATATCCTTCGTACATAACATACTCGTTATGTACATGTGTGTATTATATAATAGATATTTTATATACCTATATTTATCGAGAAAGAAATCGTTTTATCAAAAAACTAAGATTTATAATTTTGAATATAAAGTATGCTAATGGGGTTGTTATATTTATTAACATTTGGTATTTCTTTTTACGCTAGGCTAGCGATTTATGTAAGCATTCGAATGTTAATAAAACATTGCTAAAATATTAAACGTGGATTGTAAATAAATTACAATTTTTTTGTTTTTTTTTTTCAATGTTTACTGCATTTCGGTATCTAATCTAAAGTGTTTTGGTTTTGCTTTACCACTTTTTATTCTTTCATTTTCTTTAAATATCCTTTTCTATGGGTTTTTTGTCAAAAAAGTCATTACCAGATTACATCTACACGATTGAAGATAACGTCAAATGAATGATGGCAGCAATCCTTCCAAATGTCAGCCGCAAAAGCACCGGGAAACACTTTGTCCGTTTCCGCTTCCTTTGGCTTCAACAGCACTGGATTCAGGGCTTTGTAACGGGGCTGAACATAAATAATTGTAAACAGGGCAAATATGTAACCGCTGCGACTGCTCATTACTGGTTTCAAGCAACAAACTTTTTGTCGAAAATATCATGCTGAGGGAAAACAACAAAACTTGAAGGCACATGGTGCGGTGTAGGTAAGATGTTAAGAGCCACGAAGGCCCGGAAGAGAGGTGTAGCGATGGTAATTCGGAGGAACATACCTAAAAACAACCAAGTTTGTTGTTTGATGCCAGTTAAAGAGCAGTCGTTTGGAAAAACACTACATACTCGTATATGTTCAGAGTTTCATCTTAAGAAATGTTACCTACAATAGAACTATGCTTACACTCAAAGCAGAAAATCACGAGGACAATTAAATACACGCATGGAATGATATAAAAATCTTTAAGATTTATTTTCCTTATTAGAACTCGTTTTTGCATTTAAGGTAAGAAGGACAATCTTTTTACGTGGTATAGGTTTGCTTGTACAAGCCACCTGATGTTTTACATTGCCGCAGCCTATAGGTTATATATAACACCATAGACTGCAGCAATGCTTACCTACAACTATAGCGTATTTTATTGCGATACCTGCTTACCCAATGAATTTGGGAACATAACTAAGAGGAACAACAACTACTTTATTTTAATGTCTATATTACTTCTCGAGAGATATTTACCTTCTGCTTTCTTTCCAGTCCATTCCTGCGCTTCCTTGTCAATGATCAATGTACGTCCCACTCACTTCCTCTTCGCAAATATGGGTTTCAAATGGTACTGCATTTGTCTCGTCAAAACTGTACGTGAGTAAGACAATGCAGATATCAGTCTCGAGAGTCTTTTCACACAAAAATCGATAAGATAAGATGTCTTTAATGTACACCAAAGAAATTACATAATAAAAAGAAATTTAAAAACTAATTTAATGCACATTGGGCGGCCTTATCGCCTTATCGATGTGTATATTTAAATAATACGATGCCATTTTTTGAGAAAATAAGTAAAGAATTATCTATAATTTCACCAAACGTTCTATATCTTTTTAGAAAAGCTTATACTTAATAAGAAAGCATTTTTTTTGTGTAAAGTTTTTATAAGTTATATTTTTTCTCGATGTTTTAATGCTTTCTTTACGCCTGGTTCCTGCTGCACTTGATGTATTGACGTTACTTTTAGTATATTGGAATATTAAATAGAGAATATGAATAGTATACTTTCCAGCCACTGCTGGCAAGTATACTATTTGTTTTTTTTTTCTGTCGTACTTCAGAATAAAACAGCTCATGTCACTATATGAGCTGTTTTATTCTGAAGTACGAAAGTCAGTAGTAAATAATATACAATACAAATACAAGAAAAAGCTCTCTCGTCATATTGCGAACAAATACCGTCAAAGTAGGCAATAGTAATATTATATTATTCATCAACCTGCCATGCACCGCCTCGCACCGCAATTACTTTTGAATACAATTTGTTTGTCAAATGCTTATTTTGCTTAAATTGGTTTTTTTAAATTGTCTGTGATTGGTTGCTAAAAAAGCAATGTAAAACAGCGAATAAAATGTCTGATGTCATATTTTTTTATTAATTTGTAAGGTATGTATATACATAATTAATTTATAAGTGCAAGCCCGTAGCTTTACCCGCATTATTTCGTGACAGAAGTTCACCTATGTCACGCTTTCAAGACCCTAAGACTTCTATTACCATACCAAAAATTACGATGCCTCGTCGCATTGTTATGGTGGCGTGAAAAAGGAACAACTAGACCAAAACACTTTCAATTTATAATAACGGTTTGTTTATTCGTACTATCGTGAAAATGTATATATTTGAGGTTAAGACGCGCACTAAGCGTTTTGCTTCGACTTTCATCGTGCGAACAGTTTACTGTGGAACTCCTTGCCCGATTCCCTTAATTATAATTTGTCGGTCTTCAAGTCGAGAGTAAACCGGTTTCTTCTAGGTAAGCGCGCAAGATCGTAGAAAACAACGTTGCTAAACATCAGGCGAGTTGTAGTAAAGTGCGTACCTATCAAATGTAAAAAATAAAATAAAAAAAAAATATCTCTATATGCCAGTTTATTTTATTTTGCGTGTTTGGAACACAACGTCGGCCTGTTGCCTTTGAAAGTTCGCAAAACAAGCCCGTCTATAGAAAATTAGCATTTGTATAACTTTAGTGGTGTTCTAATTTGAATATTTACAGATTCAATATTGAGAGAAAATACTTGTAATATTCACCCAACAATGAATTTTCAACAGAGTTTCGGTTGTTGTTTAAGAAATTTGCAAACGAAGGGTTTGGGCTAATATAATTTTATCGTTTGTTTCGGTTTTCTACTGTTTGGACTTGTTTTCTGGCATGAGCCTTTAAAGTAACAAAATGCGCAACATATTTAGAATACATAAGAAATCACATACCGAGTATATTATGAAATATGCTCTAAATAATCTATACTAATATGTATTATAAAGCTGAAGAGTTTGTTTCTTTGTTTGAACGCGCTAATCTCAGGAACTACTAGTGCGATTTGAAAATTATTTTTGTGTTGAATAGAACGTTTACTGAGAAAGGTTTTTGGCTATATAACATCACGATGCAACTACTAGGAGCGAAGAAACAATGGAAAATGTGGAAAAAACGGGGAAAATTATTCATCTTTGAGGGCTTCCGTTGCGTGCGCTGCGAAAATGGTTCAAGATATCAAAAAAATATGTATAAAGAATTATTCCTCTTTAAATTATCTAACAAAATGTCTGGGACAGTATATGTCTATCTTTTAAGATTCACTCACTAGAACCGTTTTTATGATAATAATTATTCCACGCGGACGAAGTCGCTGGCACAGCTAGTATATAATATAAACAAATTTCGTCATACGTCTTTTGGATGTTTGACAAAATTAGATACCATTATCATGTCAAATTTATATCATTAGCAACAAACATTTTGTCACGGGTCAACTTATAGGCAAGTAATGAATGCAGAAGCTGTGTTTCCTGCGAACTACAATCCAGGGGTTTTTAAATCTAGAGTTAATAGGTATCTTCTAGGTAAACGTGTTACCCTAGGCTGCAGCAATGCTTAACATCAGACAGGCTGTAGTCAAACGTAAACCTATCTCTCGTAAAAAAAAACAGGTATTATTATTCAGGCAGGCTGTAATCAAACGTAAACTTATCCCACGTAAAAAAGTAGTCTACGAATTCCATCGTATTTTTTCACAAATTGCCTTTTACCCATACTCATAAGTAGGTATACCTACCTTTAGTTTACAAGTTCTATTATTGCTGCTAAGATCCTTTCAGTAGGTAAATGCTATCTTACTTCGATTCAACACCTCGGCCTCCCTTCTACCACTATGGTTTAATACCTCTCGGGACAGCTTTGTACTTAGTTTAGGTAGCTCCACGTCTTTACTACTTAATGCTACTTGAATACCTACGGAGAATGGGAGAATGATAAAAAAGTTCAAGCTTCATCTATACATCTATACATATAATAAAGCTGAAGAGGGTCGGAAGTCTGATCATAGCTGTTTAAAAATATGTTTGGAAATACTTATAATTGATAGCAGAAAACGGTCCAACAATTTCTAGAAATTTGTCTGTTTATCTGTGTCTCTGTTTATCTGTTTGTATGTTTATTTAAGCACTCATCACGCAAAAACGGCTGAACGGATCATCATGATTTTTGGTATGTAGGTAGTTTGAGGTCTTAGGAGTGTCATAGGCTACTATTTATTTGATATGTAAGATATACGAAGCGTGCCACGTGTGTATGTACAAAAGGGAGGCCTTATCACCTCGAGTGATCTCTTCTAGGCAACCTTGGTAAGAAACCGGTGAAAGAGATCAGTTTGGTCGAGAGAGCCAAGAAAGAAAGGTCGTATATAATATGTTAGTTAATAAGTAACAACAGTACATACAACAACAACCACCATTCTAAAGTAATTACTTATCTGTAACACAATTTCAAAGTAAGTCAACAACAACACACTTTATATCAAGCGTCCCTTTGTGTCGAGTATTGAGCGCCCAAGTTTAGCTGAGACAAGTTAATTATGGAAGTTGTCCGCACCATCTTGACAAACTCCCTGATACCACTCGATGTTGCATGTTGGAATACCTTGGGCGGTTGACAGCAGAATATGTTAGCTTGACTTCAAGTTATACCTAAAAATGATTATTAGATTCAATAAAAGGCCAAAGGTGATTTATGTAAGTTATGGATGTGCTTCAAAAAACATCACTAACTACCATTTTTTTTTTATAAATCTATATGTACAGTTTTCCATAAACTCTGCTAATACTGTCAAACAAAAGTCTAACATAGTAACAACCAATCCATGTGGGTCTTATTATAGAACTTGGTTTGACTTAGTCCAGAACTTTGAAGAAACCAAGTCCGTTTTCGTTGTTTGAAATTTGACTGTCTAATGTCATAACAATCAAATAGTCAAAATGTTACCAATGATAATTAACGTTCCAAATTAAAGTTGACATTTAGATTGTTTGTATGTGATGTTTGAACAACAAGAACCGACTTTTTATTTTCAAAGTCCTAGATTATTATTTAAACCATGTTTGTCTCTAATTATACTGAACCAGTGTGAACTAAACTTCCCTAAATTCAAACATTCGACATTTAGTTTTATTTGACATATAAATATATACTTGTTTCAAGTGAATTAAATATTTATCTAATGTTGTTTTTCATAATTCTTGAGAACAAAATATGATAATATGATTTAAAAAAAAACAAACATAATAATATATCTTGTCCAAAAGAAAAAATATTGTCTTAACATAAATTTTGTAACTTAAATGTAATCATTGTATGTTCGGATCTGTTTTCCTATTTTTTTTTATAAGAATCGAATGTAATATAAAAGAGATGGAATAAAAATACCCAATCATTCTTATTTTGCCAGAATAAAATTACTAGATAATGTTTTTCTTGTATCTCGTAACGCAGGAATAAACCAACACTCGTAAACAGAAAACATAAACAGCCCTAAATCGAACATTTATCAAGAATCGAGTCGAATTTCTTGCCTAGAAACTGCAAATTGTGTTGAGTCTTTTCGTACCTGGTAACGCGGCTTAAAAGACCTATTTAGATATACATATATTATCACCTCAGTTACCCACCTATTGTTTGTTTTTACACGTGTCGACGTGTTGACCGAAAACAGCTTTGTTTTCATTGCGTCTAAGGAAAACAAATGCACACAAAATAAACAATATCTTTCCGCATACTGCTATCAGCAAAAATGGCGGAGGGTTGGGTTGGCTCGCATAAATCTTTACAGATGAACCCCCTAGACAAGTGTCTCGCAAATGTATTGATTATGGGGTTAACCCATGAATAGCAATGGAGAAATGTTTCGTTCCGCTAGAGCGCATGTCTATATCCTTTCCCTAGTTTCCTTGTTTTCTTTGACTTACAATCAAAGAAAAGAACCTATGGCCTATGCTCAGGCATAGGCTTCTTTTCTAGTTCTGCCACACGGTACTAAATATCTACATACTTAGATATTATAATGTATCATAGAAGAGTAGCCCCAGCAAAGCTTCTCAATAGTTTTTTAGTATAGGAGTAAATAGGAACCCAGTCACTGAAATCTATTTAAACTTGAAAAAAGTCAAATCAAATCAAATATACTTTATTGTACACCAAATAAAAAGAACATATTTTACATAAAGGTGGAAGGTAACCAGGGACATTGGGCGACCTTATCACTAAAGTGATCTTTTCCTTAAAAGTCCTTAAATTCTCAAAAAAAATCCATTGACACTTCAAACTTGAAGCGACCAGCTAGTCCTGAAAGCCAAATATAAACTACGAGCAACCGTACCCATTTGCTCCAAGCATTTGTCATATCTACTTTATTGGGTGATATTTGACGTGCATATGACAGAAACTCGTAATTCAAATCGGACCGTTAGCTCCATACATACGCACTAGTACTGATACAAGTTTGAAACTAAACCAATTATAATGTATGCATAAATTACAATGTACGCTTTACTATACTACTAACCTTGTGAAAGATCAAATAAACGTTTTATTTATTACTAGCTGTGCTCGCGACTTCGTCCGCGTGGAATAGTTATTTTAGGCATCATATTTATTTTTGCAAACAACCTCTTCAGCTTTATAAATTATAGCTGTTACCCATGACTTGAACCGTTTTTGCAGCGCACGCAAAGGAATACCCTTAAACATGAATTTTCCCGTTTTTTTGCCCGTTTTTTCCACATTTTCCATTGTTTCTTCGCTCCTATAAGTTGCAGCGTGATGTTATTTATAGCCTAACGTCTTCCTTGATAAATGGTCTATTCAACACAAAAAGAATTTTTCAATTCGGACCAATAGTTCCTGAGATTAGCGCGTTCAAACAAACAAACAAACTCTTCAGCTTTATAATATTAAGTATAGATGATGATACTTCATAGAATATACTCAGATTTACGCGTTAGTGTCTTTGTTTTTTTGCAATAAAGATTTAACAATTCATTTCATCAATAGTATATTAACATCCAAAAATGTCATCTTAGACACTATGCTGACTAAACATTATGTTAATTAAAAAACCTGTCTTCACAATCATTTTTATTACCTATTTTATGTGACAGTAGCTAGACAAAAAGAAACTCAATGCTAATTTTAATAAAGAAAGGATACAGTGCGTTAGTTTGGCAGTTTTGTGACGGGATCGTAAGTATACAACTCTATGGGGTGCGCAAAATACATCCGACGGTCGCCAGCCTTTGTTCCGCGCGTCAGTAAAACTTTCATTATGATGGAAACCATACACAATACGTCTACTTATATCATACAGGGTTAGTGGTGACAAATACATAAACATTTTATGGGTGCCTTTAATACCTCAAAAACAATGGCAAGAACAACAATGAGAACTTATGAAAATTCGCGAGTGAAACTTCGGTGCTCCATATATCTTCTCTGGGGCGGTGCACTGCATGTATAAAACAACTGATACTTAAATGTCGAATTTTCAAAAGTCATTAAAAGAGGCCTTTGAGATACTTAAGTCAGCCTAAAAAAATTAAGTTATAAGTTATTCATAACCCTGCATACTTCCTATACTACAGAAGTACCTCTGTGAAAAGCTGACATCGCAATATGGTCTATGAAATATGCTGCAGTATAAAACAAAACATTTTATGCTCCCCTTGAAATTTCATATCGTCAAAGTAATTGCAATATTATACTGACGTCAATATAAGTCCTGCATATACATAGGTATTATATAAGTCGATGCTTTATTTCAGGAAATCAAATAACGCCTTTAACTGCGTTGTTTAATATCCTGAAATAAATGATAAGTTTTATATTATCCTTAAGTGTGGCTATTTTCCAAAAGCGCTTTTTTTAAGCGAGTGTTGCTTAGCTGTTCTAGTGTCTGCTTTTCATCCAGACGCTCCTTGGTTCGTATCCGGCCCTACACAAATGACTTGTATTTTCAAGCTACGTGTGGATTTGCACTCGTTTAGCGGTTAAACATCGCGAGAAAGCCGACATGTTTGAGGACCACAATATCCGACGACATGTGTCTTCCATGGAAGGACCTGAGCGCCCACCACGTTGTATCTGCCCAATTGAACTTCCCTAACGAATTAATACTGCGAGGGAGTCACGACTCTCAGTCATGAGGAAATACGACTCAAGATAGATGGCTATTTTTCACCTCTTTAACAGTTGGCTTACGTAAGATTTGGCCATGTTTGTTTACTGGTTGAAAATGATAACTTTACAATATTGAGATTGGTTTTTACGTGAAATTTTGGCACCATTTCTATCCTACTACATTCACGTAGGATAGAAATGGTGCCAAAATTTCACGTCTCAAAATATTATTACTTATAATTTTCGTAGTATACATATGACCAGTTATTTAAAAAAGTACTAAAGTAGACTCACAAACATATAAAAAACATATTTTATTTATGCTTACATTTAATTTTCCAGTCAGCTTGATACATAATTTAGAAAACAATTTCCGAAAATAATCATAGACCCTCAATGAGTGCCGTTTCTACCCGAAACTCGCTTTGATGTTACAAATTGAGGTTTTCAGAAATTAGTGTGTTCTACCTTCAGCGGGTTTTTGACGATAAAATGCTTGTGATACGGCCTGCCTTTGGAAAAATGTCTTTGACATTATACCCAATTAATTGTACATTTTCATTGTAGCAGGTTAATTTTTTAAATACTTTTTTTGTTTATTGAGAACTAAGCAGATCCATAATGAGAATGTTACTCTAAAATCTAAATAGGTACATCTTTATTTTACCCATACAATATGCGATGCTAGGTGTTACAAAATTGTGCTGTGCAATTAAAATCCATTGTAAAACTTTAGAGGACTATGAGTAAAGAAGTAGTTAAAACTGTGATTTTAATTCAACTTATGTTTCATCTGCCGAGTGTACCTAGTAGTATGTGTTATGTTGTAACAGATTGTAACTATTCATATTATATGCTATATTTATTTATTCCTTTTTTCTCAACATAAACCACAACAAATATTTGTTTTTTTTCACGGAACAATCGATTTGAATTAGCAATTAATCATCATCACCCATGTCAGAGGCCCTTAGGGCGGCTTGATAAACTCTCAACACCAGAGTAGGCCACTCTCACTCGATAAGAAGAAGAAGAATGAATTATTCTAGATTCTAATTTTTCTCCCAGTCTCCCACCCTTTCCAAAAAAACATCCGCGCCCGACCTCACAGATCAATTCCATCAGGGGTCTAAAAGCGCGCAACCTCTAACCAATGACGCCTCGAAGCGACATGCCTCTACCATAAATATTACCTGCCCCTTACCGCAAAGGGATTTTAGGTAACATTTAGATCTTCAACCATTTCCATTATTCAAACTAATAGCAGCAATATTTTATTCCCAAGCAGTTTCCTCCCAAGAAACTGAAACTCATTTATCGAGCGAACACTTATACAGTTAGTGGCTCTACAACTAAACTCGACTGGACATTATAAATTACTGTTAGAGTTTAGTTTCAGATATTATATATAGGTTAATTTCTTAGTAAATCGGCTTCAGTAAGGTCTGATTTTGAGCCTAATAGGTTTACTCTTGCGTCTTATAATTAGTCATGAAAGTGGAAAACAACTATGTATCTGCATTTTCTTAAAAACTATGAAAGCCAATCATAATTTCTTTCTTCAACTTGTTTAGAAATGAGAAAATATAATAATTACTAGCATGGACCAAACCCGCATCTTTATTAATATATGCCTGTGACTTGTGACTCCTCGGCAAAGGAGAGTTCCTACTTCCTTCATTCCTTCGCTATTTTATAACCGACTTCCAAAAAAAGGAGATTATGAAGTCTACTGAAAGGTTTTTTTTTTCAAATAAGTTGAGTATGAGTAAAACCTTAGTTCATACTAAGTAAAAATAAACAGTCATATAACAATGTGAACAGCATCATTCAAAATATGCCTCTATACGGATGATAAAACGGCCATATTGTGCTTCCAATTTAGTAGCTGAAACAAAACAATAGGCCAGATTTTAGGCGTTCCCATCGAGCCTTTGTATTCGATCACCGTTTATTCACGTCGGCGTTTAACCCTCGCTGAAAAACAAGTGAGCCATAAGTTTATTTTATGGACTTGTGAAATGTTTAGTGGACAACAATTTATGTTATACTGATGACCCTTCTGATTATGTTCTCTAAAATGTTACAGCGGATAGGACATATTACGTATGTACATAACAGTAGTTTTGTTCATTATTAAAATAAATATATTGTACATAAGAAATCCAGAAGAAATCAAACAGAACCATACCAGCCCTAAAATTACAAGAAGAGTCTACGTTTAGCAAGTTCATTGTACAGGCGATGGTGACGATTGGGAATCCTTTATCACAGTATACTACAAATACATATTTCAGCAAAGACAATGCAATGGGATATCTAGTATATCTACTGAAGACATGTTTTTGGTAATATTACATTTATCTCAATCGTCGTCCAATTCCGACGCACGTGCATGTACGCTATTTCACGCTTTTTCGCACAAAATGAACGCGGCTTTTTAAACCAATCAATGGCACAAAAGGGTCACATTCAGGTAAACCGTCCTTTCCGAGGCAGCCTAATAGGCACTATATAGGTAGCGTGGAACTGGGACGTCACGTATTCAGGATGGGTTGTCACAGAAGTTCAATTAATTCTTCAAATATAATTAGATTCGAACCAATTTGTTTAGCAGACAGAAAAACTAGCACCAGTTTGTGAATGGCCATAATCTAATGTCTGCTTATATCTGTATGTTTATTTGTTAGGAGGGCGGTGAAAGCGTCGTGATGATTAATGGCGCCTATACAATTCAAGCGAGTGTGGCCCACCAGTTCCGGTGTCTGGTTTTCATTCAGACGCACCCTGGTTCGAATCCGGCCCTATCCCAACGATTTGTATTTTAAGTTTAGTTTGGATTTTCACTCACTTTGCGGTAAAGGAAAACATTGTGAGGAAACCGAAATGAAACCGACATGTTTGAGAACCACAATTCCTGGACCCGAACGAATTAATTCGGTGGAGTCACGTACAGGTCTTACGTTTTCAACTTGGCAGAACACTCTTTAACTAAGACGTAGGTATTTACCTGTCACAAACAATAAATTCATCCTTTCTAGAATCCATCAAATTGCCTGGAACTTGTCAACAACTTAGCTTTAAACATCTATAAGTAATTTTATAAGAAGCCAGAAAATGTATCCTAAAATCAACAAGACGCGAACATAATCCGATTCCGACTCCAAACAGATAAATTACAAGCCAAGCTTATAATCCTCAGAATGTAGTTGTGGATAGCAAATTTAATTTACTAGTAGCTTCAGTAGAATCGCGGCACTAAGCGGAAAATCGAAGTTTGCTGGTACCACAATACACAGAGCAATCTACTTGTAACGGATTTATAGATTAGTTGTGTACTACTCTCTAAGTACCTCTTTTAAGTCGTATTTCCTCATGAGTGAGGGTCGTGACTCCCCCCAAAATTAATTCACTAGGGGAGTTTTCTTGGGCAGGTACATTTTGGTGGGCGTCTAGATCTTTTCACGGAATACACCATGTCCTCGGATATTTGTGGTCCTCAAACATGTCGGTTTCCTCACGATGTTTTCCTTCATCGCTAAGCGAGTGCAAATCCACACTTAACTTGAAAATACAAGTCATTGGTGTATGGCCGGATTCGAACCAGGGTGCCTCTGGATGAAAAATCAATCAATCAATCGGTCGGTCGGTCAATGATGAAAATTGATGACAATGTCAATCTAGTAATTTTGGGCCGCCAAAGCGGCCCAGCGTTTAGTTGGACTTGTGGACTTTAGTATAAGAAATAGTATTAGTATAAGTATTGCATTAAAAAAAATTGGCGCTAGAAAAAGGGTAAAGAGATAAAATGCGGTAAAAAGTGGGCTGAGAAAAAAAAAGCTACTATTTGGTCTGAATGCTGATCTTTACTATAATGGGTAGGTAGGTAGGATATCAGATTGGTGGTATACTTTTAGGAAGACGATCTGTTTCTGTAAGCTTCTTTCATGAATCGTATGATTCAATCATCTTGAGTAATACATTTATTTAACTTGTATAAATGTGATTCTGCTTGATCATTAGCAAAAAAATCTAAGATTAAGATTACTTGCATTATAATAAAAAATATATCTTAATATGTTTTTTTACAGCAAAGTCCTCACTATATATTAACAGTAACATTAAGTTTAAGCGAGCTTTCAGCTAGTACCTATGTTGTTATATTAATATAAGCAGCACTAGATAAAAAAAGGATTGTACTTTATACCTTCTGTTAGAAAATATTAAAAATATTAGAGTAAACCGTTGCCCAAACGGAATAAGAGTCCTGATAGACGATAATAATAATGGAATTCCTGGGCTCAAGTAGATTAACTAACCAAGTGAAAAAGACATGAAAGTAGATATCATGGCTTACTAGGCAAAAATGAAACGATCATTATGCCGTTGGCGAAAATTACGTAGGTATAAATAATAAGTTGTAGCTTCTATAGGCTACAGAAATTCATTCCTAGCATATGCCCATATTATATTCCATTTTAAGCCGTGTGGCAAATAAACCAATGTCAGGAACCTTAAAATTTTAGTAAATTTATCAAATATGTATGTAATAATAATAAATAAGTAGTAGTAATCTCAATATTTATGTTTAAATGCTTCGACCTCTTAATCTATGAGTCTTATAATATGTCACACAAAAATTTAAGAATTTTCTTTAATCACACCACTGTCAGATTGTTCTGACCACATGTATACTTCAATGCCTCAAGATGTAGATCACCGTATTATATAGATTTTATTTATAATACATTGCCCGCCTTTAGGCTGCTTTCAATTGCAGAATAATACTTTGTTGTACTTCGCATCATTTCAAAATCCACTGACGCGTTTCTCTTTACAATACACGTCCAATTTATCAGAAAGACACATGAGAAACTCAGAAAAATAACCATATACCAATAAGTATTGGATTATATCTACTCAAAAACATTGTTTTCTCTCGTAATCAATTTTGGATTAAATTTGCGTAATAACTGCATATATGTTTAATCGCAAATAGCGCAGAGCTACAAATTTATCGACCTATTTCTCTAAATGAAATATGTCTGCTCAAGGAGTTTCAGACATTTCTCTGCCGGCAAATTTAGAATAACATTTTGTGAAGTTGTCTCAAAGCCATAAACTGAAAACTGAAGTGAGTTTCATTTATTTATAACAAGTTTATCGTTTTAAAAGTGTTTTCTGAGCAGGTATTGTGAGTAAATTATGCCTAACATGGCATGTAAATATACAACCAAAGATAAGACCTTGGTCTTTGCGACAGCACCTTATAGGTTTAATTAGTTTTATAAAAACTACAGGCATTTGTGATAAAATTGAAAGTAAAATCAAGAATGAAACTCGTAAGTTAAATCTTAAAATACCAATCTAGGTATTCATTACCAGAATTGTGTACTAATGGGTACTAAAAAGTACGCGTTTTGGAGGTCAATTTATAGTTATACGGCAATTTTTAGGTAGCAATCGGCTATCCGTCCGAATATCCTTCGTTTCAAATCGATCAGAATATATGAATTTGTTGTCACATCTTAGTTTTCAAATTAATCTTAAGGTCATGCCTTCTTGGGATCAGAAAAAAAATATAACCCAGTATAAACTGATCCGGCACACTGGGCTACATTCAATTAACAAACAACTAAAATTAATTTACTGTAATTAAATTAATGAACGACCTCTATTGGCTCTTGCGAGGCCCGGTCTCGTCCCAGTAGCTGGGAACAGGTGGCTCAAAGTTGGTTGCCATCTACTGGACTGGGTTGGCCCAAGTTTGGTTGGTACTTTGTTTTATTGGTACCCTGTTTGGGTGCTTTGGTCAGTTGAAACTTAGAATGGACTTACTGCAGTTTGTTTCTAGCTTTTCTTAAGGGCTGGACTTCTTTGAGCAGTTTTAGTGGCTTTTATCAGAGTCATGCCGAATAAAGGATCGTCTCATTTTACTTCAGTAAAAACAGCACTTAATTCTTGTTTCAGTGATATAATTGTGAACTCACGTTCACCTTTTGTATCTTTGAATGGAAACCCAAAGAAGAGCTTATTCAGGATCTCCACCTTTGTTAAGTTGTCTTTAACAATGAAGACGCTAAATTAGTTAGTCCAGCAATACGCAATCCTAATTGGCTTCCAATAGATTGTAGCGGAGCTTGATATTTTCCATAAAAAATGATGTCATTTTTAAGTTGAGCTTTGGCGCTTTAGAGTGGCTGAAATTTTCAGGAAATAAAATTTTCTTTATCCTTAAAGTTTAATTTAGTTTAATTAGTTTTAAATAATTCCTTCCATTAAGACCTTACCCCAAAGTTTAGATAATTCTTCAATAATGTCATGACCTAATATTTCTTCTAAGTGGATCCTCCTCGTTTCACGTATTTCCATCGGTAAAGATACTGAAGCAGAAACATCTTGTGCATTATAAGTGCATGGACCTGGCTAGGTGACTTGCTTCGATTTAAATTGCTCGCAAACATACCTGGCAGGATAGTTAGGAAGTATTGAGTTAGCTCCAATCTGGTAAGCGTTGTCTGACACTTTGTGAATTCAAATTCACTGGCACTGGGTCTCCTGACCGTGACCTTGTGTAATAGGTACAGTATTCTCTGTCTAACTCAGGTTTTTGAAATTGTTAATCGCATTTATGTTGTTCAAGCTGTGTACACTTATCTCAGGAATTTGTTCTGGATCAAAACCAGTTTTGAATGTACTTATACTTAGCTTATTTGGGAACACATTCTGTTTTGTGTGTTTTGTGTACCATTATAAATAAATAAATAAATAAATAGCAATCATATTTTGTTACAACAGAAATATAAAGATCATTGTGGAAAGAAAAGTATTCTAATTTTGTCACATCATCGTTATACGTGCTCCCCTTATGCCGCTGTATATAGGCTGTATATTTGACAATTTGTCATAAGCATTAACATTTTAAAGTCATTGTACGTAATCACGTTACGCCACTAGACTAATTCGTTATCAACCGGGCTCCAATGTCCCGGAGTATAACGCTTCAATGTAGGTACATTGGATGCACTATTTGCCATTAAATTGAATATTTGTTAATTTGCTACGAAGCAGAAACACTTTTAAAGTCATTGTACGTAATCACGTTACGCCACTAGACTAATGTCACGGAGTATAACGAGGGTACATTGAATATAGGTACTTTATGCCACTAACGTTATTGATTGTTACTTTGCTATAAAGCAGTAACACTTTTAAAGTCATTGTACGTAATCACGTTACGCCACAAGACTAATTCGCATAATACGACACTATAACTAATTCGACTATAACGCCTCAATGTACATTGAATAAAGCATTGAATATAACAATTTAATAATTGTTTATTTGCTATAAAGTAGTAACACTTTCGTCATTGTTCGTAATCGCGTTACGCCACTAGACTAACTCTTTATCAATCGTGCTTTATTCAACGCGCAATATATACATCTATTGTATGTTGGTATTGTATTCCACTAAACTGAACATTTGCTAATTTGCTATGAAGCAGTACACTTTTAAAGTCATTGTACATAATCACGTTATGCCACTAGACTAGTTTGTTATTAACCGTGCTCAAATAAATATGAATCACAAACAAAATAACCGTTATAGGTCAGAAAATCTAGTTCTTTTTACATTGAATAAACTGTAGAACAATGTATGTAAGAAAATGGTAATAAATAAATTCATATTTTGTTGTATTGTACAACAAATATGTCGGTACATCGAAAAAAGATCGTTACAGAAACATTGCTAGAAAAGTCATGTTTCCGATCTACATGACAAAAATGTAGGTAGGTATTTCAAAAAAAGATCGTTTATCATTTGTTGAAAAAAATCTATATTTACGATCTATTCGGTACCTATAGTTTTATAAAATATATAAGATTGTACCAAGAAAATTAAAATTGATGATGAATAAATGCAGTAAGATTGCTTGTTAAGTTAGTAGTTGCACTAACCTTTATCCTTTGAGCTAGTTGATGAATTGCTTAGTTTTTATGCCAAACGTCGAATTTTCGACGTTATCCGATGCTCCTTTTCCTAATTTACCACTTGAACACATGAAATAAACACTTTTTTCCACGAAAAATTCAAATAGTAAAATTCAACGAAATTTATGATGTTGCGACGCCCGCACACAAGAAATGAATGAGGTTTGACAGGAGGACGGCGCTACATGCGCTACATTGACAGTGACATTTGTTCAAAAGTTTTTTCTTTTTTTTGTGTTTTTATTTTCACAGCTATAAAAAGTGTGACGCCTAGTACATACAGAAGTGAGACTACATAGTTAATAAAGAAATCTCGAGCATGTAACGTCGTCGTAGTATAATTTTAAAAAATAACCTACCGAGATTGATGATTACTTTGCGTTTTAAAACCTATATGGAGATTTAGTCGCATTTGACTGCCTTGGTCATTCTAAGTCACAGATTATCTAACATCATCATCATCCTCATCCAACTTTTTACCGCATTTTATCTCTACCCTTTTTCTAGCGCCATTTTTTTTTATGCAATACTTATAATAATACTATTTCTTATACAAACATACTCCGTCTTATTACAAAACGCGGTTTAAATATTAGTCCATGACATTGAAAATAAAAAAATGTGTTCTTGTTGTTCAAACATCACATACAAACAATCAAAATTTCAACAAAAATTGGAACTTTGATTTAACATTGGTACATTTTGATAGTTTGATAATTATGACAGTAGACAGTCAATTTTTGAATAACTAAAACGGACTTGGTCTAGACTAATATTAAAACCACGTTTTGTAATAAGGTCCACTAAGTCCACAAGTCCAACTAAACGCTGGGCCGCTTTGGCGGCCCAAAATTACTAGATTATCATCAATATTCATCATTGACCGACCGACCGATTGATTGATTGATTTTTCATCCAGAGGCGGGTGCCTCTGGTTCGAATCCGGCCCTACACCAATGACATGTATTTTCAAGTTATGTGTGGATTTGGAAAACATCGTGAGGAAACCGACATGTTTGAGGACCACAAATATCCGAGGACATGTGTATTCCGTGAAAATATCTAGACGCCCACCAAAATGTACCTGCCCAAGAAAACTCCCCTAGTGAATGAATTTTGGGGGGAGTCACGACCCTCACTCATGAGGAAATACGACTTAAAAGAGGTACTTAGGGAGTAGTACACAACTAATCTATAAATCCGTTACAAGTAGATTGCTCTGTGTATTGTGGTACCAGCAAACTTCCATTTTCCGCTTAGTGCCGCGATTCTACTGAAGCTACTAGTAAATTAAATTTGCTCTCCACAACTACATTCTGAGGATTATAAGCTTGGCTTGTAATTTATCTGTTTGGAGTCGGAATCGGATTATGTTCGCGTCTTGTTGATTTTCGGATACATTTTCTGGCTTCTTATAAAATTACTTATACTAGATGTTTAAAGCTAAGTTGTTGACAAGTTCCAGGTAATTTGATGGAGCCTAGAAAGGATGAATTTATTGTTTGTGACAGGTGACCTACGTCTTATTTAAAGAGTGTTCTGCCAAGTTAAAAACGTAAGACCTGTACGTGACTCCACCGAATTAATTCGTTCGGGTCCAGGAATTGTGGTCCTCAAACATGTCGGTTTCATTTCGGTTTCCTTACAATGTTTTCCTTTACCGCTAAGCGAGTGAAAATCCACACTAAACTTAAAATACAAATCGTTGGTATAGGGCCGGATTCGAACCAGGGTGCGTCTGAATGAAAACCTGACACCGGAACCGGTGGGCAACACTCGCTTGAATTGTACAGGCGCCATTAATCATCACGACGCTTTCACCACCCTCCTAACAAATAAACATACAGATATAAGCAGACATTAGATTATGGCCATTCACAAACTGGTGCTAGATTTCTCCTCCTCGTTGTTGGTAAGTTCACAAGCAACACGAAACAGTGATACAATACGTTCGCCGTCAAGTAACCTACCACGTTTCCTTTCCTAGGCAGTTTATTGGTCGCTGTCGGCTGGAGGAAGGGCTGGTTGAGCCAAGTTGAGGCCTGCGGACCTCATCCTAGCCCGCCGCCGCTATTCTAAAAGGAGAAAAACCCCAGATTCGGGTGAGTTTTACGACCTAATGAACGTGCGGTGTCCGCGATACCACCTACCCTCTAAAGCTGAACATATTGTAAAAGTAACTGCTTGTTAACAGGGTTTTTTAAGTTTCTCGCACATCTACTCCATTCTACTATCAATCTACACGGTCTAAGGCTGCTGGCCTATGCCGCCCATCATCACACTAACCAGACCACACACCCAACTTCACCCTACTACGCCGTGCCTGGGGCGCGGAGCGCCGGAGGTCATCAACCGTGTTGGGAGAAACTCCTGCTTCTCCCAGCCCTCTATGGCGGGTGACTCCACTCGGACTCCATCCCCCATCACTAAGCGGTAACAAGTAAAATATAAAGGCACCAGACATTATATGTCTGGTGCCTTTATATTTTACTTGTGGTTTTAATACTAAAACGAAACTGGTTGCAACTAGATACCCTGGTGTAGGCTTTCTCCTCGACCCTGAGGCTAAAATGTAGAACTAAAGAGTACTCATTCTCTATCGCCTTGAGTAAAGGCTGGCGCCCATATCTATATATATTTAGAACTACCTGTAAATTAATAAGATTAGACCTTAATGTATACTGTACCTAGAGACTACCACCTTATTTAAATAATAATCAGTAAAGTAAACTTGTATCATCTCAACATTTGTATTTTATCTACTACCTAATTCCCCTTGAATAGAATTAGGTAGCCGAAACCTCACAGATAACGCATTTATATCACATGCACAAAAATTATTCCGTTACAACAGGTAATATTGTTTTAATGTTTATGACAAGGCAATCTGGCTACCCGTAAGTTTGTTTGTCTTTCTTGCCGTCGTTTCAGAATAAATAGGTATTAGGTATACTAAATGTAGGTTTTAGGTAGGTACTGCACAGAGCACACATAAGTACCTACTATAAATAATACAAGATATTAAATTTTTAAGAGATAATTTTTTTAATAAATAGAAAATAAATTAAACTTTAGTTATGCTTAAATAATTTGATGTTTCGTAACTAGTGCTATTTTTACTTAAAAACTATCCGTTTGCAATTTGTTTTTAAAGATTATTTATGGTAGGTACGATAGAATTGTGGTATACATAATATTTTAAAAACGAACCTTGAGCCTGTAAATCATAAATCCAAACAAAATGACCGCATTGAAGGTATACATTTAGATTCTTAAAATGTGTTAAGTGGTGGATCGACAAATGACACAATCTGGCCTTAACTAAAAATAAATATTTGAAGCACCGAACATACGTAACACTATAAAGACTTAAGAAACTTGATGTACTTACAACGAGATAAAGGTACTATAACTGAACCACTGTTTCACTCTCGCTTTTTTGTTTTGTGACGCGAGGTCTGTGCCATCGACAAGCTGGATTATGGTTATTGCAAAAAAATAAGTTAAACGCCTAGACGTATTGTGTTAGCAAACAATTAAATTGCGTTCGGTGCAAAGAATTATTAATGCAGGCGCTTCTTTTTTTGTAGTATTTTTTTTACATTGTCCGGTTTAGTTTAGTCAGTAGTGGTGATAAATGCGTCGAAATCGGCTTTGTAGGCGCCTTTAGGGTCTTCTTTGTCAACCAGTTGGCTCCAGAGGTCTGGAATTTTGTCCTGCATGGCTTTCACCACGGTACGGATCAATTGACGCTGCTTCGGGTTGCATCTCGAGCATTTTGTCTTCACAGCATCGGGGATGATCTCTGAAAAGATGAAAAGAATATGTCATGACAATGTCAGGTCCTGCCAGGAGTTTCAAAACTCTTGACAACAGAGTTGTTTTGTCAGATAAATGCATGTGTTAGTAAACTATATCAAATTACTAAGTAATGTTCATTTTACAATGCTGTGTGCATTGTAATTGCTTGAAAACAATATAACAAGTGCCTACTCAAAAACAAAATCACAAACACTCTGGTTTGATCATAACTATCACATTATGTTCAGGCATAATATTTTTTCTTAGTTTTGTTTCAATGCCAAACCATTTACATTTATCATTTATTATATCAGTTAAATGAGCATTATAATATAGTTAGAAAGAAAAAAAACATTATTTAATCAATATTGGTTTGAAACTATACTAAATACTAAAATAGTACAGATATATGCTCCACCTTGGGCCACAGAGATAAAAAAATGCAATTGGATTGAGAAAAACCTCCTTTTTTCACTCTCCTTGAGTCGTATTGCCACATGACTGAGGGTGGTGACCCCGCAAATTCATTCGTTAGAAGAGTTCTCTTGGATAGATACATCGTGGTGGGCACCCAGGTCCTTCCACGGAAGACACATGTCCATGGCATGTCCTCGTTTTTTAACATGCTTGCAACTATCTATGTAATCCAATTTGAAGACGATTAATAATAAAGTAGGTAAGTACTTAACTTACTCTTAAAGTCAGATCCTTCAGCCGTGCATGGTCCTTGGCCGAGGAAGCACCTGGCGTAGCTCTTGAGAAGACGTACATTATCAGCCAACTCTTGGGCGTCGAAGTCATCGTACTTGGTGCTGTACCCTTCTTCGGGACGGCACAGCACCACCGCCAATACCGCGCAGAGTACTAGGATTGTCTTCATTTTGCTGCGAAGAATATAAAGATGTTGTTTATCAAAAAAGAAAATGATGAGTAGGTACAGTGGACCTCCGGTAATCCGACAAACATTATGCATATTAGGGCAGTGTCGGACTATCGAATTTGTCGGATTATAGAGCACTCCCTAAGACCCCCTGTCCGGTTTTTTTTTACAAAAGAGAAGTAGATATCTTGTAATTCGATAAATTATAACAAGACATGTCGAATTACAGGGGGAGCCGGAATAGACAGGGGCCAGATTATGGGGGGGTCCACTGTATTGCCTTTACTGTTTGGATACGATCTACAATCTGCAAAAGGTTGGAGTAGGTACAAAAGGCTCAAATATATCTGGGGAGCAATTATATAATAGCAAAAAATATCAAGAAACTAATAAGCAGTATATAAATATTCCACATACACCATACTGAAAATTAGTTCACGAATTTACCCTTTGCCTGTTATGAATTGATAACTTTCTACCCGCATGTACCTAACTGAGCTTGACATAAGCAATAAATCAGGCAACTTTTAAATCCATCACACAGCAAAGCGCTACATTTTTTGTCAAATGTACCTATCACAAATTACAAGAGGGCATTGAAATAGATAAAAAAAAACTTACTCGAGCGTATCTTCACCTAGTCTGTACTAGACTGTGTCCAAGCAAACCCTGAAAACCTTATTTATACGAGTCCAAAGGAGGACCTCACGTTGTCTATACCAATATTGTACTTCTAAGTGCTGACACAGGTCATAATGAAACGTGCAAACTTACATTCTTGGAGACAAGCGACAATGCTATCAATCGTATATGTATGTATATCGAACAAGAACATTTTTACTATGTAGGTATAATATTTTTGCTAACTTTTAACTTTGGGATTACTTTTACGTTTTCCTATTTTTAATTGAGTCTATTTGAAAAGAAATAACCTTTACTAGTATCGCTTCTCAGAATACCCACGAGAATCAAAGATAAAAAACCTGAATTTCATTCAAATCAATTAAGCCTCATTTTCGAGAGACATGCAAATAAATACAAATTTGAAATATGGATATAATTGAATTAAATGCACAAGATTAATAAAATGATTGAAGTATGCATTTCGCTTCGTAATATGCTTACTTTCACAATACAAAGCTGTAATTATCTTTAAAATAAGAACATAAACATACAAAAAATTCGATATTGTGTTATCATCGCGACAGTTAGATAAGTACGAACTTTGACTTATGACTTGATTATCGGCAAACGGTTTGGTGTTTACTTAAACCTAAAAATGAAATATAAATAAACAATCACTCCCAAAATTCTTGGAAACAAAGTTTGATGTTTTGTTATGATTTTGCGTTTGTTCGTAAATCTTCCTCAAATTTCAACACTCGACTAAAAACTCTTTAACAAAATTTGCACTTAACTTCCTTTACATTTATTTATTGTAATTTTTAATTTATTGATTAAATTATATATGCTGCGTTGCAAGGCACATGATAATTTACACTTAGTAATAATGATGGCCAATCTAATGCTTCTGTACTAATATTGATGAAGAATTTTTCTTCTTGAAAATGATCTAACAAAATGTCGTCAACAATATATGTATGTCTATCTTTTAAGGTTAACTCACTAGAACCGTTTTTATGGTAATAACTATTCCACGCGGACGAAGTCGCGGGCACCAGCTAGTTATTTGATATGAAGGAAAATCGTTCGAGTGTACAGTAGTTATTCTACGCCGAACTATATTGCTATAATTGAGAAATGATAGCATTGTTCTGTGGTCATCTCTCTGATAAGTCGTTAATCAGACTGCTGATTACAGTCAAATGCCGTATGTATTAATTACAGCAAGCTTTAGCTTTCTTCATATAAGCATCTATTACAGATCCTATTACAAAAAGCGAGTGTGGCTCAGCGAATCCAGTGTCTAGTTTTCATCCTGACGCACCTCGGTTCGAATCCGGCCCTACACCAATGACTTGTATTTTCAAGTTAAGTGTGGATTTGCACTCGCTTAACGGTGAAGGAAAACATCGTGAGGAACCGACATGTTTGAGGACCACAATATCCGAGGACATGTGTCTTCCGTGTAAGGACCTGGGTGCCACCACAATGTAAGACCCAAGAGAATTCCCCTAATGAATTTATTCTGCGGGGGTGTCACGACCCTCAGTCATGAGGAAATACGACTCAAAAGAGAGAGAGCGACAGTTCCTATATTTATCTTAACAGATTATCGGGCCTTATGCCCGCTGAGAGGCCGACATGATACTTATAATTAACTAAAAAAATACAGAAGAATGGATGTATTAATTAATTGTTGATCATTGTCATTATATAACAAATCCTATTATCATTAGGTATTACAAAAAATACTATCTCGTTTACTTTGCAATGTGAACACGTTCCAGTCTCATGGTAAGTAAATATCAGCGTGGTCAGGGGTTATGTTATCTCCCCGTTTTTTATAAATATTTGATTGTTCTCGGTATATAAGATGTTTTCCTCGAAGTCATTCAGTTTGTTTTGCGTTTTGTTGAGTACCTATAATATTCACCATGTCCAAATTCACGGTGAGATATTTACGATTTTTATTATATTTGCAAAAAAAATAAAGTAATTTTCCTTTTGGATTATTTTTTAGTGAACTTAGATAGATTATATCCCTGCCAGATTGGTTGCCTGGAAAAGATCGCTCTTAGCGATAAGGCCGCCAATGAAAACACTAATTTCAAATTCTGTTTTTTTTTGTATTGTTTAAAAAGTATTTATCTATCTATATAAAGACATAAAAGATGAAAGTAAAATAAGCATACAAAATAAATAGGCACTTGGAAAATTTGTATCTGAAAACCCCTAAGATAATCTAAATGCTCACTAGCCAGTCTATTGTTGATATATAAATCTGCTGTCAAATTTAAATGACCCGTAAACTATTATGATCTACTAATTATGAAATGTTTATAAACAATAAATGAATAGTAAAATTTAGTATTCGTTTCAGATTCTTTTAGCGCTGGTCGCTCTTTTCGCGCTGACGGCAGCGAAACCTCAAGGTATTTTATTCATCATATTACGTTTTAGTGTTTTGTTGCATTTTACTTAGTTATTTTTTTATTTTACATATTTTTTACATATTATATATAATTGGATTACCATTCACACACTCACTCACTCACTGACATAGTAGTTCTCCGGGAGGGAGATTTTTTTGAAAATTTCAAGTATATGGTCGTATAGAGGATGCTCCAATGAGTAGAGGAAAAATCCAAAACTTGGAGAAAGTGGAACTGACCATGGAGTAGGGTAGGGGATCTCGGAACCTATGAGTCTTGGAGGGAGGGTGCTTGAACTAATTTTGATAGGAACTGCTTGTGGGTTCCAGAAAACTAAAAAACAAGACGGCCACCATACAAAAAAACATGGCCGCCATACAATTTTCACATGCATATTATGATCTGGAACGGTTGGAGATTGGTGGGGGGTGTTCGACCAAATGTCATAGAGGGCCGAGAGGGACGTTTCAAAATATTTGCAAAAATCCAAGATGGCGTCGACAAAATGGCGGCCGATTTTCAAAATGGCCGCAGGGGGCTGATTTTTTGCATCGGGGGGTATTTT
Organism: Macaria liturata; assembly: GCA_964023185.1. Lineage (NCBI taxonomy): Eukaryota > Metazoa > Arthropoda > Insecta > Lepidoptera > Geometridae > Macaria > Macaria liturata. The sequence goes on along the minus strand of OZ026812.1, from coordinate 4,026,544 downwards.
GGGGTGCAGATTCCATAACTAAAATCAAATTTTCGAAATGTCAAAATATAAAGATGACCGCCATACATGTGAAATTTTCGAGGGAGTGGGGAGTAGATCTCCATGTTGCTGGGGTGCAGGGTTGACGTTTTTGGTGCCAATGTGTACGTGTGGGTCTAGAATGTATAGAATAAATGAAAAGTTGGTGATAGGTGGAACTGACCTTGGAGTACCGAAGGGATCTCGGGAACTATAAGAGATAGGGAGGTGATGCTTGAACTAATATTGGAAAGAACTGCATGCATGTTTTCAATCATACAAAAAAAAATTGGCTTTCATACAAAAAAAAAATTCTTTATACAAATCCCATACATTTTCCTAAGGATGAACAAAACGACGGAGCAAGTACTGCGGTGAGGCCAAAGGCTGAACTGCAGTACTTGTGACGTCCAAGTTAAGGTGATGCGAGGCCAAAGGCTGAGTATCACCATCACTTTGACCATCAGACCTTGGAGTACCACAAGGGATCTCGAAAACTATAAAAGATAGCGGATTGGTGCTTGAACTAAATATGATGAGAACTGCTTGCATGTAACCAATCATACAAAATATTATTGGCTTTCATACAAAAAAAAATTCTTCATACAAATCCCATACATTTTCCTAGGGATGAACAAAACGACGGAGCAAGTACTGCGGTGAGGCCGAAGGCCGAACTGCAGTACTTGCGATGTCTAAGTGAAGGTGATGCGAGGCTTGAAACTGATCTTTAAACCGATCAGACCCTGGAGTACCCCAGGGGATCTCAAAAACTATAAGAGTAAGCGGGTTGGTGTTTAAACTAAATATGATGAGAACTGCATGCATGTTACCAACCATACAAAAAAATGTTGGCTTTCATACAAAAAAAATCTTTATACAAATTTCATACAAATAAATTAGGAGGAACACAACTACGGCCGAAGTCGTTTCAAATTAGTTTCTAACTCCACCTATCCCTTGTCACCAGAACCCAAAATGTCGATCGACATCAAAGACTGCGTCGACCTGAAGGCCAGGCTGACGGAGGCGGGAGACAAGCTGGTGATCATCGATTTCAAGGCCGCGTGGTGCGAGGCCTGCAAGAGGATCGAGCCCAAGCTGGACGAGATGGCCGGCGAGATGGCTGACTCTATCGTGGTGCTCAAGGTAAAGGGGAGCTTGAATCAATCTTAAACGAATTTGAAGTATGTTAGCGGATTTCTGACTGACTTAGATAAATGTTTCGAATTGTATATTAGTCCAGTCAATTTACCGAAACATTGTACGCGAGTATTTAGATGACTGCTTTCCCAATTCATGGATCGGGAGGCGTGGCCCAATTGAATGGCCCGCACGTTCCCCAGACCTAACACCGCTCGATTTCTATGTCTGGGGACGTGCTAAAGAGTTGGTGTATGAGGTCGAAATCACAACAAAAGAAGAATTGGTGGCAAGAATTAACGACGCTTTTGTAAAAATTAAAGCAGAAATGACTCTAAACACCACCACAAAAGAAATACGTCGTAGGTGCCGTGCGTGTATTCGTAACAGAGGAGTTGTATTCGAACAGGATTGGAAATAAAAAAAAAATTGATTAATTTCCGTTGTTTGTGTTTTTGTTGGTACATTGTACATTTATTGAACAAGCCGATAGCATTTTTTATGTCGTTATAATAAGTAATAAATGGAGAACTTTTTTAATGCATACTACCTCCAGAATCATCAATCCAGAAAACAGAAAGTTGAAATTAGATGTCAAGCTTAAATTTATTTTTTCACTTTATGAGTTCTACATCAGTTAGGTAGTTCAGATTGTATGTAATTTTGCTTTTCGTGGCTTAAGCATGCATTTGAGATTATAATTACATGAAAACATCCGGTCTAAAACGGATTTTAGAAATGTTATTTAAGTGAATAGGTACAATTTCGGTAAAAAACGAAAAATTTACAAAAAAAATCTTTAAAAAAAATAGGAGGTCAGGGATTTTTTTTGGCCAACTTGTATTCTCTAAATATGTACCTGAACACGCTCACTTAGTTTGTCGGACCCTCTACAGAACACCCTGTATTAAAAAGTGTACTCATAACATGAGTATTGAGTATATACCTACCATGATTCCCAGCAGTTAAATTAGTTGTTTATAAATTTCAAAGCACGATATTTGAAAACTACAATGTAACCGACAAATTGATCGATACGCCTTATTTACCTATTAAAATCCGTGATAAAATAAACGTTATCGCGGTGTTGATTTTACACTTGTAATGTAACATTACATTTTAGTACCTGGTTAGTGGACATACACATTTAAAAATTATGTAACAAACTGAAGATTATAGAAACATTTTCCTTAACTACAGACATAGAGATAACGAACAGCGGAATTTACTAAATATGCTTTTTGCGATAAAAATTAAAAAGCCTATCACTCACTAGACACTCCTAAGACCTCATACTACCTACATACCAAAAAAAGTATAGGTACATTAAATAGGTACCTATACTTTTTTTTGGTAATACGATATGAATCAAATGTTTGTGTATACCCAAAAAATCTTTTTCTAGTATCTTTGTTCAGATCTAATATTTTATGTATAGATAGATATACTTAGATACAATCTCAATAATTTTGGTATATTTAGAAAACGAACAGGAATTTCTCAATAATTAAATATTTAGTCAAGAGTTTCTAGAATATAGTATCATTAAACCAGTAATAGAAATCCTAAATTGTGCCGTTTGCCAAGAAATTTTATACCTACTTATTACATTCCTAGGCCATGAACTAAATATAAACACCTTTTTTCATCGATCTGTTTAGCAAGCAGCTAATCTTAAAGTACCTACTTACTTGTAAAATATTGTTTAGGGAAAAGAAATATGTACTTACATGTATAATTATCTACTTTAAAGTGTACCCGGGTAAACCCATCCCAATTAGCAATTTACCTTGTGTTCAAAAAAGGAAACAATGTCAAAGACTCGTTTGGTTTGAAAGCATAATAATATATATCTGCAAATGAATGTCTATCATTATATGGTTCAGCAGAATGAATCATGTATTGTTATTTTATTAATTTAATTCAGCCATCCACAGCAATTTGTTCTTGTCTTGCCTGAATATAATAAAGGGAAATTTTATTATTTACGAAACCTTAGAAATTGTTAGTTATATCAAAGTGTAGTAATTCTTTTTTTATTGCCACCTGTAGTATTTGATCAATTCTTTAGCCATTTTCCTATCAAATCCATAATCAAGTTTTTTAGTAATAAATTTTGACCACATATGTATTATACGTAATCTTTCATAGTGCATAATTAAAAAAAAACCATTTCTGTTCGTGATAACATATCTTTTCAACTTTATCTATCATTTTGATATCACTTGTAACAGGGTAAATTAAGCTGGCTTTATTGCCTTCACTCCTGTATTAACCATACCCCAAAAACTGATCCCAAAGTTGAACATAATGGGTCTTATGACAAAACGTGGTATGTCTATTAGTCCAGAACTTTAAAAATATGCAGTCTGTTTTTGTTGTTCGAAATTTGTCTGTCTACTGTCATAATAATCAAACTAAGAAAATGTTACCAATGATAAATAAACGTCCCAATTCGAAGATGACATTTGATTGTTTGTATGCGATGTTTGAACAACAACCGACTTTTTATTTTTCTGGAGAAATATTTGAACCACGTTTTGTAATAAGACTGATTTTATTAACAAACAGGGTAAATCGTTTTCTAACATTTACTTTATTTGCAGGTGGAGGCAGACGAGTGCGGGGTCATCGCCGACGAGTACCACATCGGCGCCTTCCCCACCTTCGTGTTCGTGAAGAGCTCCAAGAAGATCGAGAAGTTAACCGGCGCCGACGTCGACAAACTGAGGAACACCATTCTCAAACTGAAGTAGATCTTCAAAACTCCCTTGCCAATAGAGAAATTCGTATCAATATTGTCTCGAATTTCGAATGCGAATGCTCCAATTCGAAATGCGAACGGCGAATTCGAAAAAGGAAAACACAATTCAGTGTTCGTCATTTAACGCGGGGTCCTATGTGAAATCGATATTTCATAAAAATCAAATAAAATAGAAGTATATAAGATAGAGCTGATTTTTTTCAGTTTATATAATTTTGATTCAGTGTTAAGACAATAAAAGGCGCCAAAACATGATTACGTATACTTTGCTCGTCAGTCGGTCTGTCGGTCGGTCGGTCGGTCGGTCGGTCAGATCTTAGGCTGGAAACAGTGCTCGACCGTCGGTTGTGAAAATGCGTTCAGTGCTACGCTGACGACGAACTGCGACGCGTGTGTACAGTTCACAAGAAAAATGAATCCTTTTGTTGCAAATGCTGTAATTTGAGCACGCTATTTTTTGCGCAAACGACGAAATAGAAGGCGGCGAAGATATCATGACAATTAAATTAAATTTACAACAATATGATGTTTTATTTACTTACCTATATCCTTTTTCTCACTGTCTGACTTCTCGACGAAATCCGGAATTAATTCTTTACAAACTTCTTTCCAAGCACTTTTTTTTGCATCACGGTCTTTATAAAGGTCATACGATAAATCCCATAGTGCCGGACGAAGCCGCACTTCTGTGATAAGGTGCTCTGTATCGATATTCATTTTTTCATTCGACGAGATTTTTTTGTACGAGTGTACGTGAGCGCGTGCAGTCGGTCACTCCGTCAGCGAAGCACTGATCGTGTTCCTACAAGCTCATAGCAGGCCTACCTAACATAAAACAAAATGGCGCGACGCAACTGAATTATATACCTACTGCTCTGTCCGTAACCCACGCGCAAGCCAAATTAAAACTTAACATTTCGTGTTAACGTTCATATTGCGCTGAATACCGTCCGAAACTCGCCTGATGGTCATGGTTGTCACGTGTAATGGATGTGGGCTTGTATTACTTTCGTGTTATGCCTAATCATTGGTGAAACGTTTGTTCCCAGTTTATAATTCATCAGTGACTTTGTTTGATATACTATTACAATAAAATATCTTACTAGGTACCTACCTACTTGTTAAAATTCGAATTAACATAAAAATATTTTATAAATAGGTAATTCTGGTATTTGGCTAGATTATTTATATCTAGTCAAGTAGTCATGTACATACTAGGTAAATAAATAAATATTTCAGGACATATCACACAGCGCCATCTAGCCCCATACTAAGCTTACGCTTGAATCATGGGTACTAGATAACGAATATAATACATATATACTTACTTTTTTTTGTAAATACATACTTATTATACATAGAAACGACCAGACTCAACACAAATAATTACAAATTTAAATATTCATAATTATTTGTGTCATGCGGGAATCGAACCCGCACCCCTAGATTAGAAGGCAGAGCTACTACCAACTAAGCTAACAGAGCAGTCATGAAAGCATTCATTCTCCTAGTCTTATTTTACGTTCATTCTTTGAATACCATTCCCATCACTAAAACATAGACAACGTTAAAAGTCTATCATAGAGTGTTTGTCAAAGCTGTCAAAAGATTTTTCGCTGATTTGATCACGTCTTCGTAATTTATTGAAATACAGCGTAATTATGTTGAATCAAAGTGTTCTACGTGTGTAAATAGTAGCATACATGTACCGTTTGTGTCCAAGAACTATTAAAATACCGAAGTGGAGTGATTTCATCGAAAGTTTAGTGATTTTGTGAGAGCCGGCGGTTTGTTTACTATTTTTACCAAGTATAGATGAACCGACTTTTTTAGGTGTAGGTACGTTGTATTCAAAGAGGTACACAGTAAGTAGTGGTGACAACTGTGGCGCAGGTGCGGGGCGCGAGCACTCTGTCTACTCGAAAACGCTTTAGCACGCTTTATTAAAAAAAACACCATTATGATTTTAGGTACTTATTCGTAATTAAACAAACTGATGTTTTATGAAATGAAAATAGATTAATGGATATTTATCTACTTACTTGCACATACGGGCGGACCAAAAGAGTACCGCGGCCCGCCCGTTCTCGGTTAATCACCTTTACCATTCGCTTAAGATTTTGTATGTTAAAAATAAATAGCGTACCTAGTTACTTTTTTATCGAAAATATTTAAGTTAATTTCTTGACCATATAATACAGATATTACCTATGGCCTACATTGTGTGTTTTTCGTGCCATTTTTTTATGTCGGTACTGGATACAATACCGATATAAATACAATAACGGATATAATACTTTTATACTTTTCTTTTGTACTTAGGTACCTACATACGTACATATTATACATACAAACTACCAGACTCAACACAAGTAACTATATACTTACATTTTAAAATGCATAAGTAAATAGGTACTTGTGTCACGCGGGAGTCGAACCCGCAACCCCTAGATTATAAGGCAGAGCCACTACCAACTAAGCTAACAGGCAAGTCAAGGCCATTGTATTTTTTGCTCATTTTGTCACGCGGTGTACGAGCGAGTGATGTGCCGTTTGACACACGACTGTCGAGCGTACTTTACTGTGCCCTCCGCGCGCCGCGCGTTACTAACCGGGAGATAGGTTTTTGTTGTATTATGTATTCTGTGCTCATAGCTCGTCGGTCGACCGACGCACGCGCAACCGACGAGCTGGACCGACGGCTCGACCGACCGTACGCACTTACCAAATCACGCGCGTACCGTCAGCGTAGCTGTGTGCGCGTTCATTACTTGCATAGATATAGCTACGTCGACCGGCGGTCAGCGCTGTCTGTCGGTCGAGCACTGTTTCAAGCCCTGTCTTGGTCATGGTCTTGGTCTTGGTCTTAGTATTTGTCTCGGTCTCGGTATTTGTCTCGGTCTCGGTCTCGGTCTCCTACCTATACTCTTCAACCTGTACATTCATGACTTACCGGAAACAACCAGCCGAAAGTTTTTTCTTGCGCGAGTCCGACTCGCATATCACAAAGTTAAGGGCGAGGGCCTCGTCTGTGCGCTATGCACCATCCTTCTCAGTCTTTAGTTAATTCCTTGACCCCTTTGTATACTCCATAATAAGTCCAGTAGGTCCATATAAGACCTCTTTGGCTTTCCTCTTCCTCTTTGAGCTTCCAATTTCTCCTCAATGAAATAGACGAGTATGTATGTGTATGTGTATGTTACTAAGAAATTGTAAATTCATATTATACCTAATAACACTCATGAATGTAAACACCTAGAAACCTACACAAAAAACCTTTCTTTGACTTGTTGTTTGTTTATATACGAGTACGATATATATCACAGAAATAAACAGCCTGCATGATCAATTAATCAGTGTTACCACTATTTACCTCGTTTTAAAAAAAAACTGGAAACTAAGCATCTGATTATAATGATCATTGATATTTTCCTGAATTTGAGCGGAAATTGTCACAAACTACATTAATTTCCAGATATATTGCTGTGTCACATCACAGTTCATTACCTCGTCATCTACCAAGGAATCTACGAGAGAAGTACTTTACGATGACGTAGCTATATATAGGGGTAATCTATAGGTATGTATATTATATAGTTAGGTTTATTCTGCCTCGTCTCCTAGTGATTGATTGCAAACAAGCCAGCAAGAACATGCAACGTAATTACTTACTCGTGAATTAAGCAGAGAATGCCACCTATCAGATATTATATTCGCGTGTTTCTAAAGTAATTCGAGTTGATCGTACATGAGCGATGATAATGACATCGTTTGTAAGCTTTGATCGATAAATTATTTTCAATTCAATGTCTAGTACGTCTGAATTTTAAACATAAATGTTAAACTCCCTTCTTATAAATACTTACTTAATTGTCTTAGGAGTTAAAAAATACAAAATTGTATTAGGTAGGTACAAAATGAATGGTTATTTGTACAACAGCAAACACACAACAAATATGTTTGTAAATCAACATACGCCATTTTGTGAGGTGTTTTCCGCAACACTCATGCTCAGAAATAGGTGATGAATATAGAAGATACCAAGTAACAGAACATAGAATAACACGTACATATCCAAGTGTCAAACTGGCATCGAAAAGCAGAACCGCGATAATGGCCTCTGTTTTCAGAGTAAAACACATTTTTTTGTTCATTGCGCTAATGCAGTTGTAACGTATTTTGACCTGTGTTGACACACATTCAACTTTACTACCAATATAAACTTTCATTTCGGGTGACAATATTTCAATGGGTTTCAATAAAAAATGCATAACTGAAATAAGTTTCCATTACCGCACTACGGGCGGTTGGATTTGTACAAGGCTTTTAGCCGCGGGAGGGCGCTGCAATAACACTGTTTCATTCTAATTCAATGATGGAATCGGTAGCACTGGATCAACATAGAACAGCTGTGGGCCAACCTAAGGGAAACAGGAGACCCACATGTTTGAGGATCATAAAATCCGAACACAAATGGCATCCGTTGATTTTATTAGCCAAAGAGAACTCTTCTAGTAAATTAATTCTGCGGAAAAGTCGCGCTCACAACTCTCAGCAATTATAATCCATTTCATATAGCAAGGCACCTGTGACACATATAAAACGTCACTTGTCAATATCATTTTGACAATTGTAATGATGTACTGCAGTAATTCGAATTAGAAATTTACCGATTATCGATTGTAGTTACTTATGGCTATTTTCATCTGCCTATCCTAAAAATGTTATGTGAATTACCGACAATCACAAAATAATATTCGTCGAACCCACAATAAATTCCTACAGATAAATTAAGGAAGGGACAAATTGAGAAGAAGATAAGAATACAGTTATGATAAAATAATATTGCTAGTATTGCCAGTATAATATATATGAAGCCAAAATATATATTAAATTATTCAAATGAAATTATGATACACAAAAATTTTATGTTTTTCGCTATATTTTTATGATGCAAAACTCATAAATACCTTCCTTAATTATTTTAATATAAAAAATCGCATAAAATCATTTTGCTTGAAGTACATAAATCATTATCTCTGATAGATCGAAATGATAAATACTTGTTTTTGCGATATTTTTTTTGATGTCAAAAATAATCGATTACCTAGTCCCAACCCTACGAAAATGACGTCACAATTAGCAGTAGTACGTAACTTTGCTGTGCGATGAAATTTAATATTTTATTTTTTTGTAACATTGAATGCGAGTATGTACACGCGAAAAATACCCTTTATTTGATGTCTTATATTTTTTACTGTTTATATTAATAGTTATTTTTGTTAACTTACATAATGTTTTCACTAGTAAATAGAAATATTTCAATATGAGCATGACGTCACAATAATTTTTGTACATGTTCTTTTACGTTCTACTGACCTGTCACAGGTGACTTGCTATATGAAATGGACTATAGGAATAGATTTTAAGAAAAAGCGCATTTCAAAATAATAAATAATCCAAACTAATGCTTCATTCGGAATCCACCATTGAATAGCGCTTACCTATTTATGATTACGTACTCATAAGTATTATTTTGGAATAAAATCTGCGTATTATATATATATATATATATATATATATATATATTATTGGACTACATACCGCGAATTGTATAACGATACGGCAGCCCTAGAGTTTGTACTCTGTATTCTGTGCTAGAGAGTAAGTTGCTTACTAAGAACAGTAATCAAATAACACTACCCATTAGTATAATAATGAAGCCTGTCTTTTACCCTGCTATGTCACTATAGCACTGCGCACTCACTAAACTAGATTACTAGCAGCTATTGACCACTGCGAGACCTACGCTCCTCTTATACGGAACATTTTATTTGCAAATAAATACGAGAGTAAACATTTCTGTATTGAAAATGTTAACACCATTACTCTTCTAGAGATTCATATCTTTTTCACATGCTGAATGGATTTGCAATATCGGGAAATAATTCACTTTGTGATATAAAGACATGTTGTAAGAAATAATACTGTTATAGGTATATGTATGCTCCAATGTACTATGTAATTGAAAAGTCATCAAATAAAAGATGTTATACAGTTTCGTCATAATAGTCACTAAGCCATGTCAGAGACCCTTGGAACGGTTTAAAACCCCTTAAACCAGAATAACTACTCTCATATTAACTTCCTTACTTACTCTTTATACCTGTTTATTTATAATCAAAACAGCCTTGGTCACATTGATAAAAAAACCTCTTATTTTTTAAGAAAAGAACACGATATTTCAAAATATCTGCAGTTTGGTAATGCTTTGTATGAATTTAATTAACAAACTCGTCGATCGAAATTGTTTAAATGTAAATCATCCGCAAAGGCTTTTGTTTGAGTGAAATAATGGAATTCCATTCGATCGTTCATTGCAAACGCCCATGTAAAAAGGTTTCTATAATACGTTTTTTCTGTCGAATGATTTATAGCATTTTTTGTTTATTCTTTATTGTACAAACGATGAAAGCTATGGTTCATTTCACACCATAAAAAGGGACGGGTATAATGTGCCAGACAGAAATACTCGTAGTACCTATTCGTAGCAATAACATCAAAAAACGAAAAGTATCCTCATAATTTTATGATTATATTATATGATTATTTTATGATTATGTTATTATTAAATGTAAATATTTTTATTGGACGTGTAAATTGTCTTTACATAAACAAATTAATATGAATATAAGGTTGGTTTTGTTCGATAGGATGAAAAATTGGTAGTGATTCAAATCCTAAAATCTAGCAAAGTCAACAGAAATATATAGGTATATAGATCGACAAGGTATAAGCATTATTAGACAATGCTTAATGTCATTTAGACTGTAGGTAAACGAAAATCTATAATGCATAATAAATCTTAACATCTAAGAAGTATAAAATGAGTAATGTTAAAGACGTTGTTCTACCCGCGCTAGAAAATTGAAAACCATACCCAGCCAATTATGACTGTCCAGAACACAAACATGCTCTATGTATTTACAAACGAAACGGGTAAATAGGTACACAATGTCAAGGGTTGTCCATATAAATTACTTTTCCTCTCATATTTTCAAAAGATAAATCATTTTTATAACCACAGCCAACATTTTGTTTTACCAAATAAAAAGATTGCGGGTCCCAGTTTCTGTTATCGTCACATTTTATCGTCTTTTTAATATTTTGCGAGTTGTATGGAATACCTGGTGTTTGGCATTTTTGGTAACTTTTTCACCTTTTGGGCCTTAGCTACAACATTTTTTATAGCCATTGTTGCCAATTGTCGTTAAAATGTACTAGAATAAAATAAATCACATTTCACAAATTTTGTATGAAAGTAGATTTTTTCCTTCTTCTCGCTCAAATGGCGGAAGCGATTTAGGATGATATGGAAATTTGGAACTTTACTATTTTTAATCCCAGATTAACCCAGGTAACATGGCGGTGCGCTGCAAATAAAACTTATAGACTGAAAGCAAAAATAGCTTTGTATTTTTTTTTTTATTGTTGACCGGTAAAAAAGTAAAAGTATTCCAAGACCAAGCCTGTGTACAGTATATGAAAATAAAATGAAAAACAAAACCTCCTTTCAGTAATTTCCAGCGGAACGCTTTGTCGAAACGAAGTGCATTACGTGCACTACGTGGCAACTCGATAAAAACTAAAAATATGAGTGTTTGCCGGTACACGTGACAATGGTAGCTAACGAACGAGCTTGTCGCAATGTGCCGACCACAGGTGGGGATTCAGAGTTCAAAATGTCATTTAATTTATTAGGTAATCAAGTCTTCTGAAAGTTTTTTTGTCGGTATGTTACGTGATTACTCCGTTATTTATGAACATTTCAAACATTTTTTTTTTATTCGATGTGTATTGTTTCCAAAATGGCTCCATATTTTTATTTCATTCGGTCCATTGCTATTTGAAAAAAAAACAATAATTTCAAAGTGAACCTATGCGTTCTTAACGTTTTATAGGCTTATGTTTGACTAAGTATAACGTAGGTACTTGATGTTAACCGTTTATTTGTAAAATAACGACTGCATTGTGGCTGAAACCTGTATACTATAATGAAAAAATATTATATATACTACACCTGCTCGGAAAGTACCTTGTTACTTTATCAAATTTACGGTAGAAAGTACGGCAATGACGTACTTTCTACCGTAAATTTGATACTTTCCGAGCAGGTGTAGTATAAAGCACTATGTATCACTCGAGAGAAAGTGCGATTCCCGATCTCGGGTGTTTTAAAGCCCTCGCCTACGGCTCGGGCTTCAAACGACACCCTCGATGGTAATCGGTCACTTTCTCCTCTCGGTGAACAATGTACTATTATTGCCCTGAGAAGATTTGTTATGATGAGAAGAAGAAGTTTGTCTGTTTTGGGCATTTATAGTGGGCTCAACTAATGAGCAACCTTACAAATAAACTAACGAATCATCATTGCATAAAGTTCATAAAAAAATATAAAAATCATGCCTATCAGGAATGCGCCTGACAGGCAAAATTTTAATCAGAATCACTAGGTAACAGCAAAGAGGAAGTATGAGAACTATTTATTCTTTGTACTTACCTCATATACCTTCCATCAAATTCATTTATTTTCTTTACTTTTTCTTTACACCCTTCCCTGTGCAAAGTAACTAGAGTGCAAGTTTTCGGTCCCACGTCGCTGCTCGGCATCGCACGTTATACGTCATTGTTTTGCGCGAAATCCTCGTTCTGCCTTTATTGTGGTGTTTTGGAAATAAACTCTGTTTCCTGCGCTTTCATAAAACGTCTGCTTTTCGCATTAGCGCTGCAGTTAAATGTCTGCATGGTTGGATTAAGCTGGCTTTTTAGCTACGAGTAAATTGTAGGAACAACAGACATGGTAGCAACAAAATGCGAGTAGATTAGTGTAGAGACGGTAGTTTTTTTTGTATTCCTCTATTTAAATAACATTCCACAAAAGAAGTAAGAATATTAAGATAGAGTAAAAAAAATGAAACGTAAACTTTAACTGGGAGTTAAGTACGTACTTTCCGTTTGCAAGACCTATTCATAAAGGTCAGCAAATCAGTTTCAATCAAACAAAATGTTACATATGTTTGACGAAGACGCGCATTATTTTAATACGAACTGTTGCTTAGGCATAAGTGAAGTAAAATTATTATTTTATTGTTGACATACCGATAGAAGACTTGAGAAGATGGGAGATTTTTCCCACTCCAATGAGCAAAAACCAACGAAAAAATTTCAACCAGACTTTATGACATAATTTCAGAAACAAGGAAGTTTCAGATTAAAATATCCTTTTAACAAAAGGAAGGAAGCGATGTGAAATATACGAAATAGGTTCAATCTACTTAAAATTCCTGTAACAGTTGTCCCTTTAGAGCTGAACTATCAATCAAAAGGACGCGTAACTTTGAAAATATCGACGCAACACTTTCAGCAATTTCCGCTACATTGATCTTCCTTCTCCCTTTTCGTCAAAATATTTTTACTCAACTGATTTTTTAGTAAACTAGTGGACGCCTGTGGCTTCGCTCGCATTATTTCGGGATAAAAGTAACCTATGACACTCCTAAGACCTCATACTACCTACATACCAACAATCATGATCATCCGATCCGCCATTTTTTGCGTGATGAGCGTTTAAATAAACAGATAAACAGTAAAAAAATTGGAAAACTGTTGAATCATGTTGTATTATGGATTTAAAATACAGCCAAACTTTTTTTTTATATCTTCTATGTACATATTGACCCTCTTCAGCTTTATTATATGTATAGATACTACGCCTACACCTTCATACTAATAAGGAAAAATATGAAGATCTGTAAATTACCCCAACAAGTTTGTCAAAGAATTCCGTCTTGTTTTGTGGGACATTTTTGACCTTTCCTAGATGTCATTAAAAGCTCAAAGCAAAGGCTATTAGCTAACGAAGTTTCAAAGGTTTGGTTTTTTACTCCTTCTTTTACAGAAATATTTTTAAAACCAATTAGAACCAAGGACCTGCTGTTGTTTTGATTTTCAGCAAAATTTATCTTTTTTTATTTATTATCATATTCTCGTGCTTACAATCAGCGGTTCACCGTGTTGATTTATCAAGCTCCGTACAAATAAGTGTTCATAATACCTACCGACGCATATATTATACTGATTAATGTAAGTTGTAAACTCCTGTACATAATATAATCTCAGTAATATGGCTTGATGTGTATCTTATATTATTATAGTATCCTATATTTATTTATTTATATTAATTATTTTATTATTTATATTATCTTGCATAATAAAAATGTATGTATATCTGATAAACATGTATTTTTCAAAACATATCAACTTATTGACTTTGGAATGAGAGTGGCCAACTCTGGTATCGCTCTAGTGTCTGGAGTTTATCAAGCCGCCCGAAGGGCATCTGACATGGCTTAACGACTGTCGTACTAGACAAGCCGGGACCTACAATATAACTTATTTATTGAAATACTTGCAATGCAGGGAGAAACACGTTAATTTCTGGTTTTTAAAATCCAACGTATCAATTTCACTGTACGATACTTTTCATTGAGAAATACACACATAAATTGGTACATAGGTACATAATACATTATACCCACAAAATGAACCAATTAGGAAAACAATCATGTCCAGGGGCGAGGCCAAACGACAAACTTGCCAACTTTTCCAATTAAGTGATTCCCGGGTGTAATGTTAAAATTCATATTTGATGCGTTCAACACCAGCGGTCTGTTTTCAAATTGGCCCGTACCGTCCTGTTTTGCCTTTATTCACATTCTGTTTTCAATGTGTGAAATTTTAATTGTTTAACCGTTAAATTTGACATTAGAATTTTGCAAGCGTTGAGATGGCTCGATTGGCAATAAACTGTTTAAGTTAATCAATGTCACTCTAAACTTTATATAAAAGAAATTCAACTGACAAAGTTTCCCTGTATGTACTAGTTCTTTTTAAATTTGTATTTGATTTAGATATGTAGTTATGTCGTAAAAATATTGGACTAAAATAATAAAATGACATATAATAAGTATATTATATATTTTTTTACAAGGTATGGGTTTGCACTTGACCGTAATTCGCCTGATGGTAAGCAATCATAAATCTGTAGGTATTCTCAAATCAGTTTTTTAGTCATTTTCCTCTACTACAGAATAGAAAGAATATCTCTGTCCAAAATATACTTTTTCAACATATTCACAATTTTATTCTTTATACAATGCAAATATGCATCCCACAGCAGTTTAGCCGCGAGCAACTTGTCAAAATGTGATTTAGGTACACAAATCCCGGCGCCATAGCTCTGCTTCTCCCGGGAATTGCCGCAATTCCCACACTTGACAGTTGGAAGTAAGATAAAGATAGTACAGGATAGAGTAAAAACACACGTGACTATGTTGAGAGATTTATGGAGGACGCCCTTTGCGAATTCAGCTGCGGTACACCAAAACAAATGCGTTGAAAAAGACCTAAAAATTGTTTCCTGCCAAGTTTTACAAGAGGTGTGTTTTTTTACTTTTTTTTAACTAAAACGTTTTTGAAAGAATATTAAATGTATTAAAGAAAAACTTAGTAAGTCTAAAATGGAGCGTGCTTAACCAATTACTAGAACCGATCCATTCTCAATCTGAAAATTGCAAAGTAAATTAGTTGTGTAAATTTATGTCAAGGTGATAATTAATGGTTTACTTTTAAGGCTTTTGAAGTGTTTTAGTTGATATTTTCATCGTGATACTCTAAGAGAAAACGTGTACAAAATAAAATTTTATCTTAATGAGTAAACATGAACTTAATTAATGTTAACTGAGGTAGAAAAGGGCCTTGTAAGACTAGTTATACTAAAAGAGCAAAAGTCAGAAACAGACAGTACGCGATATCTCTCTTGCGGGAATTGCGTTGCGAGTTTGTGATTGTTACATATTTCTCTCTCTTTAATATTCCCATATCTTTTATTCATAATATTAACAATAATTGTCAATTTTAACTTAATACTATGCCAAAAAAAGAACTTAAATGACTAATTATAAACAATTTAGATAAAATAATTTTAGCTACGAATAGGTACTAACTGATGAACTAGATGCATTTACTTAAACCAACTAAACAGCTATCATTGTAAAATGCAGTAAAAATATCACACGTATCATACTTTTATGTAAATATACACAGTTACACTAACTTGCAAGTTCTTCTGTATGACAGTACTATTTACATAATGCAGTTCCACGCGTTAAGTTTTTATTTTGCTCAGACCTTACTGCTACTGGGATAAGATTAGCTTATGAACAACAGAGAGTATAAACGTTATTGTGTTTACATGAAACGTTTGTCTGGTCCATGTACTTTCATGTTTGTTATTATAAAATAGACTTAAATGATGACTATCTAACAATATATTTACTTGTGATAAATAAAATAAATAAATATTCCGGGACATTGCACACAGCGCCATCTAGCCCCACACTAAGCAAACGCTTGTGTCGTGGGTACTAGATAACGGATATAATACTTATATACTTTTCTTTTGTAAATACATACTTATTATACACACAAACGACCAGACTCAAGTAATTATACATTTTTAAAATGCATAAATACTTGTGTCACGCGGGAATCGAACCCGCAACCCCTAGATTAGAAGGCAGAGCTACTACCAACTAAGCTAACAGGTCAGCCTCATATAAATCATAATAAGTAAACAATCTTATCATCATGGCTTAACAACCTCAGAGTTCAACAATAACAATTTATAACACGCTAATAATTTCAACTTTTGTTTTATTTTCTTACAATAAAAATAATTTAAGAACACAAGTATTTTTAGACATACAACTTAACACATAAAGCAACTGAGATAGGCAAAGAAAACACAGAGACACTGGTAGATTCATGCGCCAAATTCTGAATAGCTTTACATATTATATTGTTTTAACACTTTTAAAATTCCTTCAAGACAATTTATTAAAAATTCTCTGAATGACCTTAAATATACCTAATCAAAGACAAGTAGTGAGTGAGTCAGTGAAGTGTCCCTTGATAGGATCTGTTCACAGTCGGGCGGGCGCGGGGCGCGGTCTCCACACTACAGATACCTAAACTCCATCAAACCAGTGACCTTTTTGTGCCTCCCGTGGATGGATGCTCAAACTTTTCGAAAAGAACCAGGGGAAAGTGGTTCGATTTTACTTTGATACTACCAATTTATGTATAAGTGATATAAGATAATACTTTTTACATAAGAGCTTATGTATTAATCTAAGGTTTAATTCTATCTCCATATGAAATTTCATTCTAATCACTTACGCAGATTTAGCGTAAAGAAAAATAAATACGACTGATAGTGAACATCACGCTTTTCCATTGTATTAAACACAGTGTAAAGTACGCGTATATACGCAATATGCAGTGAGATTGTTAGTTGAATTTTTTGTTCCACATTGTTCAAAATCCAGATACAATGCAGGTGAATCCGGGGACGTTCACGAGTCTTAATAAAAATATTGAGCCTATAAAGTTTTACTTGCAAAGAATTTAGTTGGAAACAGTTGGAAAAGGATGAAGAAAAGCAGAAAATTGCACGTTTCACAGTTTTCCTGTAAATTGAATGTCGTTGATCCTTTGACACTTGATGATTGTGCCGTGGGCGGTGCCTTTGATGACATCAAGAACCAGTATTATAGCGATCACATTTTTAAATAAAATATCTACCTTTTTATATCCCGAAAAGCTCGATGAAAAGCTCCAGGAAAAACAAATTAGCAATTGATATCACTTTACTGGGAATGAGATGAAAATCTCATTTTCTAATGTAAGTAGATATACATTTTTATTATGAGCTTATGTGTTTTAAGTTTGAAATTTCGGTCCAAAAATTCAATTGAATGACAAATAAATTGTAGTTTAATTGTTTCACGCAATTCAAATTGATACATAATTTTCTAGTAACTTTACAATTTTGCATTTTGAACAATAAATACTGAAAAACCGCTGTTGGTTTCTTGTGTAAAACTAAAATAAAACTATACATAAATAAAATAAATGGATACAATATAAACATAGGAACATAGGAGAAAGAGCATAAAAAGTACAAAATAGTTTACTTAAGATCAGGCAAGTTGTAGTCAAGCGTGAGCCTATTTCATGTAAAAAAAAAAAACTTTAATATACCCATGAATGTCACACAGTTGCTTACATAAATTGAGAATGTTTGAAAGTTTTTCTATTACACTGTTTCCAAAACTTTTTCGATAGGCCTACGCCCAAAGTTTGGCCAC
Organism: Macaria liturata; assembly: GCA_964023185.1. Taxonomy (NCBI): domain Eukaryota; kingdom Metazoa; phylum Arthropoda; class Insecta; order Lepidoptera; family Geometridae; genus Macaria; species Macaria liturata. Next base: position 4,008,349 of record OZ026812.1, on the reverse strand, counting down.
CAGTGTCGCTTTAATTAGCTTGCGTACACATCATTTATCAATACGTCAGTGCTAGCGGTACCAATCGTTAATTACATATTTGGGGGTGCTGAAACAATTACATTCCTGTATATATATGTTTATACCTTCAACTAATATATGCATCTATCATTATTTTATACTCGCCTAATTAAAATGGAAGTGAGATTTGGTTTGTTTTTGTTCCTATTTCACGCCGCAATGGAAAAATATTTATGTATTTTGACAAGGGCTTGCGAATGTGAGCGAAGTAAGAGCTAGTTATGTCAGTAAATTGTCATTGATTTGAGTCTCAAAAGACTAAAATCAATGACAATTTTGGGTAAATCGCAGTAAAGAACCTTAGACTTGGCACGACCTTGTCTATTTCATTACTTTTTAGAGATAAACAAGCAGCTCCATCGAGACTTGGCTAGTTTTTTACAGAATGTTTTTGATGGGATTAAATTTACCTCATGCCTCTATCGCGCACTCACCGTAAGCACATAAGCAAAAATATTCGTATCTATCTATACACATAATATTGCTGATGAGGGTCAAAAATCTGTCATAGAAGATTTTAGAAAAAAAATGTTTGGGTATTCTTTAAATCGATAATAAAACAAGTTTTAGCAGTTTTTATTATTTTTGTTTGTTTCTCTGTTTAACTGTGTCTCTGTTTATCTGTTTATTTAAACGCTCATCACGCAAAAACGGCTAAACGGATCATAATGTTTTTTGGTATGTAAGTAGCATGAGGTTTTAGAAGTGTCATAGGCTACTTTTTATCCTAAAATAATGCGAGCGAAGCCGCAAACGCCCCCTAGTTATATAATATATAGCTATATTATAAGTATACCTTCCACTCCAGCCCACAAACTGCGGGGTTTATATTTCAATTTAGTAAAGCGATCCTTATAACGGCGGATCGTAGTTCAAACACGTTGTCAGGTGCTGTTGCTTTGGCCTCTTGTGATAGCTTTTGTTACTGATTGTTTACTTGAGATTGGAATCGTGTAGAACAAACGTTGTACACCTACATGTTGTGTTTTGTCATCAACTATTGATAATGTAAGATAGACGTACAAAAAAATATATGTGAGTACCTAAAAAATGACTAAGAGTTACATAAAATAAAGTAATTTCGATACCTCAGCAACAGAAGTTGAAGCAAGTCCAAAACAATGTCAAAAATATTCTGTTGTAGGCACTTTGAATTTCAGATTCCCGAATTCCTATTGGAAACATTGTTCAATCGCCTAACTTTGAAGCATTCGGTTTAGTCTTTTCTCGTTGTTTGTTATTAAAAGTTATGATGTGATGCGAGACGCCCACAAGCGGTGTTCTTAAGAAGTTGCTAATGTCTTTGCTTAGGGCGTGGGCACCTTTTATTGAAATTCGGGTCGCCCTCAAAATCTAATTTGCATCCCAAGCGCCAGCCGAAAATGCTATATTGGCCGCCCAATTTCGCTGATGCGAATCGAGACAATGTAACAACTTAACAAGCTACGAGATGGATGAGCCATAAACTTGTATGACAACGTCAATTGAGGCTTTTACAGTTTATTGAATTACTTGTCTTGCCAAACAAAAAATGACGACGTAGACTGTTTTATTAAAAATTGTTATAGGTATGAATGTTGTCTGGTTTGCTTGTCAATAATACATATAGGTATATCTGAATTATAAATACTCAATTACTTGTCTACTACGTGAAGTTTTGAGTAAAATAGAGAAATATATACAAAAAAATAAAAAAGCAAGTCTAGTACAAATCCTTAATGTCACAAGCGAAACCTTAACATATTCTCATCTTACGTTTATCTCTACGGGCGTTTAAGAGAAAAAAAGAAAAAAAACTAAACACCGCACGCCCTAAAAACCTATTTGCACAAAAAACCTATCTCAGTTCTCGGTAGAATTAACTAGTCAGCGCTCTGGAGGCAAGCTTTCACTGCAGGGAATTCGATTTGAATTTCACGCGTAGGTGTCATGAAATGAAACTGGCGTGGTGAGTGGAAATCCAGTGGTGAGTGGTGTGGCCAGGGGACAGCGATCGGTCAACATAGCCTACTCGTTTGACTTTTACGTGACAATTATTTTAATAAATGAAAAATACGAGAAGTGTTTTAGACCTATGTATGAGAATGACATAAGCCCAACAATAAGTATGTAAAATATTTATCATGGAACTTTTTTTTTTACTTGATATAGGCTTACGCTTGAATACAACTTGCCTGATGTGAAGCAACGTTATAATCTACGATCTAGCGCGCTTGCCTAGAAGAAACCTAATACCAAGACAGACATACAAGATTCTTGATGTGTATATGTTGATGAGGATCACAGTCATATCCATCATGTGTCATCTATATTGTAATCTGCGTGTCAGTTGATAAAAATGTGTGCCATGTCAGAGGCCCTTAGGGCGGTTTGAAAACTCTCGACACCAGAGTTCGCCACTCTCATTCGATAAGAAGAAGAAGTTGATAAAAATAATTATTAACTCTTTGCTGTGGCTTTTTACGTACATAGTTTAAGTAACGTCCATTTATCTATTTGTTATTTACAATACTGAAGAATGTATTTACCATCAAAATACATAGCTATCACATCACTCTAATGATGCGTCGTAACTTTGTGAGTATTGGATATATGTACTAATCTGGAGCTCAAACGACAATTTTTTTTTTATTATTTAACTTTTAGGATACACACACAGAATTTAAAATAACTCGCAGGCTACGTTTTACCGTGTATTCTGTGGTTTTACTTAGGATTTACAAGAGTAACTGTGCGGGACTCCACTAGATATAAATTAGAATCTATACTAATGTTATAAAGCTGAAGAGTTTGTTTGTTTGAACGCGCTAATCTCAGGAACTACTGGTGCGAATTGAAAAAATATTTTTGTGTTGAATAGACCATTTATCAAGGAAGGCTTTAGGCTATATAACATCACGCTGCAACTTATAGGAGCGAAGAAACAATGGAAAATGTGGAAAAAACGGGGGAAATTATTCATCTTTGAGGGCTTCCGTTGCGTGCGCTGCGAAAACGGTTCAAGTCGTGGGTAACAGCTATAATGTATAAAGCTGATGAGATTGTTTGCGAAAATAAATATTATGCCCAAAATAATTAATCCACGCGGACGAAGTCGCTGGCAGAGCTAGTTATAAAATATACCACTCTGCTATATCCAAAACATAATACGAACATATTCATTATATCCACTGAATACCGTAATTTGTTTTTCAATCTGATTCAAGGAATCCTGTATGTAATTTAAATCTTTTAACACGACGAAAATATGCTACACAAAGAAAATTAGAATTAGAATTGGAAATCAGAATTCGTAACGGAATTTCTTTCTTAATTTATGAAAGTTAAATTATTTATGATTTGTTATGTTTATGAACGCAATAAGGGTTGTATAATGTGTTTGTTTTTTAATTACTTACTTCTATAAGCCATCGGCAACCGAAACACAGTTATAAACTAGTTCGGATGCCTTTGGATTTTCATACAATGTTATGCCATAAGTATAATACAAAATAGACAAATTTCATTTCATTTCATTTATATGAAGTAAAATTGGAAGAAGGAAGGAATCCCAAGAAAGTCTTATTTATATTACATTTACAGGCTGTAATTTAAACTATTATTTACATTACTTATACATAAAACTTATTTACATAATGCTATCATTTAGATACAAAATATAATTAATGATTATATTTATTAATTCACGCTTTTCATTTGTAGCACACTAGCTCCATCTATCGAAACTCAAACGCTTTAATTCAGGTTGGTTCAGGCGTCAACTTTCCGTTTTCACCGGGGTTGGCATGTTCGGAAAATACGTTACAGTTTTCTGCCACCTATTTTCCCCCAATATTTACAGATGGCGCTAGTAAATATATTTGTACTGAAACAAAGGCACTATACTTACTCCTGTTTTTATATTTTTTTATATAATTTATTGTTCATACTTTACATTATACTGAGCTGGCAAAGCGCAGAAACACTTTGGCGATAAAAGTGTCGTTATCTTCTTGACATCAGGTTATATTTACCTATTACCACTTATGTTATGAAATTCTGCTAAAAAAATAAATTGAAAATCTTCGGGTCTTCGCATTATTGTGTTTACACAATAAATAAACACAAGTACAGAGAGACTCCATTTTTTTTATTAAAACACAAAATATCGTCGCAAACAAAATCAGCACGACATAGATTTCCATCGAATTATTCTGATAATTGGGATGGTCGCGAAAGCACGCAAATGCGAACGCACGCCGCTGCTGTTTATTAATTAAAAGTCAGTATGCAAGATTGCTACTTTTTCAAACCGAACTTATTTTTTAAAATGTTACAGATCATTTATTTAATAATAATACATAAAAAGGGGAAGAAAAACTTAACTACTTCTAACTGCAACAAAAAAAATATAAAAAATGGGGCACTTATTTATTTTTTATAAAATAACCACACTTATTTTTATATAGGCGAAATAATCATGGTGAAATAATTAAACCGTCACGTCTGTTTCGTACAAAATCAAAATAAACGTATTTTTGAATCCTAGATATCGTAATTTTATTTTCTGTCATTTCCAAAAAAGTTTATGATTAATGTTTTTTTTTTGGTATGTAGGTTGTATGTGGTCTTAGGAGTGTCAAAGGCTGTTTTTCATCCTGAAATAATGCTAGAGACGCTGCGGGCGTCCACTAGTCCTTAAATAGATGCAGTTACTCAGCTTGCTGTCAGACTGCAACTCACTCACATCGGTTGCAGATTTGAAAGGCAGTTATCTATAAAGTTGCTTTTGTACCTCTTCGCAGTGTACACGTATTGTGGTAGCGGGAAAGACTACTAAAGTAGTCACTTATTTCTATTGTGGATAGCAAAAGAACCAATATCTGTAAAGATAATTCTCTGTCAACCAAGTCCAGTGCAGCCGTGAAGCCTTGAGGGCAGTCACGCAGCGGCCTCATTACGCGTCCTTGGCGGGTCGCAGCGCACACGCATTGCGGAAGTCTAGCTGAAGGAGAAGAGGTCCCACCACTGGTTGTTGGAAAATCTAGATGGCAACAAGAGGTTCCCGTCCATGTTTAGGAGCCTACATGATAATAAAAGTGTAATGTATTTGACATATTGCATCATTCTTATTTAGTTACTATAGTATAATAAGGGTAGTTAATAATTCTCAGTCCGCAAAAATAAATGGTGTACAATCAAAGTCAACCGCAAACGTATACAACGAAATAAAACGTCTCTTGACTGATTTAGTCCCAAAACAACGTACTCAAAACCGGGTATCTATTTGTTATACCATATAGAATATGCAGTTTCATGTAATGTATATAAATGCGCCGATAATAATATCGAATAAAAATATATATTAATTTGGAAGAAATTATATCTTTATATTAACTAAACGGTTTTCACTCACGTGTAAATCGCGTAAGATGTTTACGCGTTTCGTATGTTATGCCATCCATCTTCAGAACGTATGTTCTGGGACCGTGGCAGCACGCAGACTGCGCGCCGCCGCGCGAGCGGCCCGCCGGGACACGGGCGCGGGGGCCTGGGGTGGTGGGGGTGGAGGCGAGGCGATGTTACTACTCCCGGCCGCTTCGTCCTCGGGTCGCTCCACTGCTTCATCAGGGACAGCAACATCGACCGATGTACCGGCGCACACAAAACTGACCGTATCTTGATCCAAAGTTTCAATTATCCTTCTCTTTGTCATCGTATTAAGAGCTGAGACCCACGCCGTGAAAACCGTTTAGTTAATATAGGTATTGATAAAATGTCTCACGAAAGTTTTAATATTAAAATATAAATTATATCTGTTCTTGAAGTTGGACTATGATTAACCTATTTTTCAAACTATTTTTAAGACAGTGAATAACCACACAAATAATATGATTACATAAGATAGTGATAACAGCATAGACATAACAATAATAAGCTTTGTACCATAAACATGTAACCAAGTAAATTACCTATCATTCACCTAAATGTATAGTTAGTAGGTAATCGCAATTGTAATATCAGAAAATGGTAGCCTAAGAATAGTAACCAAGTAAAAGTTAATTTACGAAGTAAATAAATAAGTTCATAAATAAATATGATAGTTATATTTAGCCTGCTTTCCCTGAAAGCCTTGTAACCAGCATGCTGGCTAGTTCCGGAGAACTAAAAGGGTTGAAACCTGATCAAGTGAAAGGCTGCTGTCAGATGTCAATAAACGTCAATAGGTACATTTAAATTCAAGGATAGTTATGTGTCTAGAATTGGCTGTTATGTGCTTTTCTTTAGCGGATATTTTCTCACTATAAAATTTTGTCGTGATACTTTTCCTACAAAGATTAGGTTGATTTAATTAATCTTAGATCTCCTTCTTATTACAAAACGTGGTTTAAATATTAGTCTAGGACTTGGTAAATAAAAAGTCGGTTCTTTTTGTTCAAACGTAACATACAAACAATGAAAAGGTCATCTTCAAATTGGAACGTTGATTTATCATTGGTAACATTTTGACAGTTTGATTATTATGACAGTAGACACTCAAATTCGAACAACAAAAACGTACCTACTGAGTCCGTTTTCGTTGTTCGAATTTGACTGTTTTTCAGTTAAACCACATTTTGTAATAAGACCTACTAAGTGTCGATACAATAATTTTCCGGTTTCATATGAACTTACTAATGCTTGTCATCATTATCACCATCCACAGTCCTTTTCATTCCGCTGCTGGGTATAAGCCTCCCTTTGCAGGCCTTTGTCCTCCATCCTTATCCCATCCGAACACCCACGCAACGCTTAAAATATATTTTTTTCAAATCATTTTCTTAATATTTAATATGCTTCGTCCTTTCCAGAGAGCGTTATTGCATTGAAGTTTAAAGTTCATCGTGTTAAATCAATGTTATGTTACCGGGGCATCCGGCCTGCACGCCACCCAGCGCCTACGTCATTCATGATCATGAAATAAACAATTACATACTAAGTACCATGTATACCTACATTTATAATAATTCGTATAATATTACCAAAAAAAAATAAATTGCCGAATTTTTCTTTATATCAAATATAATTTTGATCGTTTAAAAACAAAAACCTTATTAGAACAAGTAATTTAAAAAAACTGTCTAAATCCTTAGATAGTTTCTGAATCAGTATTTATTAAAAGTTACTGAAACCAAAACTTTGGTTAATTTTAATGAAAACACGGCATTCAAGAAAACTGAAACCTTCGAGATGGTAACCACTCAAAAAAACATCTACAGAAATCGTGTTACAGAAATAGAAATGCACTTTTACATATTATTACTACTATCTACTATGTGTTTAAACAAATCACTATATTTAGTTTCTAAGTAGAATAAGACTGTAAAATTTGTATGTTCCGCTGGAAGACACTGCTTTCTGCAACACGGTTTTTTTAACTAGAGCAGAAGGCAGAGCATTTCTTATAATTATATGTATGTACATTGTTCATGTTATACAATAAAAAATTACTTTTAGTTTTTTTTTTACTGTTACCTACTTCTACTTGTTATTCTACTTATAAGATATGTAGGTAAATTCACCCCAACGAAAATAAAACGCAAATTTCTCCCAATATTTCACAATATCAATATAAAACAAAACGGAAACTCGTTACAACTCCTTAGTAATAAAAATATCACCGTTCTAGATCAAACAGCCTCGTGCACATTAATTACCTAATTTCCTCAATGGCAACTATAACATTAATAAACCTTCATTGTGTTACAAACAAGTTCTAAGTCACAATTCCAAATAACCTTACTTATTTGATTCGCGTGATCACGTGAGATCGCAAGAATGGTATATTTACGCCCCAAGGGCGGAAGAGACGGGCTTAGAAGTCACATGACTGTACTTTCTCTATGTCAAGGAAAATACTAATACGCTCATACCACGAAAAATTATTATTTTTGCAATTATGTATGCTTTCTGTTTTGATATTATTTACGGTTCAATTGTTACAGGAGTTATTAATGGAAGCAATTTTGGTATTTCAGTAGGCTCTTTTATAATCGATTTGTACCAGTATTTTTTGTGCATATAATTATAACATAACCAGATGAAGTTACATGAAATAATAATTCTGGACAAATACCTACTTGGAAATGCACTTATTATTATGATTTTGCTAATTATGGGAACATTACTAAAGTGCAAACCCATTGAGAGTAAAAAAAGCTTTAATAATAGTTAACCAGATATTATTTTATTCGTGTATGGTTTATTTAGTAAACAAGTACAAAGTATTACTTTTCTCCTGAATAAATCGTGCATGAAAATTCACGTGACGCTTTTAATTTAACTTATGAAAGTGTAATCATGTAATTTATAAAATGTTTGCTTTAATGTTTAAACAGATTTAAACTGTTTGTACTTTTGTCTTTAATTAAAAAGTCAGTGAGAGCAAAAAGAAAGCAGATACTTATACAAATATCAAAATCTTTAAAAATAAAATTGTCTACGAAAGAGCATGGATAAGTACATTTTGAATTTTATTAGATTGAAAGACATATTATTTTAAAGGTGTCTTCACATAATTATTGTGTAGGCTAACATTATAAGGCTAATTTTCATACTATAGGTATAGCGAAACGAAAGCCATAGGACAGTGCTAGTTTCAAAGACGTGTAGAAATAGAAACCAAACAAGATCTTTTATATTTTTAAACTGTAATAATGAAGTGCTCCTTTGTCTAGTGAATCTTGGCACGAAGTACAAAATTACTTCTTTGATCATCATCATTATCTTCATCTTGAATTATCTCTGTATCATCATCATCATCAGCTTATTATCGCCCACTGCTGAGCATAGGCCTCCTTGTTGTACGCCACTCGTCCCGGTCCTGCAAGTGCACAGACTAAATCCATCAAAACAGGGTTACTGGTAATTATTTTTAGAGTGACTTTCAGTACACACGTCTATAGATAATAAAACTGTAATCATCAATGATTCTTTATTACCAACTTTTGGACGTGAGTATAATAAAAGTCATTTGCCGTCACATTTCAGGCGCTGTTTTTGTATAAAACGGCTGATTTTTTTACAGCGTTTTAGCGTTAGCTCGTAAATCAAAAGTAATAAGTATTGGTGTTATTAAAACTAACAATTTTCATGCAATTTCATTTACTTAGTGTTTTTTTTTTCCTGTTTTTTTCTTTACTACTTACCTTGTAATAATGTTCCTATACCTCTGGCATCAGAGACTCACCCGCTCTGTTTCTGGCACCGCTCCTGCTTGGATTTATTTTGATCTCTACAACACCCAAATAATTACATTTTTCGAATACCAGACGGCATTACACAACTAGCACAATTGCCACTGATTTGCATATGTAGGCACTTAGCAACAATAACTGCAATTTTATTCTTAAAACTTTCGTGAGACATTCTTATCAATATGTAACTATTGCGGTTACAACATACGCAAAATTACATGTAAGTGAAAACCGTAACAGTTATCAATATGTTACTAAAACGGTTTTCACTCATGTCGAACTTGTCGAGCTAATTTTTCGACGTAATTTTTGACGTAAGTGCTAGCCGGTTATTACAACTAAATTAAATCATGCCTTACGGGAACTATAATACAGTGAACATTAATTATTCAACAATTTATAAACAAGGTTTTTTTTTCACCTCATTGATAGTTTTTACAACGAGGAAAAATGACGAAACCATAAATCAACTTTATTAATCTGTTTCTAAAACATAGATCATTTTGTTACAAATAAGCCCATAAATTAATTGCATTTTTCAAGAACAACAATACAAAAAGCATGTATATTATGCCTTTATTGTTTCTTCGATGGAAAAATGCGCTCCGGAAACGCATTACAACGTAGAATTCGAAAACCGCATTTAACATTGCTTACCATTATGCGGGTTGCCGTAAATATAACTTTTTATTATGAACTAGTGCCTGGTGGTGTTACCCACATCAATTTATTTATATAAAACTCAAAGGTGACTGACTGACTGGCATAGTGATCTATCAACGCACAGCCCATACCACTGGACGGATCGGGCTGAAATTTGGCATGTACGTAGATGTTATGACGTAAGCGTCAGTCAAAAAGGATTTTTAGATATGCCACTTTTAAAGGGGTAAATTAGGGGATGCTTTACTTTTTTAATCGAGCGAAGCCGCGAGCACCCCCTCGATCGAGATAAAAAGTGGCCATAAGTTTATTTAAGATTTTATCAACCCACATCCATGACAAATATAATTTCATCTAAGCTAATGCAGTTGTGTGTGATGAAAGAACTAAAATTCTCACTTAGACACATACTAACTTCGAATTAGTGTGAAGTGATATAGTTTTTAGGATTTCCAACAAACCAATAATTCCTCACACAAAATTTAATTCATCAAAAAAATACCCAGAGCAAAAACCCTAGGAAAGTGTATTAGTAGGTAATGAGGGGCGCTAAATTTGACTATACCTCCGAGAACATACTAGGTACAAAATTCTGTCATTATAAAATTAGTTTAAAATGTTTCTAATTTTTCCATAAACCCTAAAGAACCCAAAAAATCCTTCACAAACATACTCATAATCCGTCAAATAATCACCAGAGACAAGAAACCTATGAAAGTGTATCAGTAGGTAAAGAAGGGCGCATCACGCGGATGTCGCTCACCTCGCCGCGACAATGGCGAGTATTAATAAATCCAGCATTGACAAAGACCGCCAAAACACCTGGCCACCAGCCAATGGCGGAAAAAATCTGCCTACGCACTGCAAGACTATTCTTTTACTGGCGATGCCCCGGAACTCGGTCTGCGTACCGACATTTGCAGACAAACATTATCGGTTTATTTGTTAGGTGATTTGCGTAATGATAATTCTTTATAAATGCAGCTTTTTCTACCTAGTGATTGTCCAGAGAATTAGATACTCTATGATGTATGTAAAATACTATTTTAGGTAACAGAAGTTGCACCAAATGCTATGCTATATTGAGTCTGGTCGTTTCTATGTACTTATAGTAAGTATGTGTTTACAAAAATATGTATAAATATGTATTAAATATTTATTTTATATCCGTTATTTAGTACCCATGATACAAGCGTAAGCTTAGTATGGGGCTAGATGGCGGTGTGTGATATGTCCTGAAATATTTATTTATTTATTTTATTTTATATCTAGTAAAACTTACTGAGTCGTCTATCTTCTTTACAGTCTCTCTTCACTGTTTAGGCCAAAGAAGCTCATATTTACTTGTCATCATTCATTGCCATAATTAATTATGACAATGATACTTTCCCGTAAACAATAGTCATAATAATTTTGCATGTGAAAAATTGTCCGCTGTCACAAAAATAGCCAGAAGTAGTTTAGATTTTTTTAATCGTTACTACTATAGTTAATGAGGCAAAATTTGATAGTTTTTCGGGAAAACTCCACCGTTTAGCGACTATTTATAGATCCCACAGATCCTCTCGCCAAGAGAAATGTTTGTCTGAGACTCGAGACCGAGTATTTTTGTTAATTACCGCTGTCTAATAAACCGATGATTGGTCAAGGTTATCTAAATTACTTTCAGTTTTTTATTTCCCGAATAGTAAATTGAAAAAATGTTTTATTAGACAGTACCTGTGTTTAAATGTGTAATAGAACACATAATAATGTAATAATAGTAGTTTATGCAACTGTCATATAATGAAGGGTATTAAAACACGAGTGTGAGTTAATAGTGATAGTGAATAGTAACGAGTGTTTTAATACCCGTGTTATATGCAGTTGCATACACTACTTTATCTTCACTAATGCAAGTAATCAAACAACAAGAGTAAAAGCTGACAATAGTTTTTCACGCGTACGTGTATTGTCACAGTGATTTTGCCGCCATTAAAATCTAACCAATGAGAGCGCAGCTGCGCGCATCAATAAAACACGACCAACCTGATTGGCCCTGCAATCAGGTTGGTCGCGTTTTATTGATGTTATAATGAGATATTACGATATCGATGTGGATATTATACCATCATGTGAAATTGCTTAAATTGAGTGTTTTGTTGTCTGCGCTATAACAGTAGTAATTATAAGGCAAGTATTGGAAACATAAGTAGAATGTTACAACATTAGTGTAGATAAATATATTACGTGAACGTGAAAATCAATACGTCATTGTATTTGAAAGAATTTTCCGTAGCCTGCCTTCCAGTAATTTAGTTTAAACAAGTGGCTATTTTTAGCTAACAACGTAAAATTTAAGCAAAAAATTATAACAAGCAATTCGTGTTACCACCTAGATACATATCGTAAACGTAGACATGAATATTAATTATTAACAAAAATTACACCCCTGAATTACGATAAAAGTTTTCGTAGGGGTTACTTCATACTTATATAGTCTACCTCTGGTATATTATATTACTCTATGGTCTACCTTGTACATGTTTGCAACAATTTAACGCCTATACATCTAATTTTGCGTGTAGGTTAGTACGTAGTATCGTAATGGATAAGTAATTAAGTACCTACTGCTTTACTCGTTATTTTCAGCGGTTATTGGCGTGCAAATCTAGGCTAACGTTTTGGTTTATTGTTTTGTTTGGTTTGTTAGCCGACAAGCATGAATTTTTGAATATGATTCTGTTATAAGTACATTGTTTTTATTTATTTATTCGTGAGAGTTTACAAAACTGAAAATATGCCTAAACTAACTTATAAAAACTAATATGATTAAACTAATGAATTGTAACAAATTAAAATAAAAAGATAAGTATGAAAATCTAGAACAATTTACTAGGCAGATTCTCGTAGGTAAGTTAGTCGTGGTGTCCCATTGCAGCAATCACAGTCCCTAAGGGTTATTTGAAAACTCTCGACACCAGAGTATGCCACTGTCATACATTACTTTACTTACTTTATGTACTTTTTAGTACATAGTTCTAGTTTTGCTGCGTGACAGCTGTTGATCCGATCGGGCAGGGCCGAGGGAATCCGGTCAAGTGCAAGTTTACACCGCGACATGCTTACACTAGTACATAGCTACTTAGAACATACATGGCCGGAAGTAACAGTACCTACATCATCACAAAAAACTAGCTGTTTATGTGCGTTATCAATGTCTCAGAGGAAGGAAAATGAGTACCTGCAGCTGATTGATTACCTACCCAGAACTTGTCTGCAAAACGAAATGGCATGATTTAATTTCAGCTTTCAACTTACTTAGACGCAAATGTTATAATTATTTACTATAAAGATAATATATATAATCACTCATCTAGTGATAGACAGAAGCATTACGAAAATACGGGAATAGCCTTCCTTCTGCTTATAGTGAGTGAGTACCCACCACATATCAAGCCTATAATTTATGTGCATTACAGATTTCATCAACTTCTGTAAAAATATCTAAAATTAGACGGACAAGTAGCGCAGAAATCAAAACAAACTTGCGTTATATCTGGTCGGTTCAAAACGTATAATTCGATGAGTTCGATAAGCTGATCGTTTGAATGGCATTCGAATCAATTCTCAGTCGGCACGGCTTAGGACGACGTCGAGGAATCACACGCCGTACTACGGAGCTAAGTAGGTATCGCGTTATTTGTGCGACCGTGCTATCGTCAAATTAAATAAAATTCGCGACACGCAATGCCCCGAGCTACAACAAGCCCCGCCGGCTCAACCGCGTACGCCAAAGTACGCACATCCGTGATTTATAAACGAAGCACACATACATTATATTGATGAATGCGAGCACTCGCCCTTCAATGCGAATCCATACGTCGAAGATTCAATAATTTGATATGTGCTATTTCGAATTAAACGCAACGACGAAAGCACGTCGATAAACACGCTTTTCTGAATGATACACAAGCCATACGAGCGAGTTCCGCCCGCGCCCGTAAACTCTCATCATAATATCTGTCTCCAGCCAATGAGCCGGAACATAAAACTTTGTGAAAAGTTATGGAAAACAGACCGCGCGTGATGGCGCGCAGGTTGCGGGGCCGTATGACCTTGGAAATTAATATCTTGTTAGTAGTTTATTCGCTTCGCTACAGTCACTCCAGTAGATTCGCAAAAGTCAAATGTTGTCTAACGATCGGGCACGGCGGCACGCGAGCTCGTCACGCCGCTCGCCCTGGGACCAGCGGGACTGTGTTGTAATTGCGGGAGTAATATCGGAGTAATTGTCGGCGTATGAGCGGCATGGAGTGTCAGCGGAGGCAGGGCGGAGCAGGCCGGCGCGGCGCTCCGGCGTGACGCGCCACTCGCAGGGTGAGATCGGAAGCGAAGGTTGCGCCCGTGACCGCGCCCGCCGCTGCGATAACGCGAGCGCCACTCGCGCAGTACCGCGCCATCCTCGGACATCGACGTGCGCCCGCGAGTGTAGTGATGGAGCATTGAACCCTGATGATGTGCCGGAGAGTGAGTGCAGTGCGAGTGCGAGAGACGGCGCGGCGGCCCCGCGCGCGCCCCTAGACATGTGGTCGCCGCTGCTGGCGCTGCTGGCGCTGCTGGCGCCGGCCGCCGCGGCCACCTTCTCACCCAACAAGGAGCTGCTCGAGTGCGCTAGGTTCGTTACACACCACACCTGACCGCTCTCCCGAGACCACACAATACAGAAGTACCTAGACAAACAATTATCTTCATAAGTAATGGCCCCCACAAAACAAAAGAACTAAAAATATTAGGGTTTCCATTTCACCTCAAATGAGCTACGAAAATAATTTTCACAGGCACCAAAGCCCGCCTCGCGCCGACCGCTAACTCGCAACAGTGTTTCCCGTCCGTTACTTTCATGAACGAGTATTTTAATTGGCATTTTAGTATTTCACCGGGCGTTTGATTAGCTACATGCTAGGTTTGAGACAGAAATCACGTAACGATCGTTAATTGTGTGGAAAAATGTTTTGACGAAACATTTGTGGTTTTTGGAGCTAGTTATATTGGCAGTGATTATGAGCTAATGTGTGATCTCGCACACATGCATATAATCAGGTGTTGTCTACACTACACGTCGCGTCGCGTCGCGTGTGACGCGCGTCGCGGTATCTCGGTCTCGGCCGCAACACTTGGCAGGGCTCCTTGTTGATACTAACAAACAGATAAACAACGATATAAACAAGCCTTTCCAATGAAAGCCAGTAATTACCGGTGGTATTTAGTACAATCGGCCTGGACGGCAATCCGGCCACAAAAATATTGAGACCGTAAACGAGACAAGGCTTTCGCTTCACGAAAAATATGCTGAAAATAAATCCGACCTAATTTAAACGGCGAATAACATGTTACAATTATACGTAACAATTATACGTGGTTCAACATGGCAGCACCTACTTTAAGTGGTTTATTGTTATTGTCCATGCAGACGTCAAGAAGGTGCAACCAATTACGGTTTTTTTGCTGTGCGAGTTTTATTTGGAACGTGATGTTTGATTTATGGTACAGTAAAAAGATTTCTTAACTAAGAACCAAATAAATATCAAAGGTTTTTATTTATTTTTTGTAAAGATATTTTTCAGAAACTAGATGGAAACTACGTACTACAAAACTTAATTACGTTGAGTTGATCAAGTGTCTCTTGCAGACATAAATTGAAACCTAAAATAACGATTGAGTTGCGTAATAAAAATCAAGTCTTTCTTATTATTATAGTACAAAAAATGAAATGATTATTTATTTATATTTACTGGTGATTAAACTGATCATCATCGGCCCGTTATCACACTGCTGAGCAATGCCCTCTCTTCTAGAACGACACTGATAACTAAATATATTTTTAACCTCTATTTTTACCATACAATTTTAACTATTTACAAAAATTCATTAAACTACAACAAACCTTTAACGGGCCCCAAATCAAATTTGTTTGACAGGAAAAAAAAAAAAAAATGAAAAGTGTAAACCTGATTTAAGGCATATTATCTAAAGAATACTTACCATAACATTAGAAACCATAATTATGCGGTGCAATATTTCGATTTTATTTTTATCTCATCACCCACTTCTGTTCAGTCTATAAGTCTATTTTCTATTGTGTAATTTCTGTCTTTTGGTGTACATTAAAGTGATATTCTATTCTATTCTACACAAACCACTGTCATATCAATTTCACAACACCAACCCAAACACGTAAACATCTGTGAAGACATCAAACCAGTCTCCAGATGCACACAAGGTTGCTGTAAAGACCATAACGACCCATTGACAACAATAGTAGGTACTCGTATGTACAGGAGCCAAAATTAACCACTTTATCACGCCTATTTGCGTCACTAACACCCCAAAATAATACCGCGGTGGCCGGCGGTAACTGTGACGACAAAAATAAACCCTTGCTCTGAATAGTTGTCATTGCATTTGTTGCGTCTGGTCGCGACGGAGATTTTGAAAAGTTGTAGAACGGAAATATAGGCAATAGCTTTGTATCTTGGTCGGTTCGTCAAGTCGCTCAAATCTGTCTGTAAAGTCTGTATACCGAACAAAGAGTTAACAAGGCTATAGAACGGAATATGATACCTATTACGTAGTCTGTCTTTAGCAATTTTTGCCTTGAGCTAGAATATGATATTATTTAATCTGCCTTCAGTAGTTTTTACTATCTGCTTTCTATTGTGACTTCTGCAGAAAGAAATGATCCATAAGAATATTCAATCATTCGTATTGGCGGTTGTTGCAGAATATTAGTGCTATCACTTAGGTATCATTACCAAATCACTCAAAACTTCATCACTAAACTATTAATAGCATAAATAGTTATCATGCTAACGGATTTTATCAATCTCAGTTTGTCAATGTTCAGTCTAAGAAGTGACATAAGTATCATATATCTGTGGCATGTCTTTGCCTGCGCTTTCTACGCCAGACATCCACCAAACAAAGCGCCAGGCCATCTCTGACGCACACCCCTGCATCATACCTGTCCAATACCAACTACAAATAACTATTTCACAATACCGAACCTAAATTCCATTCCGATAAGCTATAAAATTCAAACGATATCTCTAAATTCGTCATTATTCAACGCTCATCCATCTTCATTTCAGTTTATGAGGAAGATTCAAAGAGAACTCCCCGTCATTCCGCTCGTCTTGACTTTTTCAGATATCATGTGACCGCGCCATAATCGCCGGACGTGACATAAAATAATGACACGCAATTTATCAGCCCAAGAAACTGAGAAGCTATCATTTTGCATAGCGTTAGCTAAGCAGTATTTTCGTACACTCTTATTAGCGGCATTCAAGTTCTAATAATACAAACTAGATGACAAAATAATAATGTCTCGTCTACTACAAATTAATATTGTGTAATGATATGTTATTAAATGTCTGTGGAGGTAGGTAGCCTCGTAAATATGCCACAAAGAGGCCGTCATAAAAACACACGTTACAGGTTTATTGAAGTGAAAAGTTATGCTTACAGCGAATGATCTCACGGCAATTTCCGAAGTTCCTTCACCTATATGCTAGAGACATTAATAAACCCGCAGTTTATATCACACTATGATTACTGGGAAATATATATCAGTCAACAAGTGTTTGTCTTTCGGTTTGTCTTGAAAATATCTTGATGAAATTATGAGATGATATGAGGATTGATTTACTTTTATGTATCATCCCTTATAATGTACCTATCACTCAATTTCGAAGTTGGCGAACTTCCATTTCAAATGGACATGGTTAATGTTAATTTACATCTTCAATTGTCAGACAATTAATCATTCATTTATCATCCGTTGATTTTAGTCTACATAACCGTTTATCTATTTGGATAAATTCATGCAATAATTTTAACAAAATAGCTTGTAGCAGAATCTAATTTCACTATCATTCATGTTTATTGGTTTTTCTTTTGTAAACTATTGTAGGACACACAACATTGAATTCGGGCATGGTAAAAATTGAGCAAAAGCTTCAAAGCTTTTGACTGCTCCGTTAGCTTAGTTGGTAGTGGCTCTGCCTTCTAATCTAGGGGTGCGGGTTCGATTCCCGCATGGCACAAGTAATTATGAATATTAAAATTTGTAATTATTTGTGTTAAGTCTGGTCGTTTCTATGTATAATAAGTATGTATTTACAAAAGAAAAAGTATATATGTATTATATCCGTTATCTAGTACCCATGATACAAGCGTAAGCTTAGTATGGGGCTAGATGGCGCTGTGTGATATGTCCTGAAATATTTATTTATTTATTATTTATTTATTTATTAAATAATGTCTACTAATGTAAACATTTAGTCTTTGTAGATTGTAGGTACTTACTCGCATAATACATTGAAAATTATCATACTTCAAAATCAAAATCAACATCAAATATCGCTACTTCCACCGCCTAAAACCGAAGGGCGAACCTAACACCGCATATGATATGTTCCCGGTCAGACAGTCTGGCCGTCAGCCAAGCACGCGTTACGTTCTTTGTCAATGATGTTCATGAGAGGAGATATCAAAGGAGCCGCGTGAAACTGACCAGACGATTCACTGAGAGTTTGCACTTGTCTGACCTGTTGACAGTTGCAGCTGAAGTGATGATGGTAGGGCTTGGTGGGATAAACACATTGTAAAGTGCTATTCATTTCATAGATCCTCTACCATCGTTATTTGCCGAGTTCTATCTTCAAGAGATGAAATTCATGTACCGTTAATATTGGACAATATTGGTGTTATGGTGCATGCCTGAAACTTGAGGTAAACTAAACTAGTAATTAAACTTCTTACAAGTAGTTATTTCTCTGTGGTTTGGTTTAATTATATCATTTTTTTAAATGGAAATAATTTTTTGGTCGCACTTTCTTAGCATATCATAACTTCAGATAGCCATATTTGAAATTTACTAATAGAAATCAGTAACCTACGTTATACGAACCATACGAAACCGATTTATATATACAAATAAACTTACAACTAAATTACTAAATTTATTATAATGTAATAGAAGTATCTACTTAAATATTACAACGTTTACCAAGGAAGTTTAAAGAAGTATACAAAGAAAGCTGCGATGACCTACAGCGATAAAAGTAATCAGCTCGCTTGACTGACACGAGTACTGTTCTCCGACACATGCCACCTTCTTTCATAAGTTTGTTGTAATTAAAACTAAGAAATAGGGATTATAGGATGTTTCAAAAAATTCAAAGTTTTAAAAATTTGTCGGTCTTCAAGTCGAGAGTAAACCGGTTTCTTCCAGGCAAGCTCACTAGATCGTAGATTATAACATTGCTTAACATCAGGCAAATTGTAGTCAAGCGTGAGCCTTTATCATGTAAAAAAATACTTTATATTTTAGGGTGTTGTTGTTGTTTGCTGGTAGCCAAATATGTATGATTTTATAATTAAATCTGAAGAGGCAAATCTATCACATATATATAATACGTAAAATACGATATAAAAGTACAGATAAAGATAAAGAATCTTTATTGATACTGTAAAGTTAAAATATTACTGTAAAGTTATAATATTAAAGTATAATCATAGAATATGCTAAACAAATTACAATATGGACTGGCCTGTTAGCTTAGTTGGTAGTGGCTCTGTCTTCTAATCTAGAGGTCGCGGGTTCGATTCCCGCATGACACATGTATTTATGTACTTTAAAAATTTATAATTACTTGTGTTGAGTCTGGTCGTTTGTATGTATAATAAGTATGTATTTACAAAAGAAAAGTATATAAGTATTATATCCGTTATCTAGTACCCACGACACAAGCGTTTGCTTAGTGTGGGGCTAGATGGCGCTGTGTGCAATGTCCCGCAATATTTATTTATTTACAAAAAAAAAAACTCGTCAACTTAAATTTAATATTTTATCTCAATATACTAAAATTTAAATAGTAGATAAGCTATATACTGCTAAAATTCTGATGCAAGTTGAACTATCGTATCATAAACCTTACAATAATTTACACGTACAATATTAATTTTAAAGGACACCTCATCAATTACAAGTAAGTAACTATTTTAAAATAGACTATTTATCTATTGACAGCAATAATGCGAAGTCAATTTTAACCCGCATAATTTAAAAGAGTCATTTTTAGAGGAATGTCTTTTATTTCAAGGCACGACTTTGCTAATAATAAACCCGCAGCAATTATAACTTAATGTTATTTCTTCTATTTTTAGCCTCAATTTCCGGAATGGCTAAATCTGACCACCCTGTACTACCTTCTTAATTACCTACATGAGGGCAGTCGATATGTTTCTGTGCAAGGTTGCCAGTAGTAGGTATTAATAATTTTGCATGCATGCATTTACTTTTTTCGTTTCACGGAAAGTCATTTTCCTTTCAGTGAAGTTTTAATAATTGAAATATTTCAACTTAATAATTTGCGGTCGTGATTACTTGAATTTTGGATTTCATTGTAAGTGAACATAAAT
The DNA here is from genome assembly GCA_964023185.1 of Macaria liturata. Classification (NCBI taxonomy): domain Eukaryota; kingdom Metazoa; phylum Arthropoda; class Insecta; order Lepidoptera; family Geometridae; genus Macaria; species Macaria liturata. Next base: position 3,987,944 of record OZ026812.1, on the reverse strand, counting down.
AGCTTAACATTTAAGATAATGTGTATGTACGAACATGCTTGATTAAAAACAGCTGTTGCACATTATAAGTATATTAAAGCCAGGCAGTAGTCTTTTACCATTCTTTTTTTTATTTCTTTTAAATTTAAATTAATTAATCATTTTCATTTCATATAAATAATGATTTTTATAATCAAGACACACTGTTGTGTGTAAAACATTATTGTAGATAGATATACTGGGCCTTATTACAAAACGTGGTTTAAATATTAGTCTAGACCAAGTCCGTTTTAGTTGTTCGAAAATTGTCTGTCTATTGTCATAATTATCAAACTGTCAAAATGTACCAATGTTAAACAAGTATTTTATCCTTCTTTATATTATTTTCATGATGTTAAATCAAAGTTCCAATTTGAAGTTGAAATTTTGTTTGCTTGTATGTGATGTCGGAACAACAAGAACCCACTTTTAATTTTCAAAGTCCTGCACTCTAATATTTAAACCGCGTTTTATAATAAGACGGACTATGTATAGCCCGTCAAAACAAACAAAACAAATATATAGTTAGGTAACACAATAGCGTAGATTGACAGCTGAATGGAATAAGACAGATTTATCGACATCGCCGGTGAAATAACATTTTTCTTAGCTTTTAGCAGGAGAAAAGAGCAGATTATGTTTGTAAATTCTTGGTACATACTGTTTTAAACTACTAGTAAACCATTTTCCTTTTATTTTCAAACAAAGAGTAAGCAGTGCAGTAAGTAACATTTTGAATACAAGTTATAGGTACATACAGACATACCATACAATGGCAATTGATTGACATTATGACAATATTTATGGTAATAACTTTGAAATGCTGACACATGTTAGGAGCATTTCTATACTAATATTATAAAGCTGAAGAGTTTGTTTGTTTGTTTGAACGCGCTAATCTCAAGAACTACTGGTGCGAATTGAAAAATTCTTTTTGTGTTGAATAGACCATATATCGAGGAAGGTTTTAGGCTATATAACATCACGCTGCAACTAATAGGAGCGAAGAAACAATAGAAAATGTGGAAAAAACAGGGAAAATTATTTCATCTTTGAGGGCTTCCGTTGCGTGCGCTGCGAAAACGGTTCAAGATATCAAAAAATGTGTATGTAAGAATTATTCCTCTTGAAATGATCTAACAAAATGTCCACAACAATATATGGGTATCTTTTAAGGTTAACTCACTAGAACCGTTTTTATGGTAATAACTATTCCACGCGGACGAAGTCGCGCGCACCAGCTAGTCTTAAATAATTCTAAACTATAAGACAGTTGCTGCGTTCACCCAAGGATAGAGACCACCTAAATGTACCGGGCGTGTATAGAGTCCCGTGTGATTGTGGCAAGAGTTACATAGGGGAGACTCGCCGAAACGCTACCACAAGACTGTCCGAGCATATTAGGAGTTTTAGGGACGGAGACACAGCCAGATCAGCAATAGCGGAACATGCGCGGCTCTCGGATGTACAGCATTACATTCGGTTTGATCAAGCTTCTGTGCTGGCGAGAGAGAAGTCTTTTATTCCGCGGAAAGTACGAGAGGCTATAGAGATCAACCGCTACCCGAATTTCAACCGAGACCGTGGATGGGCGATTCCACCGGCGTGGGTCTCAGCTCTTAATACGATGACAAAGAGAAGGATCATTGAAACTTTGGATCAAGTTACGGTCAGTTTTGTATGCGCTGGTACATCGGTCGATGTTGCTGTCCCTGATGAAGCAGTGGAGCGACCCGAGGACGAAGCGGCCGGGAGTAGTAACATCGCCTCGCCTCCACCCCCACCACCCCTGGTCCCCGCGCCCGTGTCCCGGCGGGCCGCTCGCGCGGTGGCGCGCAGTCTGCGTGCTGCCGCGGTCCCAGAACATACGTTCTGAAGATGGATGTCATAACATCCGAAACGCGTAAACAACTTACGCGATTTACACGTGAGTGAAAACCGTTTAGTTAATATATTAATTCTAAACTATTAAATTAGGTGAGAAATTCAAAATGGTATGTGGGATTTAAAATTTCTCATCGGAACTTGATGCAGCCGCATCTTTTTATTCTAGAAGATGCTACAGCATCAGGTTCTGAATGACTCCACTTCTTTCAGTTTTGAATTTGCTTACAAGCAAACAATAAGCTGAAACAGATGAACTAATTTAGCATGTCTACAAAACACTAGATCAAAATCCATGCGTGCAATCCTAGAGGTTTTACGCGCACACGGATCGTTTCTTATTTATATTTTATACAATCGTTATTCTCAATAAATTCATTGTAATCATTTTCCCAGTTTTAAATAATTGAAATTATCAAAAAAACCCTGAGTATTCTCAGCCAGGCTCTACATCTTATAGCGAAATAAACTTAGTCTGAAACGTCCGTAGCTCAGCTGTCGGAGGCAATCGCATACGATTACCAATGTTAAGCAATTGTCGACGCGGTCAGTCTTTGGATGGGTGACCTAAAAGTGACATTCTGGGCGCTGCCGTGGGTCGAATGACACGTTAAATTGTAAGTCCCGGCTGTTTGTTATAGTACGGCAGTCGTTAAGCCATGTCAGAGGCCATCACTGCGGCTTGATTAACTCTTAACACCTGAGTTGACCACTCTCATTTGATAAGAAGAAGAAGACTAAATTTAGCCTTACAAACCTTTCAACCTAAGCTGATATAGTTAAGCGTTGTACACACCTGTACCTAGTTTTCCCTTACACTGGCAATACACTGGGATATTATCATTTGTATGGCTTGCCAGCATGCTGGCGCATCCTTTATTGGGTTGGTGTAAACAGAGGTTACATAAACCGTCTGCAATTGATCGCAAGATTCTATTTGCGTGTGTATCGATTGTAAGTGTGTGTAAGGGTTACTAAGATTCTACGCCAAACGTTGTAAGGATACCCATACTAACAATTTGTGTTCTATTTTGTTTGTTATAAAACGGGTTTAAAAAATTGTCGAGTCGCACTCAAATGCATGCGAAAAGATATTGTGTGTGAGGGTGGTGAATACACTGAACTTGTAACGATTTACCAAAAGTCAAGTTCGTTATTCTGGTCGAAACAACAAAACAAGAAGGAAAAACATTGATATAAATATTATTATTTAACTACAATAAAATAAAATAAAAAAACACTTAGCAAATCTAACCTAGAAAATAGTCCAAGTTCCCAAGCCTTAATCCTATTACCAGATGTATTTTTGCGTTGATTAAAGGTGCCATTATAAATTTGAGGTTGTTTATTTCCAATAAATACCAAATAAAACAAAAAAAACTTTCAGAAGACTTGATAACCTCTTTTTTTGAAGTTGGTTAAAAATGATCACTTCTAATCTCCATCCCCGTGCTTGGGCACTAGGGTTTTGTAAATTAGTTCCATTATATTATCAGACCACGAGTAACCATGTATAGTGTGTGTGTACTACCTTACGAAGCCCTTGATCCGGCTTATTTGCATGTAGAGGACAAGCGGAAAGAATATCTTCAATACAAGACGGTGCTAAGTAATTAGGCACGTTTCCTACACATGAGGATGGCTTGCGGGTTGCTAGACAACAAATAGATATAGACACAACTAGTATTATGTATGTTTTCCTCTGAGTGGGTACAGTTTTGACAGAGCGATCTTATGAATCGTTACTTTTTTAGACAGCTGATAATGTCACAAATTACCTCAAATTCGGTGGCCTTTGTCTTTATAGTTTCCTCGAAAGCAATATTATGTAAATTACCGAGTGTGGCTAAGCGGTTCCAGTGTCTGCTTTCCATCCAGGCGCACCCTGGTTCGAATCCGGGCTTACACCAATGACTTGTATTTTCAAATTATTTGTGGATTTGCGCTCACTTAACTGTAAAGGAAAACATCGTAAGGAAACCGGCATGTTTGAGGACCACAATAGCCGAGGACATGTGTATTCCGTGGAAGGACCTCGACACTCACCACGATATGTATATCTGCTCAAGAGAACTTTCCCAACGAGTTAATTCTGCGGAGGAGTTAGGATCCTCAGTCATGAGTCATGACGACTCAAGAGAGAGGTATATTTTATGGTGCCACTAATATTCTTTTTTTAAAAGTGTATGTGATACACTTGTACTCACCATCCAGTACATTGAACTTGCTAATAGCGACTTGACACCTCATTATATCTAACTTATTTATTATGTTTTCTTTACGCCTAAAGAAAACATAGGTACTAACCACCTAAAATGAAGTCTAGAAATAATATGATTCACTAACCAAACATTTCATATGTGAAAACATTTAGGTACATACCTACACTAAAAAGGTGTCAGTTTAATAACGTACAACAAAAATAAGACTAATCAACGCAAACATAAGAAAAGAAAACCAATTTAATTCCGATCAAACAAAATAAATGCTCGACAAATAAACACCGTTTTAATGTAGAACTACCAAAGTATCAAACGAAGTATTTATCTAAACGAATGTAGTCGTTTGGAAAAACAGCAAAACTATTTAGAACATAAAATCTGGAACATATAGATATCTTCTAATCTATGCATATCTACCTATAATAAAGCTGAAAAGAGACAAAAATCTGAACATAGTAGATATTAGAAAAAAAAAGTTTGGGTATAGGTACCTTAAATCCATAACAGAACACATTTTTGGTTTTTGTCTGTTATGTAATCTGTTTGTCTGTTTATTTAAAAGCTCATAACGCAAAAACGGCTGAACGCATCATCATGGTTTTTGATATGTAGGTAGTATGAGGTCTTGGAAGTGTCATAGGCTACTTGTTATCCCAAAATAATGCGAGCGAAGCCGCGGGCGTCCACTTGTTGTAAATAAACGTGTTAAACTAACTCTATAGCATCCTAACATTACAGGTTATAATCAAATGTCATCAAACATCAAAATCTAGTATCACAAGAATCTAAATTATTGAGTATTTATTTTCCGAACACATTTCCTAGAAGTTTACTTTGTTAAAAGAGATAATAATATAACCTATTCTTGTGTCTTCCTAGAGAAGGTAATAAATGAACAATACCTATAAGAAAGTAGAGACAATTACAGATATTAAAGCCATTATTAGGATTAAGGAGTGTTGCAGAGCAAATATGACGTCTTCTCAAATATAATATTGGAGTCTATGAATAACTGGTTCTATAGAAATGTCTCCTTACAAATGTTGCATTAAATTGATTCCATACCTATTTCTTTTCTCACATATCCCATCATGATTGGTTACGATGATGCCAGAAATAGGTTGATCTTCGAAGGCAAGATTCCGGGAAATAGAAGCCCTGGTCGTCAATGAATGAAATGGCTAGACGACATTAAGAAATGGACGAAGCTAACCTACCCGCGTCGAAAAGAAGCAGCATGGAATCGCAAAAAGTTTAGGAAACTGACCTCCGAATTTCAAAATGAAGATGGCACCCGATGATGATAAGAAACGCCAGCGAACGCGTGGTGGCAGATGGTGACTAAGGGGTTAAACCCCACCTACCAACTCAACCGCGACGTAAATAGTAGACCATCTCGTAGAATTATATTTTTGGTTTAGTGACATTTCTTTAGCTACAATCATTTGTAGTTGAAGTGCTAATATGATAACATACATACATGTAGTTTCAGTAGGCTCTGTTTGCAGAGGGGTTGGATATCTAGACCAGTGTCAGAAGTCATTGGCTGATAAGTTTCTGCTTCTATTTGGGTTTGAAATGTTTTTTATAGGCAATGCTGTTATGTGATATATTAGTGTTTTTAGGTTTTAGCTCTCACATAATATGCCATTGGCTTCAATCTTTAGCCAGCCTCATCCAGGTTTGACCTAATATTAATTACCTAGTATTACAATTATTTATTTTGTAGTATTAAGGGTACTGATGTAATATTACGATAAATTCTTAATTTTTCCTTTTTTTGGAGAATATTTTGCTTGACTAATAATTCTTTATTACATTTTTTTATTTATTTATTAAAATACAGATCATTTCTTCTACATATGTTCAGATATAATTCGTTTTTCACTTAAGCCATGTCAAAGGCCCTTAGGGCGGCTTGATAAACTCTCGACATCAGAGTTGGCCACTCTTATTTGATGAGAAGAGAAGAAGATGAATACATATACGAGTTATTGTAATTAACCTTTTTACACTATTTAATAAGGAAGATGCGTGTGTCTCAATAAAAAAAAAACTATTTCTATTTGATCCCATACATTGATTGATGCGCGGGGTGATTATTTATTTATTAGAAATCAATCAAAATCACGCTAATTTAATACCTACATCTTCTCTACTATGGAAGACAAGTTTGTCCCCTCATTGTATTTGGTTTACGATTTAAACTGTTATCGAAAATGTTCCCATTACTCATTGATAGGAAGGAACTAATAAATGGAATTTTGCTTATGAATCTAGTTTAATAGCTTCTTACAAGTGCTCCAATTTCATGATTAAGTAGTTTCTCCTGAAGTATACTCATGTCTCATACAGATAACATAAGTACTCAAAAGATACTAGTTAAGTTATCAGTAGAATACCAAGAAAATATTGGCATATGAGCAAGACTGTTGAAATGTTAAGAGAGAGGCATAAACCCAGCAGTGAGAAAAAACAGGCAGTCGATGGTGATGATGATGATGACGAAGAAAAATAGTGTTGAAACGGTAATGAAAGATTTTTTGAGAAATTTTGGGGCTTGGTGTCCAATGTCCATTTTTTCAGAAAAGATAATCACAACGACACACCAACCTTGTAAAAACGTATTAAGTTCCTAAACTTATTTTACTGTTAGATTAGTATGATCTACAGTTTCAAAACGGTCCATATTCCATTACTAAGAAAATCATACATAAAATATTTTTATTCAATAATAATAAACAATATATACACATATATACACTAAACTAAAAAAGAGTAAGTATGTAAATTTAACCTAAATTTAAAACATCCACATGTGGTATGGAGCCAAGAACGCTGGCTGCATTCCCACGCTGGATTGCTATAGAAATCCTTTGCGCAAGGAACCAGCCAGCGTTCGTGTCTCTAGTGATGTCATTCAACCTTTTATTTAATCTATACTAATATTATAAAGCTGAAGAGTTTGTTTGTTTGTTTGTTTGTTTGAACGCGCTAATCTCAGGAACTACTGGTCCGAATTGAAAAATTATTTTTGCATTGAATAGACCATTTATCGAGGAAGGCTTTAGGCTGTATAGCATCACACTGCAACTAATAGGAGCGAAGAAACAATGGAAAATGCGGAAAAAACGGGGAAAATTATTCATCTTTGAGGGTTTCCGTTGCGTGTGCTGCGAAAACGGTTCCAGTCGTGGGTAACAGCTATATTACTCTATGGTAACAGCTATAATTTTTAAAGCTGAAGAGGTGGTTTGCAAAAATAATATGATGCCCAAAATAACTAATCCACGCGGACGAAGTCGCGAGCACAGCTAGTTTTACATAAAATAGATATGCTAAGTGTATGTATAATGTATGTAATAGTTCTTCCGTTTCTTCCAGCCAGATCCTGTACATGGACCAGCACGCCTACCAGATACCAACCAACTACAGCAGAAACGTACCACCACGTGAGTTACAACTTATTTAATTTTATTTATTTATTCTCATAATCAGAACCGCTTAAAAGCGAATAACTCTAATGATAAATATTGATACAATAAATCAATTCAAATTTTATCATCATCATCAGCCTGTATCTGTCCATTTCTAGAGATGGGCCTGTCCCAAGGAGATATGCTTTGCTTTTTATTTCTTGTCATGGATTTGATAGCTTGTTAAATAGTATGTCCCGGCGCGATGGTCCTGCTGACTGCAATACTACAGTCGTTAAACCATACATGTCAGAGGCTCTTTGGGCGGTTTGTAAACTCTCGAGATCGTCATATAATGGAGCTATGGCATTGAGTTAGTTCATAATATGAGTGTGGTGAATTCTGGTGTCGAGGGTTTTCAAACAGCCCGCATGGTCTCTGATATGGTTTAAATACTGGGCATTTCTGTGGCTCAGGTGCTAATAAACAAAAAAGATTCAGCAGAACCTTCTCCTATTCTGAACTCAGTTAAAAGTTGTCGTTATAAGATTCACATTCAGAATCACTCGAAGCGGTTTAAAAATTAAACAATATTTTGATTATGCGCGTAGCAACAATCTAGGTAATTACAATTCCAATCTTCGTCGGTTTAGTTTCCGGTCCCAGGTTTGTTTCAGTGCAACTAATTTCGCTCGATCAATTAACGGTTTAAACTGCATCCGTCTATCAATGACCGCATATGACGCAAATACAACACGCGAACATAATATACACTCGCAATGTATACATAATTATACATAACATAGTATGGCCTTGGCTTATATAATAGATAAAAACGTGCTAAAACATAAAACATGTGGGTTGTTAAATTTGCTAAGTCAAGTTTAGAATTTTAAAAGTAATAGAATTCGTTTTAGCTTCCGCACTTGTTGTGTAATGCAAATAAGATGTAACCGCAAAGGTAAAATATTATCTAAAATATCCTAAATATTTTATCATACTTTTTCATGAAAAGCGTAGTTGCCTAAACAGGACACTTTTACATATCCATTAGAACATGAGACTGTTTTTTTTTTTTATATTTGTCTACTTCTTTATCTACAACTAGCTGTGCCTGCGACTTCGTCCGCGTGGAATAGTTATTTTGGGCATTAATTCTTTAAATTGTGAACCGTTTTCGCAGCGCACGCAACGGAAGCCCTTAAAAATGAATAATTTTCCCCGTTTTTTCCACATTGTCCATTGTTTCTTCGCTCCTATTAGTTGCAGCGTGATGTTATATAGCCTAAAGCCTTCCTCGATAAATGGTCTATACAACACAAAAAGAATTTTTCAATTTGCACCAGTAGTTTCTGAGATTAGCGGGTTCAAACAAACAAACAAACAAACTCTTCAGCTTTATAATATTAGTATAGATAATACATAGATACATAAGCATAAATTTATAGATTTTTCTGTGGTCTCTCCTAATTCGCAAAATGTCGTTCATAATTTATACATTCGTGTTTCTGAACAGTAACCGCCGAACTGCTCTCTCACGTGACTCAAACTTCGCTAAAGGAAACTACAGTCAATAGCAAAACACCTAAATTGACGTTAAGCTTTGGTTTCCTAGGAAAGCGGTGCCATCATATAGCGGCCGTAATACAGCGGTAAATGACGTCACTAGAACGTTGTCAAACAAAACATGTTTAAACAAAATGTCGCGGTTTCCTGGAGAGCGGTAACTGAAACCGTAACGTCAAAAAGCGGTGCCGCCATTTGCATGACGGCCATCTTGTCGGTATCAGGTTTGGTGAACGTTTTATTGATAGCGGTGAAGCTATTGATACTTTTCGTTTGACGTTTATTTAAAAATAATGTCTGACGGTATGTTCAAACGGCCGTGGAACTTTCCACATGTCATCACCGTAAAGACGGCCGTCTATTAGCGTTCGTAATATTACGGCCGCTATATGGCGGCACCGCTTTCCTAGGAAACCAAAGCTTTAAACCGTCTTATTACTAGTAATACGGGTTATATTAGCTCAGCAAGAATTTAACTGAAAATAGCTTGAATAGTACGGTATGCAACTACAACGATGCTATTTTTGCTGGATCATTGAATGATGCGATATTTTTGCCATCAATTCAGCTATTTACTCGACCCGTGGATTCGTTGTGAAAGAGGCGTTTAAATCACAATAGATGGGTAAACTACTCGATTTATTATAATGAAACGGGTCACATGCGAACGTCAGTTTATTGGCTAAATTAGTACATTTTATATCAAACGAGGTCATAATTGTCTTCTTAAAATGAATGTAGGTACTATTTATATTATAATACGGATAAACAAAATTTGCAATTGACAGTCTAATACATAGTTAGAATTTGAACTCCTACTAACTCACGCGTGGATCTTCTTTGGTCTGAGGATCGTAACCACCACCAGAGCTTCTCTTTGATAACATCTTTCCATATCTTCCGCGGCCACATGCAATGAAGACTGTAAGTAACTTAATAGGAATCTGTAATGACAATACCCTTCTCTTTCTTGCATCATGAATCATTAGGTTCTGAATGCCATGTCTCCTCCACTGAATTGTTTTTTTTTTATTAGTGATACTTTCTTCTTCTTTGTATTAAAAATTATGTGAATAAATTAACAACCTATCCATACACGATCTATGCTATAATTAACCGGCCTCATGCTTGACTAATGGTAGGTCGCAGGTAGGTTGGTCCGTCCATGGTCCTATCGCCGTCCACCGCCGTACAGCGATGGACATTTTCTGCTGACTAACGTCCGCCGCTAAGTGGATGGCCTGTCGTGATGTGTCGAAACTGAGCCTAAATTTAGACAACCTATCAATCTAGTGCTGAATTTAATTTATAGGCTTTATGAAAATTATTTTCACGATGGTAATACTAGCGCATGCTTAGCAATACTTAGAATTACTCTGGGAATATTAGGGATATACTGATAAAAATAATGTGTAAGTATGTATCTGTATACCCACCCAGTGCAGCATATAATATAATATAAAACCTCGTTTAACTGACTTCAAAAGAGAAGGTTAGGAATCAGTTCGACCTGCATAAGTAACTGTGATAGTGTTATGTTTATCTATTTAGGCTTCCTGCTATGTATGTGCATATTTTTATTATGTTTTAATATCTACGAACATCACGGAACCTAATAGTCCAAACTATTTTAATTGATTCACTTCAGATGTATTGTGACTAAAACAACAATTCGATTTTCACAAATATCGTTTCAGTAGTAAGACATGAAGATTTCCAAAAGAAATTCCTATCGTAACAACAAAACTATCGAAAGCAACACCATTCACCTAAATACCATGACAACACTAAAGATTATAAGACTTGATTTGACGAAACCAAGTTGTTAACCGCTAAACTCCCTCCGTGAACGAATCAGACAGTTTAAAATTAATCCCACAACTCGCCTACATTCTAGACTATCATTTTAACCGTGATATCTCCACTCGCTCCGATAAACCGATGTTTACTGCAAGCTTCTTCAGAACCGCTTATTGTATTAAAACTGACGCAATCAATTTCTGAAGCTCTAGATATTTCTGTATCTTATGAGTAAGAAAGTTTGTATAAGATTCGCAACGTTTAGTTACATATTAGATATTATATTTGTTGAGTTAATATACAGTATATTGTTTTCAGAATCAAAAAATGTAATGTGGCTTTAACATATAAAGGCTATTTTTATTTTATTTTATTTTAATTATCTTTGTTTTACTTCTATAAAGGGTCTCAAACAAGGCTATACGATCGCCTGAGACAAACATGGGAAATGTACAATGTTACATCGTTCGATCCGCCACAGAAGTGCCGATCTCCCATCGAAGGAATGAACGCACCGTCAGTTGCTTAGCTTTGGTTTGAACTTATGATTCATTCTGCTATACAAAACAAAACTGCATTACAAATTGATTTTATTTTATTTGCAGAGAAAAACACCACCGTGTATATTGGACTACACGTGAGCAGAGTCTCCGGAGTAGATGAAAATAAAGAAGTAAGTAATGGTTATAAATGTTCAAAATTGCCCACAGATATTATTATAAAACAACTAACAAACCCGGCGAACTCCGTTTCGCCACCAGATGGCCTCGTTTTTTGTAACATTTCGTTTGGGGATTAAAAGATGATAGTACATGCTATGTATCAGAGATGGCGCTGTATGTGAAAAATGATTTTCCCTGTTTTCCCGCTTTTATGTTGAAATTTTCCAAAATTTTCTTTACTATAAACCTCACGGAGCCCGAAGCCTTTCCAACGAATGCAAAACCGTGGAATTCGGTTCATACGTTCTAGAGTTACAGCGTCAGGAAGGAAAAACGACTTATGTTTATATAGTAGATACGAAAAATATTATGTATGTGTTAAAAAAAGTAGTTCAAAATATTTTTACCAATTGAAACATTAAATTCATAAGAAAACACTATCCTTGCATACTATTTCCAAAATTCAAAAAATATAGTCCTCGTGTTACAATGGTTACAATACGTAACATAAAGGCAATAATATTTTCAAATACAATGTATGTAGGAGTATTCATATTTGCTGTAGTAGGATGATACAATATGTGATAATGATTTAATCCCCTTAATACCTGAGCCCTAATTTATATAAGTACTCAGAACAAAACTGAAATCCAGTAATCCTAATGTGTACACTGTGTGCGATAAAATCCAATTAAATCTAGCTATACACACTATCACATAAAGGTGTTTATCTACACTAATGTTGTAACATTCTACTTATGTTTCCAATACTTGACTTATAATTACTACTGTTATAGCGCAGACAACAAAACACTTAGTTTAAGCAATTTCACATGATGGTATAATATCCACATCGATATCGTAATATCTCATTATAACATCAATAAAACGCGACCAACCTGATTGCAGGGCCAATCGCAAGGTTGGTCGCGTTTTATTGATGCGCTCTCATTGGTTAGATTTTAATGGCGGCAAAATCACTGTGACAATACACGTACGCGTGAATTTAATTTAATAAATGAAAAGTTAAAAATGGATAGCTAATTAGTGAAGATAAAGTAGTGTATGCAACTGCATATAACACGGGTATTAAAACACTCGTTACTATTATGAAACTCGCTGCGCTCGTTTCATAAACTCACACTCGTGTTTTAATACCCTTCATTATATGACAGTTGCATAAACTACTATAATTCCACATCCAAATACCTAGATGTGTGTATTAATTAATAATGGCTTATGTATTTCGTGGTTACATAAACTAATGATTTAATTATATAACTACGATGGCGTCATTATTTTACTTTTTATATTTTACATAGAACTAGGTACTTCGTACATTCTTTGTTTCAGTTACGATTAAATTATTTATCGACGCCAAACTGTGACTGAAACTACATAACGAAAAATATAGACAGGTCAATTTACGCCCACAGATTTAACTAACATACCTACATATTTGTATAGTCCTACTGACTTAAGCTTTACAAACCAAAAGCAAATATTCCATAATATCTAAAAATTAAAATAATACTTTTCAAAAAGGCAATCATAGTCGGAACACAAATTATAAAAAAAAATTGCAAGTTCTGATACTAATCTCATTTATTTATTTATTCATGCTTGCTAATATACAATTTTCAAAAACAAAAATACATGTGCCCATCTAGGTATTGGGGCGTAGCAAGACACAATGGATAGGCTTTATGCTAGAGTGTCTTCACAAACTTTGCTCTTAAAAATCTCTTGCACCACCTCTAAAAAAAATCTAAATATATAAAACTCAAAGGTGACTGACTGACTAATAGGTATATCAACGCACAGCCCAAACCACTGGACGGATTGGGCTGAAATTTGGAATGAAGGTAGATGTTATGACGTAGGCAATCATCTAAGAAAGTATTTTTGGAAATGGCACTTTTAATGGGGTGAAATAGGGGATGCAAGTTTTACTTCATAATGCGAGCGAAGCCACAAGCACCCACTAGTAAAAAAATGAATTGCAAGCTCTTATACCAATCTCATAACAACACCTCTAAATAAAAATAAAAACACACAGCGCCATCTAGCCCCATACCGAGCAAACTAATCCTTAACTTGCAAATTGTATTCCCCAGGAGATAACCCTAGACGTGTTCCTCCAAGTGACATGGACGGACACCCGGCTCCACCTCCCCTCCGGGATCCCCTTCATCGACCTGCCGTGGGAGTTCCGGCAGCTGATCTGGACGCCAGACCTGTACATCTGGCAGCTGCAGACCATGAGGATCCTCTCCGTGCTCCAGGAGATGGCTTCCCTGAGGCTCTACTCCAACAGCACCGTCTCAGTCAGTATTGGGTTCGTCTATTTGCATATTTTACTTTCTTCTTAGTCTTTTAAATAATAGGTACGATAGTAATGATGAAGCACCCATAGCTCACTTGACGGAGGCAATCGCATGCGATTACCAAAGTTAAGCAAAGGTCGACGCGGTCACTCCTTGGATGGGTGACCGAAAAGTGACATTCCAATTTCTTTCTTAATTCAAATTGTAGGTCCCAGCTGTTTGTCTAGTACGGCAGTCGCTAAAGCCATGTCAGAGGCTCTTAGGACGGCTTAATTAACTCTCGACACCAGAGTTGGCCACTCTCATTCGACAAGAAGAAGAAGAAGATAGTAATTATCTCCTAAATTCCTTATATTATACATAGAAACGACCAGACTCAACACAGGTAATTATTGATTTTAAATTCATAATTACTTGTGTCCTGCGGGAATCAAACCCTCAGATTAGAAGGCAGAGCCACTACCAACTAAGCTAACAGGGCAGCAATTACATTGGGCTAAAAATTCCACCAATGAATCTGACACACTTTCATATTTCAGCTCAAAAATAAATTAAATTCAGTAACAATGTTAAAACAATACAAAACTACGTCAAACCATTGTTTGCGATATTTAACGCCTCAATTCTCATAGTAGAGCTACGATAAAATGAAAACTGTATGTAATATAACAGTTTAATTATCTCAATCGCGGGAATACTCTAGTTATCTATAGTGCAAAACACACATTAACAACCCATTAAGTCATATTACAGCACCGGAAATTTTGACGACATGAAAGCGACCCATTAAATCTGCCATAATTTAAAACGATTCGTCTGTTGGAATAAAACATCCACGGTTTTATTAGCTGAAAACATAGGCAATATAGACCGAGGCACCTAATTATAGATCTAACTTTTTTATAACCCGTTCCGTCCACAAAATGGTCTAGCGCAGACCAATAAGCATAGCTCGTTTATCCTTATACGCATAAAAAATAGTATGTGTGTATTGCAGCACGTAGATACATATAATTATCATGTATCACGCTAATATTTAAGTTGGTGTGCGTAAAATTGTAAAATTAGTTAAATATTAATGTTCCGAATTTTAACCAAATGCCGTATGGTATGAATGAATACAATAGATGGGACACTTTGACACTGTACTAAAACAAGCTGTCCGGGGGAACGCGCGTAAAATACGGGGAGCCACTAGGAGGGCATAGGTACTTGTATATGACTCCCTGTTTATATATTACACTCTCTCTATTCCACCCACAAATATAACCTCCTAGCCGTTTTTCGGCTACGGCGACCGTTTTCTTCACATTTAGTACGACAACACATGTTGTCAGAAATTTAATAACTAGAGCATGACATAAACTATAATTACGACAATGGCATCCTATCTTGTACGCATTGCAAGCGGACATTTACCACCAAAATTGAGCTACGTAAGCCATACGAGAGCATGCCAGCTACACACAAATAATTCTGTAGTGGTATATAAATATTTCTTATTATCAGACACATAGTCAATAGATTTTTTTACTACACATAAAAAGGATGATAAGTATAATGAGGCATCTATTGAGGGTTGTCGTTGACATGAAACACAAATAATTCTGTAGTGGTAGGTATATAAATATTTCTTATTATCAGACACATAGTCAATAGATTTTTTTACTACACATAAAAAGGATGATAAGTATAATGAGGTATCTATTGAGGGTTGTCGTTGACATGAAACTTATCTGAGATTTAAAATAGTTCGGTACAAATGCTGTATTTGTTTGCAATGGCCGTGTATTGTTTCAGCGCCACGATCACCATCAAGTGTCAGATGGACTTCGTGCTGTACCCCCTGGATGTGCAGAACTGTGCCATCGACTTCACCAGTTGTAAGTATTATAAATATAAATTTTCCTCTCTCTTCTCTTCTCTCATCGAGTCGTATTACTCATTACTGAGGGTCGAGAGGCCTCTGCAAAATTAATTCATTGGTGAAGTGCTTTTGATCAGGTTCTTCAGATCCTTACACAAACCTAAACATTAGAATCATAATTAATTTATAGGCAAGCAAAATTTTATCTACTGAATATTTTCTTGGGATAGTTATGCTATCAAAAATAAGGGACAAACATGCTCCATTGTAGAACGCAATTATACATGGCCTGGAAATTTATCATTAAAATGGAAATTTATAGCGACAAATTTCCATTTCCTGGTCCCCTATTCCCTAGTCAGGTGTGTTCAAATACTTGACCGTATTATTAAAACAGCGCATTCCTATTGCATTAAAAAGACTTGCAGGCTGGTAGTTCCCACATAATTTTTGGTGTGCAATAAAGTTGTATTGTATTGTAGGTACTTAGAAAATATAGTTCACAATTTACTAACGATACTTTTCCCACCATTCCAGACAAATACACAACAGAGGACGTGCGCTTCGAGTGGCGTGACATCCGTCCATGGATCCGAATCGGGATGGACAACCCGGAGAACAACCACTTCAGGCTACCTAAATACGTAGTTTCCTTCGTAACGGACAAAAGTAAACACTTTAAAGATTTTGGTGAAGGTAAATGTAATTCAATGCTTCGCGCTTCTGTTTGCGCTTTGTGACTAATTTGTACCTTACTAACGCTATGCGCTGTCGCTATATGCTGCTAGCGGCGCTCTGGTACGGATGATAGCCAAGTTGGTATTTTACTGTAAGTTACATATGTTAAACAGAAAAGTACGTACGTACGTATAAGTAAATGTCTGTAAAGTTTTGTGAGGAGGCAAAATAGTGCTCACAGGAAACGTAGTAATAATGAATATAATATCGCTGTAAGCAGTAGTGTTCGTGAGTCTATTATGCCTAAAAACAATCAGTGCTTTGAAGTGCTCAACATATTTCAATATTTTCTAATAGACATCTTTGTAGATTCAAGAAAAACGTAACGCATAGAACTACAATATGGGTCAAGAACTTAAGAGTTTTACATATAGTCCTAATTTTAATTATTTGTGTCAATATGACAATAAAAACCACTAAATGGGAACAAAACAGCAAATTTAGCTCTAATCATTTACGAACATAGTTAATTGGTATATTTTTAGTTTTTACCATAACGAGCCATAAAATAATCGTTATAAGTTCATCATAAAAGATAAAGATAAAAAAAATACACATACTTTTCTATAAGCAGTTCGCAAAAGAAAGCTGTAACTCGAAGTAGATACTTAATGATAGCAACATGCAAATCTAGCATACATTCCCCGTACCTATTTAGGTATAGGTTGATATTTACATCCGTACCAAGCACCAACATCCTTCTTTGTGATCGTGATGCATGCCTCAAGTTTTTACGTCGTCTAGTTGTTGTACTGTTTGGCTTACTGTCTTGTCATTGCTATTTGATACTGTCTAGCTTCCTCCGCAGGATTGATCGTCAAAGTTCCTCCGTTACTTAGAAATGACGATAATAAACCAGACATAAGTGTTGAAAGTTAAAAAAAAGTTTTGAAAGGAGGATCCATTTGATTATTATTATTGTTTTAATTAATTTTCCATTGGTTTACTTAGAAATGATGATAATAAACCAGACATAAATATTGAATTTTTTTAGGAGAATTAATGTGATTATATATTTTTTAAATTAATTATATTGATTAAGATTTAGTTTTAACAAAGATTAAATTGTAAAATGTAAAAATCTTATCTATCTAAAATTTATTGAGAATGGAGGAAGATAGATAAGACCTCACGCTTTTGTGTTTGTTTGTCTCTGTACTTAAATTACATTTCCATGAGAAATTTTATCATCTGGGTAAGTACCTATATAAACATACCATTTGTAGTGAACCTTGTTAATCCTACTGACATAAGTATCTTTTATATGTAGAACATTTCATGAAGAGTTTCTTATTCTGGCGACAAATGCGACCAACGCCAGCTTTATTTCTATAGCTTACGAGTTAATTTACAATCAAACGTTCATTTGGTTAATTGAAACCGATAAAAATCCTCTAATATTATACAGAGTGAGACCTTTGCCCAGGAGTGGGACAGCATAGTTTGATGAAAATAAATACAGAAGTAGAACCATTTCTTCTTTTAGTCTTCACTGTCTATATAATCTATCCCAGTTAATCAACTGGGGAAGTCCGACTGCAGTCTCTCATTGAACGAACTTGAATATTATGCTATAACCTTTTGCACACAAAGTGGATCGAAACCGGCAGGGTGTTTCACAACTTCGAAACGTTTCTCGGAAACGAAACGCCAATCAAAGACCTCAAGACTGATTTATTTTAACCAATAACAGTCATCCACCAATCATAGAAGTTACAAAGAGTTTTACGTTGGCGTTTCATTCCGAAAACGTTCCGAATTTATGAAACACCCTGCAGAGCTCAGCAATTGGACCAACCGAAGAGGAAACAACCGTCAAAAATATATTTCCCTAGAGTTTCATTTACAATGGATATCCGCAAAGTAACGCGAAGTGATTCAATATCTTACCGTTAAAAATTCTAAAAAAGCTACCTTCCCAATCTTTCACCGCCGTACCCCCTACCTTCCAGGCTCGCATTCAGCAGCTCGGCTGCAGATCAAGCTGTCCAGGGAGCTGCGAAGCTACCTGCTGGAGAGCTACCTTCCCTCGTCCCTGTTTGTCATCATATCCTGGGGCAGTTTCTGCGTGATCCCAGAGATCGTGCCCGGACGCATGGTGCTGCTAGTCACCACGCTGCTCTCTCTTGTCACTATGTTTGACACAGTCAGGTAAAACAACACTTATTTTTAACTGAACGCAATTTACTTTGAATTGCAATGTTCTTTGTTATTCCGAACACATGTATTTTTAACGGACTTCAAAAAAAGGAGGTTATCAAGTCTTCTGAAAGTTTTTTTTTTGTATATTACTTAGGTATACAGGCAAGAACAATATTTGGGGCAAATTGGGGCGGCAATATTCTTGTTAATACGAGATGTAGGTAACGTTATTCAGAACTAATTTAAATCAGTTAAACGTATCGAGTGGTAAAAAAGAGGAAATTTGCGCGAAACGCTTTAGTGGCTTTGCTCAGAAACGACCACCAAATTTTAGAATATGGTATTTACTATTTATTTACTTCTCCCGATGTTATTTACTTATTTGATTTCTAAATTACTATGTTTCCAGCACCAACTCACCAGACGCACTTGAGCTGAAGTGCATTGAGGTGTGGTTGATATCTTGCACGATATTCGTGTTTCTCGCGCTCCTGGAGTATTTCGTGGTACTCTTCGGCATCAGATACGACAAGAGCTGGTGTCGGCGGAGACAGGACCTGCGCCGCGCCGCCTCGGCCGCGCAGCTCGCGCCACCTCCCTTACACATGAACCACTCACAGGTAAACACACACACACACATATTTATCTCTTTTACTCAACTATTTAATAAGCTTGTAGCTGCTGATGATGCTGTTCCTTCTCTTTCTCTCACAAAACACTGTCATTCACCACGTTTAAAATGAACTAAGCACACATAGGCACTCATTCCAACTTAAGAATCTCTCTTGAGTTTCCTATACTTCTTTTACAAAGGCGCCACTGTTGCCATATGGTCGTATCATGCTAAGCTGTTTTGCGGTTTCACAGAGGCTCAGTACGCCCGTAACTGGGACTCCTCAGGGCGGAGTATTCTCCCCCACGCTTAGCGTCGAAGACGACGGCTTGAAGCAACAGTTCTCGCACCAGACTATACAAAGGGTAAGCCTACCGACATTATCCCCGTAGCGAGTTGCATGTAAGATTCAATTAATAAGTAGAATTACCACGTAGGACCGTCTAGGCGCATTAATTTTTTAAACTTAGGTCTCCAATTTCTAGTCGTCCCTCTCGGGGAAAAGGAATTGGAGACAAAATAAGGTTGGATGTGAAACAAGATCAGTTAGCAAGGTAAAAATACAGGCAAGAAACAGTGCACTGTGTGGCTAACGTAACGCAGTATTGGTTGAGACACAATAGTAGGTGTGTATCTAGATGTACTACTGATATCATGTAGCGGTAGACCCATCATTAGACAGAGAGTACCAGTAACTAGCAGTATCTTGGAAACTAGACCACGAGTTGTAGGCTATAATTGGAGACACAAATAAATCACAGATTTAGAGCGAAGCCAAAACAACAAAGTATTTCGGCTAGTATTTGAACTAGGTTTATTAAAATAGGCATAGCTATAGCACAGCTTTGTATTTTAGAGCTTGCAGTTTAGTATCCAGTACGCTTCGACTTTGTGTTATTAGTTGATGTGTATATAAAAATTTTGAACGCTTATTGTTTCTGTATGCGTTAACGTATCGTTTTGATTTTTAGGACTCGCCGATGCTTGAGTCAATGCCGTCGGGTAGACCGACGACGTTTATGGAGCGGTTCGTGGGCCTCATGGACAAGGGGGTCATGTTCTGCGGCGCCCAGCACGGGGACATGGACAAGTATGCCCTGATGCTGTTCCCAGTGTGTTTCATCCTCTTCACTATCATATACTGGACCACATACCTCAGTGAAGCGCATCGAGCCATGATGCATCACGAGGCCAAGTGACGACGAGTACAATTAACTATGGACTCTATGCCCTAGCAGTCACGGTCGTGATAACAGTGCCCACAGAGACAATATACTATTGTAAATATTAGACAAGTTGCTAGTCGATTTTAGAGAGTGAACCAGTAAACCCGTAGCTGTACTTAAGTGAAGTACCAACTAGTTTACGGTTAATTACTTTCATATCTTACATCGATTTAGACATAGTTTAGTGTAGTTTCAAAGTGCAATTAATATATTATCGAAATTGTGTCATCATTTTGTGCCTTTGAAACTTATATTAGGTATACTTTACTGATCCTTTAAGCCGCAGGCTCTATCGGCATTATGCAAAAGACGTATTCGGCGTAATCTGGGTACATTAGACAGTCTTAATAGTCAATATTTTAACTAAACGGTTTTCACTCACGTGTAAATCGCGTAAGTTGTTTACGCGTTTCGGATGTTATGACATCCATCTTCAGAACGTATGTTCTGGGACCGCGGCAGCACGCAGACTGCGCGCCGCCGCGCGAGCGGCCCGCCGGGACATCCGAAACGCGTAAACAACTTACGCGATTTACACGTGAGTGAAAACCGTTTAGTTAATATATTGATAAAATGTCTCACGAAAGTTTTAAAATTAAAATAGTCTTAATAGTAACATACGCAAAAGTAAAGTAACTATGGCCAAGTGCAAACCCGTTTTAGTTAAAAAATAATATTTGGCGTTCAATCCTTGCCTTATCTCAACATGGAAAACCTAAAAGGCAGTATTTTCATGACACCCAATTTGATCTAAGGCAAAAAGTTAATTACCAGATATTGAAGAGATAAATTTAATTATATCAGAGGCCTATTTAATCATGTAAATAGTAATGTCAATTAAATATATATAAGTAAATGTATCGTTTACAAACGTATCTATTCAATATTTCAATATCAATGTGTTTATACAAGCAGGCAATAGAGGGACCACAAAAGAGCTCATTTTTAAACGTACTATCGCAATGTAAATAAGAATATTATGTACTTTAATGTATATAATCTTGCCACTCGGGTGCCTTTCGCCTTGTCCATCTATACTTAATTTTAGCTTAAAGACATCGCATAGAATAGAACAGAATTTAAGGTTCGTATTTATGAATCAAACTCAAGTTCAATCAAAATCAGAGAAGATAGGATCGTATAAAAAATGTACTGACGTACTCTCGGTTTCTTGAACCACAATCAGTTTAATTCTCCCGTCAAATCAATCCATTAGCGCTATGATTGGCTAAAAAATTGATATCAACCAATGACAGCGCGTATAAATTGATTTGGTAGGAGAATTTTAACTGATTGTCGTTCTAGGAACCAATGTAAGAGCGTATAGCGTATTGATATGAAATTCATCGCACGCAAGAGAGAAGTCGATTTATAAATACGGCCATAAATTGTATTGTATTTATGTAAATTACGTCAAGTAGAACAATATTTTATTGTAATTAAGGCATTAAATGCCGTATGTTGATTAGTTTATAAGTTTTCACACTCAAACCTATGCAATGCAGGCATATAATTTTTTTTTTTTTAGTTTAATACTTTAGTTAATATATCAAAAAAACTTGTTACCAATACCGTTTAATAAGAGCCTAAGTACAATCATCATCAAGACGTTTATACCCCTTGAAGTACAAATAAATAATATAATAAATACTTTTAGCTGTAAACGAAGTTAACAAATTATAATTCTTGGTTGGTAACGTCTTGATGATATCTATATGGGCTCCATACCTATTACGTTATAGTTACGTAGAAATAATATTTAAAAAGACGATTTAAAATCCCTCTCATGACTGTACTTTTCTTTGTCTATCTTGCTTTGTCTTTGATTGGAAATAATTAATTTAAAGTTACTAAATCTTGATATTTAGCATACTATACAAAATCTTGCAAAAATACATCAACTACACTAAAAATATGATTTCTTAGAAAACGTTATTCCTTCCATTTCACGAAATCCATGGTTCAAAATAAAATTGTACAAATACAGCGAAAAATACTAGTCATACGAAAAATTGATCTTAATAGGAAATAAGTCATTTTTATTTAAATATTTCATTTATTATTGCGTCCCTGCAGTGGTCATTAAACTAGGTTAATTACTTGGTGATGCACAAATTATTATTTTTTGCACAAACTGTTTCTTTGTACGCCCAGAACTATATTTTGCAGAATTTATCAAAAGTAACACTTGATTAAATCTTTAAAAAATATATAGAATGAGAAAAAATTATATTAATAAATAGATTATATGTAACATCTATTCTAAAACTTAGTTAAAGTACAAACCTATCTTTACGGAAATTACCTACATACATAATATTATATAAAAATTGGAACTCAAGAAATCGGACATAGTTAAAAGTATATCAGTATTTTTTACAGTCGAAGTTTGTACAGATTAAATACTAAAACTGCACTGGAATATACTAAAAAAACAATTTGTGCCTTTTAATCACCACTATACAGGGTAACTGGTAACTAACGCACAACCTTTTTTAAGGGTGCCTTTAGTACATCTATACCAACAACTTTTGTTCTATAACTTTTAGAAATTCGTGAAAAAAAAATCAGATGTTCCATACAAGAGTATGGAAGATATTCGACAAAATGTATGGAACAGCTGATTTATTTTTCACAAATTTCCAAAAGTTGTAGAACAAAAGTTGTTGGTATAGATGTACTAAAGCCACCCTTAAAAGGTTATGCGTTAGTTACCAGTTACCCTGTATGTATAATATATGATGTAAAATACAACGCTTGTGATTCATATCATATAAACTGAAGGGACAGTATTATAATACTTTTCGAATTCTTAGGCAATAATGTACTTAAATATTAAGTAATTAAAATAATGAAATAAAAGACATTATTTTAAATGGTGTGTGTTGTTTTATTTTATGTACACTATCTACAATACCTACGCTAATGTATTGATGGTAAAGAGATTTTATGTATTTATTTACTATTTTCTAAAGTTTGGAAGCAATCTGTTATTGTTTATCAATACAATTTGACATCCATTTACTATAATATTATTGCAGAATCTAATAGCTGATGAAAATATATCAGAGTAAGTATATCACTTTACCATCATTCATAATTTATGTTATGTACAATAAGTACATACTATATGATACATAAATAAGTAAATACAAACGTAAATAATTCACTCATACCCATAATAGGAAGCTTCTCGGAAAGCTCTAGTCATGTCTTCAGAGTTTCTTCTAATTCGCCGACCAATAGGTTCCAAGTCTGCATAGCATTTGGGGAATACTTTTTCGATTATATCTACGGCCTCTTTCTTGCTAATCTGTCGCACCGCCATCACAGAGTACAGAGCCTTCGTCTTCACACAATCCTGGAATTAATTTATAATCATTAGTACAGCATATAGTCACTATGGCGCCACTGAGGCGCCCTGCAGTTTGGACTATGAGTTAATCAAGAGTTTAATCTACATGTGTACCACTATGTTAAATCTCAGTCACTTAATGTATGGCGCAAATAACGTGCAGTAACGTGTAATTAAAAAGATAAAGTGAAAAATATTAAGCCTTTTTGAAAGCGGATGATTATTATCTAACGGCAAGATTTTTGGATTCCTAATAAATTGTGGCTAAGTTAGATGTAGTGACAAATTGAACTTTAAAATTATATTTAGGACAGAATCAGAATCATTATTAAACATGTGATCTTCAAAGAGAAAGTGAATCGGTTCTTATCGGGTAAACACACTCTGTCTTAGGCCATATCCTTTACTTACTATTAGGCAAACTATGGCCAAGTGCAAACCCGTTCTAGTTAAAAAAACATGATGACAATATAACTAGATTAGTAACTCTACTAGTAACTACTCCTCTGCCGATTAGGTACCATATAAAACAAAGTACACAAACCTGATGAGCCTGTTTAACGTTGGTCCACGAGGCATCACCCTGTGACCAAGCACTAGTGAAGGAGCAGTGAGTCAGGTTAGCAGCTCTGATCTCTGTGCAGGCCAGGTGCTCCATGTTCTTGAAGTCCAGGTGGTTGCGGCAGTAGTCAAACATGTGGATCATCTCGTGGGCCAGCACACCTTGCACCATGCCTTTACGGGTTGATACGTTCTGGCAGACTACAATCTGAAAGATATATACATATTTTGGGTCAAAATGAGAAAGAGATGTGCCAGTTTATAAAAAAAAATGCAGTATAGAGTCAAGGTGCTGTGTATACACATCAAAAAAGCAATATGATGTAGCAAAATAAATGATTAAATACAAATTATTCAGTCAGAACTATTTAATTTAGGTACTTATTTTATTTTTTTGCACACTATTTATTTGATCAGACAAACAAATATTAGACTAGGACAAGGATTTATTAGTGTAAAAGGGAAGAAGCTTATGCCCTTGTAATAAATAACAGTCACCTGGTTTAATTCTGGATCATAACCCCCACTCACTGAGTAGTCACAGACTTCACAAGATATATGTCTTCTTATGTCTATTGGGCTGTAAAAGAACAAACAAAAAATTAAGCAGTCACATTTTGTAGTTTTATCATAATTGTAATGTGTAGTTATTTAGTATATTTACTAACCATCCAGAACTTTTGAGTGCAGCCATCATTACTTTGACAATAGCACCTGGAATTTTATAAAAATGTTAAAAATGTAAGTGTTAGGTATGTAATATAAGAATATCATAGGTAGATCATTAGAATTCTACATAAACATATGCAATAAGAAGTTATATGTATGTATTTCTTGTTTGTACTTGTTTGTTTATTATTTGCTACAATAAATCATTTTCTTTCTTTCTTTCTTTCTTTCAATGCTATCCTTCTCCTGTAGTCATATTGATAATTGAAACCCTCCACAGAACTTTCAAGATTGGGATGTTTTTCTTTCTTCAGTTTGAAAACTCTACACCAATTATGTAGCCTAATTTATATTTAATGTAATGCTACATGTTTAATAACATTAGTTAAATAGTCATCATTTATTGTGGAATTAATACACAAGTAGGTATTTACTTAATATGCAATTAGGTACTTACTTTCAGGTTCAACAAATAATTTAACATCATATTTTTTAATGAATAGGTATTCAAGTTTAATAAACAAGTGAACTTACTATCTTTGACGCACTCGTAGACGTTTTTCTCACATTTATATTTAGCCATATTCTCCTTGCCTTCCTTTCCGATCAAAACATTAGTGAGACTAGGTTTGAAAGTACCGCGTCTTTCTGGGTACAAATCATACCCCCAGGCTTCTTGCTTGGCACCAGTATTGCCTGTACTAGCTGGAGGCTCCTCTGAGGGTTTATTTTCAGCATTTTGGGGCTTTTCTTCAGTCATATTGCCCAATATATACGCGAAAAATCAACTCGGTTACTTAAACGTTATTTACAGCATTTGAGGTTATCCGAAATCAGCTGAAATTTTTGTTTTGACATTTATTCATTTCATTGACAGCAAAGTTTTTTTTTTAATTTTGACCACTTTTTTATTCAGCTTGATCGAAAGAAGTAGGTACCTAATTCATAATCATCAACTACATCTTTTTTCAGACTAGGGTTACCCAGTATTCCTTGGCCACATTATTGAAAGAGTATGATATTAAAAATCTCATAAATTCAATCATCTATATCAGAATTCTAATCTATTTTATGAAGAATAAAAAACATCGAAAACTGTCACTATTACCTATTTATTTTCAATCTTCAACAAACTTCTATTTATTGCACAATCCCATTCAATAAAAACATTTTCAGTCATAACAAGTTTATTATATGTGAACCCCATATTACCTGCAACAAAATAATAGACAATTAGATTATTTGCCATCATATAGTCATGTATGTACAATTGTATAGTGTTTGTTTTTTAACTTACTTAAATGTTTCAAAAATGATTCAAAAGTTTCTTCATTTCTAATAACACTAGCAATATACACTTCCAAATGCTTATTCCTTCTAAAAAGTGCTTCCAGCACATTACATAGTGGCTGCAGTATGGACGGGTCATACACAATATCTGCACCAATTACTATATCTGGTGTCATATCTTCTGGTAACTCTTCGATGTTGTTCCAATCTAGTGGCATAGCACCTGTAAAATAAGTAAAATTTAAGGAGGTCAATAAGTAATCAAATAAATGTGTACAAATAGCACGTTCCATCCTAGACCGTAATGATTGCTTACCATCAGGCAGATTATGGTCAAGTGCAAACTCATTCCTTGTAAAAAAAAAAATTACCATACTTTCATACTAACCAATAGTGTTTCCTTTGCTATTAAACATTGTTTTATCTTGTGTCCCTGTGACTTCTAATGCGGGAAAATTAATCTTGATGTTGTCACAAATGGCTTTCAATACATCTGGATGGCAATCAGTCAAGTAAATAGATTGGGGGTGGCAGATCTTTGCAATTGTAATAGCAGTGAAACCAACCCCTGAACCTAGCTCAAGGATTGTTTTATTAGTGAACTTTTCCCTGTGGCACAGTGCCCAGTCTGCTAGCATTAGAGCTGCCTGAAAAATAATGAGCATGAAATTAAGAAAAAACAATTAAAAACAATATTTGGGTGCCTACAACACAAAATGTACAAATACAAAAACCATTTTTTATTGGAGGTGATAAAATGGGACTGTTAATACTAATTTAGGTTTATCTTAGTAATTGTATGTGGTTTTGAGACCTACATACTAGATCCTTAACCAGGCTAGTCACCTGAAGTGACTGCTGCATAAAATAATAACAGTAACTATGATCATCATCATCATCAGCCCGTTATTGTCCACTGTTGAGCATAGGCCTCTCTTTTTGTATACCCACTACATACACTCATCCCGGTCCTGCTAACTAACTATGATAAAATATAATAAAATTTAAAAGATCTACAAAAAGCTATTTAGCTAATTTTTACTAGAGAATTAAATGGCTAACCATCAAAATATGGTCAGAATACCTCCCATGTCCTCATGCCTGTAGTTCCATTCACAACCATTTTGTTAGTTTCCTTTATTGTGATAATGTCACTCTCATCTTTAATCAGATAATGTCTGTAGCAGAATTCTTCGGTCCCAGTATTATTCATGGTGTTACATAAAATAGAATAAAAATCATCATGTACTTCCAAGTTCTCACTTTCTAAATGGTCAATGATTTTTTTGAGGAATATTTGCACAAACTGCTTGCTCATTGGGTACTTTTTTAATAAGGTGCTGTTTACTGTTGAGTTTAAGAAACCTTGTTGCCAATCCCAGTTCATAACTTTTGCTTCTGAATGCTGAATGAAGAAAAAAATTACTAAATACTACCACAAAATACACCACAGAAATATTTACAATAGTTACTAGGTACACAAGTACAATACTAAAAACATAACTAATGTACTACTGATATATGTCAAATATTGTCAAATTCTATTATGTAGACTTGGGATTAATACAAGTACAAGACATAGTTTGGATAAAAACTTGGGATAAAAATGAAGGAAAATACACTAGCAGTGCTGTCTCTTTCAAAGATTTTCCCGCGGTTCAGCTCTATATCTGGGGAACCCCAGAATAGTTGAAATAGTTAAAAATAGTATACTTGATACTGGTGACACTTCCTGCCTTTTCATTCATGTTGTGAGAATAAAGTGATTATGGTGCATTGATAAAAGTGTAGTGATGAAATCAAGGTCAAAATTGTTGTGTGCCATTAGTATCGAATAATAAGATCACTAAACATTATATTAGTTTATTATAAGTACCTCTAAACTAAATTTGTGAAATCCTCTGTAAAAGTATTTTTTCAACTTCAGCATGAGTTGGTCACCGTTAGTAAAATTTTCAGACATAGTGATAGCTTAGTACGGTACATAAAAATAACGAGAATAACAAATGAAATACAGAAAGAAAACGTGTAATTATATAGGCAGCGAAAATAAATAAATGAATAAACACAGAACAGGACAGTGTTTCTAATTTCCAATTCCCGCAACTTTTTTTTTAATATGGCTTCTGCAGCGTTACAGCAATTTTGCCAATGTCACGTAACGGATAAGCTAAAAAACAAACGCTGAAAGGTTCGGTCGATAAAATAAAACCAAAAGCCATTGAATATCTATTCAAAGCCAAAAGCAAAAATTTTGAAAAGCTGGCTTATTACGTTAAACACATTACCTATTAAAGTTATTAAAAGATTCCTAAAAAAGATTCAAGATGTCAAATATTTTGTCTTATCATTATCTGCTGTCATGGATGTGAGAATGTCAATGCCACAAAAGTTTATTTTTCAAGTTTGATTTGTTTACGGTTAGTTCCTCGGAGGAAATACTCCGAGGTTAATAGTATTTGTGGCAGAATTCTGCCCTTTTGACCAAATCGAGGGTGAAATTTCGAGTTTGGCAGACACTGTCGACGAATTGGAAAATGGGCAGAATTTAGCCGAATCGAGATGTATCATCATGCAATTAAAAATTATAGAGAAAAAACTACTTGTATCACACTACTAACATTATGTACTCTGTGTTATTACACGCTACTTGGTTAAAAGTGATTTCATCGTACTGGCAACTCATCTTTGGCAGCCAGTTTTGAGGTCAAATGTCGGGGATTCCCCGGATGTATCTCATTTCAAAATGGATATTTCCCCAATTATCTGTTAGTTTACGAATGTTTTACTAATATGGACCCTATAATACATAGAAAAATATTAAATTCCTATAAAGTATAATTTGATTATTTTAAAAAATATTGTAAAGAAGGTGTAAAGGAACAAGGTGATTGTGTTTACTTTAAACCATCAAAAAAAATGATCCAAAAAATGGGATCAAAATCAGTAAGTACCTATATGAGAAGACAGATGACGTGATTGCAGATAATTCTGATAATGAAGAGTAAAGATGTAAGATTTTATAAGTGATTAAAAAAATAGTGCCTATGATTAAGAGATAAATATAAATTTAACTAGCTTTTTCTTTCCCATCCTCTTATAGATACTTGCTACTACCCTAATTCTGAAAAGTTAGATTTTCATGTCGAACTTCGAGATTGTCAATCTCGCATGCAAATTGGATGAGTAAATGAACTGAAATGATTCTCAATCGTGAAATATAGAATAGCATAGAATGTCGAATGCCAGGCTTCTAGATATCTCGAACATCGAGATTTCAGAAAAGGAAAACTCATATTTTGACATCTCATTCGAGATGACATGCAATCTAGAGTCGTAGGAATTGCCCTTCTGTTCAAATCGACATATTTGTAGGTAATACAGAGTGTTTTTCGTTGTAAAAGTATGTGGCAGAAAAAAGGGCAGATTTAGCGATTAGTGTGGCAAAATTTGACCGAATTTAAAAAAACGCGTGGCAGAATTCTTGATTCTGCGATGGTAACACTGGACCTAATACGGTTTACACTTGTACGTTCGTTAGCCCTTTTTTAAAAGGGTAATTAATAGTATTCTTTGTTCGTTAGGGACTTTTTGGCGGGAAGTCAAAAGAAGCGGGCGTTTTAATTTTTGTTTATTTTAAATTTGTAATTGATTGCGGTTTTTCGACGAGTATTGCGACGCAATAATAACGACATGAGCGTTGCTAGCGACGGGGAGGACCCCGTCGTTACAACAGACAGGAAAAAAAAGAGGAAACTTGAAAAACCCTCATTGAACTATGCAGCCTACAAAGTCTTTCAGAAGCCCCTTTACAAGAGGCTATTTCCCGAAAATCACAGTGGAGACTGCGTGGTTTACGTTGAATCTACAGAAGAAGAAAAGGTTGGAAATAAAAATCCCATAATATTGACAAATTTATTCACTGAAAATGTTAAAGGCATTATAGGTGTCCACCGAATAAATGCTTATAAGGTTGGAGTCACCTTTAAAAAACCAGCTCCAGCTAACAATTTCTTGAAGATGGATAGCTTCCTGAGCAGATATAAGTTGAAAGCTTTCATTCCTGCTTACATGACTGAAGTTATAGGAGTCATCAGGCATATTCCACTGACAATGTCAAATGAAGAAATTTACAAAAATATTACTTGTGATGCTGACGTTGTGTCAATAAAACGATTTATGAAAAAAATAGACGGACAATTAACTCCTCTAGGAACAGTAGCTGTGACTTTCGCAGCTACCACATTACCTACCTATATATACATCAAGCTTTTCAGATACCAGGTACACAAATACATTCAACCACTTTTGCAATGTTACCGTTGCCTACGTTTTAATCATTCAGCCAAGAACTGCAGAGCCGAGCAGATGTGTTCGTCCTGCGCAGGGCGTCACTCCTACAAGGAGTGCGACGTTGAAGAAATAATGTGTGTAAATTGTTCTGGACCTCACCTTGCAGTATCAAAGGACTGCCCTATTAAACAGAAGAAAATAGAAGAGAAGAAAATCAAACAACAATCAAAAATGTCTTATGCCAACGTGGTAAGTTTGCCCCAAATATCTGATAGCACCTCCTTCCCAGCTCTAACACCAAAGTCGAGACAAAAAACCTTCCAAGAACTGAATGCCAAAGAAATTGTTGATAACGATGTTATTATAAATGCCCTTGTGAAATCCATTCTCACCCTTGCAAATAGCAAGAATGAACCCATTACAAATAAAAGAATAAAAGAAATTTTACTGTCAAATTTAATTTAATTTGATTATATGGACATATTTATACGTATTGCACAATTTAATATTCAAAGTCTAAATAGTAAAAAAACGCTATTGTTAAAGTTTTTAACCACACAAAATGTAGATATATGTTTACTAAATGAAACATGGCTTAAGAAAAACAGTAAAATTCCAAAATTTCCATCCTATAATATGATTTACAAACTATCTATAAACGAACATAATGGGGTAGCTATTTTAATTAAACAAAATTTTAAATATGAAGTTGTTCATACCTCATATTTTGAACCTATTCAGAACATTTGCATTGCATTGGATACATCATTTGGTAAATTACATGTGTTGTGTATTTATTGTCCCCCAAACAGCAAATTAACTAAATTTAACGCTAATAAATTAAAAAAGTATTCACAGAAACTCCTAAGCCATGTATCATAATGGGAGATTTCAATGCCCATCACATATTATTTGGTTGTGTAAACAATAATAGTAGAGGTAATTCTTTGTACAATCTCATAGATGAGTTTGACTTGTGTGTTCTAAATAATGGTTATCATACTACAATTAAATATCCAAACAGGAATTCTTCAGCAGTTGATTTAGCCTTAGTAAGTTGCTCGTTAGCTTCTCTCTGTGAATGGCAAGTCCATGATGATCCAATGGGTAGTTATCATTTTCCCACTATACTGGATATAAATGTGAAGCCATCGGTGTATGATGTCCGTTCTGTAGAAGAAAAATATTTGTATAACAAAGCAGACTGGTCTAAATTTAATACTTTATCTGAAACATACTTTTCTCAATTAGATTTGGAAAATTCAGATCCACTTGAATTATACAATAGTTTTATAAATATCTTATATCAAATCAGAGATGAATCTATTCCTAAGCAAATATCTAATCACACTCCAAAAGCTCTGAGAAAACCAGCTCCATGGTGGAACACACTATGTGAAGATGCAGTTCAAAAGTCGAAAGAAGCTCTTAAGACATATCATCACTCTCCAACAATTCCAAATTTTATTGAATATAAACGTCTTGATGCTAAAAAGAAAAAGATATTAAAAGAGGAACAGGGAAAGTCATGGCATGAATTATGTACTTCTTTCAACAGAATGACACCAGTTTCTAGAATATGGAACTATGTTAAAAGGTTCAAAAGGATTAACAGTAATTGTAATAACAAATCACTAAATGACAAATGGATACCAAGTTTTCTAGAAAAATTAGCAGATTCAACATCAACTGATTTTTCCTCTTTGAATTTTTTAGATAGGTCTGACAATAGAGTGTCTTTCTTAAATGAACCTTATACATTGAATGAGCTTCGCATTTCTCTAAGTGGTCGGAAGGATACTACACCAGGTTTGGATAACATACCATATAATCTTATTAAAAAATTACATTTAAATGCTCTGAACATTTTATTGGCAATTTATAACAGACTTTGGAATGCATCAGTTATTCCTGAATCATGGAAGACTCAATGTGTAATACCAATTTTAAAGCCTAATAAGCCTGCAAATAATTCTTCATCATACAGACCTATATCTTTGTCATCCTGTATGGGTAAACTCTTCGAGAACATGTTAAAATTACGTTTAGATTATTTTGTGGAAACTAACTCTAAAATACCTAACACACAATTTGGATTCAGGAAGGGTAAAAGTTGCTCTGAAAGTTTTGTATCATTAATCTCAATTTTAAAAAAAGCAAAGCTTAGCCATGCTAATGTGATCTGTGTATTTCTTGATGTAAAAGGTGCTTTTGATAATGTCAACATTAAGAGCCTTCTTCTAGTTTTGTATGAGCTAGGACTGCCAACTAAAATATTAAAATGGATATTTAATTTTCTGGATAACAGAACCTTGTATGTTAAATTTAATAATAAGCTACATGGACCAAAATCTGTCAGTAAAGGCACTATGCAAGGAGCTACCTTATCTCCTCTTTTATATAATCTATATACATCTCAAATATTGAAGTATGTAAATACATCACATATTAACATTTTACAATTTGCCGATGACTTACTTCTATACTCTGAAAGTCAAAATTTAAATATGGCTGTAAATCACTTGAACTCTGCACTGCTGCAGCTACATCATTATTACAATAATGTATTAAAATTAGATATTAGTTCTGATAAAAGTTCTGTTATTGTTTTTAGTAGAGATCCTTTTGCACAATCTCTTGTTAAAATTAAATACAATAATGAAATCATTCCTGTAAGTAATCAACATAAATTTTTGGGAGTAATAATAGATAACAAGTTAAAATTTGAAGAGCATATTAAGTATATCTGCAGCAATGCAATGAAAAGTATTAATGTTTTAAGATGTTTAGCTGGCACTTATTGGGGTTCTGATCCTAAGACCTTGATCATGCTATATAAAAGTATAGTAAGAAGTCATTTTGATTATAGTAGTTTAGCTTATATGAATGCAAGTGTCACCTTATTACGAAAACTTGATGTAATACAAAATATGGCTTTAAGAATTATTAGTGGAGCTATGTGTTCCACCCCTATTAATTCTATGGAAATTGAAAACTGTATACCTCCATTAATCCTGAGACGTTTACTTTTGGCTGATAGATTTTGTTTGAAAGAGTTGACTGCTAATAATGATATAGTGCTGAATAATGTTTTATGTCATCCACAAATATCACACTCAGTTGAAACAACTAGTTTATCAGCCACATCTCTTATTTCCGGAGTTTTGCCTGAAATTACAGCAATAATGACATTGTTACAAAATATCAGTAAAAACATTTGTCCACATGATATCTGGCCAATATATAAATGTCCATATAATGCCTTGATTAATTGCTTAAGTATAGATTGTAATTTAGACGTATTAATAAATAACAAATTTGATTTTCTGGAATTCTTAGACAGTAAATCAGACTTTTATATTTTATATACAGATGGTTCTAAAGGTGATGAAGGAGTTAAAGCAGCATATTATGATCCACAAATGAATAAAACCCATTGTGTAAAGTTAGATAATAACTGCAGTGTGTTTACTGCAGAAGCATATGCAATTTTAACTGCTTTAACATTTGTAAATAATTCTGTAAATAATATAAATATACTAATTGTAAGTGATTCCAAAAGTGTTCTATCTGCTTTGAATAATAGTAATTTTTCATATAATTTAAATTACATTGTATATCGTATTAGAGAACTTATAGAAATGATTGGTAAATCAAAGCATGTAGAATTTGTATGGGTTCCCTCACATTGTGGCATTCACGGCAACGAAACAGTAGACTTGGCTACTAGACTGGAGCATGATCTAGATCACTCAGATATATTGAAGGTGCCTTTCACAGATTACTATTGTGCAAGCAAAAAGGATTTACTCAGAATATGGAAAGAATATTGGCACATTACCACAGAATGTAAGGGAAGATGGTATGCAGAAATACAGAAAGACTTACCTACCACTCCTTGGTACAACAAATTTAAATACTGTGGCAGAAAGTTTATTACAGTTATAAATCGTCTGCGATTTGGACATTGTTTGGTTCCAGCTCATTTACATAGGATTAAAATAGTCCCAGATGATAACTGTACATATTGTTCCCGACCGCATGCTGATATAAATCATATAATTTTTGTTTGTCCACATTTCCATTTACAACGACTAATTTTTGCCAGTGACTTATGTGACATAGCAGCTTATAACTCAATTAGTGTTCCCCGCCGCATTGAAGATTTACTAAAAAGTGAAGTCTTTTACAAACCTATTTATAAGTATATTTTAAATACTGTTGAAAAAATTTAGTTAAGTTTAATATTTTTATTTGTTTTCCATGTATGTAAATTTTTATCATATAAGACTTCGACTGAAGGACTTTGTATCCATGGTCATGAATAAATTAAAAAAAAATAAAAAAAAAATTGTTCGTTAGTCGTTACGTTGTGAATAAATTTCTTTGGAAAATCGTTTCCTATTATTTTATATCCGTTTATTTCAAGGAAAATTGCAGTCACGAACAGTAGGTAGTGTGGCGACGATAAAGAGTTGATTAAATGTATAAAGCCCCGCGAAAAACTAGAAAACGTGTGGCTATTAATTCTGATGATTCTGACGAAGACTTCTCTCCTAAGAAAAAGACCAGAAAAGTAACCAAAACTACCAGTAAAATGGGTCAACTGTTTTCTAACAAGAGAAGCGTAAAGGATGGGAGTTCTGCTCGACCCAAAAAGTTTGCAGAAGAAGATAAAGTGGATGGTCAAATGTACACAAAACCCAGCCCTAGACACAGAGTAGTCAATGAAAATCATGTCGAACAGATAAAAGCAAGTGGTTCAAGACCAAGAGTAGTAATAGAAAATGATGATATTGGGTTACCTAAACTGTGGGATGAAGAAGTGATGCTGGCTCATGTTGGCAAGGTCCCACTGGCACTGGCGCGAAGTTTTGTTTCTTTGTTAAATGAAGGCTGTACATTGCCCTTTATTGCTAGATATCGTAAAACAAATGTAAACCATATGATGCCAAATCAGTAAGTACTATTTTTGTTACTAAACATATTGTGCTATATACTTACTGAATAAGGCTAATAAAAGTAAATAAGCAAGCTATAAATAAAAAATGTAACTCAACAACTTTAAAATACATATATGTGCTGTATCTATGTACCTACTTATTTACTACTAATATTTATAACAGGCTCCAAGAGTTGTTTGAAAATTATCAACACGTTACCCAGTTGAAGAAAAAAGTAAAAACTGTAATGGAAACTTTGAAGAAATCTAAGAAGTTGACTACAGATGTAGAGAAGAGCCTTGTAAATGCTAGGAGTTTAGCAGAAGTGGATTTAGTGGTAAGTCACCTTCAAATCTATAAAATTAAAAAAATCAAGTATTTACTAAGTACAAGTACCTACTTACCTATACTTAGGTTCATATTATTTAAGATGTGGAATAAATCATATAAAATAATCCTATTATATTTACCTAAGTAATTTGTTCTGTTTCTTTCAAATGGCTGCTTTTGATTCTTCTTATTGAATGAGAGTGGCCAACTCTGGTGTCGAAAATTTATCAAGCCCTAACTTTTGATTAGTATCTTTAGACACTTGTTTATCAAAATAACAGGCCAGCAATAATTTTGATGATTTTAAATGATCAAAATAGACCAATATTAAGTTATAAGTCACATAAAAAAACAACTTAGCAGATTTTCTAGTTTAGCCGGTATAGTAATTTTTGTTATTTTTTTTCAGTATGCACCCCTGAAAACCCATACTCTATCATTGGCTGAAAAAGCCCGGAACCTTGGCTTGGAACCTGTTGCTATTAGGGCTCTAAATGGGGAGCATATAAATATAAACACATTCTGCAGAAACAATGATGAACTTGATTCAGCTGAGAAAGTGGAAAATCATATAATGCATATTGTAGCTGATATTATACATAAGGATACTAGGGTCCTGGAGCATATGAGAGGATTGTGAGTATCTGTTTTTGTTATAAAAATGTTTCTATATACCTAATTAATTGTTTGTACAATCCTGTATGACTTCCCATAGTTACCTATGTTCCTATATATCTAAGTGTACAGTGTGTGTATATATCTAAGTGTTACTTAAAATTTTGTCAGTGCTAGTTATGTTGCAGTCTAATATGGCCTCTTAGTAGATACTTCTATAAGTCCTCCTAACTCTATGTTACATTTTTAACATTATTACCTACTAGTGGACGCCTGCGGTTTCGCTCACATTATTTTGGGTTAAAGAGTAGCCGCTTTTGCGTTATGGGCGCTAAAATAAACAGATAAACAGACAAACATTCTAAAAACTGCTGAAACGTGTTCTTTTATGGATGTAAAGTATAATTCTAAAAACTGCTGAAACATGTTCTTTTATGGATGTAAAAAAATATATTTTTTCCTAATATGTTCTATGTTCCGATTTTTGACCCTCTTTATTATTTGTATAGATAACATTCATTCTATTCATTCCTCTTCACAGAAAAGAAGAAACCAAATTTACAATAACAAGCTCCAGAAAAACATCAACCAAAGAGAAGAAAGAGGCAGAGAATGCCAAACAGGACAAGAAGTCAGATCCAGAGACATACAAGTTGTATTTTGACTGGAAGTGTCCAAGTCAGTTTGTGAAACCACATCAGACTCTGGCACTGAATAGAGGAGAAGATGAGAAGGTTTTGAGTGTCAAAGTTGTGGTGCCAGACTGGTTCCTACATAGGCTTGAAAAGTAGGTATTATTTTGCAATATTAGCTATGCTATTTTAATGCCAGTCATTAAAATAAAAATGTAATTATAAGTTGTAGTTTATCAGCAACTTTCAGTATTCAGTACTCATTTATTTATTCAGCATAACATGAACTTAATCAATGTTACAGTAAAGACATGAACCCTGTACATAAGGTACAGCTAATAGCATATATAAACAAATATCAAACCATATTTTCATTCATAACAATAAAAATTTGCTGATTTTTGTTCAAATACACATATTTAGAAACATACCGAAATGGCAAAAAAAGGAAAAGGGCTTTTTTATTATATTTTAAAAACCTTACACAATTTCATATGCTAGTTCCACAGCACAGTATCTAAACAACTTATATATCAGCATTGCCATCCAGCTTGGTAATGCGGCCAGTATGCTGGGCACGCTGCCCTCTGGAAGTGGGCTGGAGCACTTAGATTATCTTTAGGCTTTTCTAAAGATTTTCTAAGTGCCCCTTTTTTGTAGTAGTTAGAAGTAGTATGTTTAGTTTTTCTTCCCTTGTTTTTATATTTTATTTATGTAAATACTTATATAATATTTTCAGATTCTGTCAAACACTATGGCGAAACCCTTACTGGGTCCAGAAAGGTTTAGGAGACGCCTACGCTCGCCTTATCAAACCCTGGCTGTCCAGGCAGGTCAGGAACGATCTGACCATCGCAGCACAGAAAGAGGCTGTCAAAACATTCACCACTAACTTGGAGAAGTATCTTCTGACTGAACCCATAAAGAACAGGGTCATAGCAGGGCTGGATCCGGGATTCAAAGCTGGATGTAAGGTAAGATAAGATAAAGATATTTATTTTGACAAAAACACTAGGTACGAATGGAATAGAAGAGGGCTTCTTAGCAATTGTCTTAGAATAAAGTTTCATTTCGGCAATACTTTGAAATTGACACTTGAAAGTCTATCATATTTCCTAGTAATATTATACAGACAAAAGTGTTGCTTGCTTGTTATTTCTTCTCGTTTAGTATGGAGGGATATAGATTAAACTGGATTAACACATGCTACTTTTTAACCTGAATTAACGTGGGCAATGTTGTGAAGCACATTAATATTCCATATAAATTAAGTTTTGATCTACCTATCATTTACGTATAAGAGTGTGTCAATATATGAGTGTCAAGAGAAATCACTATCATATATAAACTGCCAATAGTAGAGAGTTGAGCCTCTTAAAGATTATAATGAAGCACTTCTAGGAAGTTGCAGCAGCGCACGCGATCTTGGTCGAGTGCTA
Organism: Macaria liturata; assembly: GCA_964023185.1. Lineage (NCBI taxonomy): Eukaryota > Metazoa > Arthropoda > Insecta > Lepidoptera > Geometridae > Macaria > Macaria liturata. Next base: position 3,949,336 of record OZ026812.1, on the reverse strand, counting down.
TTAACATGCACATACAATTATACTCATTGACTGTATTGATACTTATTACGATTGAAAACTAACATGACACATAAAGTAATCTAATTTTTAATTTATGATGAAATGTATAATTTGTTCACAATTCCTCAAATATGCTAATTTTGATTTCTATTTAAAAAAATGTAGTTTCTTTTAAGTACCTAGTACTGATATACATACATATGCTGTAACAGTAGTATGAATCCTACTTATATTAAAAAAGGTCAAGGTTTCTGTGTTTATTTCTATTTGTTACTTCAACACTCTAAAACGGCTGAAACGAAATTGGAAAAAATTTATTGTGGAGGTAGATTAGATTAGATCTAGATTAACATATAAATAGCCTACATTTTATCTGTGATTGCGTGGGTAACACGCTTGACGCTGTTAATATCTAGCTAGATATTTAGATACTGTAACACAGTCATTTGCACCGTTTCCAAAGATCACCAATAGATGGCGCCACTAGTAGGATTAGCACACGCAAACGCCACGATTCTGCAATCGCCCGCTATTTTTAGTTTACTGACGCCGTCGATCAAGTGAGAAGGAAGAAAGAAAGAAGCCTCCTTATCCGAGCTCCTTCCTGGTATTATGGCAAAGTTCTTGCTTCCACCATTGTTCCGACTGTTTACCTCAAGATTCATCACCCGCTACAATACTTAATAATGCTATAACATTAACGTCAACTTTGAATGATACCTAACCCTAACTCTCCTTTCAAGCTTGGCATAATAAGCGCGACCGGCGCGATGTTGGAGGCTTGCACGCTGCACCCCAACCTGCGCGCGCACAGCGCCAGCGACCACGCCGCCAGACAACTGAAGGCGCTGCTGGCTAGACATAAGTATGCTTACTTTATTAACTTGCGAATTTATTCTATAGGATTGTGACTACTAACAAATAACGTGTTGAAAATGCTTTCACATCTCATCTCATCGCTTCGTCAGTAATGTATGGGACACCAATCATACACAAACCTTGCTCGTTATTGGTTACGATGCCGGGAATAGCCGAATGCGGCTTGAACACAGTTGGCCAAAGAACCCTGGCCACCAACTCAACCGTGGCGGCGGCGGTTGACCATCGCGTGTTTATTTGGTTCAGTTACGTTTCTATGTATCTATCTATTATATTTGTAGCTTTAACGCTAAATAGGCTTGACTACAGCCTGCCTGATGTAAAGCTTCACTGTAGTCTAAGAAGAAACATGCTTAGATTAAAGGCTGAATATACCAAAACTGACATAAGATAAGCGAGTTACTGAGTGTATAATTGCCGAGGCAATATGGCCGCCATAAAATGAAACGAAATGAAATAATGTATTCGAAATCATCTCACGTTACATTCTTATAACTTTCATTAACATATTAGAAGGAAAGCACATTTCAAAATATACTTCGTCAACATTTTTATAATTATAACACTTATTGAATATTTATGAAAAAAAATTACATGTCAAGTCGTTTACATTACTAAACAGTTTACAATAAACATTTCCAGAGTAGAACTGATCGGTCTGGGCAACGGCACCGCGTGCAGAGAGACGGAAACGTGGCTGAAGAGTCACCACATATCGGGAGGTATACCTGTGGTCATAGTGCCGGAGCAGGGGGCTTCCATCTACTCCATTAGCAAGGAGGCGCAGAAGGTAATTTCAATACATTTGTACCAGGAAAGGAGCGAGTGTGGCTCAGCGGTTCCAGTGTCTGCTATTAATTCAGACGCACCCGGTTTCGAATCCGACCTTACACCAATGACTTGTATTTTCAAGTTATGTGTGGATTTGCACTCGCTTGGCGGTGAAGGAAAACATCGTGAGGAAACCGACATGTTTGAGGACCACAATATCCGAGGACATGTGTCTTCCGTGGAAGGACCTGGGCGCCCACCACGATGTATCAGCTCAAGAGAACTGCCTTAACGAATTAATTCTGCGGGGGAGTCACGACCCTAAGCCATGAGGGAATACGACTCAAGAGAGTGCCAGAAAAAAATTAAATAAATTAGTACCATGGAAAAACATAATGGCTATATCAGTAATATTTAGTTATCAGGCGACATGTTTATTTAGAATAAAAAGTGTATATCTCAGAATCTGTGTCCGCCTTGAATATTTTAACTCCTTAAGTAGAAATAGAATCAATTTCTACTAGTCAAGCAAGCGCTCTCTATTCTAGAACTTGATGAATATCAGGCGATTTGCCTATAAAAAAGCCGGACTATAACCACCCCACCACAGAGATATATTATAAAAAAAAAACTTTCAGAAGACTTGATAACCTCCTTTTTGAAGTCGGTTAAAAAGGGAGAACATAGTGTGTTGTTATGCCTTTACAAATCATCTTATTTTTCTAAAGTAAATATTTGCAAATTCATTAGAATGCTTTTAGAAAATGTTGCCTAAGCCACAGAACATATATTTACATTCTTAATAATTTTGTTTACAGGAACACCCAAACATGGACCCAAATCTAATATCAGCGCTGTCTATAGCTAGAAGAGTGCTGGACCCTCTAGGAGAGCTGATCAAAGTGAGTAAAAATAGTTCATTGTTTTGATAACACATTATATTATTTTCACATAGTAACTGACAAAGATTAAGATACTTTATCCTAAAAGTCGACGTTGTACTATATCAAACTTAGAATGAACACAAAATATCATTCTTAACATGCTTGTAATAAATGCTTGTTGTAAATGTATTTAATTAGTATATTATTTAATTAAGAGCTTACATAGATACACAAAAACTATTGAACTAATGTTTATCTATCACTTACCTTACCGATTTGTCGGCCATATTTTTGTGATTTTTTCGCAATTTATCATTCATTTTTTCGTGATGGTTTCCTTACAATTTCTGAACTTAAGATTATTTTATTTTTCAGGTGGAACCAAAGAACCTCGGTGTAGGTATGTACCAGCACGACATCCCGCCCAAGATGCTGGAGTCAGCGCTGGACTGCGCGGTCGAGAAGATAGTCAGTCTGGTCGGAGTGGACATCAATACAGCCTCGCAGGCCATGTTGAGGTACTACATTGTACTATACTATATGTTTTTTTACGTGGGATAGGTTTACGTTTGTCTACAGCCTGCCTGATGTTAAGCATTGCTACAGCCTAGGGTGTAACACAATTGTACTTCGCAGGTAACAGCTTATTCTTCTATTTAGGCGTTACTTTAAGAAAATTCAATGCAGATGATAATTTTGGGCAAATACCTTTTGTTTATTTTTGGCAATTAACAAAAAAAACAACAGCCTATTTTATGGCATACCTGAACACTATCTTTCACTTGCGGTAAAAAAGATGAACAAACAGACAAACACGTTTTAAATGTTAATGTTATAATATCTTTTTTTTTAAATTATTTTACCGTTTGAGCGTGAAATACGTAAAACACATAATACGCTGAAGATGAGATACGAAAAAGTGGCCTTAATAAAATGTATGTCTAGAAGCGAGCTGAAATTATAACACATTGACTCGTAAACCTTCATTTCTATAAAATGTCTAGTCTATCTTTATGTGCGCTCTTATTCAAACATATTTACATAACTTTTTTGTATTTGTATAGTGATACAAATATGTACATATTATCCTCTTCCCAGACGTATCTCCGGTCTGAACGACAGCCGCGCTACAAAGATAATATCCCACCGCCAGGCCACGGGCGGGTTCAGCACTCGAGCTGACATACTGCAGGTGCCTGGCATCGGGAAGGTGACGTACCAGCAGTGTGCTGGCTTTCTGAAGGTGCTGGGGGGTGCTGATCCGCTCGATGCCACCATCATACATCCCGAGAGCTACGGGGTTGCTAAAGCGTGAGTTAAACTATATTTTTTGTTTCCTTTCTTGCAAGGAAGTAAAACTTTGTTTAGCGACAATAATAAGTTTGTAGCACATCTTTAATTAGCGACTATAATAAAGTTTGTAGTATACCTTTCGTCAGTTAAGATGACGAAGCTATACAGTGAAATATAAGACATGTCTCATATTTATATATCATCACAAATGTTCCTAAATACCGAATATTTCTAACCATCACTGAAAACTATACCAATATAAACAAAACTATACCAATATAAATTTATGTGCAAAAGCTTTAAACTTACACCATGTTGTTATAATGAAAAGAAGCTAAATTAACCCTCCAAAAATAAGAAAAGTAAACCCAATCCATGTCTACATTTCAGATTCGCCAGAAAAATCGGAGTGAACATAAAAGACCTGAGCAGACCACGTTTCCAAGAAACAGTCGAACGAGTGACGTCATCTATCGACGTTTCTAGAACTAGTGCTGAACTGAACACAGATGTATGCACGCTGGAGCTTATTATAAACGCGTTTAAGCAGAAAGCTCATGAAGATAACGTGATAACTTACTGTAGGCCTGTTTATTCGTTGGCTGTGCAAGCCACGGAACAGATCAGGGAAGGGATGTCGCTTACAGGTAAGTTATTATGAAAATTATTTTCATCTCTCATAAGCAATTAAAGCATCCTAAGTAATTATTTTATTTTCTTAGGATGTAAGCAAACATCATAAGTAATTGTTTGAATTTCGACGCTTGCTTATAAAATTATTTTGCTTTATATCGAGCAAGTTGTAGTCAAACCTAGGTATATTCTATCCTTAAAAAATGTATGAAAAAAAAGTTATACGAAAGCCTTTGAAATTATACGTCTGAAATGAACCTAAAAAGTCGGTCAAGTTTACTATGTTTCAAATTTAACGTACTCAAACGATTAGCTAAATATTACACTAAAGTAACATGTATTTTCTAATACAACAGCATTATCTGCTGTATTATGTACGTTAAATTTAAATCAAATCATTTTTTTCTTTTGTATACAAGTAGTACAAACAGCATCGAAATGGTATTATTTAGTTACTGGCTCGACTCTGCTATATTTGATATCTAAAATCTTTCTAACCTATCCTCCTTTCTAATTCCCAGGTGTGGTCCGTAACGTGGTCCCCTTCGGCTGCTTCGTGGACCTCGGGGTGGGAGACAACGGACTCATACACCGGAGTCAACTTGCCGGGAACCAAACCCCCAAGCTGGGGGATAGAGTGGCAGTCACTGTGCTGGCCTCGCCTAAACCTAAGAGGTTGCAACTTAAACTGGATAGGGTACTTGACTGATATATTTTTTGTAAGTTTTGTTTGATGAATGCAACACTTCTTGTCTACATATGTATGGTATAAAGTATCGTAACTCACAGTCTCAACTGTCAAGGGACCAAACATGTACAAGGGTTATGAGTTCTTGTTTAATGTACAGGCTTATAATGCAACACATTCTGCCTATAATATGTATTGTATAAATTGGTTCATACACCGCAGTCAACTCGCCGGGAACCAAACCCCAAGCTGGGGGATAGAGTGACAGTCACTGTGCTGGCCTCGCCTAAACGTAAGAGGTTGCAACTTAAACTGGATAGGGTACTTGACTGATAAATATCATCATCATCATCATCCACAGCCCTTGGGATCCCACTGCTGGGTATAGGCCTCCCTTTGTATGTGCCATCTGCGTCGATCTTGTGCAGACCTCATCCAGGTTGGACCCTCGACTTGATAAATATAATGGTATAATATTGTTTGATATTTAACTTGCTATTTGTTGTAATGTCAGACTGATAGGTACAACATAACACATCTTGCCTTTATGAAGAATAGTTTATCTTTTGTTCGTTTCAAGTTCCAGTAAACATATTTGTATGGTGTATAGGTAAAATACAATGTTATAATTTCGGAAATGTTTACGAAATGTGGGTACATTACCTACAGTACTCAGGTGATTTATTGTGATGGTAGTAAATCATCATTATGAATTTTAATTAATAAGTGAATGGATTCTTGTAATTGGTGGTTTCGTTTTGGTGCTTTCATAAGCGTTATAAGATTTCTTTACTTTATATGGTAATCTTACATTCAGTTCTTTTTTGTAAATCTATAAGAAGCAAAAAATCGCTCTCACGTTTTTTAAATGTTTGTTTGTATGCTGTACAGTCATTGTTTGTACGAGTTTAATTGTTTCCTTGAATATAAGTAAAAGTTGATTTTTGTATAAACTGTTTTTATTCAACATAGACTAAATTAAAATTAAATAAACTATTCTTCCGCCTCCATCATGAGGTCGTGTTTAGCGTTGAGAGAGTACACGTGGAATACAGCTTTATTCACAATCGCGTCACATATTCCTGAAGTAACTCTGGAAAATACACGTTACAATATTAATATTTATTAATCTTGCGTGCTTTATAGGTCCACTTGCGTAACATTGCTTGAACACATTTAGGGACAAAATTACTTAGCGTAAATTGGATAAATGTTTTCGAGAGTTCGCTATAACTAAGGCATAACTTTTCAAGGGCGGCTTAACTACTTTGAAAGCAACAACTAATGTGTGCTAATTTTAGCAATATTGCAGGAAAGTATTATAAGGTCATTAAATCTACATACATATATAACTATAAAAGAAAGTGGTGTTAGTTACACCAGTTATAACTCAAGAACGGCTGAACGGATTTAGCTGAAAATTGGTGGGGAGGTAGCTTAGAACCAGAAGACGGACACAGGTAGCTTTTTATCCCGTTTTTTTTTTAAATTGAATTGAATAAAATCCAAAATCTGCTTATTTATTGTCTCTAAGGCGGAACAGAGTTCGCCGGGTCAGCTAATGATTAATAAATTAGATCACGTTGCTGCCCCGCGGTGTCTATTTTCATAATATCTAATGAAAAAAACTAAGTATTTGTATCATACCGTCTGCTCAGTCGTGGCTTCACTTCGTTCTCGATCACATCGACCAACTGTCCGTGTGTTGGAACCTCCTCTTTAGAGTAGAAGCTTATTTGGTTCTTAAACATTTTGCTATGGAGGGCATCCCTAGTAACATAAAAATATAATATTCATTTTCGCTGAGTCTTATTAACCGCCTTATTAAAATAAGGCAAAAAACACTTAATCTGTGAAGTGTTTTGTTTTATTTTCGTATTATAATAGTTTTGTCAACAAATGAGAAAGACAAAGAAATTTAAACATAAATAAAATAAGTGCAAGAGTGACTGAGACAAACCTAAAAATGTCGTTAATTTTGTTACGATGATGTACTCAAAGATAAACTCTAATTTCAGGGTAAAAAAATAAGTTTTTTTTTCTTCTTTAAAGAAATAAAATAATATGCAAACCACAGTATTCCATCCAACACCCGTATGATGTCAGCCATCGTCATGTTGTTTCCTCCTGTAGCTTTGTCTCTGCTCTCACCTGGCTCGTTCAAATCAGACGATAGTAGGTCGTATGGAGGAACCTAATTTGATAAAAAACGAGAAGTTACTCCAAACTATACACTAGAGCAAAAAATCTAATTGTAATCTCATAGTAAGTCTCTTGCCTGACTCTCTGTACCTCACGCACTATAATCCAGCGATCTTCAAAGCGAGAGTGAATCGGTTCTTATCGGATAAGCACGCTCCATCTTAGGCCATAGCCTTTGCTTACTATCTGGCAAACTATGGCCAAAAGCAAACCCGTTCTAGTTTTTAAAAAAATGCCACCTCCAACAAGCATTACGGCTAAATAACTGCTACGTAATTATGTGAATTGATTGATTAAAGATGTCTTAGCCGAGAGTTGTTCAATAATGAACACTCATTCAACATGGCTGTCTATCAAACTTGATATAAGTAGTATTTTGTCTAAGAGAATGGAGCTAATATAACGCAGATTCAGATTCGCAGACAGATTTTATATTGCATAAGATTCATAAACCCCTCTCACGTTGCGGTCGGTAAGTAAAAATAAAAAATAAATATGGTGGTAATGTATTTCCCATTACCTGTTCCCACATTTGTTTGAGTAGCATTCTAGAATATCCATCTCTTTGCCCTTTGGAAGAAATTGAGACCGTCATCGATAAATAAGTTGGCTGCGGCTTTTCCAGATCAAGCACGTAGGGCGGAGAGTCGTTTATACCCTAAAACATTCAAATGAAATTTTAAATGAGATATCATCTTCATCTGTAGGTGGTATTCGACTGTCCTCTAACCAAGTATGACGGACAAATGAAAGATTTTAAAACCTTAACTGCAGATGCGATTGCGTATTTAAAAACACTAAGTCTATGAAGAAAAAGTTTAAAAACATGCCATACGATAAATAAATACCTAATATGCTATTCTATCCCACTGCTGGGCGTAGGCCTCTTTTTCTAGTTCAAGCAGTATTTATAAAGGACAAAGTTAGACTATACCATTAAATCTTCTTCATATCGTATGAGAGTGCCCAACTCTTAGGTATATCGAGAGTTTTCGAACCGCCCTAAGGGCCTTGGACATGGCTTACTAATTCATCACTTACTGGATGAAACAGTCCTTCCTCAGTGATGATGAATTCTTGATTGCATTTCTCAATCTTATTCCTTCGGAGCAGTTCGTTCCGTTGATATTTCTTTCGCTCTGTTAGATCTAATATCTCACAGGCTACTGTGGTCCTGACAATATAATTTGACTTTAAATACTCCCAAAATCTGTACAATTTTTTAAATTATTATACGAAAAAAATATCCAATAAATAAGAGCATATAAGATGTGGGTCTCTAGTATAACGACTTTTAAACTTATTTATTTAAAAGTCGTTGTGCTAGAGGAGCCACATAACTTTTCTTTTATGAAAGCCTTTTTAAGACCGTGGTTAAGCTTAAGTGTATGTAGTGTTAACTTGACTATTATTTTAATAACACTACATATTTTAGTTATAAATTAAATGTTGTAGTATCTTACGTGAAGGTGGCAGGTTCCTGCAGAGTGTAGACCGTCATAGTGATCCATTCAGTACATTTGGGGTGTATCACGCCCCAACACGGAGTCATCACGATGTTCACTATGTTGGCAATCCTTTCTCTAAAAGTAAATTTAAAACATAAGAGTTATTGCTACCTGCTGACCAATTTCAGGTACCAATTTATGGGTTGTATTTGTTCATTAATACCGATTATCGATTTAAATTAATGTGGATTACATACGTTTTAAAAAAAAAATTTTTGGTTCGACATTTACTGATTTTCGCTTCCTGTAATGCACTCATTATATTGATACATTTATTTAATACCCCTGTGCCCTGTATACCTAAGTTAAGATAACATGTATCGATGAAAACCCAATTTAAACAGAAATGAACAAAAAAAAAACAAATATTATGAAACATACAGAAATAACAAACTTTAAATTACTAGAAATCAACTCACGGCAACCAAATGAATCTGATAATGTGGTCAGTCTCGTTGCAGATGCATACAATATCTCGAGACAGCGAGTGTGTCGGCATCATCGGGATAGTGATGTGCTCCATCGATAAGTAAACCTGGTATGAAAACATGAAAAACCATCGATGTTAAAATACAGTAGTTAGATAAGTAAGGGTTCTATAGATTTTCCAAAAAGTGATGAAAATAATGCCACTACCATAACTTGCATTGTTATTAAATAAAACAATAATAATCCTTACATATAGAAAAATGTATTTATAATTAAATGTGTCAACATTCAAAACTACATATTTGAGATAATTTCTTTTTCAATAAATTAAAAATAAAAAAATTACGGAGATTTCGCCCAACCCTTTCCTTATCTTACTGTCTACTATGAATTCTTGTTCGAATGGATATTTTACTAAATCCATCCTATTATTTTCTTACCCTTTTGTAAAAACTTTTTATTTAAGTGAAGTACTACTTACGATATTTTCCCTATACGCCGACCTATAGATCTTCTCCACATAGTTCGGCATATCAAGCCTTGCCTCAATACAGTTCGGTAAACCACCCTGTCCTTTTACTAGTATCTTCTCAGTGTCATAGCCGAATGAGCATAAAAATACCACCTGACAAATACAAATTTATATCATGCTGGTGGATAGTAGTTCCGGAATAAAATACTAGCTCTTACTATGTCACTCTCAAGATCTTATTCTATCACCATACCAAAAATCACGATGATCCGTCTCTCCGTTGCATATATTAATTATCTTTCCTTGACATATGTAGGAATAAAAGAGTATTTGAATCTGTAGCATCGTTTACTAGATGGACCAATATTGATCTTATTGGTTAAGACGTTCTGACGGCAGAAATAAGCAGGTTCTAATACTGCCGATCGTGATTATTTTCGCCCATTTTCCAATAAAAGTTTAATATTGATATAGTTTTTTTTTTTAAATAAAAATGTTTATTAATTAAACATCGCGATTCCTTCATAATTTAAAACTTTGTGGTAGGTCAATGTTAATAAAATGTAAATTACCTCATAATCAATCATTTCGGTGGGCATAAAAGCGAAGGGTATAGCCAGTTTTCCTAGCGGAGGCACCTCGGCGAAGTACAACAAGCAACGTATCACTGAGTCTGGTGATATTGTGTTGCCACGTAACAACCGCCATGTTGTAAACACGTCCGTTGGGTTATACAGCCACACGATCTAGAAAAAATAACGATTGTAGTTAACTTAAGTTTACTCAAGTAAACCTAGCGTGACATCATGGGTAAAGTTCGAATATAAATAAGTGATTTTTTATTAACATAAAAAATTTTTAGAAGTGCCTCGTATGGCAGCTTTTAAATTTATCTAATTTTGATACTTAGTTCATTCAAGGCGACGAAATAGCTCTACACTAGACGTTATGAAGCTGTTTAGGGAGTTTAATAATTCTCTAAAGGATTTTAGTACAAAAAATATATAACATACCCTTATCACCGGATCTAAGTTGTTAATAGGCACTCTTCCGCAGTCCATGACTGCTAAATACTCATCTACACCAACAGGTCGTCTCAGTGGCGTCAATATTCCTTTCGTGTTGAGATTTGCAAACAAATTCACGTTCAGATAAATAGATCTGTCGTTAGGCATTGATAGTAGATAGCATAATTTGTTGGGCCCTTCTTCAGTGTAGTTTATTTTCAGGTATAGTAAGCCTGGATTTTCTGGCTGCAGCAAAAAAATAATTTAAAGGTTATTTTTTTTTTACAAAAGTAATATATAACGCTACTAGCACATAAATTATTGTAAATAATGCAAAACTGTTAAAATGTGGCTAGTACCACTAGCAATACCAATACCAATTTTTTTTTCTAGAATTTCTGAAACTGTCTTATTCATAGAGATCGTCGACCGGTTATCGGTCGGTGGTTAAAGCCAAAAAAGTCTAATTGAGTGAGTATAGAAAGGTGTTTTTTTTTTTCACCATTTAGTAAAACTTGTCGATACATAATTGTATTAAGTACCTGCTGTTCTTAGTCAAATACCAGTAATATTATGTACTAAGATTTAGAACTTATCACTTACCGCCACCACACCACTAAGCGGCGCCAGCTCCACCATAGACCTATGTCGGCAAGCGTGCCTCATCTCAAACAAAGATATTCCAATCTGTACTTCCACCATCACACAGTCGCATATCTTCTCCCTCCTCAGCGACCACTCCACCGGCACGTTGTATACGCTTCCCATTACCAATACTAGTTCTACATATCCAATGCGAACGCATAGATCCGGAGTGAAAATGTCCACAGTCAGAGGTTTAAACGGTCTGCAGTCTACCAAGGCTTTGTTGAATCTGTATGTGTAGGTAATTTCATTTGTGATATGAAATATATTAAAATTATTTTGTAATAATGTAAATAAATACCTATGTAACAAGTAATTATTAGCTCTGTCTCTTATAGTAAAAACTGTAGGGACAGTTCTTCCAGAGGTTCATGTTTACAATTTTAGTTTAAATCTTAGTCTTCTACTACTATTCATTCGTATATGAGATATTTTACTTTAAAACAGTTGTTGCGTACTTACTCATCCACATTCAAAATATTCCATAGACAATGGTTACTCAATATTACCGGGCACTTCACCGATATTGTTCTTTTCACCTACAAAAAAAAACAGTCATATGAATGATCTAAATGAATTAATGTTTAGTTGATCCTAATTTTGTGTTTCATTGTACAAGAAAAACAAAAGGTGAATCAACTGATTACACTTCGATTCCAGTTTAGATTTTAAACGGTTAATGTTATTAAAAACTGGTCTAAGTACAGAACCTTGAGTAACACCACCGAACTAACCTTGATAGTGGGATAAATTCCGTCGTACCAGAGTATCAAAATTGTCTTCGTGATCGGCTGTATTTCCTCAATCTCATCGTATTCAGTGCGAAACAGCACTGTGTATTTTATATCCAACTGTCTAGGCCCCGCCCCGTCAGGGGTTACTGTGAAATTCACCTCACAGTATGTCGAAGGCTTTAGACTGTTCTGAAAACAAATTAATTTCTGTGACATTATGTTCACTAGTTTCCTCATACATACTTATTAGCGCCTAATAAATATTTTCACATCCACATCTCAGGTAGGTCAGGCAGGTTGCCCGGAAGAGATCACTTTAGTAATAAAGCCTCCCATAATAATGTCACAATATAGAATACAACTTTTAAATTTTGAATTTAAACAACCTGTAAATTTTGATAGTTATAATGATTTTACTATACGATTGATTGAAACGGCTAAGACGCACATTATGTGCTCAAATGTGTAAAGGTTGTGGTATTAAGGGTAGTAGAGCTAGTCATGTGGCTCAACATAAGATCTGAAAACTTTTTGAAAGCACAATGCCATGGGCTCGTCTTAGTAATCATTCACATAACAATGTTTTTTTCTTTTATTTATATAATCATTTCTTACCACCGGTGAGTCAATATCAAGCTTGTCACCGCTGAAATCATCCTCCAAGCCATCAATCAAGTGATACAGCTTGGATGAGAAGTAACAGGAGCTGTTGTTGTAGAGCTTCACTGTAGCTGTCTTACTGTCCGCTACCACTATGTCGTGCATGTTTAGTTTCTTGGGCAGAACCTGTAAGAAGAAAAAATAAAATGAATATTTCACAGCGCCATCTAGCCCCATACTAAACTCTAACGCTTGTACCATGGGTATAGAATAAAGTGAAGTAATCATTAGTTAAATGCTAACTAATATCATATAATCTGGTTACACTTGGTTTTGTCTCTATATGAACACCACGAAAAAATCTCGACATTATCTGTCGATATGCACCGTGAAAACAAACACACAGACCAATAAAAACAGTTTTGTGTTTAATTTGATGTGAGTACCTACTTATTATAAATTTTAAAATGAAACCTTTAAATCCGGCAATTCAGAAAATCCACTAATGTGTATGAAGATCTCTGACGTCTCGCCAACTGGCCTGAAAATAATAATTGAAATTAAGCACAGTCAGACTAACATTCAGCTGAATTGAGAACCTCCTCCATATTCTGAAGTCAGTTAAAAAAGTACACAAACAAGATACTATTACTAAGATTACCTTCCATCAATCAAGCACACACACGAGCATGTGATTGTCGTGCTGTAGACTTTATCATGTTCTTTAGGAAAGAACCACCACCGGTACCGGATGATCTCTTTAGGAGGCAGCACAATAGACCCGCAGTCATCTGCCCCTAGCCATGATACGTAGTTCATTATTCGGATACTGAAAGGCAATAAGAATGTTTACTTTGCTATTTTTTTTTTTTGCTTCTATATAGGTATTAAAAATTGTCTATATCACTCTAAACGCTCTAAACTGTGGGATCGGAGCAACTCGCATTACTAAAATACTTAGGTACCTAGTATTTTTTTTGTGATTATAACGATGTATTTATTCTTCATGAAAGGGACAAACAAACTAAAACAAGTGGCGCTCCATAATTTTTTTCACTCTTTGGGCGGGGTATACAAACATTATACATCAGATATACATGTACTAGTGGGTGCTCGCGGCTTCGCTCACCCACATTAAGAAGTAAATCATGCATCCCCTATTTCACCCTTTTAAAAAGGGCATTTCCAAAAATCCTTTCTTAGCGGATGCCTACGTCATAACATCTACCTTCATTCCAAATTTCAGCCCAATCCGTCCAGTGGTTTGGACTGTGCCTTGATAGATCACTATATCAGTCAGTCATCTTTGAGTTTTATATATTTAGAATCTCTTTTTTTTCAGAATAAATAATGATATGACAAGAAATTACCTTTTCGATCTTATTTCAAAAATAATTTTCTACTTTCTACTATAATACACTAAATTGCCTTTTCGATATTATTTCAAAAATATTTTTCTACTTTCTACTATAATACACTAAATTACCTTTTCGATCTTATTTCAAAAATAATTTTCTACTTTCTACTATAATACACTAAGTAAATTACCTTTTCGATCTTATTTCAAAAATAATTTTCTACTTTCTACTATAATACACTAAATTACCTTTTCGATCTTATTTCAAAAATAATTTTCTACTTTCTACTATAATACACTAAACTACCATTTCGATCTTATTTCAAAAATAATTTTCTACTTTCTACTATAATACACTAAATTACCTTTTCGATCTTATTTCAAAAATAATTTTCTACTTTCTACTATAATACACTAAATTACCTTTTCGATCTTATTTCAAAAATAATTTTCTACTTTCTACTATAATACATTAAATTACCTTATCGATCTTATTTCAAAAATAATTTTATATTATCTATTATAATACACTATTCTTTACTATAGTTTCGATGCCTACTGTATCTCCATCCTAGTCAAATTGTGAAGGAAGGCGGTGCAGTAGTTGGTGCACCCAGTAATGGTGGGCGGGAACTCGTACAGAGCGTGCGTGTCGGGGTGGTAGCCGTGAGACATGATCTCTATCTGACTTATCTCAGCGTTGCCGGCGAGGCAGATCCGAGTCTGCGGCCAAAGATAGAAAAGATGTTGTGTGGTCTGGTTTTGGCTATCACTAAACTCAAGTGGTGTTGGGGACACGTTGCGAGGCAGAAGGAATGACTGGCCATAGAAATAGAGGTCGCCCTCCAATGCGGCGGGTTGACGACATTAGAACAACCGCAGGGAGCACCTGGATTCGATCTGCGCAGGACCACGGTAGAAGAGAATACAGTTGAATGGCTGGTTTGATAAAAAAAACTATGGTGTCGAGATCGGGATATCTTTAAAATTTAATGTTTTGGTTGTAATACTAAAATAACTATATTTTATAATTATTTATTGACGAAGCCCCTATACAGCTGAAAATTAGTGTAAGTAACTAACTACATAATGTTTAACAAATGTTTAATTTATTTATTATTTTTAAATTGTCTCATATTAATATCAATTATAATAGATACCTACTTAATTAGCTATGTAATGAATTACAATAACTTATCAAATCGTCACTCAAAAGTTAATAAGGTTATAAATGTAAGACTTATCTCATAGTGAAACACTTTATTATTAAATCACATACGTATTATAATAACGCTGTAACACTATAAATTAATAAATGAATGATTATGATTATGATGATTATAGTTATGTTTACCTTCTGACTTCTATTGATGAGAAGGTCCCAAGTTTCGCAATAATCTCCGCAGCATCTGGGTTCTAAAGCCACTGATATGATTTGCCATCCGCGGCCGGGTACGATTCCACACATCGGCATTACTACGAAATTCCTGTGTCAGATACATTTCTTTTAATATGCCTATCTATCTATATGACGGTATTGTATATGTAACGTAAGTCAACATTTGGCGACAAAACCAGTCCAAATTGTAATGTTCATAACTTACGATCCGTAAGGTGCATCGAATTTGAAATACATCGGATTCTCCAATTTGTTGGCCAACATGAAGTTTGTGAACGTAGTCCTATGAGGTACTGTTGGAGGCAATACCACCTGAAAATATAACTCTCTTTTGTATTCTGAGATAGTTATAACTTTATGCAAGACGAAAACAATGTTTGCGCAAATTTGATAAGACTTTCTGATTGATTGTAAGTACGTGCACAACTTAGTGTTCACGATTCAGTATTTCACGTTCTTATACATTATTTCACGTGATCTTGGGTCAAGTTAAGACGAAGAAATTTTCAGGTAACTTTAAGGAATACCACAGCTAAAATAGATGGATGCAAGCGTCCAGTGCTAGTCTTCAGTTAGGACTGTCAAGTGACGTCTCGTACGTTCTATTGAAGTAACTAGCCTAATTTCTCACATACCAAGGGATACGTAGATTACTGTATTAGTGTACCTACTTGTAACTTTTAAGGCTTTTAATTATATTTAGTACCTCACTAGGCGCGTCCCATTCAGTCGCCCATTCAGTACACGGTGTCCAAGTATTGCCAATGCAAGGAATACGAAACCATGTGTGTTTCATTTGCACCAAGTCATCGTCGTACGTTTTAAACTGGAAGTCTCCGCACATGAGATATCCGTACACTTCTTCTGCTATTTTCGGTCTAGGGGACAAAATATACCTGGATTTCATTTAAATTACGAATTACCTTGAAATGTTTTAAAAAGTCTGTTACTTCTAGTGATTTAATGTCCTTTGTTCAATGAAGTTAAATTCACGAAAAATTTAAGGCACTTTTTCAAAAGTAGGGATTAGTGGTACCTATAGTTACTTACATACCTGAATCTCACTGTAAAAAGTTTGGACTCGTTAGGAGGAATTATAGTCGCAACTGGATCAATAATAAATACGTTGTCAGGATCTGAAATCACATAAATGATAAAAT
This sequence comes from Macaria liturata, assembly GCA_964023185.1. Lineage (NCBI taxonomy): Eukaryota > Metazoa > Arthropoda > Insecta > Lepidoptera > Geometridae > Macaria > Macaria liturata. Next base: position 3,932,675 of record OZ026812.1, on the reverse strand, counting down.
CAACCGAACTATAGTTAAGTACTTCATATACATACATAGTAGGGGAAAACAAAGTTCAATTATTGGCCATCAGGGTAGCTGATCAATAGTTCCAGCATTTTTTAAAAATATATTCAAGTCCTTCAAGGTAATAATTATTTTCTATCAGCATTGTTCTCTGTATTATGTGCTATTTCTTATTATCAGATCATAGAACCTTCCTACTCCAATACAGTTTTAATAAAGATACTTCTGAGAAATCGGTTGTAAGTAACCGTAACGGCATAATACCTGGCAACCACTGTATATAACCATCCTCTTGTTCATGATTAGTGACACACAACGTTTGCGAAATATTCATGGTGACATCCTTGGTGCTTCCCATCCCGAAATCCAGATACCTCTCAAACACAGATGCTGGAGGTATGTAAGTTAGGCGATTCAAGCTATTCTCCATAAGATGGGTAGATCGAGATTTCCTTTTCCAATATCTTTCGAAGACGTGATCGTTGATATTGTATAGCGGGTTGCCGGGGAGCACTACTGTTGCTACCACAGTTAGGAATAAAGGTTCCTGAAATTACATATTAAGTAGGTAATGTGTACCATTACGAATACGAACAGTTATTTTCATAAAAATAAATAGTAAAATAATATAACCCAGACAAAAGAGTATGAAATAGAAAGTAGAGAGAACCTCAAAGACTTCTTATTTTTATCCTTACTCTCTTATTCAGAGGTCTATGTAAAATTTTAATACTTGCGTATAAGACATGGAATACCTGCTTTAAAACCAAGCATACTAGCTCAGCAGTATAAATGCCAAGTGAAGTTCCAGAAAAATAGACGGTTGTCGTTATTATCTCGTTAGCTCTGATGAGGCCACAGTTCCCAGTCGATATCTAAGAAGGAAACAATTATAATATAGCAGATTAATTTTGTAAGGTTAGGGGTCTTCAAATCTAGAGTTAGTAGGTATCTTCTAGGTAAGCGTGTTACACCCTAGGCTGCAGCAATGCTTAACATTTAGGCAGGCTGTAGTCAAACGCAAACTTATCCCATGTAATAAAAATGCAACAAAGATAACACTTAGATATCAATTAGCAGATGTAATCAAAAGAATTTCGTGACAATGAAAGCAGTGGTGTAAATAGATCCTTAGATCGTCGTACCAAAAGAGGAATTTGCCATCAGAATGATAAAAAAGATTGCGGGTAGGTAATTATGATAAATAATGCAAATCATCAGAAACAATAATTCGAGTTTCACGGTGTACAGGTACTTCTACCATTTCTACTTAACCATTAGATAAAGCATTGTTAAGTTTATCAAAGTATACGATTTTACTTGGAAATGTCCTTGGCCCCCGACTGGCAGCAGCCATTGGTAAGTAGTATCTGCATTGGATCTGTTCACGATGTTCACCAGCTCCTTCCTTTGTTCAGATATGTTCTTGCAAACTCTGAATGTTATCTGCTTCTGGTCGAGCTTTACTTTAGGTCCTAAGAGAACAAAATAATGATACCTACATTAATTAAATAATATTTTTTTAACATACAACCATAGCAATGACATTCCAGACACATTCGACGTCCACTTCGAAGCGACGGATCTTCACCGTCTCCCGTATGGATGTAGTAAAGGATCTCAAAAGTTTCAGAGGATACTTTTTCCCCAACACAATGTGAAGTTCTTACATCAGATAAATAAAAAAAAAAAAAATTTAATATTCGCACATGGGTGACACTAAGAAACGAATCTATCACGAGAACAAATTTCATACATATTTAGTTACGGTTACAGCTATACAAATAGCCGATATTCTCATTCTATAGTCGGTAGATAGTAGGCAAGAAAATATTAAGATAAGTAAATTTAAATGATAAACCTAGATACCAACCAAAGCATTTTCCAGTAACAGTAATCTTGAAAGTGTTCCCCACAGAATCATCAATAATGTAGTAATCCGTGTAAGACTGTCCTGCCACTTTAGGTCTGAACACCAGTCGTAGATGCGCTTTATCCCCGGGGACAACGGGATTAGATGTCACAGATACCGTAAACACACGGTCCAAGTTGTTAAGAACGTATGCTAGGGATACGCGGTAGGTGATAACTTTCTGAAAAATCCATAATCATTATAGTTTCTTCTATTCAAAATATTTAGGTAGTAGGGACTTAGGTATTTTTAACAGTCCAGAAAGCAATAGATTTTGTGTTACGACTAGCATATAGATAGGCATAATGCAATATGGATATATAGCATATCACAATATGATGCTATATGTGTATCTAAATAAATAGCATATCGCATACTAAGTATGTGAGTAATGTGTTTTTATTATTTGAGCAAGCATTGCCTATTTTTTTTATGTAAATCGATCAAATTTAGTGGTTGTAGGTATGTCAATATTTTCAAAGCTAATAGGTATGTAATGTAACTAACATTAGTAGTATTTTCGATATGCATGTTCTTCTCAGCTATAGTATCCACGTGTATGTTTTCGAAATCTATGACCCTAAGGTTCGCATCACTGCTGCTATCAGATGATGATAAGCTATCCATGATAAATGCGGCCTTTTAAGCTTTTCTTAATAAAGCTAGCGGTATAAATTCTCATGAATAAAAAAAATTCAATAAGAGCTTTTCTTAGCCGCTTTCATTTTAAATTCCATCAGCTTTGTCAATGCCAATCAATCAAACAAAAAGTTTTAAACTTCGCGCTAATGATTTGGCGGGAAACCTAGTAATCGACTAAAATTTGCAGAAAAAAATTTGATAATCTGACAGCAACAGCACAACCAATTTTCGTATGTCAAGTGCGTATTTAATGTCACTGTCAGTTTAACGACAACGATTGGTGGTTGCGGTTGCGTTGATTTCACTTGCCTTGAAAAAATTAAAATAAATTCGCAATTACCGAGCTTGTGTAAATAAAGAATCGCGATGTTATAACTCTGAATCTCAAGTATTATCTCAGTTTTTAGTTGATAGCGGGTTTTGGTTAAAAAATTTCATGTGTGACAAATTATTCAATCGCTATTGCTGTTACATCCTCGGAGCTATTGCACACTTCCTGCTGCGAATCGCACGAGATGCAACCTTTTCTGTGCGTGATCTCGACTAGAGCTCGGTAATTACACGATGGAATCGAGCACGGACTGGCTCTGCGAGATCTTACAGCATGTACAACTTGAGCAGTTCTATGTGCCCATTAGGGACCAGCTACAGGTAAACAATGTTTGTTATTGTTGTTTTTTTTATAAGAATTTTCCTCAATATATTTTGGGGCCACTGTACTCTGGGTTCCTATAAAAACCTTCTCAAGGATGTGTATTGGTCATATGATTATACTTTATCATTCCTTGTTTGAATAAAAAGAGATGAAGGTAACATGATAGTCCTTGTTTATCAGATTAATATCTGACACCTAATAACTATAGTGAGTGAGTGAGAGTGAAAATATTTACTCACAAACTACATAATAATGTCTATCAATCTTGTTTAACACAGTAAAATATAAATGGAATGTGCTATTTATCTACTCTCCACACCTCAACATAAACCTTTGATACACAGTAATGATAACTGAAAAATGTTACAGATAACTCGCCTAGCCCATTTTGACTATGTCCACGCTGAAGACCTTGAAAGAATAGGTATCAGTAAGCCTGGTGTACGGAGGCTGTTTGATGCAGTTAGAAAGAGAAAACTTCAGCTATGGAACAGGAAGTTTTGGAACAAACTGTTTGGATCATCAAATTCAACGAAGGATAAGGAATTAGCTCCAAGAGCCCCAATACAGACAGAAGCTGCTACTACTTGTATTATATTAGAAAAGGATATAGTGTAAGTATATGTGTTACAAATATATTCATCATCATGTCTAACAAGAAAATAAGTGACTTAGTTGGCTACTTTATTAACAAAAAATATAGATGTCCCAAACATAAATAAGCTTACATTTTAATTGACGTAACAGTAAATATGGATCAAATACTGTATGTAATGAGTTGATAACAAATCTAAGTAAAAATCAGTAACAATTCTTACAATAATGTATTGTTAATACCTTACAATTTTAGCAGAACCTATGATTAATGTTTTTGTTTATTCAGCTGTGAGAAACTTGGTATTCAATAAGTCAACAAACAATAAAGAGTTTTTCTATTGTATACCTTCTCTGTATCTTTAATATCTTTCCTGATAAATTCAAGGGGCCTTATTACAAAATGTGGTTAAAATATAAGCCTAGACTAAGTCTGTTTTAGTTGTTAGAAAATTGTCTGTCTACTGTCATAATTATCAAAATGTACCAATGTTAAATCAAAGTTCCATTTTTTGTTGACATTTTGATTGCTTGTATGTGATGTCTGAACAACAAGAACCCACTTTTTATTTTCAAAGTCCTGGACTAATAATTTAAAATGCATTTCATAATAAGACGGAAGGTATAATTAAAAACATTCTAATAGGTGCTATTCTGATACACATCAAATATATACATAGTTTACTAAAATTATGGCGAATATTTCAGATATCATCCTCTCAGATTTTATTTCTGTGTCATTTTAGTCCTACATAAACATATTCCCAGTAATGACACATAATAATCTAACAAGAAGGCAGTATAGATCATAACAGTAAAGATTTTGGTTCCAAATTTGTGTTTTTCAATCATGACAATCTTTAAGGTTACTTACATTCTTATAGATGTCCTAAATTTATTAAGATTCTAGTAAATAGAAAAACTAATATTTCACTATACTTTCAGATTACACAACGAATTAGGCACAGGCTCATTCGGCGTCGTCAAACGAGGTGAATGGAAAATTGCAGAACAAACACTGCCTGTCGCAGTCAAAGTACTGAAAGCTGATGCCTTTTCCCAGCCCGGCATCTACGATGACTTCCGGAGAGAAGTGGAAGCTATGCATAGCCTGAAACATGCTAACTTGATAAAGTTGCATGGTGTTGTGTTCCATCCGTTGATGATGGTGTGTGAACTGGCCCCAATGGGAGCCCTGTTAGATTATATCCGAGCACAAAATAGCAAAGTGTCTCTGCACTACATATCAAAGTGGTCGACTCAAGTGGCAGCTGGAATGGCACATTTGGAAAAGCACAGGTTCCTGCATCGGGATCTGGCTTGTAGGAATATCTTGCTGTCCAATTTGGAATTGGTGAGTTTCATATCTCTGTAACTAATTTATTTTACATATATGTAAAACATTATTATTCATATGACTTGCATCTAATACATTTTTTTTTTCAAGTTTTCACTTCATATCAATATACTGAAAGTATTACAATAAAATAAGCCTTTTTAAAAATAAAAAAGGAACTGTTTAGGTTTAACAATAATTTTTCAGCTTACATCTTATATATAAAATTTCCTATCAAAGAGTGAAAATCTGATCAAACTCAAGTTTTATTGTTTTCTATTGATTTAAAAAATCCAAGGATAAGCTAATTTGTATTAATGTATTCCATAAGCTAAATATAGGCTACTGAGACAGTTCAAGGATATTTTCAAGTGTGTTCAGTTATTCACCTCCACAAAATATTAACCTTGAAGTCAACACTGTATACACAAAACCATTTGATAACTAAAATATTCCTGTATGGTTTGTAGTACTTAGTCACGAACATTTTAAAAATGTACTTAAATATCTAGACTGTCAGCAAATAAACAGAAGCGTTTGTAATTTTTTTTTTATATTTTTTTTTGTTATGGCTTTTGCGAAGATATAACTTTGCAATTCTGCCAGTGTCAAGTGGGAAGATAGGCCATCAAACTGAGAAATTTTAATTGAAATATCGATATGTACGGTGGTTTAAAATTGCACAGTTGAGTGTTTATTTAACATGGTAGTTACACTAGTACTTCTTTCCCGTGACTTAGTCTTAAGTAAGAAAATTTGTTATTTTCCGAAAATGTAGCTCATACCAGAATTTTTTTTTGTTACCTTGGTGCCATGCTGCAATTGAAAATAAATTGCTAATTAGTACATTGTACTGCTAACCAGTTCTTATAGAAAAAAAAAAAACTAATTTTATTCTTAACTGAGTATACCAAAAATTATTAAAAATTCGTCTCTCTATTACATTCAACAAGAATAACACCAATAAACTCACTTTCACTATTATAAAAATGTACCTAACTATAATGAGCGGTAATGACATCATAGCGTGAATTAGTATTTAGCCGCTAATTTGCATGACTCTGATAATTAAATAGAGTATGGTAACGAAATGAAATGCAGATGTTTACGATGTAATGGTTTCCATTGTTAGTGCAAGGTTACATGCTATTGTTGTAGGATTTTATTGCGAAACTTTCCTTTTTACTTTCCGATCTACATTCCCTAAAATTACGAGTATGATCTAGGGAATGTGACAGTTTTGTAATTTATTAAAGAATTAGGAAGCTATTCGTGAAGTGGGAGGGAATTCGAAAATATGCAGTCACTTTGATAAACATTACATATTTATGTCACATGACGGACTGCTGAATTTACAGAGATACAAAACTTCATCATCATCATTTAACATCGTATTTTGCGACTAGAAATTGTACCCGTTTTTTCCACCCTTTATATTTTCTCTCTTTCATCTCAAAGAAATAATCACAAGGTCACATAGCAAATAATTTTTTTAACGTTATATTCACAGGTGAAAATCGGTGACTTCGGCCTAATGCGAGCCTTACCCGACGCTGACGATTGCTACGTGATGTCCGAACGAAGGAGAGTGCCCTTCCCATGGTGTGCCCCGGAGTCACTACGAACAAGGCAGTTTTCACATGCATCTGATGTGTGGATGTTTGCCGTGGCTCTCTGGGAAATGTATACTTTCGGAGAGGAGCCTTGGATTGGTAAGTTTTCTATAAAGTTATAAAGTAACCTACAAAATGGTATATTAGGAGATATCAGCGAGAAAAAGAGTTCCCTTCCCTTGGTGTGATGCAGAGTCACTTCAAACAAGACAGTTTTGACATGCATCTGTGTACGCTGTAGCTCTATGGAAAATGTATACTTTTGGAGAGGAGATAATATTATATAGGTAACATTTAAGGTTAAAGTTGCTGTTGAAGCTTTAAAAATTATAATCTAAGTAATGATACACTATAAATGGCAAAATATTGTGTATATAGGTATATAATAAACTAGCGCGGAAATGAGTGAAAATATACATAGGTTTAGTTCGTGACTTATCAGTTTGTCAATTAAATTTTTATTGAAACTGTCTAGCTCTTTAAAAAATAAATAAATAGCTCAAACATAATGTCATTTCTCCCGTAAAAAATGTTTAACTGTTTCGGTTAGAGCATACAACGGGTACTTCTATATCTCTAGTATCTCATTGTTACCTGTTCCTTGAATGGGTCGTTAATCCCACTGCTGATGTTACGATTTGATTTGATGTAGGTAGTTAGTATTATCGTCAATGGAAAATCAAGGTTGAAAGGAACTAAAAGCAATAAATAAACCATGACGAATCAGGTATTTCACAATCAGTGCTATCAATATTTCCCTCTTATTTTCCTTCCTTTAGTAGGTATGCCGTGACCAGAGATATCACATCCAATAGATGACACATTATGCCATTATTCATGTTTAGACTTCTTCAACGAGTAATTTGAAAAAAAAAAATTCGTTGCCTTGGCATCTACAGTCTTATTACAAAACGTAGTTTAAATATTAGTACAGGACTTTGAAAATAAAAAGTCGGTTCTTGTTGTTCAAACATCGTATATAAACAATCAAATGTCAACTTCAAGTTGGGACGTTGAATTATCATTGGTAACATTTTGACAGTTTGGTTATTATGACAGTAGACAGACAAATTTCGAACGGCAAAAACGAACTGCATATTTTCAAAGTTCTGGACTAATAGTTAAACATCGTTTTGTAATAAGGCCCATCATGTTTAACCATTTCTCACAAAACAACTGAATGTTTTTTTTTTAAATGAAATTTACACCTTTCTCTAAGGAGAAACTTGGCTAATTTGGTTTCAATCACTTATTACTTCCAAGAAATTCGTGGACAAACAGACATAATAATAACATTAGGCACACGTGTATAGAAGCCTAAATAGTAAAATGTTATCAATTTCAACAATATCACCGTTCATACGGGTCAATTTGATAACCTCCAGTTTTAGAAGCAGTCGATTATAAATAACTAGTGGGTACTCGCGGCTTCGCTCGCATTAGAAAGTAAAACTTGCATCCCCTATTTCACCCCTTTAAAAGTGACATTTCCAAAAATCCTTTCTTAGCGGATGCCTACATCATAACATCTACCTTCATTCCAAATTTCAGCCCGATCCGTCCAGTGGTTTGGGCTGTGCGTTGATAGATCACTATATCAGTCAGTCAGTCAATCAGTCAGTCACCTTTAAGTTATATATAGAAGTTCCTCTACACATGTACTATATGATTGAACATAGTAGGTCTGTTACAATTTATCACGTGATAGGTATATCTCATGTGATTAGTCTGATGACGCGAGAATACTGGATACTGATTGTTTTGTACAAGCAAGTTACATGAATAGACAATTTGTATAGAAAATAATTTAATTACCTAATTATTATTGATAGATAATACATAAATACAAACAACTTCAGCCAAGGGTGGATAAGTCTATAGTGGTAAATAATAGTAAACTTTGTATTAATTTTATGAATCGTGCAGACGATGTCTCTGGGCAAGATCTACGCAAGACAAGAGTTATTGGCGTAAAGGAGAGGAGGCTTATGCCCTGCAGTTGGCTTTAATAAACTGATGATCATGATGATATCTTGCAGTGGATATCTATAAATTCCCTTTTTATAATTTAATTTTGTTATATCTATCCTATAATGGTCTAAGTTCGTGACTAATGCTATAAGTTCGCGAAGTAGGTCCACTTATCTAATCCCCGCGCCTCGTGCAAAGAACCGCCCAATCTATGGCTTCCGGCCCGCGAGCTAATTCCGGAAAGTGATGGCTGGACGAATTGATTGAGGGTAAGATTGATGGATGTGAACTATTTTTAGCTATTTTACAAGTATATTTTAATGTTCTTTTTTGGCAGTAGATACTTATTAAGTAATTGCGATTTAGGTATAAACTATAGAACTAGACGATGATTTTTAATGTCGAAAAAAAACATTTCTAAACGAGCGTCACACCTCGTTCTTTTTTCCTCTTCCATTTTCTGATGTAATTAGGGTCAAGTTATTCGGCTGATCTTCGTAATTACATATGCACTAAGGCTTCTTTGTTTCCATTTTTTTCCTAGTTTTTGCCAATTTCAGTACAAGTTGGGCTTCATGTATGAAACTGTATTGTTATTCCTGTCTTCCTCTTAGGTGTAAGAGATATGCTTCCGTCGATTAACACTTTGACAGCGGATCACGTACTACGCACGTGACACTTATTTAATTCATGAAAACACAGTTCCAAAAAATTTTTTCATAATATTAGATACCATCTTTTTATTGAAGTCGGTTAAAAATAGACTTTGCCTTTGTTTACCAGGTCTGAACGGGTCAGAGATCCTCCGCCTCATAATGCGCGAGGGCCAGCGTCTGTGCGCGCCAGCCGCGTGCCCGCCCGACGTGTACATGCTGATGGTGCAGTGCTGGCAGCTCAGCCCCAAGGAGCGCCCCACCTTCCTCGGCATCCTGCGATACATGGACACCAACAAGCTCGAGGCGGCCACCGCGGCACTCAGGTACCTACTCTGCAAATAGGTTTAACGCTTAATTTCGCACTAGTAAACGCCCGCGGCTTCGCTCGCATTATTTCAGGATAAAAAGTAGCCTATGACATTCCTAAGATCATAATAATATAGTGAACCTAGATGTAAGTTTTTTGTGAACCCAGTAAACGTTTTTGTATTGTATTGTATCTAATGTGCGTTGCAGCTACCGGCGCCAGGGCCAGATGTCGGTGGAGGTGGGTGACTCCATCGTCCTGATAGACCGGCGGCCCGAGCTGCACTGGTGGAAGGGGCAGAACCAGCGCACGCTGGAAGTGGGGCTCTTTCCTAGGTGTGTAGCATTTATTATTGTATATGTCAATATGTACAAAATAAATGTCTCAAGACATCTCTCACAGCGCCATCAAGTCATTAAACTCGTGCTAAGCAAACTCTTGTTTCACGGGTAGTACCATAAGAAATATATGTGAAGTGCAGTCGATACAAGCAAATATGTGTGAATTGATGCAGTCGATAGAAGCGCCTTTACAGAGTCTTTACAAGTCTCGATGGACTAGTTGTAGCTTCAAGTCATAAGTACCTATACAACAATTTTTACTTTACGACTTGTGAAAATACGCGTAAAAACATACTTACATACAAAAAAATATTCGCCCATTGCAGAAACGTATGGAAAAGCTACTAGATTTTGAGGTCCTGTTTTTTAATTCGTTTTCCTACTATATTTAAGCCTACAAGTTATGACATAACTGACCTGTCATTATTTTTTATTTCAGTACAATATTGGCAAAGGCCAAGAACAACCAATCGACAAAGAAATCGGCGACTCTATCACCAGTGCAAAAAGGTATTGTCATATTTTTTTCATACTAAAATATCTATTATAATATTTATCAAAAGAAAAATAGGAGAATATAAGTAATATGATATGCTTTGATCCTGACAGCGACACAGTCGGCGAAATATCAAGCACTCAAGAATATCGAAACTCAGTGTATGTATTTAGTGTGAACTAATGTTTTTGTTGTGCACTCACTATCACACAGTTTTTAGTTATAGACATTATTAATCAGTATTATACTATTCGGTCAGTCCTTTGATGGGTGACCGAAAAGTGGCAAACAATTTTTGGGCGCTTCCGTGGGTCGGTTGACACGTTAAATTGTATGTCCCGCCTGTTTGTCTAGTATGGCAGTCGTAAAGCCATGTCAGAGGTCCATAGGGTGGCTTGATAAACTCTCGACACTAGATTTGGTCACTCTCATTCTATAAGAAGAAGAAGTTATAGCCATTTACAAAATATACATTTCAATAGTAAAATCAAGATCTCTATAACTCTCGAACTTGTAATCCCCGTATCTTCATGGATAGAAAAACACATACTTACAAGTAACTTTGTATGGCACAAATAATTATTTTTAACCGACTTCAAAGAAAGGAGGTTATCAAGTCTTTTGAAAGTTTTTTTTGGGTATGTTACGCGATTACTCCGTTATTTATGTACCGATTTCAAAAATTCTTTTTTATTCTATAGGGATTGTTTCCGAAATGGTCCTATAATATTTTTTTTACTCTCTTGTCTCTAAAGTTATCAGTCTATCATCGTCTCATAAAATTAACAAACGCATGTCATTACGTCACCCATCTGACGTATTCACAAGTATTATGTTACGGTACATCTATCTGATTAGCTATTCTATGGTTACTCCGGTTACGCGATAATAATACATACAAATAGTAATGTTTGTTTGAAACTGTTGGTACCATTTTTGTATGGTGTGTACGTCATTTGAATGTTGAAGTGGCTATTTGGTTTTGAATGTGAAATAAAATCAAGCCACAAAACATGTTAATTCTCAGGGCAATAACATATAAGACTTCTGTGTTTGGTCATCTCTTATGTACTGACTATGATTTTCACCATGAGATGAATCCTGCTAAAGTCATCGACTTTTTTTATTAAATTGAAATTTAGGGACTTTAAACTAAACAAGTCATAGACTTATAGAGTAGATAAGAAAGATGACTTTGACCAAATGAGTGCAAATAGTGAAAATATATTAAGTATCTGATGCAGTAATGTAGTGTACGATATGTATGCGATTGTGTGTTTCTCCGTCACAAAACCACAAATGCACTCAACGACACCTACACTGATAAATATTTATGTGTTGTATTGAAACCACAAACAAATTTAAAGGCACGTCTTGGTAAACAAGCACTCCAACGTTTTTTTTTATTCAATTGAAATTTAGGGGCTTTAAACTAAACATTTATGCCAGCCCCATCGTACACTCAACATTGTGTCCCACACAATCTCGTCTGATAAAAAAGCTATTTCCATTCACCTATAATCATATCTACTAGATTTTCGACCACAAGTTTAAATGTACGCACAGGTGTTGCATAATTGTATGTATATACCGAATAAAAATCCAGTAATAATACAGGTATCTGATGTGCATTCTCTTGGTACATGTACTGTATCAGTTAAAGTTATGCACATATTTGTATCTCGGGTTTTCCACATCAATTAAGAAAACACCCAAAGGCACTACCATATTGGCAACATAAAGAATCGTTTACATTAATTTGTCATGGTTTAAATTTTGACATTATATTTGTTGAAGTTAATTACACCAATTAAACCTATTCTCTGGCGAGTATTACATAATTAGTGAAACTATGGCGACTAGACTAATTATACACTGTAATGAATGCAAATTAATGCAATAAAAAATGTAATGTAGATGCTATAGCTCGGTATGTATGTATGTAAGTTCGAATGAGAGTAGAAAACTCTGGTGTCATGAGTCTTCAAACCGCCTTATAAATTTGTTCATCAACATAGACTGTAATTTTTTTATTAAAGTTCACAGAGCGGTTAAAGCATATTAGCAAAAAAATATGGCTACTAAGTAGCTATTACTCAAGTAAGTAATATTTATTGTCTGTATTACACTGTAGTGGCAGGAATTTGACCACAAATAAAACTCACTCACCACAAGGTCACTTAAAGCAAAGGTTTTTTTTACAAGGAATGGGTTTGCACTTGACCGTAATTCGCCCAAAAAGTTAAGCATAGCAGATCTGGAATTAAACTGCCTCTCAAACAAGGGTGCCGGAACACACTGTAATGTTTTACAGTACATAAAACACACCGAACAGTGTAAAGGAGCCTTTATAAATGTACACGGATTTGCGATTGAATATTGCTAATGTATGACTAACACTTGACAATATTATCGTAGCTGTGACTAATATTGTTTGATTTGTGTTTTGCAATGCTATATTATTACCTGTTAGAAGTTTTACAAGTACCTTTGATCGCAATAAAAATATGCTTTGATTTGAATTGAAGATTTTATTTTTTGTTTTCATTTTAAAGATGCCATGTTTTCATCCATACAAAGTTACAAATTAAGTTAAAATAAAATTATTTTTTTTCCAAATGAAGTCTTTCCGCGGCAGTATTTAAATCACTACTTACATAATATTATTTCTCTATGGTTCGGGGAGATCACAAACAAAAAAAATTGATCTTTTTTTTCTTCTTAACTTAGATTTTCTTTTTACAACTAACCATTAAAATTGAATTAAGTTTAGTTTTTATATTAAGTCTAATTTGCACACCAGTAATGGTTGAAATGTATGATAGGTACTAATATTTGATTTTATGTCACCTACCATTATGTAACACAACTACAAAAAAAAAAAAACTAGCGGACCCGACAAAACTTCGTCCTGTCTGTTGACTCTTTTACGCTACCTTTTAGTTAGAAAACGTTCGTATGGGAAAAAGAAAAGGTCTGTTTTTAGGGTTTTTCCGGCAATTATTCGATTTTAACTAACCGTAAAAACCATCCTTGAACTTCAACGAATATTAAAAATAAAGATTTGTCAAATTGGTCCAGGCGTTGCTAAGTTATGCGCTTACCAACACATTTTGCGATTCATTTTTATATAAAAAAAGATAAAGAAAAATATACTAAATTTAAAATTATCTGCATCCGCAGGGCAAGTAAACCCAGCCCTGAGCGGCGCTCACGACGACAGCGCAGTAGTCCTCCGCAAGCGCCGCACTATAGAGTCCACGCAGCCCGCCTCCACCCGCGCGGAGAGAGGCGCGAGCAAGCAGTTCAACTACAACAAGCTGGTCAACGACCGAGCCACTTTGAACCTTACTGACAAGGGCACAAGGAACACTAGAGACGCGTATTCTAAGAGTTTGAGTCAAGGTACATATAATATACAGAAATTGTTCTACTAATGTTGTCTGTGTAAACTACAAGTAACTGAGCCTAATCTGTAAACAACGAACAACGTTTAATCTACCACTTTTGGAAATTTGCGAAAAAAGCTACGCTTCGCGATCCATTTTGCCAGAGAATACTTTTTGTGTAACACAGACTTTTGATTGAAAAATAATAAATACATAAATACAGTTGTGTCCTGTTGTATTCCAGTGAAAGAGGACCTGCTGATAGACTTGGAGCTGCCCCCCTCCACGCGCTCTCCGTCGCAGCGCCCAGCCACCATCAATAACATCTCTATACTGGATGAGCCCATTGATGTGCCTGAAGTTGGTAAGTAGACCTTTTATTCCACTAATATACATAAGCGAATCATCATTTCATGTATTTTCTGTAGCCTACACATAGGCTAGCGAGTTTAGCTAGTGTGGCTCAGCGGTTCCAGTGTCTGCTTTTCATCCAGACGCACCCTGGTTCGAATCCGGCCCAACACCACCGGACTTGTATTTTCAAGTTATGTGTGCGTTAAGCGAGTGCAACACGCACTCGCTTAGCGGTGAAGGAAAACATCGTGTGGAAACCGACATGTTTGAGAACCACAATATTCGAGAACATGTGTCTTCCGTGGAAAGACCTGGGCGCCCACCACGATGTATCTGCCCAAGAAAACTCCCCTAACGAATTCATTCTGCGGGGGAGTCACGATCGTCAGTCATGAGAAAATACGACTCACAGAGAGAGACACACATAGGATGGGGAGCGAAAGTCTGAGTATATTTTTTTAATTATTCACGCTAAAACGACTGTTACGATTTGTATGATTGGTACAGAAACAGATTCCTCCTAGTTCCTGAATGGACTTAGGCTGCGATCAATCCGCTGGTAGTTATATTTCAGAATTATGTCACTTTACCTGTATTTTTTGCTTAACGGAACTATATGCACTGTATAGTGTATTTTTTACTTTCATTGTCACATTTATCTTAATTTTTGGGCTAAATTCCATTATGTTAAAACTTCTGTAAAGTTTTTCTTGTAAATCTCACGATATTCCTTCTGCAACTTACAGGCGATCCAGACTGGACCCAGCAGAGCACGGAGAGCCTTCCTTCCTTCAACTCGCAGCAGCCTCCATACTCCAACTCCACCATACACGGAGCCAGGTCTATGGACAACCTCACCTCACCGCGACCTGACCCCTTCGACACCACCCAGCAGTGGACAGACGTACAGACAGACATACAGGGACATACACCTAGTGATGTACAGACACATAGAGCGAGTGACATGCAGACAAACAGATCTAGTGACATACAGACAAATACCAGAGCTAGTTTGGATACACAAAATCGACCCAACTACGATATACAACCTACCAGATCAAACTATGATGTACAACCAGGCAGTAGATATGAAACACAGTCAAGATCTTTGTATGAAACTCAGTCAGTAAGTAGACCCAATCATAATATCCAAAGACCCAATTATGAAGTACAAATGACTAGATCGAATTATGATGTCAACACAACCAATAGAAATAACTACGATGCACAAACAAGACCAAACTATGATATACAACCGAGCAGGTCTCATTATGAATCTACTAGATCTAACAACGATACACAAGCTTTATGTCGAGCCAACTATGAACTACAACCTAGTTACGACACAAGAACAAATCAAACCGAATCTCACAGGTCTGCAAATAATAGCAATGATACCTCACAAGTGTATAATAACCAAGCTATTAGTAGAAATAACTCAGTCAATTACGGTACTGTGCCACAAAACGCTCTCTCAATGGAAAGGAACGTGGCAAGCGCGAGCATTTCACTCGCAGAAATGTCACTAGACGATAGAATATCCGAATCTCTAAATCTTAGAAAGAACGAAAATCTATACTCCAACACTTTCGAAACCCCATCTACCTCGGCAGGACCGAGCAATATCAACGAGAACAAATACAACGATATACCGATTTATAGCAACTTTGACATAAACCCGGCGCAACAACAGTTCCTGCTGGAAACCAAGGACTATTACACCAAATACTCGACCCCGGCCAAAACGAACACCAGCAACGATTACGAGAAAAACATCTACGTACCAAAGTACGAGGACGAGGCGGAAAAATTGAAAAATTTCAGCGATTGTCTTGAAAACTCGAAAAACTATTCAGCGTTAAAGTACCAGAACATCGATTACGGCTACCCGAGTTATTCCAATAATTACGGCAACGATGTCGCGTCGAGTTCCCGAGTGACATACGACGAGGTCAATGACACTTCCAGTAACTTCTACAGCGAGATATCTGACACTCAGAGTATGTATGGAACCACGCAGAATGTGTATACTAACGCAGGTATATACGACGAGGTGTACGAGGCCGCCCCCCGCCCGCACCGCCCCGCCCCGCCTTGCCCCACACAACCAAAGTAAAACAACTTAAACAAGTCGCGTCCGTGTGTATTAACTAGTATATTACGTGTGATTTTTGAAGTCCAGACACTATTTAAAAATGATTAATGTAATATCACCGCCTATAAAGGTTACACTTATTGTGTACGACGCACGTTTCGGCAGTTTGACGACCACCCGTCGTCAAAAGTGACATACAACCGAAACGAACGTCGGCAATCGACGCGTTAACAGTAAGTATGGCTTTATTAAGTGAAATAAAAATGGGAAATGTCTCGAAACAGTTCTTAAAGTGTATATTGTTAGTGAGGCCTGCAATAGGATTTCGAGTGTTAGTTATATTATCTACCTAGATAGAAGAATAATGAAAGAATTGATAAAAATAAGAGTGACGCTATTGTCAGTATTGTAATTATGATATTTATATCAAAAGAGTTTGTCCTACATAAGGTTGTATCGTAACATTGTAAAAAATGCGAGTTTGCGAGAAAAAAAAGATTTTACTGGTCTTAAATTATAGAAAGTGGTATATTTATACCATAGGTACAATTAGTAAAAAATTACTCGTTTATAGTAATTAATTCGACTGATTGATAAAGGATTGGCATTTTAAGCGTTTATTTACGAGAGAACTAGAAAAAAAATGCTTTAATATCTTATTTTACTTTAATCGTAGGAGTTCTATTTTACTAGAGATTACACAGCCATGGAGATATTTAGAGATTAGTTTGAAAATATCGTTGCCGATTTTGTGATCGATATTATGTTTTCTATACTATTACTTTACAGTTAATTAACAAAGTGACAATGCATGTGTTTTTCATTGAAAAAGACTAAAAATAACTTATTACGTGGATAATTTTAAACGTCTTATCCGTATATTGCTACTTGGTAGGGTAAATATGCGTCGGCAGCGTGACGACGAATTCTTTATGTGCCGCAAACGGACTTTACACCGTGCGTGTTAGAAAAAAAGTTTTTTATGTCCCATAATTAGTAGTACATTATTTTTTGCCTGTTTGGTATTACATTACTTTACTTATACCGTTTTAATTATAGATATCTGGTTTTTAATCCATAAATATGTTTAAATGTAGACATGAAAATTATAATAGGAAATATTCCTAAAGCTATATGACTCCCAGTGAATCTGACTAGAAACGAGTTATCTCAAACAGGTTTAATTTATTTTAAAAATATAAATAAAAATAAAAAAACAGAAAATCCTTAATACATATATGTATATAATTTTCTTGATAAATGTAAAGTAACATGTCCATACTGTCTAATATAATAAGTTTATGACTAAAATGTTAACAACTCGAATAACGTGCTATTTATAACTTAAATATCTCGTAGTTTTAACTTTACGTTTAGTGCTATTTAATTTTTGAATTGAGATTTTGGTGCCGCTTTAAAAATAATTTAAATTGTAACCATGCCTGTGTAATAAATGTACAGATGGGAACGTAATATTTTCTATTTCAATTTTCCCGGATTCCGTCAGCCAATCATAGCGTAGTGTGAGTGTTTACTATTCTGTGATTGGTTAGTGAACTGTGGTAAGGATCAAATTGAGTTTTTTTTTGCCAATGAGGCGTCAATTTAAAATGTATGCATCTACCTTAGTAAATGTTATTTTACTTGTAATTAAAAAATTACATGAAACATAATTTTGTACCTACAATATTGTCAAACAAAATGCGGTGCAAATATTTAAACTGGAGTGTTAATTGTTTGTGTAGTTTTGTGTCATTTTTCTTCTTTTTTTATATTTTTCTAGATATTATTAATATGATAATTATAACTAAAACTATGTCAGGCAATAACGAGATATTCTAAAATAATGATTCTGCTATAAAGCAACTATGTAAATTTAAATTGTGTAATTTTATACATATGTATGTGTAAAAACACATGTGTTCTAGAAATAAGTATAGAATGTAGATAGAACAAACATCACGGTGCCTCACCAATAAGTACCTGTTAGTTTAGTTACTTAGATTTTGGCACAGACAATTTCACATTTCATAAATTCAAGCGAAAATGTATTATAAGTAGTGAGGAAAAGAATCCTCCAATGAAAGTAGTGTACCTATACCATCTTTCTTTTCAAAATCTGTCAACGACTAAACAGATGTTTATCTTAACACTGGTTTGCTGTTATTCATTCTATTATCAAAGTGTATACAAAAGTGACTCGGTTATTTTATCAAATGGGGTCGTTCTGAATGTCTATCTATAACTTTTCATTGTGGGAATGTTAAAGTCACACACATTACTTTTGTAGGTATGCTAAGAATACCATTAAAAGTTAGTTATACCAATGCAACATGTCTTAAATGAGACTTATAAATACTTACCGCCTTGTTTTTAAAAAATAATCGAAGATTGAACAACTGCTTAGGTAGTTAAGCATTGCAGCTTTAAGCAAAACTTGCTGCTAACAATAAATGCGTAAACTTATCTTGCATATGCTATAAGATCTAGTTTGTTTTTTTAGACCATTTTTCAGAATATTCATAATTATTGAATGGCTGTTGAAATAATCATCATCATTATCCACAGCCGGTTTCATCCAACTGCTGGGTATAGGCCTCTCTCATAGTATGCCATTGGCTTCGATCTTTAGCCAGTCTCAGCCAGGTTTGACCCGCGACAGATAAATCTATACATATAATAAAACTGTAACCTGTCGGTGTATGTACATTGAAGATAATGGAAAAAATAGTTGAGGGGTCTTTATTGATGCAATAGAACACAAAAATCATGTTTCAAAAATAAATTTCTGTTTGTCTGTCGGTATGTTTGTTCGTTATAGACTCGAAAACGGCTGAACCGATTTTTCTTCGGTTTTCACTAACATGTTGGTGCGTTTTCAACTTAACATTAATGATTGTTTCATTTCAATCGGTTCGTAAATAAAAAAGTTATGTTCATTTTAAACCTTTTTATCTCAAAATAATGCGAGCGAAGCCCCCGCGGTCTTCACTAGTAAATAGGGGAGACTGGGGACACTTGATCCCCCCTTTTGTTTTTTGGCAATTATTTTGTAAATATTAATCCGATTTTAAATATTTTGGTACTTAAATATGTGGAATTTCATTGGTTATACTAAGTATAATAGCAAGTGATATGTGTACATAACTTTACTAACTAGCCCATGAAAACTTCGTATAGGGAATGATATCATGTGTCCCATATATGTGTCTGACTTGATCCCCCCTTCTGGAAGACTTGATCCTGGGGGGAACAAGTCTCCCACATTCGGGGACATATGATTCTAATAAAGAAGAAAAGGAAAAAATAGGAATTTTAATCATTGATTTATTTGCTTTTTATCTACAGCCATCATCTATTCTTTGACATTTATGACTATGCTTATTAATCAACTATTGACAACTTATTTCTGAGAACTCAATTCACATGTTAATTAGTTAAAAAGAAAATATTACTTAAGTTCTAGTAATTTTTTACTTAAAACTAAAAAAAAAACATTAAATAATTTTTGCAATTGGCACAACAAAACAAAATACCCCTTTGGTTAAATTAAAAAATAGTTATTCTCTCTTCAAGTTAAACAGTCTTTTCTTTTTATCTAATAGCAATTATCTTTTCACTTTTTATTTCTCAATATTAAATATTCTTAATGATTTTGGAAACTTAAAACTAATAACTCTTTTTGATGATGATTTCACTTCGGGAACTGGTAGTTTCTTCACAACTTGATATTTGGCAACTGAACTAATATCGTCTTTAACAGGCCACTTGAACATCTTATCATTAATTTTTTTTGCGAATTTAATGTCATATCCAGCGCGACTTTCCCTCAGTATTTGCCCAACATATCTATGAACGAGATTCTTTTGAGAGATTAGGTTCACAATAACCCAATCTCCAATGATGATGGAGTATTTGGAGTCGTCTTCATTCTCTGATTCGCTACTACTGCTATTAGAGACATCACTTTCATTAAACGAACTTAAAACTGATTCTGGCGATGGCGGTAGTTCTTCATCTTCCGACGTCGTCACTTCTTGTTCTTGTGAATTTAGGTTACGTTTTACTGCTTTTACTTTCGCTTTGCAAATCTTCTTTTCTTTTTTCTGTTTCCTAGTTGCCCACTCATTCTCGATTGCCAGTTTTTCCGGTGTGTCTGTTAAAATCCTAGTTTTACCTTTTTTTCTCCCCTTTCCAGATCCTTTTCTCGGTCCTGCTTTGGGGTGTGGTCTTATTACTTCAGGTTTTACAAATGCTGATGTCGAAGGTTTAGGATCGTAAGGGCTGTCGTTATTTCTAATTTGTGAAGAACCAGCTGGTGTCGGTCTGTTATTATTGAAGGAACTCGTAAGGGCATCTCTATTACTGGTCATACATAAGGAAAGCAACTTTTGGGGAGATTTTGCAGAATCATTTTCCTTTTCATTATCAGAAATATTGGGAGTCACATCGTCGTCTGGAATTGGCACTGGTGCAACTGGCGCATCATTTTCTGTATTTAGCATGAGGGCAGGGGAAGCAAGCACAGTATTTTCAGCCGTTAAAGATTGATCAAGTAAAATAGGCGGTGACACAGATGGTGCGGTTATAATATTGTCTGTTTCAGTTTGTACAATTTCTCTATCAGTAACGTAGGAGCTTAAATATTCGTCATCTGTGAATATATCAGGGTTGAATGGAAAAATTCCAGTAACTGAGAAACTTTTTTGAATATTTCTAGGAGTCATTGCATTGGGGTAAGCACTGCCTAGACATCCAGCCAAATCATATATGGTTAACGGCCGCCCTGGATGACTAACCATCCAATTATCACATGCAGTATTGTAGTATGACTTCAACGCTCCAAATACTATTCGATCCAAAGGTTGTAATTTTTGAGAGGTATGTGGTGGTATAGTTAAAAGATGGATACCATTATCTTTGCAGTAGTTTATAGAGTCAATAGTAATGTGTGACTCATGGTTATCAAATATAATAAGACAAGGACTGTCCTTGGTGCATCTTACATGCTTATGGAAAAATTTCAGGAAAAGTAGGAAATTTGGCCCAGTCATCCATCCACTCGGATGTGGAGCTCCTTCAGTACCCGGTGGGCCACCATCTATCATTCGTTGCTGCCAATTTTTACGTGGGAATATAATAAATGGTGGCAGGTGGTTACCTATAGCATTTATAGCTCCACATACAGTAACAAGCTGCCCACGTTCTCCAGATGTGACTTTAGACACTTGTTTGAGACCTCTACACGCTACAACTTTTTTTGGCTTATGAACTGTAGTAATTCCAGTTTCGTCTACGTTCCAGATTTGGTCCGGCCCAAAATTAAATCTCTGCAATAAGCTTTTAAAATTCTCAAAGAAATTTCCTACATTGTGTCTGTTAAAAGCTGTAGCGCGAGATAAACTTGTGGCTTCGGGTACACGCAATGACAACTCTTTGTGACGATTCATAAAACCGTAAAACCAATCATAAGTAGCTGTTTCCTGTTCAACCCATTTCGGTGGTATTTTTTTACTATTTTCAGAAGCATATTGAAATGCAAGGTCTCGTACATTCTTAGGAGTTAATCCATGGTATAATTTAGTGGCCATTATTAAATAATTAACAAGTTCTGTCTCTTCAGTTGACGTAAAAATTTGTGACTGGCGATAATTTGGCGTGTAGTCAATATTTTCAGTTGTAGCATTTTTCTTTTTTCTGACATATCTTTTCAATGTCATAACTGCTATCCCGTAACCTTTTGCAGTACCACGAATACTCTTACCCTCTATAACATCATTGACAGCCAACTTCAAGATTTCCTTATTGATTGGTATTCTTTTTCTTGCACCTTCTTTTGTTTTATACATTCTAGGCATATTGAATCCTGAAATTATTAAAAAACTAAACATTAGGGGACACCTTCTTGCATCTTCTTTTGTTTTATATATTCTAGGCATATTTAATCTTGAAATTATTAAAAAAAATTACATTAGGGGACACTTGATCCACCGGGATCAAATCTCCCATAAGAAAGTGTACCATGTGTACCCTAGGTATATTGAGGTTATAAAAGAATATTGTAAAAATATCTACTACTATTAAAACTTTTCTATAAAACAGACGTTTAAACACATAGATAAGGAATAGTTTAAAATTGATTCTAGTAGAAAATATGTTTCCCATCTAATTACGAAATCAAAATAAAAACTTACGAAAAATATTTTCTGGCCACACGAAACACACAATCATCCGCCATCTGCTCAACTGTCAAATTTGACAGGAGTACCAACTTTAGAAAGTTTGAACGTACCATAGACTATCAATGTTGCCACTTATAAATCATATAGTGTACACAAAAGCTGTGTAAATCCAGTGTATCTAGTCTCCCGTAAGGATCAAGTGTCCCCAGTCTCCCCTAATAATGGTAAGTTTTATTTGCTGGACCACAATAATTGTTTGAAAGTTATGTGCTTATCTATCTTCTTTTACGAAGCACATTTTATGCAAACAACCCTGTTTTATTAAAGATCTTATCACAGATCTATCTGCTTTATATTGCCTATTTTAGAGATTAAGTACATTTATGTATTGAGTATAATAGTTCTAAAACTACGTTGAAATAACATCTTGCAGCTCTTTATAATTTAAGGTTTTGTTTTATTTCAACATAATATTATATATTGTTGTCATAATCTGTACAGAACGTGTTTCTATGTAAATATGTTTAGCATTGTACTTGTAAAACTAAAACTGTAATAAAACCCTAAACTTTATTCTTGTTTTTTCTGCATATTAGGAAATTTCGTTTCGTAAGTACTAGATAACGGATATAATACTTATATACTTTTCTTTTGTAAATACAAACTTATTATACATACAAACGACCAGACTCAACACAAGTAATTATATTTTTTTTTTAAATTCATAAATACTTGTATCATGCGGGAATCGAAGCCGCAACCTCTAGATTAGAAGGCAGAGCCACTACCAACTAAGCTAACAGGCCAGTCAAAATAAATAAATAAATAGGTTTTCTCTTCATCATCAGCCACAGCCTTCTCTATCCCACTGGGGCATAAGCCACTCTTTGAATGTGCCAGCTGCGTCGATCATGTAGGTACTCTACCATTACATATTTAAAGTTCTTTTTTCATATTGTTAGTTTTAACATCCAGGTACGTTCTAGAACTATCTCTTATTATAAATTGGTAAATTTAAGTGATACTTAAGCAAGTATTAATTAAAAAGAGGATTATAAACACATTATATAATATCTATTAGATACCTATAGGTATTTACTTAATTTCCTTCAGTCTTACAAATTAAGGCGATCATAAAAAACTATTCGAAACGATGTGTAAAACAAACAATAGATATAATAATTCCAACCCAGTAAGTAATTAATGTAACAAAGAAAACTGACTTTAATTGGTACAAACATACCTTAGAAAGCGCCCACAGGTAATTGTGATAATAATAGCTGACTAGTTCGAGTAGGTAAGTGTTGGCAGCACTAACCTATGTCATCTTCATGATAACTCGATGAGTACTTTTTAGTTCCAGTTTAATCCGCTGGGACTTTTAAAGTTTTCTCGTTGGATCCGACGACGCCCAACAGGTCACACTACCAGTATGCTGTTATAAGTCCGTTTGTCAAACGTGTAAAAGCTTGTCTTGAAGTGAATACCTACTGGTATTATTTCTCCACAACATACCTACATGTTTTGTAAGAGGTTGTTGTGTGCAATACAATGAAACCATTTAGTATTACCGGCTGTTAGTCTAGTACGGCAGTCGTTAAGCCATGTCAGAGGCCCTTAGGGCAGTTTGAAAACTCGACACCAGAGTTTGCCACTCTCATTCGATAAGAAGAAGAATGATACCATTTATTCGTTTACCTCCAAAACTGCTAGACCTATTTTGGTGCGACTTTCTTTGTTAGATCCGGGTTTGATTGGTACCTACATGTTGTAGGTAATCTGTTACGATAGCAACTCACCAGGCCGCGACTGTAAGCTTTTTTTAAGGTGCCCCCCATTAGAATGTAGTTTATTTAAATACTTTTTGGTAGTTAGGTTCGAACTGTTTTTGGTACGAAACTACCCACACTTTTGAGAGTTACAATTCATAGTGCAACCTTAAATGCCAGAGGTCTACAAAAGGTCACAGAGGTCATGACTTGTTGCTGTCGATTCAGCTACAACTCTCCGAATGAAATTTATTATTCAGATTACAATCCATTCATACTTAGATACCTACTGCTTTATAACGTGTAGATCTGATGTAAAGTAGCAGAAAACTCATGTTGTGTTGACGCGGGCGGTTTTTGGACGGGTGACCAAAAAGTGAGATGCGTTCTATTTTGTGCACTTGTCGGATGACACATTATAATTATTGTAGGTCCCGGCTGTATGTCATAGTATGGCAGTCGTTAAGCCATGTCAGAGGCCCTTAAACTTAAACTCTTGACATCAGAGTTGGTCACTCTCATTCGGTAAGAACAAGAAGATTAAAATATAAACATGAACATAGGTACCGCACCCAGCCAGGACAAGCCTGCTCCGGTCAAACCGGCATATCGGGGGGCACGAGGTTGTGGAGCGTAGTTTTGTGCTAACGCTCCGGGATGGCAGTCGACCGGCTATGCAGCCAGACGCCGATTTGGAGAAGGTTGTTATTATGGATAGGGGTAAGCGTTAGTAAAAATTGGTGTTCGTTGATTATTGAGTTGACCCATCTTGGGGTTTGTTAGTGTTTGGCTTTGCAAGAGCTATCTTATCACGTTCGCTGTGTAATGTTGGTCCTATTGTGAGTAATCATACCCGCGTCGGGTGTAGCAGGTGGATCTTAAATGTGGGTCGAATAGATCCTATGTCGCTAAGGGAGTGTTCTTGTGTCATCTGACGGCCTTTCCTGGGGTCTGGTTGGTGCCTGCCTGTTGGTATGTCGTTCTGTTTCCTCCTCAGATTCGCTGTCGATTTCTGCCATCTTATAGATCTCCCTGGCAGCTCTTATAAAGTCTCCTTTGTTTTTCGCCATGTCCTGCCAGTCAGATGTGTTCCTGGGGTAGTAGTCCATATCATGAGATAAAGAATCCTCCCACGTATAGATAGGTCTACCAACTTTAAGTTTTTATGCTTTGTATCGGAGTGCTGCTTCCAGAAGGTGCGGTTTCGGGCGTCTTAGAATATGTCCAAGGTAACATATTCGAAGGCACTTAATCTTTTTCGTGATCGTTTTGCCTTTCAGTATGTCATGTACCTTGCCGGGTTTTGGGGACGATCCGGAATTGTTGATCATGTCCCTCAGTATTATTCTTTCATATCTTCTGAGTTTAGACCTGTTGGCTTTAGTTAGGGCTGCGCATTTGAGCCCATATGTAATTGTGGGCTCTATGACCATTTTATAAAGCAATCTTACAGCAAGAAGATTAAAATATAAATATGTAAAATCACAAAAGGAAATTAAATACCTACTATACAGACAAAGACAAAACTAGATTTTTTTAACAAGTTAGGCTCTCCCAATTTTATTTTTACATTTGATAGGCTCACGCTTGGCTACAACTCGCCTGATGTTAAGCAACGTTGTAATCTACGATCTAGCGCGCTAGCCTAGAAGAAACCGATTCACACTCGACTTGAAGACCGATTAATTAAGTTCAAGTTCAATTTATTCATAATAATATGTATTACAGGTACATATCTTAAACTACGAGTACCTACTTACTTAAAAGTATCATACATGTAGGTACGTATAATTACATCTTATAAAATTGAACAAAAAATAATGTCAATATTCAGATTAATAAAAAAAAAATAGTTATTTGCTAGTGGAATGCATATAAATCGGAAGTTCTTAGCTAATGCCTTGAAATTTGTAGGTACCTTCTCTACATCATCATTATCATCACCTATCAGTTTTGTCCCACTACCTACTGAATAATTAGGACTCTGCTTTCTCTTCGTGCCTGTTTTTATAAATGTTCATTCCGCTTTTTAATTTTCTTCGCGCGAGTGCAAAATTAAATCCATAAACAAGTCGTAGACGTAGCTAGTTTATGAAGGAAAAGAGGAATATTTTCCTATTACAGGATTGTTTCTATTTCAAATAAAATCTTTTCAAAGTCTGTGTTAACGCCAATGCGTAACAGGAAACGTTATTTTTACAATCGCGTAAAGTAATTTGGCAGATTGTAATGTCTCCTTTCCTCCTATCCAAATTTCCTATTCCCGTCCTTGTCTATCAATCAAGTAGTGGGGCCATCGCGCTGAACAAGAAGAAGCAATCCACCCTCGGACGTGATGGCTGCAATAAATTCAGCTCTGCGCGCGCGCATAATAAATTAATTGATCTATACCAAAACCTATTCAAGAAGCCTTTGCAGTGTTGTTAAACCGCGTATACGTTGGATACAAGTGATCCCGGAGGAGCTGCCGCATATTTCACGAAGGAAGACCCTACCTACCCACGTGAGTCCTTTCACTTTTTACTCTCTGCCAAAATTAGGTCATAATTTCGCAATTACACATATTAAGAATCCAGGCGCATTCATTTTATGGTCACTTCGACCGGATTCCTTATAAATTTCGACATATAAATCAAAGTGATTTGCAAAAATTTGAACCTTACCCGCAATAAGTAGTTTTTTTTGTTTCGCACTGTAGTAGGTAACTACTACCTACTTTTACTATTAAGTAATTTAATTTACTGGCTAGTTATTTAATAGAACTTTAGATAAGATCTGAATACTACCTCAGTAATTAATTCATATAGTTAAAATGACGGACAAGAAAGAAAAGGAAATTGATAGGCTCCAAAATAAATTAACGGCATATTTCGGTCATATGCAGTCTTTGTATGACTCACTGCAAAACTTAGATTCTGATAATACTGTTGAAATTGAGGCATTCCTAGGATCATGCTATACTATTGACAGTATGCACGATAAATTCGTTGAAACGATCGAGTTGAAATCTTCGCGTGAGGTATCCACGGAAGAAAGCGCGGCAAAAACTGCTTCGACTTATCAAACATTAATGGCGTTCGAACAGCTTTATGCTAAAATTAAATATAAAGTTAACCAATTAACAAAGCAACAGCACAGGGAAACTGCATCTAAAAATAGTCAGGATTCGTTAAATATAAAAATTCCTAAGTTAGAATTATGTAGTTTCTCCGGAGCTCAAGAAAGCTGGCCCATATTTTATGAGACGTTTCGTACAGCAATACACGAAAATACTAGTTTGTCAGATGGCGAAAAAGTTATTTATTTGATGAGCAAACTCAGTGGCGAAGCCCTGATTGTTTGCCAAGGTATTTTGCCGACGGCTCAAAATTATCAAGTTCTCTGGACGTCATTGCTAAATCGATACAATGATCGACGCATAGTAGCTGCTAATTATCTCGATAAATTAATGAATCTGACAGTAACTGGGAGTAGCCCCGTAGCCCTTGAAAATTATATTGATAGTTTCAATTCGATTATTTCAGCGTTACGGCAACTAAATATAACCCGCTTAGACGATTTGTTGTTCATTCATATCGGATGCAAGCGCATTGACCTTGAAACTATTAAAGCGTTCGAGATGTCCAGGTGCGATATAGATAAGGATAGGTTGCCGAGCTGCGACGAGTTTGTTGAGTTCGTACGTAAACACGCGCAATTGTTAAAACGCGCTCATAATGTTGTGAATGTTAGTTCGAAATTTCCTCAGCAACGTAAGGCTTTAGAATTTAATAATAAACAGACTTCAAATAAGACTGTAGGTATAAAGTCGAAAAATATTAAAACTTTTGTGAACGTGCAGGATCGTCCGAATTGTATTTGTTGTGACAAATCTGTGGAATTCCATTCATTGGAATGTTGTCCAACCTTCTTATCGTTGTCTGCCCGTAATAGGTATGCAGTAATCAAACGTCATAATCTGTGTATTTGTTGTTTTGGTAAACACAAATTACCCGATTGTACTGTGAAAAATAAATGTTCGACTTGTTCGCGCTTTCACAATGATTTATTGCATTTTGGAAACGAGCAGCAATCTTCTGGTAACTCCACACTCAACGGCCCTAGTGTCAGTAATACGCAGGTCAGTTTGTGTGTTGGTGTAAAGTGCCCAGCTGCTACAGACGGAGCGGGTACACTCGGTACCTCGACTTCCGTTCTGTTAGGTACAGCGCAATGTCATTATGTTGACAAGTTGGGGCAAATTCATATGTTGCGCGCGATTATTGATAGTGCGTCGCAGCGCGACTTCATGACGACTGCTTGTTGTCGTCTACTAAACTTGCCATTGTACTCCACGTCGAGTAAGTACGTTTCAGGGGTCGGTGACGTCACCAACCCGATTGAAGGCATTACTTGTCTTACGTTACGATCTCGGCACAACGACGAGTTACAATTTACTATCCAACCACTCGTGGTGAATAGGATCACGGATGCACTTCCGGTGTCATTCATTGATACCACGAAGCTCGATTATTTGAAAGATTTGCCTTTAGCGGATAGTCGTTTTAATGTGCCGTCGGGCATTGACCTCATTCTAGGCTCCGATATGTTCGCTAGAATACTGCGCCCGAATACGATTTCACGTAGTCCCGGTGAGCCGGTAGCTATTGAAACATTGTTAGGCTATATTATTGTAGGTCAAGCTCCGGTGCAAAATAATACGTGCAATGACGTCCGTGCGTATTGTACAATGGAAACACCCGATAACAGTGTGAACCGGTTTTTTGAATTAGAAGAAGTGCCTTCTATTCATAAAAATAATTATTCTCCGGACGAGCTAAAGTGTGAGGAGTTTTACGTCAACACTACGAGACGCAACGATGACGGCCGATTTGTGGTGTCTCTTCCTTTCAAAGAAGACCCGGTATGTTTAGGTGATTCGATGAGAAATGCGAAGCGTAGATTTTTATCGCTCGAGCGTAGATTGTTAACTGACCCGTCTATTAAATTAGAATACGATAATGTGTTTCGTGAATATTTAGATAAGGGTTATTTACGCGCGATCGATGACGTCACGAAAGAATTTAATACGCCTCATTACGTTATCCCGCATCATATGGTTTTGAAAACGGACAGACTGACTTCCCGTTTACGAGTAGTATTAGATGCCAGCTCCGCGACCTCTAGCGGCGTTTCGTTGAATCAGATTTTACACACGGGTGCTAATCTACAAAATCATTTGTTCGAAATATTATTGCGATTTCGTTTGCAACCGATTGCTATCAGTGCTGATATTAGACAAATGTATTTAAGGATTTTAATGAGTGATGATAACTGGCGCTTTCAAAGATTGCTTTATAGATTTGATCCTAATGATCCGATTCAATTATTTGAAATGACACGAGTTCCTTTCGGCTTATGTTGTAGCCCGTTTTTGGCTATTCGTACTATACGGGAATTGGCTATTCAAGAATGTGAACGGTACCCGGACGCTAGCCGTGTTGCACAGCGAGAGATATATATGGACGACCTGGCTACGTCCTCGACTACTGAAGAAGCCGCGGTCGAACTATCGAATCAATTGATAAAGATGTTTGCAGCGGCCGGGTTTGATTTAGTGAAGTTTTCTAGTAATTCGCCGGCGGTAATGGAAAGTATACCAGCTGACCATCGCGTTTCCGATGCGGTCGAGTTTAGTCCAAGTGATCAACTGAAAATATTAGGCTTGCATTGGTTGCCTGCGGAAGATATGTTTGTATTTAATGTGAACCTCGACTCTCGTCCTTGCACCAAACGAAACATATTGTCTCGAATTGCACGATTTTGGGACTTGATTGGTTTCTTTGCTCCTACCTTAGTTCTGGCGAAACTTATAGTTAAGTCGTTGTGGGAACAGAATTTAGATTGGGACGAAACACCAAATTCTCATATCGTAAAATTATGGGAAAAATTCGAGGCTGAGTTACCATTATTGCAAAATGTTCGATTACCGCGTCATGTAGGTGTGACTAATGAGTGCGTCGTGACTTTACTCGGGTTTGCTGATGCGTCGGAACTAGCTTACGGAGCTGTTGTATATATTCACGTATATTTCCCTGATCGTGATGAGAGTGTCATCAACCTGGTTTGCGCTAAGTCGCGCGTCGCGCCTTCGAAAACGGTCGTAACTATCGCTCGCTTGGAATTGTGCGCGTGTCTTATCCTGGCCAAATTAATGCGTGTAGTAATTGATACCTACGCTTTGCCGGCTTGCTCTGTCTATGCTTTTACAGACAGCAAAGTGGCGCTCGCGTTGATTAATTCTACGCCAAGTCGTTGGCAGACATTTGTCGCAAACAGAGTATCGCAGATTCACGAGTTGCTTGATCCGAGTCATTTTCGTCACATTTCGGGTCAAGATAATCCCGCTGACTGTTTGAGCAGAGGCTTAACTCCCGCGCAACTGGTTGCGCATCCGTTGTGGTTCAATGGTCCTACGTTTGCTCAACAACCTCAGCCCACGTGGCCGTTGAATGATGACTTCAGTACACCTGAAAGCATTCCTGAAGCTAAAGTAAAGGTAATGGCGACGACTGATTCGTCTGTTCCACCACTTCCCATACTGTGTGAGCTCGCTAATCGAATCTCCGCTTGGTCTAAATTACTCAGAATAGTAATTTATGTTTTACGTTTCGTCAAGAAATTACCGACGAACCTTTCAAACTCACATTTTGAAATTGCAGAGCTTGCAATTATTAAGTCGCTCCAGAGTGTGTACTTTGCCGATGTGATTGCTAAATACAAAGCGGGAAAACAATTACCACCTGCTTTTCGTAAGCTCAATGCTTTCGTCGATGAACAAGATGTATTACGCGTTGGCGGGCGGCTGACTAATGCTGATATTGAGTACGACTCTCAGCACCCCATCTTACTGCCACGTCGTGATCATATTGTGAATTTGATAATTGAATATTATCACATCAAAAATTTACACACCGGACCGCAACTTTTAATGTCGTTATTGAGACAAAAATATTGGATTATGTCGGCTCGCAATATCGTGCGAAACAGAGTGCAAAAATGCAATGTCTGTTTTCGTGTGCGACCTACTAAGCAGTTTCCTATGATGGGTAACCTGCCCCCTTGTCGAGTGAATGAAGCTAAGGCTTTCTGTCACACTGGAGTAGACTATTGTGGTCCCATAAACTTGGTTTTACATCGCAGTCGAGGTGTCAGCACTGTTCGTGCGTATATATGTATTTATATATGTCTGGTTACAAAGAGTCTACACATCGAATTAGCTCCTTCTCTTAGCACAGAATCGTTTCTGAATTCCCTTCGTCGCTTCCTTGCACGACGAGGCCCAATTGGCACGATTTATTGTGACCGAGGGACCAATTTTATTGGAGCCAAATCCTACCTACAGGAAATGTATAAATTACTCGAATCTGAAGAGTACCGCGACAAGTTCGCAAATGAGTTGCGCGATAAGCGCATTGAATTTCGGCTAAACCCAGCTTCGGCTCCTCACATGGGAGGAATCTGGGAGATCAACGTGCGTTCTGTCAAGACTATTCTTGCTAAGGTAGTAGGAACTCAGCTCTTGACATACGAGGAGATGTTGACCGTTCTAACACAAATTGAAGCGTTGTTGAACTCACGCCCTCTGTCAGTGCTGAGCAGTGACCCTTCTGAACCACTAGCTTTGACTCCCGCACATTTTTTGGTGCTTACTCCACTGAAATCTCTTCCTTCAGAAGATCTATCTGACGTGAATTTCAATCTCTTGAAAAAGAAACGAATCGTCGATCATTTAGTGCAGTCTTTTTGGAAGCGTTGGAAGATTGAATATCTTCACACTCTCCAAGTGCGGAATAAATGGACGAAGTCTACTGATTCTATCAAGAAAGGAACTGTAGTCTTGCTTGAGTCTGAAAATAGCGCCCCTCTTGACTGGCCTATTGGCGTGATAGATAAAACCTTCGAGGGCAAAGATTCAGTTGTTAGAGTTGTCGATGTGCGTACGAAGACTGGCATATATCGCCGACCCGTCGTTAAGGTGTATCCTTTACCTACTCAATAAAATTTAAATACAGTCCACAAACTCTCATTAGTTAGCTATAAGAATTATTGCTAGGATAATAATGATATTTAGTCTTAATTAAGTAACTAGGTTTTCTTTCATAAAACACTAGCCAGTATGTTTTGGATTACTTATTAGTCTTAAATTCATTTTTTGTTTTTGTTTTGATAGTCATGTATGTCGAAGTGACTTTGTTTTGAAAGTGCCTTGTACTTTGAAGGCCTTCCGACCTGTCAAGGCGGGGGGGATGTTAACGCCAATGCGTAACAGGAAACGTTATTTTTACAATCGCGTAAAGTAATTTGGCAGATTGTAATGTCTCCTTTCCTCCTATCCAAATTTCCTATTCCCGTCCTTGTCTATCAATCAAGTAGTGGGGCCATCGCGCTGAACAAGAAGAAGCAATCCACCCTCGGACGTGATGGCTGCAATAAATTCAGCTCTGCGCGCGCGCATAATAAATTAATTGATCTATACCAAAACCTATTCAAGAAGCCTTTGCAGTGTTGTTAAACCGCGTATACGTTGGATACAAGTGATCCCGGAGGAGCTGCCGCATATTTCACGAAGGAAGACCCTACCTACCCACGTGAGTCCTTTCACTTTTTACTCTCTGCCAAAATTAGGTCATAATTTCGCAATTACACATATTAAGAATCCAGGCGCATTCAGTCTGTCTGTGAGTTTACAAAAGTTGCACAACAAAGAAATCAACGATGAGTGACGTCTATGAGATACTTAAATTTTTTAATACACCCTAGTTTCATAACTGTTTTGCTTGGTGGCTAGACAACTGACACAGATGTTAAATGACCTATAGATTTAATAGAGTTACTGATAATTAACTAAAGCATAATCTCTTGAGGGTGGCTTCTGCAATTTCAAAATTAAAGCAGTAAACGAGACTTACATTTAAGTTGAGCTAAGTCAATATGGAATTAAAAAACTTTACCAAGATCTTCATAAAATTACGTACATATGTAAATATAGATAGAGGCTTCTTTTGAGATTTAGATTCATCAAAATCAATAAAAACTATTTCCTTAAACATACTTTTTTATTGAAATTTATTATGCATTTCTGATAATGTACATTATCCCTTTCGCATCATTTTCGCGGAGCGACAGATCATTGTTATTTTGGGTATAGCAGTATCACGTTCCTATCTGCTGTTTCTCAGAAACAAAGCGAACATAGTCCCAGCATCTACAAGTTAATAAAGGTATAATATGCATAATATTATTAATTTTCTATGCGAGTGTACCCGCAGGGCAGAGCTCGTATTTTCTAATGTTGGTCGGTTTTATTTGAAGCAGTGACTGCTGGCAGCTGGGTAATGTAATGAAGCCTCCGCAGAGCTTCTGACCCGGAATATTACTTCTACATAGCTATATGGAAATAAACACAATAAAAAAAACATAAAAAATAAGTTAGTTAGAACTATTTTTTACAAATAAAAACTGTACCAGCCTGCTAGTATAACTTTAAAAGACAATCTTAGTAAAATAAGTAGGTAGGTAATTTCTGAAATGAAACATGAATAAATGAATGAATGAATGAATGAATGAATGAATGAATGAATGAATGAATGAATGAATGTATTTATTGTCCGAAAACTAGGTATAGTACAGATCTTAAATAATATTTTACATTTAGCACGCTAGTTTTTACCTTGTTTTTACCTTTAACATAAATGTACTTTTTTTATCACGGAATAGGCTTACGTTTGACTACAGCCTGTAGGTAGTTCTAACACACGTTTTTACACGTTATTTGATTAACATTTCTGGTTATATATTTATTTTTTTGTTTAGGCGTTAGGGCACATACTACAATAAAGTATCATAGTTTGGAAGTGCCTGTTTTACGTCCGTATTAAAACATTTAGTATAAAAATCCTTATTGTAATTATCTTCATAAATTTGGTGGTAAGTAGATCACAAAACATCAAGCCGAAGTACGTAAATAAAATACTTGTAGTAATTAAACGAATGTTTCTACCCATTTGTTGACGTATTGAGTTCGAAATGTGTTTTCTCAAGTAACCCTGTACGGTCAAGTAGGTATTCTGTAACCTACATTTGGTTTATGCATTAGTTGGCCGCATTCCCGATAAGCACACAATATGAGAACATTTCTTATTGCAAGCTGCTTTCCGATTAGTTAGATATTAATACCTAGATATCGTACAAGTAACAACCTATTAATAAATAATTTATAAATTGGTGACAAAGTGATTAAGATAAAAATCTTAAATGACATTATTTACTATAAATAATTTGAAAAAATCGTTCAAGTTCTTCTATCTTTATTTTTAGTTGGCGCTATGTAAGCTAAAGCTGTGCAACATTATAACTTAACTACATCTGCCTTTACTCATTTTTGCAGGTAAGAAAAGCATTTCCAATAACGAGGTGACAACGGCAGGCGCCTTCCTACTCCTGGTAGGTACCGCCTTACGGAATAATCGAGTAGCTATATGAACCGGTAGCCTCGGTTATCAGCCACATTAGTATGCAGGCGGCAGCGAGCGATAACTCGGGCGTGGGTAGACCGACATATCCCTACTGTTACTCTACAATTACGCACGACGCCTGCCGTCCCTAACTCGGTAATTGCTGAAGTATCCACATTATTGATTCCAAGATTAATAAAGTCGTCGATAGCGAAAGTTCGCTTATCGCATAAAAGTTAATTGGTGTCCGAGTGGAGTGGTCGAGTGTGGCGAGAGTGTTAGCGGCTGTAATGGTGTAATATCGCGTTATCTGGCGATGATCGCGAGGAGTATGGCGGGCGAGTAGGCGGCGGCATCGATCGCGGGCACCGCGCCGGCGCGCCAGCTGGCCGAGCCCGGCTCAGTGCCGCGAGCGAGGGACCTCGCCGCACGCTCGCAGCTCCGCCGCCGCCTCGGACCCAAACGGTGCGTACCCAACACCAGCATACATCTTCCACCACCTTATCCCAGCATGCCTCTTCAACCCACGCCATCAAGCATCTCACCCCGCCGCCATCACTGAAAACCTCACGCAAAACCTGTTACGCGAACGTTCATAACAATTCATTAGTGCAAGTGATAAAATGTTTGTTTATAAAACATTGCCTCTTGTACTCGTCTTTCGAGTGTTTTGCTAGTTTTGTGGCCTCGTTTCGGTGTGCTTATTACATGTCGGTTAAGAAAGGATCGGTCTAGATATATATGTGCGTATCGGGTAGTAAGTATGGTCAATTTTTCTCGATTTCCTATCGGTTTGCAATCATCGTTTTCAAGGACTCGTTCTGATGTTATCGAGCGGACGAGCGCAGAATCAGTGTGTTAAACAATGTGGACTGTATTAAACTGTAATCAAATATTCAGAGTTGAAGTTAGTGAAATGACATCGGGAGTGTTCGCGTGGGAGGTACCTAAAG
Organism: Macaria liturata; assembly: GCA_964023185.1. Lineage (NCBI taxonomy): Eukaryota > Metazoa > Arthropoda > Insecta > Lepidoptera > Geometridae > Macaria > Macaria liturata. Next base: position 3,896,908 of record OZ026812.1, on the reverse strand, counting down.
GGCAGAGCTCCGACGTCAGAGGGCTGTAGCTATACATCTATATATAGACACGTACATAATACTTTACATGAACTACATTACATGTTCGATTAATAGATTGCTTCGGATCCTGTATTAACAAGATTAAAGGATTTACGAGCTCTGTTTCTCCATACTATCAATATAATGCATGGAGTAGTTATTTTAAGTGAAACGCATCGGTGCTTATTATATTCCCAGTACGGATGTACATAAGTTTTTAAATACCTACACGTCAAAGTTAATAGTGTTTTTATAACCACTTATAGAAATACGTAGTTACCAACGTTTAATTATAATTTACGTAATTAGGATTTCAGTAAAATATCGTATACACACAAGTAGTTACACAAAAAGTCATAGGTTATTTCCGTAGAATATTAATTACCTATATCAGTTTAAATTTGAGCAGTACCTAAGATTTCGATTACTTTATTATGTTTGACTAGCTGTGCCTGCGACTTCGTCCGCGTGGAATACTTATTTTGGGCAACCTCTTCAGCTTTATAGCTTTTACCCACGACTTGAACCGTTTTCGCAGCGCACGCAACGGAAGCCCTTAAAGATGAATAATTTTCCCCGTTTTTTCCACATTTTCCATTGTTTCTCCGCCCCTATTAGTTGCAGTGTGATGTTATATAGCCTAAAGCCTTCCTCGATAAATGGTCTATTCAACACAAAAATAATTTTTCAATTTGCACCAGTAGTTCCTGAGATTAGCGCGTTCAAACAAACAAACAAATAAACAAACAAACTCTTCAGCTTTATAATATTAGTATAGATAAGATTAGTTATCCATAATCACGTGACATCCATGGAACGCCGGGCAACCATTACTTGACCAATGTAATCTCCCCGTTAAAATGGTGCTACGTGGAAGTCATGAGCTTCAACTAATTTTTAATAATTAAATCGCCATCAATTAATGCCGATCAATTACAATTTAACCTTTCCGCATACACAAGCAAAGAAGGAAAAAACGTAAAAAAAAATTGAGTTTCTGAAACCAATTTCATTGATCCTAAACAAACATCGGAAGCTAAATTAAACATGGAAACTTATTATTCAAGCTACCTATGGAGATAGGAGGTAAATAAAAATAAAATTTACGAATAAGTAGGTACATACATATACCTATACATATAAAAAAATACGTACGAACTATTGAGAAGCAGTATATTTAGCTCAGCTAGCGGAGGCAATCGCATGCGATTACCAATGTTAAGCAAAGGTCGACGCCGACAGTCCTTGGATGGGTGACCGAAAAGCGGCATTCCATTTTGGGCGCTTCCGTGGGTCGGATGACACGTTAAATTGTAGGTCCCGGCTGTTTGTCTAGTAAAGTAAAGTAAAGTAAAGTAATTTTTTATTTGAGCAACCTTATTGTATAATTTACATGATTCTGTCTTTTGCTTTAGTTGGAACTGTGTTGCAAAAGACAGGTTCTTCCAAGTGGTTTGGATGGTTAACAAATACAATTAAAAGTAAATAAAGCTAAAACTATGGACATCATAAGATAATAATAATAGAAGAATATATAATTTTTATCTGTATATATGTACATGTTGGTCCTGCTGTGTGTATTTGCATTTGGATTTGTGTGTGTGTGTGTGTGTGTGTGTGTGTGTGGTGTGTGTGTGGTGTGTGTGTGTGTGTGTGTGTGTGTGCGGTGTGTGTGTAAGTGAGTATTCTGGGTATTTCTGCTACTTGGGTGTTTGTGTTATTTAAAAATAATGAAGTTCTTGTGTTTTGTGTACCTGCTATTTGTCAGGTTTGACAAGTAATAATTCAATTTCTTCATAGCTCATTTTTGATAACCATTCATTAAGATTTGTTTTTAATTTATGTTGATTCAGCTTAGTTGTGTTAAAATAAGTATTAACTACTAGTACGGCAGTCGTTAAGCCATGTCAGAGGCCCTTGAAAAACTCTCAACACCAGAGTTGGCCACTCTCATTCGATATGATCTATATTTAGGAGCGTGTTCAATATGACGCTATTTGTCCGCAAATTCTGCGATATTTTCCGAACAAACGTCTGAACCTTTTCAATATAGCAGCTCGACAACAACGACGAGCTTTCAATAAACTGTTTCCAATAAAAGCTTGTAGAAAGCTCGGACGGTCCCTCGGCTCTTCCCACGCAACGAGCTTTTATTTTAGGTATTATGTTCGCGTTACTTTCTTTCTACATACTTTAGGTTCTTGCACTCTTTATGACGTTTCTAATAATAGTGGCTGGATTATTATTTCTTTTAGATTTGATTATTTTATAACTAATTAAAAACTAACTTATAAACTAAAACTTAAAACACAATGTATTAATACTTGATAAAGTAAAAACCTGTAAACAAAGAGAGAAAGAAAACATTTGTAACAATTTCTAACAATTTTATTTTCCGTTCTTGCTATTCAAACCAAACTGATAAGTAAACTTAAGTCAGCCATTCCCTCAGGAGCCTTCTGGCAGGTTTGTTTGTCTTGTACCAAGTATATGAAATAGAACGTAGAAACCATTTCTACATCATTTCTACGCTCCACAGAACCGACTGCCGTCTATTTCAATTATAAGACAGACGTTAGGTACCTTTGCGAATAGGTATTTGTTTATACAGAGTTATTAGTAATGACGCGCCTTCCGTGGTGGGTTAAGTTACAGAATCATATGAAGAAATGGAATTACATTTTGTCCTAAAATATGAGCCTCGTTAAAATAAACAACCCAAAGGACTATCTTGGAAATCAATGTGATTTTTTTGTGAATGCGACCATACGAGAGTGAAAGCTGTCTCTTTTTTCTATGGAATCGACGATAGCCTTTTGTTATAGCATTAAATAGAGTTTTTATTAAATAACTATTTGTACTCGTTTCGAATAGGTTTGATAAATAAACAGTTACCCGTATACAGATAGTAGTAGAGTTATAATTAATAATTACAATTTGAAATAAATAAAACAATATTGTCAATTAAAACCATAAACTCTGGATCGGTTTAACTTATGATGTTTTCAATAGCACTGTACACATTTACGCGATTTTATTTTTGGCGTTTCACTGTAAAGAGGGGTTGTATGTAGGCAGATGGTCCCCAATTAAATTATAAGGACACGATAATAGGGTGCCAACTCAAATTTTAACGAGCTTAACGACGACAGGTAGGTTACGAATAATTTCCTCTATAGAATTGTTAGTCCTTACAAATGTTGCGGCGAAAATGCTTCCAAATTTCATCTCTTTTTCTCTCTCACACACACACAAGGTTTGCTCGCGATAAGTTACAATATCTGATAAAATAGTCGAATGCTGCCTAGACGCAGTTGGTCGCCAATGGTTTAAGCCCTACCTACCAACTCAACCGTAGCTGCGGCGGTTGATCATCTCATTGTATAGTTTTTTGGCTCAGTAACGTTTCTATACCATAAATTATTCGTAGTCTGTGGGTCTATATTTCGCAGATTCATTTTGCTAATATTTCTCACGTTACCGAGGCACAGTGTAGTTAAACTTTATGGTTGAAATAAAGAGAGAGAGAGAGGGGGGTCAATATTAAGTACTAAAGTGTTTCCCTTTCTGGTTTCTTGAACATTTTCCAAGACTACCCTAACTCTATTTGTACCATTACTGTTTCTACATTACTACCAACCTTCTCTTTCTACTTCAATTACTCTCAATTTATGACCAAATTAAATCCATAAACAAGTTACTGACATTTTTCATACATCACAGTAAAGCATTTGATCACATAATAATATGTAACTGTAACGGGTTTTAGTCACGTCTAATTTCGCGTACCTATATTGTTTACGCGTTTCGGGTGTGTCGGCACCCATCTTCAGAACGTATGTACGTTCTGGGACCGCGGCTGCTAGGTTACATATGATAAGAATGTCTCACGATAGGTTTAATAATAAAATTGGATTCTATCTTAGAGTCTAGTATGAGTCTATCTTATTCTAGACCCTACTAGTAGGTACCCACGACACAAACGTTTGCTTAGTAGGGCTAGATGGCGCTGTGTGCAATGTCCCGGAATATTTATTTATTTTATTTATTTATTTATTACTGTTTTTCATAACAATTTATTGCTCGGAGGAGTAACGAATAAATCTGGCGAGATCTATTTTCATTAAAGTGCTTAGTTAATTTACAGAACACCTCCCACGTCTTCAAATAGGTCAACGAAACTTGTGAAGAGAGCGTTAATAAATAAACGCATTTAGGGGAAATTCGAAGGAGCTTTCTGTTTATTTTTAGCTCGTAGTAAAGCCTGACAGTTTCCTGAAGAACCTGATTTGGGTCTGATATAGCCAGTTAAATTTACACCGCATTGTTTTTCTTAAATTTATGTAACTAATCAAGTAAACGATCCGTGCACTCACCTTGTATGTGACGATTTACATAGTTACAATTAGGAATATTATTATGTAAATGAAACAAAATGTTAATAAACTAAAAATGTTTTACCTTCAACTCCAAGAAAAAAAACGTGAATTTATTTCTGCTACTGCTGTATTTCTAGATCTCTAATAATAATATTTTTACTGTATAACGTGTGAATTATATTCAGCACTCATCAACTTTACAAAGCTCGAAAATCTAACATCACAGCACAATGATATGAATGATATGATATGAATATTATTCAGCAAGAAGATGGTCAGAATACACACTGTGTAGGCATTTACTTATCTATACGCATTTTGATATATGCTGGGCACGCTGCCCTCTGGTAGTGGACTGGAGCACTTAGATTATCTTTAGGCTTTTCTAAAGATTTTCTAAGTGCCCCTTTTTTGTAGTAGTTAGAAGTAGTATGTTTAGTTTTTCTTACCTTGTTTTTATATTTTATTATTGTAAATAAACTAATCACAGATATTAAGCACTGAGAAGACGTTTAGTATTTAAACTGACAGGCTGAACATAAGACTTCAGAATGCGATAGCTATTATAAAGATATAGCAAGTACGTATGATTGAATAAATACATTAATTACACTCTAGAACGGAGCTTCAATCTATAGTCACGTTATATACTTAACGGAACTAGATATAATTTATCCATTCAGATATGTAAATTAATTACAATCTCGACAGGAATTTTATCCATATTCACGACTGCGGTTAGGTATGATTTATCCACTCTTAAACATTAATTACTCTAGAAGAAATTTGAAAGTCACGTTGCTCACATACCTACTTACTTACGCCCAACCTTTCTCCATCGCTTACATATTTCTTGTTACACACCCTAGGTGCAGCTAATAGCGTTCTTTGATCGAGTTGCGAGCTACCTGCGTTATTAATTATCCTCAGAACTTGCGACGGGAAGCGGAATTTTATTACGTAGCAGGAATCTTGCTAGAGATTGATGTTGGGATTCTTTGGTTTATTTTATGGAAGGCTTGGAGGTTTGTACTGAAGACTTTATTCATACATTAACATGTTTAAAGACACAAGCGTTTGCTTAGTGTGGGGCTAGATGGCAATGTGTGCAATGTCCCGGAGTATTATTTATTTATTATTTACATACAAAAGCAAAGTCATTTTGACAGAGATATAAAAAAAAAAAAAACTGTATATTTGGATATTTGTTCTTACGAAGAAAACACCACTATTGTATAGCCTACATTTATAAGTATTAGTTTTAAAAGCCTTTTTATTTTTATGAAATACCGAATAATAATGTGTAAAAGACGAACAAATCATAAGATGGATAGCAAAAATAGCTTTCGGTTAAAAAAATATTAATCTCGCTTAAGAAGAACTACGGAATCTTTTGTTAAAGAAGTGCTATGGTAGCGTGACTTATCACAAGTAAAGGTTTCTAATCTTATCATCCGTTTCACGATCCCTTGTAGGAAAGTTAGCTTAATTAAAACTTAGCTGCTGTATATACTTCGGCTGTGTTAAAGCGTAAGAGTTTATGATGCAACATTCGCTCGGTGAATCAAGTTTATTCGTTTTATCAAAACTGTTAAAACTTTACTTAGCAACACAGCTTCTGCATAAACCTTAACCATAAAATTACTTACTCTTTCATGGTGTACTTTCACATGACAATGATAGCAAAAGACAATTAACCAATCGGAGACCGCGCAACGCATCGTTATGTGATAGGTTGAGCCTCGTAGCGCCATGCTACGCAGAACGCGAATTCGACTTTCCAACAGTATCTATTTTATGTCTGTTTTTTCGAGTATACAGAGAATAGGCTCAGTCCTTAATCTTGCCTAGTTTCCAACAGATTATAAAGGCTTATGTTCACAAGTATTGATATTTCAAACCTTACGATCCACCGATCTTCGTGCCAAATTGGCAAAGATAGGAACTAATTATAAAAAAAATTGACCTTTTGGCACAGTAGCTTGCAGCAGTGATTTCAAACGCGGTAGCCTCCATTCATGTTGTTCATTGTTGGTGTATTGTTCCAGATGTAATGTACGCGGCCTCGGCGCGCGTGGCCCTGTGGGCGCTGGCGCTTCTAAGCGTGCTGGCGCCCGCCAGACCTGATGGGAACATAGGTAAGGAAGGATATACTTGAAGATATTTTTATGTGTAGTGCTAATAGCTACTAGTGTAGTGACCAAATAAGAAGGAAAAAAAACATACTACTATCATATAAAAATCATATGGAAAGCCTAAATATAGTCTATGTGGTCTATTTAAGTGCTCGGTTATGTTCATTACTACGTTGATGACAATGGTAATGAGTTGAATGAAATCGGTCACGTTAAGAATTACATGTTTCCCTCATGCCCCGGACAGTATTTTAGTCTAAGATTATTATTATTATGCGAACATAGTTTTTAAATTGAGCTACAACCAGTCATCTAAGTGTGTTTACTAATTTTTTTACAAGGACAAATGTTAATCAACTATTTTGCATATGTAAATTGTTAACTGCATAATTTTGTGGTGCTCAAGATATTGTGTCATAAAAAGAGGAATAATAACTTAGAGGAATAATAATCACAAGTAGGTACTGGATGATGCAACTAGAATATTATACTACTCTATTCAACAGGTGACTAAGTAAATGCATATACATATCTCAATGTCAACTCTGGACTAATTACACGAAAAAATCGCACAACTCCATCAGAGTTGCATACAACAACATCTACAGGCAGCTCATGGGCCTGTCGCGGAGCTGCAGTGCATCCGGTATGTTTTTTGACGCACGCATTGACAGCTTTAATGCTATACAGCGTAAAAGGATTGCTTCTTTTATGTCCAGAGTTGAAATTTGTAAAAACAGTATTATTAAGAGTCTGTCTGACCGCATGCACATGACTGTAACATACCGGCAATGGTTGGATATTGTCACGTAATCTGTATTTCTACATAATTTAATTTAATCTTGTTTTATGCCTTTATATTGTACTTTTGTGAACCTTCCTATGGACCCTGCTGTCTGAAATAAAGACTTATTATTATTATTATTATTATATCTATATACCTATGAGGACAATATTGCTCAAGCCAATCGATTACTTGCAAGCGTTAAATAATGCAGATTATAATGGTGTCAGCTACCTGTTGGGAACTCGACTCTAGTGCAGCTAACGCAATATTCTTGAATATAAATGCTTGATGGCACTTTGATTGTATAATGTGTAGTCAGTCAGTTAGTGTAGTTTTTAAAGAAGTAACAGGGCTATTGTATTATGTTGTGTGTTGTAAAGACCTACGTTATTACTGGCCTGTTAGCTTAGTTGGTAGTGGCTCTGCCTTCTAATCTAGGGGTTGCGGGTTCGATTCCCGCGTGACACAAGTATTTATGCATTTTAAAATTTATAATTGCTTGTGTTGAGTCTGGTCGTTTGTATGTATAATAAGTATGTTTACAATAGAAAAGTATATAAGTATTATATCCGTTGTCTAGTACCCACGACACAAGCATTTGCTTAGTGTGCGGCTAGATGGCGCTGTGTGCAATGTCCCGGAATATTTATTTATTTTATCTATTTATTTATTTATTCGAATCAACACCGTATATGGCGTTCTAGATAGATATTTTTGCGTAATATGTAAAAAATAACCGTAAATAAATCAATCATCATTATTAAGTTTGTATATGCATTACGTTACAAGGCAAAACGTATTAATATTTTTTATTAAACGTAGTAATATGTAAAAAATAACCGTAAATAAATCAATCATCATTATTAAGTTTGTATGTATATGCATTACGTTACAAGGCAAAACGTATTCAGCCACTCACTCTTATTATCTATATTATATACATACATTTATGTGTATGTTTGTGTATGTTTTTGTATGTTAGTTCTGTACATTGAAATTGATTGATTTTAGAAAAAAATGTTTGGGTGTACTTAAAATCGATAAAAGAACACGTTTCGGCGATTTCTAGAATTTTTATCTGTTTATTGAAACACCTATAACGCAAAAACGGCCGTACGGATCATCATTATTTTTGGCATGTGGATAGTATGAGAAGTGTCATAGGCTACTTTTTATCTCGAAATAATGTGAGCGAAGCCGCACGCGTCCACTAGTTTAGAATAATTTCTATTAGCCATGCAAATTTTCATCTACTTGCCTCATAAAAAGTGCCATCACAACTCCGTCTGCATAGTTAATGTTGTAAATTTCCAACAACTTTGTCTCTGCAGCTCCAGTACGTTTAAACTACAAGCTGACGTTTAACCAAACAACAAGTAGGTAGGTATGTAATCTAACCAACCTGCACTAAGCTAAGCCACTGACCAACGACTTTATGTCCAATAGACGCGTCGATGGTGAAAATTTAAAAATATCACGTGACTCGTTTTCACGTTGATTGGTTCGTCGTCACGCTATGGATGTGTTACAGGAGTGGAAAGTGATTAAGGTCATAAACGTTCTAGTATTTATAGCATGGCCTGTGCAAGAAGCTTGGAGTATAGTTTACTAACAGCCGCCTCTACCAATAACAATAGAGTGAACGAGGCATCATTTGAGTGTCAGCTGATTCACCGCCTACTCACTTATTGTTGACTAGTGGACGCCCGCGGCTTCGCTCGCATCATTTCGAGATAAAAAGTTTTAAAAGGAACATAACTTTTTTATTTACGAACCGATTGAAATGAAATAAGCACTAAATGTTAGATTAAAAATGCACCAACATGTTAGTGAAAATCGTAGACAAATCGGTTCAGCCGTTTTCGAGTCTATAACGAACAAACATTCCGACAGACACAGATTTTTTTAACATGATTTTTGTGTTCTATTGCATCAATGCAGACCCCTCAACTATTTTTTTTCGATTATCTTTAATGTACAGACACCGACCTGTTACAGCTTTATTATATGTGTGCATAGATAAAGTGCGCTGTTTGTCATCTATTCACCAAGAAAGTAGGCGTAGTAAATAAACGAAACGTTTAATACTGATGACGTAATTGTACACGCGCAGTGAACAAAACAAATCACAGTTACTTTGGAAACTTAAAAATTATTTAAATGACTTACAAGTCTGTTTTAATATAGAGTATACAGCGTACATTCGACCGTTTCTGATCAATAAGTAAATTAAAATGGCTTAACCATAGGTACTTTTTGTAAATGCAGTTATGTGGCTCTCTCTTATATTGTCTAAGTAACAAACCCACCGCTCCAAAGGCACGACTTAAGTGACTTAGACGTCTTATATTAACAGCTGGAAGGGTAAAAACCCTCTGAGCTCGCAAAGTAACAGGGACACCTTGACTTGGTAGCTATTTGGTCTGCTGTATAAAGAAAGAAAGACTAATTTACAAAGGAAGATAGAATAGAAGTTAAAAAGGAAATATTTGTTGTGACTTCTCTATCTTCTAACCGTTATCTTGAGGTCTTCAAATCCAGAGTAAATAGGTTTCTCCTAGGCAAACGTGCAACATCTTAGACTACAGTGGTGCTTAACATCAGGCAGACTGTAGTAAAACATTGGCCTATTCCGTATGAAAAAAAACTTCAACTTCAACCTTTTAAAAAAGTTTCTGCGTCTCGCTATCCCTATTGTCTTTCATTATGACAAATTCACATTACACACATACACAATTATATGAGGAATCTGCCACAACGTAGCCCCAAGTTAGCATAATGCTGATTGCATGAAAGCAATTATCGCTTGTCTTCCTTAGGAGCTTACGTAGTAGATATACAGTGTTTATGAGTCAGGCATAAAGCTAAGTTTATAAAAAAATAAGAGTGCATACTTGGAAATCAACAAAAAGTTTGGCTATTATGTATGTAAAATAATTCTACTGCAAGTGTATAACTCCTTTCATAGGTCACATATTAATTTTTAAGTATTTTTCTTTTTTTTAAGTAATATACACAGAATATATTAAAGCTGATCACAAATATATATCACCAATACCCCGGTTACCATAAAAGACGATTCAAGTAAATCTCGTTGGCTTCTATTTACCCACGCATCTACTTGGGTCAATTTACGTATATCCTTTATAATCTCTATAAGATAAGATAAGATAAGATATTTCTGTAATGTACACCAAAAAATTACATAATGCAAGAAATTTAAAAACTATTTTAATGCACATTGGGCGGCCTTATCGCCTTAGGCGATTTCTTCCAGTCAACCTTTGGATGGACAGGATTTAGAATTATAAATAGGCGGTGTACAAGAATACGTAAAATAAATAAATGAGTGAAAGAACACAATACAAACTCAGATAATACACTAATAAATAATAATAAACAATACAATACATAATACTATATGGATGATAAATAATGATGATACACTAGCTTTTGAAATATGCTTAAGGACTTAGCTTGCCTAACAGGCAATGGCAACATGTTCCACAACTGGATGGCTTGGATGGTGATATTGTAGTTTGTACGTTAAGTCGCTTTAATACAGTGACTTTCCTCAAAGTTTCGATCAATCATGTAAGGTCCGCCACACAATAGCCATTATATACCTACACATACATGTGTTAGTTAGTACCTACGACGAATTCCATGTTGCTATGTTATTTTCTTCTATATCTATACTAATATTATAAAGCTGAATAGTTTGTTTGTTTGTTTGAACGCGCTAATCTCAGGAACTACTAGTGCGAATTGAAAAATTCTTTTTGTGTTGCATAGACCATTTATCGAGGAAGGCTTTAGGCTATATAACATCAAGCTGCAACTAAGAGGAGCGAAGAAACAATGGAAAATGTGGAATAAACGGGGAAAATCATTCATCTTTGAGGGCTTCCGTTGCGTGAGCTGCGAAAACGGTTCAAGATATCAAAAAAATATGTATTTAAAAGAATTGTTCCTCTTGAAATGATCTAACAAAATGTCTGCAACAGTATATGTCTATCTTTTAAGATTAACTCACTTAAACCGTTTTTATGGTAATATGTAACTATTCCACGCGGACGAAGTCGCTGGCACAGCTAGTAGGTACACAATATATCTATTATTGGTTATACAACGTACGATGGATTTTATGTTTGCTTGGTTATTTTCTAACAAGACGCTGAACTTAAAAGTATATGAAGTTAGGTACGAGTATATATATTGTACACATAATGATGTCGTAGGTTGGTATCGTTGAAGACATTCCTGATTGTGCTCAAACGGGTGCCAACAAGATTTTATTTTAATTCTGTTAAACAGATGGAAAGATAATTAATCGTGAGAAAGAGTGTAGCAACCGTTTTTCTTTAATCAGTTTACCCAAAACGTAAAGTAGGTATATGAGTAAAATGTTGTCGTCTAACAGTTATTGTACCGTGACTTATTATGCAAAAAGCTGTAAATTAATTCAAAGTTTGTTTTCAGGTTGCTTATTCAGCGCGACACTCTGCGTTGAAGAAGTGGAGTGGTGTTATGATGGTAAGCTCTTTTTGTTTTGTGTTTTTACTCAACTATTAGATAACCTAACTAACACACACAAGCGCGACACAAGCGTTTGCTTAGTGCGAGGCTAGATGGCGCTGTAAAAAAAAATACTAAGCTACTTTCAGCTCTTTTTTTTCTCAAATTGACAAATATCTTAAGGATGTTACAAAAGTATTATAACTCGTGTGTATTTTACAATAACAATTATGTTTTTGTAGATTTTGCATTTGGAAAATGCATACCGGTTTTTGAACAAGAGCCGGAAGATGGATCGCTCTATCGGTAAGTTTATATTTTTTTCTTCTTAAGATTTCCAGTACTCAGTTGCAAATCTTTTCGCCCCTTATTCAGGACAAAAATGTACTTATTAGCGAAGCTAAATCATTTCTTTTATTCTAACAAGTTTCGTATAACAATATATTATGAGTTTCGTATTAATATAATTAAATTAACTACCTATGTTACACAGTATAAATTAGCATTTGGGAACTAGACTAGATTACGCTGTAATCGAAGGTAAAGCAAACCTGTTTTGGAATGGACCTAGTTCTCAACAGATAAACATTTTATTCATAACTAGCTGTCCCGGCAGACTTCGTACTGCGACCTAAACTTTTGTATTTTTTTTTTCTCTTTAGACCTTCCCTAGACCTCCACGAACATTTCAAGACTAAGATAAGATAAATCCGTTCAGCCGTTCTCGAGTTTTAATCAGACTAACGAACAACAATTAATTTTTATTTATAAAGATTTGTCAGTACTAGCTGGTGCGCGCGACTTCGTCTGCGTGGAATAGTTATACCATAAAAACGGTTTAGTGAGTTAACCTTAAAAGATAGACATGTACTGTTTGGGACATTTTAATAGATCATTTCAAGAGGAATAATTTTTTCATACACATTTTTTTGATATCTTGAACCGTTTTCGCAGCGCACGCAACGGAAGCCTTCAAAGATGAATAATTTTCCCCGTTTTTTCCACATTTTCTATTGTTTCTTCGCTCCTATTAGTTGAAACGTGATGTTATATAGCCTAAAGCCCTCCTCGATAAATGGTCTATCCAACACAAAAAGAATTTTTCAGTTCGGACCAGTAGTTCCTGAGATTAGCGCGTTCAAACAAACAAACAAACAAACTCTGCAGCTTTATAATATTAGTATAGATTACAATATTAATTTACAATTCGTTTTTGCAATATGCAATATTACACATAAAATTTGTTCTCATTCCTAAGTAATATATTTGGTCAGTTCAGTATTGTGTATGGCAATATATTGCAGGATAAGATTTAAGATTTTCTAAGTGCCCCTATTTGTAGTAGTTAGAAGTAGTATGTTTAGTTTTTCTTCCCTTGTTTTTATATTTTATTATTGCAGGAGCTAACCAAATATGTTAATAAACTAGTGGACGCCCGCGGCTTCGTTTGCATTATTTATTTATTTATAAAAGAATGGATAATAATTAAATTGAATAATTAATCAATAATAATCAATTGATCAAACTTGATAGTATATATATATATATATATATATATATATATATATATATATCTTAATTTACAGCATCGGAACGATATGTATCTAAAGGCATATATATATATATATATATATATATATATATATATATATATATATATATATATATATATATGCCTTTAGATACATATCGTTCCGATGCTGTAAATTAAGATTCTTATTCCTCCCGCAGGTATTCCATGAGCTCGGAACAGCTGCAATGGTTCGAGGGTGAGCTGCAGCGCCTGCTGTCCCGCGGCTACCGCTGGGAGCACGCCTACACGCAGTGCGTGCTGCAGGGCATGCTGTACACGCTGCGCCGCACGCTGTGAGTACTGTAACGAGTAGCCAGGAAATAGCTTTTTTTTTTATAAAAAAGGCAGACAATCTACCTGATGGTAAGCAACCATCGTCGCCTATGGACACTTGCAACTCCAGAGGTGCTGTATCACTTTGCCAGCTTAGAGAGGTGTTTGAGAATACCCTTTTTAAATTTCCCCAAATTGTAGCTCTGCGGAAAGACCTCGGGGGGTAGATCGTAGCTTCTATAAAACCAACAATCTAAGTAACTCAAAGGTGACTGACTGACTGACTGATATAGTGATCTATCAACGCACAGCCCAAACCACTGGACGGATCGAGTTCAAATTTGGCATGCAGTTAGATGATATGACGTACGCATCCGCTAAGAAAGGATTTTTGGATATGCCACTTTTAAATGGGTGAAACGGGGGATGCAAGTTTAACTTTTTAATCCGAGCGAGGCCGCGAGCACCTACTAAAAGAATGTGGTGTTAGTTACACCATTTATAGCTCAAGAACGGCTGAACGGATTTACAACAATAATTGTACGATATGAGCGTATTGCTGTAACATTTCGTTGTCTTTGCACGAGCATTTTCGAAGGAAAATTTAAGGCAAGGTACAACGAAATGATACCGATAAATTGCTCACTCGCTGTGAGCAACAGCACTTGTCGAGCATTCGCTTCTGCGAATGCTCGACAAGTGCTGTTACATTACATGGAAATGCTTTGCAAGTTACATTACATGGAAATGCTTTGCAAGTTACATTACATGGAAATGCTTTGGAAACTAAGTATTTCTAAGCGTGGTAATGCGGCCAGTATGCTGGGCACGCTGCCCTTTGGTAATGGGCTGGAACACTTAGATTATCTTTAGGCTTTTCTAAAGATTTTCTAAGTGCCCCTTTTTGTAGTAGTAAGAAGTAGTATGCCTAGTTTTTCTTACCTTGTTTTTATATTTTATTATTGTAAATAAATATTTTTTTTGTATTGTAAATACTCGAGAAAATGCTCCAGTATGTACTCACTTTAAGACTATCTTTTCTCAGTACCGTAAATGGATACACCGATATACGCCTTCGTGTGTGTCTTCCATATTCAATAGCTCAATACCCTACTATGTGTTTAAATAAGCTCCTAGAAAGGATTCTTCAGAGAATACAGACGCAAATAGCTCAAGATGATCCTAAATGCGTAGGCGTCTACGACGTGCGTAGCAATGTCTACGTACGCTGATTTTGTAGATAGGGCGTAGCAGTTTTGACTACGAATACTACGGATTTGTTTTACGAGCATCCGATGTAGCAACAGCATCTACTTCTTTGCTATCATGAAATTCGGATTTGTACTAGTATAACATTTCGGGCGAAAAAACATTTACAATGTAGAACAAACTAAAAACCAAACTACAATGTTTTAGCATCAATGCTAGACCATATTCTACTAGTAGAATTTGTGTAGTGTTACGTAGGTTCGCAACTTTGCCTTGTACATTGTAACATATTGTTTTGTTCTAGGGACCCCGCAAACGTAAATTCTAAGCTCTGCGAACAATTCGCGGACCCCAAACTGACTTCTGAACTCGAAAACAATGGAGAAGACCCTCTACAAGAGGTAAGTTGTACAACATAGGTAGGTATTGGTAAATATTACTGGTTACGTATAAAATTGATTCACTATTCATCCAAGAATACCACACAGGTATTGTATTGTCAGTACTAAACTACTCGAACTTACCAATATTTTAACATTGATTGCGAACGCTGTTGAATGTACGCTTATAATTGGCGGTTAAAATGGTACATGTTATATATATTTTTATAATTACATTTATGTTAACATTAAACATAAGTATTCATTTGAGCTACTCCGTAGATTTTTCATAAAAAAAATGTTTTAGGTACCTTCAGCTGAGACGGCTTTCATTAGTTTCACGCCTAACTCGGCCTACTCGGAATTTGCCAACGAAGTTTACAATCCACCATTCTCACCCGATGAAGACCCCGCTGCTTATTTAGCAAAAGGTAAAAATAAATAAGTTATTTTTTTATACATTATTTTTTTGCTTAGAAAAAAACAGTTATATAAATATTTGTTGACCTAACTGGTAAATTGGTTTTCATTGTACTGTAAGCCATAAATACAATTAGTTTCAATGCTTTGGGAATTGTTATTCCCACTGGTAACTGAATTTAATTCAAATAAATACCCATTTACTTTTATCAGTGACTGGAATAAATGAGGACGAGCCTGTCGAGGGAGAGACCCCGAGCGACAAGCTGCGGGACCTCATGCTGCTGAGCTCCGTGGAGGACTCGCCCGCCGTCAGACCCTTCGGAGGCTTCCGAGAGAGGCTCCAGGAGGAAAAAGCTAAGGACTTCCTAAACGACCCCAGCGCGGTTATAGCTAAAAAATCCATGCGCAAAACTCAAAATGATCCCAACGACTTCGAAGACGAGGAGCGCCTCGGCACTCACTTCCGCAAACACAAAATAAAACCCTTCCCAAACACAGCTGAATACGTCACAGGCAACAGGCTCAGCTCCCCTCTCGACGAAGAGGTGCGAGAAAACGCCTTGAAATACTACAAACTTAACTTCGAGGAGAAAAACTTTCCGTTCGAATACGAGAACCCCGGCGAAATACCCGAGTCCAGGGTCTATATAGGTGATGACGGCGCTCCAGAGTTCACGGACTCCGGCAGCGGAGAAAACGTATACCCTTATCAACAAAAAGGTACATCGCCAATCGCGTCATAATGCTATTTCTATATCCTAATAAACATTGCCTTACGCTTCGTGCATATCGCTTCAGATCCAAACACTCCGGCTTTGGACTATAAACATTCAAAAAATATGGAATACTTGATGAACTATTGGCGAGGAATAGTGGAGTCTAAGTCGAAGCAGCAAGGTCCGCTTTACGCTGAAGGAGGCCCGCTCAAGCCCGACGAGCTGCAGGGTACGTGACGCCGACCCCACTTAGGCCAGACAACCTCTATGTAAAGAAGGCATAGCGTTGCTTCACTGCTTTATTGCATCGTAGGACGACGCCAGAACTGTTTCACTCATTTCCGAATACCCGACTAACATTCATTCTTCTCAGTTTTTCAGTTGGTGTTTTATTTTAAGTTCGGCTATTTTGTTTCACTGTGCCCCTCTATACGATCGGCCCGTCCGACGATCACACCGGAACGAAGGTGTTACAAAGTACCGACGATGTTTCAGGTGAAAATTACAATTTATATCCCGAAGACATCCAAGATTTGCTCGATAGCGAATGGGGCTTTAAGCGTAGGGAAAGAGACGATGTAAAAAAGCCCGGGCCTCGCCTGGACGCGAAAACGTTAAAGATTTTATACCACAATAAATCCGTGACAGGTTAGTGTCACAGCAGCCGCGGCTGCGCTACATACTCGATGTTCCCTCGATACTGCCGGCGCCGGGCTAGCGCCGCCCGCGCCCTCCAACCTACTACTTTATGTCCTAAATTTAACCAGCACCTCCGTCTTGTCTAGAACACCGCACTAAATGTTTCGATCTCTGTGCACATTTTGTTTTCCTGATTCAAAGCATGGAGCCATTCATCGGCCGTTCCATAAATTGTGTCGCCTATTATGTAATTTTTCCATTCTACTTTTATACAAACACCCACTCACTGTTTGATCTGTTTTCCTTTCCAAACTCGCCTTTGTTCTTTTGTTTCGTGTGATTTTTTTAATCAAGAGCATTTTTCATGTTTGTGGGCGTTGGATCTTATGGGTGTTATTAAATGCTTTTTATATTTCCCTGCGAGCTCGCTCTTTACTAGAGCAAGATCTCTGATTTTTCATACATAACTGTCTTCAGCTTGTTTAGAATTTTCTACAGTCTGATAACAAAAATGGACTTCACTAAATGGATATGCATATTGCAATTAATTAAACACTGAGTGCTCGGATATCGAGCTACGTATGAGTAATATACTATAATCTGCATGGTTTTAAAAGCAATATCGATGTTGTGCACCATAATTGAATTATTTCTTTGAGTACGTGTGTAATAACAGGCGTGATGTTTCAGGGCATGGCTCGTACCCTCACAAGCTGGACAAAGAGGAGGGACACAACCATAATGAGTACGACTACGACCCTTCCTATGCGTATGTCTTGTTCAAAAATAGGTAACTTGTGGCTTTGCTATTTGTACTAGATCGATATCATTATGTGTGTGTCGTGGTACGATTTCGTCTACAAATATGGGCCTCGGGACGGCTCATAACATGGTGACGATGAGTATGTTTTAAATCCATTTATAAAAAAATATTGAATGGTTTTGTTACTAAGCATACTGCGACACAGTGAATTAAGATGCATTTTCATTGCCAAAAAATATTACTCTCTGAAAATGTTCTATATATATAAATAGATTTTCTATTAGATTGAATCTCACATATTTACCTAATACGAGTACGTTTGTTGCATTGAAGCAAAATTAAAACAAGGGAAGAAAAACTAAACATACTACTTCTAACTACAACATAGAAAAACGGAGCGCTTGGTTGACGCGGAGCGTGACCAAAATGCTGGCCTTTTTCTGGCTCAACGTATCAGCATTGCCATCCAGCGTGGTAATGCGGCCAGTATGCTG
The DNA here is from genome assembly GCA_964023185.1 of Macaria liturata. Classification (NCBI taxonomy): domain Eukaryota; kingdom Metazoa; phylum Arthropoda; class Insecta; order Lepidoptera; family Geometridae; genus Macaria; species Macaria liturata. Next base: position 3,878,598 of record OZ026812.1, on the reverse strand, counting down.
GGCACGCTGCCCTCTGGCAGTGGGCTGGAGCACTTAGATCATCTTTAGGCTTTCTAAAGATTTTCTAAGTCCCCTTTTTTATGTTGTAGTTAGAAATAGCTAAATTTTTATATACACACTGGCAATCAATAAAAAGGAAAGGCATCTTAATCTTGATTCGATCTATCTCTCTATCTCTCCTAAGCTTGTGTGTAATCTGTACGTAACTGATGTCCGTCGTTGTGGCTTGACCCCCAGGTTCCTAACCGACTGGGAAAAAGGCATCTCTTTCATATCAAGACTCGAAGAAATGCTTGGCTTAGAGAAAAACACGTTTACGAACCCTCGGTAATTTTATTTGCGCTATGTTTTGTGGTCTGTGTGTTTTAGCGGAACGAGGAAAATGTGTTTGTCTTAATAATTTTGTTATTGTAGGGTGGACCCCGGAGAGGTAACATTTAAAGTGGAGAAAAATAGCAAAGGCTATGACGCAGTGGACGTAGCGAGACGAGTTGGTGAGTTTGTTTACGGTTATACCGTGTTTGAATAAGGTGGGATACGGCTAATAACTAAATAGTAAGCGTCACACTTTTCAACATGTACCTAACTATTCTAATTATGTAAAAAGTTGGGAATTTTTAATATGATTTTACTTCTAAAAGGAAGTCAAGTAGGTACGTTTATAATTTTTTTACATTTAAATTTATTTTTAGACACAATCAAAGACGATTTACGCCGTGAGACTGGAGCACAGATATTATCTACCGGAGTCGGAGACAAGGTAAACAATTTATAAAGATTTTCAGTGCAGAATAATGGTAGGCAGCATATAAGTATACCTATCACATATGTAAGTAAACTCAGCATACTGTACGGTGTACAAGTACAAGATCTTTAAAAACAAAAGTTTAGTTTACCACGCGTTTTGGATTTTAACATCCTTTCAAACTGCATTACTGGATATATGTATTACTTATAATAATATAACATTACTTATAACTATAATAAGAACTTTAAAAGTTTAAGTGTTAAAGATTTGGAACACGAATCCCAACTACTATACGAAAATAATAAATGCCTTACTTCATTTCCCAGAGCAAGCACCCAGTAATCAGACACGTGGACAACCCTGAGACCCTGTTCTTCGGCCTGGAGTTGCCAGTACTCCTGGCCCTGGTTGGGAGTCTGGCAGTACTGATCGTCGGAGCTGTTGTATTCGCTGTGCTTCTGAAGCGGGACATGAGTGGCAAGAGGAAGATGCAGGGACTTTCTGGAGCAGCTGAAATTGATGCTGAAGCTACTAGGGATTATCAGGTACTAGATTCATACTCTTCAATATTATTTACAACCAACTCATACAATCTGTGAAACTCCTAGCCGAATTATCAGTTCCATTTGAACTGTAATATATCGATTTTCAATTCGAAGTTCTCTTGGTTTCTTCTAAACTAGCGCGCAAAATTTTACACTGCATAGTTGCTGCATCAGGCAAATTGTTGTCAAGTGTGATCTTAAGCTATTTTCGTAATCATCATCAGTAAGATCATAGCACTCTCTGCAAGTCATAAATCTCTTCCTCATACGCCAATGCTTCGTTTTGCTCTCAGTATAGATAGATAGATAGATAAACTTTTTATTGTTGACACAAAATAAAAAATAGCCTAGTATAGCCCAGGCACATAAATAATACTTGCTCTATTTCCAGGAGCTGTGCCGAGCCCGCATGTCGAGCAAGTGGTCCGGTCAGCAGACCACGGCGGCCCCGCCCCCGCACCCCGCCGACCCTCCGCAGCGCATCACCTCACTGTCTCGGGAACCGGAGGGCAACTCGCCTTCCACTCGCTCCAGCACCTCATCATGGTATGCTGTTTTTAATTCTTCATAGCCTATTATTTAATTTATTTACTTATTATTTTTTTATATTAGGCGCTTCCGTGGTTTGGGAGACACGTTAAATTGTAGGTCCCGGCTGTTTGTCTGGTACGGTAATCGTTAATCCATGTCAGAAGCCCTTAGGGCGGTTTGATAAAATCTTGACACCAGGTTTAGCCACTGTCATTCGATACGAAGAAGAAGAAGACTCTTTGTAGCAGTTTTTTGGCCTAATTTGGCTTGGGATAGAATCTTCGGCGTCTACCATATATTGTACTTCTGTAGTACGTAAGTGCTTTAACATATCTTACCTACTATGTCTATAAAGCAGATAACAGCTTACTTTACCATACCTACTAATTGACTTAAATAAATGTAAAATAAGAAAGCTTTCTTTTTACAGGAGTGAAGAACCAGCTCTGACTAACATGGATATCTCGACTGGACACATGGTTTTGGTATGGTTTTTAATTTATTTCTAAAGAGATCAAATTAGTATTCGTAATCCTTTAATTTTAAATTATAAAAAATGCCATTTTTAGCTGTTAGGTATATAAAGTTCAAACATTGATTGAAGTTAAATCCTTTTCAGTTTTTTTCCATGAAAACCGTTAGGAAACAGTTCCATCACTATTAATACTTAAGAAACGATATAACAGAGCTATTCATAGATGGTTAACCATTTATTAACCTATCTATTTTTAAGGCTTACATGGAAGACCACCTCCGCAACAAGGACCGTCTGGAGCAGGAATGGCGCGCCCTCTGCGCCTACGAAGCGGAGCCCTGCGCCACCACCGCAGCCCTGAAGCCCGAGAACACGGGCAAGAACCGCTACGCTGACGTCCTGCCCTACGACCACTCCAGGGTCACTCTGAACACGCTGTCCAACCATGTCGGATCGGATTATATCAACGCTTCTACCATTGTAAGTACCAGTTAAAATGTATGAACGTACTATTGTATGTTCTCTCTTTTAGTCGTATTTTCTCCTGACTGAGGGTTGTGACTCCCCCGCAGAATTAATTCGTTAAGAGAGTTCTCTTGGGCAGATACACCGTGGTGGGCGCCCAGGTCCTTCCACGGAAGACACATGTCCTTGGATATTGTGGTCCTTAAACATGTCGGTTTCCTCACGATGTTTTTCTTCACCGTTAAGCGAGTGCAAATCCACACAAACTTTAAAAATACAAGTCATCGATGTAGGGCCGATTTCGAACCAGGTTGCGTTTGGATGAAAAGCAGACACTGGAACCGCTGAGCCACGCTCGCTTTAATCGGATCGACTCGATGAATTGGTCGGATGCATAATAGTCTTGGAAATAGCCCAAGGGTTACGTAATTGCTAGTAAACTTCAAAACTTTACTATTCCATTAACTTCTTCTTCTTCTTATGGTGCCTCTCCAACTAGTGAAGGCTGGCAGTCAGCTCTGCATACTTTATTTTGTTCATTGCCAAGCGAAACAATTCTGCGGCACTTCTGATCCCGGTCCATTCTCGAATGTTCCGCAACCAGGACTTCTTTCTGCGACCGACTCGTCTTCTCCCCGCAATTTTTCCCATCATTATAAGTTGCAAAAGTTCGTATCTCATATCTCAGTGTTCGTATCTCAGGTATGTTCCATTAACATGCGTTTTAAATACGCATTTATATATTACTCACGCCATATAAATATAAGTTTTCGAATGAAACCTTACAAAAAAAATTAAACACCTTGCACTCTTCTTCTTATTTTATTTTTATACGCACGTATGTCATAGTCATAGTTATTTATTTTGCGAATTGTAAAGGACACAGTTGCACAAACAAGATGTGGAATGCTAATGTGCTTCGAAAACCCTTATTTTTATTCGACTCCATAAAAAGGTTCTTTCGTTTTCTAAAAGCAAAAAGGTCCGTTCTTCTGAATGCTTTTGTTTCTATTTGCAGACGGACCACGACCCCCGCAACCCGGCCTACATCGCGGCGGCCGGCCCGCTGGCGCACACCGCGCCCGACTTCTGGCAGATGGTGTGGGAGCAGGGCAGCGTGGTGATGGTGATGCTGACCAGGCTCACGGAGAACGGCCAGCAGCTCTGCCACCGGTACTGGCCCGAGGAGGGCTCCGAGCTCTATCATATTTATGAGGTAAAGATTTTTTATTCTTATTGAAATTTAGGGGCTTTAAAGATCAATGATTTTATTGATGGAAGGCCTTGCAGTGGACCTTGAAAGCTACTGATGGTGATAGAAGTTATGCATCTTTGTCTTTGTTTGTTTGCCTGCCTTCTTGTACGTGCGTGACGTCACAGCCAGCCCCAACGGAAGACCAGCGCTGGTTGCTTCCACACAACCAGCATTATGCTGAGTTGGGGCTGTGTTGTGGCAGATTTTTATGTTTGTTTATTATGTTTTTACTCCTGTGTGTTCTTCTGTTAAATCTGTCACAATAAATGTTTTCTTTCTTTCTTTCTTTCTATTGACGTCTTTCTTTACATAAAAATGAGTACCTAAGTAGTTTAATCCTTAGTACAACTTACCTTTATGATGTATTCTGTGGTACAACCTTCAATTCGGTAAGATTTTTCTAAAGGCGCTGAAAGTATCTATAGATTGTGGATAACTAAAAATGGACGAAACGCACTTAGGTATGTTATCTAGGTAACTGTCAGAAGAGATCGAATGAGTGAAGTGAACTTTAGTTAATTCTACACGTTTTTAAACTGTTATTAGGCCTCGACTTTTAACGTGTACCTAAATAACAAACAGTCGGGACCTACTAGAAAAAGAGTTAATATGGATGTAACCTTTATGTTCATAATTACTAAATACTTGATGTACGATAGTTTTAGCGGGCAGATGTACAAACACAACATCTAAATTTAATTAACTATGTTTTGCCATTTCTAGGTGCATCTAGTGAGCGAGCACATCTGGTGTGACGACTACCTGGTCCGCAGCTTCTACCTGAAGAACCAGCGCACGGGCGAGACGCGCACCGTCACCCAGTTCCACTTCCTGTCCTGGTCGGAGAACGGAGTACCCTCGTCTACCAAAGCACTGCTGGAGTTTAGGAGGTGAGGCGTTGTATATCTCACACTTGAAAGTCTGGCACACAGATACCTGTAACAGAAACAAAGAATCGTTTCTGTTATCTGTGGTCTGGCATATGACCAACAGGTTGCCTAAATAATTCATAACTTTTACTTACTAAACCGATTCTTTATTATATGTGTATTCAATATCTATAAGTGGAAATTTGTGAATAACCTTAAGTTAGTTATGTTCAATGATAGTATATGTACAAGTATGTTGTTGTTATAAAATAAATTAGTTGTAAGTTTCCCTAAAAAATGTAAAATAAAAATAAAATAGAATCTATACCCGTAAAAGTAAAACTACTGCTCGAAAGTATACCAAAGTCTATCTATGTATTTGAAACGTTTACTATATTTTTTGTAATTATTTTTTTCAGGAAGGTGAACAAGTCATACAGGGGACGATCTTGCCCGATTGTCGTTCATTGCAGGTAAATACCAAAAATAATAATGTTACTTAGAATCAAGTTATTTATTTAAAAATATTACAAGATGGAAATATTAATACACGTTTTAATTCAGGGCACCCGATATACAGACGTGGTTTGAGCGTAGATAAGTAGTAAGCATACACATACCTACTACAAGCATACGAGTACATGTACTCGTATGCTAGTAGTAGGTATATGCATATACCTACGTTTCGTGAAACTTTAGCTTTTTAATATTATTTACCTATATATGTGACAGAAAACGAGAACTTACCTTTAATCTTAGAGAATACATAACTAAAGTATAGAGCGCGCACAACGAAGTGGGAACAGTAGGCACAAGTGAGAACAAAACGACGTCCCCGCCGCGAGCGCTTGTAGTCGTAGCCGAGTACTAGGAAAGTGCTTTTCTCGAGAGATTTTTTTCATATTTGTGTACTAAAATGGTGAAATGTGCAGTTCGAACTTGTAAAAACGATACTAGAAAACACACAAAATTGAAATCTAGTATCACATATCATCGGTAAGTCGATTATTATACTTATTTTTATGAAAACTAATCCGGAATCGCGGGGTTGAAGGAGACGTGGGAGGCGGGAACGCACAGACTCGCCCGCGCACCGCACTCCCCCCGCATGATTTAGAGATGGGACGTGCGTGACCAACGTTGTAGTCGATACCTATAAGATATAATGTTTACTAGAATTACTGCTTATTACATATAACTGATTTATGTGACTTTAATACTTAAAATCTTATAATAATTTACTATAAATAATTTTATAGTGTGTTTTGTACGATATATTTTCTAAATGCGAAAGTATTTATAGCGTTAACTTAAAGTACATAATTATGTAATGTCACGTCGACGTCGTCACGACGATATCACGTCTACACTGCTAAATTGATTTGGAAGATTTTAGTAGGAAATGGAGGTAAATTAAATAAAAAAATGATAGTGAGAGATACGTTTTTGTAATAAGTAATACTTTAGTTATGTATTCTCTAAGCCTTTAATATATCCGTCATCTAGTACCCACGACGCAAACGTTTGCTTAGTGTGGGGCTAAATGGCGCTGTGTGCAAATGTCCCGGAATATTTATTTATTTCATTTAAATATTTTACAAAAGGATGGGAGCGAAATAGTTATTTACCATACCGAAATCAGCCGAACAATAAGAATATTATGCCGACTTCAGCGTACTAAAAAAACTGTTATGATTTGCAGCGACGGCGCCGGCCGCTCTGGCACGTACTGCCTGATCGACATGGTGCTGAACCGCATGGCGAAGGGTGCCAAGGAGATAGACATCGCAGCCACGCTCGAGCACATCCGAGACCAGCGCGCGCGCACCGTCGCAACCAAGCAGCAGTTCGAGTTCGTACTCATGGCTGTCGCTGAAGAGGTTCGTATACTAACGTTAACTGGCCTGTTAGCTTAGTTGGTAGTGTCTCTGCTTTCTAATCTAGGGGTTGCGGGTTCGATTCCCACATGACACAAGTATTTATGAACTTTAAAATATTATACCTACCTAATTATTTGTGTTGAGTCTGGTCGTTTGTATGTATAATAAGTATGTATTTACATAAAAAAAAGAAAAGTATTATGAGTATTATATCCGTTATCTAGTACCCACGACACAAGCGTTTCCTTAGTGTGGGGCTAGATGGCGCTGTGTGCAATGTCCCGGAATATTTATTATTATTTATTTACTAATACTACTTATCTTAAGGGCCATATAGACGGAGACAGTTTCTCGTACGTTTCGGTTCGAAATTGTACGCTACTGCTACTATGTACAAGCAATAATCGGCATTACATAATCGCAGGTTCTTGCTAATGATGTTATCGACTTGTATTAACACAATCTCGTGTGACATAGGTATTTTATTTTCGTACGAGCATCGTACGAATTAGTTTGGATGGTTTTCATACTTTATCTACTTACTAGCTGGTGCGCGCGACTTCGTCCGCGTGGAATAGTTATTACCATAAAAACGGTTCTAGTGAGTTAACCTTAAAAGATAGACATATACTGTTGTGGACATTTTGTTACATCATTTCAAGGGATGCAATTCTTTTATACCCATTTTTTTATAATTTGAACCGTTTTCGCAGCGCACGCAACGGAAACCCTCAAAGATGAATAATTTTCCCCGTTTTTTCCACATTTTCTATTGTTTCTTCGCTCCTATTAGTTGCAGCGTGTTGTTATAAAGCCTAAAGCCTTCCTCGATAAATGGTCTACTCAACACAAAAAGATTTATTCAATTCGCACTAGTAGTTCCTGAGATTAGCGCGTTCAAACAAACAAACAAACTCTTCAGCTTTATAATATTAGTATAGATTCTATACTTTTATTCTTATAAAACTTGGATAAACACATTAATAAAATACTACAATGTAACAATAGAAACGCAACATACAGAACACAAACAATTGAGCATCTCAAACGCCGGGTTTATCTTTAAAAGGTGATCTCCGCGTGTACCTAATTATTTATTTATACTTTTATTTATACTTGCACACATACAATTTTCCAAAGAAAAAATTACATGTGCCCCGAGGTATTGGGGCGTAGCAAGAGACAGTGGCTAGGCTTTATCTAGCCAGAGTCTTTACAAATTTTGCTTACATCTAATAGGTAGTCTTAAACGCTAATACTTTTTATCTCCCTTCTTATTAGGATTCCATACTTAAATGGTGATAACTTTTACTAAGACTGCTATTCATCCGCTAATCGTCCTGCTAAATCTGTCGAACAATTAAATTAACTGAGACAATTAATCACGCTTTTTAAATTGCTTTTATTTTTATTCAGGTGCACGCGATACTGAAAGCTCTGCCCGCCCACTTACAACAACTACAGGAAAAGAAAGAAAAAGAAAAGGAAAAGGAGAAAGAAAAGGATGCTACCGACAAGGACAAACCCAAATGAACTACCCGCTTTAATCATTATTTTGTGCTAGACGACGTCGCAAATGGTTCTATACGTTTAATATATTTATTCATTAGATATTTGGTGTAGCATTCTTCAAATAAAGAATTTCGATAAATCAACGAAGGTACCTACATATAACAAATACACTACAAAAGTGCTGTAACGAAATGAAATCTTTTTGAATTATTTAGTGAGAGCTAAATCGAAGTTCTTTGTTTGAACAATTAATTTGTAAGATGCCTTCACTTATCCTGCTTTATAATAAACATAACATTTAGTTAGATGCAGTGCGCCACATAATATATATACAATATGAATCAATATATTATTTTCATAAAACTTACATGTTCATTAAACACTTAACATGTTCATATCACATTCTTTGCCATCCATGTTTAAAAGATGATGTGGTCGCGCAACTCATTACAAAATTAAATTAAATTACTTGATTTATGTGGCTGCACCACTATAGGCATTTTAGGGACACACGCTTCAAGCTTTAATGTTGTACTTTAATTTCCAATTTTAACAAAGAGTAGTAAGCATTTATTTGCTTGTATCCGAACATACGATACAAGATGCGTTATGACTGAAGCATATATTTTCTTACTTTATATCTAAATTTTCCATGTTCCAATAGGAATTTTCGCTTGAAAATAATTTGAATACCAAATTAGTATATGGTCAATTGTTAAGGCATAAATATAAGTGTCAGGTTATTTTTAATCAAGCTCTCTGTCCGAGAAACATAAGCTTTTATGTGTTTAGACGTGACCAACATATAACATTGCATGTCAGTAAGTTCAAACAAGCCATATTAGGGGAGAGCAGGGTATTGGGAGCCTACTAAGGGAAAATTGTAATAAGGACCACGTTAGTCAAAATTCGTGTATGTTTTTAATATACAGTCTTACCTTAATTATCAGGCAACACTTTAATCACAGTTTTAATCAACTACAGACGTGTATTAAGCTACAATAGCAGTTTTACAAAAAAAGTCAGCCGCTCTCATTACCCGACAAGTGCGCGTAATGAGAGCCGATTTTACGATCATACGGGAAATGGGAGCCATTATAACTATTCTCAAAAAAATAATTAACAAAACGTATTATAAATGAATTCTAAGTTAAGTACCTACTTAATTATCTTAACAACTGAAATATTTGTAACACAAATTAAAATGAAAATAAATTCAAACACAACTGCCTAGCCTAGCTAGGCTACCATTAGCCACTGACCACCATTTTGGAAAGTAATAACATAAATGTTTAATTGTATTCTCTGTCACAATTCAACTAATTAGACTTGTTAGTAAACAACTCTAGGAATATAAAAAGCACAGATACAATAAAATAAGAATATAATTACATGCTTACCTTGATGCTGGCAATCTGCAATTTTTGTAAGGATTGAGCGAAAATCATACGACCGTGCCTTGTGACTAAACGAACGACACTAACGGTTCGGGCGCGTCAGGCGATGGTTGCCGATAGTTGACGAAAGTAGCCGAGTGCTTACGATCGCGCAAATGTGGCTACATTCCGTTCAATCACCATAGCTCCCATTGCCCGATGGCTCCCAATGCCCTGCTCTCCCCTATAACTTACACATATGTAATTGAAAATCAAATTAGCCTATACAGATTATTTATTTACTAAATATAGCTATGCATCAAATGCATTTATACATACTGATGTTATTCTTTGTATTTATATAACATCTGTTAATTATTTTTAGATTGCTCTGTTTATAAAACCTAAATAGTATATTTAATGTTGAATTATGTTTTCTAGCTTTGTCTAATTTATTTCAATATTGGTATCCAATTTGGTCTAATAAAGATAAGTCGTATCCATATTTTCAAGGATTGGCTATACATATATGAAGCCGCCAAGACACGAGAAATATCGACGAGTTAACTTTAATTCAAAATGAAATTTTCAATTTACTTCAAATTGAAATCTCAGCATTATCATATCTAAAAATAACGAAATACCTGAAGTTGAAAACAAATCTATTTACAGAATATATCCAATAACGTAGAAGACGTAACAAAATATGATGTACGAAATTTGTATAAGATTAACTATTTATTGCAACTATCGGAAAATGTAAAAAAAAAATACCACAACAGAAAGAAAATTGATGTAGTTACTAGTTTTAAGGAAAAATATATTTAATCGTAATATTTCTGTATGAAATTATATATAGTTTTTATGTGAATGATTGAACAATGGATTTTGATTAAAATGTTTTAGGGATAAGCAGCAGCTATACTTACTTTGATATCCTTACTTCCTATTCACGACATAAAATACATAGTATTTACTTTATTACACACACCTAACTGACAAGACAATTAGTAGAAGAATATTTTAGTATATTTTAAGTAAGTTCCTTCTTCATGCTTATAGCTTAACTGATTTAGATGCAATCAAATAAAGATAAATAAGACCCTATAGGCATAACAAACATAAGCTACTTTTCTATCTCGGACTATAAAATAAGGAAAAAAATATTGACAAAATTGGCAGTAGACAGAACAAATTACCAGAAGAAACAAATTATTTTGCAACCAAGTTCATCTAAAATATATAAATATTTCGGGAAATAACACACAGCACCCTCTAGCCCCATACACAGGCCAGGCTTGAAAAAGTGCCCAACTGTAGTGTGGTGAGTATTAAAATCGCCCTAGGGTCCTTTGGTTGGCTATTAGATACAGCTGTACCTACTGTGATGAACCAGTTCTTGCAATTGATCATGTCACCGAACCAACATAAACACCAAGATGTAAATGCCACTATTGATTTATGCATAGATACATAAGGTAATTATTAGTAGCCACAGGATACACCTCAAAAATCGTACAAAAAATTTTTCATGATAACCAGGAATAGTATAGTAGGCATACCTATACCATATCCATAAACCAAATCTTAACAACATTATAAGTCAATTTAGGTTACTTTTTTAAGCTAATAATACTAATTTAGTGCTTATATCTAACTAGACCAAGAAATGATCACAAACTATGTGATAGTTCCTGTTTTACTATGTCCTATCTCAACTAGGAATATTGCAGTCGGAGCAAGGTGTGGCTTCTTCAAATTATATCTAAAACAATATGATCATAAACCATTGATTATTTGTACGGTAAGTAGGTAGTAGGTATGTATTTATTTCTTTTTATTATTCATATGAAAGGTTTTTTTTTTACAGTATAATTATTTATTCATAACTTATAAAACATAATGTAACTGACTAATAGTATATATTTACAAGTCTTAAACATAATATTAAAATATATAATATACCTAAAATAAAATATGAAGTAAAATAAAACAAACAAAAATTAATCAAAGAGCCCACCCCGGATTGCTCCCGGCGCAAAGGTTCCCATTACGCTCGCCGCGTTGCCACGCTGAATCGCGATGGCTAACCTTTGCACCAAAAATGGTCCAGAGCGGGTGTCTCCCGTCTTCTCGTTAATTCTTCGGCCTAACTCCCTGACGAAATCTTTAGCGTCACCACTCCAACTGCCCATGGTCTCTACGGCAACCGGAACAAAATGATGGAGCGCTTCCAAGGCAGTATATTTCTGCTTTTTGCTTCTGCAGGCGTCCTCGGCAGCAGCTGACGGTGAGTGAATGGTACGACTCAGGTGACTGGCGGCAAAAGTGCAGACACAAGTTGCGTCCCAAATTAGGCACTTGCCGTTCTTCCAGGGCACCAGAGTCAGCCCGTCCGGTCTCTTGCCATCACATCTGCTCAGCCCCACAGGCTCGAGGACACACGGGATATTTGCAGAATTGAGAGCTCTACGAACTATGTCGTTTAGAGCATGGTGCCGCGAGAATCTCCCTGAGCAACGTCGGCAACTCAATGCGTGATGGCCATCGCTCCCACCATGGTGCCACAAGTGCATACGTGGGTTTCACACACCTTGCAGCCCAGGCGGAGAGCCACCGCCACACGCAGAGAGTCGTCGTCAAGAAAAGTGCCCAGGTGTGGAGACGGTAGTGCATGTAGCCAAGCACCGGACTCTGGTTGCGACACAGCTCGTAGTCTGGCTCTATCAACTTCCACAGCATCCTCCAACAACTGCTCATGGAAACGCTTCACACCAACATCATCCCACGCCCGCTGTACGTGCTTCCCTTTTGGAAGGTTTTTTAAGTTGATATTGTTGTCAAGTCTTTTAAGTTGCTCTTCTGTATAACCAATTTATAATATTTATTAATCTAAATTATTATATTTATATTTAAGTATTTGCAGTACATAAGTTTTTGTCCATAAGTATATATGTTATTTTGTATACCTATCAGTGTGTAATATGTATTAATTAGTGTAGCCAGCTCTTATATAATATATTTTTATTAATTTTATTTCATTCCTTCCACTACCAGTAGGAATGTCTAATTTAAAATTTTGTTCCTCTTTGTACCTATGTCTTTGTCTTTGTTTGTTTGCCTGCCTACTTGTACGTGCGTGACGTCACAGCCAGCCCCAACGGAAGACCAGAGCTGGTTGCTTCCACACAACCAGCATTATGCTGAGTTGGGGCTGTGTTGTGGCAGATTTTTATGTTTGTTTATTATGTTTTTACTCCTGTGTGTCCTTATGTTAAATCTGGCACAATAAATGTTTTCTTTCTATCTTTCTTTCTTTCTAAATAAAATAAAGTCATAATTGTGATAGAGCGACCTTTAAGTCATGAATTAAGCCCCACAATTATTGATATTTTTGTTACCTCCTCAAATAGAAATATTCCGATCTGTCACCCTGCTCTGTCCCCCCGGGGTGACAGATCGAACAAAAAAGTTCGAGCTGTCCCCCTGTTAGCGATAAGGGGACAGTTCGAACTTTATTCACCTCCTTAATGTTTTATCTGTCCCCCTGTCTGTATGTGTGTACCGGCATTAGAGGTACAGATAAGACATTTTGATTAGGTACTGTTTGTCCGCATTAGAATTAAATGTAGGTAAAGGTGATGCAACCTTTTATTAAATAAAATACAAAATGGTTTCGGTTTACAATCACCTTTATTTACATAAAATTTAAATATTTCTTTTATTACTTACTCTAATAATTATCAGTATCATAAATCACGGAAGGTACTTAGTACACAATCAGTCTTATTACGATACAAATATCCATACTTACACTTACTAACATCACGAATATTTCTCTACCAATCAACATAAAACCGTGCTATAAATCACAATTGATATTGTACATATTACAATCAGTCTTTTGATTTGATTTGCTAACCTAGAACTACTACCTACTACAAAATGACAACTTGACTATTAAACACAACAAATAATCTCAAAACTTAATAATCATAATCCTAATCAATAGTCTAACGAACAATAATACATTTCTAAAATTTGTATGTAAAAAGCAACTCATATTACTATCTATCTCAGTTTCTCTAATAAATGACCAACAGTGATTGCACCAGCTACAAACTGCATTTGACATGTACGTAACAGCACACGAGGAGCGCGCGCAGCAGCGCACCTGGAGTGCGCGCAGTAGCGCACCAGGCGGGCGCGCAACAGCACACGAAGAGTGCGCGTAAGCCCCTGGTCTTGGATCTAAACATTCAGTGCCTTCACCATCATTACCGTTTTCTGAGGACAAAGGCAAAAATTATTCAAAAAACCCACTGTATGTAACCGTAACCAAGTATCGTTAATTTGTTAGTTTTTGTTAATCAAACAAGACTACTCGTCCTTCTCAAACATCCAATCCACGAGCTGGCCAATGCTCAAGGATTAAAAGTTCAAAATGGAATATGTTACAAACATGCAATAAACCTCGGTATGGGCCCCTACCGAGGGAAATCTACACACAACAAATCTAGGTCACGATCAGAATCTCATTAACAAAAACGAAATGAGGGTAGCGTCAACTCGGGACTCGAAATAAAAATGGACAGATCTTACTTTGGAAATATGTCTTTGTCCGTAGCAGGCTCACTGAACCGCTCGGATCTCCAACCCGACGCGCTGGGGGAAGTTCACGAGCTGATGTCGTCAGCACCGAGCAGGAAACATGGAACACCCTGCGGCGTCTGGTCTCGTACCCGAAGTCTGCGGGCTCGAATCCCGGGGTGTGGGCGGAGACGCGGCTTTCGATGGCCCTGGAATTCATCATACACCAACGTTAGGAACCGCCGTAGATTTGGGAGATAGATTTATAAAATCCTCCCGCACCTACCTGATACCTATATAACCCTTTTAATAACACCAGGAGTGCGCGCAATAGCGCACCAGGAGTGCGTGCAGCAGCACACGAGGAGTGCGCGCAGCAGCACACCAGGAGTGCGCGCAGCAGCATAGGAGGTGAATAAAGTTCGAACTGTCCCCTTATCGCTAACAGGGGGACAGTTTGAACTTTTTTGTTCGATTTGTCACCCCATGGGGACAGAGCAGGGGGACAGATCGGAATTTTTCCTCAAATATTTGCCGGCGTTACGAGTTACTTAAATATGACTTCTTCCTTATTTTTTGTAAATATGACACATTTCCAAAACGTGCGAAATCTATGTGGCATTGAGCCACAAACCATTTAGAGATTTTAGAGCTGTTCTGCTGTTTGTTTGTATTGTTATTTTTATTTACTATTATTCTGTTTTGACTTTTATTTTCTTTTTCTAATTTCTGCATACTTACATGTGCTAATTTTTATTTGAGTTTTTTTTTTTTAGTATTGGCGTCACACTCTTCGCGTATAATATTTGACAGTTCTTTTTGACGTTTCATCGATATGACATTGGCAATTACATTACACTTTTTATGTCTTGTAAACGTACCTTTAGGATTTTTTTCCTTTGGCACCATGAAGCGCTTAAAACGTCAAAATGTCATTTTTGAGTTGGAGTTTTCTTGACATTTGACATATGTACATTACATTTCGTCATTTTCGTTTTTCGTCCGTCTGACTCGTCTGAGTCTCACATTTACTTTGGAATTTGGATCTAGACTAGGTCTACGTACTACGAATAGTTTATAATTATTTTACTCCTGCTCTAAGTGCTATTCATTGCTCTTATCGCTTCGCTTGTCTCGTCCAGTCTCGTTGGCCCAGCAAATAGTGTGATAATAAACAAGTTCGTCTTGTAAATACTTTGTACTTAAATTTCATCACAATGGTTACCGGTCGTGCATTGCATTTCGTGTTCAAAGTGGCTGATCGAACCCAGACCGCCAAATTCTACAGAGATATTCTGGGAATGAAGGTATCTTTTAATATTTTAATACATTCTATTTATTTTGTACCAAATTTTTATATACTTACCGGTATTTGGACCTATTTCGTAGCCATTACATACATTTAGCCATCATTCATTTCAACATTGACCTCTCGTTTCGCCCTTAAAAGTGAATGTAGCGGTAACTAATCATTTGTACCTATATATATAGCCAAAATCTTTAATTCGACCTGTAAATTAATTCTGTGAACACATGAAACTAAAGTAATTAAGTAGGTACCTATGTTAGCTCCTAGTAATTCCATTCAATATGTATAATGAAAAGAGAAACTTATATCCTCATAAGTATATGACCACTGCTAACTACAGTTAAAACTATTCACAGTAGGTATCTAACATTGTTGTTGACTGCTGCAATGGACTATAAAATTAAATTTAATAACATGTTCCACTGCCACACCTGGCATTATTGCTAAAAGATAGATAGATTTTTTTTATTGCACCACACAATAATAATTACAAAGAGAGAAACAAAAAAAAACTTATACTAGGGCCGCAAGTGGCGGCCTTATTGACATAAGCAATCTCTTCCAGGCAACCATTAGATTTTCGGATTAAATAGGAAATTATGAATTATTTAAAAGCCATCTCTACCAAGCATCTCTCCGAAAAATCATCTGATTTTTTGGCAAAATCATTGTAATCTGTATTGATTGTGTTTATATTTATTTATTGACATGTTCTGAAATAGTGTAACTCAAAATATTTAATTACATTTTTGAGGTTTGGAAAAATATTTAAAATTTTGAAAAATATGTTCATTATCATTTTGTTTTTAGGTATTGCGTCATGAAGAATTCAGTGAAGGTTGTGAGGCAGCGTGCAATGGGTAATTTCACTTATAAATCTAGTTTAGTATCATAATAAAATTTTCACACCTATTTACATTTAAATATGAAACAATTTCAATGCAGCACATGCATTTTCAATTGAATTTATTTAGTAACTAACATAATTTGATTATTTATGAAAAACTAATTACGTTATTCCATATGAGATTGTATAATATTACCATAAAAGTGTTAATTTTGGATCAAACATTCAATTTTGATCAAATAGTAATAGTCATAGTAGTGGATGGAAACACTTGCTAATTCTATAGCAAAATTAATTACGAACTTTTGTTTCAGACCATATGCCAACAGATGGAGCAAGACTATGATTGGTTACGGGCCAGAAGACACACATTTTGTTGTAGAACTTACATACAACTATGGAATCACAGAGTATGAGATCGGCAATGACTTTGTTGGCCTTACAGTACAATCCAGTGAGAGTTTAAAGAGGGCTGCGGCTAACAACTGGCCAGTCAAAGAAAATAATGGGCAGAAGTATCTTGAAGCACCCGGTGGATACAAATTCTATGTTATTGACAAGCCACAGCCAGTTGACAAAGGTAAGACTAGTTGTAAAGTCAGTTTAACTTAGCTGCAATCTCAGGCTCCCTAAGCTTCCTAGAGCAGGTGCCACATATATTGCTCATCAAGATTCCAGTTAGAATTATTCATTAACTCAGTTTCTAGCTGGAGCTATCTTGATTCATTTTAATCCTTCTATAAAGAATTTCCTTATTGTTATCAAAATACCTGCCTAAAATTTCTTTAAAATATTAATATTATTTATATTGATCAGAAGAAATCTACTGAAAGTCTTATTACAGGCCTAGGTTAGATTTTAATCAAGAAATGTATGTAGGTTCATGAAATTTTGATATATTATTTAAGTATATTGATTAAATAAAATATGCCAAAAGTCTTATCACAGGGCTTGCTAAAATTCTAAAAGGCTTACAATCTTAATCAATCTAATAAGAATTATTCCATAAATCACAGAGTTGATTACAATCTGTGTGATAAAACAATTATGTTCATTAATGATAAATGATATGGGTACATTGAGAAATACTGCTTATGGATGAAAATGATTGTAATCATTTTCAGGTTCCCTAAAGATAAGATAAAATTCATTAATAGATTAAGTTAATTATTATTCTTCTTAGCTGTGTGTCCAAAAATTGCTTTACTTATCAGTCAAAAATTGGGAGTCAAATTATTTTTTGGCACTGGTATCCAATTAGGAAATACTTTCAAAAAAGTCTTAGACGAAGAAAAGAATAGACGGTGGGTAGCTCCGTTTCATTTCAACAAGAAAGAGATATAGTATTGAGTTATTATAAGTAACAGAAAAGGACAAAGCTATACTATTTCCGTCTCTCAGAGCGTGCCAGCTTTTTCAAGGCCAGCGACATAAGTAGCTCAACAAACTTTGACAGTTATTTCGTCTTTGTAAAGTTGTGAAGTTTATTTTGGCATTTTTCTGCATCATTCAATTTACTATTTTTTTCTTTAGTTAATTCATGTTTTTATTTTTACTTTCCTTGTATTTGTAATGAAAAGCACAGTGTTTACCTCGGGTTAAAGACTTATTTAGTCCCTCGAACTATTGGCGCCCTCACTTCGTTCCGGGCGCCAAACCCCGTCTCGGCACTATATAAGTTACTTTCACCCCTAGGGTAACAATGTACTATTATTATACTCAATTAGCTGAACATGGCAGATTTCTTTAACTATTTAGGTGATTTGGACAAGATTGGGGTATTAACAGTTTTTTTATTTGAAGTTTAAATTAATTGAAGTGCAAGCAGTAGGCCAATAACTCTGTGCTCTGTTTTTTATTAACAATTTGACAGCTTATTTTGTTATTCCATATTAGCTTAGTAAGAAATGTAACTTGTCTGTCAAAATGTTTTGTCATTAACTTAATTAATTACATTATTAATTAAGTTAATGATAAAACATTTAGGAATCTGAACAATATATTACCAGAACAAGAGTTTGTAAAGAAAGATATATTGCAGAGTTATGGAGATAAATCAACATAAGTTTGCACAATCAACTTTGTACCATGTCGCAGGTATAATAATCCTACCTAGACATAGAAGTCTTATTATCGAATGAGAGTGGCCAACTCTGGTGTCGGGAGTTAGTCAAGCCGCCTTAAGGGCCTCTAACATGGCTTAACGACTGCGGTACTAGACAAACAGCCGGGACATACAAATAAACGTGTCATCCGACCCACGGAAGCGCCCAAAATGGAATGCCACTTTTTGGTCACCCATCCTCGTGCTGACCGCGTCGAACTTTGCTTAACATTGGTAATATTGGCGCTAGAAGAGTGAAGTAGGCTATATATTTTCCATGTTCCTAGGCTAGAATTAGATTCCTTAAAATCATACTTAGAGACAATGTTATTCAGTCATGTGATCGCACCGTGTTAGAATAATCAAGGCGATCAGCGTTTGATTAGAACTAGACAGGTTGATAACAGGTACAAAGTCTTTTTTGTGCAATCTCGAGCGAAACATGCTCGCCTACCCGCTATGGCCTCTTGATTAGCATTTTTTGTCACCAATTTATCTGGTTCCTAGCATCTATACTACCTTCGTCTAGGTTTGGTAAAATGTTGCGGAAGAATTAACATACTGATTGTTTTATCTGGCTACGTTAGCTTAGTTGTGAGTGGCTCTGCCTTATAATCTAGGGGTGCGGGTTCGATTCCCGCATAACACAATCAATTATGAATATTATTAAAATTTGTAATTACTTGTGTTGAGTCTGGTCGTTTCTGTGTATAATATGTATGTATTTACAAAAGAAAAGTATATATGTATTAGATTCGCTATTTTAGTACCCATAGCCCTAGAGAGCGCTGTGTGACATGTCCTGAAATAAGAATTTATTTTATATACTTTTATTGGACGTGTAAATAGGCTTTACGAAAATAAATGAATATGAATAGATTTAGAGATAAATAGATAATAATTCAATGAAACTAATTATTATTCTCTTTGATTTATTGTTATCATGAGATGCGGGATATTTTCTTTACAATGTAGCTTAGATACACCGCGTTTGCTTTTAAGAAACTGGTTTGCAAGAAGATACTGAGATTTTTTAATTTATGGAAATGAACAACAAACAATTTGAAAAATTAAAATGGCTTCTGTTAATTTTTATCAAACCAACGTAGGTTTAGGAGTAATTTAAAAACGTACTGTAAATTATCCAGGCTCAACCTATACTCAATCATGTATTGTAATACTAGCAAACCCGGCGAACTCCGTTTCGCCATCTACTTAAAATATTGGTTTGTAGTACATGCTATGTATCAGAGATGGCGCTGTATGTGAAAAATGATTTTCCCTGTTTTCCCGCTTTTCTGTTGATTTTTTTCCTGAATTTTCTTTGCTATAAACCTCACGGAGCCGGAGACCTTTCCAACGAATGCAAAACCGTGGAAATCGGTTCGTGCGTTCTGGAGTTGACCTGACGCTATCGTCAGGAAGGAAAACCCGACTTATTTTTATATATGTAGTAGAAGAAGAAGATTACGACTAAGTTCCAACTTATGAACAATCGGGTTGATAAATAGAATCTCAGTTTCGTTTCAACCGCCTGTTTGATACTATTTACTATCAAACAGTGAAAGATCGGCTCATGGGTAAAAAATAAACGATCGATTTTAAAGAGCCGATTAGACCTATACTATACATATATAAATTTTAAAAAAGGTTCAATAATCTGTACATAGAAGATATTCGAAAAAAAGATTCGGTTATACTGTAAACTGAGAAAATAACACGTTTCACCAGTTTTTAGACTTTTTGTCTCTCTGTCTGTTTATTTGTCTGCGCATCACACAAAAACTGCTATACAGATTCTCGTAATTCTTAGTACCTATGTGGGTAGCATGATGCCCTGGGAGTGACAAAGACTACTTTATATTCTGAAATAATTCAAGCGAAGCCGCGTAAGTCCATGAAAAGACATCTCTAACAATAGTCTGTCAAATAACGATGACTATGAAATAGATTCACCATTTGCAAACTTGCATGAAGTAGGTGTTATCTACTTATTATGCATGATCTCCACGTGGCTGACACTATCGCAAATGTTTTGTTTATCTTTAAGGGTTTTATCAATGCTTTGAGGATCTTCGAGTGTCCGCCGTCTTTTGTCTGGTGTCAGACATGTACGCACTTAAATACCTTTATGTACTTAGTGTTTTATATATCTACAATCTACGTATATAATGGTAACGAATTCACTTATGCGTTTTTATAATCAATTTAACTTTTATCGCTATATCATCAGCTTAATGAAACCCACTGCAGGGCATTGGCCATCCTTTTTACGGCTATGATCGTTGTCTGGCGTTATTTTGCCCAGATGTCTTCTTCAAACTTTCTAATATTATCTAACCACCTATTTATAATGCGATATATACACCTTCTACAACCGGTGCTATTGTAGAAGGTACACGATAAGAATTCACTCTTAGATTTGAAGATCCCTGTATTATAAAGATAAAAATAATTAATTATTAATAATTTATAAAGATACCAGATACGAATTATGTTTTTTTTAACTAAGACTGCTTTTTACCTAACACAATTTATCAGATGGTAAGCAATATTTATGGTCGAAAGATGAAGCGTGCCAAGTCCAATTTCAAGTCAATAAGACTTGAAATAATTCCCTATTGCCTTCTGTGTTTCGATTTCTCTCGTATAAATAAATTCGAATATAGCTGAACAGTTAGGAACGTTTTAGATGAATGATTCTATTTATTTTTATTCTCGAATGTGTATTATTTTGATATCATAATCAGCAGATATGCCAAGAAAAGCATATAAACTGCTTTTGTTCGAATTGGATTTGAATTTCTTTGAGCACATACAACAATAGCAACCATACATAAAGATAAACATTCATACGTACATAAACCTGTACACAATTCATTCGTCATACTTTTCTGAGTACATAGAGTCGAGGAAAAATCCGTACGATAGATTTGTCACGCACATAGATAAAACACAATGAGTACTAAACTAAGCTAGTTATTTATAACTTTTTATAATTTACACGTAGGACATTTTCTTGTGAATTTTATGATTTCGATCCTCAACCTTGAGTCTTACCGATTCCTCATTGAGCGTCGTGACCTGCCATTAAGTAATTACTCGGCTATGAATATACATATTACATACTGTTTATAAACAAGGAAAATCGCTATAGTCTATAGCCAATGTATTTTACTGTTTTTATTACAGACAATGATAATTTCATTTCTAAAAACTTATTAATTAATAGAAAATTGAACCTAAAATCGCTACCTACGTAAACTTATGGAATGTTAAACTTAAACCGTTTGTGACGCTAGATATGTTCACGCTTTACTATATGTAAATTCGTATAAATGAAGGTAGCTTACATTGGTTTCAAAGTTATCAAATCGTTAAGGTGTCTTCATGCTTACTACTACTACATTATGGCTTAACCCCACGATAAAAGATATATTCTCCCTTCCTATTAACTCATTTTAGAGTAGTGGTCCCAAACGGACCGTTTCACCATCGACTTAGAGATCCATTCGATTTTAACATTAAAACTTTCTTAATTCCAGACCCAGTAGTGAAAGTATCGCTCGCCAGCTCCAACCTGGCCAGGTCCATCGCGTACTGGAACGGGCTGCTGACGCTGAAGATCTTCGAGAAGACAGACAAGTCTGCGGTGCTGGGCTTCTCAGATAGCCAGGCCAAGTTGGAACTTGTTGATATAGGTGAGTGGCGTTTCTTTTTTCGCTCGACCAGAAGAACCCTCGAGGTGGCATGATGTGCGATTGCTCGCACTTCTCTTAGACAAGAGGGAGGGAGTGTTCTCAATTCTTACTAGCCTAGGATGAGTTAGAAAGGGCCCGCGTGTCGTGGTTGTAGTCGAGTAAGAAATTGTACCTGCAACCACGACACACAGCGAATGGACGCAGTGGGGTTTTAGTCGGTTGGAGCCCGACACAACCTACACAAAGCCCCCGATGCTGCGTGTAGGTGTCCGTTCCAGATTACCCCCACATAAAAAAATAGTGAGTAGTGTTTTGACAACATTTATTGGCGACTAGTGGATGTGTACGCGCTTGCGTTGTTTTAGGACCATAAAGTACCGCTATAATTAAAAAATGCAAAGACTTGTCCCCCCGTTGCGACGTGAAACAGGAACAATCATATTGACAAACGAAGTTTCGCTTATTATGGTATAAGATATTTTTTCTTTGGAAGAGGGTATTTTGGAGACCGGTAATGTCGGTCTACCGAGTACAATCTATCGATTTTTACAACTACGTAGAGCTAAACAACCCTTATTTAGTAATTTTACATTCCAATTCTGGGAGCAATAGAGGAATTGTCGTCGAATACAAAGTTGAAGAAAAAATAGGGGGCTAGCCATTTAATATTTTCTTTGGTGAACCAATATTGATAAACTTTTGGAAATAAGCTAAATTTAAGATCAATATG
This sequence comes from Macaria liturata, assembly GCA_964023185.1. Taxonomy (NCBI): domain Eukaryota; kingdom Metazoa; phylum Arthropoda; class Insecta; order Lepidoptera; family Geometridae; genus Macaria; species Macaria liturata. The sequence goes on along the minus strand of OZ026812.1, from coordinate 3,855,661 downwards.
TTTTTAGTTGAAGTTCTTAGGTATTAAGCAGGCTTCTTTATATGTTAGTATAGTAACATCCTCATACTACTACTCCGCGACGCGACTCTCGTATATAAGATACTAATTATAATTTATTCCCTAAACAAAAGAAATCCTTTAGCAGGTGCCTAAATATAGGTAAGCTTTGTAGTCATATGAATGTTATCGAATCATTAGATGTTGTTTTTTGTTTTGTTTTGTTTGTTTTTTGTTTTTTTTGTTGTTTTGTATGTTTTTTTTTGTTTTTTTTAAAGTTTACTTTGTATTATAACAAAACGGCATCAATTTGTAATGAACATTTTATGAACTGTTAAACTTAGATCTGTAAGACTAAATTTCTTATTCTTTTTACTAATTATTTGACTAAATACTTAACAATTTGACCTTTTCTGATGTTTGTAATTGTACTATATTTAATTTAATGTAATGTAATTAAATTCTAAATTCTATTTTGTAAAAGTAAATATTTAAAATTTAAAATGTATACTTTCCAAAAATAAGACCCCGGAAGGTGCTAATCACCGTGTCACAGACGCACCGGCGTCTAGTACGGTGCTATAGAGATATTCTTGCATGTGTGCATTTTTATGAAAATTAAATAATTTTGAATTTGAATATTCAGTCTCGATGCGAGATAAAACACATTTATCGTCAGTATACAGATACGAGTACATATAAAATATAACAATGATGAAGATAAGATTGTCTGTTGCGTGGAAAAAACGTGCCGTATGTTTGTCACACCGACATGTAAACAAAAGATTTATGGTGCAATGCTATGCAATTAGTGAAAAGAGTTTTTTTTATATGATAACACGGAAAGGGGGATCATAGATGCAATACTATGAGCTACATAAGTATATCTAATCTATCTTCTATACATCTATACACACAATAAAGCTGAAGAGGATGGAAAGTCTGAATTTTGAAGATATTTCAAAAAAATGTTTGTAGACACTTCGAATTGATAACGGGACACGTTCCAAAAATTTCTAGAAAATGTTGTCTTTTTCTCCGTTTATATAAACGCTCATCACGTGAAAACGGCTGAAAAGATCATCATGATTTTTGGTATGTAGGTAGTATGAAGTCTTAGGAGTGTCATAGGCTACTTTTTTATCCTGAAATAATGCGAGCGAAGCCGCGGGCGTCCACTAGTACTAGCTATTTATAACGATTTATACTAGCTAATTATATATTCAGTAAAGCTGGTTCGATTTTGGACCTTAAGGTTTATTGGAGGTGGAGGTAGAAAAATGTAAACTGTGCAGTAGGGCATATGATGATAGACAGATGATATTTAGGCCAGGAAATGATCATCGAAATGTCATCATGCGAGATATATCTACCGATATGTGTCATAAGGATGCTAAAAAATGTTGATTATTTATAAATAATGTTGCAACTATTTTATGAAATACCGTCATTTTGGACTCTCAGTATGCCTGGTCATATTTTCTCATGCATTGTACAGACACTTGATTGACTACGATTGATGTATTGTTTTGATATTGTACTTTTCCATGTCTTTATTTTTATCGTACATATTGTCGGTGTAGGTAAATAATTGTAATCTTAGAAAATATTTGGCGATATCAACATTATATACTTAATGCAATAAGTATTACTTATGTAGGTATTACAACATAGTTATCTAAGTGTCAGGTATTGTAAGTTATAATCTAGTCTTTAAATGGTTAATACAATAATCGTTTTCTATACAAATTGCTTTGATGTACTTAACCAAAAACGATAGGCCGAAGTTTCTTCTAAGCGTAGTTCTAGACGTTCAGTAAATTCATCCATCAAATCAACTGATTCACGTTGTGATTTGTTGAAAATTTGTAATTCACTACCCGAACGAAAATCATTTCACCTGATGAACAGATCAATCAATGGTTTCATTCTGATATAATTTTTTTGCATCCTTTTAAATCTTACATTTTCTCTTTTCAGGCGAACCAGTTAACCGCGCCAAAGCGTACGGCCGGATCGCGTTCTCGTGCCCATTCGACGAGCAGCCAGCCATCGACCAGAAGATCCAAGCAGCCAAGGGCACAATACTCACTCCTCTGATCTCCCTGGACACCCCGGGGAAGGCCACGGTCAGGGTGATCATCCTGGCAGACCCTGACGGCCACGAGATCTGCTTCGTGGACGATGAAAGCTTCCGCCAGCTGTCCCAAGTAGACCCCGCCAGTGACGCCGATCTAGACAAGTACATCAAGGCGGACAAGTCCAGGGCGTAATGTTAGTATTGTATTTTGTTACACTTGATTTCTTATTTTGTTTTCTTTTTCTATCGATATGATATGTTGGCTGAGATGGTTTGAAAGTTACAGTGTTACTTATATGGAAGTTACGAATGGTGCAACAACTGAAAAGTTGAACGTTATTTTGTTTTGACGAGTTTAAAAAAGACAACAAAATTAGACTCACCAGTTGTTGTATCACTGATATATGGATGTTCTTCATATGACTCTCTTCGAGTCGTCCTCCCAATTACGGAGGGCTGTGACTCCCCCAAGTAAAACATTTATAAAATGTTAAGAAATATGTAACGATTGAATTGCCTCAGCCATATTATTATATTTGCACTTATGATCGGGCAAAAAAGCTGTCGATTTCTGACAAATTTTACTTCAAATTTTAATTGAGTCCGTGAACTTGTCGAATTTATTTTCATTATATTTTGTTCCCTATAGATATGTTTATAAGTATACCAACTAAAGATTTTAATTATTTTAACCGTACGTTAATGTTGATTGGGATCAAAGATAGGACATTTTCAAAGTATCATCGATCTGCAACTTATTTCTTTTATCCATTAAAAGAGTTTTGAACATCTATATTAATTTGAAAAGTTGAAAATTTTATTTACAATAATAAAAATTTAATAAAATTTAATCAAAAATTTAATTTCTATATTAATGTATGTATGTAAAAGATTCATGGCGGCCCATACGTCTCGGGTTTTGGGTACTTTTAGGAATGATTAAGCCTAGATATTAGTGTTTTAACAGATTTGATCTGCTTAAGCTTAAAAATCTTCTACAAATAATGTTCAAAAAACTATGTACCATGATTTGTTTGAGAGAGACATAATAGTGAAGTGTGTTAAGACATTTAAGAAACTTCTGCTCAACATTTAGCTAAAAACTTTCTATTGATAGCCTTCGAATACCAAATGTAAATCATCTCAAACTTAAAATCACATCTAAGACAAAATTTTGCATGTGATACATTGTTTTCTTAGTACATATGTATGTGCAAATATTACTATTTTTTAAGATTTTGTTATTAATGATAAGTATTACCTAATATTGTAAGTACACATTCCTTGTCACCTATCAAGTAATAAATACACTATACATGCATGTTACTTACCTATGTACTATTATATTATATATATACTGTATTTAATATATTGAGAATAATAGTTACAATTTGGTATTTTTATTGTAGTTTTATATTTGTATCTGTAGTTTAGTAGTTAGTACACACGATTATCTCTCTTTACTATAAAGTAGTAGTCTAGTACTTCCTTACTTTTACAATATCAAGTCCAATATAGCTTAAGTCTAGTCATATATACCACTTTTAAATCTTTTGATTATGTCTGTCGAAGGTACATAAAAACCGTAGACCGACTTATGAGCCAATCAATTCAATGTTTCTAAACAGAATTGAACTTGAAAAACTTTTGAACCCTCTGGAGATGTCTTTGATTCTAAAAGTTATACACTAGCTTTTATGCGTTTAAATCGAAGCCTTAACAGTACATATATAGGTTGCTAGAAATAATAAAATAAATAAAAATATTTTTATTTGAAACAGTTACAATGTTTTACAGTGTTAGCTTTATGCAGACCTCTGCATATCTAAATTAAATGATAAAAGCAAGAGATTGTAAGTATATCAGAGTGTACGTTCATGTTTCTCCGTTCTTCACGCTAAAGCAGCTGTACAGATTTGAATGAAATTTGGTATGAAGATACATTAAACCTCTTATTAAAATGTAGGCTTATTTTCCTGGGTTAACGCGGATAACACCGCTGGCGACCGTGTGACACATACATTCTATTGGCGTAAGAGGGAGGACACCTCTACCCTGCAGTGGGTCTCATTAGGCTGATGATGATGATGATGATAGATTCTGTTGTCTGCCTAAATATTTCTCTCTCTCTCTTTCTCTCTCTCTCTCTCTCTCTCTCTCTCGTAAATATCACATTGCGAAAACATTTTTGCAATAAGCTACGAAATCAAATTTGGGTCACAAAAGATTCCTAAATTTTATTTCTTTCTGTAAAAATAACTACTATACACAAATTTTCTTGATATAGATAAAAATATCCACCTTTTCCCCGAATACTTTCATGGAACGTTATCGATGCGGTTACAAACGTCGCAGCGAGACATAATTCAGCAATAAACGTCTAAATATATACCATGGAGCATTTAGTCGAGCCACTGACTTGCGAGTATTGATTTTAGGGCCAGGACCAAAGTAGAAGATGTAGCGAGTTAAATAATTAAATAAAAAGATACAATAATAGATAAAGGAAAGTAATTGTATTGAAACAAAGATGCTCGTAGGTAAATGTGTCTTATTCTGTCTGGTAAATTACGATCGAATAAATTGTGTGATCAAACTTATTTAATTTGTGACTGGTATGATCACTTTTGGAACTAATTACTTTATCTATGTTCTGAATGAAACGTTTTGATATTCTCGAATTGAATGACTGCTCTTCTAGATGAAAAACACGCAGTTGTTACATAATTTTTGGCACCAGTTTTTGATTCGGGATAAAAAGCAGCCTGTGTCACTCTCAGGAACCTACTACTATCACCATACCAACACCCACGATGATCTGCGTTCACGATGTTGCGGCGTGAAAATGAATAAACAGAAACAGTCCAACAAACACTCTTTCGCTTTTATATGATGATGAGTTCCAAGCAGATTTTGGCTACACGTATTTCGTGGAAAGTTACTACTTTTATTTTTAATGTAATGGTATGGTACACTGTTTTTTTTTTAAACTGATAAAGAAAACAGCATTAAAAGATTACTAGTTTGGAGATAATTGAGACACACCCCCTCTTTTCCAAACGCATATACCGTCTCAATTCCGGCGCGGGTAAAAAGAGGGTAGTTAGGTACTACCCGCTGCCCTCTCATCCCTCACTCCACAGGATGGCAAAACTGCAGGGTTGCGTGCCGCGCAAATTGCTCCGCTCTGGTTGTCCCAACCCTTCCCAGCCTTGCCTCTTCCGTGACTTTCGATAATTGCTACCCACAGATATAGACTGCGACATAAAAATGATAAGAAAATCGAGAATTGTGTACAGTGATGATAATGTAAGGTACTCTGAAAAATACTAGCAATATCCTTAGTAAGTTCGAATGTAAGTGGCTAACTCTGGTGTCAGAGCATTCAAACCGCCTTAACGACTTCTGACATGACACAAACTGTCGTACTTTGACAAACGGACGGGACCTACAATTTAACGTGTCATCCGACCCTCTGAAGCGCCAAAATTGGAATGTTAGTAAATATACGAGTACTTATCTACTTCTAGCCATTGTTTTACGACTTTTGGAAATCTTCAAATAAAATCTTATTCACAATCCAAAACTTGTAAAAATATGATTTAGTCCCCCTTTCACCGGAAGACTTAGCTAGGTCCTAGATAAATAAACCTTATGGGAAATCTGAGAAAGCACATTGAACTTAAAGCTTAAAAGTTTCCCGATAGTGGGACTATTTGATTGTTGACTGAAATAATAAAAAAAAGTGAATTAAGTACACACAAGTTAATGCGGGAACGTATGATAAAGGTAGACTGCTGTAATTGGATGAGATTGCGACAGGAAATGATTGTTCTCGCTATTTCCTGTTATAGAAGAAGAAGAAATTACTTGTGTAGCTTAAGAAGTTTTTTTTAACAAGAAAATTCGTACATTCGCTTAATTCCCATCTCAACCTTACCTACCATTAGATATATGCGCTTACAAATAAATAAATAAACAATCAGATGAATTGAGAATCTGCTTTGTTGAAGTCCGTTAATAAAAGGGAAAGTTTGTTTTTGTTATGAGTGACATTGGCTAACCAACACCACGACACTAGCGGAGTAGGAAGTAGGTATGGTAATCAAATCAGTCTTAAACTATGAAGTAAATTAAATAAATATTCCGGGACATTGCACACAGCGCCATCTAGCCCCACTCTAAGCAAACGCTCGTGTCGTAGGTACTAGATAACGGATATAATACTTATGTACTTTTTTGTAAATACATACATACTTATTATATGTACATAGAAACGACGAGACTCAACACAAGTAAGTAGATACTCAGTGAAGGCAGACCTTGTACAATACATTGCGATTCGCTTCATAAGCTACTAGGTCTATTAGTTCCTGCAATAATTATACATACAATACCTCAGTAAGTAGCTATAGAACCCTCTTACCATTCTCATTAAATTTAAGTGCAGTTTCTTGCAGGCTAGTGCCGGTGGCGTGTGAAATTATTCCAATTAATATTTATTATTCGGAAGGTAATTTATGCTAAACAAAACGATTATGCGTAATTCGTTACGAAGAAATGCAATTATTTATTAATTATTCTGCGTCTAAACAAGGTTTTTGTGCGCTTCTTGCCGGTGAAATATTAGATCCAGTCTCTAAACAACTAGTAGTTGTTTTTTTGCTCTGCTACTGTTATTTACGCCAGCTATTATTATTTCATATTTGGCTTTAACCGCAGGTGAAGTCGCAGCTTTAAGCTCCCTACTTAATCGTGAAACCGCAATGAACGTGGATCGGAGCGGGGACATAATCCATCTCCAATTAGGAAATCTGGCGCGATTATCGGGGGCCGGGTGTGCTGGCGGCGGTATCACGTCGATAATAGATCCCCGACCTGTCATAAATTTCATTGCAATCGGGGAGGCGGCTGATCAATCGGGCGGGGCGGGCTGCGGCGGGCGCAGGCGCGGGCGGGCGGCGGCGCGAGGCGGGGC